>OY987329.1:65448023-67848023 GCA_963920685.1 Polydrusus tereticollis
TATTTATTTATTTATTTATTTATTTATTTATTTATTTATTTATTTATTTATTTATTTATTTATTTATTTATTTATTTATTTATTTATTTATTTATTTATTTATTTATTTATTTATTTATTTATTTATTTATTTATTTATTTATTTATTTATTTATTTATTTATTTATTTATTTATTTATTTATTTATTTATTTATTTATTTATTTATTGACGACCAGTTTCATTTTTTACAAATAACATACAAAATTAAATGATTCTGGTTAGCGAGAGACACTAACCCGGGAAGAAAGGAATTACAACCATAGTTGGTGCGGTGATATGGTTGGTAGAAAGTTTGAACGTTGCTTGTGTTGACAGGGGGTACATGCAAGGTAACACTAGAGGTAAGGTATGGACAGTCGACAATAGAGTTAATGATTTTAAAGAAAAGGAGGAGATCATGGAGACTTATTCTATCATGAAGTGGTGGCATACCCAGTCTCTGACATATTCTCTCGTAGTTATATTCAGTGTCTCTGAAAAATCTAAAGTGGATGTGGTGCATAAACTTCCTCTGCACGCTCTCAATTCTGTTAACATGACAGGCATATTGAGGATTCCACACAGAGGCTGCATACTCCAAACCACTTCTGACAAGGCTGCAAAAGAGGATTTTAAAGGATCGAATAGTAATAAAGTCTCCCGTAGTTCTGCTTACGAATCCCAGCATTTTCAACGACTTGCTCACTAGTGTTGATATCTGAGTAACAAATGATAATTTTGAGTCGAGAATTATACCCAGATCTCTCATGTTGTCAACAGAATTTAAAATTGTGCCGTCTACATTGTAATCGTAAATAGTTTTTAATTGCGGACGAGAGAATACCAAGAGATTGCACTTTGAGGTGTTAATACGCATACCATTGTCATGAGATCATGCTACAAATCGGTCGAGGTCATCCTGCAAAGCAATGCAGTCCTCGGGAGTTGAGATAACTTTGAACATTTTTAGGTCATCCGCGAACAGAAGGAACTCAAAAGATCGGAAACAAGGTGTAACGTCATTGACGAAGAGGTTAAAAAGAAGAGGACCTATGTGGGATCCCTGGGGGACTCCCGATGGTACTAGTATCTCTCGCGATAGAAAGCTATTAATTTTAGCTATCTGGATCCGATCAGCAAGATAGCTAGTTATCCAGCAAAGCATAGATCCAGATATCCCCATAGTTCCTAGCTTTCCAACTAATATATTGTGTGGGGCCTTATCGAAGGCCTTGGAAAAGTCGGTGTAGATTGAGTGGACCTCCGCCCCCACTCCAATGCCTGTGTTATACAGTGAGTGTAAGACAACAAATTTAATTCGATATTTTTGCCCACACAGAATCCAAATTGCTAGGTGATGACCTCGATAGTCAATAGCGAAGTTAGATATTTAGTAACAAGATTTTCAAAAACTTTAGGGATTGTATTAATGATAGAAATTGGTCGGTAGTTTTTTATCTTAGATTTATCCCCCGATTTATGAATGGGAACGACAAAACTTGATTTTCGGAATTTAGGAAAGAATCCGCTCTCTAGGGATTTATTGAATATGATATGTAAAGGCCTTGCAAGTATGAAATAGCAGTTTTAAGAAAGATGAGATGAATATTATCAGGGCCAGGTCCTTTGTGTGGACTCAGACCACTAAGCTCTGTATAGATTTCAGATATGGATATTGTGCAGTTGTTTATATCATGATGATTCCATGATAATTCCCTACCATACCAGGGGCTGTCAAAAGAATAAACAGATGAGAAATAGTCTGCAAATAGATTTGCAGCGTTAGGCCCCATGTTTACTGTTTCATTATCTAGTGTCAGCACATTGGGTATCTGAGATGTTGTACGTCTCGAGTTAACAAAATTCCAGAATGGCTAAGTGTTGCTACAGAGAAGATTTTCAGTACCTTGCACAAATTTTTTATAGTGTTCTCGAGAGAGAACCTTGCACTGAGATCTTAGGTTTGAAAAGACCTCATAATCGTGAGCGGACTTACTAATTTTGTAATTCTTGTGAGCAGTTTTTTTTCAATTGTAAGATTTATTAAGTCATTGCCCAACCATCTAGGGAACTTTCCGCTAGGCACCCTCTGGAACAAAAAGATCAAAGCAATTATAAAGTATATCATAGAAAATATTAATCATATTATCAACATCCGTGTTCACCAAGATACTGTCCCAGCAGAATGTAGCCAAGTAGTCATTTATCAATCTAAAATCGGCAGACTTAAAATCATAGTAGAAGTTGTCAGCTCTCGGACTGACAACTTTGAAACCAGGGTTTGGATATCCAATTTGAAGCATAAGGGAGGACGATGGTTATCAACAGTGACCAGAGGATCGCACTGTTCGACTGGGCTTAAGTTACGTGAAAAGATCAAATCTAAAATAACATTATTAACATTCTGAACAAGATTATTTTGAAATAGATTGTGAAATGCGCAAAAATCAGAAATAGCTATTTTTTGTACAGTTTGAGGAGCAACATAGACATCTGGACGGGGAACACCAACTGTGCAGATGTCCTCGTTGATCCATCTGGT
The DNA here is from genome assembly GCA_963920685.1 of Polydrusus tereticollis. Classification (NCBI taxonomy): domain Eukaryota; kingdom Metazoa; phylum Arthropoda; class Insecta; order Coleoptera; family Curculionidae; genus Polydrusus; species Polydrusus tereticollis. The sequence goes on from OY987329.1 coordinate 65,450,586, forward strand.
CTTGGGTAGGTTAAAGTCTCGGGCTACACATAGTTCTGCATTAGGGTAACAATTACAGATCAAGTTAGCAGTGTCACTAATCATCAGATAGTTTTCGAAGGTAGAATCAGGAGGCAGATATACGCAGCCAAGAACACACCTCACAATGAAAGAACCAATGGTTACATAGACTTGCTCGATTGGTGCAGTTGTTGGAAGGAGATTACATGTGATGGATCTGTGCACAGCCAACAATACTCCGCCAAGACACTATTTTCTACTTGTTTCCCTTGAACGATCCTTTCTAAAGATAGAGTAATTGTTTAAGCCCAGCTCTGAATCAGATATTCAACCGATAAATTGGTTTCGGTTAACATAATTACATGGTAATTGTACAAGGCTACATTGCAAGTGAATGTTGTGAGCTTTATCCGCAAGCCACGGACATTTTGGTAATATATGTTTAGTGCAGATATATGATTTTGACAGTGACCGTCATTGTTTAGTTTTCCGGATTCACAACTATTTGCGGTACACCTTTGATATACTTAACTTGGATGTTATTTTCTCCTTTGGATGATCGATCCTTGCACTCAGACCAGGTTCTTTTATCAAATTCCTGTTGTTTCCGTGTGAGATCTAGGTTTAGATAAATATTTTTGCCTTTGAGTTTATGGCGGCAACGTAAGAGAGCCAGTGTTTCTTTATGAGAGTTAAGTGTGATTTTAAGAGCTCATGCACCTTTGGAGTTTTTCTTGCCTACTCTGGTATGATGAACTATATTTGAAGGGTTGTCGCTGAGCATTTCAAAGATTGCACCAATGTCGACTTCATCATCTGCTCTCTCGGGCATTTAGAGAGTTTACAAATTTGGCATCGACGGAAAAAATGTACAAAAAAACGCCTTTATTTAAATCAGGTACCTACTATACGTTTACAATTCGCCATTGTGGCGATTCGATTGAGTTGGGATAACAATCATGGGCGTCCCGTGGTGTCCTGTCCCGCACACGCTATAAGGCAGTAGTCCAAAGCCATTGCAAAGTGAGTTAAGGTCGTACGAAAAACGTAGATTTATGTGAATGTTGCTGATGTTGCCCATGTCGGTCTACTTGCTACAAGTTGTGTTATGTTTCCATTATTATAAGGTAATGGGAGGTGGTAAAGTCTGTTTACAGATTTAAGAGAATGACTTACCGACTCGTGTTGACGCCTGTTTAAAATCAGACTGGGGTCTACACTGGCCAGCACTGAATTGTATTGCAAGCATGGATGATTTGACACAAATAATAAACAATTTTAGATATAATATATTATAATTATTATATTATATTATAATTAATTAATGCAACTACGGTTTACTCATTTAATTCATTTTCACTGTCAGTATCAACACCTATGTTAATAATAAATCTTTCTGAAATATTCCCAATTTGAATGTATGAATTTTCAACAGTTTTAATATGCGAAACACAATTTTTCCAGCTACTCGCAGGCACTTTGTCCATTTCATTGGTAGTTTATGGTATAATGGTTTATGCGTAAGTATAGATATTAATATGTCATATAAGTAAAATTTGTTTGATAAATCTGTAATAAAGTCAAGTACGTTTTCCGTGCCTGCCATATGGTGAAAGTCCGCGATGCATACGTATTTGTTCGATGACGTAACGCATCGCAGGACCTTGTTTTCTACCTTCAGTATACATTGGAGCTGTGTGTTTGAGGTACAGCACCATATGGGGGCTGTGTACATCAGTATTGGTCTCATCATTATTTGTATATAGATTGTTTCTTTATTCTTAGAAGACAGAGGGGGTTATGGGGAGAGGAGGGAAAGCAAACTCTGCATTGCAGGGAACGCTTTTCTAAGGAGTTCGGCAGCGCCGGCCCCAGGGTAGGGCGATCTGGGCGGCCGCCCGGAGCGCAATGATCTAGGGGCGCCAATCACATGGAAAATGAAAATAAACTGATAAAAAAATTAAGTTACAGGCTTTTATAAGATGCACTAAAAAGTAAAGAATATTTTTTTATCATTTTAATATATCAATAAATTATTTTTCATAATATTGCATTGTCATCGGACCCTTGTAAGTATACCAAATTTCATTGAAATCGGTTCACGGGAATTTTCTCAAAAACGCATTGCAAGATTTGACTGATAGTTGACAAGATTAAGAGGCGGCAGGCAGAATTTATCATTTTTATTTCTAAGCACATAATTCAAATAATATAATATATTTAAACATTAAGGCAAAATCTAGTTGAATTCAATTCAACATGACAAAACCACTCAACCACCGCCTTGACAAGTTTTTCGGCCCGTGGCAACACGACTGTACAGGAAACAACAATTTTGAAACCAAGCGAAACAAGATCTAACAGCCCTTTTTAACTGCATATAAAAAGGAAGTAGACTGAAAACAATGCATTATTTGCCACTAGACTTCGGCTGGTGCGAAATAAAATGGTTTGTTTAAATTGTTAGTGCAAAAAGCTTTAAGAAAGTGCTTGTTCAAATTGTCTAGTGCGTTTGGCTTCTGTGAAGGTAAGTGTTTTAATTTTTGTTTTCATTTTTAAAAACTAATAAAATCCATCAGACATAAGCCAAAAAAATGGTGGGGGGTAGATTTCAAAAATTATAGTTTATATCAAAAAATAGCTTGTGTGGTATCGAATGAAAGGTAATTCAGTCTGAAGTTGAATAAAATACATTTTTTTTTAGCCAGTGGCGCACAAGGGGGGGATTTCAGAAATTATAATTTAAATCAAATCATGGCTTTTTTTTATATCAGTATTATCTTTTATTTTAATTAATTTGTTCCAGAAACCAAAATGTCCGATGTTAAGAGAAAACCCTCTGGGAGCGAATTTAAAAAGCGGAGATTGAACAAGCAAACACAGCTTCAAAAACAGTCAGATGCGCTGCAGAACTTCTTGAAAGAAGATAGTTTCAACGCTCCCACAACCGACCAACATTTGAACAACGCCCAGCACCTACATACTGACTTTCCGGATATGGATCCCCCTTTGGACGCAACCGTCAGTATTAATGAGCTGGGTAAGTCATCTCAAACGAGTTTGGCGAGTAGTGATGCAGTTCCGCGCAGTTCCAAAAATCAAAATTCGCAAGTTGTGCAGACCTCAGAGAAACATTTAGAAAAGGCTACCGTCCAAAGTATCTCTTCTGACCCAGGATTATGGCCCGAAATCATGCGTGCAGCAGATAGAGTTTTTTTGGTTAAACGTGGTCTAGCTGCACCTTTGTATAATTTTGATTTTCCTTTTGATGATCAGCATATAGAAGATTCTCACCAAAACATTACAAGAAAAGGCTTAGAAATGGAGAAGAGGTTTTAAGAGAATGGATGGTACATTCCGTATTTCAAAACGCTTTGTACTGTTTTCCATGTCGACTTTTTGCTGCACCATCTAGCTTGAGCGCTCTTGGCAATCGGGGATTTAAAGACTGGAAGCATTTAGGGGACTCTTTAGCACATCATGAAAATGCTAAAACTCATATAGATTGTTTGAAATCATGGCTTGAATTGAAGCAAAGATTGAAAATAGGTGAAACAATAGATGCAGTTTCTCAGAGACTCATTGATTCTGAGATAAATCACTGGTCTGAAGTTCTTTTACGCATTATATCAGTCGTTAAAATGCTAGGTGAGAGCTCTCTAGCTTTTCGAGGAACAAGCGATAAACTGTATGAACACAATAATGGAAACTTTTTAAAGTTAATTCAGTTATTGGCTGAGTTTGATCCAAAAATGGAGGAACACGTTCGCAGAGTCCTCAATAAAGAAGAAATCAAAGCTACATATCTAGGGAGAACTTTACAAAATGAAATAATTGAATTATTGCATGACAACATAAAGCATCACATCATTGAGCAAGTTCAAAACGCCAAGTATTATTCCGTGATTCTTGACTGTACTCCCGATGCAAATAAAGTAGAACAGATGACATTTCTGGTAAGATTTGTCTCCATACAGGAATCAGAGTCCGAAGTTCAAGTTAATATCAACGAACATTTTTTGGGTTTTCTACCCATTGAGAGATCAACAGCTAAGGAATTGTCGAAGGTTTTACTAGAAGAGCTAGAGAAAAATAGGCTTAAAGTAGAAAACAGAAAACATGCGCAGTCAAGGGTATGACAATGGTTCCAATATGAGAGGAGAAAAATCGGGAGTACAAACAAGAATCAGAAATATAAACCCCAGAGCATTTTATGTTTCATGCAGCAGCCATTCGCTAAATTTGGTTGTAAACGATATGGCAAAATCCTCGTTTGAGGCAGCCAACTTCTTCAATATTGTTCAAAAGTTATATACATTTTTTTCTTCCTCTTCTTTTCGTTGGGCAATATTACTGAAATTTATTGATACTTACACCCTAAAACCATTGAGTGATATGCGATGGGAAAGTCGAGTCGACTCATTAAAACTCTGCGGTTTCAAATTGGTCCAATTCACGATGCTTTGTACAGCATATATGAAGATTCAGAAATCGATAATATGATTAGAGACGAGGCTAGCGGATTATTAAATAATTTGGATCAGTTCAAATTTATATGCTCTGTTGTGATCTGGTACAAAATTTTGAGTCATATTAACCCCATCAGCAAACTTTTGCAAACTGTAAATTTTAATATGTCACAAGCTATTGATATGCTTAGCAACTGCAAACTCTTCTTTGAAAACCTGAGATCAGATGAAGCTTTTGAAAGCATCATTTTAGAAGCAACCGAGCTTGCTTCAGAGATTAACGTGGAAGCTAATTTCGAAACCACCACGCCACGTCATCGTGTCAGTCAATCAATCAATCAATCAATCAAATATGCTTTATTATCCAAAGATTAAAAAATCTCATTGACAAAGTCAACATTTATAAAAACAAAATTTATACATATATATATCTAAAATTAGGAAATACATAGTTGCAAAAGAGCTAACAAGTCAAAATAGAAAACAAAAAAAAATATATATTATTATTAGACCACCAAGCATAGTCAACCATAACACAAAACAGGGAAAAGGAAAAAAATAAAAAAAAAAATACTAAATGTACACAATGTAAAAAAGTCATACAACACAGGAAAATCAATTATTTTAAAATATATAATGGACATAAAAACACAGAAAAAGTATAAAATTCAAACACACTTAGAATAATTATCTTCGCAGTTTACAATAAGTCACTATAATATTCCTCCAAGGTATAATAGGCCTTGCCCTGCAAAAGTACTTTAACCGCGCGGTTAAAGTGTTTATCACCCACAATATTTCTATACTCGCTCGGCAAGTGATTATAGATCTTAAGGCTTTCATATATCAGTGAGTTCTTGGTAAGAGCACTCTTTGGTGTTGGTAGTCTCAGTTTATCCCTATTTCTTGTGTTACTCCCATTGAGATTCTGTACATTCCCATATTTCCTATGAAGCAGAGAGACTGTTTCCAAGATAAAAACACAACAAAATGTTAATATACCCTCACGAAGAAAAAATGGCCTGCAATGTTCACGTGGCTTCAATTTACACAGACATCTTAAAGCCCGTTTTTGCAGTATAAATACCGATTGTAGTAATTGCTGAGTACTGAAACCCCAAAATGCCACCCCATATCTCAGGTTTGACTCTATAAGAGAATAATAGACTGATCTTGCCATATCATGCCCCAAGTTGTGACTTATCAATCTGACAGCATAACACGCTGAAGCCAGCTTTTTATTGAGAGCAGTGATATGTTCTGAAAATCTAAGTTTTGAGTCAATCCTTATACCAAGAAACTTCGCAAAAGTTTTACTCTCTATGACATTATTGTCTAATCTTAATTCGTCCATAGTACATTTAAATGTTAGTACGTTTGTTTTATTAATATTCAAAGTCAGGTAGTTGGCATCACACCACTGCTTAATCCTACCAATATCACTAGAAACTCTAGCTGTTAAATCTTGGGTGTTGCGATCCAGCCAAAGAATTGTGGTGTCATCCGCAAACAGAGTGAAATGACCAGTGACATCAATGCTAGTTAAATTATTTATGTATAGAAGGAATAGAAGGGGCCCCAATACTGAGCCTTGAGGCACACCATGCGGATTACTAAGCACTCCCGAGTCCACCCCTTGATACCTAACAATTTGTTCCCTTTCCATCAAATAAGAAGCGATCCATTTCAGAAAAATCCCCCTAAATCCATAAAGTTGAAGCTTCTCCAACAGTATTCCACGATTCACGCAGTCAAATGCTTTAGAAAAATCGCAGAATACTGCCGCAGCAACATCTCCCTCATTTAATCCCAGATACAGTTTTTCCAGGAAGCTGAATATTGCATCCCCTGTACTTTTCGAATTCTGAAACCCCCACTGAGAACCATTTAGTAATTTGTGTTTAGTAATAAAAGAAATCATTCTTAGCTTTACGAGTTTTTCCAATATTTTAGACAACGTAGGAAGCAAAGATATAGGTCGATAACACGATGGATCCTCATACTCCCCACCTTTGAACAATGGTATAACCATTGCCCTTTTAAGGCATGAGGGAAATATGCCCTCATCAAATGAAGCGTTGATGACTCGTACAAGTGTGTTCACTGCATTGTCTGGTAAATTTTCAAATACCCTGACAGACATATCATCTATACCAGCAGAATTTTTTTTTTTTATATCTTTAAAAATAGTCTTTATTTCTCCAATATCGGTGTGCCACAAGTAAAATGTCTCCAACACAGATGCATGTTGGAGATACGACATTGGATCAGCTTGCGGATGCAAATCAGTTACTAAACTTTGAGCAACGGAGCAATAGTACCCATTAAGCGTATCAGAACCTAAATCTGTCTGTACTGATGATGGGTTGGATTTTCCTCTTAACTCGTTTACAATTTTCCAACCTTCCTTTACCCTGTTTCCCGACTAACTCAGTCTACCCGCATAATATTTTTCCTTTGCTACCCTGATAACCCGCCTGTAAATTCTTTTGTAAGTGTTAAAATAGTTTATCAAAAAATCCGAGGGGTAAAACTTTCTAAAGTTATGCAAGCATCTCAAGTTTTTTGAGGATACTTTAATTCCTTTGGTAATCCATGGTTTTTGGCGCTTCTTTCTTAGTTGTTTTAGGGGAAAACTAACATTAAAAATATCCGTCAATATATTATTAAAACTCTCCAGCGGATCGGAAGTTTGCAATACCCACTCCCAGTTAATACCCTCCGATTTTAGTGTAAATTTCCTAAAGTTGGCAGTGTTGTAGATTCTACCCAATTTGGATGCTTTATTCTTGCTAAAATTTAAGTTAAGTTTAACAAATATTGCCTCGTGATCCGATAAACCAGAGGATATCACAGATACCTTACAATTTTCATTATCACAAAAATTTGTACAGAAATAGTCTATAAGGGTACTAGATAAATTTGTAATGCGAGTCGGTTCATTGACCAACATATTGATATTGAAAGAATCTAACAAATTACGGAGACACCGAGCATGAGGCGACCTCTTATCACTGAAATTTATATTTAGGTCTCCAGCCAGTACAATTTTTGAGTTAGTTGAGAATAATGACAATAAGGTTTCAAGCTTCACCAAAAACTCACTGATACAGCCCTTAGGAGGACGATAGATACATATAATATAAATATTATTTTTTCTATTGTAAATCAGAGAGAACTCGAAAATACCCTCTTGCATCACAAAATCATACCTTGAAATGTTTAAACTAGGAAAATTATCCAAAAAGTCCTCTCTCACCAGAATCATTGAACCTCCATGAGCAGATTCACTTCGACAAAAAACAGACAATATACAATAATTGGGAATAAAACAGGGCTCGTCACTCTTCAACCAGTGCTCTGTAATTAACAGGATATTTGGTTTACCCTCAGATTCTAGAAATATTGAGAGTTCATCAACTTTATTTCTGATGGATTGAATATTCAAAACACAAATACTTATTTCATTACTTATTAGGTAGTTTTTATCGATCGCTTGATTTGAGGGTCTAAAAAATGTTTTGTACTAATTTGAGGAGTGGACTCTTGTATAAATGATTGATCCAAACGTACCACCTGCTCCCTGTTGATTTCGGCAGTGCACATGTTCGAATTTATTCGCACCAAATTGGATAATGGCCGTTTCTTACAAAAATTTTTTAGGGAGCAGGTAATCAGTCTAGCCAACTTAATTAAACCCTTTTTATTTAAATATTTACCATTCCTACTGCATTCATCAAATTTAAACTTATTATCTACGTTAAGAAAATCTATATTTTCACAAAAGAATTTAAGCTTGGTGGTCGCCCTATATAGTTTATCATTTACAAAATTAAGATAAGAAACAACTTTACCATCGCAAAATGGAGTGATTAGAATTGAACTTATTAGAAGATTTGTGTATTAGTTAATAATGTAATGTCTTTTAAGGATATGTTGGTATCATTAATGCCAGCTAACAGAACAACAAAATCCTTATCGGTTAGCTCTCTCAGAAAGCAGTCAGCACCTGAAACGACATCCTTAAATCTTGAAAACGGCTTACTGATGATTTGTAAAGTATAGTCTGTTTTTAAGATATTGTGGAGGGGGTCATACAAGTATTTTCCACAATCATCAGTTAAAATTATAACTCTCGATTTGCGACGGTTTGAATCATATTGTTTTTCTGCAGAAGGAAGAACTTGTCTAGAGTATGTGACTTCTTTTTGCGGTTTTTTGTTTGTAGGTGTTAGTGATTCTTTGTTTAGATTAATGATCTCGACACTACCACTATTTGTACCTGACATCTTTATTTCTTCCCACAGTGACTCAACGTTCTCATTATTGTTTTTATTTTTCTCTGACTCAGTTCTTCTGCATATATGATGAACCCGGTTAAGACCTCAAACAAAAATATAAAATAGATTTTTTTTTCACACTATAGATCAAGCAATAAATGCCTTGGAAACCAGATATAATTTGCTAAATACTCACAGTAATTATTTCAGCTTTTTGTATAATATTTTTGGTCTAAAAGACATGCCCAGAAATGAGCTACTGGCTCATTGCAAAGATTTGGAAGTAGTTTTAACTGATGGAAATTCAAGCGATCTTAACGCCCTGGAACTAGCCGATGAAAAAGGCATTGTTTCGTCATTATTAACAAAAAAGGAAACCCCTGTTGAAGTTCTCAAGTTTATCGCTACACTTAAATTCGCACCAAACCTCAGCATAGCATTAAGAATCCTACTTACATTGCCAGTCACTGTGGCTTCAGGGGAAAGAAGCTTTTCAAAACTAAAAATAATAAAAAATTATCTCAGAACGATGCAGACGCAAAATCGTCTCAATGGATTGGCAATGATAGCTCTATAGAACACCAAATTAGTGACAAATTAGACTTGAAATCACTGGTTCCTGAGTTTGCCGAAAGAAAAGTTAGAAAAAGGGCATTTTAATTACTTTGGTTAGTTAGAATTTATTTATAATATGGGATATTAGTTTAGTTAGCATTACTACATTTTAATTTTTGTTATTTTGCCTTAAGTGCTAAATTGCTAAATCTTGTTATCTGATGATTGAGTTTTTAATAAAACGTTTTTTTTTAATTTTTTTTTCAATGTTTTCTTGACTTTCTGATATAGTCGCATGAGATTTACTTAAAAAAAACGGGGGGGGGGGCGCAAAATTAAGGTTTTGCCCGGAGCGCCAAAATGTCTAGGGCCGGCTCTGAGTTGGGATATGTGAGTTTTAAAGAAGGGTCTTCCGTCCAATGTCACATATCATATGACCTAAGTATTTCAGTTTTCGTTCAGATTGTCAGAAACCGATTCAGATTGTATTTATTATTTTCTCTGCTGAGGCAATTATTTTTTACAGTCGTAAAACCTTTTTTAAGAACGTGACAAAGGGATTTCACATTCGGTCGTTTTATGGCTTTGTTTACGTTAACTCACTCGCCGGTTACGCATAAATTAAGAAAAGGACCCCGGCCGATGAACCAATTTAGGTCCAAAAATTGCGTCTTGCTTTTTAAAATAGAAATTCAAAATTAAGGTAGTCTGTCCGTAGTGTTGCAAGGCGAAAGTCGATATTTTGTGACGGGAAAGGTTTCTATTATTTTACACCCGAATATTTCAGTTCTTGTAGTGTTAAATCGGAAAACCAGTGTGGCAAATAAATAAGTTTTTATTATAGACATTCGCGTTTTATTTGCCTTTTTTCGAACCGTTGTGTCACTTAAAGCGGGTAGCTTTTTTGTGGACGCAACATTTTAGTGGCGACCGTGACAGGACACTGGGTTTTCGTTATACAGTGGACTAGTGTGTACCGGGTGGAAGTAAAAAGTACTTTTATCTTGACTTTGTGGCCTGTGCGAACTTTTACCGCGTTCTGGTGGTTTTATTCGGGACGTTCGGTGGTTTTAAACCGAGTTTGACATGGCGGAGGCTACAGAAAATAAAAAGAAAAGTAGAAAAGTGTTTCGTAGCTCCGTTACGAGGGCGGCTAATGAAGTAGACACATTAATGCAAGCCGATCCCTTAGATACGGAGGCTCTTGAAGTGGCTTATGAATTTTTAAGTGCCAAATTTGAGGAGTTACGTGGCATTGACAGCCAGATCTATGAGCTCTTGCTAGAAAGTGCGACCGAAAATGAGCTGGAAGGTGAAATGGATTTGTGTGACACGTACGTAAAACGGTTTACTGGTATAAGGGTCAAGTACAACAAGCTTGTGGAAAGTAGTGGGACTTCAGCTATTGACATGCGCAGTGGAGTAACCGCTCAATCATCTCAATCAACTGCAGCAGATGAAACTACAGGTAAGCGTACTTTTAAATTACCCCGTATCCAACTTAAACAATATAACGGAAGTGTCAAAGATTGGTTATCTTTCTGGGCTCAATTTAGAAAGGTGCATGAAGATACATCAATCGACGAGCATGATAAAATCGAATATTTAATACAGTCAACGGTACCTGGTAGTAGAGCAAGGCAGGTGGTCGAGAGTTATCCAGCTATGGGTGCTAATTATGTTAAAATTATAGAGAGCATGCAAAGTAGATTTGGTAGGGAAGACCTTCAGATTGAAGTATATGTTAGAGAGCTGTTGAAATTGATTTTAAATGGCTCTTCTTCCGAAACTGTAGATATCGCTGCTCTCTATGATTGCTTAGAGACACAACTGCGTGCCCTCGAAACTTTGGGAATCACCACGGATAAATGTGCTGCCATGCTTTTTCCGTTAATTGAGTCTTGTTTACCATTCGAGCTATTGAAGGCTTGGCAGCGAAATTCAGCGTTTAGTGTCTCCCAAGAGCCCCAAGGGGGGGAGGACAAGGAAGTTGCTTCTTCGGCGACTACGTTGGAAGTTCGTTTGAAAAAGCTGATGTTGTTTCTTAGGCAAGAGGTGGAGAACGAGCAACGGGTCAACTTGGCGGCGGAGCGATTTGGTTTGCCAGATAAAGTGTCTTCTGTTGAAAAGGGTAGCAAGTCTTCTAATAAAAGCCGGCTATTTCAAAAGAAAGCTTCAGATCTTCCAACCGCTGCCAGTCTTTCAAATGGTGATTATCCAGTCTGTGTTTTTTGCGCCGGATCCCATGAAAGTGACGCTTGTTTTAAGGCACAAAAAATTAATATGGCCCAAAAGAAGGAGGTCTTGTTCAAAGCAAAGGCGTGTTTTCGCTGCCTAAAAATGGGGCACCAAACAAAAAGATGTAGAGGACGCCTTAGATGTGTTGTGTGCGGACGGGCTCATGTTACTTTAATGTGTCCTGATTTAGCAATAAATAAAGATGACACTAAGCCGCGCACCGACGATAATGTCAACACGTTAGTCAACAGCTACACTGACACTCATGTATTTTTGCAAACTTTGGTGGTTCCTATAAAGGGCATAAATGGGACAAAACTGATGCGAGCGTTAATTGACACGGGTTCCCAGCGGTCCTACATATTAAAGGAGACAGCGATGCAGCTAGGACAAAAACCAAAACGTCAGACTAAAATTAGGCATGCTTTGTTTGGTGGCTCAGAAGTAGCTCATGGGCATAATGTTTATGACATTACCATAAATAAAGGGAGTTATTCTCATACGTTTGAAGTTCTGGATCAACCAATAATTTGTGGCGAAGTATCTCCAATTTTTCAGGGTCCATGGATAGAGGAGCTGAGAGATATGGATATCAGCATTTCTGATCTTCACTCTGGGTCCATTGAGCTGTTGTTAGGATCAGACGTGGCCGGCAATTTATATACGGGGGGTCGTCGAGAATTACCATGTGGACTGATTGCTGTCGAAACATTTGTTGGCTGGACACTCATGGGTAAAGTACCAACGACCACGCCACGTTCTGATATGGTCATGACAACGTTGAACCTCTTGCTTAATGACGCTTCCATTAGCGAATTGTGGGATCTTGAGACCCTTGGAATAAAAGAACCCTCGGAGAAGCGATCCAGAGAGGAAATGGCTGAAGCGGCAAAACAGTTTTTCCAACAAACTGTCAAGTTTAACCAAGATGACCGTTATGAAGTCCGACTCCCGTGGTTAGAAGGACACCCTCCTCTGCCAACCAACTACAAGCTTGCTCAAAAAAGGTTATATTCAACCACTCGCAAATTGGAAAAAGAGAATCTCGTTGAAGAATATGCACAAGTTTTCCAAGAATGGAGCGATGAGGATATTACAGAGCAACTGAGTGACTTGGAGAGCGGGCGAGTTGATCAAGGACACTATCTACCACATAGACCTGTAATTAAAGAAGATAGTGCCACAACGAAAATTCGACCTGTTTTCGACGCTTCTGCGCACGAGAAAGATCAGCCCTCCCTTAATCATTGCCTTGAGAAAGGGCCTAACCTTATAGAGTTGATACCTTCATTGTTGCTAAGGTTTAGGGAAAACAAGATAGGGGTTGTATCTGATGTTCGTAAAGCATTTCTTCAGATTTGCATTAATGAGAGAGATCGAGATTTTTTGAAGTTTTTATGGATCGACTCAAATGGCAAAGAAATTACGTTACGTCACAAGAGGGTAGTTTTCGGCTTGAACAGTAGCCCATTTTTGCTAGCCGCTACTCTAGATTATCACTTACGGAGATGCCATGAAAAATGCATCGAAAGTGAAGTGCCATATTCCTTGGAAACCGTCGAAAAACTGAGGCGCAGTTTTTACGTGGACAATTGTGTCTCCAGTCTTTGTGATGAAGAATCAGTGTCCAACTTCATAAGAGAGTCAGTTGTCATTATGGACGAGGGTGGTTTCCAGCTAAGAGGATGGGAATACACTGGAAATATGCAACCCGACGGCCCAGCTGATGAGTCATGCTCTGTCCTTGGTTTGGAGTGGTACCCTCAAACAGACGTACTTGCCATTCACCAGAAATTTTTAAATAACGACCTGGATATAAAAGATATGATGGTGAGCAAACGTCAAATTTTATCAGTGACGCAAAAGGTTTTTGATCCTATCGGATTCCTGTGCCCAGCAATGTTAATGCCGAAGCTGTTATTGCAAACATTGTGGGAAAAACGTTTAACCTGGGATCAGCCTATTGATGATGATTCGGCTCAGTGTTTCAAAGCTTGGTTAAAAGACCTGCATTATTTGGGTGAAGTAACAATACCTCGTTGGATAGAAGTTGGTGACCCAGATGCGCAAGACTTAAGTATTCACACCTTCTGCGACGCCAGTCAAAACGCGTACGCCTGTGCAGTATTTGTACGTGTGACACTTCATGGAAAGGTGGTAGTTTTCCTACTTGCAGCCAAGGCAAGAGTAGCTCCAATAAAAAGGTCGAGCGCTAAGCTTACTATACCAAGGCTAGAACTATTGGCAGCCACCATCGGAGCTAGATTATACGCCCACGTGACTGAAAATCTTGGTCAAAAATTTGAAACTTTCTTTTGGAGCGACTCTTCTACTGTCATATCATGGATAAAACGTAAAGAACAGTGGGGCGTTTTCGTATGGAATCGTGTAGAAGAGATTCGTAAATTGACAGCATCGGAAAGTTGGCACCATTTACCTGGAATACAGAACCCTGCCGACCTACCATCTAGAGGATGCTCCCCTAAACGACTTTTGGAATCCAAATGGTGGGAGGGGCCCAGTTGGTTGTATGATTCTCCGAAAAATTGGCCCAGACCCGATGCACCGTACGACGAGGAGGAAATTTGCTCTGAACGAAGAAAAGTCCTAATATGTAACACGCTTCTGTATGCCGAAGAAGCCAAAATTAATCCCTGGCATCTGGATTATTTTTCTAAGCACCACAAGACTATACGTATGATCGCTTGGGTTTTTCGATTCATACACAACTGTAAAAATTCAAATCGAAAACTTAAGTCTGAACTGTCTACTGAAGAATACACCGCTGCAGAAAATTTTGTCTTCAAGCTTATTCAACAACAGAGCTTCTCAGGCACAACTGATGAGAGAATAGCTAGCCTTAGACCGTTTTACGACGAGGTTGGTCTAATTCGATTGAACACCCGGGTGTCCAACAGAGCAGATACAGAAGATTACCGTTTTCCTATTGTTTTACCTAAGAAAGTCCCGTTGGTTGATCGCTTAATAATGAACATGCACCTTACGTCATGCCATGTTGGAACTCAAGGGCTCTTAAGTTTACTCCGTGAGAGGTTTTGGATACTTGGCGGTAGGAGGTATGTCAGGAGTGTTATATCCAAATGTGTAATCTGCAAGAGGTATAATGCCAAACCGTTTGTAACCCAACCCACACCCTTACCAGTAAACCGTGTTCGGGACGCAGTCGCTTTTGAGATCACGGGAGTAGATTTTGCGGGACCTTTGTTTCTCAAGAACCGTGAGAAAGTGTGGATTTGTCTGTTCACGTGCGCGGTCTATCGCGCGGTTCATTTAGAGCTCACCACGTCTTTGTCGACCTCAAGTTTTCTGAGCGTCTTGCGTCGATTTGTGTCGCGACGGGGAAGACCAAAGACAATTTACAGTGACAATGGTACGAACTTTCGCGGAGCGGAAAATGCCTTTTCGATGTTGGACTGGGAAGTTATTGTGCGGGAAACTTCTGTTCAGCGTATTCAGTGGCGCTTTAACCCTCCCACAGCTGCATGGTGGGGAGGCTTTTGGGAACGTTTAATTGGTGTCCTAAAAGGATTGTTAAGGAAAACTTTAGGTCGTGCCGTTTTGGACTACGAGGATTTATTGACTTTGACCTGTGAGTGCGAGGCGATTGTAAACGCGAGACCTCTTACCTATCTGTCAGAGGATCCGAAAGACCTCATCGGATTAAATCCGTCAATGTTTTTACGGGACCTAACAGAGTGCGGTTTGCCCGATTGTGACGCGGTTGATAGTGCTTCTTTAAATAAAAGGGTACGGAAAATCCAGACACTTCGAGAAACACTTCGTCGACGGTTTCGAATGGAGTACCTTGGGCAACTTAAGCTGGACTGTGGGAGGAAATCAGAAAACCGTCAGATCAGGGTTGGAGACGTCGTGCTTGTTGGCAATGATAACAGCAAACGTTTGGACTGGCCCATTGCTCGTGTCATCGAAATTATACCTGGCAAGGATGATCAAATTCGCTTGGTACGAGTGGAGACATCCAAGGGGCAAATGCTTCGACCAGTACAGCGGCTATACCCTTTGGAGTGTTGTGGGAGCGAGTTCGATGGTGTTCTGGAGATGGTCGAAGGGGTACCCGAGGAGCTGCCTAATGGAGAAGAGCCAGACCAACCAAACCAGCAAAGTCCGTCTACACCTCAAGAAAGTGCGCGAATGGATAGTGATTTAGTTCGTGAGTCAAAGTTAGTGATCACGCGATCGGGTCGTGTTTCGAAGGGCCCAGTGCGTTTTGATGATGCGTGAGTGCCTAGGTTAGGAAACATAGTTTTAAGTTTTGTTTGTATGCATGTTTTTACTTAGTTTTAGATCCTTCGAACTGTTTCTTTAGATGAGAAATAGTATTTGTTCATAATATTTCTCAGGTGGGAGGATGTCAGAAACCGATTCAGATTGTATTTATTATTTTCTCTGCTGAGGCAATTATTTTTTACAGTCGTAAAACCTTTTTTAAGAACGTGACAAAGGGATTTCACATTCGGTCGTTTTATGGCTTTGTTTACGTTAACTCACTCGCCGGTTACGCATAAATTAAGAAAAGGACCCCGGCCGATGAACCAATTTAGGTCCAAAAATTGCGTCTTGCTTTTTAAAATAGAAATTCAAAATTAAGGTAGTCTGTCCGTAGTGTTGCAAGGCGAAAGTCGATATTTTGTGACGGGAAAGGTTTCTATTATTTTACACCCGAATATTTCAGTTCTTGTAGTGTTAAATCGGAAAACCAGTGTGGCAAATAAATAAGTTTTTATTATAGACATTCGCGTTTTATTTGCCTTTTTTCGAACCGTTGTGTCACTTAAAGCGGGTAGCTTTTTTGTGGACGCAACACAGATCTTATTTCAATATTATCTATTTTTATCGGTATGAGAATTTTGTTGGCATTTTTGTGACTTTCTCGGCAAACAATTAACATATCAATTTGTTCTTCTCTTAAATTCGTAAACTTAGTCATTGTATTGTTATTTGATCGAACTATGCATCAAAGTCACACCCAAAAGCATGAAGAATAATAAACATTTTATTACAAGATAACATACTCTGATAATGAAATTTTGATTTACTATTTTGTTTTCCAAAGTCAACTTAGGTGGAAATAAGTTACCTATTCTGTTTTCATTAAAAAATGCACCGATCTCTTTTGATTATTTTACACTGAAGCAAGAAGCATTCTGATTTCCAAAATGGCTTTAGATGGTTAAGGGTCCTTTAGCCTTTCATATTGAATAATGAAAAGTAGATCATATCATCTGAAAAAATTACCTAAGCTAAGGGTCGAAGATGTGATTTTTCTTAAAAATAAAAATTATATTTCTTCAAAAACTGAAAAAAAAATTAAATGTCGGTGCTTAAGGAATTATGAAAGGGTCCAATTTGAGAGATTTTATTACTATTTTCCCCATATCAATTGCATACGTTGTTTTATAGAAGCCATTTTGAATTTTGTAAAATGGTTCATAAGCCGCCATTTTGGAAGTAAATGTCAGTTTGTTGTATGTCGGCGAAAAGGTAATTTTGAGAAGAATTCGATTGGACAATAAAAAAATATAGGTTGTCATTTAAAAAAAATAAAATGGCGTACTTAACTTCCGGTTAAACCGGAAGTGATATTAATTTGGTTTTCAGGTAAAAATTAAGATCCCTCTCAAACATGGCACTGACCAAGATTTGACTAAAATATCTTTTAGCATGACACTGTGGTGCTTTGTACAATGATTTCGTTGACACCCGCTATATAGGACCTTTTTAAATCTCCGGTTAGAAAATCCTTTAAATGGTAGATAATAATAAATCGACGAATTAAACATGACTTTCATTTTTTTGGTTCATTTCAAAATTATTTATTTAAGATCAATGGGATAAATGGAATACACTATTTATTACATCACTGGAACCAAGAATAACCTCCACAGCCTCGACTTTGTCCAGTATCGATAGCAATATTCATAATCTTCAGGAGAGAGCTCATGTATGGGATACTTTTCAACTTCATGTGGCTGCTTGGAATGACCAACTCGCTTCTTTGGATAGAAAAATGGCTATTCTAAGCAAGTAAGTGCTGAACAAATTTCTTTTTTTTTTAAATAAGTATAAGATTCCCTAATTTGGTAATCAAAATATAGATTTACTACAGTAGATGTGAGGGGAGTCAGAAACGGACTGATTACAGAGCTCAAATTAAGTTTAGGTTAGTTAATCAATACAACTTTGCATTACCTTCACTTTCAGCAACAATTTCAATTTTTAAAGTTCTGTTAACGCAGGTTTAAATAAATGATAAAATAAACGAGCAATTTATACCCCGCCGTTATGAACATAACATGCAAACAATAGTATGTTCTTCTAGAATTTTAAAACTTAACATCCTTCTTCTATAATTTTATAACTTAACTTCCTCATAATCCTCTTATCTATACACTGGCAGATGTACTTGTACAATCATTTCCCATAACAGGCAAACCGATATCCTCTACCATCCGACATCCAACCAAATTACCATTGAAGTTGTATAAAGGCTAAAGTTTAATTTTTCTTGTTTCTTAATTTATCTGATTTAAAAACGAAATACATCCATATGATTTTTCAGGGGCATGGAGCAGGTCTTGGTGATTGACAGTAAACTGAATACAATGCTCTCAGCAGAATACAAACTTGACACCATTATAAAAATGGTGAATTCTTTGACTGGATCAATTCTGAATATAAAGCAATTTTGTAAAGCATCAGCTTCAAGAGACTCGTTATTGGAGGAGTTTGCAATACGGGGAATACTAAGCTCGTTGAAACTTGTAGAACGAAAAGTGGATAAACTTCTTATGACAGGATCAACTTATGGTGTGAAAGTGGTCCCTGAAGAAGCTTCATCAAAATGTACCATGCCAAAAGCGACAGAGGACCTGTTAAACGATATATCGTCTAAGGTTGATATTATTTTTGATTCCGTTTATAGAAAAAACCAAAATGATTATCCAGAAGATTACCTAGATATAAAAGATACAGAAGGAAGTGGTAATATGGAATCCCCTGCTAATCTGGAAAGAGTTAGAACGTCAGTTAGAAAAGGAGGTTATCTATCTCAGAACAGCGCTTGTTGTAAATATTCTGATCAAAGCATTAAAGAACTAAAAGCCAAAGTTGCAAATATAGATAAAAATATGGTGTCATTTGTAAAATCGTCCTCAGTTTCAACTACATCAGATGTTTGTGGTAAAAATGATTTCGAAGAAATTTTAAGAAATTTTACGCACAATTTTTCCGTCGATCAGTCGATGAATATGAATATTTATTTGGAAAGTTACTTTAATGAGCATAGTGCGCATTTATCTTCCATCTTAGAAAGATTTAGTAGAAGGAATTGTAATGTTCCTACCGCCAGTGAGGTCATACCCACCATTGCACTAGAGAATGACGAAGCATCGACGTTATCAACTTTATATACTACCCCTTTAACAGAGGATACACAAACTAAACCGTTATTTAATGGTAAGTCCTCGTAATACCACATATTCATTTGCCTATAGGTACAATTCTCCACAATCGAACAAAAAAAAAGCAAGAGAGCGACATATTATTAAAAATTTTGAGGAAAAATTCGTTTGCAGGTTCGTGGATACTCTGTTTCGGGATCAAGATTTGACCAAAGTCCTCAAATTAACAGCAACAAATCATTTTTATTTATGTATTTATTAGGCTTTATATCACTATCCCCGAGTAGCCAAAGAGCTATTAACCGAAGTCCTACTGCCCACATATAAGTTTAAAACATATTTAGTCGCTATTAATATTAATATATTGACTTAATTACTACTTGTTAGTTTTCTTCTTTACACAAATAAAAGAAAAGTAAAGAAATTGTCTTGGTTTGTTCTCCAAATATAAATTGCCGTGGGTGAAAATTTGAATGGGGGATTGTGTCTCTGTTCATTTGATCGTTTTAGGCAGATTGATTGTATCAGTTATAGGCTGTTAGGGTTGGCTGCAGACTTGTTCGTTACTTCGGTCAATCGGTGACTAATGGGCAGGATGTTGGTAAGTTCATACAATAGCGTGCAATGGATTTCTAGGGTGTCAGGGTTTGGTTATGCTTCTGAGGGCCCGAGGTTTTAGCAAATTCTAGCTTCCTTTTTGCTGGTCTGCGGATTTGGGTTAGTATTGGGTGTGCATCAGGGCCGTTCCTAGGGTAGCTCCGTAGCTCCTGCCTGTGTGCACGAGGCCCCCCTCCCGTCCCTCATACCGTATGGATTAATGGAAATATCTCTGAAATATTGTTACCTTAAATGAAACATAGTAGAGGAAATAAAAGTAGTATATTTCACAATCTATTTTAGTTTCCTGACACGTGTTTCAACCCTTACGGATCATTATCAAAGGCATTATGAGACAATAATAAATTCTACATGTCATTAAAATTAAAATTGACAGATGATAGGTTATTTTGGTCCTTAATTTACAGGTATTGGCCAAAAGTACAACTAAATTAGAAGGTGTGATTATAGAGGTATATACACCTAAGTAATAAAATTAAGAAAATGATATTGTGTATAATAAGTATGGGGTTTTTCGTCGGTAAGTATTGACAGTGTTTATTGCATATTTATCTTAAGTTATTAGGCTATTAAGTATTAGATTGGCACCTGAAGGTATTTTAATTTGATTGTTAACAACATTACATCGATTTTTTAAGGCTTTTTTGATTGCTACTGTTTCTAATAGGTTGAGTTTTCTACCCTTGTGTTAAAAATATATCGGTTTTATTTTGTTGGATATTGAGTGGTTATTTATTATACAGTGGTCCGCTATTCCTGTTTTATTTTGTTTTTTTTAAAATGGATGTTTTATGTTCTTTAAACCTAGTTTTAAAGTTTCTACCTGTTTGACCTATATAGATTGCAGCACAGTCAGCACATTGTATTTGGTAGACCCCGCTATGTGTTAATTTGTCTTTATTTTCAATTTTTGAATTAGCTATTTTATTTTTATTGACTTGTATGGGGATACCATTTTCTTAATTTTATTACTTAGATGTAAGTACCTCTATAATCACACCTGTAATTTAGTTGTACCTTTGGTTCAATTTTTATTTTAATAATAATAATAATAATAATAATAAAGGTCTTTATTTGTACATTTATAACATTTTACATATTATCACAATTAGTTGTTAATATGTTAATATATACTTAATAATGTACAAAAAGGCGAGGTTCAGTTTGACAATAAAATCTGCCATCTGTTCATGTAGAATTTATTATTGTCTCATAATGCCTTTGATAATGACCCGCAAGGGTTGAAACACGTGACAGAAAACTGAAATAAATTGTGAAATATAACAAGTACTACTTTTAATTTCCTCCACTATGGAATATCCATTTCACCAAGCATGTAGCCTATCACATATCAATAATTATATATTAAATGAAACAACGAGTTACAGAAAATAAATAATAAATTCAGTTTATTTTTTGATTTTACAACCTAACATAGTAATTACTAATTTGTTGGTATAATAACCAAATTATACGTTACATTAAATACATAAACACAGTCAAAAAGCTTAAATAATCTTTGCTATTCTTGCATTTTTAATGCAAATTATAGATACGTCTGGAAGCCTTTCTTGTCCCATTGTTGATCTCAAACATTTTTATTGTTATTTTAAGTTTTGGAAAGCTTCTTTCCCCGCTAGCCACAGTCACAGGTAATGGTAAATGGTAAAATCTTCTTCATTTTTAGATGGATCATGTAACAGTCAGTATTCAGTTTTGGAATAGTTATAGTTAGTCCTTGCTTCCATTCAGGGGAAAAATAACCATATTTTAAGCAATATTCAAATGTTTAAATTATGTGGTTAAATTGTCGAATAATTTAATAAAGCAGTTAATATCCCTGCATTAAAAGATTTCACATTTTGATAATAAATTACTAAAACATAAGAAACTGGTGACCTTGTCGTCGCCTGGAGTAGTGCTGTTTCCATGGTTTGTGGCTGAAAAGTAAAAATTTTGGTTTATTGTATTTGGTTGTTCTTTGTCATAATTTCCAGTGAAAATTGGGTATACCAGTTGTTGACCTGTATAGAATTCTTGATGTGATACTGAGGAAGGCTTTTTCTCTGAATGCATTTTGGAAATGTTCGACCATTATTTCGACTTTTTTTTTGTCCTCGTCTAATATTTTCTTATTGTCTTCCAGTGAAGGAATTGCTGTAGTCCAGTTTTATACTTAGTTAGTTTGCGAATTTGTTGCCAGTAGTTTCATCCTTGTTTTTAATAAATTTCTTGGCATGCTTCTAGCTTTTTTTGTGTCTTATATTGTTGGGTTAGTTCTTGTATGTTTTTGTTGTATTCATTTATTTTTCGTTTATACTCTGGTCATGGACTTGATCTATACTCTGTATACATTTTGCGTTTTGTTTTAATGGGTTTCATGATATATGGGAGAGTGCAGGAATAGTAGCGAATTTTTTATTTGGGTGTATATTCTGTTCTTGAATCTGTTAATGTTTTATTAAAATCTGGTATATGCATTGGGTCAATGGTAGTTTTGTTTTAGTTAATATATTTAGTAATGTCTGCAAACGCTTTCGGTGTTACATTCTTTTAGCACCATTTTTGTGTCACCCACTGGAATGGTATTTTTCTCAATTTTTATGGTAAGTTCGATGGACAAAGTCATCATTAGCAATTGCATAAATAAAATTGACATTTCTTCAAAAATATTTTTATGCAGTTGCAACTGGAAGGTTATTTCACTTGGTTATTTGAAAGAATTTCACACCTTATTTTTTCTTTACATACATTTTCTATAGTGTTTAGGTCAGGGGATTGAGCAGGAAATTCCAAAAGTATAAAATTATTATTGACTAACCTGAACAGCCCGGTCAAAGTGAAAAACTTCCGGCGTTTAAAAAATAATCAACTGTTTGACTAATATGCCAGTTGACTTTTGTCTCTATAACGGAATCTGTGACTCCTAAACTAAAAACAATTAATGTGCAAATTTACTTAAAAAAATTGCAAAGGTAATTAATGCTTGTTTCCTATGTGAATTTTAATATTATCAAAAATCAATTATATGTGTAATATTGACCACGAACTAGACTAATAATTATCCCCGTTTTTAGGTTAATATCAATCAAAGAAAGTAAAAGTGCACTGTCGGGCAAAGCGAACAGTGCAAAGTGAACAGACTGTTCGCTTAACCCGGACCTGTTCAGTTTGTTCAAGCGAATACTGATGATATATAAAAGACACTTACCTAAGTTATTTTTATATTTTTTGGTTTAAAAATACCATAGAACTTTAAATCACGGTTCTTCGTCAAATGATTTTTATGAAAGAAGCGATTCAAGAATGCAGAGATCGATCAACGATTAGAAACGTTTCCATAAAGTATTCTATACCTCGCATAACTCTCTACAGGCACGTGAAATCAGGTTCGGCAAAAAGAAACATGGCAGGTTCTGAACTGATTTTACCAAACAGCAAGAATATATGAAAAATGCTATGATAATGGTTTCAAGATAAAAAAAAATACTGCGTAGTTAAATTCGCCCCTCGATCGGATCTCCGGGTAAAGGCTAGTCCTGCCGCCTCATTAGGCGAAGATATCCCAACATCCATCATTTCCAATAGCCAGGCGGGACCTTCAAACAATAATCAAAATGGAAATGGTGTGGCAACTAAAGTTGTTAATAGACTCAAAATTAGCAGCTTCCAAATTGACTTCTGCAACTGAACTAGATCATTAATGCAAATGCAGTCCATCAACATCTACAATCTACCAAACCTCATGTACTCGCAATAACCGAAACAAAGGTCAGATCATCGATAAGTACGGTCAGCTTTTTATATCTTGGGTGCGACTTCCATCAGCGATTTTTGCGCACTTTTGGGCTTTGTCCGCAGTGACATTTCTTGTCAACAAGGGGAGACACTCGACCCTAACGACTTTGATTTAATATGGTTTAAAATATCGACTCTCGATTAATAAATTCATCTGCTGCCTTTACCGACACTTACAAGTGTTACCAATTATAGAGACTTGTTCTCGCACTTGCAAATACTATCGACTTTTTGCAAACCCACCATCCCAAATCCGAAGTTGTCATCCTTGGTGACTTTAACGTTCATAATGTCAACGGGCTCAAATACTCAAGTACAACCGACGAGCAAGGTCGCGAAGCTGAATCCATTGCCATCATCTCTGGCCTCACCCAACTCGTGGGTAAACCAACTCGGATACCAGACCGAGATGGTGGTTTTGCTAGTTTTTTGGATATTTTCTTAACTTCAAACCCCGACTTGTACACTGTCACCGTGAAGCCTCCGTTAGGAACGTCTGACCACAACTTTATTTTGGCACTGACCGAACTACCAATTAGTGCCGAGAAGCCTCCTAAATCACGCGAGACCTAGCATTATACATTGTATCTACATACATTATATACACCTGAAGGACCATTTTTGAGCCTTTCCTTGGCAGAATGTTTGTTTTACCTCTGACGATCCATCCATGTGTGCGGCATTGCGATCAAAGCAATGGAAAAAACAAACTTGCTGGCGTTACTATTCTCTTGACATTCAACGGTTAATTTTCAGGAAAAAACTTCACCCAACATTCCCTCTGTATAATCGAGAATCGCGGAGATTGTTTTCCGGCACCGCCATGTTAAACGAATCTTGACACCAAAAAAGCTGCTGGTTCTGACGAAATTCCAATCATTGTAATTAAGAGATGCGCTGACGAATTGACATCAGTATTTTGTAGGCTTTTTAACTGATCCAGCAAAAAATGAATATTTCCTTTTTGCTGGAAAACTGCGCGAGTCCATACCCAAAAAAGGCAAGAAGACCTTGCCAAGCAACTATCGTCCAGTCGCATTGCTTTTGGTTATATCAAAAGTTATGGAGAAGGCTATCAACAAAAAATTATTAAAGTACCTGGAAGGCTTCAACATTATTGGTGACCGCCAGTATCGATTCCGTAAGTCTAGATCAACAGGAGACCTTCTCGCTTATGTTACTCACGTATCGAGCAACGCAACAGAACATCATGTGGAGTCCCGGGCGGTAGCATTGGACATTTCCAAGGCCTTTCACCGAGTATGGCATGAAGGGCTCCTAACTGAGATTGCTAGATTCCATTCAAAGAAGAGCCATTCGCTTGATCGGTGACCATGATCTGACAAACAACCTGGAAAGCCTTGAACATCGAAGGCAGGTTGGCGACTTGAGTCTACTTTACAAATATTTTCATGGCAAGTGCTCAACTGTGGTTGCCCGCTTGATTCCACCCAGAGCGGTGTATGGTAGAAATACACGACGAGCCACTGCAGCCTACCCGTACGTGGTGCAGCTTAGTGATCCTCGAACGACACTGTTTAGAAATTCTTTTATATATAGAACGTCAATCAACACTCTGGAACGACCTCCCGCTCGAAGAGCGCCATATAGGATTAATCCTGCAGTGCTGTGCCTTATCATCAAAAGGAAAAAAGAGAAACTGT
This sequence comes from Polydrusus tereticollis, assembly GCA_963920685.1. NCBI lineage: Eukaryota > Metazoa > Arthropoda > Insecta > Coleoptera > Curculionidae > Polydrusus > Polydrusus tereticollis. Next base: position 65,475,650 of record OY987329.1, read on the forward strand.
ATCTTTGTCGGTATCTCAAAAAAATGGATAGCCTATGTTATGGACTTAGTCGACACGGTTTCTAACGACTGGCCTTTGACAAAACAGAATAAAATAAAAATATCCAGGTTCATGGGGAAAATATAGCTCCACCGGAGATGAATGGTTAATACCATTTCAAAAACGAAATTCTGAAATCGTTTTAATTACACCAGAACCAAGTTTCATAGCACGCGTCAGAGGATTTAACAGAACCCAAGTGACTAGGTTTTACAACATTTTGGAGGAGGAGACAGAAAATATGGATGAAACGGGGACTACAAGAAAATAAGTCAAAAGTTCTTTCAATTAGTGGAATATCAAATATCAAGCACCGAACGGGGGAAATTATCTACCGTAATATGTGACCCAGTCGCATTATAATGCGACTGGGTCCTTTCGTTCATTTATGATGTTTTCCCGAAAAAAGATATTATAGGACATCACATCATTGGACCATTTTTTATGGAAGGCAACCTTACAGCAGGAATCTATTTGGATTTACTACAAAATCGAATTGAACCCACTAGAAGAAGTTCTATGCGAAAATCAGGAAATCTGGTATCAAATAGATGGTTGTCCTGTCCATAATTCTCATGGTTAGGGAATACTTGCAAAATATTTTTAACAGAAATATTATTAGCCCACGGCATCTAATCCTTTGGCCAGCCAGGTCTCCTGACCTTTCGCCAAACGACTTCTTTCTGTGGGGTCATTTAAAAAATTTTATTTATAAGAATGTAAAATTTAATATAATAATAATAATAGGCGACATGTACAAAATATACTTGAGATCAGCAGCGTGAGCTCCAGAATCTGCTATGTGATATTGAAATTAAATAAACGATACAATATCAAGATTATCTAAGCCTATGCACCCACATCCCAAAGTTCAGACAAAGATATTGAAGACTTCTGCGAGGACCTTACTCAGGCAATCTCAAGTCCTCCAACGTACTTTACCATGTTGGTCGGAGACTTCAATGCCAAACTTGGTAAGAAACAAAATGAAACGGAAACACCACTGGGATGCCATGGAGTTGGGGAAAGGAACGAACGAGGAAATCTCCTGCTACAGTTTTTGCTCCACCATCAACTGGCCGCCATGAACACATTCTTTAAAAAGGCGGACCATCGAAAGTCGACATAGAGCAGCCCAGATGGTAGGACTAAAAATGAGATCGATTTCCTTATTACAGACAAAAAACGCATAGCACGGATGTAACGGTACTAAATAGCTTGTTAGTGGGGAGTGACCACAGAATGGTGAGAGCGACGGTGGCATTAAACCTAAGAGTCGAACGCAGAAAACTTATAAATAAAAATAACAACAGGAAATGGATCAATGTAGATGACGCTGAGGAATATCGAAAAACAATAGATAAAAATCTGAAAAACCCTGATTCGATGAACATCGAAGATCTAAACAGAAATATTGTGGAGGCAATCGGCATAGCCCAAAGTAAACACTGTTTCAGAAAAAGAAGAAAAACTGACTTTAAACACCAAGCAATTAATGAAACAGAGAAGGAAATTACTAGGGAAATATCCACAAAACAAGGACGAGATAAAACAATTAAATAGGAATATAAAGAAGGCTGTGAGGGCTCATACTAGACAATTCAATAATAAATGGGTCACTAAGGTCTCAGAAGAGAATAAAAGCATGAAGGTACTACGAAATAAGTTAAACACAGGAAAGACCGAAATAACCAAATTAGAAAATGAAAGAGGACAAGTAACAAATAACAGAAAAGAAATATTAGAGATTGTTGAAGACGTCTATACAAATCTTTATAGTAATAAAGACCAAAGAGAAACACCGGAGAATATACCGCATATATTGAATTAGGGATCAGAAGAAATGCCACCGATAAGCGAAGAAGAGGTCTTAAGGTCACTCTCAAAAATGAAAAACAACAAAGCACCGGGCGAGGATGGTGTTGTCGCAGAGGCTGTAAAGCTGGGAGGAGGAAAGTTACTAAAATGGATAACCAAACTCTTTAACAAATGTCTAGACAAGGCAACAACCCCAGAGATGTGGAACAATGCCATCATCATTATTATGCATAAGAAGGGCAGCATCACAGACTTGCAAAACTACAGACCGATTTGTTTGCTCACAGATCTATATAAACTGTTTACCAAAACCATTACTGCACGTCTTACTAATAAATTAGAATCATATCAGCCAAGAGAACAAGCGGGCTTTCGGGCTGGATACGGAACAAATGACCACCTTCAGGTTATAAAGGTATTAATAGAAAAAAGTGTGGAATATAACAAACCCTTGGTGCTAACGTTTGTTGACTATGAGAAGGCGTTTGATTCCGTAGACCACCACGCATTGCTTAAAGCTCTTGCCAACTGTCGTATAGACCACCGCTATATTTCGCTACTACGACACATATGTAAACACGCAACAGCAAAAGTAAGACTGCAAGATGAAACAAACCAGTTTAAAATCGAAAAAGGCGTTCGGCAAGGGGATACGATCTCTCCCAAACTTTTTACAGCTTTGCTTGAGTACATGTTTAAAAAGATAGAACTAGACAACGAGCGAATAAACGTAAATGGAGAAAAATTGAACCATTTGCGTTTCGCTGACGATATCGTATTGATTTCAGACCGACTAGATGAAGCAAATGAAATGCTCACGAAACTGTCATCAGCTTCCCAAAAAGTTGGATTAAAAATCAACTTCGCTAAAACCCAATTTATGACAAATCTGCTCCCTAGCTGTAACCTTAAAATAGAAGAAAAAGAAATCCAACACGTAACATCGTACAAATACCTAGGACATGAAATTCGAATCGGAAGAGATAACCAAACTTGCGAGCTTAGCCTAAGAATAGGACTAACATGGGCTGCCTTCGGCCGTTTAAACCATGTACTCAAATCGGACATTCCAGTGTGCCTCAAACGTAAGGTTTTCGACCAGTGCATCCTCCCAGTACTGACATACGGCTCAGAAACATTAACATTGACACAAAAAACGATCAACAAAATAAGAGCTACCCAACGAGCCATGGAAAGAGCTATGTTGGGGGTGACATTGCGAGACCGAATCTGCAACGAAGGGATCCGTAAGAGAACGAAAATTGTGGATGCTGTTGAAAGAATAATACACCTAAAGTGGAACTGGGCGGGCCACGTCGCAAGAATGACAGATGATAGATGGACGAAGAAGATATTGGAGTGGCGACCTAGAGATGCTGCACATAGAAGCAGGGGTAGACCGCCCACTCGATGGATAGATGATATCAAGAGGGTATCTACAAATTGGATCCGAGATGCCCAAGACCGAGCAGGACGGATTAGGTTGAGAGAGGCCTATGTCCAGCAGTGGACGAGACAAGGCTGATTTATGATTATGATTATGAAAATTTGAAAATTTAGACCAGCTAAAAACTGTGTTTCGTTAGAATGTGGCAGAATTTCTCAATATCAACTCAGTAATGTTAGAAATAAATTTTATAATCGGTTAGGATATTGTTTAGCTGTTAATGGAGGGTTGTTTGAACATTTAATTCATTAATGTTTTTGTAAAAACGCGTAGTCTTAGGTATGTTATATTAAACTAAAGGCTTACCAGGAAAAACATATTGATGTCTTTTATTTTGAATGTGTGATTGCCGGATTGGTGAAACGAAAATGTATTTTTCTAATTTGGCTTAATAAAAAAGCTGTTTTGATATCGTTTTCAGTATCGTAATGAACTTTTTATGAAACAGTTTTCTTTATTTTTCTAAGAGTGGTAATGATGTTCACAGATGTTTTATTTTGCTGTCGTATGTTTGGTTGCATTCATTCTATGAAATGGAGATGAGTTAAAAATATGAAATAACCTTAGAAATTTACTATATTATAAAACATAGAACTATAAAGTTTACCGCAATTTCCCTTAACTTTGGCGGATGTAAACTAAACTTATCTTGCTCCATATTTTAAAATTATGTAGGTATGTTAGAAAAATTAGACAACTTCACGACAAAATGGCTGGCAAGGAAATAAAGTTATTTCTTGATTTCAAGGCTACTATGATAAATAATTTGATTGTATTACCAACATAAAATTAGGCCTAACAATTTCGAAAATTTGTAGATATATTTTATTTTCTTTTTAAATATGAAAATATGGATTTATTTATTGAAAAAAAGATGCCAAAACAGAAAAAATAGTATAAAGCACACGTTTTATAAAGCTATTAGTGCACTTGTCCGTTATAAAACTCGCCGCAAGCGGCTCGTTTTCTAACATGAACACGTACGCTAAAATGAGCTTTATAAAACTTTTACTTTAATATACTATTTTAATGTGAAATAATCTTTATTCGTTTTAAGAAGTAGTCCATGTTCTGTGGCGAGATTGTAAATAGAAATAAAGGTCTGTCTTTACCACCAAATAACTTTATTTGCCCCTCTAGGGTAGAAAACAAGGGTTATAGAAAATACATAAAATGATGAAGAATTAAAATAAATTTCTTAACGTTGTACCCAACAAACATATTAAGTAATGTAGACCAGAACGGAAGAAAAATAATCCTAAATTGGCAAATATTTGCTTATTTTTGCCTTAAATGTTTTCTTAAAAGTCACAAAAGATTCGAACTCTAAAATCTAAGTCAAAATTTGGATATCTAGAACTTAAATAATTTGTTATAGGGAAGTCTACTTGTAGTTTAATTTACCTAGTTAAAAATTACAAATAAATTACCTCTCTTAGACATTAAAAATATTTAATCCTAATAAGGAATATGATTAAGTAATAATTTACTTAATTGTTACTTAATATATGTGTTCAAAATTAAGGAATTTTTTGGCTATTACGCTAGGTAAATATTACCCAATTATTGCCTACAAATAGTCCAAATAATTTACTGACCATGTAGTTTTAGAAACAGGTAATATTTTGGATAATTTGCCCTATAAATTGTTCCCAAAGTTATAGATCTTTTGTGGTTAAAAATTGAGCTACTTCATAACTTTCTGATTAACCTCAAAGGCTAACATTGCTTGTACAGTTAATAATAAAGAAAAAAATAACTTTAAGGTTAAAAATATAAAGGCGGCCATATTTAATAATTATTAGTTTTCCTGTTTATCGACAACTATAAAAAAACAATAATTAAAATTTTAAGAATTACATAAGGTGAGTGGAAAATCCATTAGACTACGATATCTTTCGTCAACGAAAGTTTTTTTAAAACTTTAGGTACATATAATATTTATAATGAAGGCACTCTGTTTTTAGGTTATAATGGTAAAAATATTTTAAATTATCGTAATAATACATAAAAAAATGCATATTTTAAGGGCGCGTTTAGTTTTTCGAAGTATCATCACCATAATTCACAAACACATTTCTTTCGCATCCAAATTTCGATCCAGAAAAATGATAAAACTTAATTATATCATATTGTTGAAGTTATAATATGCGGCCATTCCAAATATCTACTTAAGTCGAACTCCATTTTATAATTTATTTTGTCCTGTTGGAAGTGTTGGCATAAGTTGTTGTCTTTTCTTTCTAACACCAGATATAAAATGTTTTCTCTGTATTTTTGTCTAGTGTCTTATTGCTCCTATTTAGGTTATATTTAGGTCGAAAGGTTGGTCTCACTTTCCACATTTAGACGTAAAATAGGTCTATATTTATTTCACTTCGTTTCAACTTATTGGACAGAAAAACCCTATCAACCTATTTTCGACCTTCAATTTACTTTAGTTTCTTTCCCCACATTGGGCAATAGGAAAACAAATGTAGGTAAATTATCCCTATATATAATTGGTCGTGCAAAATATTTGACCCGTTTAGAGGTCGAATAAAGGTAAATTTAACTTAAAATGTTTGTTGGGTACTAGTTTCGATTTTGGGGAAAGTCGTCTTCAGCAACTAATCATTTAAGAAATTTTGCTATGAAAAGTAGTTAAAACAGTTCTGAGAACAATGGGTGATTCAACAATAAAATATAATGAAATGCAGATTATGCAACCATTGGAATAGACAGCAGCTTATCATAAGAACGATGTATCTCTATGCAATGGTAGGAGATGATTTAAACGCAAGTAGGATAAAGGACCTTAATCATAATATAGTGATTTAAGTAATGTTGAAGTTAGAACATGTTGTAAAAGAAGAATATTTAACATGTCAATTCATTCTTAATTTAAAATGAAACTGACTTAGTGAGGGGACATGTTTATTGTTGTGGTAGATTAGATTATATGTAAATTAAATTAAATGAAATTGCTTCTCTTTAAAATTGTCAAAACGAAATTATGTCATTTCTTGTAAAAAATTGGGAATACATCAAGTGGTCATTATTCACATGTTATATTATTAAAATAAAGTAAAAATTGTAGTAAATTAAATCATTGTATTATTAAGGGAAATTCTTGGTTTTAATTTTCTTCCTGTTACCAGGTGAAGAAATCATTTGATGAATTAACTTTATCATTAAAAATGTTTGCAACGCCATTCGCCTTGAATAGCAAGCTTTAATTTTTAATGATAAAGTTAATTCATCAAATGATTTCTTCACCTGGTAACAGGAAGAAAATTAAAACCAAGAATTTCCCTTAATAATACAATGATTTAATTTACTACAATTTTTACTTTATTTTAATAATATAACATGTGAATAATGACCACTTGATGTATTCCCAATTTTTTACAAAAAATGACATAATTTCGTTTTGAGTGTTTTGACAAATTTAAAGAGAAGCAATTTCATTTAATTTAATTTACATATAATCTAATCCACCACAAGAATAAACATGTCCCCTCACTAAGTCAGTTTCATTTTAAATTAAGAATGAATTGACATATTAAAATTTCTTCTTTTACAACATGTTCTAACTTCAACATTACTTAAATCACTATATTATGATTAAGGTCCTTTATCCTACTTGCGTTTAAATCATCTCCTACCATTGCATAGAGATACATCGTTCTTATAATAAGCTGCTGTCTATTCCAATGGTTGCATAATCTGCATTTCATTATATTTTATTGTTGAATCACCCATTGTTTTCCCAACTGTTTTAACTACTTTTCATAGCAAAATTTCTTAAATGATTAGTTGCTGAAGATGACTTTCCCTAAAGTCGAAACTAGTACAACGTTAAGAAATTTATTTTAATTCTTCATCATTTTATGTATTTTCTATAACCCTTGTTTTCTACCCTAGAGGGGCAAATAAAGTTATTTGGTGGTAAAGACAGACCTTTATTTCTATTTATTCGTTTTGTCCAGCTTTACGTCAATTTTTGACTATAGCATCATTGTATTACCTAAACTATGAAATTTTCATAATTTTGCCATCACAATTAATTGAATAAGTTAGGATTGGCTTATTAAAATTTATTGAAACTTCGCACATGGGTTTATTATATTATGGGCCTCTTCAAAAAATTATATTACAATTATTCTCTAAAATGTACAGGTGAGCCAATATTAAGCCACCTCAACATTTACATGGGATTTCCTATGTTCAACTAAGCCATGCATCGCCCAGTATAGCTTCTTTGGAGGCCAGTACATTTTCTTATATTTTAGAAAGTATCCTGCTGAATCATACACGTCCCACCATTACAGTCGATTTAAGTTCTTGTGATGATCTTAATTATGACAACTCCAGTGGCATATACATATTCAGAAACAGCACAGGAGATTTTTTTGTTGAACGATTTTTCAATAAACAATATTGCGAGGTCAGAAATGATGGATTCTGGACTGTGATCCAACGCAGAGATAATTACTCTATCCAACACGACTTTAATGTATCTTGGAACGACTACAAGCTTGGCTTTGGTGACCTGAACGAGGACTTTTGGATGGGAAATAACTATTTGGCAAGATTATCCAAAATTTATAATTTAACGCTTAGAATAGAGCTGGGTGATTTTGATGGAAACGAGGTGTGGGCAGAATATGAGACGTTTAATGTCGACTCTGAAGACAAGAAGTTTAAGTTGACTGTTGGAGGTTATTCTGGCAATTCCTCGGATGCACTATCCAGCCATAATGGAGCTTTATTTAGTACATACGATAGAAAAAATGATGAGGCGCCTGAATGTTGTCCTTGCTCATTATCTTATGGAGGTGGTTGGTGGTTTACCAGGTACGTTTTATTATACGGCGTGTACTTAAGCACTTTCTACATCAACAATCGCTAATAAATTATTTTTTCTTGCAAAATTCTTTGACGCCATTATCATATAGGGTGAGTCGGGAGGAACGGACAGGAGTGTATAACTGTACACATGAAAATATTGTAAGAAAACCCATAATGATTCATTTGTTTTTGTATTAGAAATATCGAATGCCAATATGAAAGACTTGGGATCTCTGCTGTTTTTTTTAATTAGGAATGCTCCTGCGACTTCGTTTGAATCTTCGCAAACTGTTAGGGTTTTATCACTTGTAGAAATTTTGAAATTGACTTTCTTGATTGATTTTTTGGTTTCTTGCAATTGATAGGGAAAATATTATTATAATACAAAGAGAAAATTGGCCTTCGCGACAGGACCCCAAGTAGTAGCATGTGATTATGTACATTCTTGTAAGTTAGTTTGATAAACTTATATAATCATACAATAAATATATACCAAAGAGTACCTAATTAGTTGGGTTACTCTTTGTCTAGAAATTTGTATTTTTGTTCCGGTAGGTTAAAATATTGTTTATGTTTAATTGTTATTTTTAGATGTTTTGAGTCGAATCTTAATGGAATTTACTATCGAAAGCCGTATGAAAACGATTATTTTAGAGGAGTAATTTGGGAACATTGGCTTGGAAACTATTCTCTAAAAAAATCCCGAATGATGATTAAATCTACAGGCATGTTCTACACGCCGAATATAACTAGAATTGAGGACCCTTAAAAATGATGTGTAATAAATAATAAAAGAGTACCTACCCTCTACATGACTTAACTTTTTATCACCATTTTGAATGTCTTAGATTCCTAATTTTCTTAGTCACTAGTAGAGGCACTGAGAAGATTTCTCAATTTGATAAGATCGTTTTGGTCTTACATTCAGTGAAACCGATGTTTGATGTTGACTTAGAATTTTTATATGATGGCTTCCATTTCCACTACTATAAAAATAAAAGGCAAAGGAGATAATTACAATAATAATAATAATAATAATAATAATAATAAAAATAATACCTCCAATAAAAATGTTTTTTTTTAATCTTAAATGGTATTTTAATTTTTTTTTATGACAATTTCATGACCATCAATCGTAAAGGTGTTTTATACTACATACTACAATTTCTTTTTAATTTTGTTTCATTATAATGTAGGTACACAGGGTGTCCGGTAAAATAAGCACCTAAGCACAAAATTATAAACTAATTTCTGTGACCTAAGCTTAAAGTGTTTTTGCTTTATGTAAAACTGTAATAAATTAACGAAATTAATATATGTATCTACTTATAATGAAGCTCTGAAAGACAAATAATAAAAAGTTCGTTGTAGGTACCGACCTATAAAAAATCTACTTACCTAATGTTTTCTAGAAATCTCCATAAATACAAGATGTAAGAACTTGTTTCTTAAAATTCTGCTTGATAACTCTTTTGATACTATGATTAGGCGGTATAGGTACTATAATACCTATCTATATTTCTATTCGTATGCATTTCCGTTTCGTAAATATGTTGTCAATGCCCATAGAGGGCCCTATTATTTGATCCTTGCATGACCGTAAGATAACGGCCCTGAACTTTTTGTTTTATTTGTACAAATTATTAAAAACAATTTTTAAAAAGCAACCTCTTGTGTAGGTACCACGATAAATTGAACCGTTTTGAAGAAAATCGCTTTTAATCAGTTTTTTCTACTCTTATCTTAATATTAGAAGCCTACTTACTTCGTCTGAGCTACTTACGCACAGTATACTTTATCAGTAAAACTCTAATTACGCACACTAAGAAGTTGTAAGAAGCCAAGTTATGCGTAAGAACAGTTACGTCGTAATACTTATATTACTTAATAATTCCACAATCCCATGGGCCGTCAAACTCGTGAACATTTTCAATATATTCGATAATTTTCTAAACCGTGTGTAATAGGCTTCTTACCACTCTTCACTCTTGGTATGTAATACCTACACTCCCCAGTAGCACAACACATTGGCCCAATATTGATTCTATATTGGTAAAATATTGTATATTGGCCCAATATTGGCAATTTCTAGCCAATATTGGTAACATATAGGAGATGTACCTTTTTCCCATATTTTTATATAATGTTTGTCCAATATTAATCCAATATGGATAAAACAGATTTGGCAATAAACTTATATTTATATTTATATATAATTTGTGCCAAATATTGGCAACATATAGGAGATGTAACTTTTTCCCCGATTTTTATATAATGTTTTGTCCAATATTGATCCAATATTGATAAAACATATTTGTCAGTAAACTTTTATTTATATTTACATGTGATATTTAACCAATATTGGTTATATATAAGAAATGCACCTTTTTTTCTATATCTATATATGATATTTATCCAATAATATCCCAATATTCATAAAAAAATACTCCGTCATCCGAAAAGCAGATTTGAAATCAAATTAAAAATTGGTGCTTAATGCATTCTTTATTATTAAAATTGTATCCTTAAATGCTATATACCCAACAAACACCCTACGTACTAAAGACGTACTTATTGTGTTCGTTTTATGTCCCGTACGTACAGTAAGTAAAATGTACATTTTAAGTACGTATTTTCTCTGACATATTGTGTATGTACAACGATCATTCTTGATTGTACGTACAATGTATCATCCTTAAATGTACCAACGTCTAAAAAACGGTTGGGATGATACGTTGTCATGTAGGTATGTTTTATTACATAATGTAACAATGTTTTACCTTATGTAAAACTAAATTACTAATAAAAAATAATTAGATTAGACCTTTTTCAAACTTGGACATTTTTTTGTTCTGTGATTGTAAGGTTAATTATTATTATCCGCTACCGATTTAAATTTCGCGCTTGCTTACGTCGGACGTCGTAAAAATCCGACACTATTCGGACGTCTTTCTGTGCAGTTAAATTAACTTAACCAAACTTTTGAATTTGTAAGTGTGGCTCCTTTTTGTTGTATTGCCGATGTTTCTCAACGAATTGGCGAATTTTACCAGGACGTTTTCCTCTAAATGCGTTAAGTTTTATTACTTTGTTCGTTAATTTATTATTTGATATACAATTTACAGGTAAATAGTAACTTGAGTGGTAGAAATGCCTCTTAAACAGTTTCGAAGCTTAAAAAACCTTAAATGTACTTAGTTATGTCGATTACGATTCGTTTTATTTTTAGCTGAATTCAATGCTGAAATTTTAAGACAGCATTTTTTTCTGAGAGGCTTGACATTCCAAGTAAAAAACTTTAAGGTATCAAATACTGAAACTATTAGTCCTGGGGCGCTTAGTCAAGTAAAAGTTACTTGTAATCGAGCTTGTAATAGTGAAGCAGATCTACTGGCACTTGAAGATTTCTTAAATCTACCAGAACATTTCAGAAAGTTGGTAAGATTTGACCACTCATTCTATTTAAAAAGTAGTATAGTAAAACTTGATATACAGATACCTATATGTATTTTAAGGTAAAAAAATTCAATTAACAATTGAATAAGACCTTAACAGCCCTTTACGTTAGGCATTCATATAGTAAGAATGTTTATTTTTGATAATGTTTAAGTACATTTACCATTTTAGGAGTCTAAAATGTGCATATTGGCAGGAAATAATTTGCAAGCTTTATTAAACGAAGCATGGGAGCATTTATTTGGAATCACCAGGCTAAAAAGATACCAGAAAAAAAGATTTTCGCAGTTTTTAATTGCAAAAGTTATAATAAGTAAGTACTAATTTAAATGATGAAACGGAAATTGGACGTTTTCAGCTAGAGGTGTAGTGTATAGTAGTCAAGTAGAGTAGGATATGAGTGTATTTTGTATCTTGATATTATTTTTATTTTATCTCCCCTAATTTTTTGTTTTAATCATCTTAAAGTTTCTTTAAAATATGGCTTATTTTATTTAGTTGACTTGTATTTGTATATACTATAAAATATTATTTTTTCTGGGTTGTAATTAAAGTCTTTTCATTTAAGATGCCCTTCTGAGAACAGAAAAAAGCTGAAATAAAAAAGAGGCAGAGCAGGAAATAGCCAAATTGCTAAGGAGGACCCCCGATTGACTAAAATATAAACAAAAAGCGAAAAATAATGATAACGATGGGGAAAGAAATAATAATCCCGAGGTATCAGATAGATAATAATACATTCATATATACACAATATAGGTATATAGAATGTTACTAAATATTAACCAACAAATTGTAATATATTATTGTAGATACTTTATCAGTAGTTATTATTTATCCATTGTAGGTACAAACAACGTACTTCTTACGTATGTAGTACGTACATAGCACGAAGTGTGCGTACATCTTTAACACGTACAGTAAATGTACGTACATTAAATATACGTTTATCGTACGTACATAAGATGTACTTGTCGTACGTCTTAATTAAGTACAATTGTGTGGAAAATTTACGTACTAAGTTTGTAAAATGTACGTACTACGTCCAATAACGTACATGCATAAGACGTACTTTATGTCCGACTAGTACGTACTTAAAACGTCTTATGTATGTATTTATGCTGGTTGGGTATAGCTGGAATTTGCATTTGGCGCCACAGTGTCATATTAATTACTTATATTGCCGCAAGGTGGCAGCGCACCGTCAGCTTGACAGACATTTTGAATCGCTCGAGCCGCCCGGTCTCATCACGACAAGCGTCTCGCGCTTTTTTTAAATTATTTTTTGTTGCCTATGAATATTAGTGAAAATAAGTGCAGCTCGAATTGCAAGTGTGTATACAGAAAAGCAAAAAGAAGTGGTAAGTAACTGTAGTATTTCAGTTGTTTTATTAATTATTGTGTGATATTCATATATATTCATATTCATGCAGCAGTTTGTTGACGTTATAACCTCTAATACATTACCAAATCATTTCTGGTGTTTTCAACCATTTTAATATCTAATTCTAAAGTGAACGGTAAAGGTTGATCCACCTACACTTATAATGAGTACATTTAAATAAATATTTCCAAAATTAATCTTAACTTTTTAAACATAAACATATAGTATTTGTTGATAGGTCTTGAATTTTGGAATAGACGGATTGGACCAATATTGGTCAAATATGTTTTGCCGATGTTTGATTATAGCTTCGCCGTGGCGTCATCGCAAGTTTATACATTATTCTTTTGTATTTATGAATTAACATATTTTAGACCAAAGAATTTGGTAGATGATCAGTCTCATTTTTCGTGATACCCTGTATAATTACCTTATAAATTTGACTACAAACGTGTGCGCGATTTTTAGGAGCTATCCGAAAACGATTCAACAGTGCCTCCGATAAGGAAATTGAGAGGTCAATTTCAGCATATTTGGCGGGTGCCGAGAACAGAGAAGGCGGACGGAAAAATAGACCGACTCATCCTTAAACCTTTTATTATTTACAAAATATTATATACAGCCTACTTTTGATATTTTTTTATTTTTATTATTTCTGTACAAATTATATTGTAAAATAATTTAAAAAATTCTTACCAAACAATTCTGTCTTTAATTTTTTATACCAATATCTGACCTTAGTAGCAAATCAATATGTTTGCATATCGAATATTGTGCTTACATATTGGTCAAACGTTGGAAACGTCAGATTCTCTTATAACGGCCCAATCAGCCTGATTCACGTGCCCCCTTAGTTATTAAAATTTTCCAATATTGGATATTGAGATATTTCAATATTTGAAATATTTCTTATTCACGGGTTCCCCTTGAGAACGGGATTATTGGATATTGAAAAACTGTTCTTGAATTGAATAAGTAGATGTGGCAACACAGCGAAATTGTCAAAAATTTTAAAATATAACCCCACTTTTCACATTTAAATTTGACTGTTCGCCGCCTTCGGCCATTCCTCAAAAGAAAAACCGAATTAAATAAAAAATTTAGTTACCCATATACCTAAAATGGAGAAAAAACGCATGTCTAAAAAACAATTTTAAATTTACAATAACTTCATCATAGAAAATCCGGTTTTAATATCAGGAAAATTGCACCCAACCTGTAGTCCTGAAAACTTGGAGGGTTTGTGGGCTAAGCTTACACAAATTCTAAATTCTTGTGGGGTTGGACCTATCAGAGAGGTGGCGTCATGGAAAAAGGTAATTATTGTAGAAAATTTCAAAAATTTTTAATATTTAGATTTGACATGCCCTTTTTGCGCTATGCACGGACTCTGAATAGACACGGCCGCCGTATATCTAGTTTTACAAAGTATTTTGTTACGTTTCTTACAAAATAGTAAATATATTTGCTGTTTAGATTTGTAGTAAGTTGTTTTCAGGGTAAGTATGTGCAAAACATTTTTCTGTGATTTATCGGTTATCTCTTAGGTACCTGCTACTTATTAGTTTCATACTTAAATGTTTTGAGAAAATACCTGTAATAGCAACCCCCCTTTTCCCCCTTTTTTCATATCTTCAGTATTTAATTAAAACTTATATTTTCAATTATTTCTAGGTGTTTACTGAGTGGAAAAGTGCCTGTAGAAAAAAAGCTAGAGAAAACAAACCCCTATCAAATTCAGTTAAGAATTTCAAGAGAAGAAGTACTTTATTCTGTAGATATAATATCAACAATGTTATTGTCAAAACTATTTAATTAAGAATTGTAGATTGTTTAAAATTAATGCCTCAAATAATCCAAAGTTGTTTGTAAACTGTTAGCAGTTTATGCTATTAATCATTAATAAATAAACATAACAATTAACCTCAGGTTAAAAAACAATTGCTTTGAAAAAAAAACCCGAGGAAAAATCATTTTTGAACAGTTAAATAAATGATTTAACAGAGGATTTAACATTGATTCTCAAGTTAAAAGCAGTCATTTTTCATTAAGTAACGTTAAATGTTTGGCATAATTTTTTAACCATTCGATTTCTGTGATGTAAACTGCAAAATATGATCTATGAAGAAATAGGTATCCCTTAAAAGTATATGTAGTGATGGTGAGTTTATAAAAAACCAACTACCTTAATTAATTTTAACCTAAAGTATTTACAAAAAAGTCATGTTTTTTTAAACCATTAATTTTCTATCGAAAACGTTTATTTTTTGTGAAAACATGAATAACTGTTTGTAAATTTTTAGGTTATGTCGTTTTTATAAATTCCCCCTTAAGGCTTAAGGGGCCTTAAGGACGAAAAAAAACTGGGTTTTCTGACTTTGATTCTCGTCTTCTAAAGCCGCAATCAGCAATGGAAAATATCTGCCAAATTTAAAAAAAATTGCTCACTATATGAACGACAGAAACCGAAAGGTAGAAATTTTATTAATTTCCAATATCCAATCTGCCAAGCAGTCCTTTAACCAACAGCTTACAAAATATGAAACACTGAAAACTGTTATTGGAAAATATGGTACACCTGAATAAGACAATTCGTTATCAGTTTCAACAAGCAATATGACATTCAATAACCAATATTCAATCCAACAGCCAAAGAACACCGGAATGACAATTCGTTAAATTTTCAACAACCAAGGCTTAACCAATATCCAAGAGTACACGTGAATAAGGCTGAATCAGGGCCATCTTTAGGCATGGGCCCGGGCCCGGGGCCCCCGGCCACGGAGGGCCCCGCCAATCCCTCTACGGCTGACAGAATTTCTTAAAAAGGCTTATGTATTAACACTATTAACTGGGAATTAACATTAATTTGACTAAAATGTTTATTTAAAAGATCATAAAAAAAAAGTAATCATTTAAAATCTGGCAACAATAATTTGTCTGTAATTAGAATAATGGTAATCTGCGACATCTGAGTGGCAGTATACAGTATGGAGAATCTCTGGCGTAGGTAAAGGCGTAGGGCGTGGCGCTATCGCTATCACACATAGATCATAGGTGACAGGCGCGGGTTATCGGAATGTAATGGAATATAATAATATCGCTGTTTTAAAATCCGTTCCCAGTAAACACAAGAAGAACATTCACATTCTTAGAATGTTCTCTAATATGTCCATAAAGTGATAAACATTCTAAGTATATTCAGGGCACGCATATTCTTTTCATGATATTCTTAGAATATTCTAGAAATGTTCAAATTAAATGTACTTTCGCAGTATCCCAGGCAACCAGAAGACGAACAATGACGTCTTGTGACGTCGTTTATTGGTTATATTTAGTCATTTTCGTCAAAAGACGACTTTCGGCCCAAAAAAGACGTCATTGTGACGACATATCGACGCCGTTATAGATCGTCTCGCGCATTACGTCTTAAGACGTCGATTTTTGGTTTAGCGTATGAATTTCGATAGGAGCAGGTAAACATGAGACATGAGACTATATAGAGAGTAAAAGGCACCCCAGACGTCTGGCTGTGATTAGTTAACATTTAGTTGACATAAATGACATTTGACGGCTAAGCACATTTTTGTTGGCGCTTATCGTGTACCTACCCATATATTTTTATTAAAAAAGTAAAAAAAAAAGTAAGAAAAAGTGATCTCGGACGGGGATACGAACCTACAACCTTCTGCTAGACGCTCTAACCACTACGCTACGATCAGTTAATCTTATTTCGGCAATGACAGCAGCCGTCCGACAGTCCGAGGTGCTTTTTAGTAGTACTAAACATACATAGGTATCCCAACGTTGCCATCACAAAACGAGGCAAAACGGGAACCGTTTGGCGCCCTTTTAACCCATATAAGTCTAGTGGAAGTGGCAACAACATATTCCATTTGGGTTACCAATGGGCGATATAGCATATTATATTGTATATTTATTTTAAATCAATCACAGCTGATGTCCCGAGTGCCAAACAGTTATTGGCAACGTTGGAGTTATGTCTGCCAGCTGCCTGCATGTCTAGCTTCTCTCTCGGTCACGACGCTAGACCGCCGCGAGCGTGAGGACTGTCAAATTTCAGCAATTTCCATTGGTTGAAACAATCATCTGACGTGAACCGACCAATTAAATTCCTGCAATTTGCGTCTAGTGTGATGCGTTCCTTTCCCGCTTTCTCCATCCCCAAAAAAACATAAGCGGTTGAGCTACTGGTCAATTTCCCGGTTTTTTCATAAATTCCAAATTCATGTGTTTGGTGTGTGCAATTTATTCTCTGGTTGGTAAGTACCTATATAGATATAATATATAATACTCCTACCATATCATAATAATTGTGGTAATAACTAATCTTTTTCAATAAGGATCCCGAAATGAGCAGATTAAAAAAGCTAGGTTAGTTCAGTGAAAACGGTGTAGTTGTTTAAATTTCGATTTCTGCAAACTTGACCGAGACAATCTGGTCGTAAGTCTAGTTATCTGTACCTATCCAAATTAGCAGACTTTAGGATTTATTATAAGCACTGGATTAGTAAAAATTTAAATGTTAATTATGGAAAGTACGTCAAGCAAATTGGATACAATTATGTTCTTTTTAGGTACTTAAACGATAAGTTCCATTATGTCATATGTAGTTATAGAATTCTCTGACAGTGGGGGGCTTGCTGTGGTTGATTCGGATTGGTTAACTCCTAGAAAATGTGAAGTGTTCTGGCCTCCTTATAAGGACCGAGGAACCTTTTTCAAAGCCTTGAAAGCACATGAACAACGTGAGGAATCGTGGAAAGTGTATTCTGTTGCTCGTGTCTTTTTTGAAACAGGTTTGGCTGGAAAGCATTTCGTTGTTTACTTAACTTTTCAATTACTTTTTGCCTCTTGCCTGGGGCTCTCGGAGTAGGAGGGGGCTATTGCTCCATCACTCTCTGTATTGACACCTATTGTTTGAATATGTTTTATAGGGTATCTACATATTTTCAGATGATCTAGACAGAGCTTTAGACAAACAAAAAAAAGCTGAGTTTACTTCCAACTTGGACACAGAAGAGGAAGACGAAGAACAATTTGGTAAAAGGAGAAGAATTGTTACGAAAAGGTTATATTCCAGTGACGATGAGGAAGATGATGGACGCCCTAATAGACATTTTGTCATAAAACGTCCTCCACCAATTAAATCAAGCGTTTTAAAGAAAAAGAAAGGTTCAGGCAACTTGCAAGGTAGGTATCGCTTTCTGTATACAGATAGGTAATAATTAGTTATTTAATTTAACTGATAGTAAGTGTCAAGTGTAACACTGTGTAATTTTCGTGATAGGCATTGAAAGTTTAGGAATATAGTTTAATAAATATAAACTTTTAGATGTTCTCTCATTACATCCCAGTCCTACGGAAACTGCAAGTTTAAACAAACTGACATCTCTGTTTCATACACCAACCGGATGTGCTCCAAGCCTTTCTAGTGAAACTTCAGGTAAATTTTTTTCCTCTAAATTGGGTGCAGTTCCTTCAAATCTAGTTTAGTTGATGTTTAGGTTTTGAAGTACGTATTTCTTTTTAATTTATTTAAAGGATATACTGCTTTAGTTTTGTGTCTATGATGTCAGATAACTATTTGTCGAGTGGTATTTATTAAATAAAAACTTTTAGGGGGCCCTTCCCAGTGTACCAAGGTTACAATATCTACAACTGACAATAACTGTATACCTTTTAATGTTCCTGCACAAGTTCAGACACCAATACTCACAACTTCAACCATTCCTTCTTTAAATAAAGGTAATTTAAATTTTTTGTTTTTTCCGACATAAACTGTAATTTATTTTATGTTTAGGTTTTGAATTATTGCTTCAACACATTATATGCCTGAAAGAGCAAAATAAACAAATTTTGGCTACCCTTCAAAGTAGACCTGCCGAGCACGTAAATTCAAGAATATCCAAGGGATTTCCAATAGACTCATTAGAAAATCTTCTTAAATTTGAGCAAGATGAATTAGAAGCAGAAGGTGGAGTGGAAAGTCTGGTTAGTTTGTCCTACACTTTTATTAATATTTTCTCTCTTTTTCGGAGCAATCAGGCTATCGCAGATTGTAAAATTAACCTGACCGATATAACACTTAGTACAATTAATGTGTAGCTCTGTTTTGATTTTAAAAATGTTGTTTTATTTTCTTTGCAGACTGATTTTTGCTCCATGTTGGGAGGAGATGGTATAACTGGAAGGACATACAGAGTTTTGAAGGAGCTTATTTCCGATAAGCTGGCATCCAAATTCAGCTTTTATGGAAAAAGAGCAAACAAGAAGATATTTGCTGACTTAAAATTAAAGCGGGTCATAGTAGGTAAGCAAGTCTATTTTTTTATATTTTGAGGGTAAATTTGACTTGCCGGCTTACCATAAAATAATGACTCCTCATTACACTCCTCTTATTTAAGGACCAGGTTTTGATTTTTAAATAGGACACCCTTGATATTTTTAGTTATTTGGCCTCAGCTTGATACCTTCAATGTTATGATACCTTATTTAAGTAAGGTACTTTCAACTTATTTTCTTTTTTAACCTAGAATACTGATGGTATCCTGCATTATTCTGTGTTTTACGAATGAATTTGTTTTTATAATGTTTAATTTAAAGTAGGACTGGCAGTAGTAAGAACATTTTTGAAAAAACCAAAAGCTTGTTATATTTGAAATAACATTTATGGTACCTCTGAAGATTTGTTAATTCATTCATTCACATTAAAATGTCATTCTTTTCAATTTCAGCATGATGGTTAATTTTCCTTTTGCTTTATTAAAATTTCAGAAGCTGTCAAAATAAAATGCAATGATGCAACAGATCGAGATGTAGAGAATGCAATAAAAACATGGCTAAAGCATGCACCACAAAGGGTAAAAACTGCAGAAGCTAAAGTAATAAATCTTTTTATGCGAAGTGTTTAATCTTTTTATGCGAAGTGTTTAATCTTTTTATGCGAAGTGTTTACATTTTTTATGCGAAGTGTTTCATTATTTTATGTTAAGACTTATGGAAAAACTTATGTTTCTTATGATTTATGAGACTTTTATGTCGTTTATGTTTATGAGAATTTTATGTCGTTTATGATTTATGAGACTTTTATGTCGTTTATGTTTATGAGACTTTTATGTCGTTTATGTTTATGAGACTTTTATGTCGTTTATACATAGGATAGGTTAACGGAACGAAAATCTGTAAATATTGAAACCTGCCTTGACATGTACCAGTTTCTTTATGTATCCAGATGTGTTCTTTAAGGTTATTTTACTATTTTTGCCAACGGTGTGTATAATATAGTTCAGGTCAATTTCATAGACTTGTGTCACACACCATATATTTTAATTTTAATTTTTCCGACTAGTTTCCGTAGCCATAATATGTACTTTGCCAGTTTCAATCATTTTTCAAGACTAATAAAAATAGTTTTAAAAGTATTTTTGTTCAGTTACTTGATACACAATGTGTTTCAATAAGTAGATATGCAGCATATGAAATTTTTATTTAAATTGTAATGTCAGAAATTTAATCATTACAATTTAATTCCTCATAATGAAGGGTCCTTGTTAGTAAATTATGGGTGCAATATAATAACCTGCTAAATAATTGAAACTATGACAATTACCCCTAACCAAATGGTCACCACACATTATGAAACTGGGCCTTATGCAGATATATATCTGCATAAGGCCCAGTTTCATAATGTGTGGTGACCATTTGGTTAGGGGTACTTGTCATAGTTTCAATTATTTAGCAGGTTATTATATTGCACCCATAATTTACTAACAAGGACCCTTATTTGGTCATCAAACCGTGTGAAACTGGTCCTTCAAGCAACGTCATGTAACGACGTTAATAGGACGTCATGTAACGTCGTTAATAGGACGTCACTGGGCGTGACTTATTCACGTCTTCCTGACGTACCAGGGACGTCATAGTAGACGTCATGTTAGTCAAATCTCGACGAAATCTGACGTCACTCATACGTCATATGGTTGCCTGGGATATAAATAGAATATCCTTGGAACTGTTCTTGTGGAATATTCTTGGAATATTTCTATTAGAATATTCTTTATACATCTATTGCATGAATATTCTTTTTGATAATGTTCTTAGAATGTTCTAGGAATGTTCAAAATAAATATACTTTGATAGTATCTTAATAGAATATCCTTGGAAATGTCTTTGCGGAATATTCTTGGAATCTTTCTATTAGCATATTCAATAAACGAATAAATCAGGCCTCTTGCCTAAATCGCGTAACGCATCCTGATTTGAATTTGCCGCGCAAAATGTGTCAATGTCAATTTTGGCTAATCGTACGACGCAATACGGGAATGTATTTTTTTTCTTGTTTTTTTTTGTGTAATCGTGCTCCCTTACAAGTCGGGAACTAACAACGGAGTTACCATAATATCTTGCTCACATTTGAATTTGGCGCGCAACTTATTTCAACGTATGTCATTTGCATTTTGACAGTTTGGCGTTCTCCAATGCCACCATTTTGGTTTGTTTTGTTTGGCGTGTTGAGCGTGGAACCTGTGCTTCGTGATTTTGCTGGGAAACGTCGATTTCCGAATTTGTTGTTACATTGAATAGATTGCGAAATTTTTGTGAATTGGTTTAAAGCGACTGTTAAGGGGTAAGTTTAAAAGCTAAAAGTATATATATATGCATGATCTTTCTAAAAATACAATTTTACCCACTGTTTCCATATTCGCCTGTTTTCTCTTGTTAAAATGTATGTTTTTAAAGTGCCAAGCATACGTTGAAAATACCCAGAAGCAAATAATGGGTAAAAAAACCATCTACGTACATAGTATCAAAGAGGATACAAACCTAACCTAAATTTGAGTAAGTCTGGTTTTACAGCAGTGTCACCAGAAGTCGTATGGGTTATCAATCCAGATTTTTTTCCTCGGACTTGGAATTTGTAATGCTTAAAATATGAGCTTTGGTGATGTGATATGAAAGAGGCATTGACCCTGTCGACCCTTATATTTGTTTACTTGATAACCTTTAAGTGCTCCAATGATGCTCTCACTCCCTCAGTGTGTCAATATTTTCCTAAAAGTTTTGTTTACCATCCACTCTTGTTCTACTCTACCTATGAAAACTTGTGAGTACTATAAAATTATCTTTATTTTTAATATTTTTAGATGCAGTTAAGATGCACTTCCATCAGGCAATGGAATTGTGGCTTGTAAAAGCGAAGGAAAGAAAAATGAGGAAGTCAAAATTACCTGACGATTAGTTTGTCGGCACAATGCCAGAACCACAAGTGAAATGAAGTTGAAATGTCACTTATTATAATCATATTTGTGAATATAATTTTTTGTTACCTATCTCACTAAACCCTCGCGGTAAGTTACTCATGTTTGCATCAATCAGATAGACACTTTTAAATGCTTGCATCTGACAAGGTAATATTAACAACTCTATTGCAAGTCACCACAATCTTTAAATAAACTTTTATAAATTTACTTGTTAATTGGTGTTTGCTGTACCTAACTTAACATTAGTTAGGTACTATGTAGTAGACTTGCAAACAAAACGACGATTAGGGGAAGAGTTGCTGTTTGCAACATACTTGCAGGAAACTTGATGCAAGGAGAGTTGCAAACTTAATACAACCTTTGCAAACTTAATACAACCTTACCTTGCTTAGTGTGATTGAAAGCTTCAATGTCATTTGTCTCAATTTTAAAAATAAATATGTTTCTACCTTATTTCGTTGTATTTTTATAGCTGCTTTAATTACAAAAAAAAAGATTTATCATTTAACTCATATGTGCTAAAGAATGTCATAGTTAATGTACCTAAACTTTATTGTTTTTTAATATATTTTTTGTGTTCTTATAACTATAATCGATTCTTATTCTCACATTCCGCCTGTATCGCGTTCCATGTTATTTGGGATCGTTAACACTCTGTAGCACATCTGAGGAATGCTCTTATTAAGACATAAGCCTAAATATTCATAGACTATTCTATGAATATTCCTGATTCTTCCCCAGAATATTGCCCTTAAAATGCAGTAGGGATATTTTTGTTCCTGTAAGGATCCCTACTGGTTCTGAGGGATGTTCCTAGAATATTCTTTCGTACATTCATTAAAACATTATCTCGTACATATGAGGAATATGCCAGGAATTTCTCCAAAAAATATGATAAGCGCTTACTAAGAATATACGATTTCATATTCCAAGCACATTCATATCACGTGAAAACACCTTGCGGTAATCTAACTATAGCATGTTCTATGAATGTGCATAGACCTTTTATAGAATACTCTTAGAATGTTCCAACCTACTAGAGTAATGTTCTTAGCATGTGCTATGAAGGTGTTTGTGTTTAGTGGGTTGACCGTTAGGCAAATTGACAAATTGTCAATTGAGTTTTGAGTTAGATACGCAGCGCAGGTTTTGATTTTATAAGTTTAAATTTACTTTTTAAAGTTTGTTAGTGTATATTTCCTTAATTAACAATTGGATTGTTTGTTACAAACCGCGTTAAATAAAACGAGTTTAGAATATATTTTAAAATAAAAAAGCTAAAAGGTAAGACACAAACTTTTTTGTCCTTGTCCTTGCTTGTTGTATATGATCAATTTTCTTTCTTTTTTAAAGGGCTTATTGGTCACTGTTATCATATTTTAATCATCATCATGTCAAAACGCTTATATCCCAGCGGTGCAGAAAAGAGAAAAAAAAATGCTCATCAAAAGGAAGTTATTGAAAAACTACCCAAATTAACTTCATTTTTTACGTCCAAAGCATCAGCTCAAGGTCAAAAAAACAACGAATCAACAGAAACAACTTCAGAACAAGTTTTTACTTCCAGTCCAGAAAAAAAAAATTTAAAATAAGAATATTGGCGTTTATATATAGAAATTTCTTTATTTCTACGTTTTCTCGAGTTGGGCTATCGAAAAGTAAACTTCTAGATTTTAATAGTCCAAAAAAAGGGCGTGGCACCTAAAAAAAATTTGCCTGCGGCGCTTTTTTTAAAACACATAGATGGTAGAAGGGCCACAACGCCAAAAGTGCCAGGGGCCCCCACATACCTAAAGACGGCCCTGGGCCCAATATAGATTTACATTACCTATATATTTATATTTTATATATAATTTAATATATATATATGTTAAAAAAGTATATTGGTGCTATATATAAAGTATTTATTGTGACAATCTGAAGAACAAAATATTGGCACTATATCTAAAATAAATATTACGCATTTATTGAATCGTAATATTGGGACAATATTTATCTTCAATATCGGATTCATATTGAAAATATACATTGGGCAATTAAAAAAAAATCTGACGTTTCCATCGTTGGGCCAATATGTTATTATAATATTTTACCAATATTGTTGTGATACTGGGGCTATTATGTCATAAATCAACACCCCCGCAACTCCTTTTTGATAAAACCTATTAGGTTATTATCAAAAAAAAAAAAGAATGCCTTGGAACAACCCAACCAAAATACATAAGAACATTATGAATAAGAAGAATAGAGAAACTTAACAATTGGCCATTATCATATAAATGATCGTACTTAATTCTATGGCGACTTTTATGCAAATTAAACAATTAAACAATTACTTAAACCAAATTAAGAAAATTTGGGAAAAATTAAAGTCGTAATAAGCATGTGTGTGTGATACGTTTATTTGGCTCTGGATTTAACCAACTGGCCAGCTTAGGGCGTAATAAGCATAAAACCAAGTTCAAGATTACCAAATTAAAAAAAGAATCGACAAACTAGCAAAAAGTTATTAGTTATTAAGCAAAACTGATTACTTATACAAATATTACAAATTTGTACTCCATGTGACTCCAATATTTTTGAATTCCCGACAGAACATTATACAGCTAAGCTTGTACTATTACCACGGCAGATATAACAATATCTGCCGTGCTATTACTATTAATTTTTCGAGAAGAATTAGGTACCTCACAACCTCCCATAATCCTCCCAAACTTTTCCTCATCTGAGGACATTATGCGTGAATAACGCTAATTCGCATTTCTGTGGGTCCATGAACCGGATTAGCTCACGACTGAACGTTTACTTAAAAGTCCGACCATCGAATTTGTATCCATTAGATTGAAGCGATTATTAATGATCAAATAAATTCAACATTGGCAACACAAAACTAGGTAATATTTTATCAATTAGGGTGGGGATATACCCATATAATGATATAATACATATTATATGGATATACTGCGTTGGGCCCCCATTGCCTTTTAAGAAAATACACTTAAAAGTAGGAAAATACCTTGGCATTAAAACCCGAAACGCCTGTTTTGATTGTTTCTGTTATTGGCAACGTCGGATTCGTGTGGAGTTTTAGCCTCTCCCCCAGTGTTGCCAGGTCTACCGTTTTAGCGGTAGATCTACCGTTTTAATGTATGAGCTACCGTGATACCGTTTTTGATATAATTTTCTACCGCTAAAAATTATACGAAATGATTAAATGTATTTCGTCACGCAAATGATATTGTAGAGGAACGTTAACTTTAATTCTCAATCTCGAAAAAACTATTTGAAATAATTTCATTATTACTTTGAAACTATAGCAAAACGAATGGCGATTGTCGATATTGAGACGACATTACTATTGCAGTTGGTAGCGCGGTACTCGACATCGACAGGACGCCCACGGTAGCAACGGATTTGTGCGATTGTGTTTGCTTCGGTAGGGTAAATCGGTAAATCCCCTAATTCGAGACGAACGAAAGAACTACATAGTGGTTGCCTGCTCATATATCATATATAACTATTAAAATATTTTGTTAAACCTATATAGTGTTTTGTGTTAATTTTAATTTGTTTTTTATTTATATATTTTATGTACCATTGAACTTATAACTAAACATTTTTAGCCCAAAGGGAGTAAGGGCAATATCCACTGTTTTATTTTTAAATCTACCGCTTTTTTCATGTCGTGCCTACCGCTTTCCTTATTTTCAACCTGGCAACACTGCTCTCCCCGCTCCCTGCTCTTTTTGAGTTCAGTGGTTGGCAGCCATTCTTGATCGATCGTTTGTTTTCCGGCATTTCCATCTCCCTTTTTGTTTCTAGGCTAGAATCTCCACATTTTGCCGGAAGTTTCTTTGCTATTTAATTAAATTGACTTTAAATCAGGTAAGTCTAGTTTAGTTACAAATAGCATTGGTAATATATCACAACATATTTTGTTGCTAGGATAATGGCTAGAGGAGGAATGAGAGGAAGAGGCGGAATGAACCGTGGCTTGGGTGGAAGGCCACCCTACAAAGTAAAAATGTTCTTGCCTCGACATCCGTTTGACCTGGCCTTATGTGAGTCAGCTTTTCCCCGTACAAAACCTATCCCAGAAGAAAGTGCTTTTACCCAAGCCCTATTGTTGCGAAATACTGACTTGTCACCGACACCCAACGAGCAAACTGCTATCTTGAATCTGGTTACTAAAATACAGACTGTTCTGGATAATTTGGTTGTAGCTCCAGGGACATTTGATGCTTGTGTAAGTACATATCTAATGTGTATGTAATATTTTTACAAATTAAGTGTAGGTAGGTAGGTATCTTTTTTGCTGTGTTTTAATTTGTTCTACTCTACCTATGATAGCATACTGGCCATGGGGCTTTACGACTTAGATAGGGGAATTTATGCAGGCTAATTAAGGAAATATAAATTACAATTATTTATGACTAACATATAATTTTATTTCTCTAATGCTGTGATGCTTGTGGTGGCATTTATGTAAATCACCTAACAACTAAACAAAATTAAGACCTCAATAATTGGTCCATTTTTTCCATTTTAATACGTTTATTATTCTGTTTTTTATACTGCTAACTTAACTACCTTAATCTAGTCCTTGTCTAGTCCTAATCCTAATTTTTACAACTAAAACTATTCCTAGACTAATTACATGTTTGGTCTGCATAAATCCACCTTTAATCATACTAGTTAAAATACTGTGACTTGTATACAGTTTGAAGAAGATAGTTGAACTGTAGGTAGGTAGGTACCTACTTAAAAAAATAATATAGATAAATAGGTACCTACCTAAGTACTTCTTAAAATATTTTAAGTTAAAAATTGGATTTATTTATAAAAATAAATCTGAGAGTAAACAAAACATGGTGATGCATTTTTATATTTTTTATACTTATTACTTGAAAAGGGACTTACCTAACTGGTTTTCACAAAAATTAAACTCAAAAATTTCCTTTGTTTCCTTTCTGTATTAGACTTGAGGTTAAGTAGCCCTGAGTAGAGATTAACAATAGATTAATCATGTTCTGTCACTTTTCTTTACATTTAGTAATTTAAGAGGACAAAGCAGAGAAAAAATCCATATAAAAGTTATCTAGGAGTGAGGATTAGGAATTAAGAAACGATAAGTTATGGGATTATCTGAGTTAGGTATACTGTAAACTTCAATATTACAGATTGTTTCACATTGTTTGTGAATGACACCACCGTACTCTAGGAGAATCTGTTGCTGACAGGGTTGGGCTGATTTAAATCAAGTGATTTAAATCGTGATTTAAATGACTTGATTTTTTTTTTTAAATCATGATTTAAATCACTTTATTTAAAAAAAAATCATGATTTAATGAAACTATTTATTTTTAATTCAGAACAATGAACAATATAACATATTAAAAAAATATTTTTAAAAATGAACAGTACTTAGTATATAGAACTCGAGCTTTTAAGAAATAAAAAAGTAGGTATATAATACATATAAACTTTATGTTTCTGTATTTTTGTTTTCGTTGTATAGTTTATACAAAAATACTAATTTTCCTCCTTTTTCTACACCCATCCTGTTCCCAATATCAGAGTGTACAAAGTGCTAAACACTCGTTCTACTGATGCTGAGGAAGCAGTTGCGCACAGGAACTGTTTGATTACTGGCAGCTGTTGTGCGATTTCAGGCTCATCATTTTGTGATAACCACCACTGTATTCCATTTACGTTTTTTATTATTTCGTCCGAAAACATAATATATTTAAATGGCCTACTGCGTGCAATAAACTTTATGGCTATTGGTAACAGTCCATTGTTTCCTTGTAACTCATTAATTCTTTCTAAAGCCAGATTCTGTTCTTCGTGTGTTAACTGGTATTTTTGCTTTTGTGGGTTTAACATATAGGCGATAAAATGATACGGCGTGAGCGCTTGCTCGTATCGACATTGAAATTGTTGTGTTTTTTGTAAAGATAATTCTACAACATCCTCGAAGATATGTTGTAAATGTTTCCACTGTTCGACAGCATCTGAGATAGTAGCATTTTTTTTCTGCAAAATATCGAGAGCAACTGATATAGGTTTTAAAATGTTTAAATATTCTTGTGCTGCATGTTTAAGCCCAATATTTGAAACCTTTTGATAAATGGTCGCATCAATCTCCTTTTTATTTTCCTCACAGATTTTTAATATTATGTTCCACTGAGTGACGTACATCTCTAAGCAGTCAGCCATGCTATTCCATCGCACATCACTTGAAAGTACTAAAGTGTTGCCTCCTGCTTGACTGAATTTTGCTCTGGCCAGATGATTATTGCGAACATACTTAACAATTTGGACTACATGTTCTTTACAGTCATTCGGGGTAACTTTGATCCAAGTTTTCTCGTTTTTGATGTGTATTTTAGAAATTTTGATTTATTTCAGTCTTCTGATAGACAAAAGTGGTGGAACAGTACTAACATAAAGTATTTATAGCAAAATATTACTTTAATTTAGATGCCTTTTTAGGAAAATCCTTTGTTTTATGTAGGGTCAAAGTTGCACACGGTATTGGGGATGTAACGTTAGTGATAGTATTATTGAATATCCAGTCTGTCAGGAATAAGTGTGATGAATTGTTATTGTTTTTGGAGTCTCTTGATTTCCCCAGTGTTGTGGTTTTAGTGGAGCATTGGTTGAATGCTGCCGAGCCTTTTTATATGTCAAATTATGTGTTAGTTTCAAAATACTCGCGTATACAGGGCATACATGGTGGCACATTGATTGTGATTCACAGGGAATTCTTGCGTGATTTTAATTTTATATCTATTGACAAGTTTGACCATTTGTTGGAGGAAACCGTGTTTGAATTGTCTGTTGT
Organism: Polydrusus tereticollis; assembly: GCA_963920685.1. Lineage (NCBI taxonomy): Eukaryota > Metazoa > Arthropoda > Insecta > Coleoptera > Curculionidae > Polydrusus > Polydrusus tereticollis. Next base: position 65,504,758 of record OY987329.1, read on the forward strand.
GCACTGTAGAGAGCTGAATATTTATATTGTAGGTATATACAGATCTCCATCCTCTAACACAGGAGTATTTCTTGAAAAATTGGAAATTTTATTGTCGCAAATATCAGTAAATTCAATTATAATTTTGACTGGTGACCTAAATATAGATTTCTTAGATAATGCTCAATTGCTGGATAATCTTCTGAGGATCGTTTAATCTTCTGATGCACGTTGATCAACCAACCCGGTTTTCTGCATCTTCATCTTCCACTCTGGATTATATTTGCACAAATCTTACCCAGCGTCATGTAAATTGTTCAACTCAGAATGCCGGATTGTCTGATCATGAGGCTGTCGTCGCCGCTTGTATGATAGGAAACAAAAAAAAGAGAAAATGTCACTCTAGGATGGGTAGGTTTTATATAAAGAAAAATTTTAGCAAGTTCACATTGTTATGTAACCAAGAGACATGGAGTGCTCTTGATACGGATGAACCGTTACAGCGGTTTCATAGTGTTCTTGTTGAGTTATTTGATAGGGCTTTTCCACGTATCAGAATAAAAAATAGGAAAAAGAAACCGTGGTATACAGGAGCTTTGAGGGTTTCTGGAAAAAATCTTCGTTCTCTGCATTACATACGAAAGTTTTCAGGTAATAATGATGGATTCGCGAACTATTTCAATAAGTATCGTGGAATTTATAGAAATACTTTAAAGCTTTCTAAGAAAATGTTTTTTCAGAGAAGAATAGCACATTCCACCAATAAAGCGAAAGAATCATGGAAAATTGTCAGTAAGTTAAGGGGGAAAAATAACATCGCTCCTATAGCTAGTACTCTTAATGCAAATGACATGAATTCTTTTTATTGCACAGTTGCTGACGGTTTAGCTCGAGGGATCTCTTCTGGGACTGATGCTAGATCTTACTTGGGACATTTATCCGTTTCCGACACATTTTTTCTCCTGCCTATTTGCGTTGAGGAAATTAAAGGCATATTTAGCCAAGTAAATAACAGGAATGCTTCTGGTTGGGATGAGATGTCCTTAAGGATTTTTCTGGCACTACCAGCCAACGCATTGATGGCCTTGGCTGAGGCAATAAATTCCTCCTTCCTGACTGGCACTTTTCCTTCTTACCTTAAAAGAGCCGTGGTTGTTCCGCTTTTTAAGAACGGTGACCGTGATAATCCCTCTAACTTTCGACCTATTGCACTGCTCCCCACTTATCCAAAATAGTGGAAAAACTTGTTAAGTCTAGAATGATTGCTTTTTTAAATAGACACAACCTTATGAGCATGCAACAGTTTGGATTTCAGGCTGGGAGAAGTACGAGCGATGCCATCTTCAGGTTCCTCGAACGACTATATGTCTCCTTAAACTCTGGGGAGTCTGCTGCAGCGGTGTTCTGTGACTTATCGAAAGCCTTTGACTGCGTGAATCACAGAATACTGCTGTGGAAGTTGGAGGCTTATGGTTTTAGAGGTGTGGCCTTGGAGTGGTTTCGGTCGTATTTGGCGAGTCGTGTTCAGACGGTTGTCTTTAATAACAGTAGCTCTGGAGAATCGAGCTTAGATATAGGCGTTACTCAGGGATCCGTACTTGGCCCTCTCCTTTTCCTTATCTATATTAACGATATGCCCCATCTTGATATAGCGGGGACGTTCACCATGTTCGCCGATGACACGACCATCCTTTGGCATGACACGGTTGCCGATAGGCTTTCTTTGAATGTAAGGAATGATTTGTGCAAAGTCAAGGAGTGGTGCGATGCGAATTTGCTATCCTTTAATATTTCAAAGACTAACATATTGGGATTTCGCTGTGATCTGGATAATGTTTATCTGAAGGACGAGGCGATCTCTATGCCTGATGTTAGTAAGTTTTTGGGACTGTACATGGACACCAATCTCAAATTTGAGAACCACATAGTTAATTTGTGTCAAAAGCTATCTTCTGGTTGCTATGCCATTAGGATTATCTCAAACAATCTGGGTTTTTCTTTGGCAAAGGACTCATATTATGCTCTGATTGAATCTCATCTTCGTTATGGTATTTGTTTTTGGGGATCTTGTGTGCAGTACTTGTTCGAATCTGTGTTTGTGTTGCAAAAAAGGGCAGTCAGATATGTGTGTGGTGCTAAGGTTCGTGAATCTTGTCGCCCTTTGTTTCTTAATAACTTAATTTTACCTCTTTCTTGTATATTTATCCTTGAAACTGTCTGCTTAATGTTTAAAAAATATCAAAATGAGCTGTCTATCCCCATCCATTATAATACACGTCAATAATTTCTCCTAAACTTACCAATTCCACGATCTAGCCTAATTAAAAGATCTTTAATTTATGGCGGAAAAAAAATCTTTAATCACTTCCCACTTCATTTGAGAAGGCAACAGTGCCTGGGGAGGTTTAGGAGACTAACCAAAAAACTATTACTAGAAAAAGTATATTACAATCTTGATGAGTATTTTGACGACAGCTTGAGATGAAAAATGATCACGTAGGCTAGCTCGACTGTTTAAATTTTGAAATTTTTTTTTTTATTATTCTTTACTTGTTTTCTAATATATTTATTAATTTTATGTTGTTTTGACTTTAACGATTTAACCATGTCTCATTTCATTTAATGTTGTTTTACTCTTGTGTTCTGTTGTTATCACCTCGCTACCCTTGTACATTATACCTTTGTCAACAAGATAGATATTCTTTGGACAATAAAGGATTTGATTTGATTTGATATAGGGGTAACTTTGAGCCATACTTTTATTTTCTATTTAATAGCATTATTTTCCCTATTTTAAAGTGTGTGGATAACTTTGAACCACTTTACGTGTAAAAATAATTATTTTCACACAACTTTTATATGCTGCAAAATTAGACAGGCTTTTGAAAATTATATTTTTCGGGTGGGTTTATCCAGGAGGGTAGCACATCTGTTCTTTTTTCTTTAATAATTCAAAAATATAAAAAAGATCAAATGTGATTTTATTTATGATAACAAATTTTGTTAATAACATTATATTGCTACATTTTTTTATTTACTTAACTAAAAGGGATACTTTTATATGAAAAAAAAGCTAGGAACTCGAAACAATTATAATAAGTGTAAAACAGTAAAACTACAGTAAAATTAACAAATTTTGCTTTAACTAGTTTTAATTTAAACCATGGCAATTATCTTTGCATTTAAAAGGCTGTCATTGATTTGAAAAATGCCTCTGCTTGTTACATGGATAATTGCAGGACCACATAGTTTCTTCAATACATCTTTTCTCTCATACTACAAGTCATCATTATTATTGGGCCATTTCCAGTTTTTTCCGGACTTCTCCATACATCGAACTAAAAACGCTTCACCTTTTACACTCATTACTTGGCCAGGATAAAAGTCACCATCATATTGTATTATCACATAGTCTTCAATATTTAATTCTTCAGAAGACATGTTCAATATTTCTATATTTTCAATATCGACATGTTCCTGTGCTGCATCAGATGTGGGAAGTTCGCATATATTGTTATTTATTTTGGAACTGAAGCATACGTTAATAAATCATCTAAATCTGACAAATCTGGAGAATGTTCTCTTTTGTTGCTATCTACTTCAGTGTGGATGCCATTTAAATCATTCAAATTTAATTTCTGTTCCTGTAAATCATCACTTTTTTCTTTGTCATTTTCAAATGTTGACCTTCTCTCTTCCCTCTCTTCATAATTCGTCGATTCATTTATTTCGTTTTCAGCATGTGTGCTCATTCGTTTGTTTTCCTCATCATTTTTTTTTCGTTAATATCATTTTCTTTTCTTGCGTTAATTCGAACCCCCGATGTATTTCTACCACCTCTTGTCCTTGCTATTCCTCTTACTATCCTACCTCCTCTTGTTTTTGCTCCCCCTCTTGGCCTATTTTTAACACCTTCCCTATTTTTATAGTATTCTTCAACTTCTTCAACACAGACGCTTTTTCCTGGTTCAATTGGTAAGGAAAATTTTCGGGCTCTGTGGACCACTTTAAGATAATTTTTGCGAATGTGTTCCACGTAATTTTTAAACACTTCACCAATGCTATCTTTTACTTCTGGAGTACTTTTTGCATAAGATGGTAGTTTCAGCAGAACTTTTTGTCTGTTAATTGGATATATTCCGGCAGTTTCAAACCCCTTTACTAAATTATTTGATGCTGTCGTTAATCCCCGTTCCAAAGTTGAATTAATTGCTTTAGGCAATGCTACTGATTTTTTCCCCCTTTAGTCTCCCGCCATTTAGCTAAAATTTGGCGCCAGTATGTTTTCAAACTTGCAAAATATCCAACATCTAATGGTTGTAATAAATGGGTAGAATTTTAGGAGGAAAAAAAATTAGGACAATATCATTTTTTTGGGAAAGCTTCAAAGATTTGATAGTCACATGAGCAGACATATTATCGCAAATTAACACTTTTTTGTCCTCTAATCTTTTAGCTACTGGCAAGAAATGAAATTCAAAAAAGTCATCGAATACACTGGCGTCAATCCATCCAGATTGAGAAGTGTTTAAGCGAGAACCTTTTGGTGCTCCATAAACCCAATCAGACCACTTTTGAGATCCTTTCATTATCACGTAGGGTGGGACAAAATCTCCATTTGCATTTCCGCAAAAAACTGTGGTATAACACGACTTTGTAGCATTTCTTATACGTTCAGGATTTCGACATCCTCTGTGAAATAAAAGTTTTTTCTTTTGGGGAATATCATGGAATCCCGTTTCGTCCATGTTAAAAATATTTGATGGGATTCCTTGCAGCTCGTGTTCAAGGTTGTTAAAAAACACATTTAGGCTATTTTCATTTACTTGTGCTCGTTTTCGACTTATATTAACTTCAAGTCTCTCCATCAAATCTGTCCTTCTTTTAAGGAAATTCTGCCCCCAGTCCCAGCCTGGAAAATTATTTTTAAATTGCTGAATTTTTATTTTTTTATTGTCCAAAAATTTTTTTACAATGCATCGAATGTCATATAAAGAAATAGGCAACCCTAGATCACAGAGCATAAGTGTGTGGTCTACAAATGCTTGTTCTTCATTAGAAAAAATCGTCGGGCGACCCACTTTTATCGAATGCATATTTCGAAGTTTGTGTTTTATTGTATTTCTCGCTATCTTCTACTTTTTGGAAGCCATTCTTTGACTTATTTGTCCACTTCTAATTTCGTGCAAAATTTCGTCAAGTTTTTGTGGTGTATACTTAGATTTGGGTCCATAGGGTCTGGTACCAGCTTCAACCTTGGCATTTCGAGGCATTATAGGTCAATAAAATTCTGTAATAAAACAAAATTAAATAGGTAACATTAAAAATTATAAAGTCCAATATGAAATTTAAAAAAAAGATTAATTTTGATAAGTGTGATCCGGCTCAAACTTAACAAAGTAAAGTATTTCTTTGGTTGAGGTAACTTTGAGCCGGCTCAAACTTAACAAAGTAGAGTATTTCTTTGGTTGAGGTAACTTTGCGCCGGATCAAAATTACCCCAAAATCAGCTTCACGAGGGTTATGGATCTTATTTATCACAATATCTTGAGAATATACAGCATACAGGTTAATTTTATTTATTTATTGCATTCATAACTAAATTATTTAGTGTAATAATCATCAAATTGTACTTACATGTTTCAAGAAATCTGAATATCTTGCACTTTATGCAGCACAACTTTTGGCGGGTAATCACACGGCACAATTTGATCGACTGTCGACCTATTATATGACATTCGGTGCTACCAACTTTTGGAAAATAATGTCGGTAAAGAAGCCAACTTCATGTTTTATTAAATTACTACTAATTGAGAAGAAATTTGTATTTTTAACATTTAGTTATATCAGAATAATGATGGTGGCTCAAAGTTAGCACCTATGGATCAAAGTTACCCGGAATGACTGTAACGTTTTGTACTTGTGAGTCCTTGCACAGTAAATTCAAAATATGTGCGGAGCAGCCATATGTTATAACTTTTGAGTCTGTTTTTTCTTGCAAAGTTTTTCTCATGAGGGCCATATTTGCTGCATTATCTGTCACAAAAGATTTTACCATGCACTGGTATTTTGATTCACACGAAGAATTTAGGTCAAAAACTATTTCAGTCAAATATTCTTAAGTATGAGGTTTTCCCATCGACCTAACACAAGATGGACGTAGCCAGTCATTCATAAAAAGGTCTATCGTCTGTCTCAAACAACAAACAGGAAAGGGGGGGTGAGGGGTATTTACTGCGGCTTCTACTTAGAAGCTGGATTCAAACTGTGATGAGACAAAAAGCGCAACGCTGCAAAGCATGGTCATATTGGTAAAATTATTCAGTGGCGTAACAGTTTCATGTTAATTTGTAATCAGTTTGACAAAATATGATCGAAAATTTTAGGTGAAGTATTCATAAATTCAAAATACTTTTACGGTTTCTAAGTAACATTGAATTGCCTTGCGGCTGAACTAGCCTGCCAAAATTCTGACAGTAGATGTTTAGGGTTCAAAGAAAACGGATGTTAAAATATTTATCCAATTGTAAAATCTGAATGATTCCTTTATTTTTATTTTTTTTTATCAATAAAACCGCGGTTTTTTTTTAAAGAAAACAATGGACCTAGCTGTAGATATAACCATTTTTTTTTGGTTTGATAAAATAAGAAAAGGTAGGCGGGTATGGGGTTTTTAAATAAATCATGTAAATCAAATTAGAGTAATTTGCTTTATTTACAAAACAAGTGTTACACAGAGGGTGTCCGGAAATTCCTTTCGTATATTTCAAGGGGATATTCTACATATGAAAATAAGTTCCTATGAATAAAAGTCCCTAAATGTCTTATAAGGAAGTTATGACTGTCTAAAGGTGACCTCCAAAGACTACTTTCAATTTTATTTCTTTGCAACAGCTTAAAGGACCCGTGTGCCTTTTAGCATTACGAATTAATAAACGCTAATTTTTTATATTGAGAGTTAACATTAAATTTGATCAGTCCTTAAAGGACCTACATTTATATAAACTTTTTTTCATGTAGAATATCCCCGTGAAATATACGAATTTAAATTGAAATTGAATTTCCGGAAAACCTGTATATAATAATAGAATGGAATAGAATTTATTCATAATAAAAAACATATATAGTTTTTGAATATTATATAAAGGTATTTAGTAAATAATTTAGGTTAATTCTAAATTTTTAATTTAAAACCTAATTTATTCCTAAACTATATTAACAAAAAAAAAAACAGACTTGTTGAAGAAATCTTATACCAAGATTGTGAGTTTATATCATTTAACAAATACATAACAAGAATAATTTAAGCCTACCACCATAAACAGAAGCACTTCTTTTGCCTCCGGTAGTATCTAAACGAGTATCTAAATTAATACCAATATTCACATAACCAGTAAATTTTGTTCCTGACCACCCTCTTTGAGAAACTTGAGTAAGCCAGTTAAAGTCATAATCCTTGCTCTTAACCTTCATATAGTGGTATTAAGTCCCTTAATTTTTTTTCTGTTTTATTATTGTGTTTTCATCACCTTAAAATTCCTTTTAGGTATACTGTCACAATCTTCCAATGACATATCTCCAAGGTAGTTTCCTTTCCTACAACAATTATTTTCCCTTTGTCAACTCCACGCATGGACACACTGTAGATTATATTATGTTTACATAATATAATAAATAGGGTAACCTGTGATGATTATTAGTCATTATTGTTACCAAAACTGTCAAAAAAATATTTACCTCTTTCCTGATCTTCTTACAAGACTAAGCTTTCCTTTAAAACCTGATTTTAGCCCCTCAAGTTCTTCGTTAGATATACTATTTGAAGCTTTTCCTATTTTTTTTTTTTAATATCTGAACTTCTGTTCCCGAACCAGTTAAGGTTGTTGAAGATCCTACTGAACTAGGACTTTTAATGTTCAACCTTTAAAGTAGATGGGGAATCTAGGCTTCGATGTAAACTTTGTGGCATCCACACTTGCTGATGGTTCGAGGTGGGCTAAAATCATTATTAGTTTAAATAGTTATATAATGTTTAAGTTTTACTTGTCAAAATAAAAAATAATAGTAAAAACTTATGTTACATAGGTATCTGAAAATATATCCACAGTATATTTATATTTTTTTACTTTGTTAGTTTAAAAGTTTAAAGTAATAGATATTTACGTTATAAGTCCGGTAAATCAACTTTTACAGTATGAGTGAAATGTTTCGAGACGAGGCGACGAAGGAGCCGAGTCTGGAATTTTGAAACGAATACTGTAAAGGATTTGCCGGACGAATGACGTACAATATTTTATTTCATACTGTTCTGTTGAAAATTATAATTATGTTTTGAAATTATAATGAAGTTTTATTCTGCGTCGTATATTTGAAAAGTGCTTCTATTTACTGGTGGAAACATTGTGTGTTTGACATTGATTAAACTAAAACTTACAAATTTCAGTCCGGTAAAGAAATTTTACAGGGCTCGTCTACTAGGGTCAGCGGGAAACCTAAAAGTTACGATACGATTAAATCATAATAGGTACTACTACTAGTACCCCAGAAAACCAACCTAAAGTGAGATATAATGGGTAAAACAAACGAAAACCGCAGTTCCCACGCCTATTTAGTTAATTATTATCTGTTTGTGGTTCACAAGCATGCTTTGCAATATAGTGTAGTAACACGGTACCTAGAAACTATTAAAGCATTGTTTACTACATAAAGATACTTATTCTTTATTCCTCATACATCCTAGAGACTGCTTATTTAATATAAAAAAAATGCAGTGTTTTGCCTCATAATACCAATAAAATACCATACCCAAAGTTTAATTAAAAATGGTACCTATAGGTATTGTATAGCGCCAAAAAAAAAATTATAATAACCTAATATACAGGGTGTCCGGAAATTAGCACATGTTAGAAAATTTTTGTGTTTGGGGTACTGGAGACCTAATGTCCAGTTTCCCGTAGTTATATTAATCCCATTGTTTAGGGCAGTTAATAGACGTTTAGAAAAGAATAAACATTAAAATTTGTTAAAAAAATAAAATAAAAATCTTTGATTTATATACCCTTAAAGATGAACAGGGAGACAAACACAACTAAAAGAGAACTCTTTTAGTTGTGTTTGTCTAAAATTTTACAAAATGGAATTTTTACTTGATTGATAACAGATACTTCCTTTCTTTTAATACAAAATCATAATATGACTAAGAACTCCGAAAGTCTTCTTTATGTATCCTTACTTGAACCTGAATAAGAGGAACGTGTATTTTTTATGACCTTCTAAATTTCACAATTATTTTTGAATTTACTATCTCTATTAACAAAATTTCTTGTCAGTATGTTGATTGCATTCACTTCGTGACACATTTTCAAAAAAATTTTTAAAGCTCCATCAACGTCACCTTCCACCTACAATTTTCTCTATACTGCTAATATTAACTGCAGTACTATTTTTTGTCTCCTGAATATGAAGGTTACTACCTTCGAAACATGTAGACGCGCTTTCATAAAACTGAGCCTCTGATTGCTCTTATTGAATTAGTAGAGAAAGACTTTTTGACTTTTTTCCTTCCCCTATAAATAGTAAATATAACAAACAAATAGAAAACAGCGGGGAAGTCCCTAAAAGCGAATATTTTAATTCAACTCTAAACGTTCTCTGCTATTAACGCGACAACCGGCAACCTTGCCTGAAACAACGGACACCGCGTGATCGCAACAGGATCAGAGCAGCGTCAGCCGCCAACGCGAAACAATAATTAATTATCTACGTTTTGAAACAGCTTGGAACTGAAACAGGTAATTTTTAAAACTGGAACTGTTATACCTGTTATTAAAAAAGCCCTGTTTCAACCATCCCTAATGTCATAGCCCGATGATCATCACGCATTTTTATTAAAATTGTAAACCCTAAAATAATTATCGAGGGGTAAACCGCCCTGGAAATGTCAATGTCAATCAACTGAAAAGCTATAATTCAGTGATCGACCGATACCGATACCGATATATCGGCTATATCGGCCGAGAGCCGATTATCGGTATCGGCCGATAGATGTAAATAGATATCGGCCGATCTATAAAAACAACCATAGCAGCTTAAAACATTTTTTTTATATTTAAATTTAAAGTAATATTTCAAATAAGTTAATCTTAAGAAATTATGGTAGATATAACATGAAATAGGCATTTAATATGAATAATGTAGTTTAGGCAAATTATCATGTAAAAATATTAGTTTCTCGGTTGTTTCTGGATTCAGCCGATTCCTTTTCGCCGAATTTACGGTTCCAGCTTCTGAAAACATTTGCTCACTTGCAACACTGCCAACTGGTGCAGATAAATATATAAGAGCTTAATTATATAATAATGGTAGAACTTCTCGTTTTTCTTGCCACCAAGAAATGGGATTCGCTTTTCTTTCAAGAGGATGTTTCTTATATTCTGTAATTTCAGCATTCACTTCCTCACAAATGGATGCCCTAGAAGATGATTTTGTGTCACAAGAAGATGTTGTTGGAATGGTTTTTGTTTTTGTGGAGCTCATCCCTTCTCCGGCAAATTCTTCGTAAATTTCCCAAAACAGATTTTGGCCAGATGTTCGACTAGTCTCAGGTTCAGAAGTTCGAACATACTTAGCAAGTGGTTCGTTGTCATCACTATCAATTTCTATAGAATCTATAGTTTCATTTATTGTATGGTCTTGAATGTAATCCGAAATGTCAGGGGAACTGGAATGTTCTACAGATGTATTGTTTTCTTTTATTTGGGACTTTAGATTTGTAGTTATGTATTCGCATATAAAATCACGGTCTTTTGTAAAAAAATTGTCTTTGAAGCGAGGATCCAAGAAAGTCGCGATGGTATAATGTTTTTTTTATAAATATATTCTGAAATCGTTTATTCAAGCTGTTTTTCAATTCTTCTTTCATTGTACCTACTCCTGCAAAATTAGCGTTTTCTTTGTTAAGATAGGCAGTGATAGTCGAAACAAATGGAATGACTTCAGATATGCAGCAGTCTGAAGAACTTGTAATTTTTGTTATGTCTTCAAATAGCTTTAACAAATTTAAAATGCTTCCAACTAATTCCCATTCGGAAAATGTCAAGTCTGTAAGAGTCCCATGATCCAAAATATATAAATGTACTGCTTGTTTTTGTACAAGTAGGCGAGAGAGTAGATAAAATGAGGAATTCCAACGGGTTTGTACATCTTGGAAAAGTTTGTGTTTGGGAAGGTTTAGTTGTTCTTGTAGTTTACTTAGTTTATCGCAAGCAGTTTGAGAGTGATTAAAATGCAAAACGATTTTTCTTGATCTTGCTATTAAATCACTGACTGAACGTTGACTTTGTATAGCATCCTGTATTACAAGTTGTAAAGAATGAATGAAGCATGCTTCATAATTTACTTTTGCCTTAACAAAACCATTCCTCATATTGGCAGCATTGTCTGCTAATACTAAGTGAATATGTTCCCTTTTTATATTCCATTCTTGTAACAAAGAATTAAATGCTTCAGCTATGGCGTCTCCTGTATGAGATCCTGGGAACTTCTTGCAGGCAAGTGAAAAATGGGATCTCTGATTTAAACTTAAACATGTTTTTTCAAAAAAATGGATTGTGAGAGACAAAAAAGAACTGTTTGTATATTTGCACGTCCAAATATCTGTAGTAAAAGATGCTTTTCCCAACATATTTGAAATTTTTTGAGTCACTTGTGCTTTACATCTTGAGTAAATATCTGGTACAACTTTTTCTCTGAAGTATTTGTCAGAAGGAATTTCATAATTTGAAATAGCTTTCTTTAGTAGCCGAGTAAAGCCATCATCTGATACAATGCTGAATGGCTGATTATCTAAACATATCATTTCACCTATAAGGTAGTGAAACTCCTTCGCTCTGGATGAATTAATGTCCCACTTTTGCATTTGCTTGAAAGAGTCAGCCAGTGAGACTTGCAATAGCTTAGAGTTACAGTTAGAAGTACTACTAGAACTACTAGAAGGTCCAGCCGTTTCTAAAAAAAATAGACTCAGGGTGATCAAAAGTCAAAACGTTGAAATAAACGGGGACGTTTGTTTTTAAATAAAATCATATCGTAGGTGTTAATTGTTAATGAAACGATTTAAAGTGATGAAAAAGAAAAATGTCCCCCTCCTACACAAATTCCTTTAATTTCCCCAAATTCCCAACAAATTACTTAATTCTTCAGATTTTTTCAGTAATTTTTTTACACAAATTCCCTTAAAATTCCCTAAATTCCTAATAAAATAAATCCCTAGATTTTTAGCAAAAAATTCCTGGGTGGTTTGCCCCTCAATCCTATATAATAATATAATCCTGAATGAGCAGGTCCTATTGTTGGTAAATATTTTTATAACGTGAACTGGAAAATAAAAATTTAGTACTAACCTGAGCTTGAATCAGTCCCTTTCAATTTATAATAGTATTTCATGTTTGAGGTATTCGCCGATTTTCCCACTCCCCCTAATGAAATGGTTATGTCACACAATTTACATTTTGCGGTGGATTTCTTATCTGCTGGGGATAATTTATTCTTTATGAAATATTTCCAATAAATACTTTTTCCATCCATTTCGCTACTTTGCACTCCACGAAACTCCAATAGGATTATTATTAACTATTAATATTATGTCTTTGTTAAAGATTAACTAAATTACGCCAAGAAATAATCGAACTTAAAACGATCTGCTTTAAGAATGCAATACTGAATGCACGGCAATAAACGCACGGGATTCACCGAGAAATTCAAATTAAGGGGATTCACCAATGACTTGGCGCTTAGCCACATAAATTACCACCTATTGCTGTGTTGCCAAAGTGCAATTTTTGTTTTTATTTTTGTGATTTTAAATTGAACGTTAAAGAATTATAAATTATATTACAGAATATTCAGATTTTAGACATTTATAATGTTATCAATTAAAAAAGGCCGATATGCCGATATATATCCTTATCGGCCAAGACATTATCGGTATCGGCTAAAAAAGTCATATCGGTCGATCACTACTATAATTTGGCGTGCGTCAAGTGAATATAGAACAGGTCCTATTTTTCAGCACGCATGCCGTGCGGCACTGCATTTTGAGAGGACTCGCTTCTTTCCATTGATATGTAGGAATGGATAGCCAAACAATAATAACAGAAGTGGCAATCTAGTGGCCTCGCGCACGATGTATTTTGAGCATGCGCATTTCAAAATACTTTAGCGGTTCATAGCAACACATCGCAATAGTTAAACAGGACCGGACTTGTACCTATTTCACTAGGTACAACGTACAAAAGGAAAAATAGTTTTTAGGTTTGATTTTAAAATTGATTTTTATTTTTAGTAGCTATCTAATATTCTTATTTTTGCAAATATTTAAATGCTGCATGTTTTCAGAGGTAGTTAAGTATTTTGAGTAACATAATTTTTACATACACCTACTTTACCAAAAATGGCTATAAATTCATAATACAGATCACGATGTAAACAAACCTGGAAAACTTCTTAATATGAAAACACTCCGAAAACTTAGTTTGTTTTCATATTCTAAATAATAGGTACGCCACAAAATTCATGAACCCTAAAAATATATCTCTATTTTATCAGTACTGACCTAAATCCTAAATACCACAAAACAAAAAGTATTAACTAAGTACCTACGAAATAGGTAGGTACAATCATTTATATTTAAAAAAAGACACTGTGGTATACTTACCGAAAATAGGAAATTCCTGGTGTTTTACCAGTATTTGGGCAAAACGGAAGAATACAACCATTCGTATTTGGCATAATTAATCACAGCATAGACTAGTTATTAGTCTATGATCACAGTAAAAACTGACCCACTGGCCGCACAATGTCTTAATTACAAATAAAATGTTCACTGTTTATAAATTTACACAAAATATAGTCAAAAAAGCAGTATAATCACAAAGCGATATTCAACTTGACAACTTCACATAAACCAAGCAAGTAAGCAACAAACGACTCCGTGTTTCGTCCGGTCCTGTGGTACGTTCAGGCGAGCGACAAATAATAAACAAACAAGGAGTAGCCACAGAATAGTGCGCATGCGCTGAATACATCAATCGTCGCAGAAACCTGGCAAGCGGACACGTTTTTTCGCCCATGATATTTAAGCTTTTTAACGCGCAGGCAATAACCTATCGCTATCCATCTATACATATCAATGCTTCTTTCACATGGCCGCCCTGCGGCTTCTGTATGTGTCATTGCGTATAAAATCATGGTACGCTGCACTTCATACCAACCTTATGCGCACCTTATATCTGTCCCCTTGAAGTGCACATCTTTGGTGGGCGCTCTCCCTTAGAGCAAAATGGCTTACATTGATGTAACTCGATAGCCGGAAATATAGTACTTTCTGTTTAACCGTAAATTGATATTTTTTAGAAGATAATAAAATAATAATACAGCGTGAAGAGTTAGAAAGCTTGTCAATGTTCAAAATTTTTTTCAATAGTCGATATCTCGGAAACTATTCAGTTTCGACTTATAATGTCCTTATTAAAAAATAATTGTAATTTTATATAGAATCCAAAAATATTGTAAGATATATTAGTGTTCCATTTAAAAATATATAACTTTGATATGGATCTTTCTTTTGGGACATTGGTATATTTCAAAATAATTTTAATTTGTGCCCACAAGCATCCTGCATTTATCCAATTAAAAGCAAAATTTTAAAACTTCTAAGGTTGTGGGTTATTTAAGGTCATTTTTTTTTCGCCGAGAGTATTTTCACTTTCTAACACTTGTAAAACTTGTAAAAAGGATTTACAAATTTAGAGACAGCGTTGTTTTTTTTTATATTGTTATCGATTTGTTGGTGTTTATTAATAAAATTATTATTAAAATCATAAATTTTATTTAAAAATAGCGAAAATACTCTTGCCGAAAAAGAATTACTTTTAATAACCCTCCACTCTTTTGTTACCACACCACTGGTTGCAATATGGGTCACCTGATATTTAAAAAAAAGTAATCATCAATAATACTGACCTATACCTAAAAGTTAATTTCTGTATTGTAACTAAGTAGATCCCAATAAATTATATAAGAAAAAAACACTTTGATGACACCATCTTCAACGACCTGAAAACATTGGCGGACCTATGTTAATATGAACTTTTTTTCATATTTTTATGTACCTAGAATCATACCTTTAAATTTGTCATAGTCGTTTCCGGACACCCTGTATATCCTATAATAAATTAAGTATTTTCCTTACAATTTTATTAATATTTGACATCAATGACACTGGTCTATAAATAGTTCTTCACTTTTTTTCAGCAATTAGATGAAGTACGTCAAGTTGGATCTTTCAAAAAAGGAACTATGGTCACTGGTCACAATGTAGCTGATATTGTGGTAATTCTTAAAACCCTGCCTACCAAAGAAGCTGTAGAAGCCCTAGGCAACAAGGTTAAAGAAGATCTGAAAAATCTCATGAAGAATGAAATTGTACCGAAAGGAGAACAACTTGTCCATTCTACAAATGAAAGAGGTCTCGAAATCCGTAATGCATTTGCCAGCGTCAGAGTATTGGTCACAACACTGCATCACAATATTCGCAAACTTGATCCTGAAATTCATCTTGACCAAAAGATTATGCTCAGCCATCTGGCTGCAATTCGTCACAGTAGATGGTTTGAAGAAAATGCTCATCACTCATCCATAAAAGTCCTGATCCGTTTGCTTCGTGATGTAAGAGGCAGATTTGAAGGATTTGAACCATTGACACCATGGATGTTGGATTTATTGGCTCACTTTTCTATTATGCATAATCCTAGTCGTCAAGCTTTGTCAATAAATGTGGCTTTTCGCAGGGTATTCCAGCTTCTTGCTGCTGGATTGTTTTTACCTGGATCAGCTGGTATCACTGATCCCTGTGAGGGTGTCAGTCTCAGAATTCACACAGCCATGTCTTTGGAACAACAAGACATTTGCTGCCTAACTGCTCAGACTTTGTTGCGAGTTTTATCTCATGGTGGATTTAAGCAGATCTTGGGAATGGATGGCAGCAATAACATAGCTAAGGAAATGTCTGTTTGGGACGGCGTAGTTGTTTCTCCATTGGACAAAGCCTATGAGAATCCTCCAGAAAAGGGTGAAGGTGAAGGAGATGAAGAGATGGATGAGGCGGAAGCAGATGAAAGTATGGAGACACAATAAAGGTAGTTCAGTTTGTTTGATACTTTACAGTATTAAACAGAGCTATATAAAGTAATGTATTATCTTTATATTTGAAGTATTGTGCATTTTTATTATTTTCTACCGTTTGACAACAAAAAAAATTGATATGGTTTTAATGAGTTTAGGTTTTATAACATTGTTGGTCATCAATAGCTGAGTGCACCAATTGCCTTTAACTAGTAATGCATAATCTATAACTTAAACTTATTTCTTCATTTATTTTTTAATCCACTGCAGCTCTCAAGATTAATATATTTTAATCATGACATCTCAAAATTTAGGGAAATTTCTAGTTTAGTGTAGTTGGTTGGGTGTACCTATCCTATATTACAACTTTTCTAAAAAAGAAATATCAAAAAAGCTGCATTCTACTCTGTTTAAATGAGTTGGGCAAGTAAAATTGATATAAAAAATCTAGAGTTGCTAATAATCATTGGTTTATTGGAATAACGTGTTTAAACCCAAAAATTAAAACACAGTGCACTACAAAGTTTTAGGTAATCCTGGCATTAGCGTTAACCTTGGATTTAAAACTTTGGTGTACTTGGCTATAAGTAGTGGTATTTATTAAAAGTACATAACTTTAACTCTTTCACTAATGTTAGTTTCAATTTTACTGGTCTGTGTTAAATACAAAAATGAATTTAGGTTTATTTACTTTAAGTTTCTGTAAAACGTTCATTTAATAGAGCTATTATTTCCTAATGAAAGTCGTTTTTTAATAATAATAATAATAATAAATGCCTTTACTGTCAATAAGAAAATAATATACAAGATGGAAGAAAACCAAGGAAAGTAAGTAAGAAATAATAATAATAATGTACTATTCCATTTGACAAAGGCATATTTCGCACTCAACCCAACAAAACTTGCATTCTCTGTATAATTTATCCCTCAAAACTAAATTTAATCTGACAGAACGGCATTAACTGATGTTTTAATTCATACTCTCAAATTTAAAACAATATACAGAGTGGCAAAAAAGTCGCGCATAATGCCTGTAACTTTTGAATTATCTCGTATACAAAAAAGTGACCTTTATGAAAGTTGTTCAGTAAATTTTTTTCCGCATTTCTACCTGCCTGAATTTTTTCTGTTATTTCTGGTTTGGTTGCCATAGAGACTAACTTACTCTTTTTAAATGCTTTTTAAACCCTGCATATGATTGCATATTTGAATTCTACTTGGAAAACTCTGAATTTTTTGTATTTCAAATTTTCACCTATCTGCACGCGTTTCCGAGATAATGACAGCTCAAAAATGAAAAACTTCGTAATTATAATTATTCCCACCTAATAGCCACCAGTTGAGTCCAGGTGTTTTCATGACAGCGACCTATAAGGTGTCAATTTTGAGTTCCTGTTTAATTTTCTGTTGTCTGATTTATAATTTGTTTACACATGGTTCATCTGAATGAGAAACAATGAGTTGAAATTTTAATAATGAGTGGTTACGGAAATATGAAGAGACCGCAAGGTCAGGTTTGTCAACTTTTCAATGAATTATATCCAAATAGGCCTTCAATAAATCAGTCAACGGTGTGTCGAGTCGTGAAGAAATTTCGAGAAACAGACAGTGTTAGGGAAGCCGCTAGATCAGGTCGACCTAAAACAGCAACCGGGGTAGACAGCTTTGGATATCATATGCTCTCAATACATGAAAATCCAACACGATGTGTGTCTCATCGGCCAGTAAAAAATTTGTTTAAGCAGGAGAAGTTGCATCCCTACAAGATAAAGTTGGTGCACGAATTAAACGAGGACGATTTTGATAGAAGAGCTGAATTTTGTGAGCTGATGATGGAAAGATGCAATAACGATAATAACTTCGCAGCAAATATCATTTTCTCGGATGAAGCTACTTTCCATTTAAATGCTGAGAATACTAACTGGTTCCAGGAAGGTCATACTCAGAGTCCCGAAAATGTTAATGTTTGGGCGGGCATAGTTGGTAGACATATTGTGGGACCTTTTTTCATAGATGGTAATTTGAATGGCGAAAAATGTCTGGACCTCCTCAGGAATCACATAATTCCTTCTTGCAGAATGGTTTTACCGGGTGTCAATAATGGCATAAACGAACAGGTATGGTTCCAGCAAGATGGAGCACCTGCGCATTATGCGGAAAATGTTAGACAATACATAAGCGAATAATTTCCAGGACGTTGGATAGGCAGAAGAGGTGCTATTGACTGGCCAGCGCGATCCCCGGACTTAACCCCGCTCGACTTCTTTTTGCGGGGACACTTAAAGAACAAAGTCTACGTTAACCGTCCAAATGACTTGGAATCTTTAAAAGTCAGAATTAGTGCTGAAATTCGGGCCATTCCAGAGGACTTCCTTTTAAACGTTGTAAACGGGTTCAGGGATGGACTGGCGCTCTGCTTAGCAGAAAATGGGGGTCATTTTGAACGCCTGATCCACTGAAAAGGTTTCACTTGTTTATTATTCTGAGGTTAAGTTGTTCAATTTTCTAAGCTATTTATTCTGTGATTATAAAGTTTGTTACAATTTTAAATAAAATAAAAATTTGAAATACAAAAAATTCAGAGTTTTCCCAGTAGAATCCAAATATGCAATAATGTGCAGGGTGTTCCATTTAAAAAAAAGTAAGTTGGTCTCTATGGGAACCAAAGCAGAAATGACAGAAAAAATTTATGCAGGTAGAAATGTGGAAAATAATTTACTGAACAACTTTCATAAAGGTGACTTTTTCGTATACGAGATAATTCAAAAGTTACAGGCATTATGCTCGACTTTTTTGCTACTCTGTATAATTGCAATATAATACAATAGTGCTAAAGTAACATAATAATAATAATAATAATAATAATAATAATAATAATAATAATAATAATACACCCCTACTTAGTACCCTCGATATCCTTAAACAATTAATTACAGGGCGCGTTTCTTAAGTACGTGAAGAAAATCTAGGATATGATTCCTGACATCATTTTAAAACGAAAAGTTCATATGGACATATGCCCTAAAATGCGTACCCTCTGAGATACAGGGTGTTAAAATAATAAAAAAAATATATATTTTTGTCCTTTGAAAATAAGTTATTGAAAATTTTTGTCAACTGATTTTGTATTAAACTGCACTTTTTCGTTAAAAAGGGTTTTGCTTACTTCCACCAGTGGCGTGCGTGAAAATACCGTCAATGTTTTTATTGTGTTGAGACCAATTTTCAATACCCTATCTTCAAGGACTTTCGCAATTATTTTTTTAAAATTATTTTAATACCCTGTATCTTACAGGGTAAGCATTTTAGGGCATATGTCCATATGAACTTTTCATCTTAAAATGATGTCAGGAATTATATATCCTAGATTTTCTTGATGTACTTAAGGATCATCCTGTATATTTAATTAGAAGGCACAATAACCCCAAACACTTAATCATTGTTGGTCATCAACACTTGCCTAATATTGCATTTCAACGTAGGAGGGTTTGTACTTTTTACAGTCTTGCTTAGTATGTTATATACTGCTTGGTGACGTTGTATGAAAAGGATCCACGATATTGGGTTGTCCTATGCTGTGGTGAAGTCAAGAGGTTTTTAAATCTAACGTTAAGATTGTGAATAGAAGTTCTAAATTTTAGTTTTTATTCAAATAAAAGTCGGCTTTTGAGTTGCTGTTATTTTATGGTAGGGCAATGTAATTCTCGCCTCTTTTCCATACCGAGTCACTTCAGATCTCTAAGTGAGTAAAAGACGCGCGCTTCAGGAATTTTGAATCAGTTACAGTCTGCGTGAATCTGCGCGAAGCAGATTTGGGCCATAAACCACATCCCTATAGTTAAGATGCGATAGTACCAATGATTCTCAGAGTTAGTGTACGACATTTCTTACTGAGTAAATGGCGACTTGAATATATATTAGTTTTAAATTGCAGAAGGCTTTTTTAGTTATGTTCGTGACGTGGTTCGTAAATTTAAATTTGTAATTAACGAGTACACCTAAATTTTTTGCTTGATCTATAAGAGCGAGCTTCTCATTCTTAAGACAGATGTTGACATGCTCTAAGCATCTAAGACTGGCAGCAGCTCTGCCAAACAACATAACTTGTGATTTTAGGGGATTGATTTTAAGGCAATATTTGTTTGAAATGTCGCTGAGGGCGTCCAGGTCCCGATTTATTAAACGACATGAAGCAGCCATTTCGTTAGGAAAAAAGGAAAAATATATTTTTGTGTCCTCCGCATAGAAATGAGATGAGCAATGCATACGTACTTTATAAAATTGTTAAGAGTAAATAGTGGCCCTAGAACGGAGCCCTGCGGTACACCACTAAGGAACAAGTTCAAAATCTGACAATTCCTTACGATTTCTAACGGCTTGAAATCTGTCTTCCAAGTAACTAGCCACAAAATTGGTCGCGTGGACTGAAAAGCCCAAAAAGCCTAGTAAAGCTGTTAGTAGTTGGTGACTTATTAAATTAAATGCCTTTGAATAGTCGAGGAGTACTACGACAGTTAGTTTGTTTTTATCGTTTTCAGCAAGTATGTCATCAGTGACCTTTGCTAGGGCTGCAACACAGCTGTGGTCCTTACGAAATCCTGACTGGTGTTCGGTAGTATATTATTATTATCAGTGTAAAGAATTGCTTCTTATTTCGTAATCAAACACACTTTTCAATATATTTATTTCCAATGTTTTTTGACGTAAATCACACAAAATACTGACATGACGACAACCTCACCTTTCTTACCAGTCGCTAATAAAGACTGGTAAAAAAAGGTGTAACTAAACCTTTATGTATAACAAAATAAATAATCTAAACATTTCTTCCATCTCCCGGAGAGTTAACGTCTAATTTACAAATTTTATTGACTGGTCTTCGGTATACCGCTCCGTTTCTAGTCTTTATGTCGACGACCCTAACTTTGCCATCTTTCCCTGGAAAAGTGGCAACGACTTTGCCCATCGGCCAGTTGTTTTGTGGGAGATTTCCATCAGCAATTATAACGATGTCACCAATGTCTGCATTTTTGACAGATTCGAACCATTTTGTCCTTTTATTTAATTGCGGTAGGTATTCTTTAACCCATCTTTTCCAGAATTGGCTAGTCAATAATTGAACCTGCCGCCACTGTTTCCTAAGGTCTACATTAGTTGATTGCAGGTTGCTTCCTGGTATTGACCCACCTGAGGATCCCAGTAGAAAGTGATTTGGTGTTAAACATTCTGGAGCTTCTGGATCTACGGAAACATAAGTTAATGGTCTGGAGTTAATCAAAAATTCAATTTCTACTAGGGCAGTAGACAAAACTTCTTCTCTAGGACATTTCTCTTTAAGCATGACCTTTAAAGACGTTTTAATCGATCTGATTAATCTTTCCCAACTGCCTCCCATGTGTGAGGCCGTTGGAGGGTTGAAGTGCCACTTTATTCTTTGTGCTGATGTGTCGTTAGTAATTTTGGATTGATCTAAGTTCTCAACTCGTTCTATAAGTTCTCTATTGGTACCGTGAAAATTTGTTCCATTATCTGAATACAAGTCTGAAACAGAACCTCGTCTTCCAATGAATCTCTTCAGGGCAAGAATAAATGAATCTGTACTCAAAGATGAAGCTATTTCAATATGTATCGCTCGTGTTGTTAGACACGTAAAAATAGCACCGTATCTTTTTTCTTTTCTCCGTCCAATAGCTACATCATACGGTCCAAAATAATCCACACCAGTTCTTGTAAAAGGTTTCGAAAATACGTCATATCTGGCTTTTGGCAGGGGACCCATTTCTGGAGGTATTGGTCGAGCTCTCTTATTTTTACAATATTGACATGCTCTTGATATTTTTTTTACTTCATTTCTCAAACTGGGGATCCAAAATATCTGTCTCATTTCATTGATAACGAATTCGTGTCCTTGATGTTGTGCTTTCTCATGGTACTTTATTATTAGTAATTTAGTGAAACTGTGTTTTACTGCCAAAATTAAAGGAGAATTTATTAATGAATAATCCATTATTCTGCCTTTCATGCGTAGTAACCCTTCTTCATCTAGGTATGGAGCCAACTTATAGATGCTACTACATTTTTCAACTTTTCCATGTTTTTTTAAGTGGTCTATTTCTGTGCTGTAACATTCTCTTTGTACTTCTTTGTACCATTCCTTTTCCGCATCTTGCAGTTCTTCTACTTGTAAGGGGCATTTTACTTTATCTTTAGTTCTCAGATTTTTTAGCCATCTTAACACCCATGCTGATGTACGAATCAGTTTTTCATATTTCGAAAATCGTATTATATCTGGTAGAAAAACATTCTTTTCTTTTTCTACAACGAGTAAAACTGTATGTTTAATTTCTAAATCTTTTTCATTTACGCTATCGAACTGGAAGTCACTAATATAGTCTGAAATGTCGATATTATTTAGAAAATCTGGGCCATTAAGCCATCTGTTCATAGAAAGTTCGTTGGGTTTTAATATTCTCGTACCTTCGTCCGCGACATTTTCTTTCGTATTTATCCAGTGCCATTCTCTTCTTTTAGACAAATCTAGAATCTCCCCAATTCGATTCGATACAAAACTTTTATATTGAGTCTTGTCTGATTTTATCCACCATAGAACTGTTCTTGAATCTGACCAGTAAAAACTTTCTTGAATAGAAATTTCTAATTCTGCTAATGTATTATCCATAAGACGACTTAACATAAGTGCTGCTTGTAGTTCTAATCTTGGGATGCTTGTCGGTTTTAATGGGCTAACTTTTGTTTTTGCAACGAGAAAGGATACTCCACAACTTTTTTCTTTAAAATATCTAATATATATTACTGCACAACATGCTTTCTCACTAGCATCACAAAATCCATGAGCTTCAATTTTTGAAGAATTTGCTAATTCGATACCATAACATCTAGGAATTTTTATATCTGGTATGAGTTTAAGAGAATTTTGAATCCAGGTCGACCAACATTCATTAATTTCATGAGTTACTTCGTCATTCCAATCAATTTTTAATCTCCAAATTTCTTGTAAAATGATTTTTCCAGTGACAACCATTTTAGCTAGGAAGCCGAGGGGGTCAAATATAGACATAACGACTTTTAGAACGTCTCTTTTGGTTGGCCTTTTGTTTTTATTTAAAATGTTCTCGTAGATTTTTTTGAGATCGAGAGAAAACGTAAATATGTCTTGTATAGGATTCCATTGGATGCCAAGAACTTTCTCTGTCGGGTTTATTTTGTATTCTTCGAAGTTTTTAATTTTTTGCATTTTTAAGTTTTCGGGAATATGGTGTAAGATACGTTTAGAATTAGAAATAAAATTACAAATTTCAAACCCTCCGTTTTTATGTATTTGGACAACTTCTTCTATTATCTTTATAGCTTCTTCTTCACTTCTTCTGCTATCAAGGTAATCATCCACATAATGTTTGGTTAGGATCGCATTACAGGCGTCTTCTGATTGATTTTTGTGTTGTTCAGCGTTCTTATTTTTTACATATTGTGCCAGACTAGGTGAACATGTAGCCCCAAATATCATTGCTCGCATTTCATAGACATCAGGCTCTCCAGATCTCCTCATACCCCTCCAAAGAAACTTTTGAGCTTGTCGGTCTTCTTCTCTTATTATTACTTGGTGGAACATTTCTTTGATATCACCAGTAAAAGCAAATTGATATTGCCTGAATCGTAACAAAACACCCACTAGAGATGTCAGAAGATCTGGACCTGGTAAAAGCTCTGTATTTAGACTGACTCCATTCACTTTTGAAGCTGCATCGAAAACTAAACGAAGTTTTCTTTTCTTTGAATTAAATACTGCAAAATGAGGTAGGAACCATTCGTTCTCCGTCCTATATAACTTTTCTTCTTCATTAAGTTTTCTGGCATACTGTTTCTTTGTATATTCTTCAATTTTAGAACAATATTGTTTAGCAAATTCTGGATCTTTGTCCATTTTCCTTTCCATGCAGTACAATCTGGACAAGGCATTATTTTTACTTTCAGGAAATCTAGTGAAGTCACTCTTCCAAAGTAAACCAATCTCGTATCGACCTTCTATTTTTCTGCATGTGTTTCTCATTATTTCTTCAGATCGAATCATATCTCTCGTACTTTCAGATTTTTCCTTTAAACATAATCAAATCAAATCAAATCAAAAAATACTTTATTGTCATGAAACTGGAATTTCGGTGACAAAGCATGTTATTCTAATTTCTAATATAAGACATAGATCACAATATGATGTAAATTACACTACAGACTAAAACAACAATAAACTAAAGTACAATAATTAGGTAAAAACAGTAGGTATGTGGTCAGTATATAAAAAATTAAGTGCCAATAGCCCACAAAGTGAGACAATACAAAAGTTACAGTGGCGGGTCGTCATAAAATTCACGTATATCGTAGTAAGCCTTATCCAAGAGGATTTTTTTTAAGGTTTTCTTGAACAACTTCAAAGATCCTAACAGTTTTATCCTGTCGGGCAAGATATTAAAAATTTGTTTGCCCTTATAAAAGATTGATCTTCTTATTAATTCAGATTTTGGTATAGGCAGGGGTACATGCAAGGTCTGACGGGTCGTGCGCTCCGATTCACCACGAGCGTTATGGTAATTTTTAAAAATTAATGTTGTAATTTCAAGGATGAACAAGGATGTCATAGTTAAAATTTGAAGAGCCCGAAAGTGCGGTCTGCAAGATTCCCTTTGATGGACATTTGCGATGAAGCGAATCGCCTTCTTTTGCAACACAATTATCAGACTCAGCAAGCACTTGGTAGACGCGCCCCAGAATGCAATACCATACCTAAGACGAGATTCAAATAATGCAAAATAGACTGTACGAGCGATTGTTGTTCCAAGTTCCGCTCTCACGGTACGAATGGCAAAACACGCAGATGACAATCTTTTACTCAGGCTCAATATATGACTTTCGAACTTAAGCTCGCCATCGATGACAACTCCCAGAAACTTTGTTGAGGCATTTTCCTGTAGAGGCTCAGTGGCCAAATTCAACCCCTGCATATCACATTTAAAGCCTATAATATTTGTTTTTGCAATATTGAAAGTAAGCAGATTGGCATCACACCATTTCTTAATTTCCATAAGGTCCTGAGATATTTGTTGCCTCAAGCTTTGGACCTCCCTGCTGTGCCATAGGACAGAGGTATCATCAGCAAACAAGGTGAACGTTCCAGAAATATTCAAGCGCACTATGTCATTTACATAAATCAGAAATAACAAGGGTCCCAGGACCGACCCCTGAGGAACTCCACACCCAACCTGCAACATCAATGACCTTGCGCCACCACTACGAACCACCTGAGTAGTGCCCTCAAGGTATGAACAAAACCAATCAATAGATGAGCCCCTAAAACCATATCGATGAAGCTTCTGTAACAGTATTCCGTGATCCACGCAGTCAAATGCCTTCGACAAATCACAGAATACCGCCGCAGTGGCCCCACCATCATTCAATCCAAGATACACTCTCTCCAAGAAACTGAAGATGGCGTCATGAGTACCCTTAGACTTCTGAAAACCAAACTGATCACCCGTTATTATATCATGTGCCAATAAGTAATTCCACACTCTTTTCTTGACAATTTTTTCGATAACCTTAGAGAGACTAGGTAACAAGGAGATAGGTCTGAAGCTAGACGGTTCGTTCAGATCACCTCCTTTATGAAGAGGAATCACAACTGATGACTTTAAACAAGAGGGGAAAACCCCCTTAGACCAACTATCATTAATGGCCTCAGACAGAGCATGCAGTGCATTGAAGGGTAACTTACTTAATACCTCGGATGAAATGTCGTCATTTCCAGAGGATTTTTTATTTTTAATTTCAAGAATGGCATCTTTTATTTCCTGAGGATTTGTAGGGAAAAAGTAGAAGGAACCAGGCACATTTACATCCCTCAAGTAATCAAGTGGGTCAGTAGAAGGCATACGCCAAAACTATCAATTTTAAAAGAATTTTTAACTAGTTGATGTAAATTTTCATCATTATTTTCTGCATCACAGATGTGATATAAAAAATTTGATTCATTTCTTCCTATTTCAGATATTTTTCCATGTAGTACCCATCCTAAAGCTGTTTTGGTCATAAACGGGCCATTATTGGAAAATTCAATTACCTTTTTGGGAGCTACCAGGTGGTAATTATCTTGTCCGATGAGGATAACAGGTCGTTTATTAAAGTAGGGTGTTAATAATTCTATTTGACCAATATTGGAATACTTCTGCTTGATAACTTCGATATCTAAACTTTGAAGAGGCAGTAACATATTTTTCACTGATCTTACGTTCACAAGTTTATTAGTTTTTGCATTTTCGTACAACCCAGAAATGTTAATATTCATTTTTTGTGATTCCTTGTCTTCGTGGATTATTCCATTCGTCCACTGATAACACAGAGGTTGATTCTTACCAGATAAACCCATCGTCTTGGCTATTTCTTCATCAATTAAGGATACTGTGGAACCTTCATCTATAAATGCCAAACCAGTTAGGTTCTCGGTTTCACCTCTAATTTCAACAGGCAGCATTTTCAGAAGAACAGTGGTGTTTACATTTTTAATAAAGTTTACTTTTCCGTTTTCAGATGAACATTGAGAGGCTACCAAATCTTCGCTGAGTCTTCTGGGATGATGCAAAAGTTTATGGTGGAAAAACTTACATTGCTGAGTTCCACATATCTTCTTGGAACGACATACTTGCTTTGAATGATTGCTTTTTAGACAGCAAAAACATAATTTATTTTCTTTTACTATATTCCAACGAGTATCTATATTCTTTCTTTTAAAATCTTCACATTCATCTAGTTTGTGGTTTTCGTTTTTACAAAATACACATTTTTTGAGTGTTCTCCTTTCATTGATAGAAAAAATAGTTTCTTTCTTTCTTTCTGTATAATTATTATGACTTTCAAAACGTTTACTAGTTTGGAAGTCGATAGTACAAGAAATTCTTGCTTTTTCTCGAAGCCATTCACAGAAATCTTTTAAATTAATATTGTTTTTCTTTTTTAATACATATGCGCCCCATTCCATTCTTAAGAAATATGGTAATTTACGTAGTAGTTCCTCTAAGAGTTGTGGGTTATACATATGTCCTGTATTCTGTAAAGATTCCATGGTTGCTGTAAGATTAAACACGGTATTGGAGAAAGTGAGCATTGCATCAGGCTTTCCGCTTTTCGGAGGTGGAGCTTTTCTGGCCTTTTCTACTAGCGTAGCTATAATTACTTCTGGCCTTCCAAAAGTTATTTCTAAGGTTTCAATTATTGTCGCCAGATTAACAGGAGATAATAATAGGGGCCTAATCGTTTCAAGTGCTCTGCCTCTTAAACACTTTTGAACCCTAAAAATATTTTCTTCATCAGAGAACTGACATATTTCAGAAGAACGTTTTAATTGCATATAAAAAATTGGCCACTCTTCAGGATCTCCAGAAAATATAGGAAGTTCTTTTACGAAGGTTTGCTTCAACAATAGATTATTTAAATCGGAGTTAGGACGACTAGTTTCTGGTATTGGATTATTTACTGTATTGTAGTCTACACGCTTTGGCATCCTAAACACTACATTTTCATCATTCATATGTTTGGATTCATCTTTATGACATTCAGGGTTACATGTAAAATCGTTTTTATCTAAAAATCGATTTACCTTGCTAGTACAACTTTCCTCTTCAAAAGGTGATTTACTGCGTGAGTCACTAATGGCACTAATTGATGCGTTTTCTATCTCTTCTATTTGATATTTTAGTTCTAGTTCCATTAACTTCTTTTGTCTAGCCATTTTTCTCTCTTCTCTCTGGCGTTCTCTTTCTTCTCTCTGGCGTTCTCTTTCTTCTCTCTGGCGTTCTCTTTCTTCTCTCTGGCGTTCTCTTTCTTCTTGTTCTTCTTCTAGAGCCGCCAATTTTTTTTCACTTACTAGTTCTAATTGCTTCAATTTTTGCTGTCTTATAGACGAACTCGTGTCTTTTGTGTTTTTAGAAATTTGTGATTTACTGTTTTCAGTCGTTTCGTTAACGGTTACCTCGACTTTAGAGGGAGTCTCCTTTTCCTTATCCTCTTTTTGAATCAAAGGCTTTTGCTTTCTTAATTCTTCTCTGAAACAAAAAGGCACCGTATTTTCTCGTTCGGGAAATCCTCTAAAATCGGACAGGCTGCTACTTCTTCTGTTCATATTTTGACTGTATTCCAACGTGCTGTTCTTATTGATGAAGGACCATGTAAAGAATTGCTTCTTATTTCGTAATCAAACACACTTTTCAATATATTTATTTCCAATGTTTTTTGACGTAAATCACACAAAATACTGACATGACGACAACCTCACCTTTCTTACCAGTCGCTAATAAAGACTGGTAAAAAAAGGTGTAACTAAACCTTTATGTATAACAAAATAAATAATCTAAACAATCAGTAAACCTTCTTATTTGGCCCTCTACGATCTTTTCCAATGACTTAGAGAGAACGCATAAAATACTTATCGGTCTTAAATCGTTTAACTGTGTAGGATTTGTTTGTTTTAGTGAAAGGTATAACATGTGACTTTTTCCAGATATATGGGAAGGTGCCATTCAAGATACAGAAATTAAAAAACTGTTTTAAAACAGGAAGTATTTTCGGACAACCCATAAGCAACATGTTAATGCCAATTCCATCAGGGCCAATAGATTTGGATTTCATGGACAGGAGAATCTTAAAAATATCGTTTTCATTGCCGGGCTTTAGTTTAAACTCTTGCAGTTCTTCATTAATCTTATGATTTGTGACAAAATTTAATATTTGCGCATCGGGTGTGCTGTTGGCTTGTGCATTTAGGAAAAAAACTATTTATTGTCTGCGGGTCAGAAAGTTGTTCAGAAAGGGTAGCGTTACTTTTAGAGCCAACATTCAGGTTTTTCAATTTTTTCAACTCTTCATATACTATTTTTACTTACACGTCGTTTATTTTTATTAAATTAATCAAATTAAAAGTATCTGTTTTTGTATTGATGTCACGACTCACGGGCATTATACACCCGCGAAAAAACTGCTATATCGAGTGCATTGAAATGATGAATTAAGGTTTTTTTAAATCCCGATATGTATACAGAAAGGTTCAATTTTTTGTTTAGATCTTAAAATTTGGCAGGATATGAGACAATTATTGGATATATTCTCGGTATTATGAACTTTTGTATTGAATTTTGGTATGATATTTAAAACGGCTATAATATCAATTAATTTCATCTATTCGTAAAGTCGAATAGATGAATATTAAGATCTCCCATACAAATTTGCGAATCACATTTAGGATCCAACACCGAGAACACACTTGCAAGTTTCCCAAGAAAATCCGCGGTCGGGAAACATGGAGGTCGGTAGAGGGTTCCAATATTATACTGTCTGTAAAATATTTAACCGAAGTCCATAGTTGATTGGTACATCGTACCTCGGGGACAATCTCGGAACAAAATAAATACTTTTCTATTTGGCGTTTCAAAATTGTCACCAGCCAGATAAAGTCTGTATATTTTTAGCCGTTTTTCTGGCTACTCTCGACCATATCTCCAAAAATTTTGATAGGTTTTCGCGGCAATTTTCTTTATTGGAAACCCGGCAAAATTAAAACGCTGGAAATTATTTATAAAGCGACATCTCGCGGCGCTAAAACATATCAACCACCTCAAAAAAGATGAACCTTAGGGGTCGTCTCAGACGAACAAATAGATGTTCGTCTGAGGGGGTCATCCATAAAGAACGTCACGGCTTGATATTGTGTTATTATTTTTTAAATGTAATTATAAATAAATGTTTCTATTAATGGCTATGAATCCTATTTGTTTTTACTGCTATTTATTTACTACATGCTATTGACATTATTAATCGCAACAATGTGTCATTTTCGATTTTAATTTTGTGACGTGACATAGGGGGGGGGTCTGAAAAAGATGTGACCATTTGTGACATGGAGGGAGGGGGGGGGGGTCAAAAATCCTCTGAAAAACCGTGACGTCTTTTATGGACGGCCCCTTAGGAAATGTAATATTTAGGTTCCTCAATTGTTTGTTAATTATTTTTAAAATTTTACGATTGCCGCTTTTGCTCTGTATAAAAGTTCTTGTTTTTTTAAAAAAAATTGTACAGTGTACTTTTTGTATAATATTTTTGAAAAGCAAAAAGTAGCTAGATTCTGGCGAAAACAAAAAAATTAACGTTAGCCCTTTACCAAATTTTTTTTTGTGGGGCTTTGGAATTGGCTTAACCGAAATTTAATATGGAATTCATTCTCCTAAAAAAGAAATTTGAATATAATTCCTTAAATTATAGTTCTTTAAATAAACAAATGCAATAAGGGCGTCTACCATACATACGTTACCTATAGGTACTATTTGACAAGATTTTGTTTTGTGTTCCAAAATTCCTTTTAGGAGAATTCTTGGCGTACTAAATTTCGTTTTAAGAGAATCCTAAAGCCTACAAACATTTTTTTTTGAAAAATAAAGAACCGGGAAACGAATAAAGATATTAAAACGCGGTTTCCACCAGAATGTAGCTATTTTAATACTTTTCGAAACTATTAGGTAGTATTAAAAAGTGCACCGTACTATTTACTTTTTTAAAGAAAGATTATAGTTATTTATGTATCTAGGGAATTATAATGATCTTAATTACCGAGGCAAAGTTTACGTCCCGAGGGACAGCAATTGCCCGAGGTAATTGAGACCCTTATAATTCCAGTGATACATAGATAATTTTATTTCTGACCGATTTTAGTAACATTTTGTTCATTTTTAAAGTGGAATAAATGTTTCAATAGATGACAATCAAATTGACATTAGATGTCAATCGTTTGATTTTATGTCAAATTTTTCTTAATATCCCAAGGGAGTTATGACCCTTATAATTCCCGCGTAACTAAGACGTTATGAGCTAATAATATACCGGTCAGAAATAAAAGAAAAAACGACCTCTTTTTCACAATACTCACGAAATAAAAGAAACTAAAGAACAAACTACCATAAAACTGGATAAGGTTCTTCAATGTTTTTATACGTCAGGAGAAACTCCTTTAACATCTATTGATTAGTCGTTATTACTATTTAGCTGTATGGTTTGTAAAAATTTGTAATTAGCTGCTTGCTTGGATGTTTGTGCTTTTGCGGATTTTTTTTAAAAGTTATGTTGCAAAAATTTTGGCGCCTTTTTGTTAAATATATAATATTTGTTCATGTCAATTTTAGTGCCTCTCTACTATTGTGGGATGGGATTTGGACCAACAGGGACCCAGTCTTTAGGTAACTTGTACGTCCCGATTTGTCTTGATCTTGTATGTGAGTCGGTAATAAGTTGGTTTGTCGATACGTCTGTACGTCCGTAATAATTTCTAATAGTTTTCAAGAAAAAGTCGTTAATTGTCAACATCTGAAAGTCATTATGTAATACTACATTCATAATGTATCTCGGCGCGTTCGCGATGATTTTTAGCGCCTTGTTCTGAATCACCTGGAACTTATTAAGCTCCGTTCTGCTTATGTTGCACCACGTAGGTGCACCATAAGTAAGAACCGGCCTGACCAATACCTTGTAGAGGTTAACCTTAGTCCTATAAGCAAGTCTACTCCGCCTGTGAAGCAGGGGGTAGATAAAGCCTAACTGTCGCAATGCAAGTTTTATTCTATTAATTGAATTTTGCCTCCAATTCAGCCTTTTGTCGAAAATAAGTCCCAGGTATTTCACCTCCTGGCACCAGTTTACTTGGACTCCATTGACCCGTAGCCTTGTTTCAGGCCTGCGGACGGTGCTTTTTGAAAAGAAGATGACCTTCGTCTTGGCGGGATTCAAGCGAATCTTCCAAGCCGAAAGCCATTTTTCCAGCTCGATTATGTGACGCTGCATCCGACTGACGACAATTCGCGGTGATTTAGTAGTAGAAGTAATTGCTGTATCGTCAGCGAAAAGATAGAGCTGCGTAAATCTATCTCGCGGAATATCGTGAGTATAAATGTTATATAACATCGGAGAGAGAGGTTAGCCTTGCGGCACTCCCGCCCTGATGTGTTTATTTAAAGAGAGTGCGTTCTCTGACGAGACCGCAAAACTTCTATTCTCTAAAAAGGAAGCTACCACCTTGATTAAGTAGTTCGGAGCACCAAGCCTTATCAATTTCAACAAGAGACCATTGTGCCAGACCTTGTCGAATGCTTTGCTTACGTCAAAGAAAACTGCTCCCGTATGCGCCCTCTTGTTAAAGCCTTTAATAATGTTTGCAGTGAGTCGCGTGGTCTGCCTGACTGTGCAATGTTCAGGCCGGAACCCAAACTGTTCGGCAGGCAGAATATTGCGCGTAAAAACAAAGTCGTTGAGCCTACTTAAGATTATCTTTTCGGCAATTTTTCCTAGGCTCGACAGCAGGCTGATCGGCCTATAGCTAGCCGGCACGGTAGGGTCTTCGCCTTTCTTATAAATAAGAATGATTTTAGCGCGTTTCCAAGCAGTTGGAAAGTGGCCTTCTCTGATTATCGCCTGGGATAAGCTTACTATGTTCCCCAAAGCTCGATCTGGTAGATTTCGCAATGCCATATTCTTTAAACCGTCAAAACCGGGGGCTTTTTTAACATTCAAGACGCTTATTAGGGACTTAACCTCGTTTAAGGTGACTTGGGGAAAGGCCTGAAACGGGTAATTGATGGTTTTGTAAATCTGTATCGTCCTTGAGACCCTCTCATCTCTTAGCGCGTCATTGGTCGGGTTTTCACTGAATTGGTCGCAGAGTTTGTCTGCGAGCAATTCAGCTTTATCCTTGGCATCGATTAGAACCGCACCTGTTTCCTGGTTTTTCAGGTGGGACATGGGTGCTCGTGTGCCTCTGTTCAAGGCCCTAGTCATTCTATAAATGGAATTATCCGCTATAGACAGACCTTGGACCTTGTCGTCCCACAGGTTCGATTGCCTTTCGCTCAACAAATCCCTGATTACCTGGGCTTCCCGATTTGCCTCCGCCTTAATTTGAGGATCACCAGTACGATACGCCCTATTCTTTAACCGGTTTTTAATTCTAATGCGGTTCTTAATTTCATCGCTTAAAGTCCCGTATTTTGAAAATCCGGACACTTTTGTGATAGATGCTTGGGCCAAAGCTGCGTTAATGTCATCTGTGATCTTGCTCACTGCGTTATCAATGTCCAATGGACTACGGGGGGGTTGTAATACCTCCACATTTTTCAAAATATTGTTAAACCTAGGCCAGTTCGTCGAGGTGCGGGTAACAAAACCTCTACCTTTTTCAAGCGGATTACCCACTTCTATGACGACCGGTACATGATCAGAGGTCAAATCACAGATGACTGATGGCTGTGATAATTGAACAGCATTTTTGATAACAAAAATGTCTAGGATCTCCGGAAGACCCCGTGCAAAGCAATGCGTAGGTTCCTCCGGCGGTAGAATATAATAATTTAGCGCTTCAGAGAATTCATACAGGGTGCGACCCCTTTGGTTCGTAGATCTACATCCCCAAATCCTGTTTTTCGCGTTGAGGTCGCCCCCAATAATCGTTCTATTATTATTATTATCGAAAATTTTTCGTAAGCAGTTGCCCGAAAAACCTACCGACGGACTACAGTAAACAGATCCCAGGTATACGCGTTGACCATTTTTAAATCTAATAGAAATGAATGTCCCTTCAATATGGGCACAATTGTCAGGACCTGGAACAACTTGAGCTGAAATATGTTTCTTAACCAGAATCATAGTTCCGCCCGCTGGTCTACCGAGGCGATCGTTTCTGAATATAGTGTAATTCGGGAACGAAAACCTATCTCCCTTTAACCATGTTTCCTGGATAAGAAACACATCTATCTCATTTCTCTCGACAAACTCGATAAGTTCGAGTCTCCGATGCTTTATTGAGTTCACGTTCAACGTTGCTAGTTTAATATATGCTGTTTCCGGTTGCGCCGTCATTTAACCTGCGGTTTTTTGAAAAGCACTCATCATGTTTTTTAACTGAGTCTCCATTACTTTCGTAAACTGGACTAGGAAGCTTTGCATCGTTAATTGCAAAGCCGCTTCCATACCGTTCGGTGCTGCTTTTTGATCTTGCGACGTATTTGCTGCTTTCGCATTGCCATCGCCTGCCAATTTACTAACATCTTGCTGTCCCCATCGGAAATTACTTCTGGGCGCAATATTTGCATTATTATTTGTATTTTTGTTTGCCGCATTTTTGTTCAGATTGCTTGGGTGCCTTGGACAGCCCATATAGTTAGCAGGGTGGTCACCCTCACAATTTGAACATTTAGCTTTCTCCTCCTTAGGTTTAGTGCACTGATACGAAAAGTGTTCAGCTGCACATTTTAAACATTTAACAGGTGCAGTGCACCGAAATTGCGAATGACCAAACAACTGGCAGCGGTGGCATTGCGAAATTGTTGCACGCGCGCGTTGTGTCTACTTTAATTGACATGGAGTCTAGATTTCTTAAATCAAAAATCGTTTTTTCGGAACGCGGCAAGAAAACCAGTACCAAGGGTAATGGTGCCCCGCTGCGACTATGCCACCTGATTACCCTTGACGGATTAAAACCCAATTCCTTCAAGTAATCTTTGATTTTGACTTCAGTCCACGTTTCCAGGACCCCACGGAGTACAACGTGTAACTCTTTCTCATCCTGGAATCGGAACGAGTAATGATAAAGTTTGTTAGCAATTAAGAATTTTATTATCTTGTGATAATCCACTGGCGTTGGTGGATGGATTTTAACGCCTTCTGGCACGGTCACAGCGCGACCAAAATCAATTTTTGCTTTACGCAGGTACTCCGAAATTTCATTATACTTGGCCTTATCCCTGATGACGATCGGAGGGACCCTCAATTTCGGTGTCCCGGTCTCAGTAGCGTCATCAGTGACGACGCTTATTGTCTTTTTAACTTGAAGCGCGGGTATCTCTGCGCGGCTACCCGATGCCACCTGGCTGGATTGAGACACCTTTTGTGTCAGGTGTTTGTTCAATGACAAGTTATTTGATTTAGGTATGTTCGGCCACGCAGAAATACCGGCCACTTTCTTGTTATTGACATTATTGTCTGGTTCAGTATTTTTATTAGTACGCTTTCTTGTGCGTCTAGTCTTTTGAGTCGACCACCGTTCGCTATCCTCATCGGATTCAGAAACAGAGCCAATCTCCATATCTGAACCAGCATTAATTACTTGTATTTCGTCAACATTAACCTGTACATTGTTTAATTTTCGAACGGTAGCCGTATTGTTACCTTCGGTCTTTGTACCTGTCTTTACAATTTTGTTAGTGGATGTCAATGATCCGTCAAAAATTTTGTCAGTGGATGTCAATGATCCGTTAAAAATTTTGTCTATTTTCGCATTTAAATTTAAATCAATTGAATTACTGTGTAAGCATGTCAAGTTCGTATTCGATTTGTACCTACTAATCTCGTCTGTTAACTCCCTGATAGTTTTACCCATTTCTTGAAGCTCGATTGACTTTTTTAAACTTTCCTCCTTCATCTGCTTTGTTTTATTCAACCATTCCATGTTACAATCATTTAGCATTTTCCTCCATTTCGCTTCCATGCGTTTTTCGCTTTCCTTAATACGCTCGTCTATCGATGAATGGACTTCCATCGTGGCCATAGGTTCGTCGTCTGAATTTGGCAACTTTGGCTCAGTAAAGCGGGAGGCATTCCCCCCGCTTTGGGCCTCCATAGAAATTATTAAAAGATTAAATTAAATTAGACTTTGTATGACACTTGAATAAAAGCTCGATATTTCAAAAATATCGGGAGAACTTTTCTGTCACTGTCAACAACCTCACTGCTTAGAGGTTCGATTGTGACTAAAACTGGATAAGCTTTTCATTCTCGTTAAAGTAACAGTACCTTAAGAGCTACGGTTGTGGACGGTACATAGCAGAAAATGAATTGTGAGTTTATTTATAGTCCAATGGATTTCAAATTTGGAATGGTATATAGGTACATATTAATATACGCCGATGCGTTGTCCCTTTTTTTTTAGACGACCTAGGGCCGACGTACTCACTTTTTTTTTAATAAACTATTAAAAAAATTTAAAAAACGTTCCGCATCGGCATGGCTTTTACCATTTTCTTTACAACCAAACTAAACGAATTAAAGAAAAAAAATTTTAAGTTTGCCTAAATCATTTTCCCTCCGTTTTCAAAATACGGCCGTCGGCTAACGACCTCTTGCGGATTTCAAGGCGAAACTTACCGCAATCGCACGTTTTACGCTGGAAGGCGGGGCCAACTATATGCGGACGGACTCGGAGATTTTGCAGCATTTATTAATTATTTTATGTTGAAACTTTAATGTAATTTTCGGTGGTTAGTCGTGTCTGCAGATTAAAAACGTGTTTAAGAATAAGTTTAATGATGTTTCCAAAATTAGCAGTTTCATAGGGTTTGTCAATGCCTACATGTTGTAGTTTTTGGTTTTATTTTCTGTGAGAAGAATATACAAATTTTTTAAAAGAGCTGATTTTCAGTAAAAACGATAAAAGTATGTTCACATCTCGCAGTAGGGGTGAAGGAGGTGCTGTTTAAAATGTTATTAATCTTTATAATATGCATGCATCTCTTATAATGTGTTACTTTAAAGAAATATTAACATCGATGATTAGTTTCGATCTTTGTTTGATAACATCGATGTTTATTTTAAACATCGGTAAATCGAAATAAAATCTCAACTTCCGAACGGTGCAGTAGGTATCAAGTCTAAATGCGGCGCGATGTCGACCTCCATGGTCGGGTGGTAGAGATTGCGCCCGGCGATCAAGACGTCCCGGGTTCGAATCCCGCCTTGAACATGGGACTTTTTAAGTGTTTGTTAGATATTTTATTGTAATTATAATATATTATTGAATAAAATTTATTTTTTGCTTTGATATATTTACTAAAGTAGGTTTAGTTACCTACTATATATACACCAAAAATAAATTTAAAAAACAACAGTATATTTTATATTGCTTTTGTATTTTATAAGAAAAACATAATGAATAATAATAAATTAACAATATACAGTGTGTCCTGCTTTTCATGAATACACCCTAATATTATCTCAGTTATTAATAATGAGATTTTCTTGAAATTTTGGTGGTAATTGTATGTTAGAAAAATGAACTATTTGGCATAGTGAACATTTTTATTTACCATTGGCGTGCGGTGTTGGTGGGGTAAAAAAGGCTTTTTTTTTTAAAGGATATTAGGGCTTATTTTAGATAACTGTTTCTATAAGATTTAGAATCAGCATCCCCAAAAACCCCTTAATTCATATTTTCAAAATCTCAAGAGCTGATTTTAGCAGAAAAAAAAAGTATTGTTTTAATAAATTCTTTATTTGCAACTGTGCTGACAAAGTTACGTTATTTTAGATTCTTGTGTTTTCAACATAACTACCTTCTAAAACAATACGCTTTTCAACAATTCTTCTTAAAGGTACATTCACTTTTCTTATGTTAAAGTTTGGTGAGTAATGTCCTACCACGCTTGCATAATTCTAATGCAAAGTTTCTCTCTATTACGCGGTCGAGTAGCATACACTTTATTTTTCAAGTGCCCCCACAGAAAAAAGTCACAAGGGGTAATATCCGGCGATCTGGGGGGGGGGGGCATGGTTCTAAAGAAGAATTTCTACCCATCCACTTCATAGGGAAAGTTGCATTTAAAAACTATCATAGAATAATGTGCGGGGCACCATCTAACTGAAAGATTAAGTTTTGTCTCTGTGCTAAAGGCAATTCCATGAGAAAATCATAAAAATCATTTAGTAAAAAATAAAGAAAATTTTGTCCGGTCAAGTTATCCAGGAAAAAAGGGCCAACAATTCGTTCGTTAAATATGCCACACCACACGTTCACTCTCTCACGGTACTGGTTTTTACAATTAATTACCCAATTCGAATTTTCGGCTGCCCAAAACCTACAATTTTTATTAGATACCACACCGTTTGTCGTAAACGTTGCCTCGCCAGTAAACATAATGTTCTTTAGAAAAAGTCTGTCGTTAAGATAGTTACCTTGCAACCATAAGCGAAATTCAAACCGCCGGCGCCGTTCAAAATCACCATTTAACAGAGTATGTAGAAATTTTGGTTTAAATGCCCTTATCCTATTGCGTTTCAAACACCTCCATACTTTGTTTTTCGTTAAATTCAGTATCCTCGCAACTACCCTTATACTACCATTTGGGTCGTTTGTCGTCTGAATAATGTCTTTGATTCAAATTGTACCTACCTCCTTGGTCTTGTCTTTTGAAAACCGCTCCAGTCCTGGCGAACAATCTTTTGATTTTGGCAACGGTATCGTGAGTAATTAGTGCTCGATCCTGATGCCTTTCATTGAATATTCCAGCAACCTGACGCGTAGATCTTTCATTATTACCAACTAAGCGGATAATTTCTACTTTTTCTCCAATTGTGAGAACTAC
Source organism: Polydrusus tereticollis (assembly GCA_963920685.1). Lineage (NCBI taxonomy): Eukaryota > Metazoa > Arthropoda > Insecta > Coleoptera > Curculionidae > Polydrusus > Polydrusus tereticollis. The sequence goes on from OY987329.1 coordinate 65,543,367, forward strand.
TCTTCGGTTTTGTGCCATCTTATTAACAGTTACGTAACACTGCTTCACTTATTGACAATTCGTACGAATTATTTAATGTCAAACAAAAACTTTTTGTTTGAAAGCACTCTTTGCTTAATTTGTTTAAAAACAAAACAGGTCAGCATGCCAGCGGTAACAGAGCGCGCGTATCTTAGCAAAATTTTCAAAAAACCTAAATCGTAATTAGGGTACTTAATTGAGATTTTGAAAATATGATTTAAGGGGTTTTTGGGGATGCTGATTCTAAATCTGATAGAAACAGTTATCTAAAATAAGCCCTAATATCCTTTTTAAAAAAAAAGCCTTTTTTACCCCATCAACACCGCACGCACGCCAATGGTAAATTAAAATATTTATGAAAAGCGGGACACACTGTATATGTATATATTTTTATTTTGAAGAAATAGCCCATGCTCAAGTGGAGTTCAAAGTATGGGGACGAAAGTAAAAAGTCTTTCTCCACCAGATTTTCCTTTCGTACCCATATAATATACTTTTTTGTTATTATACAAGCAAATTTAATATTTTAAATGCAATATGCCCAAACTATGTCAAAAGTTTAGCAGCTATTATTGTATAGAGACTACTAATATTATATCAGTCTGAGACCTTTGAGTCTTAATATTCACAAACCGTCCGTTAAAAAAGACAATCGTTCAAAACTATAGTTCTAATTTTTTTAAATTTACATACCTACCTACTAAATAAAGTGATATGCTGTCTGTGTAATTATATATTACAGAAAACACCACAACAATAGTGTTTAGGTACGTTCATAGTATTTTGTTGGACTAGTGTCACAACTGGCAATGATTTTTTTAGTCATACATTTATAACTCTGTATAATTAAATTATTATTACTATAATATTATGTCTATATTATATGTGCCAGTAAAAACAAGTACCTAACAGGGAAATTCGCAGTATTAGGTAAAGTAAGCGCCACAAATATAACATTATTGTTTACATTTCTTTCTTCTGTATAGAAACTTCCGCAAAAAATGCCGGCTCTATGCGGCATGCCTTGAGGCTAAAAATATGTACCTACCTACTACACACTACTAGACAAAAACAAAACAGCAACATTTGCCTATTAAGAAAATTAATAGAATCTCTGAGATTTTTTAAAGTAAAAATGGTTGACATGTAAAAAAAGCTCTTATAAATCATTTGTTTCTATTGAATTCTTTTTGTTTTTATTTTAAACTTTCTAAAGAAATTGAGAAAATTACTAAAAAAAGTCTTGCAAAAAATGATGGATTCTTATTCTATATCGGAAATTTGAATGTTATTTTCGGGTTATATTTTTAAAACTAATCTAATTTATTGTTTTTTTTTTTGACTAAATAGCATCTGGGTGTTACTATAACAACAGGTTTCTCCTTATTTGTGCTATAAGAATAGAAATCTTACTCATAAGATTATTATTTAGTATCTTCGTAAATATAGTAATTGAATTTTACATTTTCTTTTCTCTTAGCAAAACCTATTTTCCCGTTAAAGGACAAACGTATATTCCGTTTTCTTACATATTTATAATTTTCCATATTGAAAATCGTAAGTGCTAACTATTTCTTATCGATGTATCCGCGCCCGCAACAAATAAATGATTAATAAGCACTGAATGCGAATCGAAACGCCTCAGCTAGCAAAATAGGCACGCGATAACACCGGCCCTGGAAGTCTATTTCACCGCCCATTCCCCGACGCACGGGTAGCGTCGGTCCTCGCCGCGACCGTCCAAGCAAACCTACCGAAAGCCGTTGCCCTTAATGGGATAATTTTTTAAAAATAATTTCAACTTTTAATTTGCCGCAGCAGTTTTTACCGCCATTACAAAACGGGACGAAGTTGCTCCGACAGTCAAATCTGCAAAAATCTGTATTGATTTATTTTTTCTCTGTGGATCAATGTTACCCGAGTTGGGGTGGCAACTTTTGTATAGTATGTATTTCTCTATAGGAACTCAAATAAAACAACCTTCATTTTACGTTTCTAATACAAACTGTTTAATCCACCTTTCACAACATAAGTTCCTGACAACCATACAGGATATAGTATTAGCATATAGTATCACATGTCTCCTTTTATCTGTATCAATTGTAACAAAGTGATATTAACTAAACTAAACTTATAAATCTGATGTCAAAGATTTCACTTTATTTTTACATTCTGCAGAAGCCTCCTTAGACGCCAAATCAATCTCTTCACTTTTATCAAGGAGGATAGGACAAACTTTTACCTTGCAAAAGGTTGCCTCCGATTCCATTTCGGTTCTCTCATTATTTGTTCTACCCGTCGCGCGTCGTCTATACAAGGGCGGTATTTAATAAGTATCCGAAATTTTACAGGACGATTCCTCAGTTACTTATAAGGTGAAAAGTTCATATAAGCATGAGTCCGCAAGCCCTTCATTTTTGAGATACAGGGTGTTACAATATTTAACAGGAACCAAAAATATGTACGCCACTGCCGTTTTACCTTTTGATAACACTGTTATGTAGGCACTTTATTGGCTAATGCAAAGTACATTTCATAATTTTTTATTTCGGCTTTGTTTAGGAGATAAATGCTATTTTATCTAACTCTGATATGGGCCCCAGTGAGCATTATATTCCTTAAACGGAACTGTGCCTTGTGTGACGTTGCTGTTACGGCGCAATATTCTTAATTTGTGTGAAAATACACACACTTTAGCGTGTAATTTGACACCAGAAAGGAATTGTGTATATTAAACCAATTGTAGGAATTATGTCCCACACTATTACACTGGCTATTCTGTCGCGTGACGCTAAGTAGGAATTTTGTTTAAACAATACCCTGTATGAGTCTCTGTGCAAGCAGTCCGCAAATCAGGAATAGTGGGATATTGCGTGACTAATAGTAGGAATAGTGTAAAAAAAGTTCCTAAATTTAAACTGCTAGTAAGGGTGTGACGCATTTAGGGAATAATGTAGAGCAAAAAATTTTTGGTTATTTAAACTAGTATTGTGTAAAACAACGTAGGAATTTTAACCTCTAATTCACACAAAAAGTATGCAAAAAACAAAATGGCCAAAAATGGCTCCGATGAATAAAACGAATTAGAAACTTAAGGACAACAACGTCTTATTATAGAAAAGTGAAAACCCTAAATAGGTGGAAAAATGGTGTGACAATAAGTGATATTGCTAATGTAAAACCAAATTTTCCAAAAGCAATAATTGTGCCCGCCAATGCAGATCTACGAAAAATATTTATCAAAAAAGTGGTTTTACATTATCTACTTTTGTGACACACTCTTGCGGGACCCAATTTTCTTCAGGGACTGAATTACAATCGGACCTTAACTTCTCAATTTCCCATCTAAGCAAGTGCTTAGGCCAAAATAAAAGGTGCTTATTTACCACCCAATTGTGAGGAACCACTAGAAACATTAGGCCTCTTTTTTCAATCGTTGAAACTAACGTAAACACCGACATCTCACCAAAAAAATCTTTTACCTGAGAAATATGCGAAAATGTATTAACCTAACTTTTTAAGAAACAGCTGTTCACACAATGCCGGCATTGCGACCACTGACACAAAGGGGGTCGTATTACGTAAATGCGTTCCGCAAATGCTTGCGTATTTTAAATCTGCACACATAGCGGGAATTGTGTTGAAAATTTCCTTATTTATTTCGTGTAGGACACCATGTGGGAATTGCGTGTAACATATTAGTTACCGTCCATAGGTAAAAACAAGGAATCTTGTGTGCAGGCGACATATTGAAAAAAATAAAATTAATATTTTAGTTTAAAATCTTTAAAAAAACTTGCTTTTTATTTAAAACAAAACATCACTTTATCAAAATAAAGAAGAATGATTGCAAACAGAATTGTTTTAAAACGCAACATTAAAAATAATAATAATAAGGTTATAATGAAATGCTTATTTTTGTCGTATTTTTTTAAAGATACACGCTTTTTTTAAGGGCCCATGGTTAATTTTCTTAGTACAATAAAAAACTGCAGGAAAAAATTTGTTTCGCAATAAAAACTTGATTTCCTGAATGGAAAATAGGAGTTAATTATAATTATTTCCTATGCTACTTATATAATATTCATGCTAAAACATATAATCGGTCATGATGTCCAAATTTCTGAATAGAAAAGGAGATCATGTAAACCAGATTCCATATATTAGAAAAAGAAAAACATGTATAACAATCTATATTGGCATGCCTTCCTTCTTTATTGTCCGCCATTTTCTTAGTTGAGAGTAACAATTCCGGAATTAAATTATACACACAAGAGGTATTGTGTAAGTATTTGTGTAGGCATTGCGTCCCTAAAAATTAAAATAAATGACACAGTTAATACATAATATGCCTACATTGTTTCACAAATGTGTGGTGTCATGGTGCTCCACTTCCCACACATAGCATACACATGTCAGTCAACGTTTCGAAACATTGTGTGCAACTTGACACAAGAAAATGTCACAATTTCGGAAGCGTTACCAAAAGTCAACCACAAAATGCTCACTGGAGCATAGCGATATGCAAATAAATACTATATATTTCTTTATTATTCTTTTTCTCGAGAACGATTGCTCGTAGCGACTTCTACCAAGTATGACTTTTTTATGTAAAAATGATGAAGAAATCCATTTTTTTGCTTAAAAATGTAATACAAGCACGTATAAAAAAGTTATGACTCCTCAAAAGAGTAAAAAGACACGTAGGTAGCGCCCTCTACAAGTGGGAGCCATACTAACACCAAATTCGAATTTCGCATTTCAAAAAACCACTAGGTACCAATTTTCGTCCAAATATAGACATTTCAAAAATTATTTACGAAAAACAAAAATAAAAATAAATTTTTAACACCCTGTATCTCAAAATGAAGGGCTTGCGGACCCATGCTTATATGAACATTTCACCTTATAAATAACTGAGGAATCGTTCTGTAAAATATCGAACACTTATTAAAACACCCTGTATACAGGTGGATGTTTGCCGATAGGTCATGTATAATCGATCAAGAGACAACGTGATTTAACTACAACACCCCATCTTTATTTATTATAGCCTTAAGTGTACATCTACACGAGCGAGGAAATCGCGACGACACACTCGCGACGATAAACTTGCGACGATTTGAACGCCCGGGAAAAACATGAAACGAGCGCGAGAGAATCGCAACGGTCCAAGTAGGTACATTCGGAACAATAATTTTGCTTTTAGTTAAAATAGATGTCGTTCAAATTGGTTCTGTTGTTGCATTATGCATTTACCGGTGCAGAAACCGCTGAAGAAATCGTCGTTTTTGGGTACATCCAATGCTGCAAAGCAGATTAATTACTGGATAGTTTCATTTAAAATATCATGAGCAAAGAGAGCACATTGACAATTTTTTTTACACTACCGTATGTCCATACAAAGTTTTGATGAGCTGTTGTCTAATTTCTGAAAAAATTTTCAAAAAAGATATGAATATGCGTCTGTGTGTATCACCTGTAAAAAGGTTGATTATAACTTTAAGGTAAGAAACAACCAAAATTTATTAAGTCTTAAGTCCGACGAAGTAAAGCACAGCATTATATTCCAATAGTCTTTAATTAAGAAAATTACGATGATCGCTTTCATGACGTTCATGTTTATTGGCACTAATGTATTTAAATCATCAGGGGATACAATTAAAGTTTTGTAACTTGCATAGAAATGCCTAGCCAATAACCACCATACCGCCGATCGTACAGCATTAAAAAGTATTGCAATAATCTTCTTCACCCCAATTATCATACAATATCATGGCTATTCCTTCCCATAATTTTAGTTTGATGTCTCAATTGCTATATTCTTTCAACTTTGTACTGTACAAAGCTGGTCGATTTTCCACAGCACTTATAAACTTTTCTGTATCGAACATGACTGTACGGTACGGCGTTTCTTCTCCGCTCGTCTAGAAGGCACCATATGAACTAATGAATTGCATTTACCTACGGCGAGGCAATCGTCGCGAGAATCGCCTGCCAACGTCGGCAATTGCGAGTGACTCGCTCACGTCGACGATGGCTGGCGCTATCGGGACGAGTTCCACGCCCGTATAGGCTCACTTACTAGAATGAATGCTTTAGATTTAAGGACTATTCACACTTATCAGTCACGTCTCAGTTCCGTTCCGTCAAACAGTCTCAGTTACGATAAAAAAAAATATCGTTGCCTTATTTTTAAACCGACATTGTCAAACACGTCCGGCGCCGTCACGGATTTTACCATCAGTCTCGTTTGAGTGTCCGTGCAGTCATAATTTAAATTCGTCGCCAACGATATTTTCTTGTTTTGACTGACGTGTTTTCGTAAAAAGTTTATTGGTTTCACATAAAAATATGAATGACGAAAAATTAATCGAGTTGGTTCGAGAATATCCTATTATATATGATTTATCGGATTCCAAATATATGGACTCAGGATTTAAAAACAATATTTGGGCTAGGATTGCAAAAGAAATGAAACAAGATGGTAAGCTATTAGATATGTGTGGTATATTATAATATAGGTAACATTTATTTTAAACTCTATCGTCTTGCCATGGAACACTTCCAACGTTTGAAACAAAATATTGTTTGAACAATTCTCTTACTCTGAAAGCATCTGTTGACGCATTCCCACCTTGCATAGGCAAATGTTCCAGCACTGCTGTTTGTTTTGAAGCACAATCTGTAACTGTGTTTGTTCTTTCATGATTATATGTCACTGATGTGCTGTATTTTTTAATAAAATTGTGTAATATACAAGTCGTTAATATAATTGTATCTACATTCTCTGGAGATGCTTGGATTCTTCTGAAGTATATTCTAAATTTGTGACTTAAAATGCCGAACGCGTTTTCCACAATTCTCCTTGTCCTACACAAACGATAATTGAAAATCCGTTTAGAGTAATCCAGTTCTTGTCCTGGGTATGGCCTCATCAGATATGTCTTAAGGGGGAAGGCTTCATCTCCTACAATTACGTATGGAACTTCAGTATCTGTACCTGGTAATGCAGAATTCTTTGGTACAGATAAAGAACCCCTGTGAAGACCCTTGCCAAGGTTAGAGCTTCCGAATATCCCTCCGTCGCTGTTCTTCCCATATGCACCAACATCTATAGCTATAAAACTATACTGAGCATCAACCAGGGCTAATAAGACAACTGAGAATGTTTTTTTATAGTTAAAAAAAAGTGACCCACTATTTCGTGGTGCTTGTATTGAAATGTGCTTGCCGTCTAAAGCACCTATGCAATTAGGAAAGTTCCATAGATTATAGAAATTATCGGCAATAGATTTCCACTTTTCTTCCGACGGTTGAGGTAATTCTTCACTCAAAAGATTTTCATTAATAATTTTACAGGTTTCCATTATAATGGTATATACCGTGCTATGGCCCAAGCGATAGCTAAATGATATTGTTTTCATAGAATCTCCTGTAGCCAGATATCTAAAAGGAAAAAACAAAAATCTTTGGAATTTTATTGCGCATTTTCTACAGGGTGTTTCAAAAAAATAATACAAATCCTGTATACATAATTTCTATTACCACTAAGTTCTAAGCAACTATTGTAAATAACATATTTTTATTTCAGTATCATCTTGCAAAAACCGATGGAATAATATTAGGGACACTTACCGAAAAGCATTAAAAAAAAATGTGACTAAAAGCGGCCAGAGCGCAAAGAAAATAAAAGTATACAAATATTCCACGCAATTGGAATTTCTAAATAGGTATTTTGGGAAGAGGGTCACAAAAGGGAATATAGACAGCCAAGAAGAAGACGAAGAAGAAGGTGAAGTGAATATAGAGCCTGAAAACATTCGAGAAGATATTGTCGAAGAGTCTACTTTGCTTTCTGAACCTGAATATTCAAGAAATGATAATATATCCTCTCCGCCACATAACAATATTCCTGAAACTGATAAGAAAATAACGCCAGTAAGAAAAGCAGCTTATAAAAAAGTGGAACCCCAAATAAGTGCATCTGGAAAATTAATGGACTATTTGTTAAAGAAAAATGAACGAAATACTCCCGTACATCCCGTTGACACTTTTTTGGCTTCTATAGGGTCAACACTAAAATCTTTAGATCCATATTCATTACATTTGGCAAAAGCAGAAATATTTAATATTACGCAAAAATATGAAATGCAAAAGTTAATGAATCAGCCGCGTCAAGGACCAGCATCTGCCGGTAATATGTCGTCCACGTCATATTATTCAAATAGTTTATCAGCAGTTAGTACCCCATTGAATTCACCCAGCGATGGAGTTGGAAATGGACAGGATACTAACAGTTCGGATTTACAGCATGCACACGATCAGCTACAAAACTACTTTCAAAGTTACACACCTTTATAATTTTTTTGCAAATAAAATATTTTATTTAAGTTCATATTTGTTGTCACGACTGAAATAAATTACTAATTTTTTTAAATAAAACGCTGTTTACTGTTCTCGAAATTTACTTACCTAAGACATACAGCTAGTCGCTGCCTTGGTGTAATAGCCCTTCTCCAATGAGTATCTTGCTTTCTCAAGTGGGGTTCTATTTTATTAAGAAGTATATAAAAACAATCTTTAGACATTCTAAAATACTCATAGAATTTAGTTTCATCATCGATTAATTCCTTATAAAGTGTACTGAATTCTCCCTCAATTTCCCTTTTCAACCACGCCTTATGTACCCACTTCCTCTTTGGGGTTCGAGTCGCCTCTTCTTCCTCATCAAGAGCTACAGCAATCATAGCTAATTCGTCATCTGTAAAATTAGCCATTCCGCAAATTTTCAGAGAAAACCACTACAACTACTAACAATCAGAGGACAATTAATGACTGATATGTATGAATATCCGTCACAGATATTTACTGAATGAGACTGAGACGGAACGGCAACGGAACTGAGACGTGACTGACAAGTGTGAATAGTCCTTTAAGCATGTAAATCGTCGCGAGTCTGTCGTCGCGATTTCCTCGCTCGTGTAGAGGTACACTTAAAGTGAATAAAAACATAATAGCGCGTCTCCGGGGTTGCGCTATATGTCTCGAATTTAAAGTAACGTGCTAGACACAGACAAAAGATATTTGGAGAGTTGTACAGTGATTTCAAAGTCATCGTTTTGATCTGTCAACTTTAATTTGTTTTTAAATGTTTTTGTGCATTGAAATAAATTTAATCTCATAAACTGTTCTTTTCAGGGACATTTTTATCGGAGTTTTGTGTTGACCGTAAGTAATTATGGATATTTGTTATTATTATTAAGTCCGAACGCAAGCCACGAAAATCTTGACGTTTACGAACTAGACTTTGGTTTGTCTTTTTGAATCTCGTAATTTTGATTATAGATTCATATGATTTTAGTCTAGTTTTGTCTTTGTCCGTATGTTTAGTCTGCTGTGTCTGTTTAGAAGCGGTGAGATGGCACCCAGTTGTTGGATTGTCCGTATCGTCAGCAAAGATATAATTAGTTTGCCCATGTTTGGCTATCTACGGGGTAGGCCAACAAGGGCGCGTCGGTAAATAGTTGCTAAACCGTTGAACTTATGGGAAAATTTTCTGAATAAAACTTATAACGTTTCGCCTCTGCTATAACCTAAAATTATTTTTAAGAATACAGGTTGTCTCAAAAAAGAGTAATACCAAAAACTATATTTTTGTTAAATGGAATACCCTTCATCTTAGAATATTTTTGAATTTTACATGAAATAGCCATTATTTTTTAATAAGTGCATTATAAGTCTAAACCTAATAATTTCCGAGATATCGACTTTTGAAAAATTACTATTTTTGAAATTTGACAGCTTCTAGGCTTCTAACGGTACGTCTTTGAGTGAAACGGCTTACATGTCCCTATCTTACTTTTTTATTATCTTCCCAAAAACATCAACTTCCGGTTAAACTGGAAGTACTGTATTTCCGGCCTTTGAGTTACATCTGGTTCAACCGGAAGTTGACACCTTTAGGAAGAGAATAAGAAACTAAGATAGGGACATGTAAGCCGTTTTACTCTAAGACGCACCGTTAGAAAGCTAGAAGCTGTCAAAGTTCAAAACTGTCATTTTTCAAAAGTCGAAATCTCGGAAATTATTAGGTTTAGACTTATAATGCACTTATTAAAAAATAATGGCAATTTCATGTAAAATTCAAAAATATTAATAAGATGTAGGGTATTCCATTTAACAAAAATATAGTTTTTGGTATTACTCTTGAGACACCCTGTATACTTGAAAATAATTTTGGGTTATAGCAGAGGCGAAACGTTATAAGTTGTATTAAGAAAATTTTCTCATAAGTTCAACAGTTTAGCATCTAGTGACCGACGCGCCCTTGTTGGCCCACCCAATAATAAATATAGCAATACGGAAAATTTGTTATATACGTACGACGTATATCGGCAGATTTTATACAGAACCGGCGCAAGGGGGGAACCCTGCGGACCTCCTACCCTGTTATGTCTCATTGTTGATGTGGCATTTTCTGTCGATACAGCGAATATCTTGTCCTCCAGAAAAGAAATGACTAACTTTATTAGGTAATTGGACATACCTGCATATATAGCTTTAGTATAAGCATAGACTTAGTCTATGGTATAAGTCTATCGTATCAGACCTTGTCAAATGCCTTGCTTATCGTAAAACAAAAAATATTTGTGAGCGAGAATCGCATAGAATTCCATAAAAGTAGTCAGTAATGTAAGGATTTCTGAGATTTAGTAGCTACTTCAAAACTAATATTAATATATTTTCAAAGCTCTTACTAACTAAAGGATTGTAATGAAACTGCATAATATTACATACAAGGATTATATTGGGCTGACATATCTACTTGATGACAATACACAGGATCGTTTGCATTAGCCACCGGCACTCTAAATAATTTTCCTTGCGGCATACAAACACAAATCTTGAACTGTGCAGTGACGTAATTGGTCCGATCCAATTTTGCAATTGGTATCCTCTCAACATCTATGTAAGTACCTTCTTTGCCGCTTAGGACTATAGATCCGTTGATGCTTTTCAGATAGATGTCTTGATCTGCGCTCCATACTATTTCTCTTGCTAAAAAACAAACCAAATGTACCTTGTATATGATATTATGATATATATGGAATTTTCTTGTTCACGTAAGCAATTACAACCTACGTGATTTCTTTTATCAGTTTTTTTTAAAGATGCAGAAAAAGGTGAATTTCTTAGAATTTAGAGTAAAGAGTAAAGTTTTCTATCTTTATCACCGACCTTCTCCAACCTTTCTATGTACAGGGCCATCCAACGAGGGATGATGAGTGAACAGGGCCATATTTTTAGTTCTATCATAATTTATGGAAAACTGAAATAGCAATATTGTGTATTCTAGCTGGTAGAACTACTATAGATGGACGGATGTATCAAAAAAGAATTTAAGAACTGAAACTCATCTACACGCACCACCAAACAAAAAATACAAATTACCTAGAGATTGGCTACCTCAACCCCAACTATAGAATAGTAGATTCTATTCGAGTAGCAGACTATATTTTCTCCACGACCAAAAAGTACTAATAAAAACAAATAAAATCTGTACAAAGCAATTAAGTTATTTATTCGCAATATTCGTAATTTCAGGTGGAGTATTATCCAGTTCCATATCTGATTCATCCGATTTTTCACTAATTTTTTGACTTGCACTAAAATTTGTCTGAAAATAATTATTACAACGCGGCCATTTTTATCTGACACTGACAGTTTCGAAATTCATGGCAACCTATGTCGTTTAGATCAATTACAGAATATTCATTCCGTATATCTTGTTATGGAATGAAAATACACGCAAAACGCATAAGAAGCAAGTGTTTCAGAATACATATTCCAACTCAAGAGCGAGAATTTTTACATTCTATTATCAAAAATGATTTTGGAATTATTGCATTCAGTAATGGTCGTGGAGAAATAAAATTCCAAAACTTGCAAGAATTGCAACTTTTTCTTCCCTTTTTTTCTGCTTCATGGACTACCTCAACTAATGGTGAAATATTCTCAAATACAACCCCCGTAATGATGATATGCTGAGCAGCAGGACGAAGAAGTAAAAGACTATGTCCAGCTTGTATAACAAATATGATCCCAGTCTAGCTGGTAGAATTTGAAATAATCCTTGAAAATAAAGTTTTTAATTAAAACAACCGAACTGTGACATAAGCAAGTAATATTTGAATGGAACACCCCATTTTTTTCTTTTACATTTTGAATCGTCCCATTTTTGCAAACACATTTTGTTAGTCTAGTCTAGTGGATTTTCTACCGCCCGGGACTCCCCATGATGTTCTTTTGCGTTATTTCAAACGTGAGTAACATTCGGTTGTTGTCATGGAAACGGTACGTTAAAAGTTAACTTATGTATTTGATCATAGGGCTCAACGTGGGTTAAGAAATCGTGACGACTCGAAATTAGATAGAAAAAAAACTGCTCGTTTATGTCAAAGTTCTTTTTTTTAAGGATTATTTTAGATTTCAGTCTTTTCCCGTAAATTAAAGGAGATCTAAAAATAGGGTCCTGTTCAGTCTTCCATGCATAACAATACATGACATATACCCTTGACCTTGACATATAGCTTGTGTTACGACGGCATGTCCTAATATTTCTAGCCAAAATAGATCATTTTCTGCAAACGACGTAGCTAAAAGTATTGGGATAAGATCGGTTGTGCTAGAAACAGACCTCGTATTTGGTCTAATTCTTATGAATAAAATTTTGGCAACTATTAGAACCCCCAGATGCAAGCCCAAAAGATGCAATTTCTATAATAAATTCCTTAAATCACTTCTTCAGAAGAATTTGCGCGTATTTTTGGCGATTAAAAAAAAACTGCCTATCAATGAAAATAGCAATGCAAGTCTTGGTGAAAACAGAAAAAGGAAATCCAGCTCTACTTTCAATGATTTTGTTTTAATGGAGACCCACGGCAAAAAATATAGGGGAGTACAGTCGATTTGGTGTTTCTTTAGATAAATGAAAGATTCTCGGACAATGATTGCTTATTGACAGCCACAAGCAACGTTCAGGAGTTAGATTTGAACAATCTACAGTCCTTAAAAGACTGGTAAGTTATTTATTTGCAAATTTCCGAATTATTGCTTATTATTATTTACTAATTGTTGCATGCGTCAATCTGCCATCTAGTGAGGAAATATCAGTGGTTAAAGAGTTCTTGGCATACGAACCAAGAGAGAATATATTTTCTAAAATTTACAGACATACTATGGAAGCTTTTAAAATGACCTACGAACTTTGAGTACATTACGCCAGTATGTGAATCATCTTTTTCTACAATTACTGTTATTAATCGACCCCAAAGACACTTCATAAAGCATCAGCGCGTGGCAAACATTTCGTTCTTGACGTTTGAAAGAAAAGTAACCGAAACATTAGAAGTCGATTTATTTTTACAAAAATTTAATAGTGCATGCAACAGAAGGTTACAATTATTATACAACGCCCTGGCAGCAGAAACACTCTGGATACGTCCCTGTACTGGGGACCTTTTAAGGTGTTCTTAACACCGTAATTTTTTTCTGTTTCACGTTGTAGCTCTTAAATTATTATAACAGTGCCTAAAATGGGGTTGTAAATACGGTTATTGTCTATTCACTGTATATACAAGGTGTTACTTAGTGACAGGCCGTAATTCCAAGGGAGCATTCCTTAACCAAATTTAAGTATTAGAAAAGTTCATATAAACATGTGTCTTAAAAAGTCTGGTTTTCAAGATACAGGGTGTCAAAAGTGAAAAAAAATCGATTTTTTATTAATATCTCAAAGATCCTTTTGCTGATTTTGGTGAAATTTGGCAGTGTTTTCCGTTATGATGAGATGCGAAGTTAGCACTAACTACATGATAATTATGAGTTCCAGGGGCAGTCCCACGAATAATATTGACAAAAAAAATGTACAGGGTGTCCCATTTTCGACACTTTTATAGGGTATCTCCGTAATTGTTAGTACTATCAAAAAAGTAATATAGGTGTCATGTGCTCTTTTTGGGTCAAACTTAAAATGCTAAAATCAAAATTCGAAAATTTTCGCTCGCTTAAGAGATACGGGGGAAAATAAAAAAATTGACAATTTTAAAATTACCCTATATGTTCTTAGTTAAAAGAGATACAGAAAAATGTTTTATACAATAGATTCTTTATAATGATTGTTGAATAATCTGCCATTTTCAGCATAAGTATACAGGTAAAAAAGTTATCGAACCTAACCTCATTTTTTTTTAATGGTACCTACACCCTGTACATTTTAATTTAAAAATATAGCATTTTAAATTCTATTTTCAAATATATAACACACCATGGATGTTATTGGTTTCCTAGGCGATTTATTTAAACTGTATTACTTTAAACCACAGTATGCCATGAAACAAAAGCTAATATTCGAGAAACAACTATGTTGACATTCTAGTTGTTATTAACATTTAACGTCAATTTTATTTTTACATATTCGTTTGTGAACTTGTGTTGACTTGTCAACATTTTAAAAAATTTGATATTATATTTTGTTCGCTATCCGGAAAGACGGCAACCATTTAAGGACATATTCCGACGACTGGAACATAATTTAAAACCATACGGCTCTTCTACGATGCCGAGATCAAAAACTTATAATAAAGAAAACAAGGAAAATGAAAAAATAAGCGTGTTAGGATTTGTCGAGGCCAATAATCAGGTAATATATCCTGTGATAGCTTTGAATAGTAGTAGCTCAACTTTTATTGAAGTGAAAACTTCTTTAGGCGCGTTTAGCACTTGTAGTGGGTATTGAATGAGACTGAGCCATCGGATTGGGCTATGCAACGCTCATGATGCAGTCAGCAAAAAAAGCAAGATACTAAAATATGACGAAATGCATAGTGTATTTGCTGTCTATGGATCGATTCTTTTATTCTTTTATCGTATTGAATTTGAGATTTGCGGATGTTAGATTGTGAAAGGTTAATATAGAATCTCGTCTTGGTGAGATTTTCACTTGTGTCTTGTGGTCTTAAGCACACATCCTAATTTTATTCTCTAAAATCACTTTGTAATTTTAGGAACAAAAATCCTCGTCCGTCAGAAACGTAGAAACTAAAACTGGAATTACAATATCTAAGGCGCAAAGAATTATTACGTCCAATAAATATTTTCCCTATGTTGTTAAAATTACCCAATATTTGCATCCTGGTGATGATGCGAGACAATTGAAATTTTGTAACTGGTTTTTAAATAAATCTAACGAGGATCGTTCTTTTTACCAAATAATAATTTGGTCAGATGAATGTCGAATCATTACAAGTTGCGGTATTCATAACCGACATAATGAAAGACATTGGAACTCCACAAATCCCCACATTGTATGACCTGTTCGCCAACAAGGTCGATTTGGGGTAAATACAAGTTTTTTGTTTCAAAACAAACTGGTGTATCGCTTTTTTGAAGAAAATTTAAATTCAGATAGATATCTGGACATACTCCAATCAAACCTTTTCGGTATCCGTAATGATGTTCCTTTAAATGAAGTAATAGAGATTTACTTTCAACAAGATGGCCCCCCTACCCATAACGCTCTTCGAATAAGAGAGTATTTAAATACTCAATTTAGAAACCGTTAGATAGGAACACATATAGGTACCTATAAGATGGCCACTACGATCTCCGGATCTAACACCTCCAGATTTTTTCCTTTGGGGAGTGTTGGAAAATAAAATTTATAAAGAAGTCATTTTAACCCGAGAACAACTTGATCAAAGAACTCATGAGGCCTTTGCAAAATTAAGTTCAAATTCAAATTCAAACTTTATTCAAGTATTTGATACAAATTATATCATTCCTTACGTCAACGGGTACCGTGTATAAGGACTAAAAAACATTGTTCATATAACATATCCAGAATATACTTAAACTAAAACATATCAAAACCAAAATATGACCTCTCGAAGTAGGCCAACATAAACAGATTAAAAAGAAAAATAAGAACACGCTTAAATTTAACAGGAAATGATTACAAGAAATTACAAAAACAATATTACATATTAACCGAGTTTAAAATATATAAATCACAAGATCACAGGACTATTAAGGAACTCGTCCATGCTATAGAAGGCTTTACTTAAAAGGAAGGTCTTAATCTTATTCTTAAATTGATTATCTCCTAGCAACTTAATGTTATCAGGCACCCTGTTATAGAAAACTGGAGCATAATAATTTACTGAGATGCGGCTCCTATGTAGTCTTAGAAATTCCAATCGAATGCTGTGCCCATTTCGCGTGTCATACCGGTGGTAAAAACTATTTTGGTTATATCGGGCAACATTAGAGTGGGCATAAATTAGACACTCGTAAATGTATCTACTTGGTATAGTCAGAATTCTCAAATCAACAAAAGATCCTCGGACATCCTCCCTATACCCTAATCCAGCAATCACACGTACTGCCCTCCTTTGCAGTCCAAAGATGCGGTTGGAATGAGCAGAATGACCCCAGGCCAGAATCGCATACACACAAACCGACTGAAAAGTACTGTGAAATGCCTGTAGCAATACTGCTGGTGGCAGAATCTTGAAGAGATTCTTTAGCAGAAAGATATTTTTAGATAGTTTTCCCGCTATTTTATCAATGTGCCTCTCAAAAGTCAAGAGTGGGTCAAGATGTACTCCCAGAAATTTCACCATTTTAGCATTGCCTTCAGGAATCTCTCTCAAACTAAAAGTCTAAAAATCTAAAACCATTACATACTATAAATGCCTTAAAATCCATTCGAAAAAGATGTCAAGAGTGCATTGAAAACAATGGAGAAGCTTTCGAACATTTGCGATGATTCCCGTTATTTTTTACCTTAATTTGAATTTTTTATTTCGTTTCAAAGTAATAAAGTTTAAATAAATTGCCTAGGAAACCAATATCATCCATAGTGTGTTATATATTTAAAAAGAGAATTTAAAAGGCTATCTTTTTAGATTAAAATATACAGGTTATTCCATTTAAAAAAATGAGGTTAGGTTCGATAACTTTTTTACCTGATCCCGCATACTTATTCTGAAGACGTCAGATTATTCAACAATCATAAAGAAACTTTTGTATAAACCATTTTTCTGTACCTCTTTTAACTAAGAAAATATAGGGTAATTTTGAATTTGCAATTTCTTGATTTTCCTCCGTATCTCTTAAGCGAGAGAAAATTTTCAAATTTTGATATTACCATTATAAGTTTGACCCAGAAAGAGCACATGACACATATATTACTTTTTTGATAGCACTACTAATTACGGAGATACCCTATAAAACTGTCGAAAATGGGACACCCTGTACGCCACGGACTTCTTTAAAAGGTTTATATTGTTTTCGAGTTAGCAGCTAAAAATACAAATTTTTTCTCTCTTGATATTTTTTCGTATATTACTTCGTTTTCGAGAAAAAAAAAATTTCGATGTGCAATGAAGTGGCTTTTATTTTTTTTTTCTCGAGAACGAAGTAAGATACGAATTAATATCGAGAGACAAAAAAGTTGTAAGTATTTTTAGCTGCTTAACCCGAAAACAATATAAAATTTTTAAAC
Organism: Polydrusus tereticollis; assembly: GCA_963920685.1. Lineage (NCBI taxonomy): Eukaryota > Metazoa > Arthropoda > Insecta > Coleoptera > Curculionidae > Polydrusus > Polydrusus tereticollis. The sequence goes on from OY987329.1 coordinate 65,560,957, forward strand.
AAGTCGATGGCGTACATTTTTTTTGTCAATAATATTCTTGCCCGTGAAATTACGGCCTATCGTTAAGTAACATCCTGTAGACAGACAATGAGATCGCAGGTATTTTTAATGTGAGGCAAGTAAGATTTTAAAATGTTTGTTACCTTCTAGTTTGGCTCCTTCATTTCCCTTTAAATGCACATTATCACCCTCAATTTTCAAATTTTCTTCAAGCGTACTTCGAATTTTGTTAGTTCCAATGCTTTTAGTTTTAAAATTATTAACATTCTTCAGGTTATTATACACAGGATTGTTAGTATTAAACAACATTTCCTTCTGTTTGTTTTTGACTTCAAACGAATTAAATCCATTGAAACAAGTTTCGTTTTTATCGATTTTCAGTTTGTTGATTATTCTGTTGAGCCGAGAATAGAGGTTTATAAGAACCGGACTATCTTCAGCAGTAATTTCCATGTCTTCTCCATAGTACCCCTCAATGATACCATCTTGCTTGTAGATCCGGTCTAGATCAACGTCCCCAAACAATTTAATGGATTTTTGGGTTGCCAGTAGTTCTATGCTCTGCATGCCGTTGCCCAGTTTCAACACACCAAGTATTGTCATAGTCAGTACTAAATTTCCTACGGCTAGTAGAAACAAAAGGCACACCAAAGTCCAAAAAGCAAACGTTTTCCGTCCTCGTACTATCGGCTTTATTTGTTTTTGCACAACATACGCAGATCTAAAGTTATTTCGTCCGGAATTTGTATTATTTAAAAGCGCAGTTTCCTTATTAGAACTTACGTCGTGTTCATCTGAAAGAACATCGGAATGTTGAGGAGATGCGGTTATGTATTCATTCATGTTTTTAGTAATTCTGAAAACTCGCCTTCTAAATCGAAAACGTTCGCTAGACTAAACCAAACCCGGTCGATTCATTTGTTTGGGCGTCGCGACGGTGTGCGCAAAACAGCGGAGCACGGCGCTGCCGTCTGATTTCTACCTAAATATACTATGTCGTTTAAATATGTGTGAACCGGTTAGTCATACCGGGTGCTGAACATGTATGTTCCTTCTGGATCTCTCTCTCTCTCTTTCAAGTCAGGCATTGCCTTTAACTTCTATTAGTTTAAGTATGGAAATGGATTTGAGCGAAGCCCTGGATCATTTAAAGAGGGGTATGAGCGTCTTTTTAGACTTATTCTTCTCTCAGTTTTAAAAACGGCTTGATTTGTCGAGGCTTTCATTGTTAGTGCCTTTCCAATATTGCTGGAGGTAACCAATTCTTAGGGAACTTGTGGTGTATTTAGGATTGTGACACAGGGAGTCCACCTTTGTTACGTTATCTAAAAATGTGCCGCAGGTAAAATTTTTTAGATGCCACGCCCTTTTTTGGATCATCAAAACTTAGACATTCTACTTTTCGATAGCCCGACCCGAAAAAACGTAGAAATAAACACATTTTTAAATATAAACGCCAATATTTGTACTTTAAATATTAGTTACAGTTAAAGCATTAGAAGTGTATTTCAATAGGTAAATATACGCCTTTTTGTAGTATCGCTATGAAGATTTATTAAATTTCTTGAACACGGTTCATTTTCTAAACCTCGGCCTAAAAAAAACTACAACAAGGACAACAGCAAGATTGATGAAATAAATGTTTTAGCTTCAATTGGAGCAAATCCAACTAGTTTTTGCAGAACGGTTGAAGGCTCAGTCGGAGTAATTAAATCAAGAGTTCAAACAATCCTAAAAAAACACAATTTTAAGCGCCATATAAATTCCACCTAGTACAAAACTTACATCCTGGTGATGCATAGTGCCGTATAGAGTTCTGTATACCCTATTTCAAAATGGCGTAGAGTAATAAAAGCTCATTAGGTATGCAAAGGGACTACAGAGTGACCCAACGAATATTTAAGCCACTTTCATAATTTTGCATCGATTTCATTGCAAAATTCTTTCTTTCATCAAGTGCAGGGAGTACCACCCGGGTTTGGTTCAATTTATGGGTGTTGCCTATTGTTATCCATTCACAAACACTAAAAATGGTGTGACAAAGGCGTGCCGGTAGGATATTTCTAAAAAGAACAGAATTTTATTTTAACAGAATAAAAATTAGGCTTTATGTACCAGGTGTCCCACTAAGAATGACTGTCGGCCGTATCTCAGAAAGTGTGAGTCGTATGGCTTGCGGAAAAAAGATATATTAGGTAAAGTGGTAATGAGAAATTGCTGGAAATTATTTTCAAGTTTCTCAGACTGGCGCTAGAGGGCGCAACAGTAACGGTAAATATGAATCACGAAGTTTCCTCAAAAGTCGCCTGGTTAAGGTATCCCGAAAATAACATTTTTGTATATTTCGAAGATTTATTAATAAAATTCACCTATAGAACGTGTTCGTCACTTTTCAAATAAAGTGGTGGGGGAAGGTTGAACATTATTTGTAATAAATGCTGATAACTCCGGTCTGGCTTAACATAATTTAGTAAACTTAGGTTTGTTAAAAAGGGCTTTTCTCACTCTATATGTCATTTTATGAACTACGGCAATATGTGTTTTACACTAGGCCCTAGAGGGCGCTGTCTTACAACTTCACAAACATTGCGCGTTTTTTCCATAATCAATTTGACCTGATTACAAGGATGATTAAAAGTCCAAGAAGTCAGCGAAAACCGCAAGTTAATATCTATTTTCAATCCGGAGATATCAACAACAGTAATCATAATTACGGAACATTATGATGTTATGTTCAAGTTGCCATTGTAAAGGTTTTTTTAGGAGTCAAATAGGCCTTGGAAAAACAAAATATGAAGGTACGTATGTTTCAAGCAAATTAATATATCGTTACGAAAATAATTCTCAGTGGCGCCCTAAATGTTCAAATTGTCGCCCATCGTTCTGTATTATACACGACTCCAATCTCTCCCTCGTTGATAATACTGCAGTTTCCACCTCTGCCATAGGGATACGGCGGCTGCTGTCCATTATCCTTTCTATCTTGTTTTCCCTTGTGGTGGGTCTGGTAACGAAAACAAGATCATTCAATCTCCCCGATAGATAAAAATCTAGGCATGTTAAGTCAGGTGATCCAAAATAGAAATTACCACTTTCATTAACAGTATCACCTTATATCCTATAATATTACCTGGCACGCCACGGAAATATACTCCCTCTTCCTATCCACCTTGCAGGAAATCTGTCGTCAAGAAATTGACGAACGTTTGCCGCAAAATGTGCAGGACATCTATCGTGTTGGAAAACCATAGTTCTGCGAATATCCAAAGGCACATCTTCGAGAAGAATTGGGAGTTCGTAATTTAAAAAATGTAAATATCTTTACCCAGTAGGCGGCTCATTAAATACAAACGGTCCAATTATTGTGCCACCCAAAATGCCGCACCAGACATTGACACTCCATCTTCCTTGATGCTGCACCTCCCGCATCCAATGGGGATGATCCTGCGACCGATAATGCATATTATGGCGGCTTACTCCTCCATTACTATGGAAAGTAGCTTCATCAGACCAAAAAATTCTGGAGAGGAGATTTCTATCTTCCAATATCATATTGAGCAACCAATAGCAATGATCCAATCTTCTATCATAATCTTGCGGGGTCAAAGCCTGGTGGAGCACAATATGGTAGGGATATGTAGCCTAAAGAAAAACAAAATACTTATTACATTGACTTGAAAACTATTAAGAGAAATTTTGGCATTATTCTAAACTATTTAAGAGTTATAACATATAGATATAATTACTTACCTTTCTTCTAATAAAATCATATGCACAGTAGAGCGAGTAACGCCTAAGTCTCTAACAATTAATCTAATACTAATTTGTGGATTAAATTCCACATATGCCAAAACATTTACAATGTTTTCCTCGGTTCCACCTCGGCGGCGTCTGCGATATACAGGGCAACGAATACTTCCAGTAGTACGAAAACGGCTAGCTAAACGATTAAACATTCTACTGTCGTATCGGCGCCTTTGAGGGTATCGTACTGCGTAAACCCGCTCAGCAATTGTTGCATTTCCCAAACATTCAAAATACACCGCAATGATGTTAACCGCTTCTTCAAGTAACAGAGGCATTTTGAAAATCAAATACGACACAACACTGTTGGCACGACAAAAATTTTGACGTAATCATAAAAGTGCACAGTTTCAATTCATATTTTGTTTTTACAAGGCTTATTTGACTCTTAAAAAAACCTTTACCATGGCAACTTGAAAATAAAATCATAATGTTCCAAAATTATGATTATTGTTGTTGATATCTCCGGATTGCAAATAGATATTAACTTGCGGTTTTCGCTGGCTTCTTAGACTTTTAATCATCCTTGTAATCAGGTAAAATTGAATATATTATTATAATTACAATTATGGAAAAAACGCGCAATGTTTGTGAAGTTGTAAGACAGCGCCCCTAGCGCCTAGTGTAAAACACATATTGCCCTAGTTCATAAGATGATATATAGAGTGAGAAAAGCCCTTTTTAACAAAACTAAGTTTACTAAATTATGTTGAGCCAGACCGGAGTTATCAGCATTTATTACAAATAATGTTCAACCTTCCCCCACCACTTTATTTGAAAAGTGACGAACACGTTCTATAGGTGAATTTTATTAATAAATCTTCGAAATATACAAAAATGTTATTTTCGGGATACCTTAACTAGGCGACTTTTGAGGAAACTTCGTGATTCATATTTACCGTTACTGTTGCGCCATCTAGCGCCAGTCTGAGAAACTTGAAAATAATTTCCAGCAATTTCTCATTACCACTTTACCTAATATATTTTTTTTCCGCAAATACGACTAACACTTTCTGAGATACGGCCGACAGCTATTCTTAGTGGGACACTCGGTACATAGTATTAGGTACACTTATACGATGATTGGAAAACAGTTAAATGTTTTACCTAACTTAAAACCACACACAAGAACCAGTATATATAGCTACACTTATTTTTTATTAAACATTTTTAAAAAAGTACATTATACAGAAATTAAATTATACTCGTAAAAATTAAAATAAATGACATTATACTCGTAAAAAGGAAAGAATTTTATTTTAGCAGAATAAAATTTAAGCATTATGTACAGGGTGTCTACTTTTCGACACTTTTGACGGGTATCTCCGTTATTAGTACAGATAGAATGATTCGGTTTTCGCAAACCTGTGCCACTTTTTTTGTGAAACAAACGATGCCCAAAACGGATGTATCATGGCCAACTTGGTTCATGAGATACAGGGCAAAATTGAAAAGGGTGCATTTTCAGACACCCCTTGTATTTCAGTTATCTTATACCCTATCGAAAATATAAAAAGGGGGTGTTATACAGTTTTTTACGCAGAATTCAGTGGCGTAGTTAGTATTTTTCCAGGTATCCCTAATTTTGAGAAATATACCAAAGTTGTTGTTTTTTTAAATGGAACACCCTGTATATTTATTCTTAGTTGCATTCTGCTTACTGAGAGCTTTCCAAAAATATACCGGGTGTTGCATCGTCGAGCGGGACATAGGAAATCCCATGTAATTTTAAATGGGGTCAATTATTGGCTTCCCTAATTATTTTAGAGAAAAATTCTATTTAGGTTTATTAAAGAGCACTAAAACCCACATTCAAAAGAATAACTTTAGATATTTTTGATAAGCCCGTTTACGGATTATCGCCGATTTCTTTTTAACTATTTCTCCTTTTTATGGCCCCGTATTTGCGGGCACCAGTCAAGGTAAAAGATGACTGTCAAATAAAGTTGTCATTTTGAAATGTGTGCTTTATTGTTATAAAAACTCGTACATCGAAAATATTAAAGGTGTATTTATGAGTACAAATTAATCTGAATAAAACTAAAATAAAGTATCCAATTACAAGGTTAATTATGACATTTTACATGTTTCAATATTTTACTAATTAATAAGTAGGTACTATTAAATTGTTAGAACTTTAGGATTTAAGAAGATGTTCAAATATTCCTCAAAATGACAACTTTATTTGACAGTCATCTTTTACCTTGACTGGTGGCCGCAAATACGGGGCCATAAAAAGGAGAAATAGTTAAAAAGAAATCGGCGATAACCCGTAAACGGGCTCATCAAAAATATCTAAAGTTATTCTTTTGAATGTGGGTTTTAGTGCTCTTTAATAAACCTAAATAGAATTTTTCTCTAAAATAATTAGGGAAGCCAATAATTGACCCCATTTAAAATTACATGGGATTTCCTATGTCCCGCTTGACGATGCAACACCCGGTATAATAGTTGGCACTTTGTTTTACCAGGATGGTTCAAATTTATATTTTTTAAATAACAAGCTTTAAATTGACAGTAGGCCTTGGATTTGGTTTCACTAGAACAATGAAATTGTGGTATTAAATACATAGTTTTAATTTATAAATATTGTTGAAAATGGTTGCCATCCTCCCTAATACAAAGCTGACACATTTCTGTAATTCGTCTCAAGGCGTTTAAAATTATTATTGGATGGTCTTGTAGAAATTGAAATGCTAAATGGGTAGCCTGTCGAAGTTCTTCTACAGTTCCTGTGCCTGGTCTTGTATATCTTGCTCTGCAAAAACCCCCACAGTAAGAAGTCCAACACCGATAGATCGGGCGATCGTGGTGGCCATCTTACAGCTCCATTTGTGCCTATCCATCTTTGTGGAAAATTATTTTGTAGAAAAGCCCTTACCACGTGAGAGTTATGACTCGGCGCACCGTCTTGTTGGAAATGTATAGCATATAACTGGGCAAGGGGAACGATTTCTAATAACTCGGGTATAACGTCTTCCAAGATTTCCAGATATCTATTTGCCGTAAGACCTCCCTCATAAATACGGTAAGTTATTTGATTACCTAATATGAAGCAAGAAACACCAAATCCAAAGCGCCCTTGCTGCTCCCTTTCGAAAATAACATGTTGATTTTCTTCAGACCAATGTCTTGTATTATGTCGGTTAAAAATTCCGGCACTAGAAATGTGGCTCTCATCGGACCAGATTACCAATCTTCCAAAATTGGCATTGGTCCGGATTTGTTCTGTATACAATGACAGAAGATTAATCGCCGATCTGCATCTCCAGGATGTAAATTTTGCACAATTTTATATTTGTATGGATGGTATTTATATTTTCTTAAAATTTTTTGTGACCGACTTTTATCTATACCAATTTTCTTTTCTGTATTTCTGCAGGAAGTTGAAGGAGTAACGGTTGCATAAGCCAAAACATTTACTTCATCTTTTTCTCTATTTTCCTTTTTGTATGTTTTAGGCCGAGGCTGTGTAAAGGTTCCATGTTTAATTAAATTTTTCTTTAGAATGGAAAATTTATCTGGAAATGGCTGCCTTCTTTCAGGATATCTATAAAATGATGACGATAATAATAAGAAGCTGCTTAAACAAACACTCCGCATAACTATAAACATGGTCTTTGTAGAAATTTTCGATCGCAAATAATAATATACCTACCTATTGAAATATAAATCGGCAGCTGCTGGGGGTTTTCATGGCTTTGTATAAAGCATACCAGCATATCGTATTTTTCATAATTCTCATACTTTTGGGCCATCGTTAAAATTTAACAATAACACTTAATAAATAAATTATCAGTAACTTTTTAAACTCTAATGACATAAATACAATTCTGCATGACAAGAGCTAAACGCCCTTATGAAACTTTTGTTTTATAGCCTGGATGAGTCAAGGCCATAGTAGATGTTTTTGTTTATTTAGAAAACTACTTTTTACTATTGAAAGTATTAAAAAACTTTAAAAATTTTAAATCAAACTATAAGGTAATATTCATGGTGTATTGTATCGTCAATAATTTATTTTTATTAAAACCAAATCCAAGGCCTACTGTCAATTTAAAGCTTGTTATTTAAAAAATATAAATTTCAACCGTCCTGGTAAAACAAAGTGCCCAATATTATATATTTTTGGAAAGCTCTCAGTAAGCAGAATGCAACTAAGAATAAATATACAGGGTGTTCCATTTAAAAAAACAACAACTTTGGTATATTTCTCAAAATTAGGGATACCTGGAAAAATACTAACTACGCCACTGAATTCTGCGTAAAAAACTGTATAACACCCCCTTTTTATATTTTCGATAGGGTATAAGATAACTGAAATACAAGGGGTGTCTGAAAATGCACCCTTTTCAATTTTGCCCTGTATCTCATGAACCAAGTTGGCCATGATACATCCGTTTTGGGCATCGTTTGTTTCACAAAAAAGTGGCACAGGTTTGCGAAAACCGCATCATTCTATCTGTACTAATAACGGAGATACCCGTCAAAAGTGTCGAAAAGTAGACACCCTGTACATAGTATTAGGTACACTTATTTTTTATTAAACATTACAAAAAAATACAAAATACAAAAAATACATTATACAGAAATTAAATTATAAAAAATCATAATATTCTTCGTCATCTGAGGAACTGTCATCTCCTCTTGACGTTCCGATCGATCAGGTGGTCAAGATCCCACATTTTCTCCTCTTCTTTAATGACATGATGGACTGCTTTTCGTCAGTTCTCTGGTGTCACTTCCTTAATGGCTTGATCAAACAGTAGCTTAACGTCTTTTGTTTTGAATGTCGTGTTGTGTCTTGCTACAAATCCTTTCACTTGCGCCCATCTAAGTTCTATAGGATTTAGTTCGCAATGATATGGCAGTGTGCGCAGCACAGTTACACTATGTTTTCTGCTATATCTTCCACGGCATATTTCATAAAACGATGTTTGTGTAAATTTGCTATAGCTAATAGTTCCTTCTTTATCAAATTATCTTCAAATTCAATACTTTTGGTGGTTAACCAGTCGATAATTTCTTGTTTTCTCCAAGATGAAGTTGGAGTCTTCTCTGTGCGTCGTGAATGATAGCTTGCGTTATCCATAACTAGTACTGAATCAGCTGGAAGATATTTTATCATTGCATCAAAATAGTCCTCAAAAACATTCGAATTCATGTCCTCGTGGTAATCTCCCGTATTGAACGACTGAAAGGTTAGTTAACCTTCTCAATTCTCTAAAAATTTTGGTTAGTTATCATAAATAATTTAATGCACAAAGTTTACCTGCGCCTATGGCCGACACCGAAATTGAGCCGAACTGGACGGAATTTCCCATTTTATTACTCTACACCTTTTTGAAATAGGGTATAATTGGTATTTACAAAATATCAACAGGCAAAATAATTTTGAAAAAACCGTTACATGGTCCGATGAGGCTCATTTTACCAGTGCTCGTATATTTAATCGGCACAATACGAGGTTTTGGTCTCAAGAAAATCAGCATGTAATACTTTCACTCGAACGGCAAGGCAGGCTTGGCTTTAACGTTTCATGTATTATACTAGGAAGCAAAATAATTTATAATATATTTGAAGGCAGTCTTAATGCAAATAAATATCTGGAAATTCTGGAAAACGTTGTGCCGGAAATAATAGAAGACGTGCCCTTAGCGGGTCTCAATAACTTGCATCTGCAACAAGATGGAGCACCCGCTCACAATGCGCTAATTATCAGGGCCTACTTAAACAATAATTTCCCAGGCCACTGGATTGGAACTAATGGACCTGCAAGATGGCCACCGAGGTCACCCGACTTGCCGGTTTTGGATTTCTTCTTGAAAATAAAATGTATTCTATTCAATACCAAACAATTGCAGATTTAAGAAATGCCACTGAAAGAGCATTTAGGGAGTTACAAACGGGGCCTTTTATTATTTTAAATTCATTAAGGCGAATAACAACTATGTGTTAAACATGTCTAAGGCATAATCGAGAACAATTTGAGCAATATTTATTAGAAAGTTTTATAAATTTTAAGCTTTTGTTTTTAATGTTTTACGTAGTAAAACACAACTCGATTTATGCATTGTTATTATTTTTACTAAAATATAACTGCTAATTAGATTAAGGAATCCAAAATATATTTCTTCTGCAGTAATTATCATACCAGTAATAGCTTTTTTAAATACCCATCATGGCCTTAATGGAACGTAAATTTCGTGTTTAATATTAAAAATAAAAATAAGGTATTAGGGGAATTGTGCTTAAGATGGCATACTTAGGTAAGATGACATACATACTATATTGGTTCAAATATACGCGTCACAAGCACGTCATCGACTTCCACACGTCGCGGCGTCGGCTCACATATTGCGCGATCACTCAAAACTTTCATGTCTGCCCGCTTGCGTTGTTTGGATCTGGTGTGCATTGTTTTGATTTCGTCACTTGAAAATATTATTTTGTTAAAAGTGTATAAGGCAATAAATATATATCAGGTAAGTTTTTTGTTATATTTGTCTACTTTGATATGAACTGTGGTTAATATTAGTCATGAATATCGAAGAATCATTACAATTACCTTACATTTTTCAAGTCGCAAAATGCGGCAAATATTTTTCACCTCGTAGGGTAAGATAACATAGCAGCCGCCCGTTTAAGATGACATAGTATGCCATCTTACCCTGAACTTCTTATATGTAAGAATATTTTAAAATTATATTTTATTTTCGTTTTAGGATGCCCGGCAACTATCAGAGGAAGTCTACACGTCATTCGTGGTCAAAGGACGATATGGCGAAGGCCATTAAAAGCGTTAAAGAAAACAAAATGGGGTGGCTTAAGGCCTCCAAAACATACAATGTGCCGCAGGCCACATTACGTCGTCACTTCGTGACTTCGTGAGCCTACCTTTGAATCGGTTATAGAAAAGCAGTTAGTGGAGCATTTACTTCATTTTGAACAAAGGTTCTTTGGGTTTAATACCACTGATGTCAGAAAAGCATATCAATTTGCAAAAAAAGCAGGAGTTCCTCATAGGTTTGACGAAGATAAACAAATGGCAGGTTGGGACTGGCTAAAAGGTTTTAGGGAGCGTAACCCAGGCATCTCGTTGAGGGCCCCAGAAGCTACTTCCGCAGCAAGGGCAAGAGCTTTTAACAAGCCGCAGGTCATGAAGTTCTTTGAACTCTTACAGAAGTTGGTCATCGATAATGATATTCCTCCGTCAAAAATTTACAACATGGATGAATCTGGCCTCAGCACCGTCCAAAAACCACCAAAGATATTTGCACAAAGGGGGAAAAAACAAGTTGGTGCACTGACAAGTGCAGAACGAGGCCAGCATGTCTCTATCGCTGTCTGTGCTAATGCTGCTGGGAATTTCGTTCCGCCTGCAATAATTATCCCTAGAAAAAACTTTAAACCTGAATATTTTGATGGTGCACCTCCAGGAACCTTACAGCTATGTTATGAAACTGGCTACATGGTTGGGGACCTATTTGTCAAATAGATGAAACACTTCGTCAGTTCTACTGGCTGCAACCCTACAAACAAAGTTATTCTGATTCGCGATGGGCACAGCAGCCACAAAAGCCTAGAAGCACTAGAATTTGCTAAGGCCAATGGAGTCATATTGCTGTGTCTACCGCCGCACTGCACCCACAGGATGCAGCCACTTGACGTTTCACTCTTTGGACCACTCGATGCATATTACAATCGTGAAATGACCACCTGGCTAAAAGCGCACCCTGGTAGAACTGTAGGTCTTCACCAAGTCGCCAGTATTTTTAGGAGAGCATACGGAAGTGCGGCCTCGGTAGGTAATATAATAAGTGGCTTTGAAAAAACTGGAATTTATCCGTTAAACACTCATGTTTTCCGGATCATTTGTTTCTGCCCAGCGCAGTGACTGAAAATGTTATTGAGATGGAGGTGGATGACGGAGGTCGCCAGGAAGAAAATGATGAAAAAACTAATGGATCAGCAACTGTTACACAACTTTTCCAAGAAGACTTTCCACCAGCTGCTCAATGCCAACCTAATCTTGAAGATGTTGCTGGACCTTCTTCGTCGACCACATAGATTTTAAATGAGATTTCTCCACTTCCCAAATCAGTGTCTACGGGGCAAGCAAGAAACACGAAGAGGAAAATCACTGGCGCTCAGGTTCTGACAGGTACTCCTTTCATAGACGAAGTTAAAACCCAAGTCCAAAATAAAAAGGAGAAGGAAAATCGCAGGAGCGTTAGAGCTCGAAAGCAGGTGAATCGTGCTATCTTTCAGGATGATTCGGATACCGAACCTGTGGAAGATTTTAGTCAGGATGCTGATGATGTGGATGAATCTGATGCTTCATGCCTTTATTGCATCGGATTATACAGTAAATCGAAGCCAGGAGAGCGTTGGGTATGTTGCCAACTATGTAAGCGATGGTGCCACACTCTATGTGCTGGCGTTGCACCAAGAGCCAAGATGTTCAAATGTGAATTGTGCACCGATAATTAGGCATGTCAACTTATACTGATGTGTGTCCTCTTACCCGTATTGACACGATTTATATTTTTTACTTTGTTTCATTTTTGAAGTTTCCCCTAGCGTTAAGATAATTTTTTTGTTTTACATGTATAATCTGAGATTTATTTTTTATCGTCTTTGAATTTTCAAATATTTACCTCAAGGCAAAAAGTATGTCATCTTAAGCACAATTCCCCTATATATTTCCGAGAAGCTTGTTATAAACTAAATTATAATATTAAAAAATATAGAGGATGACCTATTTAAACCAAAACCATCGAAAACTGGACACCCTGTACATTTTCATTTATTGCAAAACCAGTCCACCCTCACTTATATTCGATTTAAATTAATTATTGTCCGGTTTAAACACAAAAACACCTCAATTATTTAGACACCAAAGGGGAATTCCAAAACTATTACAGACTAAATTTCTGATTTCTAAGTAAATGTTGTTTTAGAGCACCGTCTAAAATGTGCATTACATTGGTTCATGAATGGGGTTTTACGTCAGGGCATCCCTTTGACATCATTTGGTTCATCGACTACTTTTTAGGTATTTTCGTATAAAAACTATTGCTATCGGCTCTTGCCTTTGTTGAGAATGCCACGCCGCGTGTGTTTTGATTGAAAATTTTGGTTTGCATATTCTTGGCGCCTATTTCCGTTACCTAGGAAGGTGATAGTGTCTCTACTATTATTGCTTCTTTACTATAGGCTGCGGAACTGAATTACCTTATTCAGTTCCGCTCTACTTATGTTGCACCACGAAGGTGCACTATAGGTGAGAACCGACCTGACCAATGCATTTTAGAAGTTGACCTTTGTCCTATTTACAAGTCTACTCCGCCTAGGAAGCAGGGGGTAGATAGAGTCTAACTGTCACAAAGCAAGCTTCACTCAATTTATTGAATTAAGCCTCCAGTTTAGTCTTTGGTCAAAGATAAGTCCCAGGTTAGGTTCCTGTCACCAGTTTGGACTCTGTTGACTCTGAGCCTTGTTTCAGACCGACTTTCGCGGCTTTTCGAGAAAAATATGGCCTTCGTCTTGGTAGGATGCTAAGCAGCTTAAATTAAGTAGCTCTTATTATTCAGATAGTATTAGAAAATCTTTAATTTATTTCAAATTAATCAGTGGCGGCTGATGGTTGGCAGCCAGGGTCGGCAGTTCGGTACAGTATTTTTTATTTGTTTAGATAAAAACTACTAATAAAATTAAAATAGAGTTATGAAAAACGAAGTCGAATATGCTATTCCGAAGGGACATTTTTCAAGTGTGAAGGAGGGTAAAAGTAAAACCCTAACTTTCTTCTTTTTTATTTTTATTTTTTTTTTAAGAGTTAAGTTAGGGCTTTACTTTTACCGCCATTTACACTTATAAAATAGAGATAGGTATGTGATTCTTTCCAGAATTGTTTTAAATTTGAACTAGTCGCTTACAAAAAATTAAATATCATCCCAGATAATAAAGGTTACAGATAAACACTGACGTGCAATTATTCCAGACCTGAATATGAGGCCGGCTCTCTTGAGCGAGTCTCTTAGCCGGTTTCGTAATGTGTTGGTTACTTAGTTTTAGCAGAGCTTAGTTCTGGTTACAATATATTGGAAAATCCTTCGAACCTGCTTTTAATAAAAATATCGAAAAAAAAATAGTTTTCAAAATTAGTAAAGCGTGTTTTAATTTGCATCATAATTGTGTCAATAATTTGATAATAAATTCTTTAATAAAAATCCTAAAAATTACGATATCCGCGCAAAACATAGTGATTGTTCTAAACAACTTCGTTGTTTTTAACATTTTATAATCGAGCTGCATTGTTAAGTCATATAAATGTTTACTGAATACATCAAATAATGCAAGAATTCTGCAGCAAAACAGCATATTTTTGATACCAATTCTCTGAAAATGACCTATTACTACCCTTGCCTCCAGTCTTAATTAAATTCAACATTTTACGAGTCGTAGGACACGACCATTGTTTTTTGTTTATTTTAGTTTGTTCATCGAATGAAAGAGACGCAATAAAATCACTTCTTACCTTAGTTTGAACTTGATTTTTTATGTCATTGGGTGGTGCGTGCGTTATAGTTGTTCCAAGCCTAGTTTGATGACTTAAAAAAGCATTAAACTCCTGACCATGGGCGTCGCTTCTACCAAATAATTAAAATGCGGATTGTTGTAAATTTTTTAATATGATTAAATAGTATATATTACAGCTTGTTCTTTATAGTTTACATAGATAAAATGTTTGTACCCGTGACCTCGCCTGCAGAGAATATTTTTAAAATGGTCTTTCTGTAAAGAAATATGTTAATTTTGCCAAAAACAATTTAAAAATATAGTTAATATCGATAAGAGGTTTGTACCCGTGAGTTCGCCTGCAAGGAACACATGTATTTAATATATTTTTAAAATGGTCTTTCGGTAAAAAAAAAATGCTCATTTTGCCGAAAGCAATTTAAATAGTTGTCTTTGTCCAGCCAGGACCGCCAGGAGGTATGAGTTTTCCTTGCCAAGAAAGGATAGAGGCAGGTAGGTACTATGTTAGTTGGAATATACAGTTATAATTCAGTATATATATTTTAACAACAAATTGATCGCATCAGCAGAATCACAGTAAACGTTCTGTAATATAACAAGTTCTTAAAATACGTGTTAAAGGAACATAATTAATTTAAAATTCATAAACAGTTTAATGACTTGAATCGTCAGAACTTTCAGAAGAAGAATCGTTTCCAGGTTGAATTTGTTCATCATTAGGGTTTTCTCAAGTATAGTCGATGACTTTAACTTCTTTTTGTTTATATTATTGCATCTTCAGCGGATCTTCCATGGGGGGAGGGAGGGGGGGTTGTTATTGAACATTTGGTTCTTATTGAGCTGAGCAGGTACAATACAGTAGGGAAGTATCAGTCCGTTTGTAGTAGTCCACTATAATTTTGTCCATGTACTCAGTTATTGTCGGTATCTGTAAGTCATTATGTAAAGTCATGTCATCGTATAGCGGGGACATTTATTCTGAAACCTTTGAATTTTGAAAAAGTTTGTCTTCTTTATGGTACTCCAGGTGGTGATACCATAAAGAAATACAGGCCGAACGATAGTCTTGTAGATTAAAGTTTTTGTACGCAGATCCAAAGTACTTTTCCTGTTTATCAGAGCATAAATGGCACTCAGTTGACCGTTCGTTTTTTCAAACCAGAGGCTGTGTTGTCGTTTCAGTTTAGCTGTTTTTCGAAGAGCAGACCCAGGTATTTTATATTTTGACACCAGTTTATCCTAGTGTTTTAACAAGCAATCTAGATGTAGGTTGAATACTTCTGCCCTTCGAGAAATAGATAGTCTGTGTTTTGACATCATTTAGACGAATTTTCGATTTATCAAGCCACGCCTCGATAAGTTTTATATGACGTTGCAGTTTTGAGATTACCAACCTAGACTTTTTTGCGGTGGCGGAAATCGCGGTATCGTCAGTAAACAGGTATAATTGTGTTTGAGCGAATTTTGGAATATTGCTGGTGTAGAAATTGTACAGAGCCAGCGCAAGGGGAGGAACCCTGCGGTACTGACGTGTCGCACAGTTGATAACGCATTCTCTGACAAAACTGCGAAAATCCACTCCGACAAGAACTAGTGAATTACCTTAATTAGGCAGTTTGGCATACCTAATCTTATTAACTTTAGTATAAGTCCGTGATGCCAGACCTTATCAAACACTTTACTGACATCGAAAAAGACCGCTTCAGTTGTTCAACGAGGGTTAAAGCGTGTCAGTATATTTGAAGCCGATCTGTTGGTCTGGCGCACCGTGCAATGTTCAGAACGGAAACCGAACTGCTCAGTCAGGTGGTAAAATGTTGTTTTCAAATATGAAATCGTTAATACGATAGCCGATAGAGTATAAGCTTTTCAACAATCTTGCCTAAACATGACAGAAGGCTGATGGGTCGATATCCTGAAACTGAAGTTTGGTCTTGACCTAGCTTTGGAATCAAGATAACTTAGGCTTTTTTCCAAAACTGGGGAAAGCGGCCCTTTTCTATAATAGCCTGTGCTATATTTGGATTACTTCTAGGTTGGATTACTACTGGCGCTATATATGGTGAAACAGAATATCCATTTTCTGTTTTTATAACATGAGCTACGCAATTTTTCCATACATCGCTACTTATTTCGTTATTACCTGCAGAATATTATCAAGGAGAACTGCGCTTAAAGTTGGAGATTGATTATTGAGTGATATTCTTTGCTGACGAGAGCAACACATTAGGTACAGAGCCATCTTTACTTCTAGCATGATAACGCGTTTTCCTCTCGACCACGGTGTACCAAAAGTACAATTTGTACTGTCTACTCAACCATACTTAACAACATCATGAGTATCAAGCCAAGTTTCGTCTAAATAAATTATATTTTTATCGGATTCATGGAACTCCTTTATTTTGCGCAAATAGTCCTGTCGTAGTTTAATGATACGTGGGGATTCCAGTATAACCATTAGATGATCTAATTTTTTATGTTTAAAGCTACATTTTTACAAGACACCACGCAATGTTTTTAAAAATTGGCACTTATAATCAGGGTAAGCTCGCAATTTATCACGAACCAGTTTTAAAGTTGGCACTATATTATCCTCGTAAAAAGTGTATATAGTTCGCAAAATAAAATACCTTGTAGTATTGACAGCCGTTTTTAATTTTTG
Organism: Polydrusus tereticollis; assembly: GCA_963920685.1. Taxonomy (NCBI): domain Eukaryota; kingdom Metazoa; phylum Arthropoda; class Insecta; order Coleoptera; family Curculionidae; genus Polydrusus; species Polydrusus tereticollis. Next base: position 65,577,968 of record OY987329.1, read on the forward strand.
ATTTATTTGTTTGCGCTTTATGGTATGACCGGTTACAGTCCCCAATTTAATAACGTTATAAATTCTTATAAAACTCAAGTTGTGTTAATTCATTACAAGTACATGTACAAAGCGAATTTTTAGTTAGTAAATCGTTTCAACCAGTCGCGCCGCTGTCCGATTCCCAATATCGCATATCTCAAACATCAACTGATTTTAAAGCTGATAAGGGATCACCCAATTGACAGAACCTTTAACTAAGTGCTGTTCTTGTCTACAGCATATAAATTTGTATTTATATGCTGCTCTATTAATTTTCCCACTCGGAAAAAATAGTTCGCACTTTAAATTGCCAGTGGGCCTCGACGGTCTATCGCCAGGGTGTTGCTAGTTCTACAAATTTGCGTATGTGTAGGAGGAACATAAGTGTTTGTTGATTGTTTATTTTTTTTTGTTTGCCGAGAGTGAAATTCTTTTTCGTTTGATTTAAATTATTTTTGTATAAATAATATTTCTGAGGCACTAAAAATATTATTATAATATTGTGCGCGAACACGTTTGTAACAATGAACGACACATTATACTTTAATCTGTATTTCCATAAATCGACTGGTTCAAAACTTTGCTTTAACTGGAAAATAAAATTTCTTTTGAATCTTATTGCACAGGTTTTTATTAACAAATCAATCACTTTGTCATGTTATATACCGTAGGATGGGTATGACATACTAACACATTTCTAACTTAGACTCGTCAAACAACCACTTAACTCTTCTTAACTACTTTTTACTACTTTTACATATTTTCAACTAAGTTCAAATACTTTCCCACCATTTTTACGTAGAGAATCTGTCGTTCCACGGAGCGCAACCTTTCTCTGTAGAAATTAGCGTGACACTCTACACTTTACTTTACTTTGAATCACTTTTGACCATTTTTACGTAGAGGATTCACCGTTCCACGGAGCGCAACCTTTCTCTGTAGAAATCAGCTTGACACTAGTCTGTTGACAAAACATGGTCCGTTTCGTACCGCTTACAAACACCTTGACCAATCAGGTACTGATGACACGTCACAATCCAACATGGTTTATTTCACGTCACAATATTGTTGCCAACCAATGAGAAAGACATCCTCTGTTACTATGCAAGCGGCGTTTATCATTTTTACATTTACGTGGTAGGAAATGATACAGAATCGCCGACCGTGTTTTTTATACATAAGGTTTTGATTTAACTTATATTTTTATGGATGCACAACGTTGCCATTACTGTAAGATGCGGTATTGCCAATTATATTGCATGTAGATTTAATGTACTTTCCTCATTGTTTTAGCATTTAGTAGTTACATAAAAACATAGTAATTGGGCACAAATGCGGCGTTGCCGCTTAGATTAGTATTACGTTACATTACATTTCATAGAGTTGAGTTCCACTTACTTTAACTTTGTAGGTACTGGGTCACGACAGAAATATGACGTGTGTCTCAAACATTCTCCCCCGCGTTGAAGCGCTCCGGCTTCAAACCATCAACATTACACATACATAAAAAAGTATCTATACAACTTACTACTACTTGTATAGATACTTTGATATATAGATAATTGTGTTGTCATAATAAGTGTAACTTACTACTACTTACACTTATTATGACAACACAATACTACTACAATCTTCTAATACACATTGTCAATAATATACTATTTTACAATATTAAGAAACAAAAGAACATGTAACATATCTCAAGTAGGTATTGCACCTGCTCTACAAAAGCGAATCACCCAAACTACATAGAACTCCTGCTGAGATCCACTGCAATATGCTCAGTGTGAGCATGCAAGCTAATATCCAAATTGTACTGAAAACATTATACGCGAAGAACACAAAGAACCTTGCGGTGAGTTACTTTGTTAGTTGATGCCCATCAATCTAACGCGCATTTGAACGCCCCCTTGTGGAAATAACCCTTACTTAATCATCATATAAGGCACAAGTCGTAAATTTGCACCCCAAATCTATACGCAGGGTGCTATAGGAACCACCCCTAAGTTCATAAGTATGCATGGCACAAAGCTGCCCCTAAATTCGTAAATATGCATGGCACAAAGCTGCCCCTAAATTCGTAAATATGCATGGCATAAAGCTGCCCCTAAAATCGTAAGTATACAAAAATTAAACTCAAAACATGATGTTTGCTCACAAACATACTCAATTTGCCCAAAGGCGTTAAACCAATAAAATAAACTCTTAGTTGTCGCGTTGAGTACCCTCGGTGCTTATAGTTACATTATCATATAATAAAGGATATATTTTGGCAATGGATCGAGTGAAAACACTTGTAGCAGTTTTCAATTTCACCACCCTAACTTTGCCGTCTTTTCCGGGATAAACTTCCAAAATTCGCGCTATCGGCCACTGCAACGGAGGCACATTATCCTCCAGTAACAACACTATATCGTTCAACTCAATATTCCTTGTTGGTTTTAGCCATTTTGGACAGTTTTGAAGTCTATTAAGATAGTCAACAGACCACCTTTTCCAAAATATCTGTTGAATTTTTATGCAATGTTGCCAAAATTTTAACCGATTGTCCGGTGTTTCAGACAAGTCCTTTTCAGGATACGCAGTCAGACTCTCTCCTATCAAGAAGTGACCGGGTGTTAAACAACTGAAATCTGAAGGATCGTTAGTTAATGGACACAACGGCCGTGAATTTAAAACCGCCTCTATCTGCGTTAAAATTGTATAAAATTCCTCGAAGGTGAATTTTGAATTTCCCATTAGTCGATTGATGTGATGTTTAGCACTCTTGACCGCAGCTTCCCACAATCCGCCCCAGTGCGGGACCTGGGAGGTATAAACTTCCATTGTATTTCATTTTTTGAAAGATATTCCAGAAATTGTTCATAATATTTTGCATTTTTAAAAAACTGATAAACATCATACAACTGATTACTCGTTCCCTGAAAATTTGTTGCGTTATCGCTATAAATTATTGTAGGATTTCCTCGTCGGGAGACAAACCGTTTTAAAGTCATAATAAACGCCTCTGTTGATAAACTTGTCACCAGCTCAATATGAATGGCCTTAGTCGCCATACAAACGAAAATCTCGATGTAAGCCTTAATTAAAGGAGCTTTTCGTAAACGTGATGATTTAATTAAGAATGGATCGCCATAATCGATCCCTACTCTTTGAAATGGCCGTGCCATCTGGGCTCTCTCCGTCGGGAGATCCCCCATTATTTGTTGCGCCGGAAGGGCTCTAAAACGTGTGCAAGTAACACAATTTCTTATTACTTTCTTAATCTCTCGTAAACCGTTCAAAGGCCAAAATCGTAATCTAATATTTGACAGTACAGATTGAGATCCTGCATGTCCTAACCTCAAATGTTCGTAATTTAACAGTAATTGTACAGTATTGTTGTGAGAAGGCAACAAATACGGATGCTTTTGGTCGAATGACACATCAGCATTTTCAAGCCTTCCTCCCACTCTAATTAAGCTATTCGAATCGAAAAAAAGTTTGAGCTGTCGCAGCTGTTTATTAGAAATAAATTTATTTGTTTTTAACTCCGAAATTTCCCTTGCAAAAAATTGTGTTTGTAATTGTTTTACCACAAACTGCTGAGCGTTACCAATCTCGTTTACTGTTATAATTTCATCTTGAACTTTATCTGTACTTCTACAGTTACCTATAAATCGGAGAATAAAAGATATTGAGTGCAACAACCGTGAAAAATTAGAAAATCGTAAAAAGTAATTTAACCAAAATTCTGCAGGCTCTGCTCTTACATTAGCAGCAAGCACTATTTTCTTCTGCTCAGGAATATTTGTAACATGTATTTGCTCATTGCACAAACTCAAATTTAAATTATTATCTTTGCTATCAGTGTTGTCGTTCTTTAACCGTAGAGGCACTTGCTTGGCGTGACCAAGATCCACATATTCGTCTATAAATCTCTTATACTCTATAAATAAACTCGGGTCGCTCTGGAATCGCTTTTCCAACGACAGAAACCTTTTTTCAGCTATATTATAAGAGTTTCCTAACTTTTCGTACTCCTGCGGAGTTTTAAAAGGCATGCTTACTTGGAAACACCCTTCCTCTAATACTTTAGTACTTTGCGTAAAAATCAGTTCAGTTAACTGATCCTCAGGTAATAATTCTGACTTTGAAGTCACCTCTTCCAGTTCCCAAAATTTTGATATTAACCCGTCTATCTCTTGCGTTTGTACAAACATCGACACTTTATTCTGTAACTTGGATGTCTGACAACCCGCTGATATATCATTACATTGCGCAGGTACCGTTCCTGCGATTATCCATCCTAGAGTAGTGTATACTAACGTAGGTTTATTTTTACCCAAAGAATGACATCCCTCACTTAAAATTGAGTAATAAATATCTGCTCCCAGCAGCATGTCTATATCCGAAGGTGCATTGAAAGTTGGGTCCACCAACGATACTAATAAATGGTTTGGGATATCTAAAGCATCGACATCGATTGGAATCTGAGGCATTTTATATGTAATGCTATCCAAGACTATACATGAGGACACCAAATATTTGTTATCTTGATGCTTAGAATATATTACCACATTTGCCATTTTATTTGATTTAAAACTGTGCTGAGAGATACCTGAAACATTAAGGTTATGTCTAAACACATCACTTTGTAATTTATCCGCTAATGATTGTGTCATAAATGAACTCTGACTACCGCTGTCTAGCAACACTTTTGTTGAAACCCATCTACCACTTTTATCCTGCAAGTTTACTTGTGCTGTAGCTAGTAACACATTAGATTGTTTTTGTGACATAGCTGAAAGAGAAATTATTCTGTTTGTACCGGCTGCAGTGTTCTCACTCGATTGCCCTTGTCTGTCTGTCGTGTGTACGTTATCTGTCACTGTACTTTGCGCATTAGAATTCTGTACATTTGCATTGTTACTCGAAACTACGGCCGCTGATGGCATAGGAGGCCTGGTATTGTTATTACTCTGACGTGACGTGAATTATTGCTGAATCTATTTGCATTTTGTACACCTGGTACCCGTTGTGAATTTCCCTCTGAACTGTACCTGTTGTACGCCGTATTCAAACTATTAGACGCCTGCGCATTAGCACCCTGTTGACTTCCATTCGAATTTGAAAAAGATTGACCGTGCAATAATGTATGATGCGACCTACCACAATCTCTACACCTGCTACGCGACTGACATAGCCCTACCAGATACGGCCCTAAACAGTTATAGCATAAACGTTTAGTTTGTACTAATCTGTACCTCTCTGTTACTGAAAGTTGTAAAAAATGTTGACATCCGTGTACTCTGTGATCTGTCACTCCACAAATTGCGCAATCTTGCCCACCACTGCTAGTAAACAAAGAAACCCGGTTGTGACCTCGCTGAGGTTGTGTGTTTGGTTGAGAACCATTACTTGACAAATTCTCAAACACTATGCATCTTTGCTCCAGAAACTCGAAAAAATCCCCCAATAGTGGCAAATCATCCACGTCTCTTTCCATTTCAAATGCCTTTTTTGTAGAATAATCGAGTTTATTCTCCATAATATAAACCAACAAATATTCGTAAATTTGCGATTGTGTCATCGGCAACTTATTTAAAGATTCGATTATTTTTTTATTACTCGCAATAAATTCTCTCAGGCTGACAGAGTTCGATCTAGTTAGCGCTTGTGCATCAAGAATACCTTTAAAATAACTATTTACGACACAAGTTACATTCTCAAATCTCTTTTTTAAAATACTAAACGCGGTATCAAAATTAGAACCGATAATTTCAAGCGAGTCTACCAGCTTTAAAGCCTCCCCTCGTATTTATGCCTTCAGATATATCAGACGTTGTACGTCTGACAAATTCCCGTTATCGACTATTAAAGCGTTAAAAATTTCAGCAAACGTTCTCCACTCTGCAATATTGCCGTCAAACGGTGGAATTTTCAAGTCTGGCAGTTTTATACCTGATGTTACATGACTACGTTGAACATTACCACTTACATTATAATCCAAACTGTGTGACTGTGCACTGTCACTTGCCGGTTCTTGTACAACTGTTGACATTGTCTCACTAAAATCTACCAACATTGCATAAGACCTATTCTCTATGTCTACTCTGTCTGTATCAGCCGAATCGGCATCTTCTATCTTTGCCTGAATATCAGAATACGCAATAAAAGTTTGTCGTAAAGACAGTTCCCTGTGTGGGATTTGTTTAATTTCTTTTTCATTATCTTTGTTCTCATTGAACCACTTTTGTGCGCGAGTAATTGCTGCTTTTACCCTACCCCGCTGCTTTATTAAGTCAGCCAAAGCAATTGGTGCTTCCATTTCTTTTCTGTTTACAAATATATAAAATTAACTTTCAGCTAAATCACCCAGATGCGCAGTCGGCACAGCCCAATAAAATAATACCCCGTAACTAATTGTTTCCCAAACAACAACTTAGAAACACACACTAGGTATATTACAAACCAATACCCTCAAAACCCTATAGAAAAATATGAAGTTAACTTAACTTTAACAATACAATGTTCTATTTTAAACACAAATCCCAAACTGACATCCCTACGTGACCCAGCAACCTTCACTCAATTCTTTATTAAGATAACACCCCTAAACTTTGTACCTACAAATGCTTACACCTATGTAAAATCATAAACATCAACTCTGTCAAAATATTATCAACAATAGCACAAATCAACTACTCTACTACAATAACTTTTTATTCACTTACTGCTTTTGTGCAGACTTTACTACCTTATTCAGGTAGCTCACCTGTTTCACTACACTGTAAACACTAGGTAGTCTCGAACTCACTTCTGTCTCTCTCTTACTGCAACAGCTGCTTACATTTTCACTGACGTAACACTTTCCCTTTTTGCATTGGTTTTATACCATTAAACACTTTAATTTTATTACTGTTTTTTCACTTTGTAGACAACTCACTTTTATTTTTATTCAAATACTTCAACTTCTGTGTTTTTTCTGCTCAACTCCAATTAAAACATCCGGCTGCTCGAAGGACCAATAATGATCAAATCCACTTAAAATATCCGCGCTCGAAGGGCCAATAATGTGCGCGAACACGTTTGTAACAATGAACGACAAATTATACTTTAATCTGTATTTCCATAAATCGACTGGTTCAAAACTTTGCTTTAACTGGAAAATAAAATTTCTTTTGAATTTTATTGCACAGGTTTTTATTAACAAATCAATCACTTTGTCATGTTATACCGTAGGATGGGTATGACATACTAACACATTTCTAACTTAGACTCGTCAAACAACCACTTAACTCTTCTTAACTACTTTTTACTACTTTTACATATTTTCAACTAAGTTCAAATACTTTTCCACCATTTTTACGTAGAGAATCTGTCGTTCCACGGAGCGCGGACGTAGAAACTAGTGTGACACTCTACACTTTACTTTGAATCACTTTTGACCATTTTTACGTAGAGACTTTGTCGGTCCACGGAGCGCAACCTTTCTCTGTAGAAATTAGCGTGACACTCTACACTTTACTTTACTTTGAATCACTTTTGACCATTTTTACGTAGAGGATTCACCGTTCCACGGAGCGCAACCTTTCTCTGTAGAAATCAGCTTGACACTAGTCTGTTGACAAAACATGGTCCGTTTCGTACCGTTTACCAACACCTTGACCAATCAGGTACTGACACGTCACAATCCAAGATGGTTTATTTCACGTCACAATATTGTTGCCAACCAATGAGAAAGACATCCTCTGTTACTATGCAAGCGGCGTTTATCATTTTTACATTTACGTGGTAGGAAATGATACAGAATCGCCGACCGTGTTTTTTATACATAAGGTTTTGATTTAACTTATATTTTTATGGATGCACAACGTTGCCATTACTGTAAGATGCGGTATTGCCAATTATATTGCATGTAGATATAATGTACTTTCCTCATTGTTTTAGCATTTAGTAGTTACATAAAAACATAGTAATTGAGCACAAATGAGGCGTTGCCGCTTAGATTAGTATTACGTTACATTACATTTCATAGAATTGAGTTCCACGCTTTTACTTTAACTTTGTACTGGGTCACGACAGAAATATGACGTGTGTCTCAAACAAATATTCATGAATGGCTTGTTCCTTCTTTCTTTGACATTGAAAATTTCTTGGTTCAAAGTACATTTGCAAACTAGCTTTCAAAGAGAGTTACTGACTATCAATTAAATACTGATATGAAAGAACACTTTTAATAATAGGAACTTAAAGAATTTTTAAAAAAAGATCTGACAACCCCGATTATGACGACCAGGGGCGTAGGCACGTGGGGGGGCATTGCCCCCCCCCCCAAATAATGACGGAGGGGACACAATATCATTTGTCCCCCCCAAAAATTCGACGGTCGTGCGTAGAAGTGCCTCGAAACCGCGCTCAAATGATTTTAAACGAAGCAAGGGCTTTTCATTAGAAAACATGGCGACTCTCATCAAACGACACACGTTTGAAACATATGTGTTCATAACATAACTCACATAATACTCTATACATGAACTATACATATAGTGTGTGTGATGTGTAATTGTGGATTTGTGGATACTAATCAAAATATGTACCACATTTCAAACATGTACAGGGACATTTTTTAAGTGTCTCACCCGATTGGCGATTTTTCTGCTGACTATCATAAAAAACAAATTACATATTTCTGAATGATTTTCGATAAGGAAGTAGTAATGCTATACCAATTCTAACTCAAAATCCCATAAGAAATAACATGGAGCCGAAAACCTGCATTTTTCGGGCCATTTTAGGGCGTGGCACTTTTCCTGGAAGCCACCATCCTCTCTTAACCTAAGTGGAACCCAGCTACTATCGCCACCTAGTGAGTGACGTCATAACTGCTCGATGCCGGTAATATAGGGCCCTATTGGCCTGTGTGGAACCCTCCACTGCTGCCACCTAACCCCCCACCCATTATTCTAACCTAACTTTTGCCCCAACGGAACCCAGATCACGTGTTACCCCGATTATATAGTAATATCATATCAACCCTCATTATTTCAAGATTCTAACCCAACTTTATGACCCATGGTCACGTGTTATTACATTTATAGCGGAGGAGAGATGACGTAGCACGTTCTCAATAGTACCCAAACCCAAGTACCTAACCTGAACATCTATCTAAATAATCAATATTGAACAACATAATGAATAAATAATAACAGAAAAAAAGTTTGTGCAGTCTGCGGGAATTGAACCATAAACCTCTGGGGCCGAACCTCAAAGCCTTGCAAAATACGCTACGAGAGCATATAGATTAAAACTGCTAAACAATGTTTGGCAACGTGAAACCACGGAGGCACATCTGATTAGATTGCTGGAACAAAAGGTCCTTAAGTGGGGTTATGGTGGTGTTTTATAATGTACAAAATTAGGGTAAACCAGGCTGGGCCCTCCAATGTTAATTTCGGAGGGATTTTTATGACTCATATCTCCGGAACCAATGGGCCTAGGATATTGCGCATGCGTAGTTGGGGTCTATGAAATGGGTTCTTGCGCATGACCCGAAAATGACACCTGTCACCTGTCAATTAAGAACTGTCACCTGTCAGATTTCACCTGGCAAATGTCAAAATCGACAGCTGATGTATGTCACGTGTTTAGGATGACGTCATGAGTCGTTTAAAAAAAGAACGGGGTTGATCGGGCCAATAGGGCCAAAGTTAGTATAGCTAATGCCCTAACGGCAGGGGGTGAAAGATTGCAAAAACACGTATAAAAGATATGCGACAATGATAAGAAACAAAAATAATATCCCAGACGTTATAGCTCCATAAGCCACACTAATATTGTATCAAGAATATTATTCGATATACAAGATAATAATAAACCAAAACAGCTATATTAGAATAATTTAAGATCAAGGACAAACTTATTACCAACCTCGTATGTATTATAATATTAAGTTTACATCTATGATAAATAGTACGGAATTTAAAACGCTAATGGACTTAAAAACTAAGAAAAAAGATATATACAATAAAAGCAATACCCTTGTATATTAAATACTTCTGATCGATTATTATTAAGAACACATCAACGGGGTGATTAGATAAATGTAAAATTTAGTCTAATAATGCCAAAACGCAGCTAATATACTTCCCGAGAGCCAGAAGTAAATTTCGTCAAACCAGACTGCAAGCCAAAAATCTAAACCTCAGCTGGACCAGACTGCGATATTTGATATTAGAGGACATCACGCAACTCTTTTTACCATTACACAAGATATCCAAGACAGTGCGTTTTTGGTTTTCAAGAGACGTACTGACAAAAATAATCTACATCGTAAAACTAAAATTTACCACATGATTACAAAAACACGTTTATTTACAAAATATGAATAGAAGATAAATGCAAAATCATATACAAGGTATTAGTTGACATAATAACCATTTTAACTACAATATAATTCACATCAATCAAAGATATTTAAATAATATGGTATATTTTATTTTAGAATACAACAAGGAATGCTGAAAATTTTTTTAATTAACACAACATTTGGTATACACATACAATAAATTCAAATTAGGTTCTCAAAAGTTAAGAACCACGTATAATATATTATAAAGTTTATAGAAAATATTATAGAAAAAAAAAGCTCAGCCAACACTAAAAATACCCGAAAATAAAAAATAAACAAGGCCATCAATTTTACCCAAAGGTACTTATATTTACTCTGTATACAGCATTTATAACAGGCTCGTGTAGACACTCGGCATACTAATTAATTACTAGAGATGCACAAATGATATCACACATGGTACTTGTATCTTATATATCTATAACATTAGTAGAAATATCAGTTTGTTGACTTCGATGTAGTTAACCTTGATATTAAATATGCAGGTAATTAGCAATGCCGTAATTATCATTATAGGTCAGGCGTTGAAAACAATGTTTAAAGTTATTTACAATTGTCCAAAAAAACAAAGCAGCTTGCTTCTACAAATAATAATATGTATACAAGGTAAACCGAAAAGTCGGGTATAAATATAAACTAATAATAAAAGTTATAGGTACATTGTTTCCTAATTATACCGGTTGGCCTGACTGATTTTAATTTTTCTTATAAGGATGTATTTATTTGTAACATCAATGCAAACAAGTAAGATCCGGGAACTTCATAAAAATAAATTAATATACATTAGATGACCTTTCAAAATTCTGAGAATTGTTGCAACATTGAAATACCTTATATTATGCAGTTCACTGCACATTTTATTCCTCGAATAATATTTAAAAATACCAAGAGTCGTTGGGTAACTCCGTAATTGTATATAACATTTAACCCGGCACAATGCCAAGGTTACACCGGTAACCGTGAAAAGAGGCAAAGCATAATTAAAAGTATCAAGAACAGAATAGCACACAAAACATCAAGAACCAGTAAAACAAAGTATAGAAGAAAATAAGTTAAGTTTTGATTTGATCATATCAAGAAAATGTATAGCAGAAGGAGATCAAGAAGAATATTTGAAGAAAGAAAAATCAAGAAAACATGACACAGCTAGACTAAGAAAAACATTATTATACGAAACCAATAAACCAATAGAAAAGAAAGGATAAAAATTACATGAGGTGCGATTACAAACAAAGATCCGTAGAATCGTACAACAAACGGCGTCTACCAGTTGTATTTTTCGAAGATTGTAATAGTTTTAAATACCGAATGATACACTGTCAAATTCGAAAAGTTCAGGCACGACCAATCACAATATACTACACCTCTACTATACTTCTCATTAGTCCTAAATCGATGGGGATTATAGAGAGATCGTCACAACTAAAGAACTCAAAATAGCGGTGTGCCAGGGAGTTGAGCTGGATTTGCAAAAAATCTTTGTATCTGCTGATATAAAATAAATTGACATCAAATTGTCTAAAAATTAGACCCCGTTTCCTTTATACTAAAAGACTCGGGAAAAATTAGAGAAAACATTAGAAGACACTTAAGTTGACTTTAATCTAATAGATTGATATAGAGAATCGATATATCTAGGTATGTACTCATAAATATAGAAATGGTAAAATCAAGAGCCAGGAAAGGCCTTTTAGATCGCTCCTGTTAATATTAATACCAAAAGTTAGTGATAGCGTAGGAAAACTGCCATTGACTAAAAACAAAAGATTGCTACCCCCATTATGCCCCAAATGTTTATTGTCCCCTCAACAATTCCTGTTATAAACTCCCAACACCCCACCGTCTCTATAATTAAATAAAACATTATATTCACTTGCACATGAATAACAGTCTTTAAATGGATAGCTAAAATATTGAGATAAGTCAGGTATCTTGGAGAGTACAAAGGTTTTCTGTGAGCATAAAAAATAGAAATAAGCAATACATTACAAATAAAGAAGGCTATATTTTATAGTCTGCATATGAGGGAAAATAAAAGTTCACATAAAAAAGACAGTTATCACTAACCTCGTATATATACTACATTTGGATATAAAAATCCAGTGCAAAAAATAAAATGGCATATCGTCAAGTTCAAAAGACCCTGTATATAATAATATTTGGAGTACAATGTACTACTTAAATATATAAAACAAAAAATATTTTCAGATTAAAAATTATAAAATAAGCCATTCATTTTCCTGCAATTATAAATTTGAAGACCGGTAAATCCTGAGAAGGTCAAAAGCAGCATACACGAGTCAAAGGTCAAAGCAGTACCATTTTACTAATTCATCAACAGTAATCTGATATACTTACTTACAAAGTCAATTTTTAGGATTACTGTTCTGTTAGTCGTCTCTTTTGGGAACCCTGTATGGAAATTGAAATAAATAATTAGAATCCGTCTATTTAATAAATAAACAAGTTCTCATTAATAAATAATTACGAACAAAATATTATACTAAACCTTTACCTATATAGGCACAATCTAGCTATGAGTTAAGTGTCCAAGTTTCCCCATTTTAAAAATGTATTAAAATATAAATAATTGCATTTTTATCCGCTTTATTACAGATATTAAACATGAAAATATTGTTAAAATAAAAACCACATATTGAAAGATCAAAAATTAACATGAATAAAGCATTATCTAAACAAGACTCGTAGGTAACTGACGATCTGCATGATGATGTTACATTTTTAATTATTATAAACAATTTTAAATTATTTCTTCTTCTTATACAGAGCCAGAGAAAAGCACTTGTCTATCTAAGAAATAAAATAAATTAAAAATATATTGGAAACACTACATTAGGAATATACCATGAAAAATATATATCTATCTTAAAAAATAAAAAATGTTCCCCATAAGCGTCCATGAAAAATAATACTCACAAATCAACTTGTAGGGTTGCAGATCCCGTGTTCATTTTAAACTTTCCAATATAGCTTAAGTGGTGTATCAAAGCAGTAAAAAGGGCATAGCCAAAGATTACTTAAATTTCAACTGACTGAATGTGCTTGGTATGTACCTAAATTGATTGATGTAAATTAGGATTTGAACAACAGAAGCTCGATAAGGAATGATCGTCTATAGATGTACTATGTCATTGCCCTTACATAAGACACCCTCAGCATGCTGTTGGTCGATGAACCAGGAGGTTTGACTTCATGAACATCAGAAGTAAATCAAACTTACTTACAAATATAATAAAATTTACAGGATTATCGTTCAGTCAGTACTCCCTTACGGAGTCGCTACCTGATGCATTGTAAAAAAAAGTCAACGTTTTAAAAAAATTCAGGCTCTTTAGGATAAAAATAAAAATATTTAATAATTATAGCAAAATTATCATGATTTATAGTGATTCATACTTTACACCAAGACTTACGAATGTTCAAGAATACGTAAAAAAGTAATTCAGATTAAATTATTTATTATCAAGGAACATATTGCAATGTGACAAAATGTAAGGTAAAAGTCTAAAAATATAGTACTTTGCAAAAATTATACAGTAAGCAATGAAAGTATCATTCAAAATTTTCAATAAACATTCAAGGATATCCAAGTATGTATATTATTTATTAACACAGTTGTATGTAATAATATCAAAAAAACTAAGGTTTACTAGAGCACACTGTATACAGCATGATAGAAATACTTTGCATATTTCATATTCTAATTTAATAAAAGAATAAAACATAATTATAGTTTAAAGCCAAGCCTATAAATATTATTCTCAAAAGAAAAGGTACCTTGCTCTGTACGAAAAGTAATTAGAAGTGCTAATATTCAATCAAGAAAATACTATGGTAAGTTATGGATACTGATATAGGTTCATAAAAATAAATAATAAAAAAAGACAACAGGCTGTTATTTTAAGTTATATAAAGATGTAGAATATTTCCCCAAAGAGAAAGCTCTTGTAAATTTTTCACAAGAAGCAATAGACAATTTAATAAAATGTAGGCACCTGAATAAATTAGGAAAAAAATTGAACTAAAAATATGTATCGATAATAAACGCATTTTAAAAAATGTGTGTGTAATAAGATAAGATACCTATCTATAGCGAACAAATATTGAACGTTTCGAACCCCACAACTAACCCTGTATATACATTTACAAACATCGAAAATTAAGCAGGTTAAATAAACTAAAAATATACCTTGTGGGAATTAAAAGTACTGTAGAGAAACAGTAAAAATCCAATTCAACGCATGGAAAGTGGTCATTTTAAAATATATTCTGCACTTTGCATATAATTAAGTCGATTATGACATTTGTAAAAATACCCGATACTCCTAAACTTATGCATAAAATAGATTATCTAATTTTAGGTAGCCTTGATATTAAAATGCATATAGTTTGAATACCGAAACAGTAGAAATTTTAGAGTAACGAGAAATATTATAAACATATTTAAATTATGTGTAGATCAGAGAGAAATGTATGTATCTACCAAAGACGAAATTGTATTAATTTATTCTATAAAAGACAACGTGCATACGGGGGAAGCTAATAAAAAAGTCATTTTTATTTTATTACATTTTTCCAAAAACTATTTAGCTAAATTATTAAAATTTAATACACAATGATGTCTAATTATGTTGATACATTGTTAACAAAACTGGTGTTTTTCTAGTCACCCGTTTCTGATATAGGTACATTTTGATATTTGATTATTAGTAATTATATAAAACGATAGGTAAAGTCGATACAAGCACGGCTTTTTAAAACGAAGAGGGTTAAACATTTAATATTTATCAAATGTAAGATACAAAAAAAAAATCAAAGTTCTACTTACAACCTAGAATATAAAGCTAAAAAGCCGAATTTTTATCAGATAAACGCTACGTTAAGGTACCGTTCAAATGAAGGAAATGAAAAGTTCGCCAATTTTTGCAGAAATTTTATATCTACGAAAACATGGTTCGGGGAAGCTTCTGAAAAAAACTTTGGAACAGACCTGTTCCCTGAACAGACCCGTTCCCCCGGAACAGCTCTGTTCCAAAGTTTTTTTCAGAAGCTTCCCCGAACCATGTTTTCGTAGATATAAAATTTCTGCAAAAATTGGCGAACTTTTCATTTCCTTCATTTGAACGGTACCTTAACGTAGCGTTTATCTGATAAAAATTCGGCTTTTTAGCTTTATATTCTAGGTTGTAAGTAGAACTTTGATTTTTTTTTTGTATCTTACATTTGATAAATATTAAATGTTTAACCCTCTTCGTTTTAAAAAGCCGTGCTTGTATCGACTTTACCTATCGTTTTATATAATTACTAATAATCAAATATCAAAATGTACCTATATCAGAAACGGGTGACTAGAAAAACACCAGTTTTGTTAACAATGTATCAACATAATTAGACATCATTGTGTATTAAATTTTAATAATTTAGCTAAATAGTTTTTGGAAAAATGTAATAAAATAAAAATGACTTTTTTATTAGCTTCCCCCGTATGCACGTTGTCTTTTATAGAATAAATTAATACAATTTCGTCTTTGGTAGATACATACATTTCTCTCTGATCTACACATAATTTAAATATGTTTATAATATTTCTCGTTACTCTAAAATTTCTACTGTTTCGGTATTCAAACTATATGCATTTTAATATCAAGGCTACCTAAAATTAGATAATCTATTTTATGCAAAAGTTTAGGAGTATCGGGTATTTTTACAAATGTCATAATCGACTTAATTATATGCAAAGTGCAGAATATATTTTAAAATGACCACTTTCCATGCGTTGAATTGGATTTTTACTGTTTCTCTACAGTACTTTTAATTCCCACAAGGTATATTTTTAGTTTATTTAACCTGCTTAATTTTCGATGTTTGTAAATGTATATACAGGGTTAGTTGTGGGGTTCGAAACGTTCAATATTTGTTCGCTATAGATAGGTATCTTATCTTATTACACACACATTTTTTAAAATGCGTTTATTATCGATACATATTTTTAGTTCAATTTTTTTCCTAATTTATTCAGGTGCCTACATTTTATTAAATTGTCTATTGCTTCTTGTGAAAAATTTACAAGAGCTTTCTCTTTGGGGAAATATTCTACATCTTTATATAACTTAAAATAACAGCCTGTTGTCTTTTTTTATTATTTATTTTTATGAACCTATATCAGTATCCATAACTTACCATAGTATTTTCTTGATTGAATATTAGCACTTCTAATTACTTTTCGTACAGAGCAAGGTACCTTTTCTTTTGAGAATAATATTTATAGGCTTGGCTTTAAACTATAATTATGTTTTATTCTTTTATTAAATTAGAATATGAAATATGCAAAGTATTTCTATCATGCTGTATACAGTGTGCTCTAGTAAACCTTAGTTTTTTTGATATTATTACATACAACTGTGTTAATAAATAATATACATACTTGGATATCCTTGAATGTTTATTGAAAATTCTGAATGATACTTTCATTGCTTACTGTATAATTTTTGCAAAGTACTATATTTTTAGACTTTTACCTTACATTTTGTCACATTGCAATATGTTCCTTGATAATAAATAATTTAATCTGAATTACTTTTTTACGTATTCTTGAACATTCGTAAGTCTTGGTGTAAAGTATGAAAGTAGTAATATATGGGGGATTCTGCATCCTCCAAGGAGGGATTTTTTATGACTTGTGTTGACGTTGTGATCCTGTTGTGTTCAACGGACCCTGTTGACCTGAACAGCCCTGTTTAACAGACCCTGTTCAACGGACCCTGTTGACCTGAACAGCCCTGTTCAACGGACCCTGTTGACCTGAACAGCCCTGTTTAACAGACCCTGTTCAACGGACCCTGTTGACCTGAACAGCCCTGTTCAACAGACCCTGTTATCCAAAACAGAGTCCGTTCAACAGGATCCGTTGAACAGGGTCTGTTGAACAGGGATGTTCAGGTCAACAGGGTCCGTTGAACAGGGCTGTTCAGGTCAACAGGGTCCGTTGAACAGGGTCTGTTAAACAGGGCTGTTCAGGTCAACAGGGTCCGTTGAACACAATAGGATCACAACGTCAACACAAGTCATAAAAAATCCCTCCTTGGAGGATGCAGAATCCCCCATATATTACTACTTATGAATCACTATAAATCATGATAATTTTGCTATAATTATTAAACATTTTTATTTTTATCCTAAAGAGCCTGAATTTTTTTAAAACGTTGACTTTTTTTTACAATGCATCAGGTAGCGACTTCGTAAGGGAGTACTGACTGAACGATAATCCTGTAAATTTTATTATATTTGTAAGTAAGTTTGATTTACTTCTGATGTTCATGAAGTCAAACCTCCTGGTTCATCGACCAACAGCATGCTGAGGGTGTCTTATGTAAGGGCAATGACATAGTACATCTATAGACGATCATTCCTTATCGAGCTTCTGTTGTTCAAATCCTAATTTACATCAATCAATTTAGGTACATACCAAGCACATTCAGTCAGTTGAAATTTAAGTAATCTTTGGCTATGCCCTTTTTACTGCTTTGATACACCACTTAAGCTATATTGGAAAGTTTAAAATGAACACGGGATCTGCAACCCTACAAGTTGATTTGTGAGTATTATTTTTCATGGACGCTTATGGGGAACATTTTTTATTTTTTAAGATAGATATATATTTTTCATGGTATATTCCTAATGTAGTGTTTCCAACATATTTTTAATTTATTTTATTTCTTAGATAGGCAAGTGCTTTTCTCTGGCTCTGTATAAGAAGAAGAAATAATTTAAAATTGTTTATAATAATTAAAAATGTAACATCATCATGCAGATCGTCAGTTACCTACGAGTCTTGTTTAGATAATGCTTTATTCATGTTAATTTTTGACCTTTCAATATGTGGTTTTTCTTTTAACAATATTTTCATGTTTAATATCTGTAATAAAGCGGATAAAAATGCAATTATTTATATTTTAATACATTTTTAAAATGGGGAAACTTGGACACTTAACTCATAGCTAGATTGTGCCTATATAGGTAAAGGTTTAGTATAATATTTTGTTCGTAATTATTTATTAATGAGAACTTGTTTATTTATTAAATAGACGGATTCTAATTATTTATTTCAATTTCCATACAGGGTTCCCAAAAGAGACGACTAACAGAACAGTAATCCTAAAAATTGACTTTGTAAGTAAGTATATCAGATTACTGTTGATGAATTAGTAAAATGGTACTGCTTTGACCTTTGACTCGTGTATGCTGCTTTTGACCTTCTCAGGATTTACCGGTCTTCAAATTTATAATTGCAGGAAAATGAATGGCTTATTTTATAATTTTTAATCTGAAAATATTTTTTGTTTTATATATTTAAGTAGTACACTACTCCAAATATTATTATATACAGGGTCTTTTGAACTTGACGATATGCCATTTTATTTTTTGCACTGGTTTTTTATATCCAAATGTAGTATATATACGAGGTTAGTGATAACTGTCTTTTTTATGTGAACTTTTATTTTCCCTCATATGCAGACTATAAAATATAGCCTTCTTTATTTGTAATGTATTGCTTATTTCTATTTTTTATGCTCACAGAAAACCTTTGTACTCTCCAAGATACCTGACTTATCTCAATATTTTAGCTATCCATTTAAAGACTGTTATTCATGTGCAAGTGAATATAATGTTTTATTTAATTATAGAGACGGTGGGGTGTTGGGAGTTTATAACAGGAATTGTTGAGGGGACAATAAACATTTGGGGCATAATGGGGGTAGCAATCTTTTGTTTTTAGTCAATGGCAGTTTTCCTACGCTATCACTAACTTTTGGTATTAATATTAACAGGAGCGATCTAAAAGGCCTTTCCTGGCTCTTGATTTTACCATTTCTATATTTATGAGTACATACCTAGATATATCGATTCTCTATATCAATCTATTAGATTAAAGTCAACTTAAGTGTCTTCTAATGTTTTCTCTAATTTTTCCCGAGTCTTTTAGTATAAAGGAAACGGGGTCTAATTTTTAAACAATTTTATGTCAATTTATTTTATATCAGCAGATACAAAGATTTTTTGCAAATCCAGCTCAACTCCCTGGCACACCGCTATTTTGAGTTCTTTAGTTGTGACGATCTCTCTATAATCCCCATCGATTTAGGACTAATGAGAAGTATAGTAGAGGTGTAGTATATTGTGATTGGTCGTGCCTGAACTTTTCGAATTTGACAGTGTATCATTCGGTATTTAAAACTATTACAATCTTCGAAAAATACAACTGGTAGACGCCGTTTGTTGTACGATTCTACGGATCTTTGTTTGTAATCGCACCTCATGTAATTTTTATCCTTTCTTTTCTATTGGTTTATTGGTTTCGTATAATAATGTTTTTCTTAGTCTAGCTGTGTCATGTTTTCTTGATTTTTCTTTCTTCAAATATTCTTCTTGATCTCCTTCTGCTATACATTTTCTTGATATGATCAAATCAAAACTTAACTTATTTTCTTCTATACTTTGTTTTACTGGTTCTTGATGTTTTGTGTGCTATTCTGTTCTTGATACTTTTAATTATGCTTTGCCTCTTTTCACGGTTACCGGAGTAACCTTGGCATTGTGCCGGGTTAAATGTTATATACAATTACGGAGTTACCCAACGACTCTTGGTATTTTTAAATATTATTCGAGGAATAAAATGTGCAGTGAACTGCATAATATAAGGTATTTCAATGTTGCAACAATTCTCAGAATTTTGAAAGGTCATCTAATGTATATTAATTTATTTTTATGAAGTTCCCGGATCTTACTTGTTTGCATTGATGTTACAAATAAATACATCCTTATAAGAAAAATTAAAATCAGTCAGGCCAACCGGTATAATTAGGAAACAATGTACCTATAACTTTTATTATTAGTTTATATTTATACCCGACTTTTCGGTTTACCTTGTATACATATTATTATTTGTAGAAGCAAGCTGCTTTGTTTTTTTGGACAATTGTAAATAACTTTAAACATTGTTTTCAACGCCTGACCTATAATGATAATTACGGCATTGCTAATTACCTGCATATTTAATATCAAGGTTAACTACATCGAAGTCAACAAACTGATATTTCTACTAATGTTATAGATATATAAGATACAAGTACCATGTGTGATATCATTTGTGCATCTCTAGTAATTAATTAGTATGCCGAGTGTCTACACGAGCCTGTTATAAATGCTGTATACAGAGTAAATATAAGTACCTTTGGGTAAAATTGATGGCCTTGTTTATTTTTTATTTTCGGGTATTTTTAGTGTTGGCTGAGCTTTTTTTTTCTATAATATTTTCTATAAACTTTATAATATATTATACGTGGTTCTTAACTTTTGAGAACCTAATTTGAATTTATTGTATGTGTATACCAAATGTTGTGTTAATTAAAAAAATTTTCAGCATTCCTTGTTGTATTCTAAAATAAAATATACCATATTATTTAAATATCTTTGATTGATGTGAATTATATTGTAGTTAAAATGGTTATTATGTCAACTAATACCTTGTATATGATTTTGCATTTATCTTCTATTCATATTTTGTAAATAAACGTGTTTTTGTAATCATGTGGTAAATTTTAGTTTTACGATGTAGATTATTTTTGTCAGTACGTCTCTTGAAAACCAAAAACGCACTGTCTTGGATATCTTGTGTAATGGTAAAAAGAGTTGCGTGATGTCCTCTAATATCAAATATCGCAGTCTGGTCCAGCTGAGGTTTAGATTTTTGGCTTGCAGTCTGGTTTGACGAAATTTACTTCTGGCTCTCGGGAAGTATATTAGCTGCGTTTTGGCATTATTAGACTAAATTTTACATTTATCTAATCACCCCGTTGATGTGTTCTTAATAATAATCGATCAGAAGTATTTAATATACAAGGGTATTGCTTTTATTGCATATCTTTTTTCTTAGTTTTTAAGTCCATTAGCGTTTTAAATTCCGTACTATTTATCATAGATGTAAACTTAATATTATAATACATACGAGGTTGGTAATAAGTTTGTCCTTGATCTTAAATTATTCTAATATAGCTGTTTTGGTTTATTATTATCTTGTATATCGAATAATATTCTTGATACAATATTAGTGTGGCTTATGGAGCTATAACGTCTGGGATATTATTTTTGTTTCTTATCATTGTCGCATATCTTTTATACGTGTTTTTGCAATCTTTCACCCCCTGCCGTTAGGGCATTAGCTATACTAACTTTGGCCCTATTGGCCCGATCAACCCCGTTCTTTTTTTAAACGACTCATGACGTCATCCTAAACACGTGACATACATCAGCTGTCGATTTTGACATTTGCCAGGTGACATCTGACAGGTGACAGTTCTTAATTGACAGGTGACAGGTGTCATTTTCGGGTCATGCGCAAGAACCCATTTCATAGACCCCAACTACGCATGCGCAATATCCTAGGCCCATTGGTTCCGGAGATATGAGTCATAAAAATCCCTCCGAAATTAACATTGGAGGGCCCAGCCTGGTTTACCCTAATTTTGTACATTATAAAACACCACCATAACCCCACTTAAGGACCTTTTGTTCCAGCAATCTAATCAGATGTGCCTCCGTGGTTTCACGTTGCCAAACATTGTTTAGCAGTTTTAATCTATATGCTCTCGTAGCGTATTTTGCAAGGCTTTGAGGTTCGGCCCCAGAGGTTTATGGTTCAATTCCCGCAGACTGCACAAACTTTTTTTCTGTTATTATTTATTCATTATGTTGTTCAATATTGATTATTTAGATAGATGTTCAGGTTAGGTACTTGGGTTTGGGTACTATTGAGAACGTGCTACGTCATCTCTCCTCCGCTATAAATGTAATAACACGTGACCATGGGTCATAAAGTTGGGTTAGAATCTTGAAATAATGAGTGTTGATATGATATTACTATATAATCTGGGTTCCGTTGGGGCAAAAGTTAGGTTAGAATAATGGGTGGGGGGTTAGGTGGCAGCAGTGGAGGGTTCCACACAGGTCAATAGGGCCCTATATTACCGGCATCTAGCAGTTATGACGTCACTCACTAGGTGGCGATAGTAGCTGGGTTCCACTTAGGTTAAGAGAGGATGGTGGCTTCCAGGAAAAGTGCCACGCCCTAAAATGGCCCGAAAAATGCAGGTTTTCGGCTCCATGTTATTTCTTATGGGATTTTGAGTTAGAATTGGTATAGCATTACTACTTAAGGAAGCCGAATTTAAAGTAAAAAAATACATAGATTTACAAATTTGACAGATGAGACGCCATTTTGAATTTTCTTAAATGGCAACCCCCATAAATAACCACACGATTGGATTGCATTTGGCGATCCGATTCTAAAACTATATAGTTGTTGACACTTATTTTCAGCCGTTTCGGAAATACGGGGGTTCCTAATTTGCCTCCATCGATTTTGTCTTTTAAGTGTCTCACCCCTTTAATAAATAGACCTTCTAAGCTGAACACCCTAATTTTTTTCACAGTGACATAATTTCCCGTGAGCAAGCGATCTACGATATAGTCAAATACGACAGATGTTAAAAAGTGACAGATACGACGCCATTTTGAATTTTTTTAAATGGCAACCCTCATAAATAACTAGACGATTCAATTGCATTTGGCGATCCGATTCTAAAAGTATATAGTTGTTGATATTTATTTTCAGCCGTTCCTAATTTGCCTCCATCGATTTTGTCTTTTAAGTGTCTCACCCCTTTAATAAACAGACCTTCTAAGCTGAACACCCTAATTTTTTTCACAGTGACTTAATTTCCAGTTAGCAAGCGATCTACGCTATAGTAAAATCCGACAGATGCCAAAAAGTGACAGACACAAATTAATAATCCTTACTTTTTATTTGCTTCGACTAGACATGCAATAGGATATCTTAATCATTCTAGTGGCACCCAAATGCCTTTTTTTACTTTTCCCAATAGTTATATAATATATAATAAACTAATGTGCATAAAATATGTTTAAGAAAATACTAAAACATTTTGCCATTTTAAGTGGCGGTAGTTTGTTGGAAGGGGTAAAAATAAAACCTTTTGTTTAAAGCCACTCACTATAATAATCAATAATAATTCACTTTACTTGTTAGAGCTTGATAATAGCAATTTAATAAATTTTTTTTAAAAAACATGTACTGTTTCTTGTTGTTTAAATTGAATTATACGTGGGATAACATTTTCATTAAGATACAACTTACCAGCAAAAAGATTGGGGTTTTTAGCTTAGAAAGTCTATTTATTAAAGGGCTGAGACACTTAGAAACAAAATCGATAAATGGTTTTAGAATCGGATCGCCAAATGCAATTGAATCGTCTAGTTATTTATGAGGGTTGCCTTTTAAAAAAATTCCAAATGGCGTCGTATCTGTCACTTTGTGACATCTGCCTGATTTGACTATAGCGTAGATCGCTTGCTCACGGGAAATTATGTCACTATGAAAAAAATTAGGGTGTTCAGTTTAGAAGGTCTATTTATTAAATGGGTGAGACACTTAAAAGACAAAATCGATGGAGGCAAATTAGGAACGCCCGTATTTCCGAAACGGCTGAAAATAAGTGTCAACAACTATATAGTTTTAGAATCGGATCCAAATGCAATCCAATCGTGTGGATATTTATGAGGGTTGCCATTTAAAAAAATTCAAAATGGCGTCTCATCTGTCAAATTTGTAAATCTATGTATTTTTTGACATTAAATTCGGCTTAAAAAAATGTCCCTGTGTGTGAAAAACCGTTCCTACGCCCCTGATGATGACGGTCCCTTTGAAGCCCGGTCGAAGCTTTTTTATGTCATCAAACTGACTGTCAATTCTTTCGTTCAAACGATATATTTTATTTAAATTTTAAAAAACTTACTGAGGTCCCAATCTTAAACAAACCAACATTTTTGTTTTTCAACAGACAACACTTACTCTGACTTATTTTACACTAATTCAGTTCTATATACGTAATGTCTGTCTTCTATTTGACACTGGGTCGGCACTGCCAACAGTGCCAACCCTGCCGCCCGAAGAATGTCTTTTTCGTTTCAGTCAAGAAAAAACCCATGTCACAATTCTGATTAATATCAGTCCATGGGCGTAGAACCTGGGTTTTTTACTAATTGCTTGTTTCAGATTTCTATGCCAATGGAACAAGAGGGGTTTGGGCACAAAATTCAGATAAACCAACTCATTTGCTACAAAAAAGGTACTCTTGACAAGACTCGATTCCTCTGGCGGTTTTCGAGAAATTCGCATTTATATAATAGTATGAGCAGTTTTTGAATCAATCCAGAAAAACGATTAAAAAATTGTCACTTCAGCGCCGTCTAGCGCCCAAACTAAGCAACTTTGTACTAAGGTAAGTTTACTTAAATCGGCTGATTTTGGTGTGAAGAATATGTGGTAGGTTTTTGTAAAGACATTTTACAGTATTTTTCTTAATTCGGTCGCCTAAATAGTTCAAGCCAGTCAAACCTATTTTTGTCCACGAAGATTTTTCTTCAAATAACAAGTCAGGGAAACAAAATAATATAGTATGTACAGAGCGTTCAAAAATAGTGGCATAACTTTAATAAACCACCACACACCATCCGTTTATCGTATCAGTCAAAACTGTTCAGTTAGATCTGAAAGCCAAACTGATAGTCTGTGGGGCCCATCTACACTTGGAAATGTTAGGCTTGTTCCAACCAGGAATTTTTAATCGGAAATAAAGTCTACCAGATGAATATTGCAAGTAGACCCCAGGATGCCTTGTTAAGTCTACAGCTGTTTGATTGCATTTGACATTTTGAGACTGTCAGGGACTGACGTATAAAAAATTGTGTCCAAATGTCAGGTATGGGACTCTGAAAGGTATTCAATTTTCGGAGGTAACATGTGGTAACAACAATTGGGTTACGAAATGGGCCATGCAGACGTTGTCATAGAACTGCCATTAAAGAAAATCTATTTTGTCATTTATTCTAAATTCTTAGTGAACTTTTCCTAAATTCCACAAATATGAGTTACAGTCACCTACGAACCACACTTGTAAGTACTTGATTTCGTTTTAACTGGCGACTAAATATATTTTAAAACTATTTTTTCTAAATTTTAGAGACGATTTCCAGATCTAATGCGTGCCTGGCCCCAGGTATGTAATTTTCGAATTTGCAGAAATAGTCCATACTTAAAGTGGAGTTGAAAGTATACGGGAAAATGAAATCCAGAAGTTTAATTAAATTAAATGTTGATCATTTAAAATTAGTCATATTCAGTATCCATGTTTCGAGAGCAGAAGCGTTCATCTTCAGGAAACATCGAACAAAAAGTAGGTTGCTGTTGACAAAAGAGAAAATCGCTTAAGTGGTAAAGAAACCTTAACAGAGCTTTTGAAAAAGTGACATGTTTAAATTATTGAAGGAAATTTTTTATTTAAATTATGAATGTCGGCATACTGAATAAGAAAATATGAGTAGGATAAATGATGTACTTGCAACCAAATATTGTAAGCAAGGTACACCATCCTACATTTCACAATTCTCTACTTCTTTTCACTTAATATCCATATGTTCATTTTTTAGATTAAAACAATTTTCTCCTCCCACTCAATACTTACAGAGTTAAAAAAATCTTGCTTAAATTTCAAAATATCCCACAAAGTCTATTATTAGACCTCTTACTCGACTAAATTCTATCTTACTCATATTTTCTTATTGCCCCAAATCAGTTGTTCATGACTAATCCTATCGAACAAATATATTTATTTTCTCAGTAGGTACCTATGCTGATATTCATAATTTAAATAAGGAATTTCTTTAAAATTATTTAAACATTTCACCTTTTCCAAAGCTTTATTAATTTATTTATTTATAAGTACAATACACTACAGAAATTAAATTCCAAATGGTCCATAAATGACTAATATTGTAAAATTATAAGCTACAAACGTAAAAAACAGAATAAAACTTTAGACTCGGATTGTCTTTTTAAACCGGTAAGACTAATTCTAAAGATATCACAATCTGGAAAGTGTCTATCTTGAACAGTCTTTCAATAAAGGCAGTGAGTCCATAATTAGTTCTGTGAGTACAGGAATACGAAATAATATAATATCACTTAATAGACTATTGCAGTTAATCAAACTGTTTACAGTTTTATGGAGAAATATTAAGAGAGCATTCCTTCTACGGTGTTGTGAAGGATCCAGACCACACAAGAGCAGTCTAGTTTCGTAGGAGACATTTTAATAAGGAAAATTGAATTCTTATATAATAAATATTTTTCGAATTTGTTTTGTACCCGTTCAAGCCTATTTATAAGGCATTGGTAACAATTGGTCCAAATTACTGGGCAATATTCCAAGTTACTACAAAGCAGGCAGTTGTAGAGAAATTTTTGCGCCTTTGTGTCATGGATGTGACCAGTATGTCTCTTTATAAAACCTAACAATCTAAAACTCTTCAGAACTATATGTGTAGGGAAAAGGAAAAGCTACAATCAAAAATTACACCGAGATCACTAAAATGAGACACCTCATCTAAATTCACAATATTGATCGAGTACGGTTGTTTATGAGGATCGGTACATTAAAAAATCGCAAGATTGCTAACATTAAGTTGTAAGTTGTTATCGTGACACCACTCAACTAAATTGTCCAGCTCTCTTTGTTAGTGATTGTCATGTGACGAGACGACGGAATAAAATTTTAGATCATCCGCATACACGAGACAGGATGAGTTCCCGAAGCACCGAAGAACATCGTTTATGAAAGGAACAAACAAGATTGGGCTTATATGCAACCCTTGAGGTACACCAGATGTTAACCATCACTTCGCCAGAAACAGAGCAGATAGTAACACGCTGGCTGCGCTCAGTCAAGTAAGATCCTATCCACTTGAGGTATGTCCCACAGATACCAATATTAGAAAGTTTTCTCAGAAGCAGTTGCTGACAAACACTATCAAGTGCCTTTGACAATGTAGATAACGTCAACGTATTTTCCGGCCTCTAGAGTGGACACTAGATAGTTATGGTAAACTGTTAAATTAGTGGATGTTGAGCGTTTCCTGTAGAATCCATGTTATTCAGCTATTATGTAATTATGTATGCACTGAAAATTTCATCGCTTATAATTGCTTGGAATATTTTAGGGATAATGGAAAGTAGATAAATTCGACGATAGTTTTTAATGTTTGCCTTGTCCCCTGCCTTGAAAACTGGAACCAGGCTTGATTATTTCCAAAAATCTGGAAAATTTCCGCTATCGAAAGATTTCTGGAACAATGCACATAAGGTTTCTTATCACCTATAAGCGATTTTCTTTCAACACCAACAGCAACCTACTTTATGTTCTATGTTTCCTGAAGATGAACGCTTCTGCGCTCGAAACATGTAGACTGAATATGACTAATTTTAAAAGATCAACTATAATTAAGATAATTGAATTGAACTTGTGGAGGCAGACTTTTGGATTTTCTTTTTCTCTATATGTTATTTTTTTTTTAATTGGTGGTCAATTTTGGTAATATTTATCTTTTCAGAATAACTTCCTCGATCCGAAATTCTACGTTCGATACTATGGGGTAAGTTATGGTTATGAGACATTCTTTTTTTCTCGTCTAACGCAACTCAGAACAATATTTCTCAATTGTTTATATCTGTTTTTGTCTGCTTCCATTTTTGTAGTTATAAATTTGCCAACAGCTAAGACTCCTGACATTGTGCAGGGGAGCTTGCATATCAAACAAATCTTTGGGCTGATCAGTTAAGCATTTAAACCCTCACATCAATATTAGCCGGCCATACACGGCCGATCTTTCCTGTGAGAAAGATCAATCCCGATGGAATGAATGCAGGCGGTGGGTAATAACTTGATTAGATTCATTTACAATTTACTCGTCAAGAAATTAGACAAGGAAAGAACGCTAAATAATATGTTGTGTCGGTAACAATTTTATTTTTCATTTAGTTTCATGAAAGGAAAGAATGCTAAAAGAAAGAATGAGAGTATTGAACCTTTTTATACGGCCCACTAATTTCATTGTGGTAAAAATCATGCCAGGATATGTCACCAAGGTCCATCAATAAATTACTGTAGTTAAACTGTTTGAAGTCACGCACACCAATCATTTTTTGTTTAAACTTAGGTACGTTAACGCTAACATTACAGAAAAACATACTGTGATCAGAAAGGTCTATGTAAGCAATACCATGCTCATTACAAGAGTCAGGCGATCTTATAACTCTTAGGTCCAAGAAATAATGATTATCCTATTCTTAAAATTTTAAACTAACCTTCTACAATAATTTGTATTTTTAATATTTCTTTAAGCACGAATTCGTCGACTATGTTAATTCGCATACCTCGTTGTCGCTGTTGAAATGCACCAACATATGCGCGTCACCAGATAGTTTGCAACCGATACTTCCACGTCATCCCTAAGGAAACAGCGGCGGTATGAAAATTTGACCTTGAGCTGACTAATCAGAGTGTCATAATTTCTCGAGATCCGTACTGCACTTGTTCGCGCTGGGTGGATGTATTCTTGACCCGAGATTGCTAGTTTTGATTGTTTGCCGTACTTATAAAAATAGTTAATCCAGGAATCATTTTGTCAATTTACGAATACACGCCAAGAATATTTATAAATTAAAGTGCAAAATGCAAGAATAGTAAATTTTAATTTAGTTTGTTAAAAAATTAAAAATGGGCGTTAATTATATTATATTAAAATATAATTTTTCGCGTTTTAAACAGTTTGGCAAGTAAATACCATTTTATTGTCCAGTTCTAGAGTATAGGTATTTGCAAAACATAAAAAATGTCGTTTTCTGCAATAACTAAGAAAAATGTCGTTCAGTTCTGACTGGATTTGTATGCAGTACTGCCTGGTTCTAACATCACGAGCCGCCACTGTAGTATATCATCAAGTTATTCAATATACTCACGCACGTTTTGATTCGGAGGTCTACGAACCACTCTACGAACCGCACTCCTAATAAACAGATTTTACCAAGAAAAGTTAATTGAAGAAACAAAAATTCAAAAACGCATCTTTTATCATACCACCTTATCCGAGCCTCCACTAATCCGGATGTCCTTGTAATCCGGACAAAATTAAAAAATGTAGATTTTATATTATGTAAACCTTGGAGGAGATGAAGAGAAATTATCTAGTGATTAATCTGCCGTGCAACCTTTTCTACGAAAATTCACCGAAAAACTAAATGAGCTAAACTTACTTCCAAGCCGAATATACAATGCAGTTGAATCTACATTATTCTGGTAACTGATGCTACTTGATCGAACGTTGGTGCATGCCAGAGAAAAAACTGCTCTAGGACAAAACACTTGGAAAGAGAGTAACTTTTCTTGCCTGTACAAATGGCGATGCTACACATAAAGTCAAAATGATAGTCATTGGAAAAGCAAAAAATCCCGGAGCCTTTAAGAATTACGCTAGCCTTCAAGTTGACTATCATTTAACATAAAGCTCCTGGATGACTTTAACCATATAGGTATGGTTTCACAAGTCGACAAGTCGTTTGTTGTACAAGTGAGGAAATTTCAAGTAGAGAATAACCTTAATGCAAAAGCAATTTTATTAGTCGATAATACTCCTAGCCATGCATCGGAGACGCAACTAACAAGGGATAATGGTCAATCTATAACCAAAGAGGATAGGCTATAACCACAGCTTATAAACTATAGTTATATAATAGTATATAAGCTGTGCTATAACCATGTTTCTGCCACTCGATTGCACTCCCCTTGCAATGCAATACGTTTAACCAAAATGTATTATGGAAAGAGCCTTTTGGTTAACGTTCTAACTTTGTAGGAAAATGATATTTTCAGGGCTCTTAAGAACATTACTTTGAAGGATGCCGTGTTTTTCCTTGCCTATATTTTGGATCCTGTCGCCTGAAACAATAGAAAAATGTTGGAAAAATATACTTTGCTATTTAGGTGATAATAATCCCGTTGATATCGCAACAAATTCAGAATCTAAAGGGGATTCAGTTGACGACATTCCATTGTCGATTCTCAAAGAAAGACGGATGTCACTGGATAAAGATAGACAAGAATTTGCTGAAATCGAAAATATGTTGCAGCAAACTAACGCTGATAATCACCAACCTAAAAAATCTGAAATTATATAGTAAATGGATCGTTGGAGATGAAGACCATTTACCACTGAATAGTGCGATAGTTCCTCCGACGAAGAAGTTGCCAGAACAGATGAGCTGAAAGTTAAACATGAAGAGGATATTAGGAGTTTCAGTTCCTGCATATAAAAAATGTGTTTGGGAAACGTGGTTTCTAATACTTAATCAAAGTAATAAACATAAATTAATCTGTCAACGTCGCAATCGGCAACGCTGCAAAAAAAAACGCCGCTTGTGTTCAAGGGGACTTCAGTCTTCTAGAGCAGCGACAAGATATTTTTATTCTATTTTACTGGCAAAGCCGCCATATGTCTAGCCGATGGTTAATAACTAGTGTTTTATCCCGCAGTATCCTAATTCTAGGAAAACATCAAGTCTTCTGTAAAAAAGATATAAACGTGCTATATATATTCTAAACTAAATAATAATTCACGTCTACGAAAACCGTTAGCCGGTAGCTTGCAATAGGTTTGCGGCTTCAAGAATATGTAAATTTGGTTCTGTAATGTTTTAACCGACAAACGGAAACATCACTTGAATGCTTCAACGGTCGTTTCTCGTTGGTTAGTCACGAGGGTCCACGTGGCCACATGTAATTGGTGAACCTCCCAGACTAGAGCTGTTGCACCATAAATAGACCAGTGCCCTGTTAGACTTTAAAGTAAGCAGATGCTCCACGTGGCTAAAACAATAATAGCACGTGTTTTAATGTGACATGCGTGTCAGGCAAAGTGATTTTCTAATATTAAAGTAAGTGATATTTTGGGGACGCGTGCCCGGGTAACAGAGGTTACTATTCCTTTAAATGTACAGCAAAAGTACCGTAAACTTCGCAGTTAAATAAACAATATTCTTTGTGTTTGGTTAAAACGTGCACGAGGTTACACCTCAGTGTTTTGCAGTTCGGGTAAATACGTGAATACATTTTTAGTTTACATTCGATTTATATCAATATATTTGTAACAATTATCTTAAAAGGTTTAGTGTTGTTTACTTTTCCTTGAAAATATGTACAGGGTCGTTTTTTTTTTATATTTGCTACCTACCACAGGGGTTAATTCAAGTAAGAGAAAAAAAACTTTAAATACAAAAGTTGCATAATTTTTCCCGTGTTATCTTTGGGACTTCTCAACAGAAACGTAAGCGCATCGCAAAGTTCCTCTTTTTAAATGGGACACTATATGTTTTCACTAATACGAAAGATCTCTTTCCTCTGATTTCAAAAATATATAATAAATCAACATTTAGTTCAGTTTTTGAAATACTTGAGTTTACAAGTTTGTTAAATTGAAGTAAATAACGATAATCGAGTTGTCGAGGCGTTCCGCATACTTCAACGTGGCATATTTATTGGTCGCTTTACGTTAAATTGACGACACATTAAGTAAGGAATGGCCTGCTAATAGCCCTGACCTAAGGCGGTTAAATATTTTTCTGTGAGGAATTCTAAAAAATGAATTTCTATGGCAGACCTCCAAATATAAGTGTTGAGACAAAGGATTGAAAAAGAAATAGTCATGCTCAATACAGATCATCAATTCAATTTATCAAAATTGTAAACTCAAATATTTTAAAAACGGCTGAACTAAATGTTGACATGTTATATATTTTCGAAAAAAGGGGAAAAGATCTTTTGTCTTGTTGCAAAATATATGGTGTTCCGTTTAAAAAAAGAAAACTTGCAATTGTCTTGCGCGTATGTTTCTTTTGAGTTTAAAAGATAACACAGGAGAAATTATGCAACTTTTGTACTAAAATATGTTTTTATGTCTCAGGTGAGTGCGCAGATATCCAGTAATCCGGATTGAGCCAGTTACAATTATTATTTCATCCGGATTAGCGGAGCTTTACTGCACCTACTTATTTTTTTGACTGTCAATTTAAGTATATTCATTAGAACTGCGTTTAAATAGTTTTCTTCGATAGCTTAATAGCTTTTCAATATTTGTTCGGCTGACAAGGGCTAGAATACGCTTTCGAAACCCTAACATCACCGAGATGACACAGTAATATGCCAATGCATGACATACTGACTAAACAATGAATGTTAATAACTACTTTAATAAAGTCAGAAGTTTGACTAGGTGTGGTTTATGGTATGAATAGCTAGCTTTTCAAATTAGTTAGAATATATTAGGGTGTTCTATTTGAAATAGCAAAGTTGCTGCTACTTTACAGTAGAAGCGGTAATACCGCATCGCCAAAAATATTTAGGCTGGGCCAGTCGCGTGGCCACAGGGGCGAACCCCCCCCCCCCCCCCTCTTGGCCTGGCGCGTCTTTGCTACTTAAATGATAAATCTTAAAAAACATGATCGGTCTTATTTTATTTTTAGTAAAGAAGAGCGATGGGAGTAAACTTAATAAAACAAGTTTCGAGAGCGTCCCACCACGTTATATTAATTTTTTTTGTTAAGCGGATTTTAACTTCATTTGGGGCCAGACCGTTCCCTAGGGAGCATAAAAAAGGTGCATTCCTACGAAACTCGGGCGTAGTCCCACAAATTTTTTGCCTGCGGCACTTTAGCTCCGCAATCTGCGCCCCTCCAATAGTTCGCCCCTCCCCCTGCCCCAAGATGCTGGCTACGCCACTGGGTAGAGCATGTTCTTTTAATGCAAAAATTCAAATTTTTGAATTGTCTTGTCGACTGGTTAGTTATAAACGTCTGATACTCTGCCTTGTCTACGTGCATCGTCAACGATGTTATA
Organism: Polydrusus tereticollis; assembly: GCA_963920685.1. NCBI lineage: Eukaryota > Metazoa > Arthropoda > Insecta > Coleoptera > Curculionidae > Polydrusus > Polydrusus tereticollis. The sequence goes on from OY987329.1 coordinate 65,611,262, forward strand.
CCTATTCCGGGACGTAACAAAGATAGTTAATGATGTTGTTTACTGAGGGAATAAGAAACTAAACTATGTTCGGGTAATTTATTCATACAAGGGTACTTAATTCCAGTAGGTACTATAGTTTGTACATCACACATGATTGTAATTAAATATAATAAATAGGGTAACATTTCTAAAACGTCCTTTACATTTTATATATACAAAATCTACAATATAAAAGATATGTGTTTTCATATTATATTAAAATAAAACGCTTATGATAAATTGGAATATAAACTATTTTAATGTTTATTATGATTTGTTAAGGAGCATAAGCCAACTTTTAAAACTTTATAGACGAGAAAATTATTAATAACCAAATATACAGGCCATACCGAAAGATTAATATTTTTACTGTTTAATTAGGTATATATTAGGAGAGAAAATAGACCGCTAATAAGCAAATATTTGATCTCAAACGAAATCTGTCCAAATAAAGGGAATGTACACAGAATTTTTTTTTTCAATCACATTTTTCGATGATATTGCTATAGAGATAAATTAAATTACCTACTTACTATGTTCTAAGTGTAATTTTAATCGGTAGTACATTATACTTAATATTATTATGTTTTTATATCACCATATAAATTACTTTTTAGGAAGACAAGGCGTTTTTTAAAATCTACAATATGTGGTCAGATCTTAGAATAATTTTAAGGGGTTTTAGTTTCGTTATATAGGTACCTATTAAAAAGTTTAACAACTCTAGCGTATAAATGTTTTTTTTTACTAGCATCACTACTGTCAACTTCAAGTTTTATATAAAATCTAGCTATTGTTCTAATATTTTACTAACTTTCTTACTACTGCATATAAGTACACATTTACAGGCCAAGAGATAAGTCTAGTACCTAAATAAATACTGAGTATGGTTATACTTATAGGAGCAAATTTCTAACATATAGAGGCCAACTAAGTTTTAGAGAAGGGGTATTACTGTATAGGTATTAGGTAGGTAATTCGTATTGTCCAATTTCAAAATTATCACATTTTATTTAAACTCCGTGTACATGTTTAATTGGTACAAAATGTTCGCAACGAATTTTAATAACGAGAGTGGTTTAGGTGTTTTAAGAATTCATATTTTGGGAAAAATCAAATTAAAAAAAAAGTATTTTATGACGACTATTGGGAATTTAAATTAATTCTTGTACGATTTGATCTATTTGGATAGTTACGTCTCTTTTTACGTTGGTAAGTTGGATTCTTTAGATTTACTGGTCGTTAAGGCTAACATAACGCGAAAAGTAAAAGTAGCCAGGTTTAAAATAGTTAATCTGCGTTTGAAAACGACGTGACAGGTTTTATAAAAACAGGTACTGGTACAGTATGTTCCAACGAGGACTGAACAATGGCTTAATTTTGACTTTCCCTGTATTTTTGGAAAAACACAAAATTGCCAAACGATGTTTTTTTTTTAGTAGAATTCAAAAACCTCACTAAAAAAAAATTGAACCGAAAACAAACGACTGACGCCATGGACGTAACGTTTTTTAAAGGGAACGCTCTATTTTAAAAATTTTAACCAAAATAGAAGTAAAAAATGTGACTTCTTCAAAAAACATATAAGAAATGGGGTGTTCCATTTAAAAAACGCTACATCCATGGCGTAAGCAAGCCGTTTGTTTTTGGTTAAAATTTTTTTTTGGTGAGATTTTTGAATTCTACTGAAAAAAATACATCGATTGGCTATTTTCAGTTTTTCCAAAAATACAGAAAATGTCAAAGTTAAGCCATTGCTCAGTCCTCGTTAAGAACACCCTGTACAAATACATGTTACAGTCAACGTGAAAATTGCCATAATTTTAGGGAATTTATAGAATAAAGCCGATTTTTCGAAGAAATTCGGGAATTTTATTTATATTAGTCGTAAAAACAGTATAAGCATTACCTACGTACGGTAGGTACACATTTACTGGCTTCAGACATTGTCCTCGGCCGCTCTTGATATTATTAATGGTCAGCGCTGCAGTAGCGTTCGATCGTAGCAAAAAGTTCTAGTGATTGGGCATTTTGCCAACAGAAAAAAACGATTTTGAACACAAAACTTAAAAAATCGTAACAAATTAAATATGAGAGGCGAATAATAAATTAGAAAAATGTCAAGAATTCATCAAAGTGGCAGATTTTATTATTTACGCTCGAAAACATGCCCGCCGCTTGGGTGGCGCTACAAGTGATCGCTACTGCAGCGCTACGTTCTGCTAAACGCGACCAATGTCTCACCATCAGCGACATAAATCAAATTGTTGGTGCACATGGTGTTCGGATTTCGAAATATTTACGGGATATCTCAGTATTACTAAAGATTGAAGGTTGCGGCTTGCACGTGATGGGGCGACTTTTTTGTGAAACAAAAGATGCCACCTACAGAATTTTAATTTTAAGCTAATAACTCACGTTTTGAGCATAGTCAAGATAGAAAGGATTTCTATCTCGACTGTGCGGCAACATACCGAAACGGTAAAAATTGCAGAATTTCGCTTAGAAGACGTAGTTAGTTTCTTTCAAAATATTAACATTTTGGGAAAATTAAGTGAAGTTGTGTTTTTTTTAACGGGACACCCTATACCGGGTGTTGCATCGTCGAGCGGGACATAGGAAATCCCATGTAATTTTAAATGGGGTCAATTATTGGCTTCCCTAATTATTTTAGAGAAAAATTCTATTTAGGTTTATTAAAGAGCACTAAAACCCACATTCAAAAGAATAACTTTAGATATTTTTGATGAGCCCGTTTACGGGTTATCGCCGATTTCTTTTTAACTATTTCTCCTTTTTATGGCCCCGTATTTGCGGGCACCAGTCAAGGTAAAAGATGACTGTCAAATAAAGTTGTCATTTTGAAATGTGTGCTTTATTGTTATAAAAACTCGTACATCGAAAATATTAAAGGTGTATTTATGAGTACAAATTAATCTGAATAAAACTAAAATAAAGTATCCAATTACAAGGTTAATTATGACATTTTACATGTTTCAATATTTTACTAATTAATAGGTAGGTACTATTAAATTGTTAGAACTTTAGGATTTAAGAAGATGTTCAAATATTCCTCCATTGACTGCTAGACAATAACCGAGGCGATCATAAAATTCTCTTCTTACATTCGCTAGTTGGTAAACTGAAATTCTATTGCATTCGGCAGAAATAGCATTTTTTAACTCGTCTAGATTTGGGTATTTTTTATCTTTGTATATCCTGTTTTTTAAATGGCCCCAGAGAAAGAAATCATTTGGCGATAAATCAGGAGACCTGGCTGGCCAATTTACTGTATGATTTAAGCCTTAACATTTCCATTAAAAGCACGGTTTAAATATTCCCGGACAGCCAGGGTACTATGTGCCGGGCAGCCATCCATTTGGTACCAAACTTCCTGATTTTCCCTGGCGGCATCATGTAAAGTAGGTAAAATATGATCTTCAAGTAGTTCCAAAAATATTCTGCATTTAAATTTCGTGTAAGAAATAATGGCCCGATAATATTTTCTCCGAAAATCCCAGCCCATACATTAACTTTTTGTGGATATTGCGTCCTTGTTTCCACAAACCTGTGTTGGTTTTTTTGCTCCAATATCGATTTTCCACATGTTGCCGCATAGTCTAGATACAACAAGGGGTTGCTTAAAAAGTAAAAGTTTTCAAAATCATCCTGTAGCACAAAAACAAAGAAAGCTATACAAATTCTGGATGGGTTACCTTTTGTTTCACTATCATTACTAATAACTGAGATATGCCGCAAATACATCAATAGCCGGACACAACTACTAGTGCTAGATTTCCTCTTAGCTTCCCGACAAGTCAATACTTACTTTTCAAGAAAGAGTAAATGAACATTTTGGCAATGGAGTACCTACTGATTGCAGCCTTTTATTTTTTTACCTCAAATAATATCGTCAAAAATTGGATCGACAAAGTAATTAACGAAGACAATAATGGTGTCCTAACAATGTAACCTAGACTTGTGAGATGGTGTAGTTCGATCAAATCAGTCACGGCCCCTTCCTTTGGTAAGGCATGTTGAAGCTGATTCATAGCTAAAAAAAAACAAGTATGTTTTTAAGGGTTAGTTATTTATCCTGGTTTCCATAAAGCATTTTCTATTTAGTATCTTCCGTCAGCTACTCCTTTGCAGCAACATTATAAAATGTTTTAGTGAAAACCAGCTCTGTAAGATTTTTGCACCGCCTGTTTCTTTAAACCTTCAAGCGCACTCGGATTGTCCACTGTTGATCTCTGCCCATAACGTATGTATTCACCATAATGTCTCACCCTCTTAAAATTTTTATTTGTCATGCTAGGTACAAATAATAGTACATTATATACCTAGGTTGAGAAGTTAGCAATTATATAGCGAGCGCTTTTATATCCTGAGGTGCGAAGTTATAACAACTTTCTTAACTGAGGCACATATAGTTTTTTCTAATACTGATACCAAAATAGTACATATTTAATTCCTTTAGATCTTTATATTAACCATTTCTGCCCAATTTTCAAAATATTTCGATAATCAAGTAGCCTGGGAAAATAAAACTACAGAAATGCAATTTTAAATGTCAGAAAATTTGTTGTCGTGTTGACATTTTTGAATATGACAGTTTCCTTTTGAAATATATTTCAATTTATGTTTTATCACAAATTTGATATTATTTTGCGGAATATCTTTATTTAAAATGGTTAGTGAAGGCTCAAACCCAATAACATGTTACAGAAACGGCGAGGAAGAATTCTAAAATCGTGTGTAACTTATCTTCATCACACAGAATGTTTTTCGTTATTTACCTAGGCTAGGTGATATTTTATTATCGTTATTTCCCTGGGTAGAGAAATGGAGTAAATACTGGCGATTTCTCAAGTTAGTAGTAGAAAAAATATCATCACATCATATATAGGACATAGCATAAAATGATATTTTCCTAAATGGGGCACCCCATATATTGTCCAAATTTTTGGATTCTACCTAAAACTTTAACGTTAAATGTAACATACGTTATACCTTCAAAATATTCACATTTAAAAAGGAAATATTTTCATTAATTTGATTTGCACATATATAGGGCATCCCACTATGGTCAATAACCCTGTACGAGTGTAGAACAAACAAAGGTAACAACACAAAAATTACGGAAAAATTTCGATATCAAAGTACTATAGGTATAAATAGGATTATCAATAAATACAATAACAATATTATTGTTCTTTTGGTTATGAATTTAAACATAAACTAAACATTAAAGAAATTAAATAAAACAGTCCAATTCCAAAACAGACCACTTAGCGACTAATAATTAGAAACGTTTTAGAGTATATTAAACGTCTAATGTATATGCGGTCTGCTGATTTCTAAAAAGGCGATATTAACACAATCCGCTTCCTGATTTTACTTTTTAGGCTGCAAGATCAATTTTTGATTATATAAATAACATAGATTCAGTGAAAACTAATGTCACGTTACAATCCAAAATTAGATGTAACCTGATCATAAAAACAGGATAATATGTAATCTGGATTTCTGAAAAATAGTATTTTTCTTCATAATAAGTCATTGTGGAAAAACTGACCTCTCGATTATTCAAAATTATACCCCTTCAATATTCACGCTTTTACAGTAACGTCTGATGGGAAAGAATATGAAGTGACAGTAAATTTCATTTTTGCAGTGTAACTCATTTCTTAATCCAATATCTACAGTTCTGAAATTATTATAGGCATTATGGGTTCATTATGAGACGCTTGTACTTAATTTTTGATTTTTAAATTGGCCGTTTAGTTATTCAGTTTAGATTCATTTCTTCTGATTATTTAAACACCAACTTCCCACAGTTTTAAAGACTGAATTATATCAGCAATGTGGAAGTTTAGCAAAATGTGTATGTAAATTTCAACATACAAATGCATACAATCTATCCGGTTAGCAGAAACGGAAATTGCCAATTTGTTTTTTTCCAATGGAATTTCGTTAAAAGTTACGACCCCTTGTGAACCCTTTAAACGTCTTTAAGGAGCGGCGCGCACTGAAGTAATGTGGCAGTGGTGAGAAAGGAATGGTCCGTGGTATAGGAATGGTCAATACTTAGTGTGACAGTGGAATACTGGTATCAAAGTGATTTAATGCGTACTGCAATGACCAACGTATACTGTCACCGATTAAATGTGTCGAACGCGTCTGGATCACTGGTGTATTAGAAAAAATTGTCGGTTCGCAGTTGTATAATAACCTAAATTTACACGGAAATACAAATCTACGAGCAGGGGCGACAGAATGTTCTGAAAGCACGTGTTGAGTAAGTAGATAAATTTTAAGCAATGACGATAAATTAAAGTTGTCAAGGAAAGATCAGATGTACACATGTAGCACCCACGTATGCGCGAGTGCTATATGTGTAGAATATAAGAGCTTGGCGGGAGCGCGGATACAATTCTGAAATATCAATATATCGAAAGTTGTGTTGCCAAGTTATTGTGAAAGTCGTAATAAGTACAGGAATTTGATAGTGATGCGGTGAATACCATTCTTCATAAATCTCAAAAATCCATGTGTTCAATTCTACACATGGAACTTCACTTGTGATATATGTGCTTTAACTTCAACCAGTTTATTAAATATAGCCCTCAGAGGATGCTCTTTTATTTGTACAGCTTGCTAACCTCAACACCCGATGCAGAAAGAAAAAAGTAAGTAATATTGGATTCACTTCCCTAACAGAAAAATAAAAAAAAAAATTACTGTCTATAAACACGTAATAAATCTGGACAGCCATAAGTTTATGCTTTTTTGTCGAAGAAAGAGAGTGATACTACGCCTTATGTTTGAAAAAAAGAATACAAACTTCAGGAAGTGTTTCTCCCGAAGAAAAGCTTTTAATAACTTTGCGGTTGCGATAAAAGCAGTAAAATAAATTAATTTAAGTTGGAGACTAGGGGCACACGCGGCTGACGCCAGGCTACTTACAAAAAAGCACCCCACCGTCATTTCCCATTTTGATAGACGCGACTGCATTTTCTTACACAGGTTCTAGCGATTGCACCTTCCACCACGCCGCTGCCACGCCACCTTGATGCGCGCATACACGAGCGAGGCTGGCAACAAACGTTTAAAGCAAGGTTCATCTGCCAAGGTCAAGGGCGTATCTATACCAGGAATAAGCTGCAGGGATCTTCAGAGGTCTTGTCACATATCAAATCTATTTTTGACAATTTAGAACTAGGCGCTTTTTGATGGGGATTGGAAAACATGGCTTCGGCTGCATGTTGATTTTAACACCATAACATCGCTTACATTTGCACGAGTTTTTCTAAACATGTTCATCCGTGGTGCTCTTTTGAAACTGCATAATCTGATGACGCCTCCAATTCGGATGATAGATAGAGTTATTTTTTAAAATAAGGCGCGGATCCTTTGTCGCTACGGTATAATATGAACCTTTTTTTATTAGCAAATTAGGCAGCCACACACGAAGACTTGATGTGTGCCGTGCAAGATTCGCGCGCTGATGTGTTTATTATTGGAGCGTCACGAACGGTTAGTACTTGGCGCGCAAATGTGGTTGTCAACTAACGGTCGCTGTTAGAGTTTGCTTATTATATTTTTACTGTCATAATATGAGTGACAGTCGACCAAGTATGTAGAATAAATAATTTTGTAATGTAGTAAGGATTAGCGACTAGAATATAAAGCAGGTGTCTTGGTCATTTTATTTAAATACTACAATCGGATCTTTAATTTGATATCAAGGGATACGTCAATTTGGGATTTTATAGTTCTGATCAACAACAATAACAGTGTATCAAAAATACAGTTTAACTGTAGTATAACATCCCTTTGAAATAACCAATAGTAATTAGGAATTTTAAAAGCTTTATATTTTCTAATAAAGGTTCGTTTGAAAGCCGCGAGATGTCGCTTTAAGTTACATCTCGCCGTCTGTCTCCCTTTAGAGATATTTTTGCAATCTTAAGTCAGTTGGGTTGGAAAGTACCAAGTGAATTTCTTATTCTGCATTTTAAAGATGCCTTCCAAAAAATGTTACCAAGTTTATCAAAGGAGACAGGGAGCATTAATTAAAATAGGTAAAGGTATGAAACCCATTACTAAGCGCGATTGGGTCAGTAAAATAATATAGTCATTACGGTGTCCAGTGAATCTAAACCTGAGATAACAAAATGTTCCACAATCCATTCTAAGATAGTTACGAAAACCATAGGGATTGTTTTCTCTAACTTAACTTTAGACAGAGGTGGTAATTATACCATATCTTGCCCTTTCTTCCAACCATTTGAGCCCTCTATAACACCCGGTGGTGCACCACCAGCCTGGCTCTAGAAAATCCCATGTAAATTTTGCAAATATTGGCTCCCCTATTAAATTTACATCAAAATTGTATTAGATTTTTTTGAGGATCCTTGTATGATGGACACGCACACCAAATTTTCTTATTTTCTAATAAGTCAATTAAAAGTTATTTATTTATTTCGTTTTACGTACTTGCGTTATTAAAGTAATCATTATTTTTTCTTGAATACTCAAAAACATTATTAAGAGATAAATACGAGCCGTAGAAGTCCTAACACCTTCTTTATTTTTTAAAATTCGTAGACGTTTCGATCAAAAGATCATCTTCAGGGCGAGTGGTAGGTTATCACGAAACTATATCCACATCAGACAATACAATAATGGGTACACACATTAGTTATTAATTAAACTTATCAATTACATTTAAAAAAGTTACAAAGTAAAGATCACGAAACAAACACGAACGTTAAAAATCTTTTTTGAGAAGGGTTTTAACTTGTTTTTTGTGCATGGAAGATTTTCGCGAAAATTTTTCTAACGTCGCTTTTACTGCTGGGGATTTTTACCATTGCCTGAGAAGAACCGTGACTCTGTTTAGGGAAACAGGTTCTATACAACATAAAAAAAAGGAGCTGGAAGACCATCTGTAAGAACCAAAGACGTAAGAACAGAAGACTTAATGCAAACGCTCGTGGAATAATGCAAAATACACCAACAAAATGTGTAAGACGCCTGTCTCAAGAAATGGGAAGATCTTATGGAACATGCAGGACTATTCTTAAAAAACAGTTAACTTTGTTTCCTTATAAAGTGCAAGCATTCTAAGAAATACGAGCAGCAGATTTTAAAAGACGCAGGAATTGCTGTCAGTTACCCAAAATGTATTGGAAATAAATTAGACCTGACATTTTTTTCTGATGAAGCCTGGTTCCACCTCATGTGAATTCTCAGAATACACGTATGTGGAGTAGTGAAAATCCCCATTTTCTTGTAAAGTCCACATTGCACCCATAAAAAATTGGTGTCTGGTTGGCTGTTTCCCGAAGAATTGTTAGTCCTATTTTTTTCCATTACACAGTTACAGCACAGCGGTTAGGGATCATACTTTGTATCCACTTGTGGAGCAATTACTTGAAGAATATATAAAAAGATACTCGTACTTGACGATGAACCACGTTATGGTTATTTTCAACAGGACGTGGACGGTTTAACCGCCCGTACATCGGCCGAAATTATTAATTACTTACGCAATTTTTTCGACCACAAATTGATCAGTTTTCGATCAGACATTGATTTCCCACCCAGATCACCTTGTTTGACGGTTATGGATTACCTCATTTGAAGAACAATATTTTTAATACACCAGTTACAAGAAAGGATTATCCAAGAATGTCGTAACATTTCTCCAGAGATGCGGTTAACGCTTTCGACGATATGAAGAAACGTGTGAATTTATGCTTGTAGCATTTGGCAATGGCTAATTTCAGCAATTTCTGTAATTCTTATTTTCCTTCCTCTACATTCTTACTTGGTTTGTTAATTTTGTAAACAAATATTTGTTTACTTATTTTATTATTCATCAGTTTGGCATATCGTGTCATATGAATTTGACACAATTTTAACCTAATTTTGGTTAGATATATCGTGAAAAATATATTTCTTAACATAGCGTTGTAGTGTTCTGTATAATGATTTCGTTTACAACTGGTATACTACGTTATTGGTTGTAGGATTCTGAACACAATAGCATGCCTAAGTTATTTTTCAAATTTGAAGCAAAGAGGGGCTCTTGAATATGGAGAAGTAACCACGAGGAAAGCGTAGGGTTTTATTACTAAAGAATCGTAGGCAGGTTAGCTGCACCTGTAATAACCAACTTTCATGTTGTATTAAACATTATTAATTACTTACTTTTAAAGCAGTCCTCGTAAACACACAAACTTCAAGCAAAATCTTTTAGATATGCCACACGCCCCTCAAGATTTGCCCGATTTGAAAGACTTCTAGCATACTAACAAAAACTTTGGAACGTGACACTCTAAACTGCCGGCATCGCATCTTTGTAATTGACTACATAGTTTTAAATGGGGCCGGAAATCCAGACCTGCGATCCGTTCGATGCTGATAGGTAAACGCAGTCCTATTTAAAACTATGTCGTTGTAGAAATTTTGGCCATGTGTGGAGAAGGTCGCTCCTGAAGCCTGCCGATTTAGTGCTTCGCTTCGGAACACCCCGTGCTCTACGCGCGCTCCGTGTGTGGCTGACTTTTGTGTAAATCATTAAAAAAATAGTGTGGGTTAGGTAAAACATTAACAATGAAACTAAACACGTATCTGAAGTGTTGTTAAATATCAGAGTAGGTACTGTCAAACGACTACAAAAAGAGCAAGTTAATCTGTAAAAAAAGCATATTAATAGGGTTTGATCAAGCATAAGTTCTACTTTATGAAACTACTTTATTCGTAACGGCTCAACTACAAGTGCAATTGCGGCAACACGGCCGTTCTAACACTACACATGGAAATACATCTACGCTAACACTAGTAACTATCAAAACTTACACAGTACTTGTAATCCTACAGTAATTTTTAAGATACATACGACAAACTTCTAAACATTAAGTCTAAGCTAAGTAACAAGTTAGTCAATAGGTGGGCAATGATACCTAGGATGCCTATTAATTTCTGAGTTAAAGTTTGAAAATCAATCTGACCCTCTTTTTTTAACAAACTACAGAGGTATTTACAAATGAGTTTTATTCAATATAATTGTTACAAAAATAGAGGGTTCATTCTGCTTTCACAACACTTATTGCTTTTCAACTGGGTATAATGTACAAAAAACGAAATTATAATACTTGCACCGTGCTTCATTAGCATTTTTTCAGCCTAATGACATAATAGTATAAATAATAATACTAAAACTATATGATAATAAATATTTGGCACGACGACCACGTATCCCTTTATTCAAAAGAAATAAATGATGATGAAGCACAGTAGAGTAAAGTAAAAAATATCAATGACATATATAATTATATAAACCTGATTTTTTTTTCAGTTTTAGTTAAAACAGTTATGATGAATATCATATGCCTATTTCTATTCTTCTGCTTATTTATTATTAAACCCTTTTATAAGCCAGAAAATGGTGATTCCTGGAAAACATCTTACCTGACGGGAAAGTTAAAATAAATATTCCACAATGATATTTTTTATTTACCCTACAGAACAGGCAAATAGATGCCTAATAACTATCACAAGGCCGAGTCAGTGGCTTACCTACCTAAATTAACCCTAGGTTTATATTACCATAGATAATAAGACTGTTAAAACTACTTATGAGCGATACGAGACTAAGAGCAAATTCATTAGACTTTTTAAATTATTAATATAATACCTATCTATACTGTTAGCTAAAAGTGGTAACCTGCTTCTAGAACTGTAAAAGATACTTCAAAGAAGTATCTAGTTATTTTCATAAAAAAAAGTATTTAGATACACCAAAAAAATAAATACCTACACAAGAAAAGTATCTACTTAGATACTGTATTTAAGTTACCTTAAAGTAACTTAGATGTCCAAAGAAGGTTAGATACTCGTAAAGCTAAGTTCATATAAATGCGAATCACGCATTTCGCATCCGAAAAATTACCTCTGGCGAATCACGCATTTCGCATCCGAAAAATTACCTCTGCTGTTCTATTTCATATAGGTGCGAATTTCGTTAGTGTTTTAGGAATATTTTAGTATAATAAATAAAGACACACTAAGTCTAAGAATATTTTAGTGTTTTTTAGTTTTCAACATTTTGAACGGCAAAACATTGGCCCAAAAAACTATACAACCTCAAGCTTCAACACTCAATGTTCAGGCTCTGGAAATTTTTAGTTTGTTTTACCTTTACTTATTGATTTCTATTATGATTATAATCACAAATCTATAAAAAATACCACAACTTCGTTTCGCCTCCGTATTTATAAAACACGAACTGCACTTTTGTAAATCCGAGAGAGCAGTAACCTATTTTGGAGCTAGAATATTAATTTTCTTTAAAAAAGAGGATAATGTGACCACTATTTAATAATATTTTTAATTATGAACTAGTCTATTGCCAATAAATGCTAAAATCGTAGGAATATGATTCCCGCCCTCCAGATTTTAAATCTTGCCAATTCGCAAAATTTTTAAGTTTCGTTTTGGCACTTCTACCGCCAAAAAAATACATATTTGAAATTGACCAATTAGAGCACTATTCGCAATTTGTGATTAGCGTCTATATGAACTTTACCTAAAGTAACTAATATAAGATGCCATCAAAAAGTAACTAAAATATAGGTACATTTTCGGTCATGAAACAAGTAGCTTAGTTACCAGTAATTTAGATACGTTTAGTAACTAGATACCGTACAGTACCTTCTTTTGCAGGTTACTCACAGCTCTGCCTGTTTATTGTCCCATTGGGTATAAATTGATGTAGCAACGTAACTGTTTTAGCCAATGATACAATATGAGTAATATTAACTTGTTTCCAAATAAATTAAAGATAGCCATAAAAATGAGAAGGCACGTGCAAAGTCAAATTTTGAGGTTAGTTTGAAAAACGACATATTTTACGCTATGACAGCAATAGCTGCTTTTAAATAGCTACTAATGCATTTGTTACATTGTTTGAGTTGGCTAGACCTAATACTGTTAAATACATCTTAAAAAGTCATTAAACGCAGATCATCGTCATTAAATTAAAGTTATTATGAATCATCATAACTAGCTTTTTAATTTTTATAGCTACCTACATTCTTACTTTATGATTTAAAAATTATTCTTAAATTTTGCTCTTAGTTTTGGTATGCCTTGACTTAAACGCCAGACAATAGACTCATTGGTCCGCAAATCACAAAATTTTAACAACGAAATTTGCTCAATTCTTTACTAATCATTTTTTTTATAGAGATTAAATTTATACCTAATAATACTTTTTGATCTTTAAATTCAGTGTTTGAGCAGATTACGTTGCTATTCGAACATGACAACTGCGTGGTTGCACAGCAAAAGGAATATTTGGAATGTCAGCAGGTTTCCTCTAAAGAGATTCGTTTTTTTACATATGTTTGACAAGTCGCTTAAGTTTTATTTAAACCAATTTTTAGTCTACAATGACTAGATCTGCGGGGAAAAATAAGACTGGAAATGCCGGCACTAGCTCGGCAAGCTATGGCGAAGCTGCACTTGTTACCAATATCAGTTAATGCTTAATTAGTTCATAAACGCTGTCGAAGCCAGAAATACTTTAGCCCTAGGTTATTTAATTCAATAATATTAATTAATCAATTAATAATAACGTAGTTGCCCCCCTACCTCTACTAAATTTCTAATCAAAATAAGAAAATAGTTATTGGAATACCAAACATTATTATTTTAATTAAAATCCAGTTTGACTCTACCGGGAAGAAAGCATTTTTTTTTGGTAGATTGATTATTTGAAATTATGCAGGGAAAGATATAAAGTAGAAATGTTATTTTTTAGGGATACGACAACTTCGTTATTTCAAATGGAACACCCTGTATATTCTTATCTAGGATAAAAGTTTGAACCTTTACCATTCTAAAAATCCCTACTAGTACATCTTTATCTACACAAGTCACACAAGGTCATTGAAATGAATGGCGGCATATTGAGCTGCTTCAATTATATTATGTAATTCGGATTTTGTTGTGAACACCACATAAATAATTGGATGTTTTTTTATTACGAAATGTGTTCTTATTGATTGATGACAGGAACTTGTTAGGTCCAGGTAATTTAATTGATCCGACTGGTTTTGGTATTTTGATCAGCGCCTGATATTTTTTCTTATACGTCGGACAGTGATCTTCTAAATGCTCGATATCTCCATAAGTTTTAGAATGGTCAAGGATCAAACTTTCATTCTAGTTAAGAATACACAGGGTGTCCATTTGGAACAAAGAATTAGTCTTATCACTGAAAAATACCATGTCTACTTTCTATTTTGCCCTGTATAATTTCAATCTACCAAAAACAAACTTCAAAGCAACGTGAACTTCTCTGAAAACCGCAACTTAATTCATCATTCATCATTCACCACTATGACCCAGTAAAAAAGCAAAGTATGGAAGGGCTAACCGCTTTCCGGAAAATTCCGTGTTGCTCCTTCAGCAGACAAAATCATGGCAACAGACAGACTCTAAAGATATCATCTTAATCGAAAGAAAAATACCTGGAAAATTAAGGCGAATCATTTCTTTTCCATCAGGATACCCACAAAAGTTTCGAACAATCCTCTTAATCTCCTGATCTGGCCCCCAGTGAATATTGGCTAATTCTTAAATTAAAAGTGTTGTGGAATCCATTTTTCTGGCGACGGTTAATAGGTACGAGAAGATTGAGCATCGTTATACTAATAGTGCTATTATATAACTCATTTTTTGAATATTGAAGCCTTGGCTATAAAAATGATATATCCAAAAAGATTGGTCAATGTGGAGCAATTATCAACACACCCCCATGTTTTTGGAGGTCCAAGAATTTCACAATCGCACTTCATTAAAGATTGGTGTGACAAAATAATGTTTCTATCCGCTGGGAAAAGCACCATTGCAGAGAGATATAATATTGAATAGGTACCAAGGGTTCTTCCATTGATACAGCACATTCTCTAAGAGTTAAGTTTGGGATCATATCAGGATATTGTTTTGCATTTTAAGGAAATTTTAAATGAAATTACTCGTTTGTGAATACTGCTCATTATCTAGGGCTGATTTTGCAATATCTACTGTGCTCTTAGAAAATCGACTTTTGGCACATATTGACCCATATCGAAATGGCATATGGTGATAAGTCGGCATTTATTGTATATTGGGTAAAATTCCAACAACAGTAGAAAGTAGAAATGCAAATAGAAGGAATTTACGAAAAATTTAAATGAAAAATGAAAAAGGTTCAGTGCCTTTCTTGTTCCATTAAAGTTAATTAGTTATAATACGAAGTTAGCTTCAAGACAGGTAATCAAATGTATTTTTTAAGTAAGTTACATCTGGCGTTACAGAATAGGAAACTTGGAAGTCTGTACCTGTGGTATTTACATCCAGCTACAGCGTTATAGAGCCAAGTTACAGAATAGCACCATAAGTGTGTTAATGTTACGGGACTATGTTATATATAAATTGTTTGCTTCTATGTTATATGCAAGAATGATGAACCATGTATAAAATTGTAAATTTTAAATTTTGACTCATTGCTCATATCTGATAATGATAAAAATACGTAATGTTGCTAATAGAGATTTTTACTTAAAGCCAGTCTTTGGTATAACTGTTTGTTTTTAAAAGACCACCCTATATTATTTTAAATATTATTATGAAATTTTACAATTGAAACCAAGGTCTTCATGGAAGAATTACTTGCAAATTTTTGATCATTCTGCATTGCACACTGCTAAAAGGTGTTTCATATTTACAAGACGCCCTGTATAATTAGTAGAGTAGGGGGGCGGGCTATTTTTTAAATAGGGCATTAGTTCACATAGGAGAATGGAATATCCATTTATGCATGTCATATTCTCAGTGTCTTTAATATTTGAACTTTTCCAACTGACCACAGCGCGATTTAATATTAATTTTATGTAATAACCACTCTTATCAGTAGTGTACACTATATTTACAAAACCACTAACACATAGCCGTGGTTAATACTTAAGAGATGTCTTTTACGGAATGCACTTAATTGCTTAATCTTAGCCTAGTTAGATTATTTTTATTTAAAATTATTGTTTTTATTATTTTCTTTAAAAGCTCTTCGACTTGCCAAACCTGATCTCAGACAGTCAGGCACAATTTTTAGATAATAGCATACACCGTGTGCCCGGAATTTGAGTATCTTTAAATATGAGGATTTGGCTTATTTTAAGAGATAGAGAAGCGGTTAAATGGGAAAAGTTTCAGGCAATTTTTTATTGATTGCTATTTTTCGCCATCATCTATATCAAGGGTACTAAAAAGCCATTTCGGAGACTTGATCCAATATTTATAAACCACATTTAAGACTATTACGAGGTTTAAATGTTACTAATTTAGTTTTACCTGTATTTGCGATACAAGATATTTGACGTGATCAAAGCAAGTTATCTGCATTAATAGAATGCATATTCTGAATTTGTGTGGACGTAAAAATAAGCGTGTTCTCTAAACACGTTCTATATCTGCGTTTCTTAAGCGGTTCTGGTTCTTTCGTTTTTGAGTACAGGCCATACCCTTGTTATTTTTTAAAAATTTTAAATCCTTATCATCGCCACTTCATCACTTTAAGTAAGTCAGATTTTGGCTAAAACCTTTCGGCTTCCTGGATTCGTAATCAATTTTGCTATTTCTTTTGACGGCCATCTTGGATTTTTCGATGGTACGAACTCCTCTTAAATTACCTTTTCAATGATGTATCATCTGCTAACAAAATACTAAGTCATTTTTAAAATAACTATCAATTTACATTTTTTTTACTTTAATAAACTTCTAAGTTTAAATAGATATTATTTTCGTGAAATAGTCCCTAACGATGAAGGATTTTGAGGGGTATGGTATGGTATCAACAAAAGATGGTTGCCTGGTACACAACACTGCGACAAGTAAGCACATTTCTAACAGACATTTTAGTTCAACACCTAAATTCTTTTAATGGGTCAATTTCCTGGGCATCAGGGTCACCTGACCTCAGCCCCCTAGACCAGCCATGTTCACATGACATCTACGAATTGATTGGACGCTTGATGTTGGTTCTAGGAAACCGAAACGATGTTCAAAATGTGACTAAATAATCGTGTTTTAAGTAAAAAGTGGCAATAAAAATGTGTTTAAAGATTTCAAAAATACATTTCAAAATATCTCAAAAACATAAAAACCCAGTATCGCTTCAAAAGCGCGAATAAAATAAAAATAATAAAACATAGTTGCCTAAACTTTCCCCATTCAACTGCCTCTCTATCTCTTATAATAAGAGAAACTCCATTGATATGGACTCAAATTCCGAACACTCTCTATAGCAAAAAATTTTCATTCTATTAAATTATCGACGGGGTCCAAAAATAAATTTTGCTCGTTAATACAATTTTTTTGCAAAATATTAAGAATATAGAAAATTTTTAAGAATGCAGTTTTGCTTTTCGGCTACACAAGAACTTGATGTTCTTAAAGCAACCTGGTCTATTTAGGTTTAGCAAACAGTAAAGAGCTCTCTACAATAATTACCGATAAAAACCAAATTAATGTCGTTAAGATTATCTTAAATTTTAACGCTGGGTTTATTTGTTATTTACCCATTTAACGTAATTAATTAACAGTTCAAAAAATAGTTTTAGTTCATACCTACCTATCCTAAACATCTATATGTAGTTTCTTTAACACATAGATGGTGTTAAAGAAAACACACAAAACAATAAGAATTAGTGTAAACAAAGGTTTATTATTCTAGGACCTAAATCAATGAGATCTATTAACAAATAATTTAATATCATTAAGTGTAAAATGATACAAGTTAATAATATAGGTAAAGTGTTTTTCAAGATATATCGTTTTTCGTCGCGACAGTCATAAGCGTACCCACCATAAACACCCATTAAAATAGCAGAGAGGGCGGTATAATTATTTAAATACTGTGCTTAATTGAAGTAGATATACAGGGTCGCTCAGTTACAAGTATATGAGTATATTTTGTAAACATAAAGGTTGTCTCCAAAGTACACTTAAATCAACTTTATTTTTTTAAATGGGAACTATTTGTTACGTTTCGATTCTCTATGAAAAATAAGTATGGTCCATGTACAGGGTTATCCAACCAAGACTAGACAAGGCGATTTTTTGACTTTTCCTGTACTTTTATAAAAAAACTGAAATAGCCATCTTAAGTCATTTTCTCCCGCGAATTCGAATATCTTCAGCAAAAAACAATTGAACATCAAACAAAAGTACTAGGGGTCACTTTGATATTTTTTTAAATGGGATGCCGTATTTTTAATGAGCTTATCCGATTTCTCATATAAATTTTGATCCAAAATGTTGGATTTTTAATTCAAAAACGCCTTTTTTCTTCAGTTTTTTTTTTTTTTTATTTTTTTTTTGAATTAAAAATCCAACACTTTAGATCAAAATTTATATGAGAAATCGGATAAGCTCATTAAAAATACGGCATCCCATTTAAAAAAATATCAAAGTGACCCCTAGTACTTTTGTTTGATGTTCAATTGTTTTTTGCTGAAGATATTCGAATTCGCGGGAGAAAATGACTTAAGATGGCTATTTCAGTTTTTTTATAAAAGTACAGGAAAAGTCAAAAAATCGCCTTGTCTAGTCTTGGTTGGATAACCCTGTACAAGGC
The DNA here is from genome assembly GCA_963920685.1 of Polydrusus tereticollis. Taxonomy (NCBI): domain Eukaryota; kingdom Metazoa; phylum Arthropoda; class Insecta; order Coleoptera; family Curculionidae; genus Polydrusus; species Polydrusus tereticollis. Next base: position 65,629,977 of record OY987329.1, read on the forward strand.
TTTCAGAGATAACAAATAGGCATTAGGCATGCCAATATCTGATCGAGCTTGATTTTGCGTGGTGTGTCGCGCGCTTACTTGTACGTTTATGGACGATTCGTGTCAGTTTCAATTAATTTAAGGAGCTAGCTATTTCAGGAAAAAATATAAAAATATTTTAAGAGTCATGAGAAAATTATTCCCGCTTTTTAAACCAAGTTTTTACCCATTTTGATTTTTTTCTTCTGTTTTTTTCTATTATATACTATTGCGACGACAGAAGCAATCACAACCCACACTATACAAAACGAAGCTGACCTGACAACTAAATTTTGATCGTGTATGCCCAAATTTTCATTTCACATTTGCTCCAGTGCAAGCATGCTTCAGTTTTGCCCCTGCATGTAGGGGCCGGTTAAGGGCCTATTCTTCAATTGGTCCACTAAGTGGTAATTTTGAAAGCACAGAGTAATTGTATATTCCCTTGCTCATTTTCTGCTTGCACTTCGGTAGTAGAGGAAATTGGTGCGTTCTACATCCTCCACCGCCCGATAGGATTAAATATTCTCAAATTTCTTTGACATTAATAATAGACCTACGTGGTTTCTTGAAACACATCTTGCTAATGTTATGCGTAGATGTGTGTCTCCTAGAACAGGGTCTGTTTCAAGAAATGGGCTTGCAAACACAACCTCAATGCAACGCCAACACAACAATAACGAGACATGGTTGAAGAAAAAACTTAACAAACAAATTAATTCTTTCGGAGGGTGGAGGGTGTAGAACGCACCAATTCCCTTTACTAACGGTACTTCTTAGGTACGCGAGATGTTAATCTAATTTAATGTTTGGAAAACGGTCAATAATAGACATTTAGAATACATTTTTGATCAAAAATCTCAAGAGAAACAAGATGTTCAATAAAGAAAGTAAAGTTGATATTAACAAGGTGTACTTTTGAGAAACTTTGTATAGCCGGTAGAATATTTCGCTAATTTTTTATTTAAAGCCTAAGAGGTCGCTGATCACGAATCCGAGGTTGCTTTTCTCCAGAATTTAGTAGGTAGTTCTTGAGAAAAATAATATTAAATTTGTTTCACTTCCGGGTACGATATTTGGCATGTATCCTTAAAATTTTGCTATTTCCACCGCAATATCACGTGTAGAAGCCATAACATACACTTATTTGTTAAAGAAAACGAAAACTATCACAAAAAAAACGGAAAATGCTGCAAAACGTAAAAACTTGAAGGAAACAGAAATATTTAGATTGTCTGACGATAACAGCTGACAGCTGAAAAGACGACCGTTTATAATAGCTGATCGTTGCGCTGTTGGCATGTTTACATTGTAGCAATATGATTGCTATTTTCCTTTTTCGAGTTTAAAAAAATAATTATAAGATATAACCCTACTTTTAGAACCTTTCCCATTTCCCATCCTGGCAGAGAATGTCCCACCTTCACGTGGTCTCTGCTGGATAACAACATTTTTTTACATCGCGAATTCGAAACAAAATGACGAATTAGAAACCGGTTAGCGCCATTTTAACCCATGTAAGTTTAGTGTAGCAATGCAGTAGCATTGTTATTATTTATTTCGCGAATGTGCGCAAATTGTGGATCGACATAAAACCAGTCACGTTTGGCAACACTGTAAGTAATCTTTTCTTTCATAGACGTTTTAAGAGAGTTTTCGCGTTGAAATAGCTCTAAAACTACTGCCATTTCCGAAACTTATTTTTCAATTTTTGGCGAAAAAAGTGCTCCGTCCAACGAATTTTTTCTTTTAATCTATTGTATACATCGATTAAAATTTCAAAAATTGTTAAAATCGAGCTGACCTATACTGCACAAGACCCTTCAAAAAATGAAATGAGTAAAGTAATGTAAACAAATCTTATGACAATAAGCCAAAACGGTATATCTTGAGACCTACAATACTGCCGCGTTTCAGTCAAAAAATTTTAAAGCAATTAAGTACTTCTTGAATTCTAAGTACTGCAAAACACAACCTTATTTCTGAACCATTGCGGTTTAATTATTGCCATATCAAAAGGAATATACTTTTTTTCTAATACGTGAAAGTTACATGAAATGTCGTAGCATTTAAAGTAATACTGATTATTGCGAGTTATTGCCTAATGCTACATGAGCAGGCCAGGCAGCAGTAACAAAAACAGTTTTGAACACTGCCCACAGCATTATCGCAAATGAGATTCCGCTCTCTCCTCTCTTCTTACTTAGCAAGTAAAGGTTGTTAGGCAACCTTAATTACTTAAACATACTAAAAGTAGGGAGTAGGCACAATACGCCGCCATTGACAAAGTGAAAGATTCATGTGTATTTATTCGTTAATGTTCCATTTAAATTACACTGCTACACTTCGTGATGTAGTCGTTCTGATTTGGCATCATTATTGTCTTTACTTGAAACAAAAAGCTCCTTACTATAATCGATCAAGGTGCGATAACGACCAGATCTCTAAATAGAAAAACTGGATTGTTGATTGAACAAATTCAATTTTCCTATAAAAGCAGCTTCAGATTATCGCTGTTTCTTGTTTTAAAGTCACACCTATCCCGTGCCTAACTGGGGAATCAACTCATCTCCCAGCGTAGAACAGTTTGAACTGTTATCACCAAAAGTTTTATCGTCGACCATCGAATAGGAACACTACAGGAGAACACACCTTTCGCTTTAGGAGCTTGTCTTTTATCATTGAGTAATTATCAAAAGCTTCCCTTAAAAGTGTAAAATAAATACTAGGGATAAACAGCGTGAGCAAGAGTTTAAAGTCTATCTTGTTTCGAAAATGTATGCGATTTAGACATACATGCCGACGCCGTACATCGCTCCCCAGTCTACACCTTGAAAGCTCGACATGTCAACGTTTGTCAAATTGTACCCCTGATAAGGGCTGGGTGCGACCTGTTGGGCTGCAGCCATTTGGGCGGTAGGCGAGGGGCCTGTAGGGGCACCGGGGTTACCTCCTGCTGCTGCGCCTACTCCTGCGCTCATCTGGATTGGGTATGGTGAATATCTGTAAATAAAAACGTAAACTGTTGATTTTTATACGCAAGGTTTCCACATTTTAAAACGGCAGAAATTATCCACCTAAGCAACTTTAAGCGTTCGGCAAAAAAACATCCGAAAAAGTAGAAAATATTGTCAGATAAAAGAAAAACAAGCTCAAAGTATGCCGTGGAATTAGTTACGCGTATCTTGAATTATTACCCTTGACAGATAACCTAGGTGAGAGGTAAGCGTGAATGAAAAATAGAACTGTCAAGTTCTGAAGATTTTCTTTTTAAGAAAATTAAATGGTATTCATGCCAGAACAAAAAGCGTTTATACACAAACACTATTGAAAGTCGACTACAGTAAAACCTCTGTTTGAGATCGCCTCTATAAGGTGACCACCTGCGGTAAACGACCGGTTATGAATTCTCCATATTTAAAAATAGATATCTTATTATTTTATACTCCTCTTTACCGAAGGGCTGGCAGTGGACCAAGTTGTTTTTATGTGATTTTGTAAGGTGCGAAACAACCACTTACCAATATCCGGGCCCATAATTCAAGTAAAAGCCATCGAATCTGCTCAATGTCTAGGATTAGATAACTTTCCGTCGTCGGCACAATATTCCCTTCAAGAAAATATGTGGCGAATCAGCCGATATCAATATCGAAGACGTAACTGCTTGGTAACAAAGGCTATTGACCATTTAAAAGGATTATGCCCCGAGGGAAAGTGAAAGTTGAGAAGGAAGAAACACTTATAATAAGCAGAAGCAAAAATCGGATTTTTTAAGGGCGCACATATCGATAAGTGACCTCTTCAATGGGTCTCAAACAAAAAAGCGTGGATGACAGCAGACATCAGGACAACATGGCTTCACAGATTTGATACCAAGATGAAGAAGCAGAATAGAAGAGTTGTATTGTTTCTGTATTATGTAACGTCTCATCCCAAAATTACACTGGATAATGTCAAACTTATTTTTCTATCACTTAATACTACCTCACGTTGTCATCCTTTGGACCAAGGCATTATTCAGAATTTTAAAATGCTCTACAGAAGCTATACCACGCTTTTAACATGTATAGACAGTGGTTGTCTTCAAGAAATCAAAAATAATATTACCATCACCAACGCCTTGGATATGGGTTTCGGTGGCATGGCGCAATTTGTCCCGAGTGACAATACAAAAATGCTTTATGAAAGCCGGATTTATGTGTAAAACAGATAATATTGACGACTTCGACAAATATTCCGCTCTCACAACTGTTTCCTAACATTAAGGACACATTTGTGAACTTGAAACAATTTGCCTCTATTGATAAAGATTTGCCAACAGAAAGTGCAGAATTGCCTATCATCGAGTGTATTGAAGACATCCAAGAAACGGATAAAACTCCTCCAAACTCTGAGACAGAGGAGGAAGAACCTGAACTGGCTCCAATGTTGAAAATATCAAGCCTATCTAAAGCCTGCGCAAGCTTGAGAGACTTAGAAAACCTTTTTAATTAATTATAATTAATGCCAACAATTTTGACAAGTCAACAAATATTGCTCAATTGTTATTAAAATGTGAATCTGAATCGTATAAAAGAAAATAAAAAATATGAAGCAATCATTAATTTCTGATTATTTTAAAACATATGCATTTTAAAGCAAACATACAGTACATTGTATAATATATATGTTAGTATGCACGTGCAGTATATACATATTGGTAAATTGGCTTCATCCCAGTTAATTTTCCGATAAATTTAAACAAAAATATTTAAAATTATTTACATATATGTAGATACTTATTAATAAACAAACACTGTAAAATGCAGTTGCTTCAGTTTTTCTCTATTAATCGATCACCCCTGTTAACCGACCAACATTTGATTCTCAGAGTGTGGACGCTATTGAGAGATTTTACTGTATAACAGAATCACTTTATTTGCCTATCTTTGTACACAACTATTTTACATACAACTATTTATATTACAACTTTAACATAAAACTGTTGTAGTATTGAGAGATTTTACTGTAATTGATTTGATTTGCATGTATTAAGTAAACTCTAATTACTAAACATACAAACACATGGTTCAGAAATCTACATGTTATTTGTACCACTTACTAATAGCCCTATTTTCCAAACAAGAAAAAAAAAAAAATTAGGTATCTTACCTATAGCTAGCCAGATGAGGATATAACAGTTTACCATAACCAGCAACAGCCGCACTCTGTGCCTGTGCAGCTGCCGCGGCCGCAGCTGCAGCTTGAACATGAGCAAGGGGTTGTTGCATAGCTGCTAACGGGTTAACAGCTCCTACGCCACCAGCTACTGGTGCTGGTAAGCGCACTCCCAATCCGCTCAGCATCAGTCTTTTGCCTAATAACTGTGCACTTGCTTGCACCGCTTCTTTGGGTTGAGCTTTTTTGCACTCGACCTGTAAGTAAGAACAACAATAAGTTCATTTTATAGCTTTAATCTGGAGATTTTAGAAATTGACGCAGTTAAAGACATTTTATAATATACCCACTTTGATCGTATATATTGTGTGTAGATTTTACGTCATGACATACCTTTTTATTTTTAATGGTGTGAAAGTGAATTTCGCACACACGATCTACGACATCCTCGTTTTCAAAGGTGACGAATCCAAAACCTCTATGTCGCTTCGTTTGTTGATCCATCAGCATCACAGTCTCCTCAACTTTTCCGAACTGACTAAAGTAAGCTTTGACTTCATCGGCTGACGTGTCTTGACTTACGCCTCCTACGAAAATCTTCTTCGTCTTGTTTGGTTGCTTTGGTCGGTTTTTCGGGGTCGCGTGTTTAGGATCGATCTTCTTGCCATCCAGCGTGTGAATTGGTACTTTCAGAACTTTTTCTACACTTGACGGTTCCGAGAATGTGATGAAACCGAATCCTCTACTCCTCTGTAACAAAAAAGAAAGGTGTCAGTTTTTCTGACTCTAAATGAAAAGTTCTCTAAAAGCCTAGTACCCAAAGACCGCTTTACACTTTTTGTATACACAACTCTATAAAAACCTAAAAAATGTAGTTCCATAGTAAGCAAATTGTTCAGACCTCTGTACATTTATGTCACTTTTGATTGTATAGTTTTCTATTACCCCTGGTATTTCGAAACACAGCGCCACCTACACGGGTGTGTGTGTGTAATTACCGTTGGGACGAGATTTGACGCTTGACGGTCGTCGAACGAGTCGGCATTTTTTTCAAAATGTTAAGATATAATTTTTAATCTAGTTTTATTTTAATTATGATATGGCCATCGCCGTATTAATTGTTACGAGTTTACTAATTCACGATACCGGAATGTCGGTAAAGTAAAATTGTTTGTGCCAATTTAAGTTTAACCTGTGGTTAAACAAAATAAAAAAGTGATGCAGAACGGTGTTTTCTTTGGCGCTAATTACGCCATATCAACAGAACAAAAACCAAGAAGTTGAGGGAGTGGAAAAGCCCACAGCCCCTAACACAAATATTAATTACACCTCGCAAATCAAGATTAACAGTTTTCCATTAAAATAGACCGCAATCAAGGTCCAAATACAAAGAAAGAAAGAAAACTACCAAATGGCAGCAGGACTAAAAAAAAAAAATTTTTTTGTTACAAAAAGCACATCACGCTTGTGTTAGCAATATTTAAAGTAAGCGAGTTCCCCACCATTCCTTGACCTTAAACAGGTCTATCTCGATGTCTTCCTCCATTTGCTCAACCTTTTCATTATGCCATAAAATTGTTGTATCGTCGGCGAACATTCTAAATTTTCCGGATATATCCAGATTTGGAAGGTCGTTTACATAAAATAGTAAAAGGAGTGGGCCCAGTACAGATCCCTATGGAATACCCGACTCAACGTCCCTGTACGCTCAGAATAGGCATTACTAAATGATAAACTCTGCTGTCGCTCGGATAAATATGATCCAATCCAGCTCAGTAAGGTTCCACTAAAGCAATAGAGTTCAAGCTTGCTCAGCAGCACCCCATGATCGACGTAGTCAAAAGCTTTAGCAAGATTACAGAAAACCGCGGAAGCAACCTCTCCGTCGTTAAGACAGACACTCAAGGAATGAAAAAAATGGCATCGTCCGTACACCTTGACAACTGAAATCCAAACTGGACGCTGCTCAATAGATTATGTTTGTTCACGAAGTTAAGTACTCGCTTTCTCGCAATTTTGGCTAATGTAGGAAGTAATCAAATTGGTCTAAAATTGGATGGGCTATCGCTATCTCCGCCCTTAAATAGAGGAATAACGGTTGCTACTTTAAGGTCCGGTACTTTCACGTCCCAATATCTTTATTTTCAAAATAATTGCTATAGTTTAATTGTGTCGACAATTCTTCCCATATACATGTCAGAGCCGCAAAAACCGATTACCTAATTTTTAAAAGCTATAAATTTAGTCTATACTAATGTCTCTACTTTAACATGTCAACACGCAAAGAATTTATTGCAGACACATAAGGGTCTGTTTGTGTGGCCAAACAGAGACGTAGATGAACTTTTCATTGGCGGCGCCGACATACATTATTCGAAGAATAGCGCTATCCATTGATGAAAATATCTATTCTAAGGCATGATGGGAAAGTCTTCGCAGAAAATGACCCGTTTATGGCATTTAACAATTATTCCAAGGTAGAGTCAGGAAGCCTAAGGAATATTCTTATGGAGATATAATCCCATCCAGATGCATTTTTATTTTTTATATCAAGGAAAATTTCTTTAATTTTGACAAGATCGGTAGGATAAAAATAACAAGTTTCCTTAACAGAAGTATTAATATAGCTTAAGGCATCCCTTCTATGCCCAATATTGTCTGTTAACCTTACTGCTATTGAACAATAAAATGAATGTAATATATTAGCATTCAGACTGAGTTCTTGTGTTTTGCGGGTTCCCCCATTTAAATAATTTACAATTTGCCAAGCAGCCTTCTGTATATTGCTTTATAGCTCAATCTGTCTTTTTAATGGGGGAACCTTAGCCAACCTTATAATTTTTCTATAAATACGTCGATACTTGTTGTAATACCCAGCAAAAATTGCTATTTAAAAAACATTTTCTAAGTGTATGTAAGGAACGCATGTTTTTTGAAGATGTCTTTATTTTCTTTGTTATCCAAGGTTTGTTATTTTTCATTCTCATACTTGTACCTAATGGGAAATGCAAGATCAGAATTATTTTGGAGCACGCCACGAAATGATGTAAGAGGGTTCGCAAAAAATAATATTCTATTCCAATTCTCTTTGGAGCACAATTGAGGAAACCTAGCAAAGTTTTTCTTCATGTTAGTAAATTTGTTTACTGGTGCATGGTGGGGTAATTTTGTTAACAACTTATAATAATTGAACCTCTAAACTAACCTGCACCGCTTATGTTTAACCGCAATCAGTTAAAAGCACTGTTAATACAAGCACTTGAGTAGGTACTACCACGATCAACCTAGAGTCGGCCGTGGTAGTACGAGTAGTAAGTACTAGACCACTACACAAAGTATACAACACAAATAAACTCCGAAAAAAGAAAATTAAGAAAGCCGAAAGATCATAAATTTAAACTGATAAGCACCGATAAGTAAAGTGCCAGAGTCATAAAATGTAAACAGAAATTTATGCATATAAAATGCGTAGTATTAGATAATTAGTTTTTCTTTGTCTAACCCAAATGTTTTACAATAGTATATTTCACCGAGCAGTTCGAGTATATTTCCATAGGGTCGGCACCCAAGACGGGACAACCCGAGAACAGGCGAAGTCGTCGAACTCGCGAGTGGCCAAAGAGAACTTAATTTGCGGGCCGTCGACAATTTTGTCATAATATTTGTCTCTTTTTAACTTCCGCTTTTTACTTTTTAACTAAGCACGTATGTTTGTTTCGGTCTTAATTTCAATGCATTTATATAGTTTTCTACTGCCTTGTAAACTTATGAGGTTAATTTAAAATATGGCCGAGCCCGGAATAAGAACAAAAATAATAAAATAATAATTATAATGCGTTGTTTAGCTCGATTTTGTATTGGGTGGAGTTTTCGTATGGAAATGCACTTCTTAGGATACTTACTTTTGGGTTTTAAAGATTAGGGACTTTGCGACTATACAGTAAAATAATCAAACTCACTTGCGTTACTGGATCCTTCATTATAAGTACGTCTGTTACGTTTCCAAACATTCCAAAGTATTCCTTGAGTTTCTCGCTGGATGTCTGCCAGCTAAGACCACCAACAAACAGTTTTCCTGGAGCTGGATCGCCAACTCCACCATTTTGCCCACTCGGGGTACTCCTACCGCTGGATCCTGAATGAGATCCGTTTATGCCGACTGAGGTTATCTGCACGTCATGGTGGTGTACGTCCAAAAGTCCGTTGCCTTCGGCCATGGCGGTACTGAAAAAAACACGAAAGGTCAATGTGTATCGTTAAATCAACGTTCATAAAAAGGAACGAAATATGTGCCTGAAAGGGTGAATTTTACTTTAAAAATATGTATTCTGTACTTGTGTAGGAGAGTATATGTGTATGTGTACTACGCCCTAGAAACATTGAATTTGGTTACTGTATTCCTTATGTGATGTACGTACTCTACTCACAAAAAAGGGATATTTCAAAATCCTAATGGGATAAAATCTCGGGTAAAATATTTTATGTTTTCGCGCATTTCAACATTTCCCAAACTGACAATCACACGATGCGTGTAATCTCCACGAGATGTAGCCACGTGTTGCAACTCTCGCCTGTGTATTTACACTTCTGTGCTGTTATATCACTTTGAGGTCCCTTTCCTTTTTGTCAGATCAAAAGCCTTGCTGATGAGCCGTTATACGGCAAAACATGTCCAAGGACTGAACCTGACAGAAAGAATAAGAGACAATTTTATGCACGAACTTATTTTAATTTTTAGTTTTTTAAACTCGCATCAGACAGGTTCATTATGCAAAGGTTACTCCAGGAAAGTGCTCAAAAACAAAATTTCAGGATTTTTTAACATGCAACCCCTCTCGCAAGAGATTGAAAATTATCTTCGCGCTTATTAATGTTTCATGTAGGTACAGCATTTCAACTATTAAAATACTATTATAAAAATCTAAAGCTTAAACAGATCTACATTATCAATGTTAACAATTTTTGGTGAGAGTCGTCATATACATTTATTTAAGTCTAAAGACCGTTCGCACCGCCTATCTTAGGTTATACTTAATCTAAGGCTAAGGTTAACCTTATTTTGTAGATTTCAGTTGCACCGGTTAGCGTTGGCAATCAGTGGTCCTTAAAGGCGAGTTAACTTAAGGCCAAAAATTTAGCGGCGTTGTTGACAAATACATTTTTATTTTTTATACAATTGAAGATGGATTTACTTTTTGAAATTCCAAAGTCAATTATCTTAACAACTTGGGTAACTTAACGTTTTAAAAAAGATTTCAAACTAGCAAAAAATCAGCTCTATACATATTAGAAAGAATAAATGACCAAACAAAAAAAATTCGGCTTGCAAGGGGTTAGTATAAATTCAAGAACTCGAAAAACAATGTAAACGCATGCAAATTCTAAGACAAATCTATAAGTTAAAGGAATAAAGGAACTTTGCCTAATTTTAGTTTTTTGTTTTAGTAAAAATAGTAATGCGCGGACATGCTAAGATTTTACATCACGATAAGATCTGTCACAAAGTAATTTTTAAAAAACTAAACTAGAAAGGTTAAGTAATCAATTAAGTTTTTAAATATTTTTACCGAATGATTATATTTAGAATATTAAGTGAGTTCTTGAATTTAAGCGGTGGAGTGTTTTTCCATTTATACACCCATATAATACAACTCAATATAAAATAATACTTTTACTACACTAGCGCCTTGCTGGGGGCCTCTTAATGCTTTTTCATTTTGGCATACACTATTTTTATTTCTTTCGACGTACAAATTTTATTCTTACATTTTCCTTGTAAAATACTAGGCTTTCTTTTTAATTAAATTGAATATACAATTTAATTATTTATACAACGTATCCATAATTAACATTTTTGACATTTCTAGGTAGTCCCTATAGCTTTCCTAGCTTTTCTGGACTGTTGCTGGATGGCTTTTTGTACGGTTCAAGGGTTCAGGAGAACTGAAGTAGTTTTGTAAGTATATTATCTCTATTTTCTTATAGGTAAAAAGAGTTAATAATAGAATTTATTAATAAGTTAATATAGAAAATGTTTGAATACACAGGGATCCAGAAAACATTTTATAAACCTGTATAACTAAAATTGCACGAAGACAAAAATTTCAGATTTTAGTAAAAAATCTATATCTATTTATTACTCGTGTTGTATAAATTAATCCTATTAGCTCCTTAATTGTGTGGACATAAATAGTAATTTGACCCAATTTCACTCCTTTAACTCTTCGTTACGTTCTCCCAGCTCTGTGCAAACCTCAAAGTGTACACACCAAACCTTCAGCTAATTTGAGGGGTAAACGAGCATATTTGTATTCTGGATCAATTAAGATGTATTTCCTATTAAATTATTTAAACTTAATATGTTCCGCAAGTAAGGGCTATTTTGAAGGCGTTCTCGGGGAGTGTTTTCTTACTTTTATTATTTACTGTGTTTCCTTCCTGTTATTCTTCCTTGGATGGTTGTGGAGACGTCTAAGAACAATACTTATGGCATAAAAATAGGAAATAAAAAAATCAAGTCGTCTATCTCAACAATTAATTCAGTTTATTTATACAAACTTAGAGCCGATTGTACCATTAACGCATTGATTAGTTAATCCGAGATTTGTTTTTAATCAATGATTATTTGTACATGAGTTGCACCACCAAAAATAAGAGTATGTTTAGTTAACCGAAGAATACACTTGGCAACAGTCTAGTTTTTTATGTTTTAGGTTGTTGGCTAATTACAGATCGGTGAATTTATTTGAATTTATAGGTTAGAATACTTTATCAACGTCCACTTTGAGTACTTTGACAGCTTGATTTGGTTTTGGTTGAAATGAAATAAAAAATAGGTTCTATTTCCATAGTGTTTGCGATGGATTCCCACAAAAAGAACAGAGAACGCTGTATAAGCTTTACTGCGAAAGAAAAATTGTTTATAGTTAACGTTTGTGCTCGATATAAAAATGTATTAGAAAAAAAAAAATAAATGAAAAATATTTAGGTTAATGAAAAAAGTTCAATTTTGAAACAAACTGGCAATGGGGGCTACATTATTGTTCCTGAAAATGAACACTGGTAAAAGTCACTTTACAAAATTAAATACACCTTACTTACAAATCATTCCCAAATTTCAGGTAACGTAAAACAATGTTTTTAGTGAGGCGAAAACGCCTAAAGAACGTTAAATTATCCAATTCGTCAAAATTATTTTTTCTATTGCAAATCTTGCGTGGAAATCCGAAATCAAGAATAACTACAATTTACAGATTGTCATTTATAAAAATATCTTCAACATAATCCATTTTAGGACCCAGAAAAAAAAAATAAAAAAATATCAATCTTGAAGAAGTCCATGCTTGCAGTGGAGTCGATACAATCAAACAAAATACAGACAGTCTACCTCCACAATATACAGGGTATTTCAGAAGTACAGTACGTAACTTAAGGGGGTGATATTCTAAGAGAAAAAGTTCATATGAATATGTGTCCGGAGTTGTCCCGTTTTTAATATGCAGGGTGTTAAGCTTTTTTTTTTTTTTAATCGGTTGCAATCGTGCGTTTTATCAGAAGGTGGTCATTTTCAACATTTGCTTTGATTAACAGTAGCATCTTTTTTGTATCATTTCTTAAATAAGTAATTTTATTTTTAATTTAAATGTTTCTATTAACTTTGAAATACATAGGTATTTTTTTTGTACATGTAATAAAGTGATTTATATTTTTTCTCTCAAAAACGAAGCAAGATACGAGAATTATTCAAGGAACAAAAAAATTGTATTATTAGTAGGTATATTTGAAAACAAAACATCAAAATTAGAAAAAAGTCGGAGGCTGCCATTTTTTTTTCAATAATATTCGTTAAGGTGCTCCCCGGGACGCCACTGGACTTAATAAATTTAATCTATTTGAGCTAATTAAGCCCCGTATCATTATGAATAACGGTACCAATTTCAAAAAAATCAGGAAAATGGTGTTTAAAATCATAAAAATTGGATTTTTTTTTAAACTTTAACACCCTGAATATCAAAAATGGGGCTACACATGTTCAAATGAACTTTTTCTCTTAGAATTTAATAAGGATTCGTTACCTTAAACTACGTACCGTACTTCTGAAACACCTGTATATTTAAGACATATCAAAACTTCATTGCTTCCAACATGTTTCGAACATATAAATGTTAATCATCAGTGATTGATTACAGTGATCGATCAGAGTAGTTTTGCTAATTCAAATTGATATAAGTAAGTAGAAGTTTACGCTGAATTGTGACCAGTGTAGTGGTTCGAACTTTTAAGTAGTCACTAATGTAAAGCTATGCTGAATAAAGACCAGTGTTAAGAAAAGATGAAAATTATTGAAAGGTTTTTGGTTTTTGTATTCAATTGATGTAAAATAAAATATATAAGTATATAATATAAGTATATGATAATCGAGAAGCTAGAGATAAGTTTTAATTTTGTTACGGTATCGTAGAATTAAAGAGGTGAAGAATTGGGCTAAAGTTAATGTTGAGAAATGAAGGCAGAAAGTGATAAAGTTGTGAACAAGATTATAGTAAGATTACTAATGTGAAATAAATGCATCTGATGATCGAGAAGCTAGGGAAAATTTTTTTAATGTTGGTATGGTATAGTAGAGTTAAAGAGATGGAGATTTAGAGTTAAATCGAAGTGAAGAAAGAAAGGTAGAATGGGGTAAAAGTTAACATAGTTATAAGATAAAGGCGACAAGTTGAGGAACATTGAACAAATAATAAAGAGGGACAGATCTGCAGGGTTATTAGAGTAAATTGGGACAAAATTGGAAACACTTACATGGCAGAAGGTTTTTAATAAGGGGATAAAAATTAGTTTTTTGTGCCTCATGCTATGAGATAATTCAAAAATTGTAAAATAAGTCTGAATAAAATCACGTTGTCACATAAGGATATCACTTGTCAGGTTCGGGTGACAATCTGCACAAACACTTTGAGGTCAATCACTGATATTTTACTACTTAATGATTTAAACATTCCAGAAACTATGTTTACTACTTTAATTAATGATTAGTTGCCTCTAATCGTTGTTTAACAGACGGCACAACAGATCTTTCGAGACAATCATTGATTAACGTTTTAATCAATGTTTAGGCGAACAGCACAAACGGGCCTTAATATTGGCTATTTCTTACTAATGTATATATTTGGGGGTAGATTGGTACGCGCATAGATTTACTGGCTCAACTTTAAGAAAAACAAATATATCTTTTCAACAAACTCTCAAATGCGTGCCCTACAAATGTACTTTTAAACACATATCATAAATCACTATTAAGGGTTATACTATTAAAAAAACATTAAATACCTAAATTCTAGATATGTATATAGAAAAACAACGAACTAGATGACTTATAATTGTATACTTTCTTGAAAATCTCACACCTCACTGTATTAGTCAATCAGTCAATCAAATTTGGTTTTGTTACCGTAGCACCCCGAGGGTGAGCGAAATTAATAAGAGGACATTCTTCTGTCAAATTATTAATATTGATTCGTTATTTTTTCTGTTTTCATAATTTATTTATTAATTTTTACATATTACAAATTACAAACGCAAATTTTTGTAACACTTGTAATTCCACGCGCTACATTATCTCCTAGAAGGAGCAACATTCAGCCTTAACAAATTTGGAAGCCGCTTCAGACTAACAACATTGTTTCTTCCAGGCTTAGAAAGACGAAAAGTTGCTCATTAAATGCACACAAAACGTGAATTAGGTGTATGTTTAATGGCGGTGCCTAAGTAATAAAATTACTTGTATGCACCAGAAGAAAATGATCTACTAAATAATTAAGTACCTAATCAAGATAAATAGTGTTAATTAAAGTCCCAATCACTCAGGTTCTTCAATGTATTTTTACGTCAGGATTATATCCTTTAACATCTATTATTGATTGTGAACTATTTAGGTATTGTCGTTTGTAGAAATTTTAATATCGGCTCTTTCCTTAATTAATTCTGGTTCGTGCGTTTCGATTTAAAAGTTTTTGTCTGCAAAGTTTTGCCGCCTTTCTCTATAATGTATCATCCCATACTATGGATTTGGATCAATAGGGAGCCAGTCTTTTGGTAGTTTGTATGTCATGTGCGATTCTGTGATTAGTGAGTTTGTCGGTACGTCTGTAAGTCTTTAATAATTTTCAAGAAAAACTCGTTTATTGTCTACATTTGAAAATCACGTTGTTCAGTGTGTATCTAGGTACGTCTGCGTGAGTTTTTAACGCCCTGTTTTGAATTACCTGGAACCTATTAAGCTCCGTTCTGATTATGTTGCACCACCAAGGCGCAATATAAGTGAGAACCAGCCTGACCAATACCTTGTAGAGGTTGACCTTAGTCCTATTTGAAAGTCTACTCCGCTTGTGAAGCAGGGGGTAGATAAAGCCGAATTGACGCAACGCAAGCTTTACTATATTAATTGAATTGAGCCTCCAGTTCAGCTTTTGGTCAAATGTAAGTCCCAAGTATTTCACCTCCTGCCACCAGTTCGGTTAGTTCAGGTTAGTTGGATTCCATTGACCCGAGGCCTTGTATTAAACCTGCGCACGGTGCTTTTAAAAAAAAAGATTACCTTCCTCTTGGCGGGATTCAGACAAATCTTTTAGGCCGAAGGTCATTTTTCCAGCTCGATCGCGTGACGCTGCATCGAGCTGACAATGCGCGGTGATTTAGAATTCGAAGTAATTGCTCTGACGTCAGCGAAAAGATAGAGCTGCGTAAATCTCGCGGAATATCATGAGTATAAATGTTATACAATATTAAAAGGTGAGCCTTGTAGCACGCCCGCCCTGATGCGTTTGAAAATGCCTTGAAATAAAGCTTGTATTGAGCAAGGTGATAGCAATAAATAATCTTATTTAAAGATGATTTTGAGATTTTTATATTCTCTTGTTGCATAATTTTTGCATTATTTTTGAAATTTGCATATTATGTTCTTTACAGTTTTTATTGTCCCTGAAAGGATGTTATATATTTTAGGATCCAGATAAGCCACATTCTTCAGATTAATATTAATATTGTTTACTGGAATAATTAAATCATTCATTCTAGCACGTCATTTTCAATCCAAAGATTTATTCCTATGAATAAACGCTGATATACAGGGTCGGGCAAATGTTCTGGAACGGCTTAATTACAGGAGAACGAAAAGTGAAGATTCTGGTTTTAGGCAATCTATAGGACCGCGTATAGGACTAATATTTTACTATTTGACTGTGTATGCCATGTAGGTTGTGTATGTATCAGTAATGTCATTGACTGTCAAGCAGTGGCGGCTCGTGAGTTGCCAGCCAGGGTCGGTAGTTCGGTACAGGCGCAAACCCAGGGAAATATGTCAAGGAGCGCCGCTATACTACTATCTAATATTTGTATTGAACAGATATATATAATAAATTGTTTAATTTCTGTCTATACCACCAAAATAAAATGTATTTGTCCTTTTAGGGTAAAATAAGGGTTAACGAGTGTACAAAATTTAATTTGACATTAGGTTGAACTAGTTTCGACTTTAGTCAAAGTCATCTTCAGCAACCAAGTAATTAAGAATTATGTTTTTTAGGATGTACCTAAATAAACAAACTAAAACAAATTAAAAGAGGGAACGAAGTGGTTCAACAATACATGGTCATAACGTGTACCTTATGCAGCCAATGGACTCGACAGGAGATAATCACTAATATGATGCTACTTTTAGCAATGAAGGATATTAGATGTAAAAATTTTAATAGAGGACAAAATTCTAAATGGAATCATTTATAGTTATTATATGATGTATAGATGTCTATAATGAAAATTCAATAAAATCAACGTTTCATGAGTCAACTCCGAGAGGGAACATGATTTATATTTGGTGGGTCAGAATTTTAATAAGAACAGTAATAAAGTAAAGGGGGGGGGGGGAGGAGAAAATTAAAATGAGTTAAAACCATTTACGTCATTGAGTAAGTTGGGGTCATCTGAAAGGAGAAAATTATTTCCATTTAAAATTGTATTACGGAGTTATCATAATCTATGGTCTCATAATATAGACTTAATTTTGTATGTGGTAAAATAATCAAGTACTCACCAAATTGTCCATATTCCAGGCTTAATTTTCGATGTGTTTATTTAGATTAGGTATATAGATGTAATGAAGCCTACGTTGCAAATTTTTTTTTTTTTTTTTTCCTTTTGGTAAAAGAGGCACAAATTAGGAACATGACTTAAGAATTGATGCTGTTCAAAGCGAATGTTGAAATAAAATGGAGGGTATCTCTGATATCAGTACTATAAATTTCTTTTTTGTATTATTTAAAATTCGTATTTCCGGGTATCAACTGTCAAGTCCACAGGCGGCAAATTTAAACAGGAATCGTCATAACCTAGGGGGGGGGGGGGGTAGAGTGAGGTTGACGTGGATTTTATGATATACTATCAATAAGTATAGATTATATTAACATCCCTTATTCGGGGTGTTGAGTATTATAATAGATAAAGCAAAGTAACGATGTGAGAGAGCACAGAAAACTTTATAAGAGAATATTTTATTTTATTTAATCATGCATCCAACTTGGCTATTAAAGTACCCTATCGCTAAGTCACAACGACCTTTAATCAAAATTACAAAAGGGCAACAAATTAAGCTCAAACGAATAAATAAGTGGTATTATATGCAACCATCCTGACTGGATAGGTATAAAAGTCAGTTACCCTTGTTACACAAATGTAATAAGAATTGAGGTATAAATAGTTGTCAAAATAATAGTTTACTGTAATGTCATTTGATAAATGTGAATTTAAAATCTTATTTTATGGTTATAAACAAACTAAAACAATAGAGCTGGAAAATTCGGTGAAAAACAAGAGTAAACGAGTTTATATTTGAAGTGAATTAAAGAAGGGGAGACAGTCAAAGGTGATCTGTTCATTCAAGACCTGAATTTGAGGGTTTTTTATAGCTTGGTTAATCTCGTATATTTTCCATAAACAAGAGGTTCGACCATTGGGAACAACATGTAGGATTTCAACTCCTGTGTCAGGGTTAAAAGTGTGTTTTGTGTTAAGAATGTGATCGGAGAAATTTGAACGAGTGTCCGCAGGCAATGGCTTATTTTTATTTCTTTCTACTAATACGAGGTGATCTTTGATTCTTATATTAAACTTTCGCCCTGTGCGTCCTATGTAGCAACAATTACATGTTGAGTGGTCATCACTATGGGTACAGGACAACTTGTATACTCCTGATTTTTCTAGAACATCAACCGTATCTTTATTATTATTTATATATTTTTTAAGGTTATTTTGTGTTTTAAAAGATATGTGCATATTATTATTAAATTTCAGAAATATATTTTTAATGCTATGTGATATTGTTCCCATATAGGGTAGGCTCGTATAATATCTAAGATTATTATTATCTACAATAGGTTTTAGGTTTTTGTTGATATTATGTTTATTTAAATTTCTATAATATATTTTATTAATAACATGCATTGGATATTTATTATTTATAGCGAGTTGTTTAATGTAAGAGACTTCTTTGTTGAAATTATCTTTGTTCATAGGGATAGCAAACAGTCGATGGAAAAATGAGTGGAAGGAACTCAATTTATGCCCTATAGGGTGATTAGAATTATAAGGGATGATACTGTCTGTCGACTAAGGTTTATGAAATATTGCAAATTGTAATTCATTATTGATTTTAGATATAGTTAGATCAAGGAAATTAATACAATTATTCGTTTCATGTTCAATGGTGAATTCAATAGATGGATGTATAGTGTTAATAAAATTGTGAAACCTATTCAATTCCTCATCTGTACCACTGAAGCCTGCTATTATATCATCAACGTATCTATAGTAAAATAAAAAAATTTCAAATAAAGGATGTGATTTAATTGTCTTTTCTAAGAAATACAGAAACACCTCAGCCAACAAAGGGGACAAATTAGAGCCCATAGCAACTCCAGATAACTGTGAGTAATATTTTCCGTTAAACTGGAAGAAGTTTTGTTTAAGAACGGTATCCACCAGTAGGCATATATTCAGTATGTGATAGGTTTCAAGATTAGAGTTTTCAAATAATAATGTTCTAACACATTCTATGCAATCGTCTGGTGGAATACTCGGGAACAGATTTTTGATGTCAAAAGAAATTAATTTAGTGTTGGCTGGGACCTGTATGTGTAACAAGTTGCTGGACAGATGTCTGCTGTTTTTTACAGAAGTGGGGTTAGAGAAGTTAGTTTGGGATTGAATTATGTGATTAAGCCATTTAGAAAGACAAGAAGCAGGGGATTGAGAATAGCTGACAACTGGCCTCACTGGAAATGGGGAAGGCTTATGGGTTTTTAAAAGGCCATACAGTAGAGGTACAGATGGGTTCATAGGATATAATTTGTACTTATTGGATTTTAAATATTTGATTGTGTTTATTGTTAAATCTAGGTTAGATTTCAGGTAAGAAAAGAATTTGTTCGTCGGATTATTTGTTATTATTATTATTATTATGAGTTTTGTATACTCTTTAACCCTTATTTCACCCTAAAAGGACAAATATATTTTATTTTGGTGGTATAAACAGACCTTGTTTTCTTTCATAATCTCGCCACAGAAAATGGACTACCTCTTGAATGTTTAATTTCACTTTCATTTTTTTTTATTTCTATACAAAAAGGTAGTTTGAGAAAAGTTGAGAAAATGTAAATCAAACATTCTCTATTCATGATAACATTATGTAGTATCATATTTCTAAAGGGAGTGGGGGTTAAGACAATTGTTTTTCAAGAAAGCACACTCACTCTGTTTTATCTTATACTAATTCAGTCCTTTTCTTTCAAGAATAATAACAAACAACAGATAATTAACGAGTATAACAACTAACAAATAATAACAATAACAAAGTAACTAACCTTACTTTCCAGAGGTTTGTTCTAACCCGCTATTCTATGTTGGAAGGATCATTTACAGCCTGTCAATTAAACTTTAAACGTGGCAATCGACTATTGCAGTGGTAAATTAATTGTACGACCGTTCGGAGGAATAACTGATACGGTTTTTGTTCGGGATCAAACAAACCTTAAATTTACCGGCAAATCTATTCTTGCCGATTTTGTGAAGTTTTCAAATATATTACATATGTATGTTTGGTTGTCTAGCCTAAAGCCGTTCGTTGTAATAGGGCAGCCGGCCTGCAGACCCCAGCATGGGTTACTTGAAAAGTAAAGCAATTCATTTTAAGGCGGCTCGGCGTAGTATGCGAGTATGAGGTCCGGGCTTACAAGGGCGATTTAAAAAGTGGAACGGTCATTCGCTAGCAGTTTGTGAGTCATTAAAAATTCATATTAATGCAGATAAATAATAATATTATACTGTTTGTTGTCTGTTTGACACTGGGCAGTGGACCCTACCGCACCTGAAAAGCCGCCACTGCTGTCAAGTGATGTAATTTTTATTTAATGGAACACCATGTATACTATTAGACATTTTGAATTCTAAACAAATTTATAACATTTTTCCTATAGCATACCACATGTCTAAATCTAACTGTTACATACATAATACTTCCCTTTTGTGTTAGTTTACACGTAGTTTTGTTGTATTCTACTTGCATCGGAATATTATTAACTGTAACATCAAAAATTGGAAGACACACAACAGGTTACCGTTTACAAGTAGGCATCCACTAACGGTATAGTAAATCCATGCAAGTGTAAACGCGGTATTAGGTTTTAAACATAATACAATTTGCATTAGCTATATTAATTAAATTTCCCCTTCCCATCAATGCCACTGGTGTCAGGTGTGGGGTTAGTATAGAATTTCCATTAAAATTCGGATGGCGTGAACAGTTTTATTAATAAGGCGGGGTAGTCGTAAACTGTAACTAAACAGCTTCATTATTTTCCTTAATATAGACGCGACCTTTTCGCCACTGAACCGAGACCTAGCAGATATTCAATTAGCTTATAAAATTAATGATTTACGGCATCGTGCATAAATTGAACAAACCCTTTATACAAATTTTTATTTGTTGATCAATAAGCATCGGGTAGGAACATTTTAGAGTTTGATTCAGCCCTGACCCCAGAAGGAATATTTTTTTAGCTTTCCTTGATGTGGCACATAATATACAGTAAGAAGTAACGGTGTCAGTGATCTCCAGATGGCCATCACCAGAGTACCTGTATACCTGTAATAGCCTGTATAATTATCGACATCATATTTTGACTGCCGGTTCTTTTCTTATTTTTATTAGATCCCCTGCGTTTTTATCGTGTATCTGTCATCGTTTCCTAGTCTTCTTGTCTGTTTAAAAACAAACAAAAATATTGCAAATTTAAGGCATGAGGACACCTCTAAATAAAAAAATGAACACCTGTAGCAATTTTTATTCAATAATAATGTGTAGTTTTTTTATCTCAACTTTTAAAAGCAGAGATTTCTCGATGTTGTCAGATCAAGACTTCCCTAAAAATAGGGAAATATACGCCGCCTTAACGTTACACGACAAACTAAAAAAATTATAAGAACTCCTGAAAATGACCTACCCTCGGACCTACCCTTGCTAATAGGCAGGAATCAACTCTTCGTCTCATAGACTGGCGAACTCTCCCAAATATCCCAGGAGTATTGTAGATGTAGGCGATTGACGTTAATACTAATTGCCTAATGGCCACCCCAGGTAGGCCACCGAAAATACAGGGCCACGAATTTTGCTCCGTGTCGCCCCTGTGACTAAACGTCAAAAAAGTTAACATGCTGAAAGTAAAATATGAGTTGTGTCTCGGCCAACTACTTTTTTTTAAATATTGTTGCTTTGATAATACATGGTTTGCATCGACGACTATTTCCGCCAATAACTAGAAAACGATGACAGATACGATAAAAATGTAGGGAATCCAAAAAGAATGAGCAGAGAACGGGGAGTTAAAATATGATATCAATATTTATTTATACAGAGTATTCCAAAAAAAAAAAAAACAATTCAGGAGAGTGAAAGTGTTGGTACCGCAGAAAATGTAACACTCTAACACTCTGTATACTGCCCTTGACAATTTAGACATTTTATTGTAAAGATTTCAAAAACTAATAAGTGTACCAAAATTGAAATAATTATCTCGGAAAATATGGGAGAACAAATTAAAAAAAAATTAAGTTTTGACACCCTGTATATCAGAAACAAAGCATTTTTGACCGCGTGTTGAGTATTTTTTTCTATTTGATAAGTGTCCTGATATACTTATATCCAATAAACAGTGTGCCCGCTTAAGTTCTGTACATATGGGAAACTTTTTTAATATTAATTTAACGAAAAAAAGTTACTCTTTATAAAAAGTTTTGCTTACTGAAAAAATAATATTAGACTATTCTAACTTGAGATAGTATGTACAGGATGATCAAAAAGTAAAAAAATCAAAATTGACCTACGAAAAACGTACCCTTAATTTTAATTTGAGAGCAAAATGGAATAAGAAAATGTTGATTGGCGTTAAAAATTATATTTGTTCCTATTCTTAGTAGACTATTATTGAAAATAAATTTGACATTTAAAAAAATATCATTTTTTGAAATGATTTATAATTAATAATTGTATTTATTATGCAATTCAAGCTAACAAACATTTATCAATTATTTTTATTCAAAACGTAACCTTTGATTCTTTATCCCTGTTTTGTAGTAATTTTATGACGCATTAAAATAATTGATAGAAACATGATAATTTATTTTGGAAAAATTCAATTAAAATAATAAACATTAAAATATGAATTTAAATAAAAATATTCATTAACTTTCCCTCGCTGTACATTTGCCTCGACATATCCTCCCTCCATTTCAATAGATTTAGCCGTTCTTGCAGAAAATTTTCTTAAAACATTTCTAATCATGGCAGGAGTTATATTTGTAATTGTCTCTCTAATTACCCTCTCTAAATGGTCAACATTTGAAATGGCCTTTGTAGGTATACATTGTTTTAAGTAGCCCCACAAGAAATAATCGAGGGGGCTCAAGTCCGGAGACCTAGCGGGCCAAAAAAAGGTCAGGAATATCTATTGATAACGTTTCCATTAAGAAGGGTATTTAAGTATTGTCTTACATTCCTCGTACTGTGGCATGGTGCACCATCTTGTTGGTACCATATCCGTAGTCTATCGGGTATGTGAAGTCCATGAATAAAATTAAACAAATAATTATTTAAAAAATGCAAATAACGTTCACCATTTACATTTTGTCGAAAAAAAAGGTCTTATTATTCTACTTTTTGTAAATTCCGCACCACACATTTGTTTTAAATGAATACTGATCACGTGTCTGTATAGTGAAATTTGGATTAACGTCACTCCACCAACGACAATTTTGTGAACTTACAGTCCCGTTCGAGGTAAAGGTTGCTTCGTCGGTAAAAATTATATCTCTTGTCATGAAAGGGTTATCTACTAACTCTCCTTGTATTAAAAAACAAAATTCTAAGCGTCGCTCAAAATCACCTGGCTTCAAGGTATGTATAAATTTTGGTTTGTAAGGCCGAAATTTGTTTTCATTTAATTATTAACATTATTTGCAACCCTTGGTCTACGTTTCTTATTGTAGTTATTTTCCACACTTCCAAAGGTCTTGAATTTAGTCACTATGGTCACTACTGTTGTAAAATAAATCATTTTATCAGGATATATGTAGTTAAAAATTTCGGCAGTTTCCCGATACGTTTTGTAATTGTCACCAACAATTAAAATTATTTCAATTTTATCTTGCATGCTCAATTTCAACGGCATTTTTAACTGATGTTTCAGACAAATAACATAGCTGACAGTTAAAATTCAAATTCAGGTGGGAAATGGTGACAAGATAATGGACATGCCATTAAGAATTATGAGATTTAAATTTTTAAGTTTATTTTCAATAATAGTCTACTAAGAGTAGAAACAGATATAATTTTGAATGCCAATCAACATTTTCTTATTCCATTTTGCTCTAAAATTAATATTAAGGGTACTTTTCTCGTAGGTCAATTTTGATTTTTTTACTTTTTGATCATCCTGTACATACTATCTCAAGTTTGAGTAGTATAATGTTATTTTTTCAGTGAGCAGAACTTTTTATAAAGAGTAACTTTTTTTCGTAAAATTAATATTAAAAAAGTTTTCCATATGTACAGAACTTAAGCGGACACACTGTATATAACCAATGAAATAATAAATCAATAAATATATATTTCCGAATGCAAAACACATCTAATGATGACAAGCCGAACGAGGAAAGAACATTTAGTTAGAGATTGGATCTAACTTAAGAAACAAGCATGATCTCATCGATCAAATAATAAAAAATATGTCAAACCTACGATGGTATGTTGCAAATGACAACCCTGATTAATTCCTTTTGAAGAGATTTTAAAATAGCGATATTTATAATAAAATATTCAGTAGGTTGTCAAAGAAATACTTGGACTACTTGCACTCTTTTTCTATGAGTGGGTTCATTTACAAATTATGTATGTATACGTGTAGCATAATATCATATATCTATATATTATGATTTATCCATAGGAGCCGTAACGGGATCAAGAGCAAGAGGCAGGGCGAGCTGACGGAGTTACTCCTCCATCCGGTCAACAGAAAGGTAAGGATCAATATTCTCTCCCTCTTGGAGGCGCGCGGCACACGTGCACATGCATTAGTGATGTGGGGCGCGGCCGGTGCTGCTGGCATCGCGACGTTGTCGCGTCGGTCGGGATAGGGATTTGACAACCTAAAAAGTTTGATAAATAAGACACGGGTTAACCCCTATTAGGAGTAATATTTATATTTGGTCAATGTGGATATGTTGGGAGGGTTTCTGCGTGTGCCAACATAAAAATAAATGGCCTGGAGTTGAAGTTGCCAAGATATTGTACTCAATTCCTAATTAAAATCACCATGCACATAGGAAAAAAAGCTATTTCATCGCGTCTCTGCCTAGCTATTGCTACTCAAAGAGCAAATAGCATTTATAAATAATACCATTAGTATAAGCCGAAAGCACGTTGCGATGTTAGCAACATATAACTGGAACTTACATTATTTGCTTATTTCTTTCATACATTCAATTTCATATCTCGTTCAAATTGTTCTAAATCCAATAACAATGAAAGATCTTAGGTTATGTGTAACTTTTCAGAAGACGGGAACTGGATTTAATATATTGTTGTCGATCACCACATTCCCTTTTCCTTAATAAGTTACTTCCATTCAAGTTGTGACATAAAACAATCATCACTTTTTCTGATATAAGCTAGACTTTTCCTATTGTGTAACTAATGGAAAATGGTGTATATTTTTAAATGTTAAAAATGATAATTGATATGTGATGGGCTACATGCTTGGTGAAATGGATATTCCATAGTAGAGGAAATTAAAGTAGTACTTGTTATATTATAAAACTCAACCTATTAGAAACATTAGCAATCAAAAAAGCCTTAAAAAATCGATGTAATGTTGTTAACAATCAAATTGAAATACCTTCAGGTGCCAATCTAATACTTAATAGCCTAATAACTTAAGATAAATATGCAATAAACACTGTCAATAATTACCAACGAAAAAACCCATAATTATTATACACAGTATCATTTTCTTAATTTTATTACTTAGATGTAAATACCCCTATAATCACACCTGTAATTTAGTTGTACCTTTGGCCAATACCTGTAAATTAAGAAGGCCCAAAATAACCAATCATCTGTCAATTTTCATTTTAATGACATGTAGAATTTATTATTGTCTTATAATGCTTTTGATAATGACCCGCAAAGGTTGAAACACGTGTCAGGAAACTGAAATAAATTGTGAAATATAACAAGTACTACTGCTTTAATTTCCTCTACTATGTTAAAAATTATATTAACAATTTGTCCATACTCTAGCGCAGTCTTTTTGTATTGACTTAACGAACCTGGACTAAACAACGCGAAATCAAGGAGTACGATGCTTTGTAGTACCTCAAGTATTTTTCACTGTGTTTAAGCTTATAGGGATTAAACAAAATATTGCTAAACCCTTATTCTTTATCCCTAAAAAGTAAAAAGAGTTTTTACATTAAAAACTTAA
This sequence comes from Polydrusus tereticollis, assembly GCA_963920685.1. NCBI lineage: Eukaryota > Metazoa > Arthropoda > Insecta > Coleoptera > Curculionidae > Polydrusus > Polydrusus tereticollis. The sequence continues at coordinate 65,656,241 of OY987329.1, forward strand.
ATTTTTTAAACTGGAACTCGCACATTAATTCAAGTTGAAGAGGTAGAAGCACATTATTAAGATTCCCGTACTCTATTGTAACGATTAAAAGAAAAACGTCTTTCTTAACCTTAATTTGAATTTGGCCAATATTGTAGGTTAGTTCTGGTAAAGCCTTAGACAATATTATGAGTAAAAAGTCCACACACAAAAATCTATTTTAGTAAAGGAAATTAAATAATATATAATGCTTCTATTAATTTTATTAGAAAACGTATTGCTTCAAATACGATTGATTTTTGCTTCAAAGCAGTCGAAACAGTCGTTCTTCGTCGGTGCGTCATTACTTCCACGTGACTAAAACCATATGAACCTTATCAAAATTACGAGGTTCAAAAAGTCAAAAAAAAAACAAAGTCTAAGTTCATAAACGTCTAAACTTTCGTGGCTAGCGTTTGGACTTAATAATAATAACAAATACCTATAATTACTTAGTGCCAACATGAAAGTACGATAAAATGCGTCTGAAAAGAACAGTTTATAAGATTAAAGTGAATTTCAAGTCACAGAAACGTTTAAAAACAAATTAAAGGTGACAGATCGAAACGATGACTTTGACATCAATAGACACCTCTCCAAATATCATATGTCTTTGTCTAGCACGTTACTTTGAATTAACGTGCTATATGGAGATTTGCCTATTGATTTTAAAGTCATCGTTTTGATCTGTCAACTTTGATTTGTTTTTAAACGTTCTTGTGCCTTGCCTTGAAATTTAATTTCATCCTCTAAAATGTTCTTTGCAGGGCCATTTTTATCGTACTTTCGTGTTGGCGGTAAGTAATTATGGATACTTGTTATTATTATTAAGTGCGAACGCCAGCCACGAAAATTTGGATTCGAGTCATATGATTTGAGTTACGTGGAAGTAGTGACGCACCGACAAAGAACCACTGTACCAAATGTCTAGTCTGCCCCATCCTGTCAACAAATAATTTCATTGCCCGTATTTATGCAACCAAACGTACATAACTAGACAAGGAGATTTTATTAATGGCCACAACTTACAATGTCATACGTCAACAGTGAAGCATCGTTCAACTTTTTTTACGTTTCATAAAGTGGTCATTAAAAAACTGAAGTTTAAGATTCCGAAGATATAATCGCTAGTCCTTTCAAAAATAACCGCAATAAACAGAAAAAAAACTGAGTAAACGTGACAACGTCGGGGCGCACCCGTTGCCATAGAGGCCATTGAGTGCCGTCGGGGTGGAACGCGCAGCACCCTCGACGCCTCTCAGTCGTCGCTTGGGTCGCGTCGCGGCGCGCTTACTCTCGCTAATACCCTGCTCTATCTTGGCCTCCATTGCCCGCAATCAGAACAGCGACCGTCGGCTCTGATATTGTCCTGTCACAGCAGTACTATTTAAAGATACTGTTGCCGCGGGACATAACCAGAGCTGCGGCCAGTCCATCATCATCATCATCAACATCAGTGCTAAAGTGTCCTGTGTCGCTGAAAATATTTCACGGATTTTTATATGTCTTCTACAATAGCAGGGAAATCTCAGCTTTTGTAGACTTTAGATACTAACTGTTAATTTTAGATACTTAGAGTAGCAGATTTGTCACTGTTTTTATTTGTAAACTTTAGATCTTTTTCTATAATATTTATCCTTAGATCTTTTTAGATAATATTTATTGATTGTGCGTTTCACAAAACCTACTTAATTTTTGCACCCACAGCACTTCCCCATAAATCGACAGAAGCTTTAAATGTATATTTAGATGTAGTGAGTAGAATAAATTGGGCACATAAGCAGTATTTTGGTCGTATTTTTGTACCTAACCAAAAAATCCCTTTATATCTGAAAAACCCTTTAAAAACCCATTGTTGTTCGGACGTCACTCCCTTCGGTCAATATCTGGCGCTAGTGCTGCAGCGCTCGTGCCCTCTGGCGCCGACTAGAACAACTGGCGTCACAAAAACGTATTTATACACCACAAGAGGGAGGTTGACACATTCAAAAAGCATTATGGATTATTCTGATATCTGTATGATACAAAAAACAATTAAATACTTTTTGTTACAGTCGCACAGAGACAGATCAATATTTTAGATAGCTTACTTGGAATAGGAATTTTAGTTATTATTTGTTTGATTAATTATTGTGTATTTTACTAAAAAAAAGCATCCATCGGAGATGTACAAATATAGAATCATCAAGATTTTTTAGGTGTACACCTAAACACAACCCAAACTGCAACATTGTGGTCTTAATTTAAGTATGTTCTGATCTTACTGATGTTCCACCCATTTAAAAAATCAATGATTTCAAGAAAAAATTAGGTACATACATAAGTGTGATATCTATATTAATGCAAAGACAATTCATTAAAAATATATTTTGTTTTAGTTGTGTACAACGATAGATGAATGTTTTAGATAGCTTAATAAGTAATAGGGATTAGGGAAATATTATATTTATTAGCTGAAACTGACTCTATGTTGAGTAATACTGATAAGTTTTCGTGTATTTTACTGAAAACATTTATCGGAGGATATGAAAAGACAGAGAAATTAGGAATTTTTAGGTGTAAAATTCTAGTAGTTACGGTTATGAATTTAAAAATGAATACACTCCTAGGGTATACTAGGAGTAAATCATTCTAAACGCCAATATTTTTGATCTTAATAAATAGCAAATTCACTTAGGATTTTTAATTGACTTGGGTATTCTCTAATTTCATATTAATTATATGAAGTTTAGACAAACGCATTTATTTAAAAAGTCTTATGATATTTTAAATAAATTTAATGTTTTTGTCTTTTCACAGATGATAATATTTAAGTACGTTCTGATCTTACGATACAGGGGTTTCATTAATATTGCGAAAAAGCTTCGTTTCGGAGATACAGGATGTTACAATTTTTAACCGGAACAAAAAATATGTACGCCACTGCTCTTTTTTTTTATAACACCGTTATGTAGGCAGTTTAATGGCTAATGCGAAGTACCCTTTGAAATTTTTTTATTTCGGCTTTGTTTAGGAGATACATGCAATTTTATCAATGGGCATAGCGATATGCAAATAAATGTCATTTATTTTTTTACTATTCTTTTTCTCGAGAACGGTTGCTCGTAGCGACTTCTAGTACTTCTACCAAGTATACCTCTTTCTACAAGTAGGAGCCATACTAACATCAAATTCGAATTTCGCATAGATACCAATTTCAGTTCAAATATCGACATTATTTCAAAAATTATTTAGAAAAAACAAAGATAAAAATAAAACTTATTTCTCCGAAACGGAGCATTTCCGGACTAGGTTTATAAAAACTTATTTTCATATTTTTAAGCAGAGAAACTCATCCTGAATTTTTTCGCAATATTAACGAAACACCCTGTATAATTAATGGCAATTACATAGTACATGCATATACACTGCGTCCATAAAGTCTTGCACAAATTCATTTAAAATTCAGGGGCTTACTTTTTTTAAAAACGCTCGGACACGTCAATTAGTACTTTTGTTTGCGCATTTTTTAACGTAAACTGTTTTTATACAGGGTGTCGCACGTATGAGGTATGAGGTCATCATGGATTTTTTTTAATGGAACACCCTGTATATTATATCAATTTTGAATTCTATGATGAACACTTAACACCTCTGGAAATCACGGTTTCCGAAATATTGACGTTTGAAAATTTATTTTAAACACATTTATTGATGACCTCATACCTCATACGTGCGACACCCTGTATAAAAACATTTTACGTTAAAAAATGCGCAAACAAAAGTACTAATTGACGTGTCCGAGCGTTTTTAAAAAGTAAATACCTGAATTTTAAATGAATTTGTGCAAGACTTTATGGACGCACTGTATAATTAGGTAGGTACACACAAAAACTATCCTAAGCAAGACAGACCAGCTCCGAGAGGTTTTAACTTCCATACCAATTTAAACCGAATTTTGGTAAATTTCGTGATAAAATTTCTTATTTTAAATATCCTAAAGCAGTAAATCTTTATGTGTAACAGAAAGACTTTCACAGATCTTGGTAGTTCTTGCTAATTTTGCATGCTCTGGGTGAGTAATTTTACTGTTACGCCATCCTATATGGTTGGTAAGTGTGCACATTTTACAAATATTTATTACTATACAGGATGTGCCAAAAAAGTGGGTTGAAGAAAAGTTATATTTTCTTTAACACACTCTAGTTAAGTGATTTTTTAAAGATTTTTACTAAGGGTATAATAGATCTATATTTAGATATCACAGTTTTTGAGATTTTTGGGGGTTTTAACGAAAAATTATAATAATATACTCAGCTATGAGCTTAACTTCTCAAAAAGCAAAGATTAAGGTAACCAAATAAGACACCCATCAAATATTTTAAATATAAGGTACCGGGTGATCGCGTATAATGTACCCCCCCTGTAATTTTTTTATTTGATATAGTTAAAAAAAATAAAAATACAGCCGCGTGGGTGACTTGAACTATTATCTCTTCCGGTATAAAAGAAGTAATTAAATTCGATAGTACACAGGGAAAAACAAAGAGTTTAATTTTTTTAAATTGGAACACCCTGTATAAAATACATTTTTAGATTCTACTAACATTTCTAAATAACTTTTGTTAAATACACCCTATAGGTACCTTAATCCAACACTTACCCATATATTTAAATATAAAAGTTAACTTGTCACGAAGTGGCTTATTATCAAATTAAATATTATTATATTTACTTAAATAAAATGAATTTATAACACAGATAACTTCAAAACCTACAGAAAACTTATATGGCGAACTGTTCAACGGGCCCTCCGTTCTCTTCAAGGCACCTAACTAGGGTTCTGCGTATTTTTTCTAATTTTGTAAAATTAGGGTGATCCCAGTTTAAAACGGCTATTTCGTTGGTTATTAAGTTCTTCAATTGGTTAATATTTTCTGCATTGTGCATGGAGACCTACACGAGCTTTTAAATAACCCCAAAGAAACACATCCATTGGGGTTAAGTCGGGGCTGTTAGCAGGCCACTTTATCGGTGCATTTCTTCCTATCCACTCCGGAAATCTCTCATTAAGGTGGTTTCTTACTCTAACTATATTATGGGGCGGTGCGCCATCGTGCTGAAAAATTATATGTTGCAAGCGTCAAAGGGGCAACCCGTCTAAATATTCCTCCAAATCATTTTCTAGGAAGTGTAAGTATCTCTCCCCATTTAAAGTTTCCCCAAAAAAAATGACGTCCGATAACGGTGTAGTCAAGGATACCGCACCACACATTAACGGATTTGCGGCCCTGAAATTGAAACTCTCTGTACGAATGTGGATTTTGAACTGCCCAATGCTTGGTGTTTTACCTATTAATCATACCAGTTGTCACAAATATTGATTCATCAGTCCACAGTACTTTTCTTAAGAAATTATTATCTATGTTTATACGCTGTAACATTAGCTGACAAAAAGTTACCCGATCTGCTCTTTGCCTTGGGGTTAGTTTGGTTGTAGGACTTATTTTATAGGGCTTAAAGCAATTTGTTTTGAGTGTTTTTTGAATTTTTCCGTAAGATGTATTGGCAATGTTTTCTTGAGTTTCTCGTAAGTTTCTTGAAATATTTCTTATGGACACATGTTGATTTTCTTCCACTGAGAGTAGAATGTTCAATTCGCTATTTTCATTCGTAGCACTTACTTTCTTCTTTCTATGTAAACTGGACGTCTCTTGGAATTTCCTATATATCATCCTAAATGTTCTTCGAGTTGGTAGATGCATCCCTGGATTTTCTCGCCTCATTTCTTTTATAGCAGCACGAGCATTATTATTGTTTTTTATATAATAAGTTATAAATATTTTGTTTTTCTATCTCGAAATAGGGCATACTATCGACAAACAGCAATTAACTTACTTACAACAGCATATATTATGTCAATACTCATTAATAAACATGGCAGAATTGACATTTATCATTTTTATTTTCTATGCATGGCCAACTATTAAAAATCGGTAGATATTGAGTTTATATCCAAATATTGGGGTAACTATTGGATTTAGGTAGTAGGGTATATTTAACAAAATTTATTTAGAAATGTTAGTAGAATCTAAAAATGTAGGTATTTTATACAGGGTGTTCCAATTTAAAAAAATTAAACTTTTTATTTTTCCCTGTGTACTATCGAATTTAATTACTTCTTTTATACCGGAAGAGATAATGGTTCAAGTCACCCACGCGGCTGTTTTTTTATTTATTTTTTAGTTATATCAAATAAAAAAATTACAGGGGGGGTACATTATACGCGCTCACCCGGTACAGGGTGTTTTTACATATAACTACACCTAAAAAAATGTAGGTAAATTAAAAACACTATCTGCAGTATGTCCGGCGATGTGGAAGACAAAGAGGGCAAACGAACCAAAAATTTCAATTTTCGAGAAAAACTCAATCTTAATAAAAATTTTTGCTTGCTGAAAGACGATTGAAGTTGAAAAAGAAAATTATTGTACACAGGATGTCGAAGAAAATTGAAATTCAAATTTTTTACAAGAGTAAAATACCCCTAGTCTAAAGTTTTTAGCAGAATGCTATTTCAGAGAATTGTTTTAAATCATCACATCTTCTGAGATACCTATTGGTTTTCATTAAGTTTGGATAGCGTTAATATTTTTGCTTTAAATTTGCATTGCATTTCACTAAAAACTTTGGTAGGTGTACCTTTGATTTTGTATATCTTTAGGCAACACCTTTGATTAGGTACCTCAGAAATTAATTATTACAGTGTGAAGTAAAACGTCATTGTCGATAACTTTTAAAAATGTTATTAGTTTGCAATGTTAAAAAAAATTCATGAAAGGTTCCACAATGCACCCGTAACCAAAAGGGCGGTCTGCAAGCTGGTCAAGAAGTTTCGTGAAACGGGATCCGTATGAGACTTAAAAAAAGTAAAGAAGTACTACAATGAAAATAATGCAGCGATTCTACTCGTACTGCAGCCTGTTAGAGAAAACCTCACACTGTCCTTGAGGAAACGAGCTACGCAACTACAGGTAATATAAAAAACTACTATTTAAGAAATTTTAAACCTAAATAAGATACGTCCCTACAAACCCCATTATAACCACACATTAGAAGAGGGCGATGATGGCAAAAGCTTGCATTTTTGCTTGTGGATAGGGAGTAAGATTTTAGGTGGTAATAGGGGATTCTGTTTTCGATGAATGGAACTGTGGTATCGCAACATGTTCGCTGTTGGAGTAATGTTGATCCTATGTTCAGAATCCGAACTTGACGTCAATATTTACAGAAACTGAATGTTTGGTGCGCTGTTTCCTACTATGGCATAATTGGACCGTATTTCTTTGAGAATACTTGTAATAGAAATTCTTATTTAAATATACATTAAATACTTTTTTTCTGATCATTTGGAACAACTGCCATTAAATTACCTAAGTAACATGTACTTCCAGCAAGATGCATGCTAGAGAAGTAAAGGAATGGCTTGATTTGGAATTTGAATGAAAATGGATCGGGCGAAATAGTCCAGTTTTATCGCCCCCAAGAAATGCCGACCTTACATTGGCAGATATGTATTTGTGGGGACGCCTAAAACAGTTAACTAATTCCAATCCACTGCCAAATAATGAGGACATTTTAAAACAAAAAATTATACAAGCTGTAGCGGCAATGTCCCTAAAAGAAGTGCGGAGAAGTTATGACTCTATCTTATAGCCCAACTGGAAAAATGCGTCCTTATGCTGTCTAATTTTGGTCTACTTTTATGAATTATTGGTTTATGTTCATCGTATTATGTTAAATGTTTTATTTTATATTTGGAAGTAATTTAAAATAAATAATTATGTATTCTTTGCTCCCTTGTTTACATTGTAAATAAACTAATAAAATCTTTAAAAGTTACTTACAATGACGTTTTGCCTGACACTGCAATAATTTATTTCGAGGTACCTAATCAAAGGTGACACATAAAGGCATACAAAATCAAAGGTACACCTACCAAACTTTGCAGTGAAATGCAAACTTAAAGCAAAAATATTATTTCTATCCAAACTTAATCAAAACCAATATTTTAGAAGCTTGGAAGATGTGAAGATTTAAAACAATTCCCGAGAGAATTGTTTCTCTTAAATAGCATTTTGCTAAAATCTATAGAAATATTAGAATAAGTTTTACTTTTGTAAAAAATTCGAATTTTTAACGTTTTGGACACCCTGTATACAATTTTTTTCCCATTGACAATCGTATTCTTTCAGCAAGCAAAAATTGTCATAAAGAAAGACTTTTTCTCGAAATATAAAATTTTTGGTCAGTTTGCCCTCTTGTCTAGCACATCGCCGGACATACTGTATATATATAATACATATATATTTGTAAGACACATCGATAAACCTATAACTTTTGTTCAGTATACCCTATAACCAACTTTACTTGTTTTTGAAATATCTCAATTTGTTTACTTTTAATTATCTTTCTAGTGTTCTATGATTTTTCCTTTTACAATCAAAATAGCCATGGAAAACAATAATTAAACACATAAAATTTCGACCTGTCCAAATTTAATTACATACTATTAGGTAGTTTATTTTGTGGCAAATTGTGTGGGTCATCCTAAAAATGGACTTAAGCTTAATTACCATTAACTAACAATAATAAATATAGGAACTGAACACCTCAAGTGATTATGTGAATTGGAAAAAAGTTTTGTATTCAACCAGAATGACATTTATTTGAACATCTTGTAACATAAAATAATTAGTTCGTTATTAATTTGTAATATTGTTCTCTTTAAGTCCCGTTTTTCCCAACGTATAGTTTTTCCCAACGTATAGTTTCTTTAAAATATATAATATATAATATTTGTGGGTGTCCCAACTTTATTTATACACGAAATATTTTCTTCCCTGTTCACGATATAAAAAAAAGTTCCAAGAGAAATAGTTCTTGGTTTAAAAAACTACTTTTACTGGGAGTACATTTAAGTATACACAATGCCTTAAAAGTACAATTTTTAATATCAACTTTACTTTTTTGAATAGGACACCCTATATTTTATATAAAATATTGCTTCTTCAATCAATTCTCCATCAAAACTCTATACAATGTTCTATGCCTGATGTTGTCCGCTTACGAGACAATTGACAAATATGTTCGGTTGACATATCTAGTATCTTCTAAGGAGTTCCGTTGTGCAGGCAGTCCTTATAACTTCTGCTGAAATTGCTCTACAGGCACGGGATATTTTATTTTTTATATCCTCCAAGTTGCTTGTGTTTCAGTATAAACTACTTGCTGTAAATGTCCCCACAAATAATCTTAAGGTGGTACATCCGGTGATCGTGCTGGCCGCCTGGCAGGTCCTCGATTCCCAATCCAATTTTTCCCATTTTTATTATCTAGAAAATCTGATACCATCCGAGAGTGCAGTGTTGCCTAAGTCAGATATTAAAACGGGCGTTTATGGGAACTTCTTCCAAAAGCGTAGGTAAAACCTCGTTTAAAAACTTTGAATAGCTTTGACCGTTCATAAAAATGTGGTCCAATTAATCGTCTGTTAAAGAGACCGCACCACACAATCACCCCCCAGACATTTTGGAAATGAGTTTTTCGAACTTAATGTGGATTTTCAACCGACCAGTAATGAATGTCATTACGGTTCACGAGTCCGTTATTGTGGAACGTGGATCCTCATTTAACTGTGTAGTCAAAATGGTGATGATATTCAATCGTCTTTCATAATCATTAGGCCGTAGAACTTGAACCAGATAAATTTTAAAGGGGTGGTATCCGTTGTTAATTAGAATTCGTACACTGAAGTCTTGCTAATACCTTTTGATATGCCTCTTACTGACACTAGGGTTTATTACTATGAGTGCAAGGACATTAATTGTGTTAGTTTCATTTCTTACTGGTGGAGCCTGTTGTGAGCCCCCGAGCTAGGAAAAGAACCCATTCGAATTTTTCTTTCCACATTTGCAAAAGAGCATAGCAATAATTGTGTTGGACGATTTGGAAACCGCTCTCGGTATAACTGTTGTGCATCCCACGATTTTTTCTTGCACCCGCCGTAGAATAGCAGCATGTCAAAATATTCGTTGGGAGTAAAAAGTGATGGCAAAGTTATAAAACAATACTCCTTTGCTTCTAAGCTTCTAGTTTTATATCACTGTTAAAAAATAAATGTCAAAATGTATTTTACAATGTCACTAATTTGTTACTATAGTAATGGGTAATTATTGTTTACCTAGCCTTTAAAGTTTTAATACTAATTTAATTTAATTTTACCATAACTTCGAAGACGGACAACATTAGGCATAGAGCATAGTATAGATTTTTGATACAGAATTGATTGAAAAAGCAATAGTTGACATTAAATATAGGGTGTCCTATTTAAAACCTTGTATACTTAAATGTACCCCCAGTAAAAGTCGTTTTATACACCAAGAACTATTTATCTTAAAACTTTTTTTTTATCATCAAAGAAGAAATTTCGTATATCAATAGAATTGGGACACCCTATTATTAGTTATTATTGTTAGTGACTTGCCCAAAGTTGTTAACGGTAAATAAGCTTAAGTACATTTTTATGATTGCCCACATAATCCAGTGCCGAAAAAAACAAACAATATGAAAATAAATTATGAGAGTTCGAGATTTTATACTATAAATTATTATTTTGATTGTAAACAAAACAAAATAAATTATAGAAAGATAATTAAAAGCAGACAAACGTCCATAGTTCAAATACCTGTATAAATAAATATAGGATATTATTATACAGAACACAAGTTGTAGGTTTATTGATGGCCTATAAGATCACACAAAAATATATACAGGGTCGTTGGTATGTATGGAAACGGTCGATTATTTCTTAAAGTAAAACAGTTAGCAAAAAATATTTAAGACAAAAGTGTCAGGGTTTCTAAAGTTCTATTAGAATTCTTGAAAAATAAGTATACAGGATGATTCAGAAAACCGTAGAGAAACAAAGTTACTTTTTTTTTAAACGGAATACCCTATATCTTAGAATATTTTTGGATTTTACATAAAATAACAATCATTTTTAATAAGTACATTATAAGTCTAAACCTAATAGTTTCCGAGATATCGACTATTGAATAATTACATTTTTGAACTTTGACAGCTTCTAGCTTTTTAACGGTACGTCTTAGAATAAAACGGCTTACATGTCCCTATCTTAGTTTCTTAGAACCTCCCTAAAAGTGTGAACTTCCGGTTAATCCGGATGTAACTCAAACGCCGGAAATACAGTACTTCCGATTTAACCGGAAGTTGATGTGTTTGGAAAGATAATAAAAAAGTAAGATAGGGACATGTAAGCCGTTTCACTCTAAGACGTACCGTTAGAAAGCTAAAAGCTGTCAAAGTTCAAAATTGTCATTTTTCAAAAGTCGATATCTCGGAAACTATTAGGTTTAGGCTTATAATGCACTTATTAAAAAATAATTATTATTTCATGCTAAATCCAAAAATATTCTAAGATATAGGGTGTTCCATTTAAAAAAAAGTAACTTTGCTTTTCTACGGTTTTTTGACTCATCCTGTATACTTATTTGTTTAAAATTCTAATAGACCCTAAAAAACCCTAAAACTTTTGTCTAAAATATTTTTTGCTAACTATTATACTTTAAGAAATAATCGACCGTTTCCATACATACCAACGACCCTGTATTTAATATATAATATATTATAATTTTAACTTTTTTACGATTGGAATTATTATTTATTTGCTCTAGCTTAGGCTTTGCTGATACCGAATAAAAATGTTTTTCGGTAAAACCCCAAAAATTTCAAAAACTATAAGGTTCAGATCTATAACACCTTTAGTAAAAAAAGTTTTCTATAAAGGGCGTTCCACTTAAAAAAAAAACATACACAAGATTGTTCCAACTCGCTTTTTTTGCAGGCCCTATACAGGGTGTTACAACTTCGATGCATTAGCATTCCTATTTCGGTAACTATAAAATTGGGTAAATGGTTCCGAAAATATCCGAGAAAAGCCGAAAAACTCAATTTTCGTTTTTATTTTTTTACGGCTTTCTTACAAATTATTTTCAAAAACCAAGAGCACTTCTTTAGGTACTTTTGTTATGCGTAGAATCCGTATTTAAAAAAATTTAGTTGATGTTGGTATCTAAAAAACAAAACCTCGTATCTGAAAAATAATATTATTTTTTTGAAGAACAAAAAAATAGTGCAATAGAAAGTATTCTAGGATTTTAAAAATAGCCAGTAAAAAGGCCGTAAAAAAATAAAAGCAAAAATGGATGTTTTCGGATATCTCTGGAAGTAATCGGAATTTTTTTCAAATTATTCGGCTTTAAAATGCACAATTTTGCCTCCATCTAACTAACTCTCTCTCCCTCTTAGTGCAGTAAGTCGGATTTTAGAGAACGCAAAGTGCAGTTTGCAAAACTAGCCATGGGCGAAAAGTAGCGGAACCTGAAAATAAGACAATCATATTCCACGAGATTATGAAATTGATCGAAATCGAATTGATCACTGATTATTTATTTCTCATTGCCAACAAATTAGAAAACATTTTCACGTTCTCTTAACTTAAATAAGAAAATTTCTAAGTTTTTAAGAAGGTCAAAACCTAAAAGAATAGTTATAAAAATACGTGTATTTAAAAAAAAAAGATCATTATGATTGGTGGTTGTTATCAGTGTCACAAAAAAAAAGAATATAATTCATGATAATCTTCAATTCCATTTTGAATAAGTTAATACATCACTACAAAAAAAAAGTAATTTAGCTAAGAATTTAGGTGTTTGTTAAGGTTAGTTCAATTATTCAAATTGGCGCATACTCATATTTGTCGACAAATATTTATTTCTATCTTTTTATTTATACTCCATGTTCTAGTGTCAAAAACATACAATTAAGTATAGTTATTAATATCGATTAAATAAACAAGTAACACAAAACACTTTGCTTAATATTCGGGATAGCAACACGAAAATTTAAAATTTGGTATTGGTATATTTTTTATCTTTGTGTATTTAGATTATTTAGGTATCAGGTTAATGTATTTGCATTTTATAACAGATCCAGTCCATCAGTTTGAAAAATGTTGATTTTAAAAGGCTTAACAGTTGGAAGAAAATGGTATCAAATATAACCACTACTAATTAAAACATAATAAAATATGGTCGTTTTCTATTTACGTGTTTTAAAAATATGTTGAAAAACAAGTTGTATTTGTACCTATTGTAACAAATTTTAAAGATTACTAACCTTAAATAAACCTCGAGTATGTTAAAGGATCAATACTCTAAAAAATGCATGCTTCAATAGGGCCGAATTGTGACGTTAACAGTATTGATTTTACCTTTTACTGTCTGATTATTTAATAAAACTGTTACTAGGTTGTTACCAAAAATATTTTTAGTAAGGAAAAATGATATATTGACTTACAAAAACTTTATAATTACCAACCTGAACTAACCTGAAGAGATGTTTAGGTAAAGATAATTAAAATAATTACCATTCGTTTCCTGTTAAAATCTCTCTGTTTATAATGAAAACAATTTCACGAACTATAAGCCGTTTCAACAAAATTATTTTAATATATCGCGAAAAAACTATAAAAAATTAGTAAATATGTTTTCGTATCGATCAAACAGCTTTTTCCTTATTCTTTTTTAATTTTCTCTTAGTCGGTTTGACCCCAAGCGCATATTTTAAATGGCCCCCAATATAGAGCTTTAAATTCTTATTTTATGACATATCACAAACATGTTTCTGAAATGTGGCATAGAATACGATTTCCTGAAACTAAATAAAGTGACGTATTAGCCATGTGACAAGTTTGTATAGTAGTTTCAGCGCGTCAACCTGCAATATGGCGGCGGACAATTCATGTCTGCATACTCCAATCGCCTATAATTGAAGACAAAAAGTTACTAGGATTTCACACACACCACAAATTATTAAAAAAATTCAAAACATCAACAAATCCAACTTTTAATAGGTAGATCATATTATATCTGTCATGCTTCTTCGTGTTAGGTTAAATACCTATTAGAGAGAGAGACACATATTGATGTTAACTAAAATGGAACCATCATAGGATTATAGGGCAGGCCAGGCTTCGCTTGACATTGTTTTCAATGTTTTAGTGTTTTGATTTGTCAACTTTAATTCGCTTTTATACATTTTTGTCCTTTGAAAAACTTTATTTAATTCTAAAAAACAGTTTTTTTCAGAGCTGTCTCTATCGTACTATTGTGTTACCGGTTAGTATGCTTGGACATTTGTTATTATTTAATTATGGAAAATAACATATTTTATGACATTTTTTAAGCTCGGCTCTGTCCCTAAATGGCTTTCTGCCATTGTATTGCTGCCAATATTATTTTTACTAAAAATTAAATGGCTAGAATATGACTGTTGTTAGATGACATGTCGTCCATCTTGTAGGTTCACTCGCTGAAAATTCTATATCTAACAATTTAAAATGGTAAAATTATAATCTTTTGTATCAACTTTTAATAAAATTTAGGCAAAATGTTTATTAATATTCTCGTCCCCGACGCAAATTTTAAGACTTTTTTGTCATTTACCCTAATTCGATTACTTCACTTGTTTTTAAGTAATACAAGGTTTTGGAAAATAGTAAAACCCAATTTCTATTAATTTTTCCATTCCTGCGTTTGGACTTCTTTAAGTCCTCGCTGGTCTGGTTGGGTGGATCGCTCGATTGCCGCGAGATGTCGCCACGTGCGACATCTCGCCTATGCCCCTTAGTATTAAGCATTAAAATGCACTGTGAGGTCCCTTTCCTTTTTGTCAGGGTGGTCAGACTCGTCAGACCCTAAGCCTTGCTGATGAGCCGTTATACGGCGCAACGCGTTTAAGAATTGGGTCTGACGAAAAAGAAAAAGAACAATCTCCTTTAAGCTTCTTTAAGAAGTAAAGTTTAGACTAGTTATTAACCTGAATATTTACGAAAAACTATAAAAGCTGTCATTTAAAATACGTGACCTAATTCATATTATTTTTAATGGACAATTTGCTCTCTCCCTGAACCATATTTACTACTTAAATTGAATTGCCTATATATTGAATCATAAGTAAGTGGGCTTCTTGAATAACGACTTAATTGTCACCCGTTAGAGTACAAAATTTAATAAAATAACTTTGCAAGAAGTGTTTTGCCGACTGTTATTTTGATTAGTTTGGTTAAACTATACACAATCTATATTATAACTCTCAGAGATATTGTGGAAAACGGCAGGTCTTTACTGCAGTAAAATGTTATACCAATGACAATTTAAAATCGATATCTCCGCATGTAATACCAATGAAGCCAGCTATACAATCCTTTTAAATGTTATAGATATTGGTTATTTTATTTTTTGGAGTTTCCTGTCAATTCACAATACAAGTTTGAATTAAATGAGGTTTCAGATTATTTTAAAAATATAAAATACTTTTTTATCCTTTGCGGGATCAGACCAATTTATTAAAGAAGTACCTTTTGTTCTTTGCCGGCGTTTCGCTTTATTTTATAACCGTCTTCACGGCTCGACGAGCAGACAAATAAAATTAACATTTTTTCATACACATTACACAATGGATACAACACATTAAATGTTCTAGATTAACATACACAATGCCATAAATTATGTAAAACATGAATTTTACCAAAAACAAAATACCAGGAATTACTAAAAAAAAAACGATATTTCCGCGTAAATTACATAAACCATAAAAGATAGATTATATACACAGAGACGTCAGCGAAAATATTCATTTCCTTCCAAAAACTTTCAAAACGGCCCCTTCACAAATAATTATCATCGTAACTAACACTTATACATGGATTGACTGATAGCACGAAGGAGTAAAGAGAAAAAAAAATTTAGGTTTATCTATGGTACCTATATCAACCTTTTCAAAAATCTCCATTTTACAATATTTCGTAACCTGCATATTATGTAATGTCAATATTCCTAATCTGTTGTATTGTTTATTTTGTCTGAAGATGTCTTCCTCTTTCGCCGATCAAGCGAAAGGCTCCTTTTGAATAAAATCCAACAATCTGAAAGTTTATTGTAGAGCAGAACCCGAAATGTGCCAGCGATGGTCAAAAGCTGTATAGAGGTTACAATCATTATCACGTGTTCTAACTCTAAGAGAGCATGTAATCCATCTTTTAAGTCCTTTAACTGCTCATTGCTTGTATTCAGAAAATTTTTAAATACTTTTTCTAACCAGTTTCCTCTGGACAAACTGACCATTTTTGTCATTAACATTGGATCTGTCTGTTAGAGAGACATTAAATCAATTTTAATGCATTACGACATTTTTTAGAATATATACAAATTTGATATTAGTTAGTGTAAATTATTTATAAGGCTTACAATAATTAAAAACAACCTTTTGTGCATTGAAAGGGCTAGTTTCCTTAAATATACCGCGAATGCGAATTCACTTCCTTCCAACAATTCGGCAAAATTGGTATATTGTGTAGTTTAAACCGTACGTTGAGGTTTAACTAGTATTTCATTCCCCCGTTAGGGTTAAACTTAAGCTAAGGCAGCTTGGTGGTAACCAGAGGTTGTAAAATGGATTTATTCTGGAATAATCCATGAAGCTAAATGAGATACAGCATGTAAAACAAAATGCTTATCAAAATACCAAACGGATTAGAAACACAATTCACTTGAAGCTTAAAAAAGTAGTTCTATCGGTATCTCATTAAAATAAAATTGTCATATTTCTCAAAAATATCCAACCAAATTAGCATACCGCCAGCCGTTTCTTTTAATTTATTTGGCTGTCAGTTTCACTGCATCGTCCTTAAAATTTGTCTGCTGCAACACTACGGTTTATACGAAATAAGATGTTTTTACTGTTTTATTATTTAAGGTAAAGTGGGTGATTTTTTATTACAAGCACTTAAATATGACTGTTCGTAGATTTTCAGATTTTTATACCGTGTGTTGCATTGTCGGACAGAACATAGGAATTTCCATGTAAATTTTGAAGAGGCTAAATATTGACTACTCTAATTATTTTAGAAACAAATTCTATTATGGTTTATTGAATAGCACAAAGAGTTGCGCCCAAAAGACTTTGAAAGCTACAGATGTTTTTATTATTGCTCATTAATACAGGGTTCCGGTTAGTTCAGGTATTTATTTAGCACTTCAGCAACTGGCTGACCGAAAGAGCTGAAGTTTGAGCTTTAAATGCAGCTCTTACCGCTCTTTGATAACCCTTAATCGATTTTTTTTTAATAATTAGGCCAAAAAGTCGATATTACACAATATTATTAAATTTACAAGGCAATTCCTATGTCCCGCCCAGCGATACAACACCCAATATGACCACGGATGGGGTAGGCAAAAGGACAATGGACCGAAAAGTGAAAGATACGAAAAAAGGTCATTCTATATTAATGGTTTTCGCTTGCTTTAAAATTATAATTTAAAATGCCAAAAAATAATGTTTTTCTTTGTAGAAAACAAAAAAAAGTAAAAGTATGTGAATCATTTTAATACAAAATGTTAAATCAAAAAGTTATTTTAAATTTTAAAAGATTTCTTATTCCATCAGATTGTTGGTATTATTGTAGACTATATGCAAGCAAGCAAAAGTATTTATAAAAAATTATATTTTTTCGTATCTTTCGCTTTTTGGTCTATTTGTCCTCTTGTCTATAGTCCGAGGCATGAAACTTGCCCAATGAAAAGAATGCGAATAAAAAAGTGCAATATTGCCGATTTGACTAGCACACATTTCAATAAAGAATATCTAAATATTAATTTATATTACACTATACTAAAATTCATTTGCAGATCCAACGGTATAATAGGTTTCTTCCAACGCGACCAAAAACCGTACCTATCTCCGCCCCAAAATTTAATTTCCAGCCTGTCACTAAAATTCTGAACTTGGCAATCGATTGCTGCACTGATGGATAATTAGTTGAGCGACCGTTCGGGGACAGCCTTAGTGCATCGTGTTAACGCGCTCTTTGCATGCATTTGTGTACATTGTTGGAATCTATAAATGAATTTTACTATTATTATTAGACTATGTAAGAGTATTAAAATATAGGTAGATTTTAAAATTATTTCACTTTTTATCAGATCTAATATTTAATGGAGAAATAATTATGATTTCTGTTGGGGAATATCTTAATAAATTATAATTTAATCTAATTATCCTCATCTGGCAACAGGTTAACGCGATGAGCTTAAGGCGGTGAACCAGAAAAAATAATTTAATTGACTCAGGTTCCACATAACCAAAAAATATTTCGTATCCTGTGCATCTGAGAAGCGTCAGGCGTGTGCTAATTGTTCGTCATTAGAGTAGCATTGTAAATGCGATTTTTAAGATGAATGTGTACACGAGTTACTCGTTGTAATTCGTAATTTAGAGACGTTTTAAGCGAGCTGTTGCGATTACTTAGCTTATATTATTTTCATATAATTCTATATTTTCTTTTAAAAAAACCTAAATTTATAATAAAAAAAATCACATTCAGAAAAATTGTACGCACGTCTATGACTCGGGGCATAAAACTCCATAATTATGGCTATTATTTCCTCTTTTTCTTCATACGTCGGAGTGCTAGCCTCGTGCGGCGGACTCGAGGGGTGTTTTACGGTAGAAAATAGAACATATTGTCCGAAATTTTAGGAAGTTCTTAGGAATTCTTTTAAGGGTTTTGGGAAGTTTAATATAAAAATATTTCGGAAATCGGAAATTTGAATATTGAAATTTGATTTGAATATATTTTTTTGGTTAGAAGGCATGCCATTTTATTTAGACATATTTCTTAGTTCTAAATCACTTTTCTTTATAACATTCTTAACATAAGGGTTCTTTGCTCATGAACGATTTTCATATTTTTGCCCTACCCTGTATCCTATTTGACTTGAGGCCATTCTAAGTGCACCTGAAATGGTTATCGAACATGCACCAACTTTGATCAAGAATACAATTCTCTGAGAAAGTAATAATAAAGAAGTTTCCAATTTGTTGCACACTTAATCGACCTACGACGTTAATAATTTTTAATTGACATAAAAATTAAATATACAGGCGGACTTTGGGGCGAACTAATGTAGTAGATAGTATGACATTATCGAAGATTTTTTAAATGGAAAAAAATTGTTTTCGTAGCGAATGGGGTATTTTCTTACATTTAATGTAGGGGGTATCGTTTCTGTTATACATAGGTACCAGCAATATTAAAATCGTTGTTTATTTGCTGGTTTGTAGCAATGGGGTATTTAGATGATGATATTATGCAGTTATAATATTTAATTTTTTCAAGTATTAAGATGTAAAGCGCTAATAAAAAAAAATTAAAATTCTTTAAGGAATTCGGATTTCGTTATATAAATTAGGAAATTATTATAGAAAATTCGGGAATTTTTAGGAAACTAGGAAATAGGTGTACACATGTCGTATCGTGAGACACCCCTCGGGCGGACTATACCTCATCCGTCGACATACTCTATATTTTGGGGTCCTGCAAGTTGAACGTTCGTGTTGCTTGCTCAAAAATTTATGCTAACGGGGCAATAATTGTTAGTTATTAAGTATATTGATTAGTCTGTTCCGGGCTAGTCCAGGAAGTATGTTTTTTTTTCGGACTCTTCCTGGCTGAAATTACCCTCTCTCTCTCTCTCTCTTTCTCTTTAAGGGCGAGGCAAAAAAAGGAACTATTTACTTCTAGGAAAAGTTTTAAATGCAACATGAAAATAATTACAAAAAATAAATAAAAATTAAAAAATAATTAAGTTAAGTTAAAATTGACCAACAACACGTCAGCTTTAAGGCCAAACTAAGCAAAGTTCATTATAGAAATATTAGAAATTCAAGATATATTGTAGGAAATGGCAGAAGCCGTGTTAAATAATTCTGTATAAAATTTTGTCGGCGAGGCTTGATTTCCAAAATATTTTTTAATTCACATTTAAAGCCGTCAAGAATATTCTTATGGGGTTGATGTAGTAAATTTAACATAATATGGAAAACTATAGAATACCGACATTTATAAGAAATAATCATAAAATATGTATGTGTACAATGTGCAGGGTGATCGCGTATAATGTTACCCCCCCCTTAAACTTCTTTGTTTCGCAATTAAGAGAAAACTGTTAAATTCAAAAGTCGTAGGATTTAACGTAAACTTTTTGCTAAATATATTTTCGTAGATTGTTGCATAAAAACGTGTCAGATCAAAGTTATATTTTTTTAAATGTATACCCTGTATATTGTTGCATTATTGGATTCCACGGACAATTTTAAACATAATTTATATATAACACTATATATCTAAATTGATCCGTTTTCGATTTATTGATTTTTGAAAATTACTATATATAAGAAATAAGGTCATGCAAGTCAAGATGTATCCTTTCCATTGATAACAGGATGACGATACTGAACTGAATATTTTGCCCGCTATTAAAAAAAATCCCAAATAGTATTAGATCTTAGCTTAAATCAAGCATCTAAGGGTGTGAGGTCGGGAATGTTAGGCGGCCATTTAATCGGACCATTCCGTCCGATCCAGTTACTAACTATTTGAGTGAGATAGTTCGTTACTTCAATTGCGTTGTGCGGCGGGGCGCCGTCTTGCTGAAACGTAAGTTGGTTTAAACGTGCTAGTGGCAAATCATCCAGAAAGTCTCCTAATTAATTTTGAAGAAATCGCAAATATATATTTCCATTTAACGTGCCTTCAAATAAATGTGGCCCAATGATTTTATTATCAAGTATGCCGCACCATATATTTACAGATTGACGACCCTGATACTGGAATTCTCGGTAACTGTGAGGATTTTCTGTTGCCCAATGCCTCGTATTTTTCCTGTTTATCATGCCATTGGTAGAAAAGGTTGACTCGTCTGTCCAAAGAATTGTTTGTAAAAAGTTATTATTGTTATTTATTATTCCCAGCATTTCACGGCAAAATTCTACTCTTTTTTTCTCTTTGCCGGACAGTCAATTTTGGCGTGGGTCTAATTTTGAAAGGTTTGTAGCCAGCTAATTTAAGTGTTTTTTGAATTTTTCCCTATGATGTATTTCTTAGGTTATCCTGCATTTGTCTTAAGTCGGTTGAAATGGTTCTAATTGATTTATTCTGATTTTCTTGAATAGCGAGTATATAAAATGTTCAGTTCAGTATCCTCGTCTTGTGGAATACGTCTTTTCTTCGTATTTAAGTTTAAATCCTCTTGAAATTTTATAAATATTTTTCTAATTGTCTGTTTACAGGGAACGTGCATACGCGCATTATTTCTTCGTAGTTCTTGCTGTGCCATTTTCACATTATTATTATTTTTAATATAAGCAATTAGAATAGTCTGCTTTTCTTCAATAGAATAAGGCACTTTTGAATAGAAATTCTTACTTTTTATCAAAATTGACAATTCATGTTACGAAATTTACCAAGTTAACATTGGTAATATTTTTATCCATGGAAACGATACATCTTGACTTGCATAACCTTATTTCTTATATATATATAGTAATTTTTAAACATCAATAAGTCGAAAACGGATCAATTTAGATATATAGTGTTATAGGTATATAAATTATGTTTAGAATTGTCCGTAGAATCCAATAATGCAACAATATACAGGGTATTCCATTTTAAAAAATATAACTTTGATCTGTCACGCTTTTATGCAACGATCTACGAAAATATATTTTGCAAAAAGTTTACATTAAATCCTACGACTTTTGTATTTAACAGATTTTTCTTAATTGCCAAACAAAGAAGTTAAGGGGGGGGGGGGTAACATTATACGCGATCACCCTGTACACAACATCACATCATATTTTATATCACGTATCCAGGTACATAATAATTACTGTGAAACTAATATTGAAATATACTATACCATTTTCAAATTTATTCAAAAAACTTAACAACTTTGCGAAAATAAATATCTTCGTACAGAGTTCAAGGTCATGTAAATAAATGCCTTAAAATTATTTCAAACATCCTAAATTTGTGCATAAATCTTATAAATTATTATAATGAGGCTTATCAACCCCATCTACGTGGTTGCGGCTAATTAAACAAAATATCATGTTTCTTTGTATGTTTATTTTAAAGGGCTTTTTAAGGAAAAAGCTGGGGAAAAGTTTCTTGCTGTCATAATTAGGCAGTGGTGAAAAGCTGAGTGATAACCATAAGGAAAAAGACAAAGGATTTTATTAAGACACTTTAGTTACTTAATATTTAACTTAAAACTTTCTCGTAATTAAAAAAACTGTTAATAACAAAAATACTGGTGGTTAATGTATTTAGGTACGTAATACTTTAAGGTTTAATCCTTTCATCTACGGATAGCGGTATTCGTCGAATAATGTCTATGGAAACAATTGTCGACACAATTGAAACTATAGAAATCATTCTGAGAATAAAGATATTCGGACGTGAAAATACCGGGACTAAAACACAGAAACGTTTACCAACGACATAAAAAACTTGACATAGAATCAGATAGAAAAGTCAACAAGCTATCATTCTTACCAATCAGTTTTCTATTATTTTTCTCTTTGAACGATTTGCTGGCAAAATATTTTGGCTTTGTATTGAAGAAATAAAATAATTTCCCTGGGGTATCTTTATAGCCACAGACGAAAGGAGAAAAATCAATACTTCACAAAAAGGACCGTAAGAGACGAACAGGAATACTCAACGAACGTAACGTTAAAACCATTTAGAACAGAGTGCTTTACACGATTTCCGGGATTTTAATATTTTTATGGTATAACCGCGAATTTGACAAAAAAATCTTTGCAAAATTGGAGTACCTAACCTTAGTGTTATTTAATGGATAATTAATAGGAATGCTGAAAATGCTTAAAAAGGATTAAGCTACAATCACCTAATTAACTAAAGTGGTTTAATATTTACACAGTATTTAATTGCCGTAAGTATTGAACCTTCTTCTAGTTTGCACGTTGTTTTGTCGTGATTTTGTGAGTAATTTAATATAATATACGATGTTAACTTTAAGATGTAATTCCTTACTATATTTTAAGAAAAAAAGTGTTCACAAAATGTTTCCGAGATGTATTTTTAAATATCTCGAAAACGCATTAAAATGGGTTGGATCTTGCTTGTAATTAGAAGCAAATTATAGGTACCTAAATATTTTTTTTTATTTCTGTCTACTACTTAGCCGTTTTTGCATACACTTCTGTTTTAGGCGTCTAATAATATTTCGCCACGTAGTCACATGACCTCCCACTGATGGAAGTGGAAAAGAAAATTCTGCTTTTTATGCCATAGTAACGTGCAGCAAAATTCAATCTCTTGTATTACAAAGTATTTTCGAGATATTTCAGAAAACGTAGGTATTAATTTTTGGTTAATTATCACAATTAAGTTATGAATAGTACATAGTACAACACACTCTACTACAATTACTCTGTATACGTATACAAGGAGGCGAAGTTATTACTGAATCTGATGCGAGCGCTTGCGATGGACTTAATTGTAAATTTGGGAACATAATATTTAGCGTTGAGCTTTAAATTATTTCGAAATCACCGGTAACTGTTATTTTAGATTAACTGTTACTTTAAATAGTTCAGTTATTTTCAATAAATGGATTAAGGTTTTAATGTTTTTGACAATATTGACAGTTATATCCCAGAAAACTAAACGAAATTAAAGCGACACAGAGCACAATTCGTGGCCTGTATTTTCAGTTACCTACTTGGGGTGGCTATTTTCCAATTAGTATTAACGTCAATCGATTACAGCTGATAGCTGACAAACTGACGCTTGTTTCCTGTTTTTTTGTTTTGATTTGTCACTTTTCTTTTTGATTTGGCACTTGCATTAGAGTAATTTTTGAGTTACACCAGTTTGGCTAGTGATTGTTACTTCGACGCCCTGGGCGTCATGACGCTTCAAAAATATAAATCGATTGGAGGGGCTTCAAAAGTAGGTATGAATACTTTAGATTTTAAGACTTTTTTGTCATTTATTACTTCACTCGTTTTTAAGTTATACGAGGATATAAAAAACTGTAAAACATATTTTCTATAAATTTTAATAGATTTACCTTATATAATACAGGGTATATCAGAAGCACGGTACGTAACTTAAAGGGGTGATTCCTTATGATATTCTAAGACAAAAAGTTCTTATGAATATGGGTCCGGAGTTGCCCCATTTTTGATACACGGGTGGTAAAGTTTTTTAATAGTGAGACGATTGCAATCGTGCGTTTTATCAGAAGGTGGCCATTTTCAAAATTTGCTTTGATTGACTGTTGCAATTTTTTTTCTACCATCTCATTATTTAAAAAAATAATTTCATTTTTAATTTAAATGTTTTAATTAACTTTAAAATACATAGGTATGTTTTTTGGTATGTACATGCAATAGTGGTTTTTATTATTTCTCTAAAAAACGAAGCGACATACGCAAACAATTCAATGAACAAAAACGTTGTATTATTAGTTGGTAAATCCGAAAAAAAATCATCAATATTAGAAAAAAAAGTCAGTGGCGCACATTTTTTTTGTCAATAATATTCGTTAAGGTGCTCCCCGGGACGCCACTGGACCTAATAAACTTAATCTAGTTAGGGGTAAATAAGCTCCTTATCATTATGAATAATGGTACCAAATTTCAATAAAAGCGGGAAAAGGATATTTAAAAAAATTATAAACAAAATAATTTTTTGTAAAAACTTTAACACCCTGTATATCAAAAACGGGGCAACTCCGGACACATGTTCATATGAGCTTTTTCTCTTAGAATATCGTTAAGGAATCACCCCTTCAGTTACGTACCGTACTTCTGAAACACCCTGTATAATAAAATAATTTACCATCCCTAAGGTAAGTGAAACACCTCGACAGATTATGACATTGGATTCATTGTACTTGTGACATAATTTATACGAATTGTTAATATTCCATGAAATTAGTTCAATACACTACCCAAGATAAAGTAGATATCATACTTATTTACGGTGAATGCAGGTCAAATACTAAGGACGCACAAAGAGTGTATGGGCATCGTTATTCTCATAGAAAAATTCCTGAAGACAAAACTTTTGCGCCTCTGTGCAGGAACTTAAGGGAGTATTGCTGCCTCGATTGCTGCTTAGGAAAATACAGATCAAGTTTTACAGCAAGTTGATGATAATCCTAAAATTTCACTAGCCAAAATCAAAGAAAATACTGGTGTTTCCATAGGCTCTTAATGCAGGATTACACACAACAACAAATTTCATCCAAACAAAACCTAATTAATCCATAGATTGGATTGGTCATAATAAGGGAATCTTGAACCGACATAAATGTTGCTATTGGTCCTAGAATCATCCTTGTTGGATTAGAGAAAGAGGAAATCAACGCCTTGTTGAAGTTAAAGTTTGGTGAGATTTGTTGAATGGATATCTATTTGAACCTCTTTGGACTAATATTTAAGAAGGCACATGGCACTGGAGAACGTTATTTACATTTTCTTTACTTGTAGAACTGTTAAACGAGGTATGCTTTGAGTACAAAACGAATATGTGGCTGCAGCAGGATGGACTCCTACTCATAATGTGCAAATTGTTAAGGACCATTTGAGCCGGCAGTATCCCAATCGATGGTTTTGAACCAAGGGATCAATAAGATGGCTAGCAAGGTCACCAGATATAACATCCTTAAGATTTTTTTCTTTGGGGGTCAATTAAAGGATATTGTCTACGAATCAGCAGTTAAAGATATGGCCGATATAATAAACAAAATTACAGCGGCATGTACTGCTATTACAAGACGCTTTAAAAAGTTACCCACAGCAAACTTTTAACAACGACTTTTTACGATATCAAAATATATTCATTCGTTTTCGAGATATAGGCCATTCGAGTTTTAAGTGAAAATCCGTGTATATCACTCGGAGTAGAAGGCAACTGATGTGTTTTGCCGGTGCCTCGGCGTTGCAAGCATCTGGGCTCAGCAAGCAATGCTCGCTTTCTACTCCTTGTAATTATTCTCTTATTAATATAAAACTCGCGTACCGCAATAGCCAGGGGATAAAAATCGCGTAGTCCTGATGTGCAGCCTGCCTGGAAAGATTTGATATTCTAGTTGTTTTACCAATTTATTATGTACATGTTTAATTTGTACGTTCTTGTCTCTATACTCATATGAATCTGTACAGGGTGAGTCAACGATACGATAAAGTATTTGGGTTGAGGCCCAAACTGCATTTTGACTATAGTTGAAAAATAACAGAACATTATTAGGAATGCGATAAGAATTATATCTGTTCACGATGACGCATACCCTATACAACGACTTACAAATGCCAATAATCGTGAAACACATTGACAACCTCAATATCGACTATACTACTCAAAAGAACGGATCAAACATCCATTCCAATCCACAGAAATCCTACAGACTACCTAGAGACTGGCTGACTCCTCTACCTCTACCTGACCCTTCTTCATCATTATTAATCCAGCTGTCGATCGAAAAATGATTTAAAAGTAACTAGGCACTTCCCTCCTGCCCCCTCCCTCTACACTACCTCAATTAATATTTTTTTCTAAACACAATACCCTCCTATCAAGATCCGCTGAGAAGCAACACATCTTATCGAATAAACGCCAATTAAGATCCGTAATGAGCAGGTAAGGGTTACTTTCATACTGGGATCATGTTCGCTAATTAAGTTTGTCTAAAGATTTTGACTTTTATTCGAGAAGACGTGTTTATCAAATAAAAGTCAAAGTCTTTAGACAAACTAAATCAACGAATATGATCCCAGTGTAAATGTAACCTTTTACTTATGTACGAATAAGATTTTTAATTATGGTCGTGAAAATTAGAAATATAGTGTATTAGCTGGAACAAACATTTGCAACCTGCACAAATTTTGATTCTTATCATTCTCTAATTAAAAATAATAATGGCATATTTTTCTCGGCATTCGATATAGTACAGGATCATGATTGTTTCTTAAGTGAGTCTGCGACTACTACTTCTATTTCTATACATGTTGCTATTCAGTGTAGGGAAGTAGTTACTTCTTTTGATGCGGTGTTGCATTAATTCATAGTGAAAGAAAAGGCACACGAGTGTGCCAATCTCTAGGTAGTCCGTATGATTTGTTGGGAGAGAATGAGTAATCGTAAAGCAGGTCCCACACGATGTGGCGAATTGCCTTCCAACGTTGAACACATCGCCACTTGCCACATCGGGTGAGGGTGCGCTGGCAAATTTGCATGTGTCCAACGTTGACTACATGCCACGTGGTTCGGGCTTTGTGCGGTGAATTTGACCAGCGTCAAAGGAGTTTCCAGCATTGAAAGTATCGTTCTTCACACGCCCACGAGGGCGATCATTCTGTTTGACTTTCCAGAAGCGCCAAAAACATTATTTCTTTTCTAAATCTGATTCGACATTAAACTTGTTTACTTTTTGTTTTGCTTACTATGGTAAAAGAGGTAGTAAGGACGAAGAAAATTAATATATCCATGAAGTAGCACTGTTGAATATAATTAGTTTTCATCGTTTGTACACTGAGTAAAAACTTTTTCTTGTGCGAATTAAAACGCTCAATTGATTTTTTCTTAATTGTAGACATACCGTTAAAAAGCTAGAAGCTAGAAACTTTGACAGTTTAAAAATGCCATTTTTCAAAAGTCAATATCTCGGAAACTATTATGTTTAAACTTATAATAGGTACACTTATTGAAAAATAATTGTTATTTTATGTAGAATTCAAGAATAGTGTAAGATATAGGGTGTTACATTTAAAAAAATAAAAATTTTGTTCGCCTCACTTTTTTGAGCCACCCTGCAAAATATTTTTAAAATATGCCATTTTAATTCCAGACCTCATGCTGTTTTTGATAAGTTCTTGGATAAGGATGTAATCTTCCGTCCCCGCTTCGTTGGCGGACCCGGTATAGTAGAAATATTATTGAAATTTGTATTATTTATTATTAACATTCAATATTTTGTTTCCTTACTTTATATTTTTTAAAATGGGTATGTAACTAGTATTTTATTGTGGGAACCTTACGAGAAAAATATTACCAAGAAAATTTTTATACATATTATAAAGCTAAAATCGAATAGACGCAAGGGTAACTTAATTGGCACAATTATTTTTAAACATTAATGTGAAACCACATTTGATTGAATTGATTAATTGAATAATTAGCGAATTGGGTCGAACTAAACGTAAGTTGTGATAATAGTATGTTATAAACCAAGGGACTAAAGTGACTCATTTAACTCCGTGAATGGAATTTGTTGTTCGAAGGCTTTGCCCGAGAGCGACAACCATTCAAGGCACTTTAGTCCCTTGGTTTATACACAATTCTTCGTACTTTCGAGAACAGTATTACTAAAATTAGGTAATATGTAGGCATACAGAAAAAAACACCTCATAATGTCACAATTGAATGCAAGTACCAGTTGAATATTTTATTACTCTACTTTGAAAGACAAAAGATACTTAGTTACATTATAAATACAGTCGAAGTACAGCATATTAGCTATGCACCAAATCGACTATTTAATATTGTAAATTGTACAAACGTAAATATCCATCTGAATATAAATAGGTAAGTGAATAATATTTGAACTTTTTTAACTTATATGTTGCTAGAATGCACTTTAGTCCCGGAAGTACAAAAAGTAGTATAACGTGTGTGTCCGAAATAAGTTTGAATTGAGGCAATTAAACTTAATTAAATTTCTCCATAAAAAAATTTAATTCGACGAAAAAAATATTGTGTTGCTCGTTCTCAATTAAATATTTTCTCAAGAGTAATTTTCGCAAAAAAATATCTATTTTTGTTGTACTAATTTTGCACAGCATGAAACTATCATGCCGGCAGTTGTTATGTCTTCATCCTGCACTTTTTATGCTTGCGTTGTACGCGTACGACACTGACGAACGTTGGCGTACACGTGTTTTTAATGTTGCAACAAAAATTCACCCCATTGTGTAGCAGATACACTCGCCACATTGGTTCCAACGTTGAAACCATAAGAAAAGTGTTTACATTATAACAGTACAAAGATTAAGCGTAGATCTTACACCAATTCTAACATTAATAAAATTAATTCTAGGCTAGTTTTGGACTACTCGACTTGCGCTTCTTTACCTTCTGATGTTTCGAAAACCGCGTCGGTGATCATCCGTCAAATCTCGATCTCCTTCCTTTCCACAACTTCCTTCCTCTTCCTAGCTCGGTCATGTTTTCCTCTTCTTCGCGCGCATCATCTGCGAAACTTGAATTAAAAACAAAATCATCAGTTTTTTTTTGTTCATTTGTGTCCAAGAGCGTGCAACAATCTACGGGCAAGGCGTTTTTAATACTGATTTTAGTGATGCATACAGTCGCAGTAGTAGGTAGATACACAAAAAATGACATGAAATCAGCTACAAGAAGTCGGTGGATGTTGGATTAAGAGAAACAACTAAGTTATTGCTAAGGTTAAAACTTACAATACTATAAGAAAAGCGTAAATTATTTTTGTGGCACAGTTAGAACCCACTATAATGCACACTATTAGTTTAAATAATATCTACTAACCCTTTTTTTTTATCTAAAAGCAAAGTTACTGTCATATTTAGGTAATGTATTACCAATGTACTTTTCTTACACACACACTATATTAAAAGTACTGAGCTTATGAATACTTAATAGGAGCAGAACTACAACTTTCCTTTTGACGAAATAAATCCATAGGCTGAGCAGCGCTCGGCAGACACGGAATAGTATGAAGCTTAAGATTTTTCATGTGTATAGTGTACACTACAGTAGGTAAGAGCGTTGCTGTGTTACGAACCTAGAGTGTTCGGGATTTCAGCCGGTAGTAAAGATACAGAAAAATGTTGAGTACAAACGTTATAGTATTAAATCTGATTTTTTAATATGTTCAACTGGATAATGTTATAAATTGCTTTAACAATTGCCAGGCACTTTTCATCGGGCATAACTTCTGCCAGACGCTGCCAAAAGTCCTAAAGTAATGGTCACATTTACGCATTAAACCTGAGTTTTATGTATGCTATTTAGACAGATATTTTACCTTAATACTCGAAGAGCCAGACACATCAGAGTGGTCTCGCCATACACAATAACGTGTGATATTTTTTTAGATGAAGCAGTTAAACAGTAAACATTTTTGGTAATTAACTTGTTCCTTATCGCGCGCATTTGGATATTATTATGTAAATATTTTTAACAAGAAATAAAATAAATAAATTTATTAAAATTTTGTATTTAATTAGTCGTTTTGAAGGATGCCAAATCGATTTCTGATATTGGTTTTAAAAGAAAATAATCGCTAAAGATATTTTACTCTCTAAATTATTATTTTAAATCCCCTACAAAACCGTACGTCAATAAACTAAAATTTTTAGCAATAGAAAAGAAATAAAAAAAAAATCAATTCAGAAATAACGAGAATATAAACCTAGTTCCATTATAAATGGGACAACTATGTATACAGGGTGAGTCGGGAGAAATGGGCCTAGCTCTAAGGGTGTAATCTATGCATCAAAATAATAAGAAAAAACTCAAACGTTGTTATCCAATATTCATTTGTTTTCAAGTTATAAGGCAAAAACAAAATATTGCATTAATTTAGCTTTCCTGTAATAAATGTTATTATTGTTTGCTTTTGATTGTTGTGCTGTCACTATCCTATTAGTGTCAGTATAAAATGTTACATTAATTCACCGTTAACTTTCGGATTTGTATCATTTTAATTTTATAAAAGGCCACACATTTATTCACATCTCGAATACGCCAATATGGTTTTTATTTATGGTTTGTATAATGGGAGTGCTACATCGGCTGCTGAAGAATATCGTAAACGATTTCCACATGAAAGAACACCGAACAGAAAGGCCTTTATTAGAGTTTTCAACAAACTCTGCGAGACCGGAACGCTTCCAAGTGCTAATGTAACATCCGAACAAGCCATTCAACAGGATTTAGAAGAAATAGAAAATGTTCTAGCTTTAGTAGAAGAAGATGCTACGACGAGCTCACGAAGAATTGGAATTGAGTTGGGGATTCCCCAAAAAAGAATGATCAAAACGCTTCACGAGCAAGGCTTATACCCGTACCATGTACAGAATCTTCAACCTGGAGACTACGCCAAGCGTATGCAATTTTGTGAGTGGATAATTAATAATCGTCATCTTTTACCGCACATACTTTTTACTGACGACGCTATATTCATCCGTGACGGCATCAATAATAATCGAAACTCCCATGTATGGTCGGACGAGAATCCTGACGCAATAGTCGAAAGTAATTTTTAACCCAGGTTTTCAGTAAACGTGTAGTGCGCCATGATCGATAAAAATTTAACTGGCCCTTTTCTTTTGGCAAATCGCGGGTCAAGCAATATTTAGACCAAAGGTTTCCAGGGATTTGGATTGGTCGCGGTGGTCCTATTAGTTGGCCTCCTAGATTGCTAGACCTCACTCCGTTGGACTACAATTTATAGGGTAGGTTAAAAACTGAGGTTTACAAAGTAATAGTAGATACCAGGGATGCATTAATTAGACGCATTAGAAATGCTGTACTCCACGAGCGCCCTTTGTAAACGAAGCAGGAAATGTTTGAAAGTCAATGGCGGTATTTTTGAAAATTTACCAAACCAATGATTTATTTAAAACAATGTTAATGTTGGATATTTTGGTTTAACAATATTATTATTTGATTTCACGCTGTAACTTGAAAACAAATGAATATTGGATAACAACATTTGAGTTTTATCTTATTATTTTCATGCATAGATTACACCCTTAGAGTTAGGCCCATTTCTCCCGAGTCACCCTGTATAAACTTCTCGACTTAGAATTATTGGTCTAGGCATTACTTATTAAAATAAGCACATAACAATAAATAATACCTTGCATATTAAAGATATTTTTTTGTCCTTGTTTTTTTCGCGAAAACACGTCGCCATGTGCAACATCTCGCACATGAATCGTTACATTATGTGTTGAAATGCAGTGTAAGGTCCCGTTCCTTTTCGTCAGACTCTATAGCCTTGCCGGTGAGCCGTAATACGGCGAAACGCGTCCAAGGATTGGGTCTGACGAAAAGAAAAAGGACAAACTTCTTTCTTTTACAACTAATAATTGGTGTGAGTTGTCATAACTTAAATTAAAGGTACCTATATATCAATAAAAAAAACACCAATTAAATACTACAATTAAGTGCGCTGCATAAATTTGTCTGTCTTTTAGGGATTACGGCGCTGGGGAGTTTTAACGGGCGGACCATTCAGTGGTTCTGGCGGGATGTTAAAACTCTGGATGTGCTTGGCCGATTGAATAACATTGCAAAATAACTGTCTGAATAACATATTTTATGATATATTATTATATTATATTCAGGTTAAGTACTATGCCGTAAAGGTCACCTTTAAAGGCGTCTGGCGGAAGTTATGCCCCACGAAAAGTGCCTGGAAGAAGTTAATTGTATCTTCCGGTTAAAACATATTAAAAAATTAGACTAATAATATGTAGTTTTAACCAGACATTTTTATGTAACTTCACTACCCGATATCTGTCGAAACCTTCCATACTTAAGGTTCTTACCTACTATAGTGTACACCGAGGTGTAGCGAACCTGTATCCTATGAGATGAATTACATTATAGCAATTTGATTATTTTTTAATTTGTGCAAAAGTTCTTTATTAAAATAATGTGTTTATTAGAGACCAACTTTAATACTAATAGTGCACACTTAAGGGGAATGAAAATATTAAACAAAAATAATACAAAAACAATCTGTCCACAAATCCTATTTCGATCTAACCGAAAACTAACGACTATATTTTATAAATAATATTACACAAATATAATATCTACAGGTTTAATAAAAACACGGAGTGATGTCTGTTGGGACATAGTCAATAAACATGTGGCTTGCAATTAGTTAAAAACGGGGATTGACATTGTTATTGATATAAATATTTTTTTTGTGTTAACTTACAGGTCAAATTAATATCGGCAAGCCAGTTAAATTATAAAAAAGTTGAAAGTTATTATTTTTATTATTTAAATTTAAAAAAATATTTAAAGAGATGAATGTCATACCATACAGAATTATGAACAACCCACAAAGAAACGGGTATCATATAATGATCAAGCGTGAAAAACGCAGTGACCGTTTTCATATTGCCAACTAATTAGGTATAGGGTTTGTTTTATTTTTAAGTGAGGTTGATGTCACTAAGTAACTTTTAGACATTTATAATGTTGTTATGTCTGGTGGTTTTTGGTGCCTACACTTTTAAGTTAGAGCTTTTTAGGTTTGATGGTGATAGTGCTCAATTTGGTTATATAAGCAAATAATTAGTAATCTTCTGCATTACCTTTTTTTGCTAAAAAAATAACCTATACAGGATGCTCCATAAAAGTATACACAAATTCCTAAGGTCAAAATATGACGATCTAGCCAAATTTACCGTCGTCCAACATTTTAGAGTTTCCCAAATACGCGTCACAACGTCATTATTTTTTAAAACTTTATCTTAATAATAGCAGATTTCGGTAGTCAGGGTTTCTTGGGATGCGAAATCCAGATCTAAGAACAGTTTTGATGTACCTTGCAGAGAGCGCCACCAGGAGCACTTCGTCTAAACCTATATGCCTTTTTTGTGCCTAGGTGTATTTAATTTTTAAGAATAAATTCGTATTCCAAGACATCATTTGTGCAAAAAAAGGTATGCATGATATTATTGCGTATTGAATCATGTCGTTGAGCAGTGCGACACAGCGCGACTCAGCGCAGCGCTAAGCAGCATTTTTATCAGGTATAACATTGCAGCGGAAGCAACGAAATGAAGCAGCAGAATCCCATTTGTCATTTGTGACAATTTGTGTGAGTTTTGAGTCAGGAGCACGTCAGGGGTTATTTTTTCAACATCGTCATCATCATAATTTGCTAGTTCTAGCAGCTATACTATGATGATCCCAAAATAATTGCAAAAACTGATCGTTTTATCATTAACTGTGGCGGAAAAAATAATTAACATCGATTCAACCACCTCTTTAACTTAAAAAGAAGCATTTCAAACCGGTTGGGAAGATTGTGCAATTGTGCATTAATAAGTTGTGTTTTAAAAGATTTCACTTAAATTTCCATAAAATGTACCAAATTTTTTTTTTTATGATAAGGCACAGCACTGCAGGATAAATCCTTTTTGGCGCTCTGGGAGCGGTGCGTGTGCGCAGGAAACGATTCACGTTGGTCTTGAATCTTTGAAGATTATAGTCGTTAGGGAACACGATCTCAGGGAGGCATATCACTGGTCTTTACACCCTATGGTACTTGTTCTACTAAATTTGCCAACGCGGGTAGGAAAAGCCAATATGTAGGAGCGCTCGCATGCTTTCGTATTGCCTCTAACCATCATTCAGTGCCATAGACAAGATTGAGTCGAGAGGATATTAGAAATTCAGTATACTTTATTGTGTGGGTCTTTTCTTCTAAAGTTTTTGTTTGGCAAATATTATAGGTAATGCAGGCGACTTGTTCAAGTAAAACTAACCAAGAGTGTACGAAACGAAGTCATTTAAAACCTTAGCAGCGTACAATAGTAAAAAAAAAATGTGTAAGAGGGAATTCCTAAATTCCAAATACAGGATTTTTCGATGTAATTAATCGCAGGGTATCTCGGTAACTAGTAAATATAGAGACTTACCGGTTTTTACTTTACATTATTGCACTACCTTTTCGTGAAATAAAAAATGCCGCGTACAGAACTGTCACTGTCGAAAGCTTAAAAACTAAGAAAGCTGTGACAATGGGGTCATTTTGTCATACCTCAAATACTCTTTCCCTAATTTTAAAAAAGTAATTATAAGGTATGGTCAGCCCTGAAAATTTGAAGTTAATCCGATAAGTAGTTTTCGAAACATACGAGATCAAAATCAAATAGAACGCTCGCAAGGCGGTGTCGTCATTAACTCCCACAGTTCATCCGCTTTGAACTTGTGCAACGGTCTTCCTGTGCGTATACAAGGGAGATGCGCTTACTGTTTCTTCAAACTTGCTATAGGATTCAAACAGCGGTTTCCGCGAGTCGATGTTCCTAAATTATTTTAAAGGCTTTAGAGGCGTCAGAAAATTAAAATTTTTTGAGTTCGCACTAAAATTACAAAATCTTTCAGAAAATGTAATAAAAAAATGTCAAATAACCCCATCCTGTTTGTGTGTAAAAACCGCAAGTCTCTATCTTTACTAGTTACCGAGGTACCCTGCAATTACATCGAAAAATGGACCGCCTGTACACACCCTGATGAAAAAAAAAGAGAAAATATTGGGTTCATGATATCTTTCGTGCACGCCTGAACGAAGGTGAATTTCAGGCGACCTCAGCATGTCTTTAGAAAATGTTAACCAATATATCTTGACTGCATCCCATCGACCGAGTAAAATTAATTTCAACAAATAATGGCTGCTTGCTAGATAAGCTTGTCATTTCCATTTATCTCTTAACGAGCAGCAGAACGTAGTTTTGATGCTAAGCAATGCTCTCGGAGGAATAAAGATTTTGCTGCGACGCTCTGCTTAGGTGAGAACGGCATCACTTAATTGCATGCAAACAATTGGAAGCAGCAATTCGCTGCTCGATGTTGCTTAGGTTTGATCCTTTCATCTACGGATAGTGCTATTTGTCGAATAATATCTATGGAAACAATTTTCGACACGAAAGTACCGGAAATCGATCTTTATCCAGCCTCTCCAATTTTTGTTTATGAATTCGAGAAAAAGCAACGTTTTCGTTAAACAAGTTTTATTCCGGGT
Source organism: Polydrusus tereticollis (assembly GCA_963920685.1). Classification (NCBI taxonomy): domain Eukaryota; kingdom Metazoa; phylum Arthropoda; class Insecta; order Coleoptera; family Curculionidae; genus Polydrusus; species Polydrusus tereticollis. The sequence continues at coordinate 65,692,072 of OY987329.1, forward strand.
ACACCGACAAGTTTTAAACAACTAATAACTTTATTTTGAAAACTATAATCTTATGGACTAAGGAAAATTGGATTTGACACTCATATTTTAGCTTTAGGAATATGCGCTTGCATTTTGTAAAGACCTTGTAGATATAGTATATGATTTGGTCAACCTCTAAATTCCCTAGAGTATATCGAGTATTAGATTGGATCTCCAACTATTTTTACGACACTTTCAACTGTTTTCTTAAAATAATATTTAAATGACCTTAAAAACCAACTTAAGTTTAATTCAAATTTTCTTGCTGCTATACCTACAGCCACATCAAATATTCAGAGATAACCTGTATTTCAGCCCTGATTCCACTTTTATAACCCCTAAAGCGTAGCGGTTTCTTCCATTCTTTTAATCCGAAGGAGAGTCCTTTAGACATCTGAATTTCACAAAATCGATTTGAGGCAGCAAAGGGAAAGCTTAGGGCGCTGAACTGGCTTCGCCGACTGCAAGACTTTTAAAATGTAAATCTCAATCCGAATTTAAAATTGTGTAAATATTGACTCGGCTAATTGTTTCAGAGCGTTTAAACCTGATACCGGAAAATACTTTATATATTTGTACCGATCTCAATTTTAAGATATATTTTTTATATAAATTTATTTATTTTCGAAATACAATGCGTTTTTTAACGCGGGTCAGAAGAGTCCACGTGTTAAATTTTCACCCTATGCCCTTTGTAATAAAGCAATATAGCTGAAACTTGGAACAGGTGAAGAGAGTCAAGAGAAGAGATAGAAATACCAGAGACTTCAACAACGAGTGCTACTCAGCTTGCTGAAGCTGCCAAAATATGAAGGAGTAGTTGGTACAAAGCAAATGAAGAGAAATACAAGTTATTTAAAGAGAATAAGCTACAAAGAACTATTGCCCAATTATTGATTCTGAACAGTGGATTGAACGGATCAGCAACGAATGAAACCACAACAATATGATTTACTTAATTCAGGAACTGCATGCCCAGACAAGGCAGGAAGTACACGTTTGGGCTGGAATTTTTGGAATCAATGAACCATTTTTTTTTATAGAGGCTAAACTGAATCCTGTAAAGTATTGGGGACTGCTCCAGCATCTCATTATTGCAGCCATTAGGAATGCTGATATGTACTAAGATTGGTGTGGCCCAGAGTCAAGTTTTGAAAATATTCTACATTATAAAGGGTGGCCCAAAAAGTTTTTATGATACAAAATTATATATTTTTTTAGGGGACACCCGCCCTATATTTTATGACTTTAAATTAGAGTAGCCATCATTGTGATCACTTTGATATAAGGTTTAGAAAGGTGAGAAAAGTTTTTGTGAAAAATTAGCTTTTTTGGGATTTTTTTATGCAAAACGTCCAGGGTGTAACAAATTTCTTTATCACTACAGGCTACAGGGATATCGTAAACTGTAAGCGATACAAAGATGATTAAATGGGGCAAAGTTGCGTAATTTGATACTTAGTAATAATCCAGAAAGAAAACACTTCAGTATAATACGGACCTGGATTTTTTAAATTTTTTTATTAAAAGACCTAGGGCATGTTTATTCAAAACCTCGGTTAAACGTTTATTTCGCAGAAGAATAAGGGCAGTAATTTATTTTTTATTTCGATTTTGCTAGTCTTTGCTTTCTATTGGTCACGTATTCTTCTGTGTAATACTAAAAACTGACTTCTTATAAGAATGCTAAAAAAATAATAATTTCTGATGAAATAATATTCAAAAGAATGCCTAAAAAAATTTAACACAAATTACTGAGTTATAAACATCAAATACCAATTTGTTTTTTTTTTAAGCGTACAGATATTACATTTAATTTATTACCATCGTTTTCATTGAATTTATTTAAAAAAAAAAACAAAGAACTACTACTTATGGATAACTAAACAAAATTGACGGAATAATTTATGTGAAACGTGCCACTTCACTCCAAAAAGGTATAGAAAATATAAAGCTTTCTTTGAAAAAAAAAAGAAATATGCTAAAAATGTATTACATTTGGCAAAGCCTCGTTAGAAGGCGTGATTTCTGATCCAAAATGCATCATGGCGGAACTTCCCCTTTTGCTCTAATGTTGTACAAGATTTTGTTGATGATATTCCGAGAGATTTTTTTATTTGCTGACGATACTGCAATTACTTTTGTTGCAAAGTTACCGCGAATACTAGTGTCTTGCCTACAAAGGCACTTTATTTTACTAGAAAAATGGCCAAGACGAAGGCCGCGTTCTTTTCGAAAAATACAGTGAAAAGACCGGACACCTTGCTAAGGGTTGACAGAATAAGGGCTGCGGAAATATACTTTACCCAGAATGTCCCCAACCACATCGTTGTCTTTTTCAAAAATTCGATTATAACATAGCATGTTTCTAAAACCCCGAAATAAATACGGAAATCGGGTAACTAACCAAGAAAGAGATCAAATCATAAATGAGGTAAATTAAGCTAAAGTTTTTTTTTTCATAAATTAGTTCCGAACCCGTTTTAGGTAAACAACAATCCATCTTCTTCTACTAGGCAAATAAAAAGTACCATTAATCTTCCATCCGTAAACCACATGAAAACGTGGCGAGTTTTAAAAGCTAGCAATTACAAACCTTTCAAAATAAGTATCTCACAGAGAGTTCATCCAGGCGATCCAGAAAGACGAATGAACTTTTGTGTGTGGCTACAAAATCAAACAAATTTCAATCCCTATTTTTTAAACGGTATTTATATTTGGTCAGTCGAAACTAAATTGTGGAATATTCAACAGACGAAATGAACATATTTGGAGCATTGAAAATCCTATGAAAAACTGTGAAATCCGGAAACGAGTTAAATTTAGCGTTAATGTATGGGCAGGGATGTGTGGCAATACAATATTGGGACCATACACTTTTAATGAAAAGGTAAATGAAGAAAGGTATATTCAGTTTTTAAGTACAGATTTTCAAGAATATTGGGCTGGAATCCCGCTGACGCTGTTCCGAAATTGTGGTTTCAGCAAGATGGGGCTCCTCCCCATAATATCCTTAGAGTACGAAATTTTCTAAATAATGAGTTTCCTCAAAAATGCAAAGGAAATAGAGGTATTAAAGACTGGCCAGCAAGATCTCCGGATCTGTCTCCACGTGATTTTCATTTATGGGGGGCTTCTTAAAAACACCGCTTATAAAACGGAAATAAATTCTATGGAAGAATTAAATATAAAAATTGAACGATCTTTCCACAGAATTAGGAGTAGATCTATTTAAAGAGCAATTGATAAGGTTAAGGAAAAAATAGAAAATGTATCACTGCTCAGAGAAATATTTTTGAATTAATATTTAAAATATACTTTTTTGTTTTGGACTGTTTATAATTAAATCGAAATTACTCTTGTTTAAGAGTGTATTTTTATTTTAATACTACATTTCTTATAATGCTTTAATTTTAGTATTATAAAAAATTAGCATGGATTTTTGTTAATTAATAATTTTCTAGCATTAGTTTTTGTTATAAGATAAAAGAATAGGTGATTATTAAAAAGAAAATATCATTTTCTGTGTAAGACGCAGGCCCGGATTAGAAAAATCGAAATAAAAAATTAATTACGGCATTAATTCCTTTGCGAAATCAACGTTTAACCAAGGGTTTTAAAAAACACCCTAGATCTTTTAATAAAAAATTTTAAAACTCCAGGTCCGTATTTAAAAAAGTGGAACTGATGATGGTTCCAGAAAAATAAAACGTTACATGGCAAAACTAGTTAGGGATTCTAAAAAAAAATAAAAAGTTGCCGTAATAAAGTGTCACTTGTTTTCTTTTATTTTTTAAAGTCAAGGCGCAAACTGAAAAGGTGTATTTGACAATCTTTCGATTTCTTTCGAATATCGCTGAAAGTACTCGGATTCTAAGTGTTTTCTTTTTGGATTATTACTAAGTATCAAATTACGGAACTTTGCCTTATTTTTTTAAAAAAAGCACCTTTAAATTAGCTTTCATTTTGTATACCAATGTATGTCTAAAAGAACCCGTTTTTCTGGAATATCAATTTACACTTGCTTAATATCATCCTTCACGGCATTCCGCAATAATTTCACGGATTGTATTAAAAAATTTTCACATTATTTTCCTAAAACCGATTCGATTAGTTTAAAAAAATAATATCTTAACGATCAACTATTGGACTAAGGTAAGTTTGGCTAGAGATCGTCATATTTTACCCTTAGGAATTTGTGCTAGTATCTTTTTGACACACCCTGTAGAAGGGTTTGTACCAGAATTATCGAGGCGTCGTGACCACTGCGTCATGGCAGCTACTAAATGTTAGAAGACATTTCTATGATCGTCTGGTTTCTTGGCTCAATTTGGAGACCACTACTTTTAACAATTTATTTAGAATACGTTAATATACATTTATCAAAAAATAATAGCATTTTAGTATAGGTTTTGAGCTGACCTAAATTAAGAACCCTAAACTTAATCTGTTTTAAGTTTCATCTGTATCAATGCAGTAAAAGCACCATCAGTTTCCATGACCGGAGTTAAAGAACGCAAATAAATAATCTAATTTAATTTGGATTAGTTAAATAATCCGACTTATAAATACAAATTTCAGAGAATGTAAACGAAATATTGCTTTTAGCTCTTCAGTGCTTGAGGTCACCACGAAATCTTGGTATAACAAATAAAAATACACCAAAAACCACCTTAGAATCAAAATAATATGTAAAATGTGTTGATATTAGTAGGTTAGTAAAAAAAATAAACAATCACATGAAAATATAACAAGAAAATAAAGGAAAAACACCCCACAGTTTTTAACCATTTTAGCCAAAAGTAACTACAAATACTAAGAAAAAATAAATAATGCTACGGATCTTACAATTTAAAACTAAGTTGAATAAGGTGCTAACATTGAAACAAATACAGGGTGCGTCAAAACACTAAGTTATATGGTAAGTGTAAGAAGATTCCTAGCGTTCTAACAAAATTTGCAGTTGAGTGTGTAGGTATCTAACTTTGGCAATTGCATAATGTCTTGAATTTCACCAGTTTTACCGACTTATAAACTTAATTTTGCAGCACCCTGTATATCTGAAGGTTTGAATGGGACAGATTTAGACCCATTAAACTAATCTTGTATGCTCTGTTTTACAATGCCAGCTCAAGGGTTGGAATTTAATTGTATGATTAATATGTGCTTCTACTTCTAGGAAGTTTCTAGAGATAACTCTTGCTTTAATCTTAATATAAACGTTGTAATCTGACATTATAAAATAGGTCATAAATGAGAGGTGTATTATTAACAATTAAAACTGTACAAAAATAGAGTAGTTACATTCATAGGCTCTTTTTGCAGAATATGAAAAGACGTTGTTTTGTTTGTAAGACACACACGCAATAGCATCGAAAATGGAGTGATTATACTCATTGTTATCGATTTGTATTTTCATTATGTAAATGGGGTGAGATACATACGTAATATTGAATGATTTGCTACTACAACATCCAAAAACCAAAAATAGCAGCTGAGTTGTATATACTATGATATGTCTGATTTGGTTAAGGGATAGGAAGTTTCTACCACTTCAATGCACTTTCCCGTAAAGTATAAAATATTTGTTTTTTGATAACTACAGAAAAAAGGGTATATTGGATATAATTTATTTATTTTGATTTTAAATAGATGTAGATGACAAAATGACTTTTAAGAGACGTGTATGAAAGACAAATACATATTATATCTATCAATTCTGCAATAAGCGCTAATCAAAATTTACTTCTACTATTCTACTAGCTATAGGCGCCGATCTAAAATAAGTTCGATGTTTTTCGATCAATCATAATTAAATTATTTTTATTTATTTTAGTTTCTAGTGTTTACCCAGACTTATGAACCCCAACCAGAATTGTATGCCGCTTACGAGGAAATGAAAAGAGCTGAAGAAAAGTGTTAAAAATGAGCATCCCGTTGTGTTTAATGTTTATTTAATAAACAAGACAAGTTAAAAAGAATTTCATTTCATTTATAAAGCGTAAAAGTAAATATGTAATATGAAATTATAAAATTGAGATTAAAAATCGAGGTTCAGCTTGGTACAGGTGAGTAGTCCTGATTGGTATTATTGTGAGCCTGCGTAGGTTATAAACGGTGGCTAACAAGTTAAAATTAACCTGAACCATATTATCTCTGATTTCAATTCATAAGCAAACTGTCATAAAGAGATTGTGCTTATAATTTATAATATATTATAATATATATATATATTTTACTTAAAGTAACCAAATATATTTAATATCCGGTCAAAGTGTCAAGTGCCAAACAAAATTCTTAACATTTTAGGAAAAACACTCGGAAAAACATGTTTGAGTATAAAATTTTCTGTATTACTCAATTAGAAAATCTAAAATAAAATGTCTGAAAAATTTTAAGTATAGGGTCAGAAAAACTGCTATTTTTTGTTGACATCCGGATATAGAAAATGTTATAATACAATAACTCTGTTTTCTTAAATACAACACCATATATTGAAATTTAATAGGCTCATCCTAAGAGAATTTAATTCTCGTTTATTCTTGTTAAGCCTTCCCTATACCTCTCTTCAATAGTGTCGAAAATATTTCGATTTTTATTTAAATATTTGTACAAAAACTGATATTTTTCTTTTTCTAGTTGTATTGTTAACCTGCAATAACTTAAACTAACGTACACAACAATACATCTTGTCAAAACTACAGAACGGAACAATATTGTTATTGTATATTATTAATTCATGATAAATATAATAATAGAAGAGTAGCTTTTTGTGAGTGGGTTCAAAATAAAAAGTGGAATTTTACAAATATGCTTTTTTGTGATGAAGCAACTGTCCACAAAAATGGAACGGTAAATAGGCAAAATTTTCATTATTATGCGACCACCAATCCCCATTTTGTTAGAATGCATTCCCAAAATAGGAGTTCTTTAATTGTTCGGAGAGTGGTAGAAGAGAAAGATGCGATTGGGTCACATTTTTTGAAGGGTAGAGTGACATGTATAGTATATTTCCCACGTTTCCCATACACTTAGGGAACGAATGTGGTTCCCTTACGATGGAGCACCCGTTCCGATAGGAAGACACGAACAAGTTTTCTAGCCACCCAGATCCCCAGATCTGACAAAAATGGATTTTAGTATTTGGGGATATGTATATAAAATTTCTCTAAAATAAGTAGTAGAGAACATAAAAACAGAATCAGAAATTGTCTTCAAATATTACAGTAGAAAAGTGTACAAACTTAAATAAACCATTTTAAAGACGTGTTGAAATGTGTTTATTATTGAATGCGGGTCACTTTGAACTTTTATATACTAGGTAAATAATTTAGTATTATAGTATATATTGTTCCGTTTTGTAGTTTTGACAAAATGTATTATTGTATGGGTCAGTTTAAGTTATTTCAAGTTGATATTAAAAATTGTTATTACATTTGTTTTGATTTTACGAGTGGCTAACTAGAAAAAGGAAGATTACAATTTTTTTTAAGAAAATTGAAATAAAAATCGAAATATTGGCCAAACTAGTGAAGGTAGATATATAGGGATAACTTAACAAGAATAAAAGAGAATTAAACTCTATAGGATGAGCCCAATAAATAAAAGGTGTTGTATTTGAAAAAAACAGAGTTATGGTATTTCAAAATTTTCTATATTCGGATGTCAACAAAAACACCCGTACAAAAATCCAACTACTTTATGATTTAAAACAACTTTTATCTCTATACAGTTTACAAGACATTTTACATTTCGAATTTTTAAACTGAGAAATACAGATAATTTTACAGTATCATGTTTTTCCTAAAATTTTAAGAATTTTTCAGTTTGTTCGGCAACGTTGTAAAAAAATTAAAAACCAAAAATGGGGTTATATGGATAATTTGTGGGGAAGCTAAAAGTAAAAATGATAAAATATATAGGGTGTTCCGAGATATTACATTGTCATAAAAATGGTCATTCTGTATGTATAGGTATTTTAGTTAACTGCAGATTTTTGAGCCAACCTGTATCCAATGTGGTAACTTTCGTAATAATAATGTTCCCTTTTTCTATTAAAAAATATATAAAACGTATCTTCTATCGTTAACTCAAGCCTATAGACAATTCCCGTACTGTAGGTTAAATAACGTTGGATAAACTAGAAATGAAACCAAAAGGCTTTTGGATGAAGGGAACTGCCTTCGCGTTAGCCCTCAATTCTTTATATTTAATTATACTTTATCGTAATTGTCTACTAAGCTGCAATTTTTCTCTTGTTAATACTTTGTCTGAGACTCTTGACCAGTATTATAATCAATAGTTTAATGGAGGGTAAACTAAATTATAGATTGGCTAAATGAGCTATGCTCGAGGCCAAAAAAAAATTAAATGTCGTACCAATTATCGGAGTGTTTTATTTTTGGAACGGAATACTAAGGGATAAAACTTCTAAGTGTTTTTATGTCAAGCCTATGAAATATATTTTCAAATGAGTGTACTCGTAAAGAAAATTATATCGTGTATAAGCATAGCCATCAGAATTTAATTTACTCGCAAGAAGTTTGCAACAATATTCGCCTAGGATATTTACCAATTTGATCTAAAATCTCTTATATATCCCTTTTTTGTACAAGTTTTGGTTCACCTGAACGCTCATTACGCATAATCCTTTAAACGGTATTGGCATTGTAGACATTGGTTGTGTTATGATAAATCTTAAAATTGCTAAATGATTTCTCAGTTGTGAAACAAGGTTGCATTACTGAGATCATGAACATTTTTTATGGCGGAAAAATATTTATACAAGGTGAGTCGGGAGGAACGGACCAAACTCCAGGAGTGTATTTGACACGTGAAAACAATGTGAAAAAACTCATATGTTCTTATCCGATTTTCATTTGTTTTCAAGTTATAGCGTAATTAAAATTTCTTATCTAGCATACCACTTTTATCCAAATTTTCGCATAATCAGAGTATGCCATGTCTGAGATTCAAAAACATTTGAGAACTTCGTTGTTTTGACAATGCGCCAGTGTATACTGTGACAGTAATGGAACGTTTATTTTCAAGTTTAAATGATTAAAGTGTTACAAAATTCCAAACACCTAGACAAATTTAGAATATGCAAATATTATGATGTTTGTCTATGGTTTTTGTAATGGAAGTGCTACAGCTGCTGTTGAAGAATATCGTCAACGATATCAACATCAGAGACATCCTAATAGAAACGTATTTGGAGTTTTCAACATATTGTGCGAGACCAGTAAACTTCCCAGTGCTAACATAACATCTGAACGAGCTACCCGACCAGGTTTAGAAGAAATAGCAAATATTCTGAATTTTAGTAGAACATGCAACGACCAGCTCACGAACAATTGGTACTCAATTGGGCATTCCACAAAAAAGAGTAATAAACACACTCCACGAGCAAGGTTTATATTCAAACCATGTATAGAGAGTACAGCACCTAAAACCGGAAGATCATGCTGAACGAATTTTGTCGGTGGATAAATAATAATTAATATTTATTATAATGATTATCATCATTGTGTGGCATCGCGTCTACTTTTTACGGATAAAGCAACATTCACCAGTTTTCAGTAAACGTGTGGGGTGGTATGCTCGTTAGTTATTTAATAGGCCCTTTAGTTTTGGAGAATCGCCTCACAGGAAAATGAATTACAAGGACTACTAGAGGATGTTCTTTGAATACATTATAATGCAAATGTACTATCAGTACGATGGAATTCCTGCACATTTCGCTTGTAAGGTCAAGCAACATTTGGACGAAAGGTTTCCAGGGCGTTGGATTAGTCGCGGTAGTCCCATTAATTGGCCTCCAAGATCTCCAGACCTCACAGTACTAGATTATTGTTTATGGTTCTGCTTTTAAAATGAAGTGTATAAAGTAAAAGTGGACACTCGGGATGCACTAATTTGACGTATTAGAAATACTGCAACCAATATTAAAGAAGAAAGACACGAAGCAATTAGTAGGGCAACAGGCGCTCTTCGTAGACGAAGCAAAATATTAGAGGTCAACGGCGGTATTTTTGAACATTTATTAAAAGAAAGTTATGATTAAGCATGTATAAAATTTTGTTTATTTGTTATTACGCTATGACTGGAAAGCAAATGAAAATCGGATAAGAACATATGGGGGTTTTCACATTGTTTTCGCTTCTGAAGCTTGGTCAGTTCCTCCCGACTTACCCTGTATATATTATATGCAGGATGTGCGGTAAGTATATGGCATACTCTGGGGAGCGTATAGGGAGGTCAAAATAACCCTAATTTGTCATTAAAAAAAAATTCCTGCGAAGATACAGAGCTTCAAAAACACGACTCTCTTTTAATGAAATTTTAGGCCATGAAGACTCATAAAACCATACTACAGTAGATGTTTTAAGCTGGATTTATAAACTCGAAAAGTTGGTGAGGTTGAAGTTATGATCAAGTTTGTGAGGTTAGATATTCCGAACTCAGAGCATAAAAATTAGTTATCTCGAACTACCCGGGAAGTTTTCGAACCTTACATGAGCTTAAATGAACAACATGAGCGAGTGTATAAATGAAACTGAGTGTTCCCTTTAGTTTAAATTGAACTCCTATTTCCAACACCAACTGAACCTCAACCTCGCCAACTTTTCGAGTTTTTAAATCCAGCTTTATATCGCCAGGGAAGTGAGGAACGGACTTGCAACTACACCAAAATTTTGACAGGTGTCATTTTACAGAGCTAAAAACTAACTTTTTAAATACTCTGATCATTTCTCTTTAAAAAATGTACTCTACATTTGTTTCGATAAAATTAGCCGTTTTCCAAGAAAATATTTTTTTTGTATAAAACGTTATTGAAATGATAACTTAGATTACTACAATAAAACACTAGTCGTTTTTATCTCGTTAACAAAGTGTTATCGACAACATTTTTCTAAAGTGTCTGATTGATTGACTACATAAGACTTATGGAAAGGGGGATTATTCCTATTGTGAATATGCTGAGCCCTGTAAAATGAAACCAAATTTTTGGCCCAACAATTGTGATGGCGAGTCCGTTCCTGACGATGTAAAGCATCTACTATACCTACTATAGCTTCATAAGTCTTTATGACCTACATAAAATATTCAATTTTCATTACATTACATATGTCGGTGCAAAAGTTAGAGCCGAATAGGTAAGTCGGTTGGTACCCCGTTGGGTCTCTGTATCTCCGTTAATGTTCACTTTGGGATCTTTTTTCAGTGACAAATTATGGTTATTTTGACCTCTCCTATACACTCCCAAGAGTATATGCCATATACGGACATCCCTATTATTATTTCAATAATTTCCAGATCAAAATAGATAAAACTGCCCTGTGAATTTTCTCCTTCCACAATTTAATTTCGCACACGTATTTTCATTTACCTTGTAATTATAATTTGCTTTTGTATTATGCAATAAATTAAAACTTTTTACGCGTTCCTCTGCAATATTATAATAATATAATGTTTCTTATAAAAAAAAAATTATACGTTTTATGTTTCGTACTATGTATAGTTAAGTAAATTTAATACCAAAATATCCCATTACCTTTTATAATCTCATTATGGCTCCCAACTCACTTCTAAGGGTTTACTTTGTTCTGTTTGTAAGTTTTGTTGGCTTCTTTAAGCCCGGAAACGGATATAAATAGTTGTGAGTCGGAAATATATACACCTATTTTCTAGTCATAAGTTTTCGATTTTTAGATGTAGCAATGTACTTTTTTATTCAGCCATTTAGGCTTTTCGACGTTGGTGTCATGATTTAAATTGAATTTAATTGATCACATGATTATTCTCAATAATAATATGCCCTTTTATGGTTTTGTACGATATATTAAATAATAAGTGTTTATTTTCCTATTGCACAATACACCACAAACCTGTAAATCCAAGTTAATAAGTATTTTATTAATATTTAAAACAACTAAAGTTACAGGGTATTATTTACGTACGTTGCCAAACTTCAAGAGGTGATTCTTTGAGTGATTCTAAGACGAAAAGTTCATATAAACATAGGTCCGGTAATGCTTCGTTTTAAAGATTAAGGGTGTCAGACTTTAAAAAAAAATCCTTTTTTCGTAACTATTTTAATATAATCCTTTAGCCGATTTTATGGAAATTTGGCAGTGTTATTAAGGGTAGTAAGGGGCTAATTAATCCCTAACTAGATTAAAATTTTTAAGTTCAGTGGCGTCCCAGAAGGCACCTTAAATAAGATTTTTGACAATAAAATGTGTTCCCTAATCTTTTTGCAATTTTTGTTGTTTTTTTTTTTGGTATTAGGCAACTAAAACTACAACTTTTTAACTTTTAGCATTTGTTTATTATCTTGCTTCATTTTTAAGAAAAAACATAAAAATCACTTTATTGCAATCAATAACAAAAAGGTTGTGTTTTAAGTATAAATAATTAAAAACTGTTTTTATTGTTGTCCATGGACATGGAATAAAGTGATTTTTAATTATGATTAAGCAATTAAAATTAAACGAAATATTTCAACACCCTGTAAAAAAAAATTTTTATTATGTTGTCCCAGGGACATGCAATAAAGTGAATTTTATGTTTCCTTCTCGAAAACGAAAGATACGAAAAAAATGCTAAAAATAAAAAAGTTGTACAGGGTTATCCAACTAAGACTAGACAAGGCGATTTTTTGAATTTTCCTGTACTTTTATAAAAAAACTGAAATAGCCATCTTAAGTCATTTTCTCCCGCGAATTCGAATATCTTCAGCAAAAAACAATTGAACATCAAACAAAAGTACTAGGGGTCACTTTGATATTTTTTTAAATGGGATGCCGTATTTTTAATGAGCTTATCCGATTTCTCATATAAATTTTGATCTAAAATGTTGGATTTTTAATTCAAAAACGCCTTTTTTCTTCAGTTTTAAATTCGGAAAATGTTAAAAATAAAAAAAAAAAAAAAAAATAAATTAAAAATCCAACATTTTAGATCAAAATTTATATGAGAAATCGGATAAGCTCATTAAAAATACGGCATCCCATTTAAAAAAATATCAAAGTGACCCCTAGTACTTTTGTTTGATGTTCAATTGTTTTTTGCTGAAGATATTCGAATTCGCGGGAGAAAATGACTTAAGATGGCTATTTCAGTTTTTTTATAAAAGTACAGGAAGTCAAAAAATCGCCTTGTCTAGTCTTGGTTGGATAACCCTGTACATAGTTTTAGTTGCCTAATGCGAAAACAGCTATTTATACAACAAGTTACGAAATAAGGGCCTTTTAGGCACAAGACGTGAAAATTGTCCTACGAGGCGAAGCCGATGGACAACACGTCAGAGTAACTAAAAGACATTGTTTCGTAACGAATGGTATATTTTTCCTACGGGCGTTTTATAATAAAAAACTTAATTAATTTTACCAAACATTTTATTACCTGTGCTTCATTTACACCTTTCATGTCAAAAAAATTGACAACTGCGGCAAATATTGAGTAAAAAATTAGTGATTTAGTTTTTAGCATTAATTTTAATAATATAAGTAACTGTACTTTTAATATTTATAATAAATAGCTAAAATTATAGTCAGTGTTTAGTTTTTAGGCACAGCGTGCCTAAAAAACTTTTAAGCACTCTGTGCCTAAAAGGAGGTTATTTAAAATCAAAACCACGATCAAAAAGGGGATGTTATAAAACGTGAGTAGAAAAAGATACAAAAATTGAAAAAAAAATCAGTGGCGCACATTTTTTTATGTCAAAAAATCTTAGTTAAGGTACCCTCCGGGACGCCACTGGACTTAAAAAGTTTAATCTAGTCAGGGCTAAATTAGCATCTTACTATCCTCAATAACACTGCCAAATTTTAACACAATCGGCTAAAGGGTTATTAAGATATTTACGAAAAAACGATTTTTTTTAATAGTTTCACACCCTGTGTCTTGAAACCGAAGCATTGCCGGCCTATATGTTTATATAAACTGTTCGTCTTAGAATCACTCAAAGAATCACCCCTTGAAGTTTGGGCACGTACTTAAATAACACCCTGTATAATAATAACAAAAGTCAACGTAACAGATATCTAATACAAATATTATATTGATAAACAGACCGCTCCTAACCACTGTGTTGTGAAAGTCCTAAGAAATTTATCGTTAAAAGTGGAAAAAACAAACAGAAAGTTGTAAAAGGATTCAAAATTTTCAATTCAAACCGTTTATAATACATATAAATTTGCAAGGAAAACACTACGGCACTGGCAGAATAACATATCGCTATAATGAACATTAGTTGCGACTTGTGAGAATCACTGTCTATAATTCCTAAGGACTCCCAGGTAATTGTCAAATATTTACGAGATTCCCAAGGATTCCCAGGGATTGCCAACTCATGGTGAAAAAGGGGTGCTATTATAAAAAAAAAAAACATAAAAGTAAGTAAACAAAAATAAAAATTGAATGTTCCAGCGATTTTCTGGCTACGACTTTCCTCTTTTCTTACCAAGTTTTGTCAGAATTTAGGCTCTTACTGTATATTATATGTGCATATAATACGAAGTAACTAATAAGATCTTCACCTTTGAAACTGACCTGATAGCTATACTCTTCGAAGAAGCTCACCTTTGTAAGGAAAACAAACAAAACCGAAGGCCAAAATACAACAACCCAGGTGCGTGCTTAAAACCTTTTATATGTTTAGGATTGTCCAGTGTCAAGGGTACGGATTATCTGCAAGTAAATAGGATCACTCGGAGAAATAATTAGGTATCCTGTAAACAAACGGGACACAAAATTAAGAAACTTCATTCGTGCCTGTAGACAAAACATGTTTATATTATATGAATATTTAAAGAACTTCAACAACAAAAATAGAAACGGTTGATGAAATTGCTACTGAACCTGATTGCAAACGATTTATTTCAGAAACTCTCGAAAACGATCTGGAGTGATTTTAGAGAGTGTCAGTGAAAATTCCCAAATAGAAACGACACTTATTAACATTAACAGGGTTCCAAAAAAAGAGGCCCCGAAGAGGCCCTCCAGAAACTTCTAAACTTCCCTTCGTAATATGTCTTCTTAGCATGTATTTAATTTAGTTTTTATCTATCCTGGTATCTACTAAGAATATTTTACGACTGTATTCATCCTGCAATGTCCTCCAATATTTTATATTATCTTAACAAAGGATGTTTGTCTTTTAAAATTTAAACATTATTCACGGGCACAAAGTAAATATGTTTATACGCTTTTTGTTTTTACGCATATGAGACAAATATTTAATGTCTTTATGTTGGTAAAATTTTATTAAATACTTAAAACACAAAAGTGCAAATCGAATTTGTGGTTTAACTAAGCGTTATCTAATAGGTTTAAAAGTACGTACATATACAGGGTGTTTATTAAGTACTGGTACAAACTTTAAATGGTAAATCTTTCGACTAATTTTAAAATAAAAAGTTCATATGAACATGGGTCCGCAACGGCTTGTTCTTGAGATACAGGGCGTCCAAAAAAATCGTTATTTGGTTTTTTAATTATATTTTTATTCAGTAACATGGCAATTTGATGAATATCGGGATACTGGGAGTATCGATGATGAGAAACTCAATTATTTACTTGGTTTTTTTGTTTAACCCGTAACTACTACTATTGGGTGCTCGGGACCCGAGCAATACTTAAACATTGCAATTTATGACGAAAAATTGGGGGGTGTATAGCCATATAGATATAGTGGCTATGTTTTAATGAGTCAGTTACCTACGAATTGAATATATTTGTCGGACTTATAGTTTTGCGTATTTTTTTTTGATTTTGCGTCCCCAGGACCCAGCAGTAGTTTAAGTGTAAATTTTCCGGTAAGTACCTACCTATACTAGTATTATTATTTTGACCAATAATTTTTTCCACTTTTTTGCGTATAACGCCTTTGTGTCTTATACGGTCAATGAAAAATATTCCGCACCTGTAGCTCAACTTCCAATACCAAGAAAACGCAGATGTAGATATTGTCCGTCGAAAAAGAGCTAAAGAGCAAACTAGTATACTGTTTTAAGTTCAATATACCTATTTGCCTGCCATGTGCCGCTACTGTCTGTGCGAATTGTAAATAATCTATTCTAATTTTTATTACGCGTTTTCTAATGTTATTTTTACCAAAAATTGTAAAAATAAAGAACTTTTTTCTGACTTAATGTTAGATGGCGCCAGATACAGTGTTGTACAGGGTTATCCAACCAAGACTAGACAAGGCGATTTTTTGACTTTTCCTGTACTTTTATAAAAAAACTGAAATAGCCATCTTAAGTCATTTTCTCCCGCGAATTCGAATATCTTCAGCAAAAAACAATTGAACATCAAACAAAAGTACTAGGGGTCACTTTGATATTTTTTTAAATGGGATGCCGTATTTTTAATGAGCTTATCCGATTTCTCATATAAATTTTGATCTAAAATGTTGGATTTTTAATTCAAAAACGCCTTTTTTCTTCAGTTTTAAATTCGGAAAATGTTCGTCTACCGTAAGATTAATACCTGATAGATGGATACCCGTTTCACCTGTTCACCCTTTAACCTGCTTTAAAGCGTCCGTCAGTTAGACAAAATAATCAAGTTTCAAATTTCTATATATTTTTCACGAATTAATTACAAATAATGAAATATTCTTTAGAAGAACGGCTAAATGTAATAAAATTATATTACAAAAGTGGAGAGAATGCTCGACAAACACAAAGAACATTTTTTGAGAGTTTCCAGAGACACATTTCAGTGGATACAATTCTCAGAATTAAGACCCTATTTGAAGAAAGTAAGACATTGAAAGATAAGCCAAGAAAGACGAAAAGACGAAATATAAGGGATCGAGCTATTGTTCAATATTTTACTATAAATCCGAAGAGTTCTATTCCGCAAGCGGTACGAGAAGTAAGGTATGGTCCAGGGCTCCGGAGAGTAAGCTATGGAACAGTTCACAGAACTTTAAAAAAATGTGGTCTAAAACCATATTGCATCCTTCCCGTTCAATACTTAACACAGCTTCAAAAAGAACTGCGATTTCGATTTGTTGCTTCAATGCTGATGAGAGAGCAAGACGAAGATTATAATTTATATAATAAAATTCTATGGAGTGACGAAGCGTCATTTACAACATCGGGGGTATACAATCGGAAAAATACAAGATACTGGGCAGCAGTTAACCCTCATAGATATGAAATGATAAAGTTTCAAGGTTGGAGCTCACTTAATGTTTGGTGTGGGATGTTAGAAAATCGAATTATTGGACCACTATTTTATCGTGGCTCTTTAACAGGCCAAAGATACCTCCATTTTCTTCATAACGATATCGAGGATTTCTTGGAAAGGTTGCCATTGCAAGCCTACAACAATATCATTTGGCAGCAGGATGGTGCTCCGCTTCATGCAGTTCGAGAAGTGGTAACATACCTAAACGAGCGTTACAATCAGTGGATTGGCCGTAACGGAACAACTCATTGGCCACCAAATAGCCCCGATATCACGCCAATGGATACATTTTTATGGGGTCATTTAAAAAATGTAGTTTATCAACGACCCAACAGAAGTCTGGAGGACATTCAGCAAAAAAATTATAAATGAAATTAATAGACTTAACCAGGACCAAAATATTGTAAGAGATTCTTTGGAGAGATTGAAAAGGGGGCATCGGTCATGTTTTGAAAATAATGGAGGACACATAGAACAATTATATTATTGAGATTAAAGTTATTCACTTTAGTTTATAGTTTTTTCTAATATGTCATACTTTTTTTATACGTAAGCAATAATAGATTTGCAAAAACTACTAAATTTGTAATTAATTCGTGAAAAATATATAGAAATTTGAAACTTGATTATTTTGTCTAACTGACGGACGCTTTAAAGCAGGTTAAAGGGTGAACAGGTGAAACGGGTATCCATCTATCAGGTATTAATCTTACGGTAGACGAACATTTTCCGAATTTAAAACTGAAGAAAAAAGGCGTTTTTGAATTAAAAATCCAACATTTTAGATCAAAATTTATATGAGAAATCGGATAAGCTCATTAAAAATACGGCATCCCATTTAAAAAAATATCAAAGTGACCCCTAGTACTTTTGTTTGATGTTCAATTGTTTTTTGCTGAAGATATTCGAATTCGCGGGAGAAAATGACTTAAGATGGCTATTTCAGTTTTTTTATAAAAGTACAGGAAAAGTCAAAAAATCGCCTTGTCCAGTCTTGGTTGGATAACCCTGTACCTGGATTTAAATAACCATAACTTTTTTGTGTCACACTGTATATCATTTTTACCTAGACAGACCTATTCTCCATTGAATTTTACATACAAAAAAAAGGTATTTTTACTATATCGATGAAAGTAGCCGTTTTGGAAAATAACGGGTTTAAAGTTAAAACTGCGTTGGGATTTTGTCACTTGAATCATTAAGAGTTTTTGAAAAATAAGCGAAAAAATACTTATTTAGCATCATGTGCTATGTTACACTATTACTTTACAAATTACTATCACCAAATTAGTGAAAATTAGATAAAAATAAAAATTCCCAAAAAACGTGCTACATCCTTCCCTCGATCCTTCCTCTGCAACAGCAGTACCCAAGAAAACAGTAGGTACATGCATAGCAAGCCTTGGAAAACAATCCAGAGGTTTCCATGGCAACAGAATCAGTAATGACATGCAGTTGATTTAAAAAACAGACAGTGGTTTTTGTCATTTTGATGTTATAAGGCCCAATTGTATAAGTTGGAATTTACTATGGAACGGCCCACGGTAATGCACAAACCGCAAGACATAATATGTATCAGGAGCGATTTCCTCAACGGGTGGTTCCACGCGTCCAAACTTTTATTAATACTTACGCAAAACTTTGTGAAACTGGCAGTTTTATAAGGACAACCGATATATCAGGAAGGCCTGAGTTCGAACAGTTGAGATTGAAGAAGCTGCGTTAAATAGAATTGAAGAAGACCCGCAAATTAGTACACGGAAAATTGCTCGTGAACTGAATATTGCACACACAATTGTGTGGCAAATTTTAAGATCTCAACAACTTCATTCTTACCATATGCAACGTGTGCAGGCTCTATTACCTAAAATTCTTCCCCTTAGAGTAGATTTATGCATTTGGTTGCGTAATAGATTATTAAGAACCCCGGATTTCATAAGCCATGTGCTTCTCACAGATGAAGCTTCGTTTTCTCGAAATGCCATCATTAACTTTCACTATAACCATATCTCGGCTGAGGATAATCCCAATGCTATCATAGAAAATCATTTTCAAGTTCAATTTTCTCTAAATATTTGGGTTGGAATTATCGGTGATCACCTTATTGGACCTTGCATTCTTCCAAAAAAACTTACTGGCGAAGGGTACCGAGGGTTTTTGGAGCACGAGCAATCTGAATATTTAGAAGAAGTTGATTTAGAAACCAGAAATAGGATGTGGTTGATGCTTGATGGAGCACCGCCACACTTCAGTTTGGTTGCGTGTCAATTTATGGACGAGAATTACCCTAACCGTTGGAAAGGAAGAGCGGGACTGTAAGCCTGGCCTCCCACATCCGCCAGGTATATTGGAAAGGGTTCGTCAATCAATGTTCAGGCGAACTGATGCATGCGTTGCAGTAGGCGGTCGTTTTTAGCAATTCTTGTAAATGTAAATGTTATTAACTTATTTGTTCAAGTAGTTTAGCCTTAGTCTTGTAAATGATCTAAGTTTGTCCCGTCATAACACAATCAGTAAAAGGCACATTTTTTCGCTTACTTTTCCAAACTGTTAATGATTCAACTTGCAAAATTCCAACGCAGTTTTAACTTTAAATACTTTTTTTCCAAGACTACTGCTTTCAGCAACAAATAGTAGTGGGATGCGAAATCCAGATCTAATAATAGATTTGATGTACCTACGTTGCAGAGGGTGCCACCAGCAGCACTTCGCACAAATCTATCACTTCATAATTTTTTTGTGCCTCGGTGTGTTGAGTTTCTAATAATAAATCCTTATTATAAAGCATCTTCGTTCAAAAAAGGTATACCCGGTAGGTTTGGCTCTAAGCAACCATTTCTAAGATAATTGGATTTAAATGTTTTATTACGTAGGTACTGAACTCGTTGCTGCCTTCCTTTCTTCCTTCCTAGTCCGTAATTCCGCAATTCAGAATGTGTATCTGGGTCGAGGTCACGCAACTTTTTTGTTGGAAAACGTTTTGCACAGGGTGTACCGAAAAAAACTTTAAAAAAATGATAACTTTCAGGCTCTGTATTTCGGAAACTACAATTTTTGGACTAAGGTAAATAATGTTGAGCTAGATCATCATCTAGCATTTTGTAAGGACATTTTAGAGACACCATATTTATGGACGATTATACAGGAGTAAAGTTTTAGGCAATTACGTTAGTAGTTTATTGGCGCATTTGGAGCGGGTCTGGTTTTCAGATATTTTGGAAAACCCCAAAGAACAAGAACCGCTCCAAAAACGCCAACAAACTACTAACATTATTGCCTAAAATGTCTATACAGGGTAAGAATTTTAAAGTGTTACAATGCAAAATCCGAAAGACGGCTGGAAATATTAAATTCAAATTTTTGGACACTAATAGGAAGGTTGGGGGACATATTTTAAAACACTTTTGACAGTTACCCTTCTTCCAGTTTGTATCTGCTAAATTAAAATGTTAAATGGGATGGTATTTATTTTTTGGAATAATTCGATTATCCGCCAACAACTATACGTGAGTAAGCAGAAAATTGTTACATTTGCTCTACTGTACTGGTTGATTTGTTACAAATTTTTGTATAAACAATATTAGAACACTCAAAACGATACATTCCAAACTAGGATACCTACCTCCACTGATTATTGTTTATCAAAATTTTTAATAATCGTGGTATACTAGAATACCACTTTTGACTTTGATATTAAAATAATCTGATTCGAAGATATTCTTTGAGTTTGATTTTTTATTCATTGCAATTATGGAACAATCATACAACACTGAAAGATATGTTATCAATTCTTGGAGGATGCAAAAGGAAGTACCGAGAAGCTGCGCAATTGTAGGCATTTAAGCGATTAGAAGATCGAGGATACAGTACGAAAAACCGTCGAAATAACAACAAAGTTTGAAGACAAACAAACACCAATGACGATATGGTCGTTGGAGTTTTAGGTGTAGTAGCTATAAGTCCTCATGTTGGTTCAAGGGAATGTGCCAAAAATCGGTACTGGCTATTTCACATAAGCACAATTTTCACCATGACCATATAATATCTTATCAGGAATGGCCAAGGTTTTCAAAATAGGATCACTGGTTAAGACTTGCAATCCACGACAGCAATGTATTATGAAGGAAGGTATTTTCTGACGAAGCAAAATTTACCAATTGTGGTCAGGTAATTATTTAAATAAATCTAGATTATTTTGAGTATGAATTTTGTACTGAGTGAACCAGTTTTGTTTTTATTAATTTAAGGTCAACCGGCAAAATTTACACTATCGGGCACCTCGAAATTCTCACTGGATGAGAATTATGCCAAATCAACCTCCTTGATCGGTTAATATCTGGTGTGGTATAGTCGGAATTACAGTCATTGGACTATATTTTTTTAAGGAACGATTTCCACAACTTCTGGATAATAATGCAAATCAGCAAGATGGTGCCCCGCCACACTTTGCGCGACAAGCTCGTGATACAGTAAATGAAATGCTTGGAAACAGATGGATTGGTTGTGGTGGTCCTATGAGCTATAGCCTGCAAGGTCACCGGATTTAACCCCATTGGATTTATTCTTGTGGGGCTTTGATGGCTATACCACCGACCACACCAGAAAACATGAAAGATCCTATTGGACAAGCAAGTAACTTAGTAACCGTTCAAATATTAAATGGCGTGGTCTACTCATATCAAAAAAGAATTGCAAAATATTTAGAAGTAAGTGTGGGCCATTTCGAACATCTTTTAAAGCACGATCGTCGTTAAATTTAAGGTAGTACCTATGACAGTTTTAAGTGTTCTAATTCTGTTTATTCAAAAATTCGTAACTATAAGCAACCAGAAAAGTAAAGGTAACAGCTTATTTACGTAGCCGTTAACGGAGAATCAAATTATCGAAGAAAATAAACACCTAAATAAAATGTAGATGTCAAAAATGTTTTAAAATTTGTCCCACAACCTTCCTATTGGCGTCCTAAAATTTGAATAAAATATTTCAAGCCGCTTTTCGGATTTTGCACTGTAACACTTTAAAATCCTCCACCCGGTATTTGACTGCCTCTGTAGTTCTTATATTAAGCGAAATCCCAAAATAGACATGAATTCCGGACACACGTATGCCTATATGGAAAAAGAATGCAGTAGATATATTAATAAAAAAAATTTAATAAAATTTCACAATGTCACAAAAATTCTGAGCATAAGGTTTTTCTTTGATCGTTCACAATCTGGCGTGTCTTGACGCCACAAAAGTCAGTATTGTTATCGTTGCTAAGCAATGAGACATAATAAAACAGTACCAACTAGAATAATATATTCTCGTACAGCATTTCGTTTATTCACATTCCCATCATACAGGGTGTTATTTATGTACGTAGCCAAACCTTAAGGGGTGATTCTTTGAGTGTCAAAATTTTTAAAAAAGTATCGTTTTTTGGTAAATATCTTAATAATCCTTTATCCGATTTTATTGACATTTGGCAGTGTTATTTAGGGTAGTAAGGGCTAATTTAGCCCTAACTAGATTGAAATATTTAAGTCCAGTGGCGTCCCGGAAGGCACCTTAACTAAGATTTTTGACAATAAAATGTGTTTCGACAGTGCCTCATCCACAAATTTGCGTACTCATCCGAGAATATGTTATTCTTCCTACCAGATACACGATATACTCCTAATGAACAGAATATCCTGTCGAGCATAGCCAGCTAACTAATTTAACATAAGCTTAATTTAACTTAGCTTTTTAGTGTTCCGCTGATCTCGATGCGTACATTCTGTTTTTATTTCTGCATATTTTATTACTATAATTAGTTACTAAGGATCGGGTATCATTAAGTTAAATAAATAACTAAAATATTGTTGGATTTACCATATTATTATTATAAATAAAATGCTCAAAGTCTGCTTCACTGAATTATTTAAAAAGGTTTCAAAAATAGGGACCCTCATCAACAGCCTCTGTGAACCGTCTGTTAAACGAATGACATAATAGTAAGTGTGAGAAAAACCATGGAACAGTGATTTTTCGGATAAAAATCATGGTATTTTTTGGGTCGTAAACTTGGTAGAATTATTTAAGATATATACCGGGCGTCATCGAAATTGTACAAAGCACTACAGCGTCATGTTAAGATATTTTAATCAAATTTAAAATCACTTCCGGTTTTACCAGAAACTACGCCATTTTTGTTTTTAATTGACAACCTGTATTCTTTATTGTCCAATCAAATTCTTGTCAATATTACATTTTCAACGACATACAACAAAGTGACATTTACTTTCAAAATGGCGGCTTATAAACCATTTTACAAAATGCAAAATGGTATCTATAAAACGTATGCTGGTATACGTAAACTTTTTGAATGAAATGTTTGGCGATAGGTGGATTGGGACAAACGGGCCAATGCGATGGCCTGCCCGATTATCGTACTTAACCCCGCTTGATTTTTTCTAGGGGGATATTTGAAATCAAAAGTGTATGCCACTGCAGCGACGTCATTAGATGACCTAATAGCAAGAATTCGAAGAGCGGTTAATACCAATAATTTACTAATTTAGAAAATGTTTTGCGACAAAATGTCGAAAGAATAAACTTGTGCCATGACCAAAATGGTAGCCGTTTTGAATATTTGGTTTATGGTTAATTTGTCTGCATTATTCATTTCGTTAGTTATTATTTTACTGTTTACCTATTGTTCTATCCGTTTAGTTGTTGATTAATTTAATCAAATTGTTATTAAAAGAAATTTAAAACTGAAGCAAAAAGCATTCTGACTTCCAAAATGGCTTTAGATTATTAAGGATACTTTGGCCTTTTATATTAGATAATGAAAAGTAGATCATTATCATTTAAAAAAATTGTGTAAACTAGGGTTGAAAATAAGATTTTTCTTAAAAATCAAAAACTGAAGAAAAAATGTAATAATAAGTGCTTAAAGAATTATGAAAGGGCCCAGTTTACCAGATTTTATTACTACTTTACCCGTATCAAATGCATAGTTGTTTTATAGACGCCATTTAAAATTTTGTAAAATGGCTAATAAGCCTCCATTTTGAAAGTAAATGTCACTTTGTTGTATGTCGTTGAAAAGGTAATTTTGAGAAGAATTCGACTCATGGTAACCCGAATTTGATTGAAATATCTTTTAACGTAAGTCTGTGGTGCTTTGTACAATAATTTCGTCAACACCCGATATATTTTATATAATATCATTATATGAATTTTATTTAGTAGATATCCAGCCGAATGGACAACAATTATTGTAAAGTAAGCAGCAGCATCCGAAAAATTAAAAGCAAAGATAAACATATCAAACTGACAAAGAATCCATTATTATAGTACAAACACAAATTGCACGTGTACCAATAGAGTCCCACCTAATCCCACGATCTTTGCTCCCATCTTCATAAAAAAACCTGTTTAGACTACATATTACAAACTTTTGTTAGGGATAAAATGTGAACTCTATAGAAAAAGGGACATAACAAGAATCCTGCGTGGACCCACAGCTGTCCCTATATTGTGAAACTTTATTGTAAGATATTTAAAGAGGAAACGGTATACTTATGTAAATCATATATTTTTAGATACCTAAGTAAGATTTTTTAATTCCATTGCTTAAAATGTTTCTGTACTAGACATTTTACTGGTTTTGATTTTCTCGTAAAAATAGAGACAAAGTGGAGGTTATAACTTACGTAGGGCAATGAGATTATTAGAATCATACATAATTTAGGTTGGATTGATTTTTAAATCCAGTTTTCAACACAAAATATGCCAACGGCTTCATAGTATGGAATTTAGAAATAAACCCAATACAACTTTAAACCTCAGGTTTGAATTATCCATACCATACCATTGTTGGCATCGAGGTTCTCATGGAAGTTATGTGACTGATTCCTACTTATTCCTAGTTGTACAATTCGCGCTCAAGCTGAGGTGTGTCTCAAACCGCTACATAAATTCATCAAGCGTTGTAGGTACATAAAAACTTAAGCCCAAGTTTAATAGAATTTAGCTTTCTTGAATAAAGTTTTGTGCACAAATCGGCAACGGTGGACTATAGAGTACCGACCTACTATAATACAACAAATATTTCTAGAAACTCCTCTTCGTCAGTCATATTTTCGAAATTATCCAAATCCATTTTAAATTTTAACTTTTTATCATAAACGTCAAATTTTTCAGGTTATTTGTCTCTAATTCTTGCCTTAAACTTCGAAGATCTGTATGATAAGCTTAGTTTTACTACTAAGCCATTATTGTACAACAGTATAAGTTAGTTTTAGGTTATCTTTTCTTTAAACCCTACTTAAACTTTGTTTGTACAAGCAGGCATAAAGATGTTATATCGTTTTGAGGGTTATAGACGGATCCCAAGTAACATTTTAAATTTATAGTTTATAGTTTATTTTTGTGCTGGTTTCATATTTGTTTTATAATGGTCAAAAATAAAACTTTTAGTTTTAAAGCCGTAATGCTTTAAACAAACATTTAACAGCGCTTTAACAACTAAAAGATAAATTCAATTAACTATCTGATACTGAATACACCTTTAAGAAAGAAAATAAAACGAATAAGTAACCCTAATAGTTTTGTCTAAAAAGCTCTAACGTGGATAGGGAGCTTAAAGTAGCTAATAAAATATGTAGGATAAAGCTATCATAAAGCTGTATTCTATTACGATAAAGATGAAGATTAAAAATATTGATTTAATTATTGAAGAAGTTGTTAGTGTTGTTAACTAACATATAGGCATGCCCCATATTTTAGAAAAAGAATAGTTGTTTCATGTCAATTTTTTTTTTTTTTGAAAAAAGAGTAGGTGAAAAAAGAATGAATATAACCTGTGCTTAATCACAGCCGTGTTCTCTACTGCAACGTGATTGTTGAAGTGAGGTTAATTTAAAGATAATAACGACATTAAAGACGTATAACCAAGTATTAATATTAAAAATATTGTTGAAATCAAATGGGAAGATTTACAAAACTCGATATTAGATTTATAAAATCCGTACAGAATCGATTGATAGTTCTCATCACTGGACGTTTAAAATACTTAAGGACCGGCAGAACACGGACATCTGTCAACGAATGACCAAATTACATGGTTTTGTTAAAAGGAGGCTATAAATGTCTATCGGGGGTAGATAAAAAGCTGCACTAAAAATACACTTGAAGGGGATAGTGACGACACTGACACTAAATGACAATCTAGATTTAAAAATAGCATTTTAACAAGATTATTGAGAATTCATGAACACGTTCAAATTTCGAACAGTGGTAGGATATAATAGGAATATCTAGGGGAGCTAGAAAGTATTGAGTAGCGATAGGAAGAGGTAAGTATTGTGCAAAAGAGACTGAATATTATAATCATAATTTACCCAGATTCAAAGCATTAAATAAAAGAGTGCCGCTATGGATGATTTGGTCGTTAACACAATATATATTTGGGTTTTCAAGTTGAGTAGAATATGGTATACCTTCCGTATACTGTCGAAATATGTCGACACTGTCGACACTGAATTAAAAAAATGTAATTTATCATGCAAATTTTGAATCGCATATTAGATATGGAATCGTTTTTTTTTGGAACAGTGGGGACGTTGAAACACTATTTATCTGCCAAAAGAGGGCATCAAGAACACTCTTTAATTTTGGCGCAGAAGTAAATTTAAGGAGAACAAATTTCTCATGCTCGCTGCAGTTTACATATTTATAAGAATGTATTTTATTTTTTTGTAAAAACAGAATATTATTTTGGGGAAATGGGTCTCAAGTTACTTATCCCACAAGAACCATAAATTATTCAGTTCCTAGACATAGGTTAGCATTATACGAGAAGGGGGCATATTACAATAATTATTTTATTCGAGCGTGTGTAATACCTAGAAATCAACACAACGATTTCAAGAAATATCTTAAAAAAACGTGACGCTTTACTTATTTAAGTAGGCGTGTTAAGTGATATTTAGCACCCACAAAAAAGTATAACATCCAATGTATTGCTTCGAACTAACCTAAGTAAGTTTTGTTTTAAAAGAACGTCATAATTTACAAAATTTAAATTGTTGACGACATTGAATGGTGTCAATATCACCAACCGTCTGGTTCCGCCAATGCTACACACTATTCTCGTCTGATTTCAGTTGGCGCGACGTCAGACAAAAAAGAAAACCCAGACAAAGAACACTGAACCAAAATTTAAAGGCTTGGAGACTCGGGTTTGTAAAGAATTTGTATCGTTTGTTAGTTCAATTAATTGAAGACATCGTCGTTGATGATTATGATTAAAATTAAATATTTTGCATCATAGATTTACAGTAGGTAAGCCTCGCTATGTGCGTATTTTAATTGACCCCTTTGGTCTTTCTTCATGTTACAAAGTAACAAACATTGCACGTTCTCTAGGTAAGCAGTGAAACGCTATGGCAACCATGATTTTCCCAATAATAATTGGCGAATTATCATGGACCTAGCCAACAGAACTTCCTTGCTGCAAGTCTTATCTCGATAACATATTGTGGTTATGTGTGTTCGGGTAACACATTGCAACCGGTTAATGTTGATTCGTTTCAATGTGCGCTATTATTGAAGACGTTAAATGTCTATAGTGTGTGCACTTTACAATTAACAAATAAAACCTAGAACAAAAGAAACAAGGCGTAAAAAAAGTAGTCTATAGTAACCGCTTGCGTAGCCACGTTTCCTGTCGGCAAAATGAATCGGTCGATTGGTCCTGCTAGAATTGCGCCCGAAAAGTGACAATTTGTGCAATGTGCATCGGAAGAAAGGAGAAATTAGATAGATTGCACAAAACGTCTTCATGAAACCTCTGTGGTTAGGTCCACCATGGGATTTTAACAAAAGGGTTACAGTTGCTTGTAAGAAATCGCTTGCAAATAAATATATGAAATATAAACGTAAAATTAAAATATAACATTTAATAATAGTGGATTGTAAATGATTTCTTTAATGTAGTACCGTTTTTAAAATCAAAAAGATTAACAAGTAACCTATTTTACGACAAGAAACTTCTGACTGTAAATTTGAAAACTAACAAACATGAGATAACGAACCATGGAACAGGAAACATTTTTCAAGAGATGCAGAAGTAAACATTATTTGACACTGATTTATATAAAACTAGTTTTTTTATGATCAAGCACTGCACTGCAGGAAAAATCCATGCATGCAGAGTAATGATGTTCTTCAAATAAAGGAATTTTTAAATGGTGTCGTTCGAGGAACACTAAAAGTTGAACCATGTACGGGTGGGCTGCAGTCGTTAGTCGTATACTGTGCACTCTGGGTCATGTCAGTTCATCAGTTGCCGATTAAGTAAATAGCTATTCTCTGAATGGCACTCAGCAAGAGTATGTTTAGGAGCAAAGCTCCAAACGTGTGAGCAGCGATCGTCGAATTAGGGCGGTCAAAACCTGTTGGGAATACAGAGGTTCTTAGTTAGGAAACAACGAGCAACCTTCTGTGAGGCTACCTTATATATGACCGCAATGTGACTACACCATGATATAATAAGTAGGGCTGGCCGATTATTAATTTTCACAATTGATTGTCGATTGTTAAAAATAATCGATTATTTCGATTAATCGAAAAATAATCGATTAATCGAAACAATTTTTACTTGCACGCTCTATACCATTATGATTTTTGTTAAATCTTTTATATTTGCCTCATTTAGTTAGCCTGGTTCTTTTATTACTTTGTTTTCTTTCAAAAATTCCAGCAAACATACTACGGGGCACAAATTTTATTTTAACGTTGTATTACTGTTTTTTCTTCAAGGAAAGAAAGCATAATATTATATTATGTTTATATGTATGTATATTAGACAGTTTATTCCAACAGGAGAATTGGCTTAGCAGGCTGCTCACTAGGATTATGGAAATTCATAATCGATTAATTGATTATTTTGCCCACCCCTAATAATAAGCATCCAAATCGATTGGTGAAACGCCATGACTATAATATGTGATGTCGTCAGCAAAGGTATAAATCGGATTGTATGTATTGAAGTACTGTTGTTGTTATTGTATAGTAGAAAGGGGAGTGGGAAACAATATGTAACCTCCGGCATTGAAGGTAAATATGTCTGAAAGAAATCCGTCCATCGCCGGTAGTAGAGAACGGCCGTTAAGAACGTTTCACAGTCATGAATAAAATTATACCGGCATACCATACTCGATCAAAGGCCTTATAAGTGTCCAGTGATACCGCCCGGGACTCCTCATTATGTTCTGTTTCGTTGTTCCAAAAATGGGCACCGTAATGATCATTCCTGTTGATTTAGGCTTACGAGAAATCCATACTGGCGGTCGCTCACGATGTTAAAGCCATTTTACCTGATTTTCGGCCTTATCCATAACTTTAACCATATTTTTAAATGTTGAGATTGGCTGTAAGATCTTTTATTTAACAATCTTTGTAATTATTGGTGTTTTGAGACAGTCCAAATTTAAAAGTGTTTACAGTGCACAAAATATTTTGGGTATCTAGGTGGTACCTAGGTAGCATTTAGTTGACAAGTACTAAAAAACTACACCGCGCAAACTCCGTTTTTGATTATTCCTGATGTGATAAAATAAAGAAATCATTATTCATTCCATTCACTAATTAATGTATAGCATTATCCTTGATTGAACTCATACATCACGGGTATATATTATTGAACAGTCATAAAAGAACGAATTAGGATGTCAAACGACGTAGGAATATTATGATTTTCGAAAATATAAAGCAGTATTTTTAAAAAAAAATAAATATGAAATCCATTTACATTAAGATATTAAACAGGTCCCTCACTCTAGACTTTAGACTGTTCAAGTTCGAAGTTGTGAACGGCATCAGAAAGGAAACAAAAATTATACCTGCAAGGGGAGAAAAAGACGAAACAAGAACTACAGTCGGTGCATAGTGACAGAGACATCATAAAAGTATTTAAAATAAATTATGTTGACGTGTAAACGTAGCATAGATTAAAAAAGGTAGATACATTGCTTTAATTTTACATTATTCGCAATTATTGGGAGTAATTCCCCTTAGAAAGAAATTTGGTATTTGCCAACTAGTAAACCGACAAAACCTACAAACTAAAATCTAACCTGAACAAGAAAATAAAATAATAATAATAAATAATAGGGTGCCTAGCTAATTTAATTATATCACTGTAACCTCCCAACAGTAAAATAATGCGACCATCAAAGCGATTTAGTAGTACAGAGATATATGCGGATTGTCAATGCTCCACATTCTCACATTTTAAAAATTGATGTAGGTACTTCAAAAGATGATGCATGTCCATGTTCTTCTTTATAATGTTCCAAAAGAAAGAGCAATTTCTTAAACCGGACGCGCTTTAAAGGCTTTGGCAGGCTCTTGTTCCATATGTAAACAAACGTAATTAACAACTTCTTCTGTACGAACGGTTGGCCCACCAGCAACTTCAACAGCCAAATTGCTCGACAAATTTTGACAATCAAAGAATGATTGACATCCAAACTATATTCTATTTCTTAACGGTGGAGAGTCATTAGTTTAGTTTTTAACGTGTTATCAAAAGTCCTCATCAGGAAAAACACCTGTACAAATTGATGAGGATGTGATGATATCAGAGAAGATGCGAATTTACTCAACCTAGGAAGAAAAAAAATGTGAAGTTTTACATAAATGAAATCTTTCTTGGGAAAAACACAACCGAAAGTCAATCTTACTGGACATACAAGACATTATTTTTTGGAGACGGCAGTATCTAAGAGATATTGGCAGATATAAAAGTGAAAAAAGAGCATGTTTTATTTAGACGAAACCTGGCTCAACGAAGGGCATTCAGTGCAAAATATACGACAGGACAAAAATATTCAAAGGTCTCGTGAAGCACTTGTAGAAGGTTTGTCTACTGATTTAAAAATACCAGCAGGTAAACGTCGCAGGTTAATAATAACGCATATAGGTAGTGAAAATGTATATATAATACCACAAGAGAAAAAATTTTGTCGGCAAAATTTTCGATTGGTATGAATATTTGTTGCTAGGCAATTGTCGCCTGACGCCTGACGGCTCATGGTTTTGTCAAAAATTTCATGAGCGAAATTGCTAAAAGGAACAAACTTAAATAAACCAATTTTGCAGACTTAAATTTTTTTCGAGTGGTATTCGACATGACAATTTTACGAGAGTGAGAATAAATGGAGGAAACGGATTAAAACAACTTTTATTTAAATTTTAAACAAATCCAGTAATGAAAAAGGTAATAAAAACTACCTACATATAAAAATTACAATTATTGTAGTTGATGATCTGCGCGTTATTTTTTTCAATTCAGTTTGACATGACTTCAATTAAATAATTGTTGTCACAGAAATAAAAAAAATGATTGTATTTTCAGGTGACGTTTTTTCTAAATGTCAAAAAATGGTCGCGGCAATACGAAGTTGGTTGATTTTGTCGACCACCAGTCCAGGTAGTTGTATTGTTAGCTGAATACCGATTTTATTGCCGGCGTAATACACTCTAGTGAAATAGTCATGAGGAAGTGACTGCTGACGTCTTCGAAGAATATTTTGAGCAACTGATTATTTTCCGAAAATTGTGTCAGTGTCAAATTGTGAATTAAATCCAATTGAGTTGATATGGGCACAAATCAAAGACTATGTAGTAAGAAATAACACTACATTTAAAATAAAAGATGTCCGTCAGTTACTGAAATAGTCATTGGCAATTCAATCACGAGAAAAAATTGGCAAGAAGCTAGAAAACACGTAATTAAAGAGGAAAAAAAGGTGGGACTAAGACAACATGATGAAGAAAGGGTAGAACCTCTTATTATTTCAGTTGACTCCACAGACGAATCCCTCGAATTTAGTGATGGTGAAGACACCTTTTTAGATTTTTAATATGTAAATTCTTGTAAATGTGATCTGTACAGTTCTTATATTAAGAAAATAAAGTTAGTACAGTTAAATATACAGCTTATTTGTACCACAAAAAGTACATACATATTAATAGAAACCCATGCAAATGTCCACCACTGTCGTGAGGTTTATTCTAAATTATCGGCTTGCTCGATTGCTATTAATTTCCGATCCTATTGTAAAAGATAAAATTACGGGTGTGTCGAGCTACACAATGTTAAAACTACCTGTATTTTCAAAAATGTCCATTTTACAATATTCTCTGGCCCCAATCAATATGGTCATCGTCATTGTAACAGATATATTCCTAATTTGTTGTGTTGTTTGGTTTGTTGAAGAAGTCTTCTTCTTTACTATAACTCGCATATACCGCGAATGTCGTTCAAAAAATCCATTTCCACCCATTACTTCGGCCAAATTTTCATAATTTCTACTTTAAACCTATACTCTCTACCTCAATCCAGGTTTAAATAGTACCTCATTCAAGGTTAGGGTTAAACTTCGACTTAGGCAGTGTGGTGGTAACCAAAAGTTGTAAAATAGATGTGGGAAGTCTTATTTAATATTCAGATTAGTTTGGTATATGGTTTAGTCCAGGTTACAGGCCGTAGTTCCCCTTATTCTAAAGAGAATTCGGATGAACCTTTTAAGCCGAGTGTTCTAATCCGGATTAAAGTTCTTTATTTGACGCAGGTAGAGATAGAAAGGACAAAGGCGTTACATCCTTCTAGCAAATCATTAAGTCATTTTCTACACATAACCCGGGAATAAATAATAACTTTTGTTGTAAACAAATTCTTGGTAATTTCCTCATTAATAGTTGCTTGCTGTTTAATTACGTTGTAATTGAACCCAATATATTAAGCTAACAACTGTATATAGCAAAATTTGCAACCAGATTATATTGAGAAAATCCATATTTAAGTATACATATATTTTAATGCTTGTAAACAAATATTTGCACAGTACATTTTCCGTTACACAATTTGCGTTTAATATTGTTCAAAGCGTTGTTATACTTATACTGTTAACATGTTTCTATCCCGTAATTTTGCGATTTTTTAAAAT
Source organism: Polydrusus tereticollis (assembly GCA_963920685.1). NCBI lineage: Eukaryota > Metazoa > Arthropoda > Insecta > Coleoptera > Curculionidae > Polydrusus > Polydrusus tereticollis. Next base: position 65,725,290 of record OY987329.1, read on the forward strand.
GTTGCAGAAGTCTTTGACCTATAATTTGTTGTCAAGTTTGGCATCAAAGAGGACCTGTTTATTCGGTGACGTTGACATTTAAACTTTATGGTAATTATTCCGACAATTTATGTATAAAGACAAATTGAAGTCTCAGTAATAATAATTCTTCTTCATTACTTAGGTCCGAATTATCAATGTGCTGTTCACTTTAACTACAAGATAACTTCTAAGGCAGCAATTGTTGGAACCACGGTTGTCATGGAACTAATGTAGCTGATGTCTTTAACAGGACACTGATCATTTGGGCCTTACTAGAATACATATCCAAATAGTGCCAACCCTGTATTGGTGTTGGCTAAGTATTCTAAACTATTATAAGTAGCTGTTCCCAGGCCTCCTTATAAAATGAACTTCATATTTAGATATGTCAAAAATGTACATTTTCTAAATTACCTACAGGGGTTGTTTTTTTTTTTAATTATCTTAACAACGAAATGTTTTCTTATTATCAAACTTCAAAGGATTTGCTTATCAAAGGGAATCTTTTACTGTAAACAAAAAGTTAATCGCTTTACTATTAAATTAATTAAATATGTGGTCAAGCTCAAGAGTGATATTCCTTCTATTTCAAGACAAAAAGTTCATAAAAACATAGGTCCGCAACCGCGGTACTTTTGAGTTAGAGGATGTTACAAATTTTAAGAGGATTAAAAAATATGTACGCCACTGCCTATTTCCTTTTTAATAGCACAGTTATGTAGACAGTTTAATGTCTAGTGCAAAGTACATTTTGCTATAAAAACGAACGCAACAGTATTTATTTAAAAGACTATGAGGAGATGTTTCTTCTAAAATAGGCTCTATCGAACGAGGACTACTTATAGTAAAGTTCACATTATACCGTTGATTTCTTGGCTGCCATAAAACCCTAAGCCGAAGTACAAACTACCTGCATCCCTAATTGCTACACCATTTTTAATAGATGTAAATACCTAATAATATATAAATAAATAGCAAATCGATTTTTATTAATTTTAGCTCCAATTGGTTTTCCGACATGTCAATTTTGTTATATTAGTGTTTGGTTTACCGGCGTGTGATATTTTTTGTTGTATAAGAATGTCGCGTCCATATGCTTGAGCTCAGAGTGGGGCATCTTGTAGTGTCACTATTAGAAGAAAGCATTCATCTCCCGATGCTAAAGAAATAATTAAAGATGTGTACCAGTGTTTGCTAAAAACAGATTTTAATGGCGTCGTGAAAAATATTTAACGGCTATTAGGCAATATAGACCAGAAAATCGACCAATTATCTACCTTGACGAAACATGGTTTGATACACATGACACTGCAAGAAAATGATGGAATGTTTTTTAAAAAAAATGTCAAACCAAGGCTCATTTAAATAAAGGCAAATAACAATAATACACACAGGTTCACAAAATGGATTTGTTCCGAACTGTCCGTTGCTTTCAGCTAAAAACATAGCAGATTCTTCTCTAGATTACCACCAATGCACTGACGCACGACTTTTTGAAGATTGGTTTGAACATCGACTTCTTAAAAATATACCCAAAAATAGCGTTATTGTAGTGGACAATCATAGTTGTCAAGAAAAAATGTTTCCTAGTTCTAACAGTACAAAAGCAGAAATCCTAAATTTTATGATAAATAGTAATATATATTTTGACGAAACTGACAAAAAACGGGATCTTTTAGAAATTATACAGGCTTTTAAAATTAATAAAGAATACGTGGGTGATAAACTTGCAACAGAAAATGGACAGGCAGTGTTGCGTCTTTCCCTTTATTATTGTGTACCTTATTTAATCAAATCGAACTAATATGGCAGCAAGTAAAATCAAATATTTCTGCAGACAGTTGGAAAAACTGTATACAACATGTAATTAAGGTGGAAATATCAAGGCAATCTTTTTGTTTAGATAGGGGAGACCGGGACTAGTTGACTTATGGGGTTAGTTGACTAATTCTGTGTAATTTTTGTGTAATCTGTGAGATGGCGCTAGAATGGCGATTTTCATACATATAGTTATTGGATCCGCTATTACACGTGCTGCTGCGATGAACGCTCGTCGTATGTGTCAGTAACAATAAATAATCTATAATCATCGTTGGTAAGTAATTATTTTTGTTCTGATAAATTATTGATTTTTGTTCTTTGGGATAGATTGTATACGTTTCTATAAGTATTTTGTAAAAATGTGATCAGTTAACTATGATTTTATTTATTTCATTTGTACGGATGTTTGCGTGTTTTTTAAATGCGGCCTTAAAAGTATCGTTATGTCATAAGGGGCTTCTTGACTAAGCACATGTGGGGTTAGTTGACTATTAGTCAACTGACCCCCAGGTAATTTTTGCATTTACTTAGTCAGTAAAAAATTTGATTTTGTTTCATCTAGTTTGTTACAGACATAATTATGCGAACTTACAAGCGAAAAACTAACAAAGGCAAAACGCCGTCAGATATTATGTTACGAGCAGTCCAAATGGTCATAAACGAAGGTAGGAGTGTTAATAGTGTTGCCAAAGACTTTTTAATCAAAGTTCAAAGGAGAGACCCGTACTTTTGTTGCTCGATAATCATCTTTCAATAGCAGCTTTGGATATTTGTAAGGAAAACGGCGTAACAGTTTTATCTTTCCCACCGCACTGCTCGCATAAATTACAACCGCTGGACAGAAGCGTTTACGGACCACTGAAGAAATATTGTAATTCTGCTATTGACAATTGGATGATAAATAATGCGGGCAAGACCCTATAATATGATATGACATCTCAGGGATTGTAAAAATGACACTACCTCTAGCTGTTACACCAACTAATATAATGGCAGGTTTTAAAAAAACGGGAATTTCTCCGTTTGATGAAAACATTTTTACTGATAGTGACCTTTTAGCTTCATACGTTACAGATAGGCCTGCAACCACAAACCACGAAGAAAATGAAATTGATAAAGTAAGCCAAATTAATGAAGAAAGCCAAGTAGACAAAGAAAATGAAGTTAACAGAGGAAACGAAGTTGACAATGAAAGACAAGTTGATGGAGTAAACGAGGATGGCAAAATAAATGAAAGTCAAATCGAAAATCAAGAAGACCCTTCGTTAAAGATCTTAAGTCCTGAGGAAGTTAGACCGTTTCCCAAAGCAGGCCCAAGACAAAACACCAGGAAGGTAAGAAAAAAGAGATAAACTGCTATCTTAACAGATACTCCAATTAAAGAAGCTCTACGACAAGAAAAGGAATATGTGAAAAAAAGGAAATTACCACCTAAGGGAAAAAATAAGGTTGAGAAGAAAAATATAAAAAACGCCAAACCTAAAGATGGTCGAAAGTTTCTTTTCCGCGAAGGAAGTCCAGTCGCATCTACATCTCGCCTTACTACAGACTCATCATCTTCAGAATCGGACGGTGAGACTAAGTGTCTAGTATGCGACGAATTTTATTGTAATAGCACTAGTGGTGAGAACTGGGTACAATGCACAAGTTGCCATAGATGGGCTCATGAAAAATGTGTCGGCAGCTCTAATCTTTTTTTCTATAAGTGCATTAACTGTGACTCAGATGACGATTTGTAGTCCCCTATTATTAGTTTTTTTATTTGCTTTTGTATTTAACATTTTTTGTATAACTCATTGTTTTTTTTTTCATTAAGGACTTATAAGGAATTGTCCTCGGAATTGTCAAGTCAACTAACCCCATCATATATGTCAACTAACCCCGTAAACGGGGCTAGTCGACTTACTTGTTCATCATTCCTAATATGTCAAATATTTTTTTTCCTAGTGATCGTAAATACCTTTTTTTAATAAAATCAACTATATGAATACATTTCCGACTTTTTGGCATGCTACAGATCAATACCGATCATATTATAACAAATTTAATAAAAATAAACTTGTAAAAACTTAGTCAACTAGCCCCGGTCTCCCCTACTAATCCCAACACCCTGTACTTTGAAACATCTGAATTATTTCACATTATTACACACTTATATGGGGAAAAATATTCGTTTAAAAAACATCTTCATGTGTTACTGGGATAATTAGACAAGTTGAGGCTCTATCAAAAGAGATACCTGGTGTTTTAACTAATCGAGACCACATTCAATGCAATTTGTTGCATGCATTCAAAAAGCATCGCGTGAAAATCCGCCCTTAGAGTTGTAATTATTTTTCTCTGCGTTAACACCGTGTTGAATGAAATATTACAATAGCCTACATCTAATCACGTTTAACGTTATAGTAATTAACGGAGATTTTATCAGTAGTCCTACTCGGTAACAATAAAATAACAACACTTCATTATCATTCAATATATTTCAAATTTTACTATGAAGTAAATATGGTTCAAGAGGATGCAAATTTTCGTTTTGAAACACGGTACATTTTTATAGTTTTTCGAATAGAGATTCAAATTGCCTTTAGTGACGTACCTATCACAAGTTGTCAGTCGTTTCTAAAATGGCGTCGTAGGAAAGTTTTCTGAAATTCAAAATGGCGCTTTATTAGCCACGTATCGTAAGCTTTGATCTAACAACGTTGTAAAATGGTATAAATAGATTATTGTCTTTCAACTTTTATTAAAAATTGGGTCAAATGTTTATTTAATGTCTTATATTATATGTGGTTCAATTTTTATTCGGCATAAGCAATTTTTAAGCTGACTTCTCTACATGATCTTTAACAGAACATACCTCGAAATAATACTATGAGTATACAGGGTCATCCAAATTAAGTGTCCACCATTGGTAACTTAGTAGTTATTAAAGATACAAAATTATTTAAATTAGCAAACATTGTTATATTTTTACAGCTTGTCAAGAAACGAGAATGGAAAAAACAATTGAGCATCGTGTTTTCAATTTTTAAGGTAAATTGAGGATGAAAATTAAAGAAGTTATAAAGCCCAAAGTAAAACAATACAGACATATTTACAAACTTTATTTTACACAATAACAAAACAAAATAAAATCAATAATTTTTCTCAGAAGATACTCAAAAGTACCACCCCGGTGTTCAATACATTCTTGTGCACGTTTTTGAACTGCTCGAACTGTCTTTAGTATGGTCCTACCATCTATCACATTTATCTTTTCTCTGGCTGTTAAATCGTCAACGATATTGTACCATTGCTTGTGAATTTGGTTATTTAAACAACTTCACAAAAAAAAATCAACAGGGGTTAGGTCTTGTGGTCGGGGAGGCCACTGAATAAGGCTATTTGTTCAACCCATTGATTATTAAAAATAGTAATAAAAAGTTGATAAGTACCTCTGTAGTTATGGGCAGGTGCGCCACCTTGTTGAAAATGCAGATTCTGTCTACTGATAAGATCCAGGTCGTGTAAGAAATCATTCAGAATTTCAGTCATAAATTCCACGTATGGACAGGCAGTAAGGGAGCCTTCATAAAAAGACGGACCAACAATTCTTGAACGAATTATACCGCACCAAACGTTAAAATTAAACGGACTTAGGGAGCTCTTGGATGTACTAATAAAAGATTTTCCCTTGATGCCAAAAGAGCTTGAACTGATCGGTACTTGTAAGGAATATATTTATACTTTTTTTAATCGCATGAACAGTAGCATAAGACAAATTAGAGTCCTTGACAACGTCTGCTATGGAATTTTCACCGTAGGCTTCAAAATATGCAATAACTTTAATTTTTGTGGCCTCGCTTATTATATAATTCTCTTTTGCCCTTGTTATGGCAAAAATACTTTCATTGCCTCTAAAATTTCAAAAAACATCGCTCATTTGGTTGAAGGCGAAGTGGATATAACTCAGAGATGTATTTCCTTGTCCTTCTAGAGGATTATCTGTACACCAAGTAAGTTTCGAACATATCACAATTTTCTGCATGGGTAAAATAGCTATTGGTGTCTTAAGAGCGGAAAGTGATACTTTGCTGCTCAAGACAAGAAAGAATTTTAAGCTCAATTACAGACTAGATTTTTTCTAAGATCACATTATATGAAAAATATAGAGTGTAATTTTTTTTAAAACCTGACATTAGCCAACTTTTTTATTTACCGCTTTGTTTGACATGTTTGTGCCTAGTTGATTAGGAACGAAAAATTGTTTAGAACCTAGAAATGCAAATATTTGGTTTTGTATGTTGTGTTGCCTACTGATGATCATTTTTCACGGCAATTTTATATGTCGGATGTCGTTAGAAGGCTGTAATCGTTTAATTATTTTGAAAACTGCTGTTTGGAAGGATTTAAATATTAGAAAATTTACTAAAATATTTATTTTTAGGCTACAGTTTCTTTTACAGCAATTTTGTTCGTAAATAAAGTTCGGCGAGCACCAATAATGTGAAATTACAATAAATTGGGGAAAACTTCAACTTTACGGTGACTTTTCGAAGCGCAAAAACCTACTTTAAATAGGTAGTGATCGTAAGAAAACCCTTTTTTTTTCCAACTTAATAACCGACACAACAAATGTTATAAGCGAAAAACATTAGTTATCACTGTTTTCCAAACCGTTCTAGACACCAAATAAACAGTCATAGCAATGCGGTTTTCATAGCAACTAATGTTAATATTTAAAAATTGTAATATGGACCTTATTTTTGAGTTTAAAAGAAAGTTCATTATAAGCTTTTTTGTTGAACATTTAAAGTTTAAACATATGAAAACATAATATTTCGTTTTCACTTAACAAAATGGTATTTTACTTCAAAACTAGACAATTGTTTTTTTCGTTCTTGTATCGTAACGAGCTGTAAAAGTAGGGTAGACTGGAAATGGGTGATACAATTTTTTGATATTTGCAGATAAAAAAAACAACTACTAGATTTTTTTAGTTTTTTGATTTATCAAAATGTTAACTTTAACTTAATCCTGAAATATTTATATAATTATAATGTTTGCCTCTAACAACTACATAATTATTATTTATTAATTTTTTTTTCTATATGACGTTCTTCGTATCAAGTGTTCCCATAATAGGGAGAATTGATATAGCTGTGGGGAGGTGTCATACCCATGAAATTAGAATTATAATATACATACTTATGTATTTAATAAAATTTTTTTTTTTAACAAAGCTAAATACAAAAGAACAAACGAAAAATATTTCTGTCAAAACTCTGTACTGTACAAGAAGGCTATCAAATTTTTCCTTAAATGTAAAACACACTAAACGATCATTTTTATAAAAAAAAAACTGTCTATGCAAGCAGTTTAGGTTGGAGCCTTCTCTCGGCTTATAAAAAAATGGCATATGGAAAAAATTAACATTGTATCAAAATTGAATGGTGTTTCTATTTATTTTTATTAGTTTAACAGGTACAGGACAAGAATGAACCCATAGAATATTGCCCTTTTCTGGTTTAAAACAAATTGGCAACATTTTTTATAACCTACACAATCCTGCCATATTCATATCTTTAAAGTATAAAAATTATATATTTACTGTTTCAACTATCCCCAAGGGACAAGTTTGCACAAATTTACTATTTCAATTTCAGTCAATACCAGCATCTAAAAGCAAATCTAACCTCAACATATTAAAAAACAAACCTCTGATTACTAAAACAAGATAGGATCAGCTTCACAAACATTTATATTTATTCTGTTTCATCAATAAAAGTGTACAGTTACTTTCTTTTTTAATTTAAAAAACACTTTTTCTTCTAAACAATCACAATATATCTCTGCAACCATCAAAAACGTTATTAGAAGAATGAAACCGGTGTTATAAATACAGTATTGGCAGCTTTTCACGAAAATCAGTATATTAACAAAAATAACTTGATTGAATCAAGTTTCCCGGTGTATCATACATCTTCAGTCTCCCTTATTACTGTTTGCTAAATTTAACAATTTTGTATCTTTAATAATAGCAAAGTTACCAATATTAGACACTTAATTTGAATGACCCGGTATAGGTACTAAACGCCTTTTGAACTTGTGACATGTCCTTACAAAGATAATTTAAAGCTCTTCCGAAGAACTAAAAAAAATTAACTAGTGGAGCAGACTTTGTGTTTTATTCCATAAATAAAATATCACTCCACTGTGTGAGATGGGACTACTTCCATAAAAAAAAATCATTTAAAATACGCTACCTAACCCTAATTCCTGTAAAACCGGTAGTTATCTTCATAATATATTTGAATGAACGCATATTCCTGAATCATATTATTTACTCCTAAAATTTCAAATTCATATATTGAATGGGTGTAAGTGGGGTTCCGTATACCGATTTCATTGTCACGCGGTCGTTAAAAGAATAGTGGAGGTACCTAATAGGTATTTTCATAAAGCATTGTTTCGAATTTATCAAGAATAACCAGATAAAAGCTCATGGGTATGTATGTAAGGTGTCAATGTAACCCTGACACTAAAGCGTTTGTTTACAGTCTTCTCACAGATTAAGAACGTTAAAGCAGTTAAAGCTAATACTTCGTCTCTATGTTAATTAACGAAAACACAAATTAATGATACATACCTACACTAATACCTCGACTAAAAACAGAATAATCATTAGGTACCTATACAAAAATATTCCTATTATACACAAATAATAACGTTTACCACAATAAGTAAGCTGGGGTTTGATGCAACTAAAATTTGGCCGTTACATCATAATAACATGCTGAACATTACTTGAAGTTTGTATGTAAAAAAAAATAAAGCTGAGTTTACACAGTGCAATTTCTTGACACAAAAAATTATTAAATGTTGGCGCTTAGATTTTTTTTAAACTTTAGGCTAAGAAATTGGTCTGTGTGCAACAACAATCCCATTTTTTGGACTTACCCAACCATGGGGGGCAAAACAGGGGGTGGCACTGCGTAAGGAAACATTTTGGTCGCGGCAGTCGGAGGATTTTCGAACAACATTATTGTAACGATCTACTACGGACACTAACTGAACTGCGATGGGGTAAGGATTAGGAATACTGGAATCAGCTAAACGACCGGTTAGGTGGTGGAAATGAACACATTCACCCTCTGATACCCTCGCAGAGACTGATTTGGCAACCGGCGTTCGACGAAGTTCGAGGCAGCTGCACGTTGTCGTTTAGTCGTGCTTGGAGCGAACGAGGCAGGCAGGCGGCCCTTCTGCCTGTCGGCCGGCTGTTTTGTTCCGACCCGACCCACCGCACCACATGCTGCCTGCGAAGAATCGCATGGGTCATAGGTAATTGGACTGATAGCTTGGTGTTTGGAAAGAAATATTGTTTATCATTTTGAAAACTAGGTAGGTAAAGTGTTAAGGATAAAATAATGCATCTTCAAAGAATGTATGTGACTATGTACACTGTTGCGAATATATACAGGGTTTAGTAAACTCGATGGTACATTAGCAGAATCATTTAGAAAACGAATATAAATATCGTGCTGAATTCTAGCCTCTAAAAACATTTTTGAGAATGCGGCGCTGCCAGTTCTTCCTTTACCGGATACTAACTTTAGAATTTTAAATGCAGCTATTCGATTTTTTGATTATGCGGTTAAATCTGAGTAACTTTGATTAATTATATCATATCACTATCTCCCATTGTTCCTTAGATCTTAGATATTAGTTATTAGGTTATTTTTTGAGGCCAAAACAGGAATAACAAAGAATTTTAAGGTATCTATATGGATCTAACGATATCAAATTTTCGAAATATTTAAACAATATAGGTACAGGTATTTGTATAACAAACTTGGAAAATATTTTATACTGGGTGCCCCAAAATATGTTTAGGAGGGCGTTCCCAAACAAATACCAAAATTATTTTTTTTTTCTAAGTGAAATACGCCGTATATTATTAGCCCAGATGATAGGGCAGTATAACATGTTCCTATACCTAATGTTCAATCGTTTTTGACTTGGAAGAATTTCCATTGATAAGAAATTATTAATGTAAAAATGGTTGGGATTACGACTGAGGGTTGTCATTTCAACTTTATTGGGGTCGAGAAATCAACGAATAATTGTGGAATGAAGCATACGCTACCAGAAATTTAAAATGTATACAGGGTGTTACTTGATGATATGATTAATGATATACCGTAATTCCAAGGGCGCATTCCTGAACCAAGTTCAAGTAGAAAAGTTCATATAAACATGTGTCCTAAAAAATCTGGGTTTTAAGATACAGGGTGTCAAAGTTTAAAAAAAAAGATCGGTTTTTTTTTATTAATATCTGAAAGATCCTTTTGCCAATTTTGGTGAAATTTGGCAGTATTGTTCATTGTAATAAGACGCTAAGTTAGCACTAATTGCACGACAATTATGGGTTCCAGTGGCATCCCGGGGGGCGGTTTCACGAATAATATTGAGACGAAAATGTACGCCACTGACTTGTTTAAAAATTTTATATTGTTTTCGGGTGAGGCAGCTAAAAATACAACTTTTTTGTCTCTTGATATTTTTCCGTATCGTACTTCGTTTTCGAGAAAAAAATAAAAGCCACTTCATTGCATGTCAAAAATTTTTATTAAATAATCAATTTGTACCTACTACTATCAAATTTGGGATACCCTATATTACCCTTGAGGAATTTGTACCTACTAACCTCACCTTTATTATCGTTGCTACAAAATATATTTTGCGGACGCGTCTGGATTCACCACTAAATACAGAATAGGTTTTACCAGCAAATCTAGACTTTTATGTCCCAATTCCCCGAAAGTTTTAAAATAGGGTGGAATCATAGACATATAAAAAAGAGGAGACAGGACATCCCATTCATAAAACACGATTTGTTTACAATCATACATAACTTCATAGCTTTAAATAAGTTGGAAAAAGATGGCTTTAAAAAATGGCAACGCTGTAATCTGCCGGTCTCCTTCGCCTATTATCTTGGCCAGAGACGTGCGGTTTTTTTTAAAGATTATAAGAAACAATGTATTTTTAATTTATATTAGATTTATTCTTAAGCAAAGGACAGGGCAGGGAAACAACAAAATAAACTTTAATACAAGCCGAGCTGCTTTTATTTATTTTCTTACAGCCTATATTTTTCTTAAGTATATGTCGGAAATAGAGAACAGGAGGTCTGTTGTTCAGACATTAATATTGTTAAGCACGAAAAACAAACACTTAAACACTGCAATTAATTAACTGTCTTATTATATGTAAATTATTCAAGTTCAAATAACAAACAACACGCTCGACAACATGATATCAATTCATAATAAAATAATCCAACTACTTAGCACAATTAAAAAAAAAATGAAATAAAGAAACAAAGAACTAGCGATCCGGAGCCGGTCGTACTTTGTTCAATACCGAGTTCAATACCGAGTTTAATACCTTTCAGTGAATCCCCTCACCTTTTTTTATTTTCACTTACCGGCTCCCCACCCAACTTGACATATTACCTTAATAATATCAAGTGCGTTTCTTGTCCGTTATCCTAAACAATCTATAAAACTTTTAACTCTAAATTTATTGATCCCGGTCGCATCAATATCCAACCATAAACAAAACTTAAAGTTGAAAAACATAATTACTTGATCTAGACTCCCCGACATATATTTTTTAGGTCTAGATTTTGTCTTTATGCTTAATTAGCAGTTTTGCTTAACACATATTTACTCTATTTTATCGCATTTAACCTGGTGGCCAATGCATTTTAATTGCCACACGTCACTGCGTAGCAGTAAACAAATAACTAAACTTTTTATTTTAACAATATAGGTAGTGTCACACAAAATATCTTAAGTTCTAATTAAGTACTCAAATGTCTATAATATTCTTCAACGGTATATGGTTCCATAATGTTAACAATTAAACTACTAATTGAAATAAATTTGGCAAAGAGTTATAGATTTTAATATATTGCTAATATGCACCCTTTTCATACAGTGCTAGCCTATGTCTAGGGTATGTGTAGTTTAGAGTATGTGTTGCATAAGTTCTTTGTGAGTCACTAATCTCAAAAAGTTGTTTATGTCTAACGAAAAACAATATACTCTCTTGTATGTAGTCTGCAGGCACAGACACTGTCAACAGTTTATGTTGTTTAAATTTACCTCTGCATGATTCTCTTACGCCCAGATTAAGAATTATTCTTATTGTTCTTTTTTGACAAACAAAATGTCTCTCCAGTTTAATTTAATAAATTATATGCAATATTCAATAATTAACCTATTAACCACCGCACTGCTTCAGCTAAAAAAAACATAACCTTACTTACCGCCGAAATATCAATCCGGGGTTAGAATAGTCACTTTTTTTACAAACTACGCACTGGCGAACCATTTTAGATTGCTAATAAGACTTTTATTAGTTCTATTACCAAAAAAAACACTGAAAATCAGTCAAAAATCGCAAAAGGGCACAACCGCAGTGGAACAACACTGTAATACTATCTTTCCACGCAAAAGGAATAACATGAAAGAATCATATAAGATTTCGCGTCGCACGTGTTAAATACGTCCGTACAGCGTTGCCACAGGTATTTCCTTCTACTTATTGCTTAGTGTAATTAGGAAACAATAAATGATTTTAAAAGCAGAAATTATGTATCTTAATTCAGGAAAAGAGCACGTAAATAATTTAGTATAATATTCTTACTTACGCACACAAAAAGGATGCATTTAATATAAGTAATAATACCCTTTGTTTTCAAACACCGGCGGTAGATTTAGGGCAATCCGCAGAAGTTCGTTAACATTGATTTCTGATTAAAACGGTGTGTGATCGGGTTAAAAGGTAAACAATTTTGTCTCTTTTTTATTATAGGTCTTTGGGTGGAATTCACTTTCGAAATGGACAATTATGGAATAAACGGGTACATAATTGTTCGCATACCTACTAACTACCATTGGATCCCTGAACGCAAATTGGCAATCCCTAAGAAAAAATTATTAAGTTTTTTTTGACGTAGTTCTAGGTATTATGGTTTGCTTCTCCAGCATATCTTTAAATTGTTGCAGTTTAAACTAATAACTCATTAAATTTATTAAAGTCACACAATACAATATTCTCATCGCATCGAACAAAAAATTAATTTAATGATCTACAGTTCATGATCCATAGGCGTACTTGTACTCTTTTGTTCCTTGGCGAAACAAATTTGATAATGTGTTAGAACTATCAAGAAAAATCGATATTTATAGTATAGTACCATCGTAGGCCTTATCTGAGCAATCTTTATAACTGCAAACATGTACTGCTTTTCTCTTCTCTTCTTTAATGGTAGTACTGTACACAAAATCACAATACTGTTAATATAAAGTCAATGAAACCATACAGCGAAAACTCGCAAAGTATACAATACAGCACGTACTTTCGCCCGTATTGCGACGACTGCACTTTCCGTCTAGAATTTCGGGATAGATACGTTTTGAAGTCAAAGGCTGACGGCGATGCGATCATCGGAGAAATCCGTCTAGTTAGTTAATATATTTATTGTGGCCCCGATTTAATGGTGTGGATACCGCTAAATGGGTTAGCAGAGTTTGAGATATTTATTTATGACAAATGAACCAGTTATAGTGAGAAATTGTTCGGTACTATTAGCCAACTGTTGCAACAAAATGCTCATATGCTCAATGCTTTAGAGAATAAGACCATGTAATGCCAGATTTGTCAAGGCCAATTGACAATTTTGATTGAGAAAAAGGCCCAACAGTGGTTATAATAGCTTGAAACTACTTCGTTATACTGTGCTATTGGCCCTATTCAATCCTATTTCAAACTGCGAAGAGTCACCTGGTGGGGGAGCAAACTTTTTTGGCTTTTGGGTAACGCAGGTGTAATCAAATTTTCAACTGGCTTCTAAATGTTTTTTGTTATTTAAAGAAGCAACACAAAGATATGCAAACAAATACAAAAGTCGTCCTTTACAAGTGTCAAGTCTGTTGGTGATATTTTAGTGGAGTGGAATCTAAAGGTTTTGATGCAAAAACCCAACCTATACGGAAACAAATGCGAAACAGCGTGCCTTACAAGTGACAAGTCTGTTGGTGATATTTTAGGGGAGTTAGCAAACTCTAAAGGTTAGTTCAGGTTAGTTAAATTGTGCCAGAACAGTTTTTTATGCGTACATGTGGTATGTAAATGCGTGGCTTATTAGGAATGTTTAAAAATATCTTTATCATTATTTCAATACTCTGTATCTCATATTCATTTATTTTCATATAAGACTTATTTCATAATCATTTTTTGTTGAGTTCTGAGCAAAGCGGCCTCTTGAATTTCTCCAGAAGCGAAAAAGGTTCATCGTATTAAGAATTATCAACATTAATCTTTTATGCCTTTTTACTTGCCTCAACCGACAAGGCTTTCAAACTTTATATGGCGGGCAATATTTTGTTAAAAAAATCCTGAGGTTAGTTCAGGTTAGCTAGTAAAAGGTAGTCATTAAATATCTAATAGTGTATGTCAAGTTTTAATCAATTAGTTGCTACTTTTTAGAAAATACATAAAACATGTTTAATTTATTTAAAATTTAACATCCTATATTTGAAGAGCCGTGGCGAACCCATAATTATGACGTTTGGTGTTAAAATCAATAAAATAATTATTTCTTAAAGTTTGCGTGAATACCAGATTATGTTGAGAAAAGGAAGGCAAAACCAAAATAAAAGATGTTTCTGGATTTGGGTTCTTAACGAACAAAAGCTCATTCAGAACATTTACATTATGTTTCTAATAATAATACCTCGAACCTAAGCGTATTTTTATTAAATTCTGTGACATATATGTGAATACTAGTAGGTATATTGTGTATCTAGGAAAAAAAATAACTCGGACGCGTGCTGGATTCGACTGCGCTTCGTCCATCAATATGCATCCTCGTCCGAGAATATGATTTTCGTAGAGGTGCACATACTAATTTTTCTGAAATCGAAAACAAAATAGAATAAATAATAAAATAAAATTTAAAAAAAAACGAAATTTTGTACGGGGATATGTTACCTTGTTGGCCTAGCAGGCAAAGTCACTTCCTTGTACCGTTCTTTGATTGTTGCTCAGCAACGGACTAACATAATAAAAAAGGGTGTTTTGGGACCTACAATTGCGTCAAAAAAATTGAAATTTTTGTACGATTTCAGAAAAAATGTTCACAAAGATCGTTGAACTCGAGTTTAAAAAGTAGTTGCCTTCTTAAAAAAAAGATTAAATATAAGGTATAATAAAGAGAACTACAAAAGAAATCAAAATGAGAACCAGTCCAATTAACTGCGGCCGTTACTCGAACATTTATAGGTTTTGCCCTGAAAAGCAAAAGTTACAGCCTGCGGCTCAAAACGTATAGTACGTTGATTTAGGTGTAGGTAGCACTCGTATAATACACGCTCAGGATACGAAAACTGAGATCAAAACGGACTAATGAGTGCACTAACTCTGGTAATGTTTTTAGAAGTTTTCAATTCATTAGACTATTAGACAGTACTAAATGAACCTAAAATTGCGTATTTTAATATTGTGAATAGGAAGTTAATGAACCAATTAGAAAGACGCGAATCTAAGGACACGACTGCGATGTAAACGGACTAATGAGTGCACTAACTCTGGTAATGTTTTTAGAAGTTTTCAATTCATTAGACTATTAGACAGTACTAAATGAACCTAAAATTGCGTATTTTAATATTGTGAATAGGAAGTTAATGAACCAATTAGAAAGACGCGAATCTAAGGACACGACTGCGATGTAAACGCACATTACAAAAAAAATTGTTACGTTATTCTAATAATTATTAATAAACTTGCAGGTCAAAATCCAACGTCACCAGCGGCGTCCTATTATTTTTACTTCATACCCATTTAGCATCCATATTTTATTTACGTTAATGGCAAAAGGCCTCGCACGCTTTGTAGTGCTCTGAACTTTGGCCAGGATTGACAATTAGGTAATACCTAATTGTTTTTTTCACAATTAGATATTCCTAAGTAATTCAGTTTTTTAAATGTTCTAAGGGGTGTTTCAAAATTCACTACAAAGATTTTAAGGGCGTATTTTTGATTTCCTATAAACATGTATCCTAAAATGCATCCCCTTCAACTTTCGTTCACCAGCGATTTTCTCGACAACGCCTAGTTATATCAAAAAAGTGCAAGAGGCCAATATTTTCGATGTTTTCATGCTCGACTGAGCGGTGTTTTTTAATTTTAAGATTTATGGGCAGTAACATAGCGGCGAAGTGCTGCTGGTGGCGCCCTCTGAAAGGTACATCAAAACTATTGTCATATCTGGATTTCGCATCTCAAAGAAAAACCCTTAATACCAAATCTCGTGCAAATTCTGCTATTATTAGGATAAACATTTAGAAAAAGCTAAATAAAATAATAATCTTGACGCCCTGTATTGGGAAACTATCAACAAGTCCGGCGCCAGAATGTCCTGTTCCGCAATTTACTCCTGGGTTTAGAATATTATATGAATTTCTAATAGCAAAACAAAACTGATAATTTTGTAGGTCCAAACCTCATCGGCGGGAACGTTGGCAATCAAAGACATACTACAATGTCTTTGTTGGCAATATACAAAAATGCAACAAATGGGTTTCGTACTACCGCAGCTTCTTGTTCTGATGTTTTTTGGGATAGATAGATTTAGTTTGAGACTGATATAAAGACGATCACCTCCTAGGGGGCGCGATCCACAGGTTGGTTTGTTTGGTTTGTAACTATCAGCAATTTTTCATGTAATTTCACACCCTGCAATATTCGCATATCATTAACGATATTGTAAATTGGCAGGGCTGGCTTTGAGCTATGGACAAAACCTGCAGACATAAATTCTTTAAGATAATAAGGTGCATTTATTTTTACCCTTGGAAGAATTAATACGTCATGGAAAAAATTCGTTTATAACTTTTATAAACAATATTGTAACGTTTTTACCTACAAATTGTTAAAATAAATATTCCAAAAATCTGAAATTAGTGCTATTAAATTGTAAGGGTGTACTGTTGACTAATTATCTACAATGCGTATACTTTTTTGCCCTTTTTTGTTGGATATAAAACATCACATCTCTTGTTAAATAAGTTGCAGCCTGTTATGTAAAATTTTGTTAAACGTTGGGTGAAAGGAAACTACAATTTGAAGGAAACTCTTGTAAAAATAAACAGCGTTGTCGTTCGAAATCCGTTTGAATTTTTGGTTAAAAAGTAAAATATAACAGTAGTCAACAAATGCAAAAAAAAATTGCGACTGATGTTATAATAGCTGTACGGGAGAGTTTAAAGCATCCTGATTCAGAATTCAACAACCAAAATTATTCACCACGTATAGATTTTGAGTTACAGAATGTATCAGATATTTTTATTTTATACAAACATTTGTATATAATATTTATACATAAGTTCAAACCAATAAAAAAAACAAGATATTTTAAGGATAATAGGATTTATTTACAAAAATACACACGAAAATTCATTTATAGTAAGTCTTTTGTACATAACTTTTTTTGAAAATTTCTGGGAAAAAATTTAAATGTGAGTACAAGAAGTGTATTTTAAGAGACATGCGACAGCCCATTTTGCAGTAGCTTTCAAGTAGTTCTTCTACAAGTTTTTCGTAGTTTTCTACTTTTTTCTTTCCTAAAAACTCGGAATCGATTCTTTTTAAAGAACTCCACGCAGCTAATTCCAAATCACTTAATTTTTGATCAAATTGTTGATCCCTTTATCCCCGTATTTTTCTAATTTGTGGTCCAACAAATATTCCTTCCTTAAGCTTAGCATCACTTACGAGGATAGCTCCTGGTTACGGTTCCTAAATATTGTAACTTTGGTTCCAGTGGCTAGTAAATTCCATTGTTGTAATCTAGAACCGTATACTTCAGCGTGCTCTTTGGACAAGTAGAGGTCCCGAACTAGACCATTTAATTCAGCTTTGTCGATTAAATGGGGTGCTTTTTCTTCACTTTCGTGAAAATAAGAATTGTCCTTGTCTGATACATTATCGGGTTCTGCCTCATCATCATACATTTCTAAATCTTCCTTCCAAGTTGCCGGGGGCGCTGGAACTGGTAAACCTTCTCCATGAAGAACCGGTTTTATTGCTGAGGGAAAATCCGGATATTCAATATTATGTTTGCTCTTTCTTGAGACACAAACAGTCGTTAAAATGATTTGTTGGTTCTCGCCAAATCATTGGAACTGCAAAAGGCATAGAAGAGCGTTTGCCATTTAAACAGTTACTTAGGTTTGCTGCACAGGTTTGACAATATGTGAGGAGCCCAGTCCCGATCTTGATCGCCAACAACACATCCAAAATACTTATGATAAGCTACTTTGGTCATTTTTTTAACTGTCCTTTTCTGCGATTTACGGGTAAACTGACCACATATATAGCAAAAACTGTCCGCGGGGTTAACACAGCCACGTTTCTGTACTTTAGACATTTTTGTGGGTGTCCAGTTATCTGCGTTATTAGTAAAGATAGAAGGTTGCGGTTTTCGCGGCACTGTGTTACTTTTTTGAGAAACAAACGATGCCATCAACAGAATTTTCATATCCCCCTTAGTTTTTTAGATACAGATTTTGAAAATTTTGCATTTTGGGGCACCCCCCCCCCCCCCCCGTATCTCGGTTACCCTGCAACTTATCAAAAAGGCAAAAAATGAACTTATTAGTTTTCTTCACGTAGAATCCAGTGGCTTAGTCAGATTTTTTCTATGTTTAATTGTTTTCGAGAAAAAGAGCAAACTTGCATTTTTTTAAATGGGACACCCTATATATTTTGAGCTATTATGATTCAAAGTTGAAGAAATAGTCCATACTTTCAGTGGAGTTGATGTAATATAAATAAAACAAAGCAGTCCTCCTGACTGTGGAGGAGGACTGCTTTGTTTTATTTATATTATGATTCAGTTTATCACAAGCTTTTCAAAAATATATAATACTTTATAGCTGTTTTCAATGTGAAGCTCAAAATTTACATTTTTTAACAAAAAATTTTTTTTAGTAGGCCATGACGGGTATTTCGGAAAACAAAAGATGACAGGCTTGTTATCTGAAAAATTCTTTATTTACTGTCAAAATAGGTTATCCATTTTCTGTTCTTTATTTGTATTCAGCTTCGATAAATAGCAGTTTTTTCTTAATTATGGCTGCGAATGCTAATATTCGAGAATTATGAAAAGTACGATATGTTCGTTTGTTATATTCAGTGTAACGAAAATTCGAATGAAGCATTAGAAGTTTATTTTAACAGGTATGGGCATCTTTTTATATTTTTCATCATTTTTTAAAATTTATAAAAACGTAATATTCGCAGATTCCCAGAAAGAAGACAGCCGGATAAAAGAATATTTTTAAAAATAAAATCAAACTTAATTGAAGTCGGTTCATTTTCCAAACCCCGACCTAGTATTTACAGTAAGGAAAACCAGGACATTGATGAAGTAAACGTTTTGGCTTTAATTGAAACAAATCAAAGTAGTTCTTGTAGAACAGTGGAAGGTTCTGTCGGTGTTACAAAATCAAGGGTTCAAACTATTCTAAAAAAACACAAGTTTAAGCCATACAAATTCATGTCGTACAAAACTTACATCTCGGTGACGCAGAGCGCCGCGTAGAGTTTTGTAATTGGTATTTACAAAATGTAAATAGGGAAAATCATTTTGAAGGAACGATTATATGGTCTGATAAGAGTCATTTTACCAGTGCCGGTATATTTAATCGGCAAAATACTAGGTTTTGGTGCCAGGAAAATCAACATGTTATATTTCCACGGGAACGGCAAGGCAGATTTGGGTTTAGCGTTTCATGCTTCATACTGGGAAGTAAAATTTTATATAATATATTTGAAGGCGGTCTTACTGCAAATAAATATTTGGAAATTTTGGAAAACATTGTGCCCGAAATAGTAGAGAATGAGAGAACAGGACGGAGCTCCCGCTCACAATGCTCAAATTGTAAGAGCATATCTTAACAATAATTTTCCTGGCCGCTGGATTGGAACACATGGACCTGTAAGATGGCCACCCAGGTCACCCGATTTAACGGTTTTGGATTTTTTTTTGTGGGGCTACCTAAAAAATAAAATTTATACCGTCCAGTACCAAACGATGGCAGATTTAAGAGAAGCCACTGAAGGAGCCTTTAGGGAGTTACAGGCACGGATTTAATAATTTTAAATGCAATGAGGCGAATCAGAACAATGTGTGAAACATGTCTTAGGCATAATGGAGAACAGTTTGAGCAATATTTATGAGACAGTTTCCTAAATCATCAAATAATTGTAGCTTTTAATTTTTGAACGTATAACTTGAAAACAGCTATAAAGTATTATATATTTTTAAAAACCTTGTGATAAACTCAATCATAATAGCTAAAAATATATAGGGTGTCCCATTTAAAAAAATGCAAGTTTGCTCTTTTTCTCGAAAACAATTAAACATAGAAAAAATCTGACCAAGCCACTGGATTCTACGTGAAAAAAACTAACAAGTTTATTTTTTACCTTTTCGATAAGTTGCAGCGTAACCGAGATACATGCAATGCAGTGTTTTAAAAAATGGCCTGTTTTCCCATATTAATTATTATTATTCCTAATTTCTCTAGTTTAACAAAAGATATCACGTTGCGGTTTTCAGTTCCTTATAGTAACTTTTCCTCCTCTACAAGCTGATGGGGTTAGTTTTTTAATCCGACGATTCGGATTCGAGCGACCATCATCAACTTTTTTATTTTAAATACGGACCTGGATTTTTTATTCCACTATTTAATAGCATTTATAAGCCTAAAATAAAATATGATGAAAAAGTCATATCATAACATTTGATTTTTTTGAGAAAATCCTTATTCATTGAGGAATTACGAAAAAACGCCATTTAGTGGCCACCATCAGAATCAATATGGTATAGTTAATAGATCTACGTGTAGAGGAAAAGAAGGGCTTTTTTTCAAGACTAAGTTGAATAAAATCAGTTTATCCAAAGCAAAGATATCAGCGTTTGAAAGAAAAAAAGTTTGACCTTCTCCCACCACTTTATTATTGAAAATAGAAAAAAACGATTCCTAACATAAAGTTGCATAATTTTATGAAGAATACAATGCTTATATTTTTAACATATTTTTATTCAGAAAAATCAAGAGAAAATCGACATTTCTATTTTGAAAGTTCTCTTACGCCCCTTAGCGGTCATTTTTCGAACTTGAAAATAATTTCCAGCAATTTCTCTTGGCCGCTTTTATCGATATATATAAATAGAAGTGCAAATACAATTATAGAATACAAATAAACTGTAGGGAAAATTAAGCAAAATCACGTAAACCACAAGAAAGTGAACTAGGTATATGCTACAAGTAGGTACTTGATCTTCACATATTATAGTGAATTGACATTAGTATTTCCTGACAATTTACCATGTAGTGGCGCCAGATTTATTTCTGGCAATTTTATTTAACTGCTAGTTTTCTACATAAATACCTAGTACCTACTATGCAATAATTTCGTTGCCAATTTTTTTCGCAATATACATAATATGTATTTGTAAGTTCTCTCTGGTCCTTTACTTAGTTGACAGTTTATTAACAATTATACATAAGTGAAACTGACATTTTCTTTCAGTGTTATGTTTATTTTAAACACAGTTTTTTAATTTTATGTAATTGTAAAAAAAAACTCTTATGGCTGCAGCCTTAAAACATTAAACGTTTTTCTCCAGTTACATGTTTACCAATAAGGTTTATTTTGAAGTTACTCATAAAACAACGCAAGTCATTCGGTTAAGTCTCAAAGAATCTTTACGCTTTATACAGTATGAAACACAGTGGCGGCTCTACCATAAGGTCATTCGGGCAATGACCTCCCACGCCACACCACCACCTAACACTAATCTTGTTAATATTTAACTTAAAAATCAAAATCCATTTAATCAGCCAAACTTTAGTTCTGCTCGGGTACTATTACCTCTAAAATATCCCTCGTATTTAATGTAACGCACGCAATGAGCGAGAGAAACTAGCAGTAACGCTACTTTTTATGCGTCCCCGCAAAATCTTCAGGGCAATATTGAGCTTGACCACAAAAATTGGCGTCACGCAACAAATCCTGTGAGGGTAAGGAGAGGAATAAATAGCATGCTATCACTCTCGTGCTTGCATGAAACGCTAAGAAACAGAGCTTTTCTGGGCTGACAGCCGGCTTTTTTTTCGATTGAGCTCGGACGCACGTTTTAATTTTTAGAATGTGGTGGAAAAAGACGGAAGACTGCAGATTGCTAATTAGCGCAATAATAGGGATGTTGATTTCATATCGAAAAAAAATGTCGCATCGTCGCCTAGTGACTGCGCTGCCGCTGCTTGAGAGTTGTTTGCGAACGAAATCATACCTACATCCATTACTATGCGTATTCGGTAGTTACTTTCTTATATAGTACATACTATGATATATCGGAATAAAAAACTAAAAAGTATACATCGAAAAATCGTCCATGTGACATGTGATATCATCGATAATATGTTTCCAACATTCCTAACTCCCACACCTAACCTTACTTTGGTTTGTTTACATTTTTGGGCGCGCAATGGAATATTTTTGTTAGTGTGTTTTCAAAATTAATTTGGTATTAAACACTAAAATTGTCCTGTTAGTAGTTCGCGAAACTGTATTTAAAAGAAAGCAATGGTTTATCTTTCGAAAAACGCCTGGAATTTGAACATTTAGGTGCTCGGGACAAAAATAAAAGTGGTATTTTAAAAAAACAATGTATAATTTGTGCGATTTTATATGTAGCAGCAAAGACAAGGAGATGTTTTTCTGCTTTCCGTGTTTTTCTTTTCCTGCATTCGATTTTTGCAGTAAAAGGGGGGTTAATGATTTAAAACATATGAAAGAAAAATTTAAAAACACAGAACTTAAGTGCATGGTGAGTTTAAACAAAATGTAAAACATATAAAAAGTTATAGAATAGGGTAAGTTTTTTTCATACATATAGATGCTTAGAATTTAAATAGGCCATAGTTTTAGATATTTTGAAGGGTACCGTTGGAAACGGCAGTTGTTAGACATTCGTCGGGTACGCCTTAAGATTTGTATTTGTCGATGTTTGAGCCTATTCGTACATAAAAAAAGTTGATTATTAAACTATATCACTGATGATATATTTCGTTTTCTCTGTAGTAGTTCTTACACGAGCAAAATAGAGACACAATAGCGGATGCACTGAGAGAAATTGACCCTGACATGTCTATGACCCTGACCTTGCAAATTGAATATTTTTCTCGTGAAACCTAGTATTTCAAAATGATTATATTGCTGGTTGAATTCCTAACTATTCATTTTAAGCCCATGACCTTGAAATCGCAAAAAATTTTCGCCTGCGGCGCTATTTTTTAACCTCATCCCCTTATACACCCACGAGCTGCCACTGGTTTTGACCCCCTGCCGAATTGACCAGGAGCCGCCACTGATGAAACAATAATATAATACTAATATAATACTAACCTTTCTTCTTTGAGTTGTGTCTCAATTCAATGTAAACATGTCAAACAGAATTGAGAACATTTATCAAAAACATCTCCCTTGTTGTCGGAGAAGTCCAAAGGGGTCGGAAAGAACGTGGGGGAAGAAGCGGAAGGTGGGGGACTCACCAAAAAACCAACCAGATAAAGTTGGTAAAATAATTTAACCTCAAATGTATATTGAACATATAGTTGAAACTAACACTCATTTTAAGATTCTAAAAAAATCTCGATTTATATGAGGAATTCACAATAATTCCGTCAAAATATATGAGTGAGTCCATGCAAGCCTGTAATCCAGATAAGTTTGCTTTGTTCCTTTGCCGGAATAATTTGGATACGACATAATTTAAAAATACCTAATAGTTACAGAAAAAAGCAAAAGAAGAATAAAGAAGAAAAAAAGTAGAGATTCTTTTTTCTACCCAATATTATCCATCCTTCTTATGTTCCTGTTTCGAGGTACTTGTTGACTTATTTAGTTAAACCATGTGTTAAATCTTTTAGCGCCTCTTTGCCTTATTCCTATTATAGCTACAAAAAGTCGAAGGATAGAATGTGACATTTTTAAACCTACCTAGAGATTAGGGGGTCAAAAAACGATGAATGTTTACTATAAAGAGTTATAATTAATAGGTAATATTATGTGTACATCCAGCCTGCTCTGTAGGTAGAAGTCTGTGATGGACAACTTCAATTTGGCCATTATTACAGGTATAATTTGTGAAAATAAATAGTTTTATTAAGGACATAATGTGAAAATATCGCTTCAAAACATAATTATTACAAGAAGATAAGGGTATATACCTAAATAATTGTCCCAAATAATATTGCTTAATTTAGGCAACCAATATTGTTTACTTATTCAGTAAGAAAAGTTTCCCAATTATTTTTTTTAACTCTGATAAGTTTAACATTGAATAAAAATGCATGACAACCATGTTACAAACTAAGTATATGCCTATTATTCCTCTGCTATAATAGTCAAAAATTAATTAAATCAATTAAATCAACGGGACATAAAAGCTTATATACTATTAGGAGAAGTCATCTTTAATAATATTTAGTTTCAGTAATTCCTAATTGGTTTCAAATCGCTCCTTATTTAAGAAACTAATTTATATGCAAAACTCCAGTGGTGGCTTTGTAATAGAGCTGCAGAGGTGCAGCACTGCTTAAAACAATTATTATTTTATTTTTTAAATTAACATTCTACAATAATAATGTGTTTTTAATACTTCTGTAAGTACGAACTCGTCGGCTATGCTAATTCACACACCTCGTTGTTGCTGCAACGTCATGCGTGTCACACGATTGTTCACAGCCACTTGGTGGATGTATTCTTAAACCGAGATAACTGTTTTTGATAGTTTACCATATACAAATAATTAATCCAGGAATAATTTTGTCAATTTAAGAATACACCCCAACACAAACAACAGTTTTGGTCTTATGGATGAGATGCGAATTAAAGTGCAAAATGCAAGAAGAGTAATTTTCAATTTACCTGACAAAAACAAATATATTACAAGTTAAAATAGAGCCACCGTCGGAGCAAAATTCGGTAGAATAATCTGAAAAGAATCCCCTTTTGCGAAATGCTTAAGGTACTACAGGGACAGAGTAAGCGAATTCACCAGATGATCCTAGCGTTGTAGAAACCTGAAAACCGTTTTCTACTTCAAGTAGCAGGAGCCCTCAACTCGTTAACATACCCTCTTTTCCTGCTACACTTAGACAAGAATAAGGTGCAACCATACTCACTGACTTCGTTTAAGGATATTATTGGGTTTAAGACCTTAGTTTCATTTTTTGGCACGTAGTTAATTAAATTATTCATTGGGCTGCTAAAATCAGATTATAATTATTAATACATCTCAAGTGAGGAGCGTAAGTCGAGTAACTATTGTTTGGCATTCCTTTTATAATACCTAGTTGTGAAGGACTTAGGTTTCTGGTTGTCAGGAAATAATTGTCTAAGCTTTTTATGAAGAGAAGTGAACTATACTTAAACAATGTACTAGTAACTAAATGTATGTGCAAATAATGTTCCTTAAATTTGTGTAATTATTATTCAATTGCATACTCGTTCCACCATCACAATATTTTTAGTCTCTTAAGAAAATATTCAGTTACTTCTTGGCGGGAAACAATATACGTATCAAATTGATTCAAGTAGCGTATACAGGGTGTTTCATAATTTAATGCTTATCCTTAGAGTCTCAATCCTTGGATGATTTTTGGGCAAAAAGACGGGTTTTCCTTAATATATTTTGAGCCAGCTTTAGATAGCATTTTAAATCTTAATAGATTAGATACTTATTAGGCATAAAATCAATTTTTTGATTCCACTATACAGGGTGTTACTTAATGATAGGCCGTAATTCCAAGGGCGCATTTCTAAACCAAATTGAAGTAGAAAAGTTCATATAATCATGTATATTAAAAAGTCTGGTTTTCAGGATACAGGGTATCAAAGTTTAAAAAAAATCGGTTTTTTATTAATATCTTAAAGATCCTTTTGCCGATGTTGGTGAAATTTGGCAGTGTTGTTCGTTGTGATAAGACGCTAAGTTAGCACTAACTAGATAATAATTATGAGTTCCAGTGGCGTTCCTGGGGGCAGTCTCACGAATAATATTGACAGAAAATGTACGCCTATGACTTTTTTAAATATTTTATATTTCGAGAGAAAGACATTTTTGACATGACTTTATTGCATGCTTTTATTGTTTTTCTTGAAAACGAAGTAAGATACGAAAAAATATTAAGAGACAAAAAAGTTGGTTAACCCGAAAACATTATAAAATTTTTAAACAAGTCAGTGGCGTACATTGTTTTTTTCAATATTATTTATGAGACTGCCCCCTAGGACGCCACTGAAACTCATAATTATCATCTAATTTAACCGACGCCTCCAGACACTTCACCCGTGACGGCAAGGGAACCTCATATAAGGTAGAACTGGGTTAATCTGTTAGTTTAATTGTTTTTACATAATTTTAACATAAATAAAAAGCTGCAATAATTATGACGACTATCTTTTAATCAAGCCCCCGGTGCCCCTCGTGACAATTTGTAAAATCGGCCAGAGGATCATTAGAATATTAATAAAAAACCGATCTTTTTTAAAACTTTGACACCCAGAATCTTGAAAATCAGACTTTTAGAAAACATGTTTGTTTATATGAACTTTTCTACTTGAATTTGGTTCAGGAATGCTCCCTTGGAATTACGGCCTATCATTAAGTAACACCCTGTATTTAAAACCATTAATCTAGGAAACACAAAAATGTCATACCCGTCATCTCTTGCATTCCCTCTCTTTTATACATCTACAAGTTTCACTACTACTTGTATATAAGATTTAGTTGAATGAATCAAAAAATTAAATAAAGTCTATAAGTTTAGTATAGAAATTTTTTTTTTCTAGGGCATTATTTTATATTGGATCATCCTTGTATTAAATTATAGGTCATTACCTACGATGTTTGCCCAATTAAAAACCCCAACATGTAAATTTCAAAGGCCTTCTCTATATCCAATACAACATGAATGCGTTTTATGCAGTAGAAATACACAATGGACTGCGACTTGCATGCGAATTCTCGGCTGCACAACATAAACAAAGACTTTCGTTTCTCCGGCGTCTGCACTCTCTGGGACCGAGTCTCGGGCCAATGCATCTGGTGAAGTTGAAGGTCATTATCAAATGACTCCCACCTGGTGAAAGGCCTACCGTATTGCAGGCTTGCACTTTAATTTATGATTTATTTATATGGTAAAGGTATGAATCACACATTATGCTATGGGCTAGTCCCGTAGTTCCGATCTGTTTCAATTCGGAGCGCCGCCCTTGGTGAAATAAGATTGCCTGGTGGAATTCTGGACTTAAGAAATAAACCCCTAAGTTAACACTTTTCTAAAGAGGTTAGATTTAAATTAGTATTTCTTTCCTTTTCCTATTAGATCGAAATGGAAGCAGCAAGTCTCTGATTACTTCTTAAATTATTCACATGACCTAGTTTTGTCCACTTTAATGTAGTAATTTGTGTGCCAAATCTGAGCTTCATACGATAACGTCGCTCATAAGTATGATTTTTAGTAATTAACATTTTTGTCAGAAATAAATAATAATGACAGCTAATTTAAGATCTGCACCGACTAATTGGCTTCTTGGAAAGCCAGTCTCCAGGTTGTCAATAGCTAGACTTCCCCGTGGTCTAGACGTACTCCGAATGGTGCAGTTCATTTAGGAGAAGGCAGGAACCTCCACATGCGAAGCAGTTTTAAGTGTTTGGCAGTGTGAGAAGATACCAACCCAGGGAACTGATTTATGTATGGGAAAACTCTTTAAATTGTATGAGCAGTACTTAGGTCTTAAGACGCATCGTCAAGAGGAACATGACAGAGTACGTGAGGATATCTTCTTACGTAACTGGGAAGAAATGTTTGATATCGCCGGTAAACATGCTATAATGAAAGTAAAAACCGAAGAAAATGAAATATTTCTTGAAAATCAGAGAGAACATGTTTTCTCGTGTAGCATGAGTAAACAGAAGAAGAAATCAAGAAAAGTATACAAAATATGTCAAGACAAAGGAACCATATGAAAAAAGGGAAAGGAAATATGTTTCTGAGCAAACAATATGAATTTCTTTGTCATCTTCAGAGAGCTCCGGAACTGGCGAAGAATATCAACTTATAGCGTCAAGTTCTGCCGCAACGTCCAGTAATTTACTACCAAAACGACCTAAAACATATTCTAATCACCCGAAGTCCTCGGAGCTTTCGATCGTGTTACTCTCCCCGACAGAGGAGTTGCATTTATTGCTGGAGAAGTTGCAAAAGCGCTTGGATACAATAATTTAAAAATAACACTCCCCCGAAGCTCTATTAGACGATCTAACAAAAAAATACACCTCTCTAATCAAAGATGAGATGTAATCTATTTTCTGATAACGTATTTTTCCCTTCTCCCTTTATATTTTTAAAATGGTTTTATGATACTTCTCGTATTTAAATAACTCTTCAATAATACAAAAAAAATTGAATTTCCCAAAAAAATTATTATGTTGTCACGAGCACAAAGAAAAAATTCTTTTTTTGACGATGATTTTATAATGTTAATATTAAATTCGGATTTAAGGGACGTGAAAAGAATAAATATGTGGGTGATTATAAAAAAATATTTTTCACATTTACAGGACTAAATTATTAAATATTGAATATTGTTTCTTGGTAAAATCCGACGCTGTACTAAAATATTATCCATTTATAAGTTTTCGTCTGTGCCTGAAACCGGGAATTATATATTTTTGGGATTTACCGTGTTTTCATATCTCCCAGGGGAAACGAATGGACCTTTAGCCAGAAATTGTATTAAACGAAAAGATTCTCTTTGAATTTTCAAGTGGTTTCCGCGTGATATATTATGGCGAAGTTTGCAGAATTAAATAACAAAACCTGAAAATTTAGGTTGCCCTCACCCATACACTTGCACAGCACATCAATGTCATTACTTTTTTTCAAAAACGCATTAGCGCGGCGTTAACTATAACAATATTTAAACCTAAAAAAAAATCAAGTTATTGTAGGAAATTTCTGACGCCATAGCCAAATAGTCAGTTAATAAAAAAAACAGTCGCGGTGCGTTGCCGATGAGCCATACACGGCGAAACGCGTCCAAGGATTGGGTCTGACGAAAGGATAAGAGACAACTCTCAGTACACGAACTTATTTCAAGTTTCTTGCTTTTTAATATTTAGCTTTCGGTTGCTAAACCGACACACTGGCTTCCAGCGCCACCCAACGTAGTTTGCCCGCGATGTGCCGCCTTGCCAGCGTTTGAACTTATATGGATTCTCACTGTCCTGGTTGGTTTGATACTTGTGGTTGCAGCGAGATGTAGCCACGTGCTGCAACTCCGGTCTGTTTAATTGTATTTCTGTGTCAAAAGCACTTTGAGGTCCCTTACCTTTTCGTCAGATCCGGAGCCTTGCCGATGAGCCGTAGACGGCGAAACGCGTCCAAGGATTGGATCTGACGGAAGGATAAGGGACTTTGTACACGAACTTATTTTAGGTTTGTTGTTTTTTTCATTAAACTGGGTGAGTCAATCAAGGAATCAACACAAAATTTACTGGAACAATAGACAGGGATTAAAGTATAGCAAATCTTTCATTGGGGACTCAGACCCGAAACTGACGAAACAGCTACTTCAGATGAGCAGAAATCAGTTGAGAATTACCACAGGAATTCTGACAGGACATATGACAGTTAAGGAGCACCTGCACCATACGCAACTGTACCACGCAGACGTAAGCTGCAGGATATGCGGACGAGAAACTGAAACGGCATAGCATATTATCTGCCACTGCGAATTATTGGATCGGAAAAGGCAACAAATACTTGGGTAACCAAGACTAGAACCAGAGGATATTCCGACACTCCCCGCAGTAGACCTAAACAAACCAGTGCAAGGAACTGGAATAAATGAGTGGGGTGTAAGACCAGCACAATGGGTCAAACCTGGCCGAAGTGCATCCGGCACTTGGACGGACCATCAGAAGGGAAAACAATTACAGAGAAAGACAAATTAGCACTAAATTTTACTGCAATTTCCACCATCGCTGGTGACACTGGCATACTGATAGTTGGAAGTAATGAAATTGATGCTAAAGAAAATCTTCGAAAAGCAGTCATCGGCGTGAATTCATAAAACAACAAATGGCGCAATAAAGACATTGAAACAACTTGATACCCCATTACAGTAATAAAATCTGGGTTTGAACGTAAAAATTTACAATAAAAGCAAAAGAACATATTTGACTAATATTCTCGCTAATATTGCGAAAAAATACAGGATGACTTTCACTGCTTAAAAATATGAAAAAAATTCCTATAAACCCATGTCCGGAAATGTTTCAGGGTGTTAAATTTTTATTTTCGTTTTTTCCGAGGTTTTTTCAAAATAATTTTTGAAATGATATCGATATTTGAACTAAAATTGATATTTAAGACAAACCTTAACTACAAGTGCAATAAGTTTACATTTCTCAACCACTTTTTGACATTTTGCAAATATATATCGTATATGCCATTTAATCAACAGGTATAGAAATAAATAAGAAAACCAACAGTGTTGTGCTCACCAATGTTGCGCTTTGTTACAAGGTTATTTGACTAACCTTATTTTATTAGATCCTTACAATTTCTTGACAAATAAATCCTGCATCCTAAAAGGTCCCTTCTACATGATAGCACAAAAATAAATCATTTACAAAGGCAAGGGATAAAACAAACAAGCTTCAGAGTGAACAACATTAAATGGCAGAAACCAGAGACCTACATAGGTATTTCCGGGTGCCTCTTGACGTCTTAAATAAAATCTTGATATACCAAATCGGAAACACCCTGAATCCTCTTCATCCTACGACCTTACCGGACATTATTATCGTGTTTTGTCCAATTGTAGGAATTCCCAGGATGTGAGACT
This sequence comes from Polydrusus tereticollis, assembly GCA_963920685.1. NCBI lineage: Eukaryota > Metazoa > Arthropoda > Insecta > Coleoptera > Curculionidae > Polydrusus > Polydrusus tereticollis. The sequence continues at coordinate 65,756,181 of OY987329.1, forward strand.
GATGTTGTTAGTGGGAGATAATTATAAGATATTATTAATTCCTTTCAGAGTGAATTTAAATTTATAGGATAATTATTAATGGGTGTCGCCAATTATATGAATTTTGATTAAACATTAATTTGTTAACCATTTTTTATTGTACAGGGTGTTCATTTTTCGATGTAATTGCAGGGTATCTTGGTAACTAGTAAAGATATAGACTTGCGGTTCTTACATTACTGCGTTACCTTTTCGTGAAACAAAAGATGCCGCAAACAGAAATGTCATAACTTTGTTAGTTTTTAAGCTACAGAGTACTTTCGAAAATGGTTGCTTTTTGACCACCTTCTGTATTTCAGTTATCCATTAATTTATCAAGAAATTGAAAACTGTTTCTAAGAGAGTTTTTTTAGGTAGAATTCAGTTACTTTTTTTCTGGGAGTCTTACTTTTCGAGATTTGAAGCAAACATATGATTTTTTAAATGGGACACCCTGTATATTTTTCTTTTATTTGATTGGGCTATTTTTAAGCTTGTCAAAAATATATAATATTTGATAGTTACTATTATTAATAAACGCATAATACGAGAAATTTAGAAAATTAGGGTAGTATAGGCCATGAAACCATTGAAATAAACAAAAGAATATCTATATGTCAAAATGTATAGGCAAAAATAACGTTCTGTTAAAATACATGTCATCATTTCACTAAAGTTTAGAAAAATTACGAAAATGTAGTAGTATAAAAATTTTGAAAATTACGAAATGTTAGTTAATTTAAAAAATTAATTTAATTAAGAATCGATCATTTATAAAGCCAAGACCTAAATCATAATAAATAGAATCGCGAAAAGGACGAAAAGAACGTTGTGGCTTTTGTAGAGGCACTGGAAGTTCGTGCAAAGACATAGGAAGAGATCTCGGAGTAATAAAATCTTGTCTAAAAAAGTATTAAATAAATATCATTTGAAACCCTATGAAGTAAAGATTGTGCACCCTTTACGTACTGGGAATGCTGTACGATGACTTATTTTTAGCAGTAATGACATATTCTTTTGTTTTTTTCAATGGTTTCATATAGCCTACTACCCCAATTTTCTAAATTTTTCGATTTGTGCATTTATTGTTAAAAATAACTATTAACTATTATATATTTTTGAAAAGCTTAAAAATAGCCAGAACAAATAAGAGAAAAATATACAGGGTGTGCCATTTAAAAATCATATGCTTGCTTTAAACCTCGAAAAGACTCCCAGAAAAAAGTAAGCACGCCACTGAATTCTACTTAAAAAACTCTCTTAGAAACAGCTTTCAATTTTTTTATAAGTTAAAGGGTAACCGAAATACAAGGAGTGGTCAAAATGCAAACATTTCTGAAAACACCCTGTAGCTTAAAAACTAAGAAAGCTATGACACTTGTGTTTGCGGCATCTTTCGTTTCACGAAAAAGTAGTAATGTAAAAACCGCAAGTCTCTATATTTCCTAGTTACCGAGATACCCTGCAATTACATCAAAAAATGGACACCCTGTACACAGAAATATAAGAATAAAAAATTTACTTTGAAATGCGAATAACAAAACTGGCCTCATCCTCGCATTTCAAATTATTACAAATCTTACGCCTTTAAACATAGAAAACCATGGCCACAGAGCAATATTTAATATTATGCTGCCAGGCCAGAAAGTGTAAGTACCTTTAAAACATCCTGTTATAATACCTACATATCAAAAATAGACATCAAAACAGACATACCTCTTACTCTTAGGCTAAATTTATGTATGCTCATCGTGTAAAACGCTTTTAAATTATCTGAAGTTTATGTGATAAAACTAGCAGGTGTACTTTCTGCTTTACACCCATTTGATAAGAAAATTTGTTTAAAAATTCAGCTTTCGTTGGAGAATACAGGATCTAAACAAATCTGTGTACCATAGAACATCTTAAAAATTGTCATAAAATTAAAATATATATATATGTATTATGTTTAATTTGCATTAAGATGTGTTACTTACAACTTAAATGCACATACGTCGTTTTCTTTCTCAACATATTTTTACCAAATTAAATATACGCTAAATCGTTAGTAATGTTTATACATTTAAGATTTAAATTTTTTAATACAGCCACTTATATGTTTTTATATAGAAAACAAAATGATCAAACGCACAAGCCCATTAATATGTTTATTTAAAGCCCAATGTTGTAATACGTACAGGGTTATTTTTTATATTTGCGTACCCACCACAAGGGTTAATATAAGTGACAGAAGAATACTTTAAATACAAAAGTTGCATACTTTTTCTCGTGTTATCTTCTGGACTTGTTGAGGCATTCCGCATACTTCAACGTAACATATTTGTCGCTTGACGTTAAATTGACACATACAGTAAGGAATGGCCGGCTAATAGCCCTGACCTAAGTCGGTTAGATATTTTTCTGTGGGCATTTCTAAAAAATCAAATTTATTATGACATACCTTAAAATATACAGTTGTTGAGACAAAGGATTGAACAAGAAATATTTATGTTCAATACACATAAAATATTAGAAAAAGTGTCCAAAGTCGTGGCGGATATCCAGAAAATAGAGTTTACTTCACTTCATATCATAAATTATAAAATATAAATTTCAATTTAAATTAAAGCCACAAATATGTCACGTTGAACTATGCGGAACGCTTCGATGACTCGATTATCACCAGTTCAATTTATCAAAATTGTAAACTCAAACACATATTTCAAAAACGTCTGAACTAAATGTTGACATGTTATATTTTTTGGAAATCAGGGGAAAAAGATCTTTTATACTGGTGGAAATTATATAGGGTGTTTCGTCGCTACGCTCGCGTTCGGAATCTTCCACTCGGATCGAATTTTCATTCTAACCGAGTAGCAGACTATATTTTCTCCACGACCAAAAAGTACGAATAAAAACAAATAAAATCTGTACAAAGCAATTAGGTAAGTTATTTATTCGCAATATTCGTAATTTTAGGTGAAGTATTATCCAGTTCCATATCTGATTCATCCGATTTTTCACTAATTTTGTGACTTGCACTAAAATTTGTCTGAAAATAATTATTACAACGCGGCCATTTTTATCTGACACTGACAGTTTCGAAATTCATGGCAACCTATGTCGTTTAGATCAATTACAGAATATTCATTCCGTATCTTGTTATGGAATGAAAATACACGCAAAACGCATAAGAAGCAAGTGTTTCAGAATAAATATTCCAACTCAAGAGCGAGAATTTTTACATTCTATTATCAAAAATGATTTTGGAATTATTGCATTCAGTAATGGTCGTGGAGAAACATATATATAGTATCGCTAAACACTCGAGTTTTGAATATGTTTTTTCTCTATTTTGGTTTTACAACAGGGCTGTTTCGATACCGTATTCAGTATCGTAATAGACTTTTTATGAAACCGTTGTTTCTTTATTTTTTATTTGGTAATGAGGGTATTTATCAAATATTTTATTCTGTTGACGTATAGTATGGCAACTTTAGACCAATAAAGTCTCCTTTTTAGTCATGTATGTTTGATTGCATAAACACGATTAATAAAATTATTTTGTTGAAAAGAGAAGACAAGGCGCTTTGATATTATAATCAGCATAAAATGTAGTAAATGAAGATGTTTTATTAAATATAAATGCGAGAAATGTCGACTTCGGTGGTTCGGTGGGAGCGATTTCGTCCGGCAATATAGAGGTCCCGGGTTCGAATCCTGGCTTGGACATGGACGTTTTTAAGTGTTTGCTAAATATTATATTGGAAAATTATATATATGATCAATAAAGCGATTGACTGAATGGCTGAACAGCCAAAGCCAACTTAAAAAAAAAATACGAGAAATAATGCAAGTCAGCAGTTCAATCAGGGCTGCGTCAAAACTCGACTCTTAAAAAAATGAGTTAAGGACTCGCAGTGTTGGTGGATTTAATCCAAAGTGATCGACCTGGTCTGAGAATTCTTCAAAGATATTTCGTCATTGCCTTCGCCAAAGGACGTATCTGAACCTACTATACTTTTAAAACAACATTGAATTCTTTTTAGGCGTATGGTAAGGATAATATTCTAATCTTGATTTCTAAGAGGCGTAAGTGAATAATCAACCTACCTTCCCTTTTAAATTTTTGAAAGTATCTCCGCTTCTTTACGTGAAACCATGGACAGAACCACAGAAAATATAGCTACGCAACACTTTCTGTGACAGAAAGAAGGAGATTTTACCCACAGCCTAATTTTTCGTGCTATAAAAAAATCTGGAGATTTGATGATACCCAGCCAATGATTATAAAATGATGGCGCTTCTCAGGAATTTGCCTGGCCAGTAATAGTAGAATTCGCAATTGGGAAAAACGAGCCTATGAAACTTTTTTTTAAAACAAGTCATTTGAGAACTGAGTATGAGTATAGATCCATTTCAGTAAAACGCCAAACATCATCTGCTTTCAATTCAAATATTCCATGCTTGTACAATGCTCCACCTCCAGTTAGGGCTACACAATATCATGACTTAATGTCATTATGTACAGGTCAGTGGTTCAATTACCTAAACATAAGGAACTTTACCGTTCTTTACCTTATTAACGGATGTTTCATAATGCTTACACTCCTTAATGCGTTCATTTTGTTATTTTGTGTTAGTTTCTCAAAAATAAAGTTCGATTAGTTGTAGAGCTTTATACAGGGTGTTTCAGAAGTACGGTACGTAACTTAAGGAGGTAATTTCTTATGATATTCTAGGAGAAAAAGTTCATATGAAGGGTTGCCCGTTCTTGATATACAGGGTGTTAAAATTTAAAAAAAAAATCGTTTTTTTTTATAATTTTTTTAAGCATCGTTTTCCCGATTTTGTTAAAATTTGGTACCATTATTCATAATGATAAGGAGCTTAATTAGCCTCAACTAGATTAAATTCATTAAGTCCAGTGGCATCCCGGGGTGCACCTACACGAATATTATTGACAAAAACATGTAAGCCACTGAATTTTTTCTAATTTTCATATTTTGTTTTCCGATTTACCAACTACTAGTACAACTTCTTTGTTCCCAGAATTGTTTTCGTATCTTGCTTCGTTTTCGAGAGAATAACTAAAAACCACTTTATTGCATGTACAGGGTCTTCCAACGAGGACTGAACAGGGGCTCATTTTTGAGATTCCTTGTATTTAAAGAAAAATCCAAAATAGCCAATCGATGTACTTTTTCCTGCAGAATTCAAAAATTTATTTTAACCAGAAACAAAAGAGTTACGCTATGGATAAGGTGTTTTTTAAATGGAACATAGCTTTTTTTATACGATTTTTGGAACGAGTGATTTTTTTTTTGTCCGTTCTGATTAAAATATTTAATATTGTGACAGCTATTATTATTAAATTTTAATGTTTTATCCAGTATAATTTAACTTTAACCTGTTTGAAACATACACTAGGTAATAAAGGTATAATTACCTTTGAATCCTTCAAAGTCAAAAAATTTGACAAATTTACTATAATTTTTCTTTAAATACAAGGAAGCTCAAAAATGAGCCCCTGTTCAGTCCTCGTTGGAAGACCCTGTACAAAAAAATACCTATGTATTTCAAAGTTAATTAAAATATGAGGTGAAGGTAAGTTTAATGTTTTGTCAATAACCAGTCAAAAATGAATAACTTTACCCAGACTGAAATGGCCCAGATGCATTTCAATTATGGCCTAGCAAATGGAAATGCTGAAGAAGCTCGGCGAATTAATCAGGAAGGTTATCCAAACAGAGTACTGCCATGTGACAAAACATTTAGACAGCTCCATGCAAGATTGAGTGAGACTGGGAGCTTTAAATCTAGTACTGAACTTCCTAGTGGCTCGTCAATACCTCGACAACACTTTTCCTAATTGCTGGATTGGACACGTAGGTCCCCAAGGTTGGCCAGCTCGCAGTCCAGACTTGAATCCTCTAGGCTATTATTTATGAGGTCACCTGAAGTTTCTTATATACAAGACGCCTGTACTAGATGAAAACGACTTAAGAATTTAAATTATTGAAACTTGCAATGCGATACGAAATAATGCAGGCATTTTTGAACGTGTAAGAGAATCAATGGTGAGACGATTGCAATCGTGCATTCTATCAGAAGGTGGCCATTTTCAACATTTGCTTTGATTAACTGTTGCATTTTTTTTGTATCGTTATTTAAAAGAATAATTTTATTTTTAATTAACTTTGAAATACCATACATACATAGGATTTTTTTTGCACATGCAATAAAGTGGTTTTTATTCTTTCTCTCGAAAACGAAGCACGATACAAAAACAATTCAGGGGAAAAAAAAGTTGTATTATTAGTTGGTAAATACGAGAAAAAATATCAAAATTAGAAAAGTCAGTGGGGTGCACTCTTCTGTCAATAATATTCGTTATGATGCTTCCTGAGACGCCACTGGACTTTTTAATTAATTTAATCTAGTTAGGGTTAATTAAGCCCCTTATCATTATGAATAACGGTAGGTACTAAATTTCAATATAATTGGGAAAAGGATATTTAAAAATTTATAAGAGAACCGATTTCTTTAAAAAAAAACTTTAACACCCTGTATATTAAAAACGGGACAACTCCGGCCACATCTTCATATGAACTCTTTCTCTTAAAATATCATAAGGAATCACCCCCTTAAGTTACGTACCGTATTTATACAACCCGTATGTTATTTTTGCAAGCTAAACAAAACCTAGGTACCTTATACCATAATTGAAGCAATATTTAAAGGGCTTAACTGATGTTATGTAAAAATGTCACCATCAGGCCTATCTGAATAAAAAGGACAATATGGCGGCCACATACTGCCATTATGAAATTTTTTTTACTAAAATAATAATGAAAACCCTCGGGTCAAGAGTAGGGGTGGGCAAAATAATCGATTAATCGATATATAATCGATTAATCGATTTTTCGATTTGAGAAAAATTTTAATCGATTAATCGATTGTTCGATAAATCGATTTTCCGATTAATCGATTTTTCAATTAATCGATTTTCCGATTAATCTATTTTCCGATTAATCGATTTTCCAATTAATCGATTTTTCGATTTTCCGATTAATCGATTTTTCGATTAATCGATTTTCCGATTAATCGATTTTTCGATTAATCGATTTTCCGATTAATCGATTTTCCGATTAATCGATTTTCCAATTAATCGATTTTCCGATTTTCTGATTAGTCGATTGTAAAATCGAGTGTTAATAAATTTTTACCCGATAATCGAAAATATAAATTATTATGTTATTAAATGATTTTGAAGTTGCTGGTGAAATATTAATTAATATACTGCACAATTAATTATTACTCTATACAATAACAGTTACGTGTACTGCGCCCGTATTTCTACTAGTATACAGGGTGTTAATTAATGGTATGCAGATATTTTAGGGGGTGATAGTACTCGTCAAAATAAGAAAAAAATGCAAATATATGCATGGTCTAAAACACGTTATTTTCGTTATACAGGGTGGCAAACTTTCAATTTTTTTTCTCGTATCTTGCGTTTTCTCTCTTATATTCTCTGATAATTGTTTCAAATTTAGAACAACAACCATTTTTTAGAATCTCTACAATAAAGTATCAAAATTGTTGGTCGCAGTATACAGGGTGTTACATTTTCTTGAATCGGCTACAATTTTATCTTTCAGAACTTTTTTTGGGGCTCCCTGTATGAATTCCGGTATGAAATTTGAACTCTCTCTTCCCTTGTTTAGCGTTCTGGTCTCTTGTACTATTCTCGTATCTGTGACCGTTTTCGATTTATTTGCAAAAATAGCCATCGATGGAAATTAAGTGTAGGCGAAATAGCGCAATAAAAATAAAAATAATTACTTAGAATATATACAAATAAAAACAGCTTTTTACTCTGCTCGATACATCGATTAATCGAAATAATCGATTAATCGAAATAATCGATTAATCGAAATAATCGATTAATCGAGATAATCGATTAATCGAAATAATCGATTTTCCGATTAATCGATTAAATCGAAATTATCGATTATTTTTCATAATCGATAATCGATTATAACTTTTGATAATCGCCCACCCCTAGTCAAGAGCAGAACGTTAAAAACCCAATCAGTTTTAGGGTAATTACCCTTTACGCGAACTTTGACGTTTCATCAAAATCTCTAAACTGCTCTACTGAAAAATTCGAAATATTCAGATACAACCATTAGCTACGGGAATGACGACTTGTGTGCAATTAAGAAACTAAAAATTTATTTCGAAAAACATCTAAAGATACTATATTGCGAAGTTGAGGCCTAGCTTGAGTTTCAGGTTAAGGATTCGATCATCAGTTTCTACCAAACTGTATAATATTCTTTGATTTAGTAGTAAATGATTACATCGATTACCGGTACACGACGAACGATAGTCGGCCCCAGTAATCAATGACAGTTATTAAATAGTTTGTATTTTTCGAGGAAAAATAATTCTTACTGGTTCACTTACGCTAATAAAGTATGACTTTATTAACAATAAACAATAATACAGGATATCGATACGTTTCTTACATTAATTAGTTGAAATGAAATTATATCATGTATAATTACGACTAGAGGTGTGTAGTTCGGGAATGAACTAGTTCAAAAAATTAAATCTGATAACTGCACTTAAAGATTCAATCAGTAATTCTTTAAAGATTGAATTAACGCGAACTAAAACTTTGTAGGTACTATACGCAAAACCCGAACGAGAGCGAGGCGACCGTGAAGCAGATCCTGAACTACCCGGAGCCTGGAGACCGACCGATGGTGTCGGCTGTCGGACAGGTGGACTGCTGCCTCACGTACAAGATAGTATGAGATATGACAATATCAAATATGTATATACCGCTCATTCGATGCGCCGTGGCTAAAGACAAAATTTGTCATATTTATTGAGACTTTCAAAGAGTAAAGAACGGTCCACGATTTATATTTTATATTTATAATTTGAAATATTTCCCTTGTACCATATTTCTTTTGCTTCACGGTACGTGTGCGAGTATAAATCAGTGACCTAAATGAACTAAACGAACTAATTGTTTGTACTATTCACTTTATTAAACGAGATCGAAAGATTGAAATCGGCAAAGTGAACTAAACTTCTCAGCACTAATTACGACTATTACGAGATGGATATGTATATTGTACATTTTTCATGGTGTACCACTTGCCAGAATCATAGATATGAACTAGTTAATCAATATAGTGCTGTCATGTCGATTACTAAGACAAATTATGTTGACCACTGGACCAACTCTGTCGATCACCGGGACATACGGGTTTAGAATCATACCTCATTTTTTTTCTATCATTTTAAACAAATTACAATCGAAAACTGGTTGTGTTATTGACTGAGTGAAATAGGAAACTCAAATTCTAGCTTAGCCTGTTCACCACTGAGACATTTACCTTATTTATCAGACATGTTAACATACCTATATTATCAAAACAGGGAACAGGTGGGCTCCCTCGTTATTTCATCAGAAAATCCTGGACTTTAAGGATACATTTCCTCGCCGGCCACGCTAGCTCGTTTAGTGGCAAAAAGGGCCTCGCGTGACCGATGCTCATTCCCGTGACAGGGCGTCGCGTCGATGCCGTCCCGTCTCGACGGCACCGAGACCGTGTTCCTGAAAGTTACAGTGCCATCCCCGCCGTATACCGGCACAGATTTGCGTCGGCATTTCGTTAAGCGTGCCAAGTATTGGAATTTACGAGCCTCATGCTATGGAAAACAATTTTATTACACGGTATCCTTTTACTACTAAATGGAAAAACATATTATCGTTGAGTTATGTGTTTTCATGTACGGTGCTTCCTTGGTGTTTCCCTTTGATATAATAAATTGCTTGTTTGGCCTTGGAAGGAAACGAAGTATCGTCTTGCGATTGCACCGGGGAGATATCGTATTCGGATGAAAATAACTATGGAGAGCACGATATTCGTGAATAATTATTATATACTGAGAAAAAAATAGATGCACTATGCACAATATAATCCATATCAGCTGAAAATACTTGACAATGTTTAGAAACTAGTATTTTTTATTCACAAACATTTAGACTGCATACTTAATTCGTTAATGACGACTTTGAATTTCAATTTCTAAAGAAACAATTTAAATGTGTTTATATTGAAAATCGACGTGACTTCTGCGGGTATTTTCTTTCTTTACGCGGCATTTTTCAACCCTGAGTGTATTTAATTTTTTTGCTTCTTTTGTCCCAACAAAAAAGTCTATAAAATAATATGGCGTGAGTCGTTGTTATATATCGATGTTCAAATTATTGGGTTTTTGGTAAAGCTAAAACTTCCTCAAATATATGTCTCCGAGTATGTTGCCAATGCTCTACACCTACAGCATCTGAAATTGTAGCGTGACTTCTCTGCAAGGTACAAAGAACAACTAATACAAATAACTAATAAAATATTTAGATATTCTTCTGCTCCGCCCGTGCGTAGCTTAATATTGAAGGCTTTCTGGGAGATGGATCTAGGTAGTTGATTTTCAATTAATTTCACTATTTGAACTATATTATGTTCTTTAACGTCCTATAATTCTATAGTCTTTAAAACGGGTGGTCACAATATGCATGGGAGCGGTTTTTCTTGGGTCAGGTTAGTTACATTATACTTTTCATCACAACAGTCTTTTGTATCTCTATCTAAAGGCAATATTGCACGGTTTACTATGGCTGGAAACTTTAATGAATCATCACGGTAAACAATTTAAACAACACAAAACTGAATCGTTCATTTTGAGTGTACCTACGTCCGCAATGGAAAGTTCTAGGAGCGCAAATCTTTTCAATTTTGCCGTTAATCGTTCATGACGGATGACTGCTAAGGTGAAGATATATTAACAGAACAAAATGAAAGAAACAATTCACTATGCGTGTTTTCGTGTGGTAAAGCATCTCATCATTGTATTTTGTTTTGTATTACTGGGCAAATCATTTTAAGAGGCTTAAGAAATCTACCGTCGCTCATTCGAAGATCATTGGTAAATTAATAAGAATCTTCTATCACCAATTCTTTTAATAGAGTGTTTGAAGCTCTTACATTGTTTCCTCTCAATATTCAAGGCCTCACCCACCAATATTGATGTTTCTTTTCTCCTTTTTTATTGGTTGGTCGATTGAATGCTCACAAATTAAAGAAATTTTCTTGTCTTGACGACATTTCAAAAGGATGTGAATTTTCATTTTTGTTTTACTTACTATACAACATGTAAATATGCATATCTATTTACTTTTGCTACTTCAACCAAAGCGATTCACTTTGGATGAAATCTGTACTATCACCCTAACTCAAAATTAAATCTGTTTTTATCTTTCTATAAAAAACTTTTATTTTTTTTGTTTCCTTGCCTTGTTATCGTACACTAAAAAAATATCTCTCCTTGCTCCAAGACATTAAATAATAAATGCATGAGATTAATATAATTTATATTCCCGAGACTATCTAAATAATAGTATATTATTAACGAAGGTTTAGACAGCCATCATTATTGCCCGAGCGGCGAGTTTAAATCACGAGGAGCGAAGCGACGAGGGATTTAAGACGCGAGGGCTATAAGCTGTCTAAACCGTGGTTAATATATTATTTTTTCCACTACTACAAACTTTTATATGACATTTATCTTTATAGTATTAATAATTATAAAAAATTATAGGTAGGTATAAGTATATTTTTTAATCAAGTTACCTGCGCTTTGGAATTGGCAAAATATTTTGTTGTTTTGTCAGGTGGCTTTGTCAATGTCAATTTGTGTTCATTTGTGTCATCAGATTTCACGAGTTTTGCGTTTTTTTTTTAAAATGAGCGAAGAAAATGTTAGTGATAATATTATGTGTACACCTCCCGAATTAAGGATGGAAGCAGAAAAAATGTTGATTGTATCGATATTTTACAATATCAAGTAATCTAATATGTATTGATAATTATCTGGTTGCCTTACCACAATGAATTGATGTTGTAGAATTAAAAAATCAAGTTACCTGCGTTCAAACAAAATTCGGTTAAGGTCAAAGATCGGTCAATAATGGACTTCAATGGCTTATTATTGACCATGGTCAATAATGACTTATAAGGTAGAGAAAAACGATTTCTAGCGTTAATAATCGGTCAATAATGGCGATGTTATAGGTTAGTAGTGGAAAATTTTTTTTTTTACACATATTACCTCAATCTTTATCTTTAGGTACGAAGTTTAATTTTAAAGGTCTTTCTGAATCAACCGCCTTTCCTAAATAAGAAGAACGCATTTACCTAGTTGAAGATGCATTCTGAAGAGTTCATGAAGAATATTTGCAAGACATTCTCACGTCTGCTGTCTCGGTCCCCTAATCACACTTACATTATAATATGTTGTTTATTATAGTACGGGTTATTCAATAGATAGATAGATAGATAAAGACAGATAGCTGCGTCACATCAATCATTAAAGAAGAACATGATCATCACATTATTTTCTTTTATTTTTGCTTTAAAATTAAAATATGCAATTTTGCATCAGGTTTAAAACAGTAGAGACCGCGGTACGATTGTAAATTCAAAATGTGCATAAATATCTACATTCAAATAAAAAATATAAGGATACACTGACAACTTATGTAAAATTACAGGTAATTAAATTAGTGATGAACAACACAATTCATTTTCAAATTAAATTCAACAGTTAAACCAATATTGAGTAACCGAATTTATTAACTTTATTTTTAACATTTCTGACCCGATGGCGAAGGCAAAAATAAACTTCGGAATTTCTACGATCCATTTATACTAAACACGGAAGCAAAGCTTCCATTTCATACTCCATTAGCACAGGGATTTTCTCTTTCGCGCCTTCACGTACTAGACTCATCGAAAAGAGTAAAATGTAAAATGTATCGATTCGGGTTAAAAATAAAAATATTAAAGGAATAACGTTAAGTTATTTTTATTTAGGAATTTCTGGAAACGCCATAAATGTGACTTTTAAATGTGTATAAAACATACCTAGAATTTTTAAAAAGCATTGCAGATATAGTCTATACCAGCTAAATAATAACTAGTCATAGTTGCCAACTCATTGCAGGCAATTTCTAATTTAAAACTAATGGAAAAATACCAATTCTTTTAGATGAAATGTCGGAAAGTATCAAACATGTGAGCACTCACCTTAAGTGCTGACCACGGAAAAGATAACTTAATCTTGGTGTTTACCAAGAATTGTTTTGGGATGATGTCGACTTCGCGGAATATAAACATTGGGCTAATTTTTAAGAGAGTGTGATGTGTGATTTTTATGGGACTTGCCTTGAGAATTCGGTGACAGATAGATCGATTAAATTGTAATTCGTTTTGTATGAAAATCAACGATAATTAAATAAAGTGTGTTTTTAATTAAAGTGTTTTACTTGGTCGTCGACTAAACCAAGTGTTTTCAAACATAACGAAATTGTTAAAAACAATCACTCGGCATGTTTTGCGCCGATTGATTGACATCATAATTGTTTTAGGTTGTCAATAATTAGCGTCTTGGGGTCACGATGAATCTGAAAAATTTTTAAACCAAGGCAACTATAGGGAATTAATTAAGCTATTATAAAAATATGACCGTGAATTTAGTGAATTACTATTAGATTCAAAAACCTTAAGCGGGGTGTCAAAAACTGTTAAAAACGAATTGATCGAAGGTATTAGTACATTTTAGGAAGAACCATAGAAAAAAAAAATAATTAGGAGCGCGACTTGTTGTTGTATCCTCAAAACGTACGAATATCCTTACTAAAATAACTGAAAGAAGATTGCCCAAAATAAGGCAAACGTCATGGGGGTCATGACCAAAAAAATGTGAAGCTATATATTATATTTTATCATCATTATCATTATCATGAATAAAGAATATGTAATTTACATTTTCTCCAACCTACCTTTTTGCGTAGAAATAAAAAAAAATGGGCGTGAACTTAAATAATTTATCACACATCTGTTCGATGCAAATATTAGAACAGTACCTAGACAAAAACGAAATTTGGGTGTGGTCTTCAAAAGTTGTTGCATGCGACGCTACTGCCGACCCTGACTGCCACCCCATGAGCCGCCACTGTTTTTGAGCTATGGGGTGATTTTCAAAACTTTTACTTTTTGAGCACAACTTGTTTCTCGACTATGCGGCAGGCAACAAATTGAATCGGTAAAAATTGGTTCTTATGCAGAACTTTGCCTAATATGCTCATTTTTGAGGAATAAAGTAAATTTGTGGTCTTTCAAATGGGGCACCCTTGTAGGGCCTTTTCAAATTGTTATGTTATATTTGTCATATGATATTTATTTTTTGGTTGAGGTCAGACTTTTGACACTTTGTATGATTGTATGTACCCAACAAATATTAAAATATGTATTTGTGGTTATTCGATATTGTTGAAACCTCCCTTCCCCTACAAAAAATCAATATTACCTGGCTGTATTCTGTATTTATTAACAGGACTTATAAATTGAGGAATACAGGGAACACCATGAAGGTGAAAAGTTCAGATCGAACTCATTTAAAACACGAAAATTATTTTTTTTTTAAACTGCTATAACTACTGTTTTATTGTTTATTAACCAACAAGTAGTTGATAGAAAATTTATCTCCATTATCTTATCAAATTTTGCTTAAAACATAGTACTATGGTCGTTGGTGTGCTGCGCCTCATATTATAATTGCCCATTATGGTATGGCGCTTACGTTAAATGATCTTTAGGTATAAAATCACTTATATCTTCAGTACCGGTTTATAAGGCACATTTTTGGCAAGGTTATGCCACAAAAAATATAGCTACGCAACAGAACCCGAGAATAAGAGCCAAACGAGAAGCGACAATATGACATTTGGCGAATCCAATGTAGTGGGAGGTAACCCGGACAACTGTCATAAGTTTTAGCCGGCCCGTTAGTCCGGTAGTCGATGAGTTATCGTTATCGAGATTAGTTGTCTTTTTTGTTGAAAGAAGTGTGTTGTTTAACTGTTTATTTTTGTGAGTGCTGTGCTATTATAAAACTATGACTGGTAATACCTGTGCGTTTCGAGGGTGTCACTCGGAAGAAGGTCAAAAAATAAGCATGTTTTTATTTCCAAAGGATACTGAACAGTAAGTACATTTGCACCGCTATGATACATTTATTTATATTTGTTTTGTTGTATTTATCTGCTGTATTTTATTACGTAAAAGGTATATGAAAAAGACCTACCAATATTTATTATGTTATTCAAGTGAAGTTGATATTAAATGTATAAAAACAAGTACCTTTTTAAGAAAAGGCGACGGGAAGGAAAAAATATCAAACTAATCTAAAAGAACATGTTTCTATTTTCCTAACAGATCTTGTGTTTTTTTGAAAAATATTCTTGAAAGCAAAAGTACTTATTCTCATTTAGTAGTTTTTATCGAATAATATCATATTAGAGGAAATTAAAGTTGTACTTGTCATATTTCACAATTTAATTAAGTTTCCTGACGTGTTTCAACCCTGGCGGATCATTATCAAAGGCATAAGACAATAATAAATTCTACATGTCATTAAATTAAAAAATTGAAAGATGATGGGTTATTTTGGTCCTTAATTTACAGGTATTGGCCAAAGGTACAACTAAATTAAAGGTGTGATAGAGGTATTTACATCATAAGTAATAAAATTAAGAAAATGATATTGAATAATATCATATTTCTACGCGTAGATCAGGTAAAATAAGTAAAGAGTACGTAGTAATAGATACATTATAAAAAAAATTATAGGGTTTTCCGAAATTTACAACTTATTTTGTTTAAACAAAATAAAATATAATATTATCTACCTACCGTTTAAAGTCTAAGTACCTATAATTATTGTCCATGTACGTATCGAAGAATTGAAAAATAGCAGATTTATCTGTAAAAAATATATACTCTCCACAAAAAAAAATGGTTTGTAGCATTATAGGAGTGGACTAAGAAACAATTTTTACCTGGATACATATCAAATTAAAGCTTTATAATGGTTCAGAATGTAGGTATACTGACCCTTTTTCTAGGTGGGTTCACCCTCAAGAGTAAGGACCCCAGTAATTTAAGATTTTTACAAATGTTAAACATACATATTACTGTTTTTCTACTTCTATATTAGTAAAATCCTACTTACGCACTGTCTACTTTATCCGTAAAACTCTAATTACACACACTATATTGTAAGAAGCCAAGCCAGTTACGTAATATTATATTGTCTGCATTAACAAGGGCAATTTTCGCTAACGCTCGTCCCGTAATTTTCGAAATCGTGTGTAATAGGCTTCTTACCACTGTTGGTATGTAATATATTATTTCATTTCCTTTCTAAAATGTACTATCAGTAAGTAGCGCACAATCAATAACACATTTCAAAAATATTTTTATATTATTTAATTTTTTTTTGATTTTACGAAGTTTGCTGGAAATCCAATTACATGAAACCGAGCATGAAACACAGAAGATATTCATAAAAAAATTACTTCTTACTAGGTAGGATGTTACGTGTTGGATTTCTTTTTCTTCTATTTTAAGGTTACAGCTAGGGACCAGATTTGTCATGAATTGGGTTTTAGCGATGTTGATTTTTAATCCAACTTTTTGGGAAGCTGATGACAGTTTCGTGAGCATTTCATTTGCTTCATCTAGTCGGTCTGAAATCAATACGATATCGTCAGCGAAACGTAAATGGTTCAATTTTTCTCCATTAACGTTTATTCCCTTGTTGTCTAGTTCTATCTTTTAAACATGTACTTAAGCAAAGCTGTAAAAAGTTTGGGAGAGATCGTATCCCCTTGTCGAACGCCTTTTTCGATTTTAAACTGGTTTGTTTCATTCAAACAAACGTTAGCACCAAGGGTTTGTTATATTCTACACTTTTTTCTATTAATGCCTTCATAACCTGAAGGTGGTCATTTGTTCCGTATCCAGCCCGAAATCCCGCTTGTTCTCTTGGCTGATATGATTCTAATTTATTAGTAAGACGTGCAGTAATGATTTAGGTAAACAGTTTATATAGATGTGTAAGCAAACTAATCGGTCTGTAGTTTTGCAAGCAATATGCCTAATATTATGTAAATAACCTAAAATTAATAAGATTAATGTTAGAAATAATTTATATATACTAATTAGGAAAATATTTCCTAGCCATCTGATGTAAAGATTTTTTAGAAATAATTTAGTTGTTTTATTAAAAAAAAAAATGTTAAAAATGGGTTTTCACTTACAATTAATAAAATAGTTAATCTTAAATATGCCGATATTTATCGGCAAAATATTGCCGATACCGATGCACCGATATTTATATCGGTATCGGCCGATCACTAAATAAAATACATGCTTATAAAAGATTGTTGTAGTTTATGAGCTAAGACTAGTTTTGTTTCCAAATCTTTTACTTTTATACAAAGCGTTGAAGGAAATAAAAATCATAACTTTTCGTAATTTTATAAAACGAATATTTTTATAGTAGAGTCGCGTTAACGGGAACACAAAAAATTTTACCCTGTTCATATTAATGAGATTGTTCACACTACGGTGAGTGCGTTGTTTAAGAACCCATTCGTATAGTATACTTTCTATTCTAGGATTTCCATTTTTTCTAAAATGCGTTTCTGAATTTTATGTGGCTTTAAACTTTGGCTTACGACCCTTAGAATTTAACTATTTTTCTTTTGATAGAACTTATAATGTAATGGCTTTATCTACTCCATATTTCTTGGCTAACATTGATACACCTACAACCTTTTAACGTTCTTCTATATTTTTCAACTTTCATTAAGTGCTAAAATTTTTTTTTTATAATGACCATTTTCAATGGCGCAATTGATAAAACACAAACGATCACAACTATAGTTCCTACGGCAAATAGAAATGATTTTTTAATACTGTTTACATTATCGTGTGTGTCGCCTGTTCACACTACAGACTTTTAATGAACATATTTTCTTGATCACGTTATTAAGTAGTTCACATTAACGTAGAGATGTATAATTCTCGGTAATAATCTTTTGGAGAATATTCTCAAATTAGAGAAGTTTCTGAGACTGGCAAGAAAATCGCTAGAAATGGTAATAAAAAGAAATAAAGTTTTTACATTACATTACAGTAAGTACATTTTTTGTATTAGAATATTTCCAAACGTTACTTTTTGGTTTTGTGATAAGTACTCTTTAATTTATTTTGCTTCATGTTTTTATACTTATAGACGGTCTAAACTGAGCCGAACGGAACGCTAAAATAAAACTAGTCTCACCACATCATTTACAATTTACACAGCTGTTTACGAGTATATGTTCGCGCTTCTAGGGAATTTCCCTGAATTACTGTTATACTCGGATTCCCCTAGAAACGCCGACGTAGAACACGGTTGCCAGAGTTATAGAAAAGGTAAGAGAAGCTCAAAATTTTAAAAATAATTGCAAAATTTTTCAGAGTAGATTATGTAGAAAAACTTCTCTAGAGGATATTCTCGGGAGAATTTTCTTACAGAGAATATTCTCGTTCTTGCGAATATTCTCTCCACGCGAGTGTATTATTACTATTATCATTATATTATTGTTTTGAAAGAAGCACCTTTAAATAAGCTTTCATTTTATATACCACTTAGCAAATCTAATATCAGCCGTTTTTCTGGAATATCAATTCAAACTTCCTTAATTTAATCATTTATGCTATTAAGTAATAACGGCATGGTCACGAAAAAAAAACATTTATTTTTGGTCAACAACACCCTATAAAAAGCGCATACTCTCAGGGTGTAGGCAAGGTCTGCTTATAATTTTCTTAATAAAATTTGAATCAAGGGATATGGTATATTTTAAAAAATATAGTAAATATACCTCTTATAGAAAAATAATTAACAAGAAATCAAAATGTTCTTTTTTTAATTGAAAGCCACTGATTATGTCCGCAGTATGATACATACCGCATTTGACTTTTAAAATCAATATAATATGTATTTTGCAACCGACTTATTAAAACTTTTATATACAACATTTCTATTACCAGTACGAAGAAAGACAATAACAAGAAAGAAATCATAAGAAATGGAACCGTACTCAAATTTTGTAAAGAATAATAATTGTAGGGAAACCCTACCGCTACCCCAAAAATAAGAATTATTGTTCAGTTTTTGAAACATGATGAAAAAAATTTTACAGGATTTTTCTACGTGCCAATGCAATTATTGCATAAAATCATAAATGATGTAATTAAGCAAGTTTGAATTGATATTCCTGAACATCGAACGATATTAGACCGGCTCAGGTTAGTTCAGGTTATATATATATAATATGAAATGAAATAATAAAAATAATATTCATTTAAAAAAATTGTGAAAAGTTATGATTTGTATTTTCTTTTCAATTCAACACCTTGTACAAAATAAACGATTTGGAAACAAAATGAGATTGCTCATAAACTACAACCTTCAAAGCAGTATTTGATAAACATGTATTTTATTCATTTGTTTTTAGATCTTTCAGGAATTTCATTAAAGACAAGTTAATTTTCTGTAAAACCTAACATTTGCGACCCCCATGATTAGAATAATGGCAGCTATAATTTAAAATATAGTCTGTTAAATAATTTTAAAATGTGTCCTAGCCGCCACTATTATAATATGTACTTACATTTAAACATTTTGGATGACAGGCTCTTTAAATTTCCCATAGTCTTCCACCCGATCCTCGTTTGACCACCCTGTATAGCTATTGTAAGTTTTAAAATCGTCACGCTGTATAAAATAAACACACACCAAAACGAATTGAAATTTTTCTTAGAGACGCGTGAATGTAAATAATCCCAATTTTAACTTACTTTCTTTTTCTGGGGGCACTTTGCTGCCACGTCTCCAGAATTCTGTTGAGTACCTATCTATATTTTCTGTGGTTATGCGAAACAATACAAGTCGATTTCGATTAAAACATGATTTTCGGCAAAACTGTCGCTTACGATGTTTCTCCAGTTAGTTAGTCGATAAATACATAGACTTAAACAAATTCTCGAAAGAATACCAAAGGCGAATGAAGAGACATAAAGAAGGAAATAAGCAGTTACGAATTCTAATAATACAACAAAAGCTTTCAAGAAATTTGTTTGGGAAAATATCCAGTGATTTAAAAGTGTGGGAATTAAGGATGCTTTGTTGTTTATTTGTGGTGAAATTAAGGTTTAAATAAAGAATATTATGGTTTTCATTAAATTGTGCTCTTTTCATAAAACATAAACCTTTACGGACGCATTCCTTTATTATGATTATGATCAAAAACATTACCTAACACAAAATGTGTTTTACTATTTTAACAAGAAATCCTGTTTACCCTCCATATGGTGTAGGCACATAATACATGAACCTCTCTGGGGGCTATGTAAAAGTGTTAAAATCAACAGCTATATAATTTTTTACTGTGTGAACGTATGTGCTTCTACTTAATGTAAATAATGCGAATGATAATCCCTATTCTCACGGGAAACAACAACGTTTAATTATTTGCGTATAGCTGACTACTTTATTTAAAATCGTTATTTCTCTGCGCTACTGCTGTTTTCCATTTTCCACACACCTGCCTCGCGATTAACTACCCCACGGAATAATACCTTTAAAAGCTTTTAGGCCTCAGCAAACATAAAAACTCGATGGTGTAATATGTAACACTTAATCTTTTTTAAATCGATAGAAGCTTTCTTTTAGTGTTCGGTCAATTTCACGATAATGGATTATGTGTGTGTAAATTTGAAAAATAGAGCTTCCAGTAAGGCATCGATTTTCGCCGTAACCGCTGTTTAGACGTAAGATTAAACCTAGAAATCTGACCAGACAGGTAGTAAGTCACTCTCTTTTTATTAGACTGTCAGATAGTAATTGTCGAATAATGTCATAATTAATATTTCAAGATTTTATATAAAATAAAGATGTTTTAAGGAATATGGTCAATCATCATTGATTATATTAGCCCGATGTTTATACATAAATAAGTTGGTCCTTCGAGCCGGATAAGAAGAAAAATAAGGATAAATATCCATTAAAGAAAAGTAAGTTTTGCTAGTGACATTCAGTGCTGTGTATCGGATAGCTTGACGCGGCCGGTGTCGGTGTGGAAAAAGAGGTTACCACCATTGGTAAGTGGCATATTTTTTAATATATATTTTATCCTGAGCAACAATGTCTGACGACGAATTAAAGGTTTTAAGGGCAAAAAGAGGGCAGATTAAAGGGAAACTGACCAGATGTAAAGGATATTTTGATAGTATTGATAAAGCTAATGTTGATGAGAGGTTGATAACGGAAGTAGAGATGCGGTTGGAAAGGGTTTTGCCTCTATATGATGAATTTAATGATATTCAAGGGGAAATAGAATTGTTAGCAATTGGTAGTGACGATGAAGCTCTCAATTTTGAATCGTCTTATTTTAAACTTGTTAGTTCAATGCAATCTTTTTGCGTTAAATTTGAAAACACAGATATTGCATCAGGTGGCGTTTCAACTCAGAGTGGAGGGTCAACTCACGGGATCGGTGCTCAGTCTTTCGTTAAGTTACCCCCTATTAAATTAAATACATTTAATGGTCAGTACGACTCATGGCTTGAGTTTAAAGATTGCTTTCTTGCCTTAGTGCATAATAATAACGCCTTGTCAGATATACAGCGATTTTATTACTTGAGGTCATCTCTCGAAATTAATGCCCAACAAGTAATTAAATCTATAGAAGTTTCTTCTGCTAATTATAAAATAGCTTGGAAAATGCTTGAAGAACGTTTTGAAAATAAAAAATTGATTATCCATAATCATTTAAAGGCAATTTTTGATAATTTGTGTATTATACATGAATCTCATTCAGAATTAAGAAATTTGGTTGATAATGTAACGAAACATTTGCGCTCATTGAATAGTTTAGGTTTGGACACTGACAGTTGGGACAGTATAATTATTTACATAATGTTCCAAATTTGACACCGTTACCAGAAGGGATTGGAAATGTTTTAAATGTGAGCACGATTTGCCCACCATGAAAGATATGAATGTTTTTCTTAAGGAAAAGTGTGAAATGCTGGAAAAGCTTGAAATAAGTTCATGTAGTGTAAACAACAAATCGAGAGCTCGTAATGTGGGCAGCCATAGTTTTGCTTCTTTTGAAGGAAATTCAAAGGTAAAATGCTATTTTTGTCAAAAAGCGCATCCGATTTATAGGTGCGAATCTTTTTTAAAGTTAAACGTAAATGACAGAATTTCATCTGTAAAAAGGATTAAACTATGTTTAAATTGCTTAAGAGATTCTCATCCTACGTGGAAACGCAAGTTACAAAAATGTATTAAATGTCACAAGCTACATAATTCTTTACTACATTTAGGTTCGGGCAATCATTCTGATATTAATAATTCTGTAACTGCCGTTGGTGCAAGTACCTTTTCTCAGTCAAGGGAAAATGATTTCCATAGTACCAGGGTGTCTCCCGAAGTGGGCACAAGTGGTGCTCACCAGAGTACGACGTTTCACGCGACTAATGAATGCAGCGATGTTAGTAGCAGTTATGAGATTTCAGAAGTTTTACTGTCAACTGCTCTCGCACGAGTGGTTAATGGAAATAAGTCAGTTCTTTGTCGTGCACTTTTGGATAGCGGTTCTCAGAGTAACTTTATATCAGAAAAGGTATCCAATATGTTAGGATTGGAACGTAAAAAAGTAAATCATGTAGTGAAAGGCGTAGGTGAAGCGTTGGAAAAAATTAATAATGAAGTTAAGATAACGGTAAATTCTTGTCGGGGGAATTTTAGTATAAAAACGAACTGTTTAGTTATACCTCGTATTACCGGAAAGTTGCCGATTAAGTCTTTTAATAAAAACACTTTAAAGATTCCTTCAGATTTAGGTTTGGCGGATCCAAAATTTAATTTACCTGGTGACATTGATTTGTTATTATGATCAGGAATATTTTGGACAGTTTTAATTCCAGAGCGCAGTAAAATGGATTCAATGACGCCTGTTTTTCAAAATACTGAGTTTGGCTGGATTATTGCCGGAAACTTATATTTAAATTCCTTAGCGTGCGAAAATAAGTCTTTCACATTTTTGAATGTCAATAGCAAGCTTGAGTCGGTGGACAAAGAAATTATAAAATTTTGGGAAGTTGAAGAGGTAGATTCAGTCAATAAAATAATTTCCAGAGAAGAAAAGTATTGTGAGGATTATTTCAGGGACACGGTTAAAAAAGATATTTCAGGAAAATATATAGTGAAAATTCCTTTTAAGGAGTCATTAAATGAATTAGGCGATTCTAAAACTATAGCATTACATCGATTTGACTTACTAGAAAAACGACTAAATAAAAATCAGGAGTTGAAGAAACAGTATATTGATTTTATGCAAGAGTACAAAGATTTAGGACATATGGTTGAGGTTAATGCCAAAAATGACGACGGATATTTATTGCCACATCACGCTGTTGTAAAACAATCGAGTTTAACCACTAAATGCCGAGTAGTGTTTGACGGTTCGGCAAAGTCTAGTTCAGGTTTGTCTGTTAACGATGTTCAGTTTATTGGTCCATCTTTACAACAGGACATATTTTTGATTTTACTTAAGTTTCGTCTGCATAAATATGTATTAAGTGGTGATATTTCGAAAATGTATCGCCAAGTTTTGATAAACAAAGATGACCGTAAATTTCAAAAAATATTCTGGCGAGCAGACCCAGAAGACCAGATAAAGTGCTACGAGTTGAATACTGTCACGTATGGTACAGCTTCGGCACCATACCTTGCTGTCAGGATCTTAATGCAGGGCGCAGAAGATAATGAAAGTCAGTATTCCATGATAGCCAAAATAATCAAGCACGATTTTTATATTGACGATCTCTTGACATCTTCTGATTCAGCGGATGAGATTATCAAGATACAACAAGATATCTCCACAGTCTTAGCCAGTTCAGGTTTTGAATTACGAAAATGGCTTTGCAACGATAAAAATATTGTGAAAGAGTTTAAATTAACCAATGAATTAGATGTTGCTATACTTCCAATAGGGGAACAAAATAAGACACTGGGAATTTACTGGGATGCAAAGAATGACTATATAAAATATAATATAAATACTGATTCTACTATCCAACCATGTCAATGGAATAAACGCAGTATTCTCTCAGAAATTTGTCAAATTTATGATCCATTAGGACTACTTGGTCCAATAGTAATTAACGCAAAATTAATCATGCAAGATCTTTGGAAGAACAAGTTTGATTGGGATCAAAGGCTACCCCAGAATTTTAATGAAAATTGGTTAATGTTTTATAATACTTTAAGTCAATTAAATGATTTAATGATACCACGTCATGCAAATATATCAAGTTATGTTAAAATTGAATTGCATGGGTTCAGTGATGCATCCACAAGAGCATACGGTTGCTGTATTTATTTAAGATGTTTGACGCCATCAGGCAATTATATATGTAACTTACTTTGCGCAAAATTACGGGTGGCACCGATAAAGCTTTTAAGTCTACCGCGCTTAGAATTATGTGGAGCAGTCCTTCTTGCTAATTTAATGAAAAAAGTTATCGGGTGTTTTGAGGTACAGTCAATTGCCATTAATTGTTGGACCGATTCTACGATCTGTTTATGTTGGATTAGAAAGGAGCCTAGTACTTGGAAGCAGTTTGTTGCAAATAGAGTACAAGAAATACAAAATTTTACTAGTATTAACTCCTGGAAGCACGTTCGGTCGGAACAAAATCCTGCAGATTTGATATCTAGAGGAGTTTCGGCAAGCAATTTAATTAAAAATGATTTATGGTGGTATGGCCAAAAATGGCTTCTTCAGGACAACAGCGACTGGTATATTTCAGAAGTTGAGCAATTGCAAGATGTACCGGAAACAAAAACTGTAGTTTGTGTTATTGTAACCAACACCAGTTTAATAAATGATTTGTTAAACCGTTTCTCATCTTTGAACAAGTTTCTGGGAGTGTTAAGTTATATTTTAAGTTTCATACATAACTGTAAAAACAATATATCTGAAAGAAAAAATGGTCCACTTCAACCAAGCGAACATGAAGCAGCTCTATCGCTGATAATCAAATCGGTTCAAAGAGAGTGTTTTCCACACGAATATCAGAGTCTTGTAAATAATAAAGATATTCCAAGTCGGAGTAAGATACTTTCTTTAAATCCTTTTATTCATGATAAATTATTGAGAGTTGGCGGACGTTTAAGAAATAGTACTATTCCTTTTAATAGAAAACATCAAATTATTTTACCAAACAGTCATACTCTGACCAAACTAATTTTACGTAACGAGCGCGAACGTTTGCTTCATTGCGGTGCTCAACAATTGATGTTTTCAATAAGGCAAAAATATTGGCCTATTTCGGCTAGAAGTTGTTGTAAATGTATTGTTAATGGGTGTCTGCGTTGTTACAAAGTTAAGCCCAAGCCTATGAACTATTTAATGGGTGATTTGCCAAAAGTTAGAGTGGATGGTTTTTCGATATTTGAAAATGTAGGTACTGATTATGGTGGTCCGTTTCTTGTTAAAGATCGGAAAACAAGGGGTGCAAAATTAACCAAAGCTTACATCTGTCTCTTTATTTGTATGAGTACCAAGGCTGTCCACATTGAGTTGGTATCAGAGCTAACTACCGATGCATTTTTGGCCAGTTTTAAAATATTTATTAGTAGAAGGGGCAGGCCATGTAACATTTACTCTGATAATGGTTCTAACTATTTGGGTGCAAGTAACGAAATAAATGCTATTTATACGTTTTTAGAGAATAATTCCGACGCTATATCTAAAAATCTCTTAGTAGAAAGAATCAAATGGCATTTTATTCCGGCCAACTCTCCTACTTTCGGTGGCCTCTGGGAAGCGGGAATAAAAATTATTAAATCACATTTAAAAAGAATGTTGGGTTGTAGTTCTTTAACTTTTGAAGAGTTCAGTACATTGTTGATTCAGGTAGAAGGTATATTGAATTCTCGCCCACTCTGTCCAATGTCTTGCGATCCCGATGATAACACAGCCTTAACGCCAGCCCACTTTTTAATTGAACGCACTTTGACTATGCTACCAGAATTTGATCTTTCTCACGTTCCTGAAAATCGATTAGACAAATGGCAACGAATTCAACATTTGATCCAGCAGCTATGGTCCAGATGGCAGCTTGAGTACCTCAACGAGCTACAGATGAGACAAAAATGGAGAATTAACTGCCAGCAGATGTTAAAAGTTGGTTCAATGGTCCTGGTCAAAGACGATAAAGCTCCTCCACTACAATGGCCTCTCGGACGCACTATATCCATCCACACAGGTCCAGATAAGATAGCAAGAGTAGCAACTATTCAGTTGCGTGGTGTAGAAACAAAGCGAGCAATTAATAAAATATGTATGTTACCGATTGAATGTTAAGGAACACTATACAAGATTTAATTTATATAATGCATTGTAAAATTAATTTACTTTCTTGATTTAAATGTTTTTTGAAAGACCCATATCCTTTCAAGGTGGGCGGCATGTTTAGACGTAAGATTAAACCTAGAAATCTGACTAGACAGGTAGTAAGTCACTCTCTTTTTAATAGACTGTTAGATAGTAATTGTCGAATAAAGTCATAATTAATATTTCAAGATTTTATATAAAATAAAGATGTTTTAAGAAATATGGTCAAGCATCATTGATTAGCCCGATGTTTATACAACCGCAGTTTTCTAAAAATGATTGGTTTTAATAAAATTTCTGGTATAATGTAAATTTTTCTTATTTGCTTAGCTATTAAATTTATGTTTATTTTAAATTATAAAGTAGATATTCTTACATGTCTAGCTACCTAGGCCGTGCTGCTTAGCTTGCTGGCGTTGTATGTTGTATGTCAGTAAGTATCAGCATTATCAATCAATCAGTTATTCCGTCATCTTTAACAGTCGTTACAAGTAATTTGATTCATCGCTAATTTATCCAATTTCTTAAATTCACGCAATGGGTTTTACGGAACAGCACAAAAAATTTACGGTTAAAGCGCATTTTCGAAACGGGGTTAGAGTAAGTACCGGGTGGAATACAATCAGCGTCTGTGCATGGACGATTTTCGCGAAAATTTTCCTAACGTCGCTTTTGCTGCTGAGGATGTTTATCATTGCCTGAGAAGAACCGTGGCTCTGTTTAGGGAAACAGGTTCTACATAACATAAAAAACGAGCTGAAAGAACATCTGTAAGAACAGAAGAACTCTTTGCAAATGTTCGTGAAATAATGCAAAATACACCAACAAAATATATAAGATGCCAGTCTCAAGAAGTGGGAAGATCTTATGGAACATGCAGGACTATTCTTATATAACAGCTAAATTTGTTTACTTAAAAAGTGCAAGATTCCAAGAAATATGAGCTGTAGATTTTGAAAAACGTAGGAATTACTGTCTGAGGTTTGCCCAAAATCTATTGGAAAGAAATGATGATTTATTAGACCTGACATTTTTTTCTGATGAAGCCTGGTTCCACCTCACCGGCTATGTGAATTCTCAGAATACACGTATTATGTGGAATAGTGAAAATCTCCATTTTTTTGTAGAGTCCACATTGCACCCTCAAAAAATTGGTGTCTGGTTGGCTGCTTCCCGGAGAAGAGTTACTGGTCCTATTTTTTTCCTTGACACAGTTACAACACAGCGGGGACAATATTTTGAATCCGTTTTGGTTATTTTTAACCTTGAATTCCCACCCAGATCACCTTGTTTGACGGTTATGGATTACTTTATTTTTCCTTGCTTGAAAAAACATATATTTAAAACACCAGTTGAAAATTTAGAACAGCTACAAGAAAGAATTATCCAAGAATGCGGTAACATTTCTCCAGAGATGCTGGTCAAGGCTTATAAAAAGATGAAAACACGTGTGAATTTATGTTTGGAGCATGGCGGTGGTCAGTTTCAGCAATTTTTATTTTCCTTTCTCCATATTTTTACTTCTTTAGACCTTAGTCTAGGGCTCAGAACTCGGATGGTCAGATGTTATGTCTTCCCTGTCTTAATATATGGATGCGAGAGTTGAATAATGGACCCACAAACAGAAAAAAGAATAGAGGCCTTTGAAATGTACGTATACGGACCGATGTTACGGATTGCATGGATACAAAGGGTCACCAACGACGAAGTACTCCAACGTATGAACAAACAAAAGAACTGCTAAACTCCATCAAAGAAAGAAAAATGCAATACCTGGGTCATGTGATGAGAGGTGAAAGATACGAGTTACTTAGATTTGTAACAGAGGGTAAAGTACAGGGTAAAAGATCAGTTGGAAGACGCTAGAACTCATGGCTAAAGGACCTCAGGAGATGGTTTGACCGCTCATCTACAGAAATCTTTCGGGCTGCAGTTTCCAAAACCACAATTGCCATTTGGATCGCCAACCTTCGGAAGAAGACGGCGCAATAAGAAGAAGAATATTCTTGTTAATTTTGTAAACAACAAAAATAAATTTGTATTTGCTTATTTATTTTAATATTCATCAGTTTAGCATATCATGTTATAATATGAATTTGACACTATTTTAACCCATTCGTCCCCATATAATTGTGATCTAAAAAAAAGCACTACGTTTTTTAGTCTTCGATTAAAATAATTTTTGCTCCCACACCGGTATTTCACTAGACTCATTAGTTCAAAGAAGCTAGCTACTTAATGCATTTTGGCACAATAACGCGCCAGTCTACCTAATATACCACATATCGACCATTATTATTTTTATGTAAACAAAGGATTAAGCAATATTTTTAATTAAAAACCGAAAAAAAAAATATGCAAATGCACAAAAATTTTTATATGAACGATACCGAAAAAGTAAACGAGGAAAGAAAAGAAGTCACAGGTCTAACCTAAGTTAAAAACACAAGAAAGATCCCGTGGTAATTATCCGGATGACTTTGGAAATCTTCAGGGCATATTTGTAGGTGGTATTTTATATTATACATTTGCTATACTGTTAGAAATCCTAACTGTGTTAATCAAAAAATCTCATAGTCAATTTGAATGAATTAAAATTAACTTAAGAGTCCATTACCGTAATGCCTGACCGGCAGGCAACCAACCATACAGCAATGTAAATTAAATGGGGTTTAATGCGCTCAGCAAATTTCGAGAAAACTGGTAAATTATTTAGCTTTGGTTAAAAGGATATTGAAAGGCAACTCTATATGCGAGGTTTAACATGTTGCAGATTTTTCTATTCGGCTTTCCTTTTCGAAAGGTATGCAGTAATATATTTATCGCTGTTAGAATCGCAACTTTATGCATGATTTTCTTTACATGTAAGTCCTTAATAAAAAATCTGCAAAATGTCCTTTTAACCGAAGCTAAATAATTTACCAGGTTTCTCGAAATTCGTTGACAGCTGAGCACAAGAAACTACATTTAATTTACATTGGTGTATGGTCGGTTGCGTGCCGGTCAGGGCTTACGGTGATGGACTCTTAAAATAGAAAGTTATTTTAACTCTTATGTTTAGTTAAAATCGATTTTTAGGAACTAACTTTTTTACGAGTCGTTTTAACATAAGAGTGAATTAAGATTAACAGGCAATAACTTTGTCACTCAAGTTAATATACTTGCAAGTCAAAATGATTAAATGAATAATCGTTTTGATTCCTCTTTTGGGTATAAATTTACCGAAAAAAATATTCAATACGAAATATTTTTGAAAATTATTTCGACATTAAATAAAAGTAATATTGACTGTGATAAATACTCAGTGTACAAAATCAACATATTATTAGTAATACTAAAATATAAATTGTCACTCAAGTAAATATAATAATTATTTACAATTGCAGTTACAATTATTAAATGTATATTCGTTTTTATTCCTCTATTGGGTATAAATTTAACGAAAAAAATATTCAATACGAAATATTTTTAAAAGTTATTTCGACGTAAAATAAAAGCAATATTTACTGTGATAACTACTTAGTGCATAAAATCAACATAGACTATTTGGTTAGTAAAATTTGCATTTAAAGAGAGTAAATCTAAATAATTTTTAACGCGCGTGTCCCCACCACCCAGTGTCTTCCGTCCGCCGTCTTGTCTACCCTGCAGCCGAGAGGAACAGATATGCATTTTTGTCACATTTTCGCCGGTGGTTATTCTTTAGTAAATCTTCTAGTTTTGAATGTTTTACCGTACACTTATGGTAAATAAGTAATATTTATTTATTGTATTTTAAAATACTTATTGTTTAGATTTGTTACTTCTTTACATATAGATTAATGCAAAAGTAGGTAGGTATTTATAAATACTTTTAAATTCATCAAAAAAAAAAGAATGAATTTATGGATTTAAATATATTTCTTGCATTTATATATACTTAAATGTTTATGAATTACATTATTTAAATTCCATGCATGCTATTTATGTGTATTTATTTCTATTTGTTTCTATTCATTTTTACCTAGTTGTATTCATTCGTATTCACTTGTATTTATATGCATTTAATTGTATTTATTTGTATTTAAATGCATTATTTATTTGTATAGTTGTTCCAAGCTTAATTTGATGACATAAAAAAGCATTAAACTGGCGACAATAGGCGTCGCTTCTACCATATAATTAAAATGCGGATTGTTGAAAATTTTTAATATGATTAAATAGTATATATTACAGCTTGTTCACTATAGTTTATATCGAGAAGAGGTTCGTACCCGTGACTTCACCTACAAAGAACACATGAATTTAATATTTTTAAAACGATCTTTCGGTAAAAAAAATGCTCATTTTGCCAAAAACAATTAAAAAAAAATGTCTTTGCCCAGCCAGGACCGCGAGAAGGTATGAGTTTTTCTTGCCAATCAAGGATTGGGACAGGTACTATGTTAGTTGGAATATACAGCTATTTTAAGAACAAATTGCGGATCGCATCAGCAGAATCACAGTAAACGTTTTGTAATATAAGAACTTTTTAAGATACATGTTGAACGAATTAATTTAAAATTTATAAACAAATTAATGACTGGAATCGTCAGAACTCACAAGTAGAATCGTTTCCAGGTTGGACTACTACTGGCGCTATCGGCGGTGAAACAGAATATCCATTTTTTGTTTTTATAACATGAGCTACACAATTTTTCCATACATCGCTTCTCATTTCCTTATTACCTGCCGAATATTATCAAGGACAACTGCGCTTAAAATTGGAAATTGATTATTAAGTAATATTCTTTGCTGACAAGAGCAACACATTAGGTATAAAGTCATCTTTACTTCCGGCATGATAACGCGTTTTCCTCTCAAGCACGGTGTACCAAAAGTACAATCTGTACTACCTACCCAACCATACTTAACATCATCATAAGTATCGAACCAAGTTTCGTCTGAATAAATTATACTTTTGTCGGGTTCATGTTACTCCTTTATTTTGCGTAAATAGTCCTGTCGTAGTTCAATGATACGCGGGGATTCCATTATAGCCATTAGATTATCTAATTTTTTATGTTTAAAGCCAAATTTTAATAAAACACCACACAATGTTTCTAAAGATACTTATACGCATATGCATATGTACTTATAATCAGGGTAACCTCGCAATTTATCACGAACCAGTTCTAAAGTTGGCACTATAATATCCTCGTAAAAGTTGTAAATAGTTTGCAAAATAAAATCCCTTCTATTATTGTCAGCAGTTTTGAATGTTTGATTTAGTTTTTGATCTATTGGTTTACTCTTTATGGAATAACCGGTTACAGTCCCCAAATTAATTACGTTATAAATTCGTATAAAATCCAAAGTGTTAATTCATTACAAGCACATTCTTGTACAGGGACATTTTTTTAAGTGTCTCACCCGATTGACGATTTTCCCTGCTGACTATAATAAAAAACAAATTACAAATTTCTCAGTAATTTTCGATAAGGAAGCCGAATTTAATGTCAAAAAATACATATATTTACAAATTTGACATATGAGACGCCATTTTGAATTTTTTTAAATGGCAATCTCTATAAATAACTACACGATTGAATTGCATTTGGCGATCCGATTCTAAAACTATATAGTTGTTGATACTTATTTTCAGCTGTTTCGGAAATACGGAGGTTCCTAATTTGCCTCCATCGATTTTGTCTTTTAAGTGTCTCACCCCATTAATAAATAGACCTTCTAAGCTGAACACCTTAATTTTGTTTACAGTGACATAAACGCCATTTTGAGTTTTTTTAAATGGCAACCCTCATAAATAACTAGACGATTAAATTGCATTTGGCGATCTGATTCTAAAACTATATACTTGATGATATTTATTTTGCCATTTAAAAAAATTCAAAATGGCGTCGTCTCTGTCACTTTTTGACATCTGTCGGATTTGACTATAGCGCAGATCGCTTGCTCACGGGAAATTATGTCACTGTAACAAAATTAAGGTGTTCAGCTTAGAAGGTATATTTATTAAAGGGGTGAGACACTTAAAAGACAAAATCGATGGAGGCAAATTAGGAATCCCCGTATTTCCGAAACGGCTGAAAATAAGTATCAACAACTAGATAGTTTTAGAATCGGATCACAAAATGCAATTCAATCGTGTGGTTATTTATGGGGGTTGCCATTTCAGAAAATTCAAAATGGCGTCTCATCTGTCAAATTTGTAAATCTATGTATTTTTTGACATTAAATTCGGCTTCCTTATCGAAAATCATTGAGAAATATGTAATTTGTTTTTTTATTATAGTCAGCAGGGAAATCGCCAATCGGGTGAGACAGTTAAAAAAATGTCCCTGTACAAAGCATATTTCAGGTTTTCCCGGATTTCCTTTTTTTAAACACGCGTACATATTTAAAATAGTGCGCTGACATTGAGCATGTAAATCTTTGTTTCTTAATTCCGGACTTATTTCGCTATCGATGGTCGACTCTGGCACCGACTCATATTCCTATGATAATTCACCTTGACCTTATGTTTCAAATTGTCGCCAAAAAGCCATACTGATATAATAAAATATAGGTACCAAGTAAAAACTTACTTGTCTGAAACCATACAGTTATAGCAGAAAATGAAATATGTAAATTACAGTAAATCGTTTCAACCAGTCACGCCGCTGTCCGATTCCCAATATCGCATACCTCAAACATCAAGTGATTTTAAAGCTGATAAGGGATCACCCAATTGATAGAACCTTTAACTCTTTAATGTTCTTGTCTATAGCATATAAATTTGTATTTATATGCTGCTCTATTAATTTTCCCACCCGGAAAAAATAGTTCGCACTTTAAAAATGTGCTTTAAATAGCGTGTGGGCGTCGACGGTCTATCGCCAGGATGTTGCCAGTTCTACAAAATGTAGGAGGAACATAAGGGATTGTTATGTGTTTATTTATTTTGTTTAACAACAGTAAAATTCCTTTTTAGTTTGATTTAAATTATTCTTGTACAAATAATATTTCTGAAGTACTAGAAAAATTATTATAATATTCATAAATGGATTGTTCCTTCTTTCTTTGACATTAAAAACTTCTTGGTTCAAAGTACATTTGCAAACTAGCTTTCAAAGAGAGTTACGGACTATCAAATAAATACTGATATAAAAGAACACTTTTATTATTAAAAACTTAAAGGATTTTTAAAAAAAGATCTGACAACCCCGATTATGATGCTGGTCCCTTTGAAGCCCGGTCGAAGCTTTTTTATGTCATTAAACTGACTTTGGAAAAAGTATACCAAAACAGAATATTTCCTCAATGTATATTGTATACCTATAATGTTATATATATATATTATTATAGTTTCAAGATATGGTAAATAATATTAAATACCATTATTAGATATTAACCGAAGTTATATTTCATTGCATCGCGAATATCATTTCAATTGGTTAATTTTAAATAAAATTTAAAGATTAATTAATATTAGCCAATGATAACGAGCTTGGCGATTCCCGTTTATATAAACTAGACTTAACTTACTGATTTTTAATATATTTTAAAGTTAAAAGTTTAAAATGTTTTTGTTTTCGTCACCTGGTGTAATCAGAAATAAAAATGCAAGTAACCTACCTGTAATTTTACGATAATTAATTTTAAGAATAGTTTTATGTTTTATTATATGAAGT
The DNA here is from genome assembly GCA_963920685.1 of Polydrusus tereticollis. Lineage (NCBI taxonomy): Eukaryota > Metazoa > Arthropoda > Insecta > Coleoptera > Curculionidae > Polydrusus > Polydrusus tereticollis. The sequence goes on from OY987329.1 coordinate 65,790,279, forward strand.
AGTAATTTTTGCTATAAAACTATATTGTGTTACAATTAGTATACCTTTTAAAGTTCAATTTCCATTTTATCATTTTTGGAGAGTACTTTTTCACATAAAAATTGTGAAATGGACCATTTTTGGAAAGAACGACCGTTTTAATGAATTCAACTTATTAAATTGATATTTAAAAGTACCTACTCATTTTGAATGAGTACGAAAATCAAAATAAATAACGCATAGAGGTTAAATCGATTCAAGACGAGCTGTTGACGTGATTAAAAAACAATAATATTAACTCTTGTACTGCCGAAATGGGTATCGCAATTAGTTAATATGTTTTTTTGTCACTTCAAAAATGTGATATATAAAATAAGTTAACATTTACATAAATAAAGTGTTAAATTAACTAACTTAGTATAGTAATGCATACTGTTCAATGTATTTGATTTTCTTAATGTCAATTTATTAGGGAAACATGGAAACTTCCAAACATTCGTGTTTTTTCTTTAATTAGAGAAAAAATTGGTAAAACCCTTGTCTTCAGGGCTTTACACTTTGAAAATGCATAAACTGAATTCAAATTAAAATTAAGAAAAATTATTTTGGAGACTTAAACCCTAAATCCATTTAAATCGGGCTGTTCTGTTTACGCTTTAGAAAGCAACCCTTATCTGCGCCATTCCAGTAAATTACGTCTGCTACTATTTGATGTCACTTTATCAAATATTTTTTTTTTGTTAACTTAAAAGTCAGGAACATCTAATAATGGAAAATGGAGCCGAGATTGTTAAATGATCCGTAAGAAAATTCAATGAAAAATACGAGCTGAAAGCTACAAAGAGTGCTGTCGGGTATTAAACTGATAAAACCAGAAAACTCCACCAAACTATGGGGATAAACACACACACACACCCACACACGCCAGAAGTAAACCGAGGCATGTAGAAGTTACATGTAGTTACTTATGTGTTAAAATTTCTGTTATAGCATTACATAAAATATCTTGATTTTCTTTTAACAATGGTTTTTCGAATAAAACATAGTAGTCAAAAATTGGGTGGACTATTTTAAAGATAAGTATCCGAGGAAGGGTTAGGTTAAGAGGCGCTCAGAAAACCGTTAAGATAATAAAATTGCTTTTGTAAATATAGCTTTACATGAAAAAATACGCCGCCGCCGCCACCCGGTAAATTTAAGAAATGAGTTAATTTTCCAAATAGAACAATTTGGTAAAAAGATTTAAAAAGCTAAATAATAACTCAATCTATCTCTATTCCAGGTTCAGGTTTTAGTTTGTAGAATGTCGTAATGTAAACTTACGAACGTAAGTTACTATTTTTACTAGAGAAAAGTGTTCTTTAACTTCCACAAAATTTTTAAAATATGCTTATATTTACATGCTTAGGTATATGTAATTATATATACTGTCATACAGAAACAGAGAAGGATTCAATGCACAGCGTTATTGGAAAGGCTGCGATAATGATATCACTATTTTTACTCCATATTAGTGGTATATGTCAGTTTGAACGGCAAAGCGACATCAACCATACAAGTTAATTACGATGAATCTGAAGAGTTAAAGGCTTAACTCAGTCCCAAAAGCCCGAAAATCAGAAATCGGAGATTTAAACAGTAAAACTAACCTGACCTAATGTGATGTTTTCATTATTCGTTTCTGAATAACCTGACAATGCATTTTTATTGTTCTTTACCCCAGTGCTTTTTATTTGTAATAGCTTGGAATTGTCACTTACTGAAATAAAACAATATATTTAAACATAAAATATGTGATAGGTTTATTATAGTAAAGAGTGAAGCATACTATATCAACATGATTTAATGTAAATTAATTATTACTGGGTTTAGTTAACTGCAGAACTATCTTATCATCCCTTATCATAGCAGTTGTGTATCCTATTTAGATGCAAAACGATCCTATATCACATATAGCATGAGACAAACTACTGTTTCCTCCAGGAGATCCTGAATTTATTATCCTACGTTAATCTATAACAAAAACACACTTCCTACAAAGTAAATAATTTGGTTATACATCCATATTATGAAACTATTAACAAAAATAAAGAAAACCCTTCTGCAAAATTCAATTTTTGGAGTTAAGCTAGTTCTGCTTTGAGGCGACGAGATAAGTTCCAAGTTACCACGGAAAGTAAGGTTAGTTAATTATAGTTATTTACGAATATATATCAATTATATTTTATAAAATGATACAGTTAATGCGGATGATATAGTTATCACTGTCGGTTATGGGAAATGATATGTCTTGCAACAAAAAATAAGAAAAGCTTTCTTAAAAATACAAAGTTTTCTAGTTCACTTTAAATATCAAAAAGTCACACTGCCATTGTTTTCTCTATACATACTGTCCTTACTGACCTTACTTAAATCAAATTGCGATTCTTGAGTAGTTAAAATCGCACCCATCTGCATCCAATGTAACCATAAACAATCCCTATCCACTAAGACACAGAAAAAACTATCGGTATAATACTAAGCCGAAATGCTTCATAGAAACCTCAAGTCCCTTGATCACTGGAGTACTAATGTAACTTCGCGTAAATGCCCAATTGCATGAAAATACCTATACCATACCCTCAGGACAAGGGGCAATTACTTTGGCACAAAGAACTTATTCTTTGTTAATAATACCATTATAAAATGTTATAATTTCAAAGACGCCAGCTTTAAAACAAGAAATTTTGCCACCAAGAACATAACCAGAAATGACCAAAGACACAGAAAGTCATATATTAAATACGTATTCATTCTAAATAAGATTATTTATTACCTTCAGAATTAGTAATTTAAAGTCAAGATAATTTACTCTCTTATGGCAAGTGCTGGCCGGTGCTGCCTTTTATCAAAAATGATTTTTTACCACTAAGTCTTAATTCTGGGTAAAGTGAAGCAGTTTCAGGGATATTGGACCAATCAGATTTGGTATATTAATATTAGGAATTTCCGAAACAGCTTCACCCTGCAGGATAATCTCCTTAGCATGAGCATGAAAATATATAGGACTCGCGCTTGCTATGTTCCTAATATTACCTCCTAATATCTTCCGCAGGCTGTTTGTATGCTTATACATAAGCATATCTTCCACTTTTACCGAATAAGTCATCGCACATTTCATCACTACCCCTTCAATACACATTTTTATATTTATTTTATTGATTATCATCAGGTCAACATTACGTACTTTTATTTAAATGTTTATTTTTTTAGATTTGTTTTGTCTTTAACGAATATGTCCATTATTTCCATCTATTTATATTATTTCCAAGATCTATTGGCACCTCTATTAATTGTCGCCAAATCTAGTGTCTTGCCATGGTTTCGGAGTGTTCGGTTTTTAATTAATTCTAATTTTAGCATTATTCGGTTTATTTTGTAGCCTAAAGTCAGAATTCAGTTAAATCCCTAGTTAAAGGAGGATATTCTATTGTAACAAGTTAAGAGTATAAATTTGTTTACATTTCAACTTTCCAGAGGAGACTTAGCGACTTAGTAAGTATGTAGAATTAAAACTAATAACTTAGATTAGCATCTTGATTCAAATCGACGATCAATTTGTAAATAGATAAATTAGAGCAAAAAATGGAAAAATAATATACTTTACTATATGACAACCACTCAATATCCAATATTAGACGCTACCAACACAAATGTTAAATAAATATTCGAGCTTTTTAACCTTCTAATCCAGGCACAATAAAATATTAGAAACAATGTAATTTTACCATTTCCAAGAACATAATATAAAGGGAATTTATATTAGTGGCTGAATTTGTATATTCCTTTAATCACAATGCCGTTGACAAATCTAATTAACATTTGGTTTTATTAACAAAGGAAGCAGACCTTTTCCAATACCATTTTTATTTTCCTCTAAAAAAATCCGTTACTTTATTATTTTGAATTCATATCCAGCAAAAGCTCTGGAATCAATCTGGATCATTTATGATAAAAATAAATAACAAAATGATTGATGGAAGCTATTAAACAAGAAACGAACAACGCAATACAATGACTCGGATGCGACCCATTGCTAATGAAAAATATATCTTTTTAATGGCATTGAGTTTGTTTGAATGATTTATTGATATAGCTAGGTTGAGAGTTAGTATTTATTCAACAAAATTATCTGAAACTCTTTTGCTAAAAATTTGAATAAAAACCGCGTGGAAATAACTTTTTGAAATAAATGTTTATATAAGGCAGAAACTTACTACCACATATTCAACATTAAAAGAACGGAAAAAACATATACTATGGAATTCGGGAACAAAATCCTGAAATAACCACATTGGACGCTGCAGAGCTATGTGGCACTTTAACGAAACTTTCATCGCGCACAAACGGTCAAGGATCTCAATTCTCGACGATAATTTAAAATTACCCAGAGTTGCTTCTATTCCGTTTTTCCTTACCAAAAAAAACCTTTTTAGAAAACCGTCTAAGGAAGATGCTTTCGAGAAAGAGAATTTTTACTTGGTTGGTGATCGCGGCTTTCCAGCTATGAAGGTATAAGAACAGGGATAAACAACATTTTCCGATTGTTTAGAGATACAAATTTATGTAAAAGTATTTAGTAAGTATTTATTTCATAAATAAATTTATTGCATTAAATTTTAAACGCATTTTCCTCGTAAGAACCTTTTTCAACTGGTGCAGGAAAAATCAAAAAAACTATCCATTCGATTGGTATTCAATTCAAACATAATTGTGTTATTGCGTACACCAATGGCTTAATAACTAACCAGAATAATTATGTTAATATTCAGAATGTCATTTTTTGAGAACATCTAACATGGAATAAATTTTGTATTGTCAATTTGGAAGTAAAAATCGCTCGGACATGTAAACTATTATTTTATATTGCCCATTTTATAAACTAAAATACGCATATACAGGGTGAGCCAAAAAATAATTATCAATGCCAACTTTTTTTTTAATGGAAACACCGTATTTCTTTTATCATATTTTTAGAGAACGCCTAAAGTTGTATATTGGTGCGGAGAAATATCTTTAATAAAATGTAATACCAAATAAAATTATAGCTCCTTGATTACACTTAGTTTAAAAGGTGTTAAAATTGTCGTCCGTTCTACTTGCTAGCGCCAACCTAGTCGTAAATAAAATCCATTTATCAAATTCTGAATTGGATCAAAAAAATTACTTCAATTTTTTTTAGCTAGATAAAGACTGTATCAGGTATGTTTGTTTGTTGAAATAAGTACCTAACTGTCTTTAAACACTGACGTATTTTAAAATTCTGTACAAGATCAGGCTTAAAATGCGTCATTTAACTCATCGCATTGAAATATTACCTAATGATGGTCGGATACGGAGATATATCTACAACTCAACAGAAAGTGGTTAGATTATGTAGGGAAAAACAAATAGACTTGCCGCCTATAAGTCAAAGTACGATAAGTAAAATAGAGAAAATGGACATGTAAGATCTACATCTACTAAGAGGCAATTGACACTGGACGATAATATGAAATTAGATATACTCTTAACAATTGAAGACAATCCATTCATTGCCAACTGGAAGAGAAAATGGTATATGTCACACTTCAGTACTAAACATCCTTAAATTATACAAGTATTACCCTAATAAAATACAGCTTGTACAGTTACAGAAATTAGCAGAAGATGATCTTGATAGGAGTTTTGTGAGGAAATTATGAAATTAATTGACAGCGTAAACTCTCGTACCTAAATCAGAAAACATTATTATTATTACATATGCGAGATGTTACACGTGGCGACATCTCGTAGCAATCGAGCTATCCACCCAACCAGACCAGCGAGGTCTTTTCTCGCATATGTATTTATACATTATGTGTTGAAAACACTGTAAGGTCCCTTTCCTTTTCGTCAGACTCTATAGCCTTGCCGATGAGCCGTAATACGGCGAAACGCGTCCAAGGATTGGGTCTGACGGAAAGAAAAGGACAAGCATCTTTCTTTATTATTATTATTGTTTACGTATACATATCCATGTTAATCGACAAAATTTCCGTTATTTGGCAGATATGAATCCTCATTGGATGAGGGAAATGCATACCCAGTGGCCTCAAAAAATTAATGTTTGGACCGGGATTGTTGGGACTAGAAGGATTGGGCCCATATTTTTTGACAATAATGGAGTGCGATATTTGTCATTTCTAGCAAGAACTAGTTCCAAATTTAGCAGTTTTTTCCCCAGTACTTGGATACACAAGTGCCAAATGCGGATGTGTGTCTGGGGCGGGGAGAGGCAACTTTTTCTGTTTGACAAATTTCTATACAGTGTGTCCTAAAAAAAAGGTAAAATCACTTTCTTCGAGCTAGGTAGGTACGTGAAATTCGGTCGTTACATAGGAAAGGGGGAAAGGAACTGCATTGGAAAGTCAAAAATTGACAGAGTTTCGGTGATCTTAATGGAAAATAGGACAAATGGCCGAAAGTGGGGGAAGATGGTGAGATACGGCTTACTATATCTTGTAAATTTTTGACTTTTATACTGCTGCTGCTCGTACCAACATTTATATATATTAAGAATTGTATTCATTTTTTGGTTTCAAATGGGGCTACGAGCAGATAACTTTCACAAAGTCGACTTCAACGCTGAGAAACATGATATAAAAAGTGCAAATAAATGAGTTACGGCCGATCCGCACCTATGCATTTTTAACCCTGCGTTAAATTTGCATGAAATTTGGGATTCACATTTATGCATGTTATCGTGAGTGAAAGTTGCAGCGTTGTGCACCCTTGAAATAGAACTAGCTTTAATCATTTGCACACCTCCATGCAGTTTTATCAAAATTCCCTAGAAATTTCTGTTAGTGGCATTGATTTATAAATAAAACTTCTCATTTGACAAAAAAATAAACAAGAAATCAATAATAAGTCGTCTGCATCCATATTTTTTTTATTAGCAATGAACTTGAACTGAACTGGGTTTAAAAAATTCAAAGACTATCAAGCGTCAATTCGCTGTCGGTGGCCATGTTAAATTGCACCAATATTCAAACAAAAAGTTAGCAAAAACTAAATTTCAAATAAAGAAAATCATAAATGTGGACCTATTAGGACTTTTGATGCGCATGCGTAAAAAATCATGATTCAAAATTGCAGGGTGAACATGCATACGTGCGGATCGGCTTTTAATCAATTTTTTCAAGTCAAAATTATAACTATGTATGTCAATGTGTTCACCCATATAAAAAAATTCTAAAAATCGTTCTATTTTTGCCAGTTAAAACCCCTGTTCCAAACAATCTTTTTTGTGTCTAAATAACAATTACAATGCAATCTAAAGAATTTCCATTTATCAAATTCTGAATTGGATCAAAAAAATTACTTCAATTTTTTTTAGCTAGATAAAGACTGTATCAGGTATGTTTGTTTGTTGAAATAAGTACCTAACTGTCTTTAAACACTGACGTATTTTAAAATTCTGTACAAGATCAGGCTTAAAATGCGTCATTTAACTCATCGCATTGAAATATTACCTAATGATGGTCGGATACGGAGATATATCTACAACTCAACAGAAAGTGGTTAGATTATGTAGGGAAAAACAAATAGACTTGCCGCCTATAAGTCAAAGTACGATAAGTAAAATAGAGAAAATGGACATGTAAGATCTACATCTACTAAGAGGCAATTGACACTGGACGATAATATGAAATTAGATATACTCTTAACAATTGAAGACAATCCATTCATTGCCAACTGGAAGAGAAAATGGTATATGTCACACTTCAGTACTAAACATCCTTAAATTATACAAGTATTACCCTAATAAAATACAGCTTGTACAGTTACAGAAATTAGCAGAAGATGATCTTGATAGGAGTTTTGTGAGGAAATTATGAAATTAATTGACAGCGTAAACTCTCGTACCTAAATCAGAAAACATTATTATTATTACATATGCGAGATGTTACACGTGGCGACATCTCGTAGCAATCGAGCTATCCACCCAACCAGACCAGCGAGGTCTTTTCTCGCATATGTATTTATACATTATGTGTTGAAAACACTGTAAGGTCCCTTTCCTTTTCGTCAGACTCTATAGCCTTGCCGATGAGCCGTAATACGGCGAAACGCGTCCAAGGATTGGGTCTGACGGAAAGAAAAGGACAAGCATCTTTCTTTATTATTATTATTGTTTACGTATACATATCCATGTTAATCGACAAAATTTCCGTTATTTGGCAGATATGAATCCTCATTGGATGAGGGAAATGCATACCCAGTGGCCTCAAAAAATTAATGTTTGGACCGGGATTGTTGGGACTAGAAGGATTGGGCCCATATTTTTTGACAATAATGGAGTGCGATATTTGTCATTTCTAGCAAGAACTAGTTCCAAATTTAGCAGTTTTTTCCCCAGTACTTGGATACACAAGTGCCAAATGCGGATGTGTGTCTGGGGCGGGGAGAGGCAACTTTTTCTGTTTGACAAATTTCTATACAGTGTGTCCTAAAAAAAAGGTAAAATCACTTTCTTCGAGCTAGGTAGGTACGTGAAATTCGGTCGTTACATAGGAAAGGGGGAAAGGAACTGCATTGGAAAGTCAAAAATTGACAGAGTTTCGGTGATCTTAATGGAAAATAGGACAAATGGCCGAAAGTGGGGGAAGATGGTGAGATACGGCTTACTATATCTTGTAAATTTTTGACTTTTATACTGCTGCTGCTCGTACCAACATTTATATATATTAAGAATTGTATTCATTTTTTGGTTTCAAATGGGGCTACGAGCAGATAACTTTCACAAAGTCGACTTCAACGCTGAGAAACATGATATAAAAAGTGCAAATAAATGAGTTACGGCCGATCCGCACCTATGCATTTTTAACCCTGCGTTAAATTTGCATGAAATTTGGGATTCACATTTATGCATGTTATCGTGAGTGAAAGTTGCAGCGTTGTGCACCCTTGAAATAGAACTAGCTTTAATCATTTGCACACCTCCATGCAGTTTTATCAAAATTCCCTAGAAATTTCTGTTAGTGGCATTGATTTATAAATAAAACTTCTCATTTGACAAAAAAATAAACAAGAAATCAATAATAAGTCGTCTGCATCCATATTTTTTTTATTAGCAATGAACTTGAACTGAACTGGGTTTAAAAAATTCAAAGACTATCAAGCGTCAATTCGCTGTCGGTGGCCATGTTAAATTGCACCAATATTCAAACAAAAAGTTAGCAAAAACTAAATTTCAAATAAAGAAAATCATAAATGTGGACCTATTAGGACTTTTGATGCGCATGCGTAAAAAATCATGATTCAAAATTGCAGGGTGAACATGCATACGTGCGGATCGGCTTTTAATCAATTTTTTCAAGTCAAAATTATAACTATGTATGTCAATGTGTTCACCCATATAAAAAAATTCTAAAAATCGTTCTATTTTTGCCAGTTAAAACCCCTGTTCCAAACAATCTTTTTTGTGTCTAAATAACAATTACAATGCAATCTAAAGAATTTCCATTTCCATTTAGTAATATGTAAGCCTGTGTACGTAAACTCGGATCACAGAAAATCCATGCAAAAACTTAAACAAAGGCTCCACTGATGTAGTCCGCTGGATGAGCTAATTTAAATTGAATAGTCAATAGAGCTGAAATAAAGCGCCTCGGAAAACTAATGGGTCATCGCTTGAGTACTGCGTGTAAAATTTGTTGTGTAGGTATTATTAAAGTTAAATGGCATGTAACGAAGTGGTAAATAGATTAACCAGTCTACCACAATAGAGCCTTTTCAATAACTATTTATGCTGATACATTTTATATCCGGTATTAGCGCACTGAATTACAATAGTTGATGCACACATGCGGTTTTAATTATTTACGCAAATTGGAATTAAAACATGTCGGGTAATATTAGCGGGCACATTTAAAAAAATATATACAGGATGTTCCATTACTAATCAGTCACGGAGGTAGTTGTTACAAGCAAAATCTTGCAAAATCTGAGACCAAAATCAAGATATTGCCATGATTGTAAGACCAAGACCTAATCAGCATTTTTTTTGTTGTTTTATTGTCAAGGAACTTATTATTAGCTCTTCATTTTATTTAAATGTTTAATTTTTAATTACACAACCTTTTTTGTTAGTAACAAGTGGTGACTATGGTGCAGTATATCCATGATACCAACTATAATCTAAAGCAGCGGTTCTCAAACTGTGGTACGCGTATCACCAATGGTACGCGAGCAGACAATAGGACAATAGACGTTATGTACTTGCCTGCAACACTGATGTTGGTGTGTTTTCAACGGTGAAAACGGGGAATCCCAGGTCGTTTCAAGAGTAATCTGAGCAATGCGCGTTTATTCAGTGGAATATGGAAAAGTGGCTAAAAAGAGATATACCTAAAAACATTGGAAAATCCCGTTCCATCAAGTTCTACTTCAGAACAAGAATGTATTGTGGGTGAATATGAAAAAAATTCGTCCAAAATACAGAAAATAATAAGATATGATTAGGAATACACTAATTTCGGATTCTCGTTTACAAACTTAAACGATAAACCCAGGTCGCAATGTGTGATCTAATTTTGAAATTCTCTTGAATTAAAGCATGGAACCGTCATTATTGAGGCGCTACTTTAACACAAAACATTCTACATTAGAAAACAAGAATATTTTGTAAGTTGACTGAGATGAAAAATACGAAGAGAACTGTGTCGTCCTTTATCGGTAGTTCTAGAAAAGCGACGGAGGCATTCTTCTTAGTGAGTCTAAGAATTGCAAGGTGTGTGAAAGCTCATACTATCGGTGAACAACTAGTACTACCTGCTACAATTCATATTCAGTTGCTACTACACACAGAGGTAAGATGTCTTTTAAAGGGATACATGCTTAGCAGATTGTTCGAGGTGCATTCTGAAATGCAACTGTTTTTAATGGAAACCAATTTTGAATTGCGGGATTGATTAAAATTTACAGACGACTTATGGCTAACAACACTAGCTTACTTAGCAGACATGTTTAATCGACTCAATGATCTGAACTTAAGTTTGCAGGGTAAAACCACAAATTGATTTTTGGTAGATGACAAAATTAGATCTTTTTTCAGGAAATGTCAAATGATAAATGACAGTGTTTCAAAAAAAAACCTACAGTCATTTTGTAATTTAGAAAACTTTTTGACTGAACATGGAATGAGTGTGAAGGACGATCTTATTAGTAACATAAAACAACACTGCCAAATGCTGATTAACACGTTTGAAAAATATTTTAAAGAGGACTATTCTGAATTTCCTTGGACACGCAACCCCTTCACTTCGGAGAGCTTTCCCGATTCACTGACAAACGATGAAAAAGAATCTTTTATAGAGCTATCTTGCGATGGAGGTTTAAAAATGGAGATTGCCAAGTTAGAGTTGTCCGAGTTTTGGTTGAGAGTTAAAAATCAGTTTCCAACTTTGTCCAAAAAAACCATTGTTGTTTTTAATTCCATTTTCAATCACCTACCTTTGCGAAACTGGATTTTCTGCAATGCTGGAAGTTAAAAATAAAAATCAAAATAGACTTGATGCTGACCCAAACTTACGCATGAAATTGACTGCAATTGGACCTAACATCTCTTCTCTTATTGCAGCCATGCAGACCCATCATTCTCATTGACTTTTTAGATGTAACTAAATATTTGTAACTCTTTATTAAGAGATGTTTTTAAGCTTTTGCATGTTTATCAGTATTTCTTATTAAGCAGACACGGTTTTTTTTTTCAGTTTGATGGCACGCGTTTGATGCACATTGCACATGAATGGTACGCAAAAAAAAAGTTTGAGAACCGCTGATCTAAAGTATAAATTATGTTGTTTGAAAGTTTATTCCATAACGGTTTTATAATTCCATTATATTTTGCGCCTGAACTTGATTTAACACGTCTTTTATTTATTTACATCAGTATTCCAATAAATTGATTCAGTGGATATCCTTAAAATATCATAATATTGCTTTAAATCCTTAGGATTTGAACTTGATAATCTTCATAAACCTCTAGTACTAACTACCTTCTTTCGATTCAAAACTATTTTGTCTGTCGATTTTTATCATAATAAAATCCAAAAGTTGAATCTGTTTGTTTTTGTATTTGTATTAAAAGATTTCGTCTTTTTTCTGTCATCATTTCAAGGAACTTCATCATCAGGTCATCTTATTACAATATTACACGGAATATACAAAAATATGACGCCTATAAAAGTATTTTTCAGCAAACACCTTGTAAATCGAGTGTAAATATTTAAGATAATAAATTAAAAAAATATATAAAGAAAAAAAATATTGATATTATTGTACCGGGTGATTCAATAAGAAAGGAGGTCGGCTATATCTCGGAAGTATTGTATATGTTTCTTTTATGTAGGGCTATATCACAGCCCCCGAAGTAGAAACAGCGGCAACCCTGGATGAAGATCGGATAGTCACGTGACTTGACACTAGTTGGTTGGCGTTTAGTGCGCAAACTATGCAAAACAGGTTATTTTCCTTTCCGTTCTCCTAATTAATTTGCATTTTTTATCCGCTTTTCATTGATATCTAACAGAAAGTTTAAGTGAAGCGATTGCTTAGAACCCCTACAAAATACTAGTGATTATTTTTGGTGCGGATTTTATGTAATAGCATTAATAAAGTGATAAATCAAGTGAACGGCCGGTGCCAGCCTGCCGTCTGTTTATCGTTCTCCTAAAATGGCGCCAGAATTTTGGATGTTTCTTTTATTCAAACGTTGTGTTTTTCGTATTTTCTAGCCTTTGGTGATAAACTTTATCGTTTTGTGCCTACAGAATTTATTATATTCTACGTATGTGTTGTTTACTTGGTTGTTGATTTAGCTCGAAGGTATAAGTGAATTAGGTTAAAAACTCCTGGGTGCAATTCGATTTTTACTTTTTTAGTGGCTGAAATAAGGGATATTTAATCCAAAATGAGTATTTCGATTGCCTGCAACATGGCGTAGCGGCTCAAGTGTCCCAACATACATTAATAAAGGGGTGCTATATACAGGGTGGGCCAACAAGGGCGCGTCGGCCACTACGTGCTAAACTGTTGAACTTATGAGAAAATTTTCTTAATAAAACTTATAACGTCTCGACTCTGCTATAACCTAAAATTATTTTCAAGTCTCAAAAAAGAGTAACACCAAAAACTATATTTTTGTTAAATGGAATACCCTACCTTTTTATGTGGCATATAAAGCCTCTGTCGGTTGTGTATTCAACTTTTAATTTGTATGTAGATCGAATGCAGCGTTGCCAAGTTATGAATTAAAGAAAGAAAAATCAGTCAAAAACATACTTTTTTTAAACTGTTATATCTCCGCCACTGCTTCTTAATTTCCCTGACAAAGTTACATGTAATCTAATGTTGGCCTAGTTTATCCTAGACCGTCCTCACTTTTCGATTTAATTATACAGGGTGCCCAGAATACTTGTTCAAACATCTCTATTTTCAACTCGATTTTAATTGAATTTCTTAAATACAACACCCTGTATATTATTTTGCCGTCGAAAAGCCTAAAGTGTCCCCTTTCAGAAAATATTATGTTTGCCGTATGTATCTCGCTATCATTTTGAGATATTAAGGTTTTTCCGTAACTTTACAAAGAAAATTTTAAAAATTGTAGGCGGCATGGCTCAAGGAATCGAAACAATTGCTAGTCATTGGCATAAAAATATTTATAACAATATAATATTATATTTAATCTATTTTTTTAGGTACAAAATATCAATAAACGCAACATAAATAAATAATTAACATAAACATAATTATTTTAAATAAATTAATTTATTAGATATTCAAACACTCTACCATTTTGCTGTAAACATATATTTAACCTGTCTGTTAAAGATCTATTTACATTTTGTAACATAAAGGGAGTAACTAAATTAAATGCTTCTCTTATTCTTTCCCGCATGTTTGCCGCTGTAGTTGGAGGTGTTCCGTAAACCAGATCTTTAACGTACGTATCCCCATAGGAAGAAATCAAGTTTTGTCATATCTGGTGACCTTGGAGGCCACAGAACAGGTCCGCGTCTTTCGTTCCAACGGCCAGGAAATTTTTCATCCAGAGTATTTCGAACTCCAATATTAAAATGAGCAGGCGCCCCATCTAACTGGAACCACATTCTTCTTAATAGTCCTAGTGGTATATTTACTAACAGATTATCAAGATCTTCATTTAAAAAATTTTGAAAAATATTCCCATTGAGGTGTCCATCAAAAAAATGAGGTCCTATTACGTGGTCTCCAATTATGCCTCCCCAGACGTTTAAGCTTCACCTATGTTGCTGGTCAATAGACCTTAGAAAATGTGGATTTTCATCAGCGTAGAAGTGCAAATTATCTCTGTTCACATGACCATTATTGTGGAATGTCGCCTCATCGGTAAACAATACAATATTAAAAAATCGTACATCCTCTCGAATTCGAGCAAGACCCCAATTACAGAAATTTATTCTATTCTCAAAATCTTGTCCATCAAGTGCTTGATGCAGTTGCACACGATATGGATGGAACTTATTCTTACGCAACATTTTCTTCACAGAAGTTTGACCTAAGACCAACAAATCACTTATGTCTACTGTACTTCTATGTGGATCTTCAAAAACAGATAAACAACACTTAAATTCATTTTCTTCGTTTACCACTGGCTTTATTCTTTCATGCTTTTCGTACTTAACTGTCCCAGTTCTGTCAAATCTATCCATCAGTCTTTGAAATGATCTTGCATTTGGATGCGTTCTATCAGGAAACCTCTCGCAGTACACTCGGGATGCCAGAAGACAATTCTTTAAGCATTCTCCAACAATATAAATCATATCAATTGATTCTTGGTTCATATACTTCATTTTTACTACAAAATACTTCTTATTGAAGGAAGATACTATGCACAAAATGGCACCAAATGTCACAGGATTACAAAAGTAAAATTACTGACAGCGACATACCAACGAATAGCAATTGTTTCGATTTCTTGGGCCATGCCGCCTACGATTTTTTTAATTTTCTTTGTAAAGTTACGGAAAAACCTTAATATCTCAAAATGATAGTGAGATACATACGGCAAACATAATATTTTCACTTTAGGCTTTTCGACGGCAAAATAATATACAGGGTGTTGTATTTAAGAAATTCAATTAAAATCGAGTTGAAAATAGAGATGTTTGAACAAGTATTCTGGACACCCTGTATAATTAAATCGAAAAGTGAGAACGGTCTAGGATAAACTAGGCCAGCATTAGATTACATGTAACTTTGTCAGGAAAATTAAGAAGCAGTGGCGGAGATATAACAGTTTAAAAAAAGTATGTTTTTGACTGATTTTTCTTTCTTTAATTCATTACTTGGCAACGCTGCATTCGATCTACATACAAATTAAAAGTTGAATACACAACCGATAGAGGCTTTATATGCCATATAAAAAGGTAGGGTATTCCATTTAACAAAAATATAGATTTTGGTAAGTATTACTCTTTTTTGAGACACCCTGTATTCTTAAAAATAATTTTAGGTTATAGCAGAGGCGAAACGTTATAAGTTCTATTAAGAAAATTTTCCCATAAGTTCAACGGTTTAGCAACTATTGACCGACGCGCCCTTGTTGGCCTACCCTGGTATGCTAACTATTATAACTGATTTAATAGATTTAACTCTAAAAAGCATAAAACAGGATGAATTCTTCAGTGAATTCTTTTCAATGTGTTTGTGGTTTGTGGTAGGGAGCATAAAACGCTTCTTATAAATGCATGGTTTGTTCAATATTTATAAATATTTTGCTAAACGACTATGTTAAGAATAAAAATAACCAATATGCTGTAGAAAAATCTAAAAACAAGAAAAGAAAAATTGGATACCTAAAAAAATATTAATTGGTAGTTTTTAAATTATTATTATTTGGTTTGTGTAAAATCACATATTCACAATTCTGTTCTCGATTTACTACTTTTTTCTTCATCTAATTTTAATTTAATTTATTTTGTCACTAAGAAATATGTCGGTTCAATATCATGGCCGATTATCTTCTTTAACCTTATTATTCATTGGCGATAGTCTCGAGGTGTTGGTCTTACGTTTGCTCATCACTATACGAACACGGGATATCATAGATGTGACTACCCGCCAAAATTAGAAGATTGACGAAGATAAAATTATTTATTGATTTATTATATGGTAAGTGCATAGTTTATTATTAGGATGTATGTTGCATTGATTTTATTACTGATTAGAATGTGGCTGTATGTAGAGGCTTTTCCTTTTCCTAAATGAAAATTTCATTGTTCAAATTTTTGACTTCAAAATTTCTAAAGTTACTTCAGGTTAGTTTTTGCAACAATCTGTTGCTTTTAGCAATTATGTTTTTATGACACACGCTTTTCCCGTAAATACATCATACGTTCCAGTATGAAGCCATGCCTATATATTGTCGTTGGCGGGACAACAGTAAATTAAAAAATAAAATGACTAATTTAATTATTTAAATTAAAATGTTTATTTAGTACCTAATAACAATGCGTTAAACTAAGCACTAAGCTCTGGAGTTAAGAAAGTAAATGTTAATTTAAAAGAAGTATCGCTTATTCTATTAGTTAGAATCAAATAAAATGTGTACTCTAGGACTGTAATGTAATGTAGCACAATAATAATAGACCACTATGTTCTAATTAATTGCTTTGCGTTAAAGTTGGTCTGTAGTTTAAAACTTTAAAATTCCATAAGAGGATATTTAATATGTACTGGCCCTATACTATAATAATATCATTTTTGAAAAACCTCTCTTAGTAGGTATTTTTGAAAGTATCAGGTAATCAAATTAGTATAATGTTTTTGATTTATCTATTGATAATACCTACCAACCCTGCAAATACATTATTGATAAAACCAAAAAGAGGTCATTAATTTATATATTTTAGTTCGTTTTCCCAAATACGTAAAAGTACTCGAAGAGCGAAAAGATGTCAAAGGGGTGCCCTGACATAAAACCCCATTCATGAACCAATGTACAATGGAGTATCAAGTTTTTTATCGGTCTAAATGGGCAATTAGGGGATATTTTATTCTAAATACTACCTATACGTTTTTTCACAAATTGAAGAAGAAAGTGCGTATATACAGGGTGAGGATTTTAAAGTGTTACAACGCAATATCTGAAAAACGGCTATAAATATTTTAGTGAAATTTTGGGACGTGGATAGGGAGGTTGGGGGACAAATTTTAAAATATTTTTGATATTTACCCCCCCTCCAGATTTGATGTGGCTAGTGACAAATTTGAAATGTCAAATGGAAAGGTATTTTTTTTTTTGATAATTCGATTCCTCGTCAATAACTACGTAAGTGAGCAGAAAATTGTTACATTTGCTCTACTAGTTGCTTAGTTACGAATTTTTCAATAAATAAAATAGGAATACTTAAAAATGATAATTCCTTAAAAAATCTAACGACGATCATGCTTCAAAAGGTGTTCGAAATGACCCCCATCCATTTCTAAACATTTTGCAATTCTTTTTTGACACATGAGTTGCGCACGCGAGTTAACATTTGAGGCGTTACTAAATTACATGCTTGTTGAATACGATCTTTCATGTTTTCTGGTGTGGTCGGTGGTGTAGCCATAACTTTCTCTTTTATAAATCCCCACAAGAAAAAATCTAATGGGGTTAAATCTGGTGACCTTGCAGGCCAATTTACAGGACCACCACGACCAATCCATCTGTTTCCAAACATTTCATTTAGTGTATCTCGAGCTTGTCGGGCAAAATGTGGCGGAGCACCATCTTGCTGAAACCATAGTTCTTGTTGATTTCCATTATTATTCAGAAGTTGTGGCAAATCGGTTTGTAAAAAATTATTATACATTTCTCCATTTAGGTGACGATCAAAAAAATGTGGTCCAATGACTCTATCTCCGACTATGCCACACCAGGTATTAACCGACCAAGGATGTTGGTTTGGCAGAAATCTCATCCAGTGAGGATTTTGAGGTGCCCAATAGTGTAAATTGTGCCGGTTGACCTTAAATTAAGAAAAGCAAAATTGATTGAATCAGTATAAAATTAAAAATAAATCTAAATGTATGTGAATATTCTCTAAACACCCGTTAACGGGTGTTTAGATATGTATTTATTTATGTATACCCATCAAGTAGTGGATTACATATTTTTGATTATTAAAAGTTACATTAATCCATATTGATTTAAATAATTACCTGACCACAATTGGTAAATGTAGCTTCGTCAGAAAATACTATCTTTCTTAAAAATGCATTGTTTTCGTGAATTAAAGTTTGTAACCACGTACAAAATGTAATCCTATTTTGAAAGTCTTGGCCATACAATTCCTGATGAATAGTTATGTGGTAAGGGTGAAAATTGTGCTTGTGTAAAATAGCCAGTACCGATTTTTGGCACATTCCTGAATCACGAGCAAGTTCCCTTGAACCAACATGAGGATTTACAGCTATTACACCCAACACTCCAACGGCCATATCGTCATTAGTTTTTGTTTGTCTTCTAACTCTGTTCTTATTTTTTAGGATTCCCGTGCTGCGGCCTCGATCTTCTAATCGCTTAAATGCCATATGAGATTTTTGAATGGCGGGAAACCTAA
Source organism: Polydrusus tereticollis (assembly GCA_963920685.1). Lineage (NCBI taxonomy): Eukaryota > Metazoa > Arthropoda > Insecta > Coleoptera > Curculionidae > Polydrusus > Polydrusus tereticollis. The sequence continues at coordinate 65,808,914 of OY987329.1, forward strand.
CAGTCCACAATTGCGCCGCTTCCCGGTAGTTTTTTCTACATTCTCCCAGAATTAACAACATGTCTATTTCAATGTCATAAGATTGTTCCATAATTGCACTGAATAATGAACTTTATCAGATTATCACTACTTGTCAAAGTCGAAAGTGGTTTCCTAGGATACAACATAATTAAAGGTTTGGATAAACAATAATCATAGGTGTCATGATTTAAAATGTGTAGTTTTAAGTATTCCTATTTTATTTATTGAAAAATTCGTAACTAAGCAACTAGTAGAGCAAATGTAACAATTTTCTGCTCACTTACGTAGTTATTGACGAGGAATCGAATTATCAAAAAAAAAAATACCTTTCCATTTGACATTTCAAATTTGTCACTAGCCACATCAAATCTGGAGGGGGGGTAAATATCAAAAATATTTGAAAATTTGTCCCCCAACCTCCCTATCCACGTCCCAAAATTTGACTAAAATATTTATAGCCGTTTTTCAGATATTGCGTTGTAACACTTTAAAATCCTCACCCTGTATAGGTAATGATTATGTGAAGTAAAATATTAACTTTTTTAAATGTACCTATACCTAGGTAGACAATCAGAGAACTGAGAATTTTAATTTTCGATGGAAATTAATTTTCTAGTTAAAATTTATTTGTTTTTCCAAAAACTAACAATATCGCATAATAGTATTATACTCATGCATAGCATAAATTTTCAATAATGCTGAGCGAACAAGATTTTACTAGCTTGCAGTAGTTTGTACACTATTCGCCACAGTATAAGGTTGGTTGGTTTATATATGCATGATTCAATTGAAACTTCGTTTAACAAGAATAACATCAATTTACTTCATTTGAATGTAGTACTTGCGGATACTTGATGAATCAGTATTTTTTTAACGTTAGACACACTGCACTATATTATGTATGAAAAACAGATATAATACAAGACACGGAACTGACACGGAGCGACGGGTTTACAATCAAACTTGCAAACCGGTTAAACACGCAACTGTTTGGTGACGCCCGTGTATGAAAGTAGAGATTCGTACACGGGTCGACCGAAACGAGATCGATTTTAAATCAGTTCCCAATTGGTTGCGTGCGATCGTTCTTGCCGGTCGCGATACAATTCAGTTGCACAGTTTCACACAATTGTGCATATTGTCGAAACAAGTGACCAATAACATAATATATCATTTGTTGGAGAGGTGGAAAAACATGAAGTACTCTACAACTGTAAACTTTCTGAGCACTCAAGAAAAGACCTAACGGAGAAAGCATGGCAAACTGCTGTCTATTTCAAACGATTGCTCGTTCTGCTGCTACGAACAGCCTATATTTCATGTTTTTTTGTATATACAAGGATGGTACCAATATTTCTTTCGTACTGCTGTTCGTAGTCTGCGGTATTGATAATAGACCATTAGATCCTTTTCATCTGAACTACTACTTGACATATTGCCACAACTAGCTTTACGCCTATAAACTATGGAAAGTGAACAGCGACTGATCCAAAATCAGCGGACAGATGTCTCATTCTGGTTGCACACTGGTCGTGAGTCTGACTATTGTGAAACCGGTTTGAAATTCGGGTTGCAAACCACTCGATCCGTGTGCGGATGGCCTTAGAGAAACATAAAGCATTTTTCGTTACACACACGAGAATATTTACACTCGTTGGCAGGAGAAAAACAGCTTACTCGCTGAATAGTACTACGAGGATTTTTATTACAGAGCGGAGAAACAACACAGTTTTTGTGCCTTCCAAAATAGAATCGGTCTCGTGGAACTCGGTCGCGAAGCGAACTTCTCTCGTCAAGATGTTGTTAGCGAGTCGTTGCCGAAATTCACCGATGCATTGAAGTGGCCAACCTACTTTTCTCAGCGTTACCGTCGGGGATCAATTAGTCATTAAACATGTGAAGTACCGGCCCACGAAGTCCGCTGTCGTAACTACCGTCGCGATCTTGTTTGTACATAGCCTATCAGAAAGTCAAGTGAGTCTTAGAAGAAATTGCTGCGGTGTCAGTGAAATATCCGACAAAGAATTCTAAGTTATAAATAAATTTACTTTAGAATATTATACATTTTAACTCGAGAAATAATAATTCCTAGAACCAAACTTAATATTGGTGGTATATTTTGTAAAAATATACCGATTTTAACGGTCGTCTGGAGCAGTTACAATACTTTTTCAAGCATTTGGGTGCAATATAATTTAAAAATATAATTATTCCTAGGTGGATTTCTTTGTAGGGACCGCTTCCAACTGCGTATTAAATATTGTTGACGCTTTATTTAATTTAGCAGAATATTTCTACTTTGTGGTTAAATAGAATTTTATGTCTGGATTTTATTTAGATTATTACACCTTTTTGCAACAAATGCACTTGCTTAATTTTCCTTTAGTTGCCTATACTGTTATGATTTCCTATAATTTACCAAGATGTTATAATTTATTTAAAACATTTTGTGAAATGTGCGTTTGAAATCTGACAACATGATTTAATCTTTATTCGCTTAGATTCGTATCAAAATGTAATTTAAATCGGAGTAGAATGATTCTTGATAAAATATACAAAACAAGAAACTTGCTAAAATGTTTTAACACAAGATTTACGATCCCATTAGGCAATATCAACCAATTCAATTGCAATTGATTAGCTACAGTCGTGCTTTGTGAATCGATAGGTATAGACACGCTTTACTGTTGAGATCGGGGTCAAAGAACTGAAGCAGAAAACAATACTTTTCAGCTAAATGTTTGAATATTTTTTCTATAGTGATATCGAATAACGTTTCTATTTCCGTAGATTTATATAAAACTGGGGTATGACCAAACTAACCACTGAAATAATTAAATGCAATAATTAAATTTGTTATAATTACAAAAACGCAAATAAAAACAGTAAGTTGAATTTTTTAGCAATCTAGTTTCATTAAAAATAAAAAGGATAACTATATAGCATATCAGAGAGAGCCGACAGAAAACTGCAGAGTGCAGATTACTAACTTGAAATGATGTAAAAATTAATATTTCCTATTTAATTCCTGCTACGTTTAATAAAATTTCTAAAGTAAATCATTGTAGCCACAGTAACCCGTTACCATTTCATTTTAAAGAAATTGTCTCACTATTTTTTGCCAATTTTTCTTTTCAGATCATGCTACTGGACTAATCGTGGAAGGAGAGTAACTTGACACTGGCGTGGTGGCGTTATCATATTATTTCTTATCAAGTTAGCTTTTTCCTTGAACCTTTAGTATTTAGCTCTAGTCTCTATTAAACTAACCTAACCCAAACAATAATCTTTAGTCTAGAAACTCCATAAATGGCCTAGCTAGCAATGCAATAGGGTGTGAACACCATTAAAGACATTACAATAATTGTTGTGTTCATACTCTATGTATTGCTCTTTAAGCCATTTATGGAATTTCTGGGTTGAAGATGATTGTTTAGTTAAATATAGTCGAAACGGGTCTTCAAAATAAGTTTGGCTTTGCTTGCCTATTGAAGAAATTAAAATTAAGGTAACATTGCTCGACATACCCTTCATGGCATATTTTATATGGAGGACAACTCGTATGTTTTATTCGATCGTTTGATATTTCTGAATTTTCTTGTTTGGCTAATTTTAGTCCCGTTAAATGGAAATATTCCCAACGTGACAGGAAAGCATTAACATCTTAGACAAGTAAAAAAGAGGGATATTTTTTTAAATGTGACTTAGACTGCGATTATGTTCGAGCTGCGAAAAACGATAAGGGAGGTAACTAGCGTCAATGCATATAATGAAACTAGTGAGGCTTACCTAAGAAAGCACATATAAAGTATGTAACACCAGAGAAAAATAATCAAAAAGTGGTCGTCGTTTATATCAGTCTCAAACTAAATTTATCTATCCCAAAAAACATCGGAACAAGGAGCTGCGGTAGTACGAAACCCATTATTGCATCTTTGTATATTGCCAACGTTCCCGCCGATAAGACTTGGACCAACACTCCTACTACTACTACTTTTTTTTTATCAGTTTTGTTTTGCTATGAAAAATTAATATAATATTTTAAAGTCTCCATGCTTACTTGTGCAGATCAAGATAAATACCACTGCGCTAGGACGGTAACAAGAAATGCTATGATGTGTAAAGTCCCACTTAAAACAATGTAGATATGCTTATTCTAAGAAATATTTCACAAGTTTCTTTGATATGCAGGCTTGCCTAATTAGTGTTACTTTAACTCAGGTTATTTTTAATAAAAACGAAATTGATTCGTGACACGAAGATTCACCGACTTTACATTTTATCAAAATTCCAGCCTTCAAACACAAATTGGGTCGTTTATTTTAAATCTGGCAAATCTTTTAAAATAAAGTTTTCAGCTCAGGTCGTATTAGAAAAAATCACGGTCCAGGGCAAAAATTTTAATTAACATACTTTTACGAAAATATCGCCGTACATACCGTTTTACCTTTTGCCGTAGTTGGCAGCCTTGTAATGTAAAATCTAATTTGAATGTCAAATATTTACATTTCACACCAGCAAAAATTAAAACAGTGACGAGGAAAAACTAGGACGAAGGTTATGTTTTGTTAACTAATATTTTTTTATTTACTTATTATAAAATATGCGCCATAGAAATGCTAATTTGTAAGCATCTTATAAAAATCTCTAAAATAGCTGTAGGATAAATTATACCGCCATAGGGAACACAATATTTGCATCTCAATATCATTTCAAATATGTATATTTTAATCTTGTACTTTTTGTTCTCCTGGACTCAATATTTCTGATATAAATATTACTGATCTTCCAACAGCTGATCCAGTGTCTAAATTCACACTGCTTGGAGAGTGTGAGGGTGTGTTAAAGGAGTGAATGCAACACACGCTTTTCGCCGATGACACAACAGCAACGAACTATTGCTAAGTAGGGATCAAATAATTAGGATGGTACTTCCGATCAGAAACCTGGACGGAATTCTTGGAGTGCATGTGGACCGGCCACAGATATGGGATACCCATATTCGCTTGGTTGGATCGAAACTGGTAGGAAGCCTGAATCTCCTCCGTGGCGTTATTTCAGCATATTTATCTCGTATCCCACCCTCGTCATTCTTTTGGCGCTGACCGTCTTTTCGGTTTGCAGAGGAAATCCATTCGAATTCTGGCCGATTTGTGGAGGATTGAAGGCGTGCCTTCATGAATCTGGGTATACTCACTCCTTCAGCCATTTTCATCATGGAATCATGTTATACATAAAAATCCAACCGGCAACTCTATAGAACACAAAAATATTTGTCAATATGAGACACGAAATAGACATTGTACCAGACTTTGTACATTGTTTTAACAAATTACAGAGTAGATGAAGAATCTCCCATTTCATACTTTTAAAGGAAAAACTTGTGGCTTCCTCGATGAAAATAGTTTCTATAGCATCAATGAATTTTTAAATTTTGATTTTAATGTGTAGTATGTTTAATATAATTATGTACATTCTTAAATTTTATAAATTTTGAACATTTTAAATTGTGACGTTATGTGAATTGCTAAATGTAATATTAACATGAATAAAGACTTAAATTAAAGTATTGCCATTTTAGGCATAAGTTTTGGTATAATACCGGGTGTTTCATAATTGAATGCTAATCATTGAGGGTCTTAATTCTAAGATGATTTTAAGACAAAAAGTTTATATCAATACTTAATGATCCGTAATTACAAGGGCGCATTCTGAACCAAATTCAAGTAGAGAAGTTCATATAAACATGTGTCCTAGAAAGTTTAGTTTCAAGATACAGGGTGTCAAAGTTTAAAAAAAAATCGGTTTTTTATTAATATCTCAAAGATCCTTTTGCCGATTTTGATGAAATTTCAGATGTCAGTGTTCTTCGTTGTAATAAGATGCTAAGTTAACTAGATAATAATTATGGGTTCCAGTGGCGTCCCGGGGAGCAGTCCCACGAACAATATTGACAAAAAAATTTACGCCACTGACTTGTTTAAAAATTTTATATTGTTTTCGGGTTAGGCAGCTAAAAATACAACTTTTCTGTCTCTTGATATTTTTCGTATCGTACTTCGTCTTCGAGAAAAAAAATAAAAGCCACTTCATTGCACGTCAAAAAATTATTTTTCTTGAAAACCAGACTTTTTAGGACACATGTGAATGTGAATTACGGCCCATTATTAAGTAACACCCTGTATACTTAGGTCCAAAGCCACTTTAATTTTGAGATACACTCTATCCCTAAAAGAGAATTAGGCTAACCAACAAAAAAGCAGCCAAATTAGTCGACGTATTTCACAGATAAAACTTACTGTAAACAACAGAAAGTGGCAAAAGATCAATTTTTATTTTCGACGAAAAAACAGATTACAGGGAAAGACAGTGTTGATAATAATGTGGAGGATGACAGTGATGCCTCTTTCCAGATTTGCACCTCGGAAAATTAATTGATTTTTTATTTATTTATTTGCTGAATACAGTGAGAACCTAAAGGTTGGAACAAATTCATTTAAAATTTATGGGCTTTTTTTGAAAAAAAGCTCAGACCTGTTAATTTTTTATGGTACGCTTAAGTGATAGAGAGCGAATAAAAATATTAATAATTATTGGTTATGGAGAATGCGCACACAAATGGAAGTTTGCAAACCCTTAAATAACAAGTATCCTCGCAGAGAACCGTTATCTCGATCTACTGTCAGTAAAATAGAGAGATTTAGGTCACGTTAGGGAAAATTATACCAAAGGTCGACCTGCGGTATTAGGAGATATACAACTAAATGTGTTATCGTCGGTTCAAGAAGACCAACATAAGGCGAGTAGTACTATTGCTTTGGAAAACCATATCTGCAAAACAACCGTCCTAAAGTATTTAGACAAAAATAAATTCCATCCTTACAAAGTCCAATTGGTTAATGAAGTCACTGAAGATGATTCAGACAGAAGAGCTTGCGAGATAATGATGAATATGTGCAATAATCATCCACTGTTTTCGAAACGAATTGTATTTTCGGATCAAGCAACGTTTTGTTTGAATAGAAGTATAAACAAACAAAACTGTCGGTATTGGGTTACAGAAAATCCACGCTGAATTATGGAATGTCACACCCAATATCCTTAGAAAGTTAATGTTTGGGCCGGCATTGTTGAGAATAGAATTTTGGGACCCTTTATTATTGGCGGAAGTTTGACAGGTGAAACATGTTTAGAAATTTTAGAAAATTATTTAGTACCGCGGCTTGCCACATTATACCCTAATCCAGAAGATCCTGATGCACCGAACAATTTCTTGTGGGTATCAGCAAGACGGAGCTCCGGCCCATTACACCCGCCGTGTACGGGAGTACCTTAATACAGTTTTCCCAAACCATGGATTGGCCGACAAGGTCCAATTAAATGGCCGGCCAGATCTCCAGATTTAACCCCTTTAGATTTTTTTTAAATCTTAAGTCTAAGGTATATGTTAACCGCCCAAATAATATTGAGGATTTAAAGAACAGAATAGGAGGTGAAACAAGATTGATAGAACCTTACGTCGTTAATAACGATCTGCAAGAATTTGAAGATCGTCTCGAGTACTGCCAGACTGTTGGTGGAGGTCATTTCCAACATTTGACAAAGTGACTTTTAGTTTCTTTTGAGTTTTCTTTTCTTTTCGCTAATAAATAATGTGTTGCTGTTTTAAGTTAAAACACAGATTTCTCGCAAACGGTTGAATTTAAGTGTATGACATAATATTTTATGAAATATGTTTAGAATTTGATGCAGAATCCAAAAAAAAATATTATAAAATAGAGATCCATTTAAAAAAATAAGTAAACCGTCATAACTTGTTTTTGGGATAAACTGTACACATAAAATAAGCTTCAAAAAATGCACAATACAAATAAAAAACTGAGGGCTCCGAGCGTTCTAAAAAAAAACACGTGAATTTTAAATCAGTTTTTTCCAACCTTCACGTTCTCACTGTATATATTTTTTATATATATTGTATTTACTTCGTTTGTTTAACATACTTTAATTTGAATGTTTACTTTTTAATATTTCTGTTTTTCGTTCCCATAATTATGTTTCCAAAATTTGCTGAAATACTGACTGAAATAATGTAACAACACTACAAATTTCAACGAAAGTAACGACAAATAAGAAAACTTATCATCAGCTGTTGGATGCAAGTATGTTTACATTAAAATTTAATTCATTCTTAAAACAGTAACTAAATCACCTTGACATACCCATTTCGCGTATGGATATTTAGATTAATAATTAAGTATTTCACTTACGTAAAATTTAACTTATGCGTTTTAGAATGAGGTAATTGAATGTGTAGTGGGCGAAAAACTATCTACATTAAGCGTGACACTAGAAACATGAGTATCACATAATATGCTCAATTGTACATCTATTCATTAGTTTAATAATCATTGATTAATAAAAGTCTCCACGTATATTTAAACAGGAAAAAAACTATTGTGAGAATATTTAAGTACTTACTACGTTTTAATTGATTTTTGTCATATTTGTGAACCTGAAAAACGGTGCTATGGGTTTGTCAAAAAGCTTTATGAAAAAAGTAATAAAAAACTTAAACTGTCTTTTATCCGTTTGTACGCAGGTATACACTTATGCATTTGTCTTGCCGTTTACAGCAGTAACAATTAAAAAAGGGCGGCCAAAGTTTTAACGAAGGTAACGAGTGATTTTTAATTATTTTGCTCAAGGGAGGCCATGCATTTTAAAAGCATCATGGCCGTACTGCGTAGATAAGATGACATGATTGTTTTATGACATTTACGTCTTATTTGAATTTGTGTATTTGTAAAGTTTAAAAATTGGAGAAATTTTGTAATTTTTGCAGTTACTTGAAGGTAGGTTACTATTGCTTTAACTAATATTTCTCCAGGGAGTCGTATTTTGACTATTATAAAGTGCTATTTACAGGATATGATTTAATTTTTTTTTTTTTTTTTATTTTTCAGCGTATCAAGTTTTGGTGAAGCTTTGTTGCCGGATTGAAAGTTCTACAGTAAAAATGTTTAGTGAAGCACAAAAAATTTTTATTGTTGAAAGTTTTTTTAGAAATGGAAACAAAATAGGCGGTGTGTGGAATTACTCTATGCATGACTGCTTTGATGAATTTCGAACCGAGTTTCCTGATGTTGCGGTGACCTTTCATAATTTTCGTACTGGGTCACAATACCTAATTGATAAATTTCGTCAGACTGGTTCTGTTCAACATAAAAAAGGGGCTGGAAGACCAACGAAACGATCGAATGAGGTTATTGAAGAAGCGCGACAAATTATGGAAAATAATCCTTCAACTTCTATTAGGCATTTATCTCAACAAATTCAGCAAACGGATTTATGCTACAGTACATGTCAAACACTTTTGAAAAAGGATCTGCATCTATACCCTTATCGTGTTACGACTATTCATGAACTCCTTCCCAATGACGTTCCCCAAAGACTTAATTTTTGTGAATGGTTTTTAAACAATTTTCAAGAAGAAAATAGTGGTGCTTTTGAAAAAACATTTTTTACCGATGAGGCTTATTTTTATTTATCAGGCTATGTTAATTCACAAAATATGCGAATGTGGAATACGCAAAATCCGCATGTTTTTGTAGAAAGACCTCTTCAAGTTGGTGTGTGGGCAGCAATTAGTTCTAGAAGAATAGTAGGCCCAATTTACTTTGATGGCACAATTAGAGCTGAGAGATATCGGATCGAAATTCTGACAACATTTATTAATGAGCTTCACGATGATGAATTGCGGGAAGGTTACTTCCAACAAGATGGCGCTACACCTCATGTAACCAGAGAAAATTTTAATTTTTTAAGTGAATTTTTTGAAAACAGAGTTATAAGCCGAAATACGCAACAAATATGGCCACCTCGTTCCTGCGTTTTAACACCCTGCGATTGTGGCCTTTTATAAAAAAATCCATTTATCGAACACCAATTGAGGATATAAATGATCTTAAACGAAGGATTTCAGAAAAAATTGCCGAAATTAATAATTCTCCAAACGTATTGGTTAATGTGTCTCTGAGGGTAAGAAGAAACATCAGAAGGTGTCTAGAAGTAGGAGGCGGCCATATAAAGTAGACTTTCAAAGTAAGATAGCTCAGGATTTTATATTACATACCGTCAAAAAACATTATTTTAGGTTTTCAACGTGACAACGCTGCTTTCTTGCAAATTCGCCCTATGATTTAATCTACGCGCTACTGCTACACTATGTATACTGGGTCACAGCTGACCTTGAGCAAAATAATTAATAATCACTCGTTATAAATGGATATTAGGTGTTTGACTTGCAGTAATAAACTCAGAGTAGCAACCTTAATTAATGCCTGTAGGTTTTACTGAGACACTCATGAGATCTTTATTTCAAAATAGTTTAATTCCTAAATGGATACTCTGTATGTGGAATGTTTATTTTTGATGATTAATACCAGCTCATCGGTAATACGAGCAAATATAACGGAGTTTTTGATCTCAGACGATTAATTAAATCGCCGTGTTGGAATATTGACGACCTACATGCGAAGCGAACAAATTCGGTTACGAAACACGAATATGTAACATAAGCATTTTATAATCTGAGTTAGAGTAAAACATCGAAAAAGTCACCTGTGCATATTTAATTTGCATTTATTAATTTTTTTAAATCCCTTGACATTTCTGACAAAGATCATTAAACAGCTACAGCATGGAACATTATGCATGTTTGACGAAAAATAATTAAAAATATAAAAGTTTCTGTGTTTTTTAATGTATTTTTGGATTTACCACCATTTTCGTAGCACGGGTTATCAAGGTTTCCTTTCAGGAAAAATTAATATAATATATAGACCCATAAAAGTATTTAGGTTTATAATGCATTTCCTGATTTATTATACCCGTCAGCTAGAATAAAAATTTAAATTGAATACCTATGTAAATAAAATACATAACATAATTTAAATATATAGGTAAAGTCGAGGGTAAGGTTTCCAACTTGGTACATTTTCTAATACCATTTTACGGCAATCCTATTAACGATGTTTATTTCTTCAGCTCTTTTATCTACATTCATTATAAGTAAATTAAGTTACTATTAGAATATTATAAGTACATGGTGATTTTCTACAATACAAATAGTAAACCTGGCTCTTATTTACAAAACGTAATTTACAAATCTATAGTAAAATAATACCCTACTACAGGATACAGGGAAAATTACAAATTTTTACAAATAGCAAAAATTGAAAAACGTGTTTTGGTTTTTATTGACGTATAAATTAACAAATTTGAGAAACGATTAAAAATATCGAAAGAACATTCGGAGTTTAATAAAAATTAACAGGAAGTTTAACTTTTAAATATTTTTCAGGTGTCAGGCATTAGGTCTAGAAATTAAAATTATTTGGAATTATACACGGAGTTCCAAATAGTTTTGGTTTATCGAACAAACTTTTTATTTTTAAATAGAGCACTCTGTATATTATGATGTTTTCGGATTTCTTGACCGATTCCAAGAAAATTTTGTATGACATATCATATGTCAAAATTTAATAGTTTTTCAGTTATTAACGATTTTTCTGCCGATATGACTGCACAACAACTGCCGATATATCTCTATCTCTATAAATTATGATAAGAGTTTTTTTTAAATAACGTTTTTTAAATAATTATGCTAGCTAACACATTTTATTTTCAATTATGTTTTATTCAACCCCCCTAACTTGGCAACAAGCTAATGCAGCAATAAAATTTACAAAATTAAATCACTTATAGCGGCGTTTTTGAGAGATCACTAGTAAAGAGAACAAACGTCAACTCATTTTTTCCGGGCTTTTACAATGTCTTTCCAACCCTAGTTAAATTTTAATTCTTTGACGCCTTTAAAATATTTTACGAATATTAAACTAAGACCTATAGTAAGTCGGGTCGCGCCACTGTCGTTGTTTACGACTAAGAAGACAGGTGGCCATGCACATCCCCTTTTCTCCGTTGATGGGTAACGGCGTTGACATCGACAGGAGAGAAAAAATAATTTTATTTCTGACCGGTATATTATTAGCTTATAACGTCTTAGTTACGCGGGAATTATAAGGGTCATAACTCCCTTGGGATATTAAGAAAAATTTGACATAAAATCAAACGATTGACATCTAATGTCAATTTGATTGTCATCTATTGAAACATTTATTCCACTTTAAAAATAAACAAAATGTTACTAAAATCGGTCAGAAATAAAATTATCTATGTATCACTGGAATTCTAAGGGTCTCAATTACCTCGGGCAATTGCTGTCCCTCGGGCCAAAGGCCCTCGGGACGTAAACTTTGCCCTCGGTACTTAAGACCATTATAATTCCCTAGATACATAAATAACTATTATATCATTTATTTTTCTTTTTTCTAAAAAAGTGTTAGAGAACTCGTATGAAATGGCATTTCCTAATTCCTACTTGTTGTTATGGAATATACTATTAAAAGTAATAATAAGCTTCTGCTTTAACTGGACGAAGAAACAGTAAATGCATCTCCTTTACAGTTGAAACGGCCGTTTTTTGCTGGTGCATCATTAGTTCCACCTGACTAAAATCACATGAATCTAATTAAGATTACGAGATTCGAAAAGTCAAAACAAAGTCTAAGTTCATAAACGTCAAAATTTTCGTAGCTACCGTTCGGACTTAATAATAATAACAGCTATCCCCAATTACTTACCGCCAACACGAAAGTACGATAAATACGGCCCTGAAACGAACAGTTTTTAGGATTAAATTGAATTGCAAGGCACAAAAAGATTTAAAAACAGATTAAAGTTGACAGATCGAAACTGAAATTGAAAAATGACTTTGATATCAATGAACAACTCTCCAAATATGTTTGTCTCTGTCTAGCACGTTACTCTGAATTCGAGACGTATTGCGCAACCCCGGAGAAGCTCAATTATGTTTTTTTTCACTTTTAATGCTATAATAAATAAAGATGTAGTGTCGTAAATCACGTTGTCTCTTGATCGTATGTCCATGACGCACAGGCAAAGAACGACCGTTTCGACAGTATGTATATTATGCACAGAAATCCCGTGGCACAAGTTCAAAGGGGACGAACTGCCGGACTTAGTGACGTCAACGGCTCATTAGCGTTTTATTTGATTTTGATCTCGTATATTTCGAAAACTACTTATCGAATTGACTTTAAATTTTCAGGACTGACCATACCTGATAAATGCTTCATAAAAATTAGGTAAAGAGGGTGACTTAAGGTTTGACCAAATGAGCTCATTCCACACAAGAAAATAATGAAAATAGCGATGACGAGGATATTCCTGTTGCTGCAATTATCACAGCAAAAGAACAGGTTCAATGAAAAATAAAAATACAGAGCGTTTTTCTAACATGTTCCGAAGAACCACAAACTAATACTAAAATAACCAGATTATCCTATACAGTAATGCAAGAAATGGAATTATTTGTAAATGGTGAAAAACGAGGGCGAAACCTTTAACAGGCATATGAATTTTTTAAAATCGATTCCTCCAATAAATATAGAATCGGAACGCTGCTTCTCTTCAGCAGGTCATATTTGTAATAAGTTACGATCAAGCTTAAGAGACGACACGCTGGACGCACTGATTTTTTTACGTTCCTTCTTTAGGAATCTTAAAAGAAAATTAAACAGTGTGTATTTAGTAAACACAAACAAACTGTTCTAACTTTTCATGTTAGTTTTTTTTTGGAGATTAGTCGTGGGATTGTATACTTTTTATCCCGAAAATCCCGAGATCGGAACAAAGCTTCGGGACTGGCACCCCTAGTCATTACAAGCGACAAGATAACATTTTGGTAAATTAAACAATTAATTTTTTATAGTAGAGGAAATTAAAGTAGTACTTGTTATATTTCACAATATATTTCAGTTTCAATTAATTTTTAATGAAGAATAAATTAAAAAATGAAAAGTGTTTCTTGAAACGATTGACATTGGTTTGGAATCCATGTCGAGAAACGAGAAAATGAGCATTAAGTTTGTATCGCTTCCTTAGTGCAATAAGTAGATAAACTAAAATTAACAGTTTGGACAGATGGAATTTAAAGATTCTCAGTACAAAAAAATTACACCCTATAAGTAAATACAAATAATAATTAGCTAGTATACAGTCTTGTTACCTACTAATATTAAACTATAGTTTGCTAATTTAGTCGTCTTAGAGAAAGAGTTGGCAAATAAAAGATATGTACTTGTAAACGTTAACAGTAAAACGCAAATCACATTTAAGAAGCAACTGTATTTAATGTTTGTTAACAATTATAGTTTAATTTAAACCAAGAAAGTAAAAATATCACTCAAAAGACAATGCCACTCAGGGACACTTTCTAAAATTATTGTGTAAAATATTTATTGAGGCCCTTGACGTTTATCTCTGAAAGGGTGAAGGATTTATTTTTAATAAAGACTTAAGGTCGTCATATTTTCCTTTTTTTTAGACTATGGTAAAAAGGTTCTAGGTTATTATTTGCATAATATACCTTGCAAGGATTTTCGCATATTTAAATACGATGCCCAAAATTGTCTTTCCTATTTTCGTCAGTTTTGATTAACACACACACAAAAAGCCAGTAAGACACACTGCTATTTCAAATACACAACTAGATATCTCAAGCAGACCAAGAAGATGCAGGCAGGTAACTTATTAATATCAGTACAACTAGGTATCTCAACATATTATCTAGTTAAAAGTTTGGAGTTATGCGTTTGTAATCACTCACTATTTATAGGAACATTGGTTGTTCGTAGAAGATATCTAGTTAGATTCTACAAAATAGGTTAGATCTTAATAGATAACTTAAACTGAATATATTGTAAATTATCTAGTTGTTGCACTAAGGGGGTGCGTATGGTATTTTAAATTAAAATGGTAGGAAAATTGTATTAGACATGCCTTTCGAATAGGCATAAAAAATAGTAAGGGTTGTATTTCAAATAACATACTTTTAGGATTTTTTAGGTTTTTAAAATTTTTACATTTAGAAAGGCGTTTTAAAAATATCAGATAAGTATTTTAATTTTTGAAATGTGCTTAAGTTGCTACTAAACAATCATACTCCATAACTCAAATTTTATTTATTTTTGTCGGTCTGTACTACCTGTTTTTTTAGTTGCTTTAAAACACGATATTATTGGAAAAATCGTTATTATTTCACAAACTATTAAATTTAGACATATAATATGTTATACAAAATGTTCTTAGAATTGATAAAGAAATCTAAAAATGTTATAATATAAAGAGTGTTTCATTCAAAAAAAGTGTTTCATAAACCAAAACTATTTGAGGCACCCTAAATAATTCCAAATAATTTTAAATTGTAGGCCTAACGCCTCCCCATAATCCTGTTTTTAATAAATATTCAAAAAGTATAGTCGTTTAGATGTTATGGAATTCAGCGTTAAGAGCGGACCTGAATTATGTACTCTTTCCTTAAATTAACTCACCAAAACTCAACGTTCTTCAGATTTTTGCACTAATATTACCCTATCTGTTGGTACTAAACCTATCTAAAATCCTATTATAGGTTATTTTAGTCTAAAAAGGATTTACAAATTACTGGTGATTATAGTTAGTTACAAAAACTATGATGTTAAACAATATTGTACGAAATACAAAACTTCTCCTTCTATCCCTATTACAAAATTTTGTGCAATTCTAAGACTAGTCATACGGTTTTGTGTCTAAAGAAACCCAATATTAACAATAATTAAAATAAACAATAGACTGGGCAAGTTTCACTTGAATATAATTAACGAGTTAATAAGGTATATGTTTTTGCAGTAAATATAACCTTAACCTTTTTTTAATATACAAGAGGTATCCCTAAATTTCAAGTTAGCCTAACAACATAACTGTTGACATTCTGCCAAAATTGAGTACGTATACAGCATATCTTTGGAAAATACAAGTTAGGGTATTTCTACAGGGTGTCCGCTTATTAATGTGTACA
Organism: Polydrusus tereticollis; assembly: GCA_963920685.1. Classification (NCBI taxonomy): domain Eukaryota; kingdom Metazoa; phylum Arthropoda; class Insecta; order Coleoptera; family Curculionidae; genus Polydrusus; species Polydrusus tereticollis. The sequence goes on from OY987329.1 coordinate 65,824,917, forward strand.
CAGCAATGTATGCAAAAATATTAACACTAATATTTAAATACCTAACCAAACTTATCTTAGTTCAAAAGATTACAATATCCGAGATACATGGTATCAAAGTTTAAAAATTATTTTTCGATTTTGAGTTTGTGCAGAAAATTTAGTGTTTGGGGTTTGGTTAGTTAACAGTTTTAATAGAGATTGTCGAGGGTGCTGTCTACGTTCTTTTGCTTACGCTTAAAAGGTCACGACTTTTTACCGCCTTACGTTTCGAAAGAAGATATTACTTTGGCTATCTTTGTCAGGACTAGTTAAAATAGGTACCTATACCTTTTTATACAGGGTGTTTCTTAATGGTATACGAATACATAAGGGTGTTTCATAAAAATTAATGACAGCTTGTTTTATAAACTATAGACAACTAGACTATAGCAACAAATATATAAAAGAGTTTAACCGCTGCTTCCACAAAAAAGCGATCTTTCTCGACTTAATATTAGGGTTGATTAGACTGGGAATGGCAATTTTTTTCATAAAATTAGTCAGCTCATTTCTCGAGGATAGGAAATTCGCGATGTCATCGGAGAATACTGTCTCTACAGTAAGACAATATATCAGGGCCAAAGAACAAGTCTCCCCCTTCTCTCCGATTCTATATAGTATTATATACAACCGAGTTACCTAATTTTGGGCAAACGCAACTATATCTACCGCACACCGCTTCGAAACCGCCTAGTTGGTGATTTCAAAGCTGCAACGCCATGTAAAACTTCTAGAAAAATGAGTGGAAGACTGGAAAATTCGTCTCAATGAAGCAAAAACCCAGGCTACTTTCTTCTTAAAGTCAACGAGAACATTCCTCGAAAGTCATGTCAAAGTTAATATCACAGCAATAAACTGTTTGGAAAATCTAATAGCTCGGAGCCATCTATGAGAGATCTAAATTTTGCCTCCAAAAAAGTTTTAACTTCCCTGTCTCTCGGTTGTGATCTTTTGGACACTAAGGTTAGTTTGGTTAAATACGAACATTTTTTATACAGAAATGATAAAAAGTCTGAATTTGGCTTAAATAACTCCCGAACTAATAAATCTAAAATTACACAATTTCGGTGGTGTAGGTTAGAACATAGTCAACAAGTAAATAATAGACAGTTTGGGCAGTTAATTAAATGCAATGCAATTTACTTTTACCCATTCTGGTATAAGCCATAATATGTAGGTTTGCTGTGAACCATGCGGAAACCCTGTATAAGTTAAGAAAGTTTCAAAAAATAAATTGTTTCTTACAGGGTGTTTCATTAACATTGCGAAAAAATGCAGGATAAGTTTCTCCGCTTAAAAAACCCATGCCCGTAAATGCTTCGTTTCGGACGTACAGGGTGTTAAAGTTTGATCGTTATTTTTGTTTTTATTAAATAATTTTTGAAATAATGTCGATAATTGAACTAAAATTGGTATCTGGGAGTATTTTGTAATGCGAAATACGAATTTGATGTTAGTATGGCTCCCATTTGTAGAGGGCGCCACCTACTTGCAGGGTTCGCTGATATATATCAAGTGATATATATCATGATATTTTCACTTCAATAAATATCAAAATTCGTGATATATATCAAAGACGAAAAAATTATTAATTTTCCGCGATAAATTGGCTACACTGCATCATTAAACGGCAACGACGTATGATGCCGGTTGCGGCCGTCGGGGATTTACATGCTCGATCTCGTGTGATTCCCCTGCGGGTGCCGCATGCAGTTGAGATTTCGAGGTCGCTTATTATAGAGCATTTGACTTCGGCTATTCATTAAAGCAAGTTAAGCGGAAAAATATAATCTAGTTGAAGATTTATGATATATTGTTTACATAATCAACATGCCTAGAGACAAACATCCCATATGGCAGCATTTTCATTGCCAATCAAAAGAAAAAAATACTGGTAAATGGGCAAAATGCAAAACCTGTGGAGCTGAAATGCAGGGTATACCACAAAGATTAATTAAACATAACATGACATGTAAGAACGACGAAACCCAAGAGATAATAGATATCACTGAAGAAAACGATGCTTCTCAAACTTCTTCTCAAGGTATAAAGGGGCCCACAAATTTATTCCGAAAAGAGCCAATCCAGAAACAAAAAAGTCATTGTGGAAAACCCGTTTTTTTTGGCACTCAAAGTCTTTGGTAATTTTAAGTCTCTAATTGTAGGCTGGCCATGAGCATGCAAGTTTAACTTGACTATTTATTTTTGTAGGTACGTCATCCGATGTCGACTTGCCACTTAATAAAAAATACAAACCATCATCTAGCAAGCTAAATATTATTAAAGACAACGCAGTAATAGCAACGTCTCCGCAGTATTTAAAATAAATTAATTTAAAAATAGCAACATATTTTTACGCCACAAATACCCCTTTTTCCCATGCGGACAGTTCCCATTTCCACAAAATGTGTAATACTCTAAGACCTGGATGTAAGCCTCCTACAAGTCGAAAAATAGCTGGCGAGTTATTGGATCAAGTACATCAGACCGTATTGGAGGAAACCAAAGAAATTCTAAAAGGTACGAATTTGTCAATGTCCTTAGATGGTTGGTCGAATGTTCATAATGAACCAATTATTTGCTGCTCCGTTATGACAGCGTATGGAGATTCTTTTTTAATAAAAACTGTTGACACATCCTGGCCACCCACATACTGCTGACTATTTAAAAGATATAGCTATTGAGGTTAGTCAGTTAGTGCATTATTAGTGACAAGTTTAGTCACTGATAATGCAGCAAATGTATCAAAAATGAGAAGATTGCTAGAGATCGTCCCAGGAATAAATATTATTCAGTATGGATGTTCGGCTCATATTCTACATTTGCTAGCTTGCGATATACAGATTCCAGGACTAATGGAGCATATAATTAAGGTTATAAAATATTTTAGAAATACACATCTTCCAGCAGCCTGGTATAAGGCAGCCAACGGAAAAAGGTTAGTTATTCCACAAGAAGTACGTTGGAACACTGCAACTGATGCAATAGAATGCTACCTGGAAAACCGGGGTATATTAGTTCAGGTCTGTCAAGACAACAAAGAATTAGTTGACAGTAATATTTATAGAATTGTCAATGACATAAACATCACAAACAACGCAAGAGATTTCTTGCTTCGAATGAAACCTATTGCAGTTGCGCTGGATAGAATGCAACGAGATGGTTCGACAATAGCAGTGGCAGTTGAAATATGGAGGAAGTTAGGTGGGGATCTTAAGGGGCAGCCTAAAAATGTTTTAAAACAGTTTAAGAAGCGAAAGGAAATGGCTTTGACACCAGCACATTATTTAGCCAATTTATTGGATCACAGATTTCGAGGACATCAGTTAAGTAATGCAGAAAAGCAATTAGCATTTGAATATTTACAGAACATCAATGACGAGTTTATTCCTATAGTAATGGCTTTAAGTACGGGCTCAAAGCCTTTTCCTTCCTATATGTTTGGAAATAATTTTAAAACGACACCTACAATGACATGGTGGAAGTCTGTAAGTTTGATTGAGCCAGAAAAGTACTTTGATTGGGCCAAGCTCCAAGAAGGATTTCTGGATATGTGCAGCAAGCATTTGATAGCAGTTTCAGCCTCAGCAGGCCTTGAATGAATTTTTTCGACTTTTGGATTTGTTCATAGCAAACTAAGGAATAAGCTGGGGAATGAAAAAGCTGGCAAACTAACGTTTTTGTTTAGGCACTTTAACCAGAATACTAAAGATAAAGCTGTCAATCTGGACTTTGTCTGGGAAGCAGAGACAACAAAAGCATCTGGATCTGATGCAACCCTTAGTATTGTATCTGCTGTTTCAGATACAGATTCTGAAGCAGAAGATGATGTGGCACTGGCTACATTATTACATTAATCTAAAGTTCTGGTATTTTTAGTTTTACCACTTAGTTTAGAAGAAATGTATTTGTTTTTTTCCTAAGTTCTTGTATTTTTATTTTTTATATCCATACGAATTTAGTGTATTTAGTATTTTTTTAAAACGAGGACATTTGCCGTTGTTTTGATGATTTAAGCTTTATTTGTTAAAATAATTCATTAAAATAAAATATAACCTAAAAAAACGTTGTTGTTTTGCTTTATTAAAATGTATTTTTATTTTTGATATTATATTAACCAATTAATTTTAAAACTAAATGTGTTTTTATTTAAAAAGTCTGAAAATATCAAAAAAGTTTATTTATATCCATTTTCTTGATATATATCCGATATATATCGTTAATATCCGATATTTTGATATTTTCAATAAATATCATGATATTTACGAACCCTGCCTACTTGTCTATTTACTCTTTTGAGGAGTCATAACTTTTTAATACGTGCTTGTATTACATTTTTAAGCAAAAAAATATATTTGTCTATAATTTATACGTAAAAAAGGCATACTTGGTAGAAGTCACTACAAACAACCGTTCTCGAGAGAAAGAATAATAAAAAAATAAAGGACATTTATTTGCATATCGCTATGCCCCCATATCAGAGTTTGATAAAATTGCATTCGTCTCCTAAACAAAACCGAAATTAAAAAATTATCAAAAGGTACTTCGCATTAGCCATTAAACTATTTACATAACAGTGGTATCAAAAGAGAAAACGGCAGTAGCGTACATATTTTTTGGAACGAAGCTTTTCCAGACATAAGTTTACAGGAACTTCTCTCACATTCTTAAGCAGGTCAACCCATCCTGAATCTTTTCGCAATATTAATGAAACACCCTGTATACAGAGTGTTACCTAATGATAGGCCGTAACTCCGAGGGCGCATTCCTGAACCAAGTTCAAGTAGGAAGGTTCATACAAACATGTGTCCTAATAAGTTTGGTTTTCAAAATACAGGGTGTCAAAATTTGAAAAAAATATAGATTTTTACTAATATCTCAAAGATCCTCTTGCCGATTTTAGTGACATTTGGCAGTGTTGTTCGTTGTAATAAGACGCTAAGTTAGCACTAACTAGATGATAATCGAGTTCCAGTGGCGTCTCGGGGAGCACTCTCACGAATAATATTGACCAGAAAAGTGTACGCCACTGACTTGTTTAAAAACTTTATATTGTTTTCGGGTTAAGTAGTTAAAAATACAACTTTTTTGTCTCGTGACATTTTTTTGTATCTTACTACGTTTTCGAGAAAAAAAATAAAAGTCACTTTATTGCATGTCGAAAATTTTCTTTCTCGAAAACGAAGTAAGATACGAAAGAATATCAAGAGACAAAAGTGTTTAATCTTTAGCTGCTTAACCGGAAAACAACGTAAAATTTTTTAACAGGCCAGTTGCGTACATTTTTTTGTCAATAATATTCGTGAGACTGCCCCCGGGACGCTACTGGAACTCATAATTATCATCTAGTTAGTACTAACTTAGCGTATTATCACAACGAATAACACTGCCAAATTTCACCAAAATCTGCAAAAGGAGCTTTGAGATATTAATAAAATACCAGTTTTTTTTTTAAACTTTGACACCCCGTATCTTGAAACCCAGATTTTTTAGGAGACAAATTTAAATGACCTTTTCTACTTCAATTTGATTCAGGAATGCTCCTTTGAAATAACGGCTTATCATTAAGTAACACCCTGTATACAAAAAGATTTAACTCGAAAAGTTATGTTTTACTGTTAAGCTACGTTAAAAGTCTAGTTTAGTATGATATGAGGGGTTTTTGATAAGGTTTAATGCACACGATTTTCTTAAAACGGTCAAATAATGAAAAAATATTCATCTGAGAATAACTCTTGAACTCAACATAGAGCGAGGCGACTACCAAAGTCAAAAAATCGGTAAAAAACCATCGCTGCAATTTCAGGTAACGTACTCATTTGCATCAGTATCGTATGAATTTCTTGTAACATCACCTTGTGACCACGGGTTGTATTTTAAATGATTGTAATGTATGATAAAAGTGTAAAAATTGCGTCAAAATATATCCCCATCCCAGTAAATTACGTACCCGGAAATTAATTATGATAGTCCGTATACTTTGTAACATATCGTCCTATCGACCTTAAAAAAAAACTCATCCAGTATAGATGAGTACGCACCTTTAAAATGGCTTGGTCTTCGCCTTAAAGACGAAGGCATTAAGAAGCATGAAGGGAGACAAACCGTGAGCAAGCGACTCAGTCACGTTTGAAGTCGCCTTCAAAAAGGCTTTCTTTCTATTCAATGATTTACGCAAAGAAAGTATGCCCATGCACCGATGAATGAAGTAGTTAAATTAATTTTTCACTAACGAAAACGGATTGAAGTGCAATCGGATTTTAACTGTAACATATACTGATTACGTTAATTATCCTCGGTTATATCCATTAAACTAATATAGATTCGCTACAACATCCCCTATATTCGGACTTATAGGAGAACTTAAGGTCCAAAGCACAGGCTATTATTTCCCGTACAAAGAACCATTATAATCGAGAGTTCATTTTTAATTGTGCTTTAATATTCATTAGCATATAGACGAAATATTTGATAAGTATTTTAATTTATAAGCGTTTAATTGTTGAAAAATTTGCCCAGTCCAATTTTTTAGTTATATACCATTCTACGATTTCTACAAAGTCAATATTAAAATGTGAGGTGTTTAAATAGGTGACATGTGTGTTTAATAAATGTGGCATGCGAAAAACCAATTAAAATTTTTAAAATAGAATGCAAAATAAGCAGCTAAAAATCGTTCGACGCTTGGCAATTTTTCCATTCCTATCTATTTTTTAGTGGCAATAAAAATTTTGTTTACCACTAGGTAAACGATATAATGTACTAAATTTAATGAGTGTAAGTGCTAACGTGTTCAGAATTATTAGCAACCCAAACAATTATTTTATTATAATTTATTAATGGCGACACATATTAGATAATATGAGTAATGGAAATATACTGCTTGACGACAACATTTCTTAATGAGACTATCGCGAGCGCCTTACAAAGTAATTTTAATGTAGCTTTAAAAATTAACTATAGCTGCCAAACCATTTCACGAATATAAACCAATTTTAGTTTTTTCTCTTCTTCAACAGGCCGACAAAATTGACTAAAACTGTGTTTCTCCCTATATTAATAAGATTCGTCAAAAAAACACCTATATTATACAGGTTGATCAAAGATTAACCAAACGTAAAACTCGTAAACTCGAAAATTGTTTTTAGCAAATTGGTTATTTAAAAACACACAGAAAAAGATAAAAAATAGACATGTCGATTTTTCAGAAAAACGCCGAAACACAAAAATTGATTTAAATTGTTGTTCATCTTTCTCTAACATTTTTAGTAATTCCCCTTTAACCTCTTAACCTCTAGCTACTCCAACTTTTTTTTTATGGCAACTAAGGTCTATACGGAAAGGATCTTCAAAAACTGAATCCCATAGTACTAAAAGAGTAGGGCTTTGCTCATTTCGTTACGGGAAAACCAACCCAAATAAGTTTTTCCCAAAAATCTGTTAATTTTTAGTTAGCATTAATTGTACATTATTTACATTTGACCATTACATTTAAAAAAGGATACCTTATTTAAATTGTAAAACATATCTTTTATGCCTTTAGTAAATAAAATAAAAAAATGTTTTTGCACCGTTTTGTTCCTTATCGCCTTTTATTCTAAGCAAATGTTAGTATTTGGGTAGTTTAGTTCCCTATCTTTCTGTGTTTTTGAGTTGTGGTCCTCTCAGAAAAGCAGTGTATTGAAATTATAATATTGTTGGGTGCGGTACGGACTCCAAATGAGTCCAAATTACGCAGTCAACTGTAAATAAGATATTTAACAAATTGGAAAGCTATGGGACAGTGCTTTATTTACCTATAAGTGGCCGACCATCCGCCCTAGCTGAAGATAAAAAGCTTGATAATACTCCTATAAGTAAATAAAAATCCACATTCTTCAACTAATACCATAGCGCTTAATGACGATGTTACTAGAGCTTCTATACAGAGAATTTTACAAAGCGAGGAGGTTTCAACAAGATGGCGCACCACCGCGCTTAAGTGTAAAGACGAAATTTTTCTAAACCGCTGTATAGGACGACAGGGTTCAATTGAATGGCCACCAAGGTCTCCGGACCTCACACCATTGGATTTCTTTCCATGAGAGTATTTGAAGGAGAGAGTGTATCAGAATAGACCAGACAACATTGAGGTAGGTGATGGAGATAAATAATTTACCGGCCGTAAGTGTTTGTCGCGCGGAAGATAGTATTTACCATATACTCGGTGTCAAGTGGAAGTGGAGGCCACTTTTAGCATTTGATAAAATAAGTCGAAGCAGATGACTGCTAAATTTCGGATAGCTCATTAATTCAATTGTTCCTAAAAGATGTCACTTGGGCAAGTGCGAAATGAGCAAACCCCTACTTCTTTGGTACCACGGGATTCAGTTTTTAAAGACCTTTTCATAGAGCCCCCATGTTATCTAGATTGCGATTAAAAGAGAAAGTTGGGGTTACTACAGGTTAAGGGGTTTAAGGGAGGGGACTGGTTATATTACAGAAAGATGAACAACAATTTAAATCAACTTCCGTGTTTCAACGTTTTTCTTACAAATAACTTATAGATAAAATATGAATTTTATGAAGGACTTCTAAATAACCCAGTTAGTACTCTATTTTTAACTAGGCTAAAAAGTTGATCCTTTACCATTCTAAAAATGCCTATAACTACACCTTTATCTACACAACTTTTGCAAATATTCAGATTTTAGTCATGGATAACACTTAAATTACCTGGACTTGACATGTTCCTGATATTAATAAATAATAAGAACAAGTTTTAAAATACTTATTTGGCATTTTTAACAAAATCTGATATTGCACACAAAAAAAATTATAATTGAAGATGCACAAAGTGGCGACCATTCATGTCAATGCACTTTTGAAGCCTCTTTAAATTATTAAAGGTGGACTGATTATTAAAAGGTAAATTTAGATAATTTACAGATACTAGAATTATGAAAATTGACAATATTCGATATTGTTGACTTGTCACTAGTTTCATAGCAGCAAAACTCTATGTGATCTTTCGTCTTACAACGGTACCTTAAAAAGTAAATATTCGCAAAAGTCGCGAAGATAACGGTATACTTACATACTTGTAAGTATTTTTAGAATGGTAAAGGATCAAATTTTCATTTGAAATATCAAATTTGTCCCGTCTCTGAAAAACGGCATTTCTGTTTTTTTATATTTTCTTGTATACCTTTAAATAACCAATTTAATAAAATATAACTTCAGAGCTCGTCTGGGAAAACTCAAAATATTCATTCGTGGTTTATTAATTTATAAGAATTTAAAATGTGACAACATACCCATACATACACCCTGTTTATTTTCAATGCGACAAGCTGTTAAAATCAATAAATTAAATTAAACAAAAACAAAATTGATATTTAATTTGATTTTTGTATGGAGGTAAAAATAACTTAGTTGAGGTTAGTCTCATGTATTTTTAAATTGAAATAATGTATTTGCTTAGAGTATTCTTTGCATATGATACGAACGGTTTAATAGATATAAGTAGTAGTTATATAGGGATCCAAAACTACACTTTGTGACCTAAAAACGTCAAATTATTTCATTAAACAAAAATCGGCATTTTCTCAACAAGCTAGAAATAAAAAAAGTTATGATTCTGGCAACTGAAAAAAAAAATTGTAATTCTGACAGAACTTTGAATTTCGGAGAAGACTAATTTAGTCAGTTACCGTTTACTAGGCGATGACGATGTTCGCTAAACAGTTTCTATGGAAAATAAACTTGATAATCCTCTCATTTGGTTACCTACTACTATACTTAGCAAAATAGCCGCTTGAGTGTCATCCTTGCCATCTCCTTCAGCTACAGAACGTCCTTTCAGTTCTTACAGTCAGATGCACAGCAAACCAAGAAATAAGCGGACCAACGACAGAGCTCTTAAATTACTTTATATCTATCAGGATACTACTATAATGGACAAAAGGAGAATGAAGGGAACATTTTATGAAGAATTTTGTGTCCTTCTCTCATGTCCAATCTGTGGATATTGAATAGATGAAGATCAGGTCGAATACGAGGAGAAAAAAGTAGAATCAGGACCGGTCTTAACAACTCCGACTCTGATGAGGACGTATCAATGAGTTTACTTGTTCATAATAATTAGCTATGATTATACATTTTTCTTACTTATCGCCGTGGAGCCCAAAATATTGCTAGTTGTTCTTGCACGATTTTATTGCCATCCTTTCACTTTTGTCGGTAGCATATAGCACTAAAAAAGTAGTTCTCTGATAGTAAACACAATGATAACCCCACCAAAAAGGCATCGATAGCTCCAGCAGATGCAGAAGGATATGCGGAATACCAAAGGCTGGAAAGAGTGTTAAAGGAGAACCCAATACCGGGAGTGCCTTTGGTAAGAGTTATAACGTAGTGATACCAGACAGGGAAGCCTGAGAGAACGGCCCGACATTAAGTGCCAAATCAGTCGGGTATACAGACGGTTCAAAGACCCATAAGAACGTGGGGACTGGAATCTATCATCCGTCAGAGTAGAAACATATGAGCAATATGGATCAGACAGAAGAAGCCCTATGCCGGTTCTGTCACAAAGAAGACGAGACCCCCATGCATGTCCTGTGCAAATGCGAAGGCCTAGTAAGGACTAGGTTCGCACAGATAGGTTTAGAATACCCAGAGGTGGAAAGCTACACAAAGCAACCGCTGACAAGGCTACTAGGCCTAATCAGGACAAAGCTGGAGCAAATCCTCAAAAAAAGTAAAAGGGACCCACAATAGATCTGAAAAGGTCGCAAAGGACCAGGCGGATGATGCCACCCTAACCCCTATCTGATGGTATGCATCATTTGTAACGCCATCGTCACTAGGAAAATAGAAAATATTGACATTTGTTTACAAACGTAAAGGTAAAAAAATTATATCACTTCAGAGATGTATTAATTATTGTAAGATAAATAAAATAATATAATATGAGTACTGTATGGATGAAAATGTAAGTTATCGGGATAAGACATTAAAAGAAGACTAACAAATGATTGCCAACGTTTCGCTTTACTGATTTAAAGCGTCACCAAGGCTTGGAACTCTCTACAATTTACAAATAATTCCCTCGTGTACTTTAAGCGTGATAGGTTTGGTATTGCTTTGTGAAAAGTTGTTTCAAGTGTGTGTTGCTAAGTGGTTTTTTTCAAGGGAAATAAGAAATAATTTCACGTTTGACAACCAGTATAATATAACCGACTTTTTCGACAAATCTCATCCCAGGACATATTGTAAATTGTATATTATGCTACACCCACTCAAATAATACCAGTGTTTATTAAGAGTTTATTAAGTAGAACTTTTTATAAAAATTAATTTTATAATAAAGGAAATTCCCAGAATGTAAAGATTATTGCTGGACAGGCTGTATATAAATATTGATAAAGTTACTTGCCCTTCTGTTAACATACAATTTTATTTGATGAAGGCACCACTGTGCCTATTCAAGCGTGCTTGGAGTATTATACGCTTTATAGGTTTATATTGACGTTTTGGGGCTGGCTTGAACCTAAGTGGCTTTGAAAAGCTGCCTAACAATGAAAATAAACGTATTTTAAAGAATATGTCGGAAACTGCAGGTTAAGAATAAAATATTCTGGGGTTAACTTCAATTTAACATTATAGATGTAGCGGTCCCATTCCGTTTGTTAAATACAATTTTGAAATAAAATAGAGATTAGGTACGAACAGTTTTTTAAGCAATCGAATGTTTTTAGCTGCCAATATTTTGTATTTATACATATATACTGTTATACATGGAAACAGTTTAAATGGTATTAGAATCTTGAAGCCACTAATAAGGATAACTTTTAATGTGTTAATAAAAAAAACTTACCAATCGAGCTTCATGTTTGGATAAATTGTTACAGCCATTTTGAAAAAAATTCTTGAGGTATTCTAAAACAAAAAAAAAACGTCACAAAGGACAAATATTTGTATTTTCTCTTATAATTGCTGAAACACTCAATACCTCAACTCAAAAAACACTTCATTTGGTACTGGTACTCGATATGAGCACGTTTAATCTATAGTTCAGGTTAATTGCGTTGGTGTAAAGCTTTAATTTTCTTATCAAACATAAATTGGTGCAATGAAACTCATGGACAATTTTCTACAAATCTTTAGTCTAACAAGTTCGAATGAAAATAAAACATTTCTGCTTTTACAACTTTAAATAATTAAATTAAATTTATTAACAATTTCCGCCTGATCGATAATTATTCTCGTTGCACTTATACAGGGTGACGCGGATCTAAATGAACATACTTCAACACAAGACAAAGAATACCTTGGGGGTTCTTAATCACCCATCTTTGATAGTTCAATTGTCGATAGTTAATAAGATACAGGGTCTTTTATGAACTTCAGCAATTTTTTGTTCTTGTCATATTTTTTAATGCACTCCGTATAAAATTTTCATATTGGGTCAACATCTGTAACCTATCTGTCGCTTAAAATTGCAGTATCAGAAAATTTTAAATTCCAGGCCCGTATTAGAAAAAGTTGACATTTTCAATTTTTACATTTTTAACACCCTGTAGATCAATTTTTTCAAAATATTATTTTTTTATTGGAAAGAGCATAAAGAATTGACCCTAACGGCATAATTTTCAAAGTTCCCGCACCCATCACTTGATTAGAATAAATGGTTGTTTTGTAAAAAATTTCAAAATGGTGCATATTTGGAAATTAGAAATTAAGAAAATAACAATAAAAAAGCAAAAACTGCTTCCGAAGTAAAAAAATAAATGTACTAAACGTTTAATAGTTTTAACGAGACTAAATTTTAGGGAACAACACAACAACAAATAACAAAGTAATAATAATAATAACAAAACTGCAAGATAATGATTGCTTTTTAGACATCGACAAAAAATCGTAAATTACAGTCAGAAATTTCAAACTTTGTAAAGTAGGCTTTGCCTCATTTAAAAACAAACCAAAGACTATCGAGTTACTGTTCCATAGCAACAATTCAAGTCACTATCAGATATGTGACAGTTGTCTGACCTTTGTTAGTATTCGGTTAACAATTATTGCAATTTTCTGTTGAAGATGCCTTACCAATTTTCAAATGCCGAATATGCCGACATTATTTTTGTATACGGTTTTTGTAACGGTAATGGAAGAGCTGCTGTTCGGGAATATCGTAGGCGATTTCCGGGTAGAAGATGTCCATATCACAAAACATTTGCAAATGTATTTTTATTTGCTGGAGAACATGGACATTTTCCCACCGACAATAATATTGATCAACCAATACGACATCCAGTTCAGGAGGAAGAAGATATCTTAAATCTTGTTGAAGATAATCCCAAAACATCTACTCGAAAAATTGCGACACGTCTAGGAATCCCGCAAAAAAGAGTTAATGTAACACTGCAAAAGGAAGGCTTGCATCCGTTTCATGTTCAAGAAGTTCAAAGATTGGAACCTGGCGATTATGCAAACCGGTTACTCTTTTGCCAGTGGCTCAGTAGACACCAAAGGAGTCTTTATCGAATCCTCTGGACCGATGAAGCACAATTTACCAGAGATGGTGTAAATAATTCAAGGAATTCCCATGTATGGTCGTTAGAAAATCCACATGCCATCAGACAATCGCATTCGCAGCACAAATTTTCCATAAACGTTTGGGCAGGTATAATAAATAATAAATTAATTGGGCCGCACTTTTTTGCTGAAAGATTAGATGGAAATCAATATTTAAATTTTTTACAAAACATTTTGCCAGGACTTATGCAGAATGAAAATGCTAACGTGAGGGGGCTCTTTTTTCAACATGATGGGGCCCCACCACATTTTGCAAGGGTTGTATCTGAATTTTTAAATATTACGTTTCCTAACAGATGGATAGGCCGTGGAGGGCCCCATTTATGGCCAGCCAGGTCGCCGGACTTTAATCCTTTGGATTTTTTTTTCTGGGGGAATATGAAAAATTTGGTTTATTCAGAAGAAATCAACACGCGGGAGCAGCTTTTGCAACGAATTATTAATGCTTTTCAGGAAATAAAAAATAACCCAGACGCAATTAGAAAAGCAGTGTCAAATTTAAACATCAGAAGACGAAGATGTGAACAAGCCAATGGAGGGCATTTTGAACAGCTTCTTAAATAACAGTGTTCTGCTAAAGTGCTCTTAAAATTAATTCTTGCTAAAACTTTTTCTATGTATTAGATTTTAAGCAGTCGATTTTAACTTGCAGTTTTGTTATTATTATTACTTTGTTATTTGTTGTGGTGTTGTTCCCTAAAATTTAGTCTCGTTAAAACTATTAAACGTTTAGTACATTTATTTTTTTACTTCGGAAGCAGTTTTTGCTTTTTTATTGTTATTTTCTTAATTTCTAATTTTCAAATATGCACCATTTTGAAATTTTTTACAAAACAACCATTTATTCTAATCAAGTGATGGGTGCGGGAACTTTGAAAATTATGCCGTTAGGGTCAATTCTTTATGCTCTTTCCAATAAAAAAATAATATTTTGAAAAAATTGATCTACAGGGTGTTAAAAATGTAAAAATTGAAAATGTCAACTTTTTCTAATACGGGCCTGGAATTTAAAATTTTCTGATACTGCAATTTTAAGCGACAGATAGGTTACAGATGTTGACCCAATATGAAAATTTTATACGGAGTGCATTAAAAAATATGACAAGAAGAAAAAATTGCTGAAGTTCATAAAAGACCCTGTATCTTATTAACTATCGACAATTGAACTATCAAAGATGGGTGATTAAGAACCCCCAAGGTATTCTTTGTCTTGTGTTGAAGTTTGTTCATTTAGATCCGCGTCACCCTGTATATTGCTTATGAAAATATTGGCATATTGTATAGCATAACAAGTGCATTGGCCGACACGATTCAGCCCATTTTCATACATTTTCACAATGCTAATACCTTTCTAACAGAAAAGATATTCATAAAGCCCTAATAAGTACCACTTTTCAATGGGCTCATGGCTCATTAGATCCTTTTATATTGACAGTAAATTTTGAGGGGTCATTTTAAAACAGAAAGAAAACCTAAAATGGATTGTTTATAACATCGAACTTATTCAGCTTTCTTTTGAGTTTCAATTTGAGTGGTTCTGTGTGGTTATACTTTGTTTCTTAATGCGATTGCAATAAAATGTAAATTTGCAATGACAGGACCCATTAAGCAGGGTCGACAACTTAAAGGTTGCATTGTAAATTTTAGGTTAATTGCAATGATAGTTTTAAATATTCCGTATTTCAGATATTTAAGACGTACACACCCCGAATTGGCCCTAAATTAGGGTCGACCTAATTAGCATACAATAAAAAGGCCAGTTTGGTAAATGAAATGAAAACTACCTGTAGCAACAGCGGCGGTACTAGAGGTAGTTTAAATATTAATATTTATAAAAAAAATATACTATGTACAGGGTTATCCAACCAAGACTAGACAAGGCGATTTTTTGACTTTTCCTGTACTTTTATAAAAAAACTGAAATAGCCATCTTAAGTCATTTTCTCCCGCGAATTCGAATATCTTCAGCAAAAAACAATTAAACATCAAACAAAAGTACTAGGGGTCACTTTGATATTTTTTTAAATGGGATGCCGTATTTTTAATGAGCTTATCCGATTTCTCATATAAATTTTGATCTAAAATGTTGGATTTTTAATTCAAAAACGCCTTTTTTCTTCAGTTTTAAATTCGGAAAATGTTAAAAATAAAAAAAAAAAAAAAATAAATTAAAAATCCAACATTTTAGATCAAAATTTATATGAGAAATCGGATAAGCTCATTAAAAATACGGCATCCCATTTAAAAAAATATCAAAGTGACCCCTAGTACTTTTGTTTGATGTTCAATTGTTTTTTGCTGAAGATACTCGAATTCGCGGGAGAAAATGACTTAAGATGGCTATTTCAGTTTTTTTTATAAAAGTACAGGAAAAGTCAAAAAATCGCCTTGTCTAGTCTTGGTTGGATAACCCTGTACCTACAATACAATAAGTTAATTTTTAAATTTTAATCATCATGTTCCGAGTAGTTCGATGAAGCGTTGGGTCCAGAGAAATAATAAGGGGCTCTACAGTGTTTTCAACTTCCCACATTCTTTCTTCTATTTCAATTACATGTTCGACGCACTTACTCCATTTTTTACAATCCACTGTCTTCATTCCCTCTTGAAAGAGGTTTCCAACATCTCTAATTTTAAAAGTGGTGTTATGCCTTGCTACTAATCCTTTTACTTGCGCCCACACCAATTATATGGGGTTTAATTCACAGTGGCGGAAAACGAAGTACAGTTATATTTCGTTTGAAGCGATTTCGTCGACAACAAATTTCGTACAAAGAGGCTTATCCAACGTTACAGTCTCCAGTAGCTCCTTTTTTAGCATATCTTCATCATGAAATTGGTTCTTATTTACAGTACTAGCATTTATTGAAAGTATTCTTCATGATAGTCTCCAGTCCGTTATGATTTAAATGCTAGTAAGCCGCCATCGACAAATCCATTTTTGCTACCAATGTGAGTAATTATTAATCTTTTACCTTTTCCCGAGGGTGCTTTTTTTCCAGTGGACCATCCTTCTATGAAAGCTTGCCTCGCGGTTTTTATATATTTATTCTGCCATATTTTAGCAACGGTATATCCTTCATTTAACCAAGTTTCGTCCATATATTAGATATTCCTGTTCCCTTCGAAACTGTCTAACTGCCCTCAAATACCGTCATCGCCAGCAGATGATTTCGTCTTTCTCTATTAAAAGCGATTTTCTGTTTTGAATTTTGTCATAACAAAAATTTATTTCCTTCAAAGTTTTCCATACTTTCTTCTTACCCATGGGTGGAATGAAATCATCCTTTTTCATTTTAGATATCCAAGGTAGGTATTTCTTTTTTTGAGTAAAACGAGTGTATGATTCTTCTGATGGCAGTCTTTTAATCCTCATTTATTACAGTTTCTTTTTTCCTGTACTTCCCTTTGGTGACCTGATGGGGCCGCGTTGATCCTCGTGCACAAGTCGGTATATTGTTGACTGTTATGTTGACTGATTGTTGACCAGTTATATTCTAACACATTTCAACTATTTTTACAACTCCGCATGTCATATGAAATAATGATTGAACTACGCCTATACAAGTGTGCTGTCATCAGCGAAGCTATATACCGGGTGTTGCATCGTCGAGCGGGACATAGGAAATCCCATGTAATTTTAAATGGGGTCAATTATTGGCTTCCCTAATTATTTTAGAGAAAAATTCTATTTAGGTTTATTAAAGAGCACTAAAACTCACATTCAAAAGAATAACTTTAGATATTTTTGATGAGCCCGTTTACGGGTTATCGCCGATTTCTTTTTAACTATTTCTCCTTTTTATGGCCCCGTATTTGCGGGCACCAGTCAAGGTAAAAGATGACTGTCAAATAAAGTTGTCATTTTGAGGAATATTTGAACATCTTCTTAAATCCTAAAGTTCTAACAATTTAATAGTACCTACCTATTAATTAGTAAAATATTGAAACATGTAAAATGTCATAATAATTAACCTTGTAATTGGATACTTTATTTTAGTTTTATTCAGATTAATTTGTACTCATAAATACACCTTTAATATTTTCGATGTACGAGTTTTTATAACAATAAAGCACACATTTCAAAATGACAACTTTATTTGACAGTCATCTTTTACCTTGACTGGTGCCCGCAAATACGGGGCCATAAAAAGGAGAAATAGTTAAAAAGAAATCGGCGATAACCCGTAAACGGGCTCATCAAAAATATCTAAAGTTATTCTTTTGAATGTGGGTTTTAGTGCTCTTTAATAAACCTAAATATAATTTTTCTCTAAAATAATTAGGGAAGAAAAATAATTGACCCCATTTAAAATTACATGGGATTTCCTATGTCCCGCTCGACGATGCAACACCCGGTATAGAATTTTTAGCCTTGAGGGACTCTGGCGTTGATGTTAAATGTGTCTGAAAGAAATCCGTCCATCGCCATTAGCAGATAACGGTTTTTAAGAAAGCTTGACAGTTATGAACAAAATTGAGCCGACATTCCGTATGGTCTCACTTTAGTTAGGAGCCCCTCATGACATACTCGGTCAAAGGCCTTGGAAATGTCTAGTGCTACCGCCGGGTAGTCTTCATGATGTTCTATTGCGTTATTCCAAACGTGAGTAACATAAGCGAGAAGGTTTCCTGTTGATCTAGACTTATACGGAATCCATACTGGCGGTCACTGATAATGTTGAGGTTGATGTTCCATGTACTTTAATGATCTAGGGTATAACTGCTATTCAACCCTATGATGAAACACACAAGTGAACTCTAGATGTTAACTTCAAAATTACCTGTTTTTCAACCACAGTGAAAAAATAAGTAGCTTTTCTCGGTTGTTGTCATGGAAACGATACGTTAAAAGTTAACTTGTGTGTTTGATCATAAGGCTGATTAGCACGTATTGATGTCCCAAATAGTAATTAATATTCTTATAATGGCCATAAGAATTCTTATAAGGATTATAGTTCATTTTTCTCTGAGTAGGCATTAGGCTGGTAACGTTGCGACGTTTAACTTACAGCGTTCAAGCTCTACTTTTTTTTATGAAAGTAATCACTAAGTAGATACTTTTTTGAAGTTTGCTTCACAGGTCTGACTACTGCAAAACTAAATTTTGCAAATAAGAAACGAACTTTTAACATTCCGCTGGAATTTTATTTCCAATTCAACCCCGTCCTATCGGACTTCGAAACGCACCTAATACAATATTTAGTTTATGCCACAATAACCGCCAGATCGCACATTTTCCTGTCATGGCTTCGCTAAGCATCGAGCTTTGAGTGCTCAACGCTTCTCCTGTTGTAACTTCCGCCAGCGAGATGCGGGATCGATACGCCCCGTGAGATAAATCGGATGTCCGGAAAGTATCACTTTCGAAGAGAAGAATGATCATTTTCGAGGATGTCACAGATTTACATTAAATAGGAACAAGTCATGCAGGTATAGTATGGATACAAAGAGGGGTATACTTATAATGGAATAATTAGCCCCCTCCCCTCTTCCTTCTAGAGTTAGAAATAAAAAAAATCCAATAGTTTCAATAATATACCGGATGGTGCACCGTCACTCCGGCAGGCAATAGGAAATATCATGTAAATTTTGCTGCCCTCAAATATTGCGTCCCCTAGTACATCAACATTGTATTAGCCTTTTTTGAAGGTCCTTGTATATTGGACTCACACAATTTTATTATTTTCTGATAAGCCAAAAAAGTACGGTAAGTTAATTATTGCGATATTACATTATGCTACATGCTCGAGATTTATTTCGAGTTTTTCAGTAAGAAGATTATATTATTATAGAATGTACGGTGACCAGTAATAAGCTTTTCAAAAGGCTTATAGCTGTATCATTTTGACCGTTATAGCACGATAATATTATATTCCGATTATTGCCTTATATTACTAGAATTATTGAGAATTTGCAAAGTCTGGAACTTTGCCATCGCATCCAATATAATGTATTCACAATTTCGTTGCGTGCAGTTAGCGCTTTGGTCAATAGAGACTATAGCTTTTCTATATTTTTTTCTATTTCATTCACTTAGTTTTCATTCTAAAGAATTATTCGCTTAAAAGGGGCAAACCGTCAGCTGGGCGCCATTTATCCACATATATATCATCACAGCAGAATAAACTTACGGACAAAGACAAACCTATACGAAACAATCGCAAGACCAGTACTGACATACGTAATACAGATATGGTGCACAATAACAAGCCTCGCTACAAAAAACTACACATACTCCAAAACCAAGCTATTAGAATTATTGCGAACGCACCAAGATACACATCAATACGCGTAGTTTACAACGATAAATACCGACAATAACAGAATACACAACTTATTCAGGACTATTACCGAAGAGCAGACGCATTTCAGCACCTCCAAACACCCAGATACAAATTCCCACGAACTGAAATTCAGCAGAATAATGAACATCCAAATAATGGAAACAAGTGGAAAGAAACAAGAAACATAGAACAATAAGTAAAAGAAAAGAATCAAGACCAAGAAGGAAGAAAGCTGAATCAAACTAACCATAGAAGATACAGAAGCAACACCAAGAACAAAAGACGTAAAGGACCATAACGTCCAACTTAAAGAACATAGTTGATAATATATGTATACAGAATTATCTTCACATTGTATTTAGACTTCATTCCCACATCTAACTAAGGCAATCTCTTGGAACTTCCCACACTATTTGAGTCAAATTTCCGTTTGCAAATCTATTGACAAACATTTTCTCATCCTGTAGGTATATTGATTGCTATTTTCGTTCGTTCAATGGTTTATTTTTTATACAGGATGTCCGAAAATGACGATGCCAAATTCTAAGGTACAATTGTAGCTAAAAAGAATATGAAAAAATTCATATTAAAACTTTAAATATGTACAGGGTCTTCCAACGAGGACTGAACAGGGGCTCATTTTTGAGCTTCCTTGTATTTTAAGAAAAATCCAAAATAGCCAATCGATGTACTTTTTCCTGCAGAATTTAAAAATAAAATTTTCCTCAAATAGGTTCTTTATCCTTAGAATAGTATTGACGGATATATTTCTGTGAAAATTTGCAATAAATCTTCTCCTTGCCGGCCTATGCCAGCAAAGCAATATATTTCAGAAAAGATTTTTTTTAAATTTTATTTAATTGTTTATTGTATTTCGATTTCAGAAAAAATAGTATGTGCACCTCATAGGAAAATCATATCCTCGGTCCCGGACGCTTGTTGTAACTTTTTGTTCTTGGAATAATCTGTGTCCTAGATACAGAATATACTATTTGAAAACAATATTTGTTGATGTTCAAAACAATCTCACTGTATTTCTTCGATTTTTTGTGTTTCATTCGATTTATTTTATTTTTGGCTTTTTTTATTCGAATATCTCAGTAAATATGGTGAATTATACGAATGCGGAAATGGCGATAATGCATTACGTATAATGCAACAGAAGTCAGAAGTATTTATCAGGAAAGATATCCTAATCGTGCCTTACCAGATAACCGAACTTTTTCGAATATTCATCGCAGTCTTAATGAAACTTGTACTTAGTTTCCATAAAGCTAATTCGGAAGATAGATCTCGAACTGTCAGAACACCCGACATTGAGAAAGCGCGAAAGCGGTGCTGTAGGAAATCGACGAATATCCCGAGACGGGTACGAGGAAGATCGCCAGAGTTCTGAATATTGGTCATCAAATTGTTTGGTTGATTATTTGTTACATCCGTACCATATTCTTAGAGTATTACTTCCAAGAGATTTTCCACAGCGTGTGAACGTTTGTCAGTGGCACCTTTAGAATGTTACATTAAACCAGCAGTTTGCGCCACAAATTATGGTCACAAACAAAGCAGGTTTTTTTAAGAGTGCTGTTCGAAATTTCCAAAATGGTCGGACGAACCCTCTTATGTCATATCCGAACGCCATTTCCAAGAGCAATGTTTAGTTAATGTGTATGAGCAGGAATTATTGGTAATTATCTTACCTGCATTTCCTCCAAGAAGAACTACTTGTGTTACATGAAGATGTACATATATGCGTTAAAGAATTAAACCAACGATGGAGCTCTTGCTCATTTCAGAAGTTCATGACCATTTACATGCAGTTTATCCTGCGCAAGCATGCCGCCCAGTAAGTGAAGGTGACCATTTTCAAGAATTTTATAAAGCAAAAGTTGTCAATTAAAATATATAATAATAAACAAATAAATAAACACATATTGTATATACAACAATGAAATTAACAAAAAAGTGGTGGCACAGTCTAGCAGATAGCAAAGCTATTTAATTCAATTCAAAAGGTTTTTTTTAAAGGCGAAGCTTAGCCACAAGCTACTTAGGCCCAACCTGAAACATCTTACAAATTTAAACAAAAAACACGCAATGTTATTGAAAATAACTAAATAATGTAAATCAATCAATTGCTATTAGTTGATCAAATGATATTATGTGATTTTAAAAATAAATAAAATCGGCCCAAGGTATAGGGATATTGGAAATTGGAACACTATCAGTTGCTATACAAGATATAACGAGCGGTTGATACTATACATATTTGTAATAATTCTTAGGGTGCATTTTTATCATTAATTGATTTTAAATAGTTTGGTAAGGTATTAAACAAAAAACTAGAATGATAGGAGAAAGAACCTCTGAAAGCAGAGGTGGAATGTGGTGGTATATGAAGTAAAATCGGCACCCTTCTCGGTGTAATAAATGCATCATTGGCAAAAGTAAGTTTTTCGTAAAGATGGGTTGGTGTATAGGATTTGATAATTACTTGTAAAAAACAGAGAAAACGAACATCACTCTTCTTTTCCATTTTGAACCAACTAAATGGGGTTATATCATCTCTTCGTCCAATACATGCAGCAAGCCTCATGCACGCGCTCTGCATGACTTGTGGTCCGTGCCGTGTCGACAGCGACCATGAACTAGGTACATCACAATAGTCATAAAGAGATAAAATAATTGATTGTTGTTAATCTCAATTTAGTGTTAACATCCAGTATGTATTTAAACTTATAGATTGATTCTAATCGGCCATAAGCTAGTTTCAAAATAGTACTAACATGCTCATTAAAAGTAAGATTTTGGTCAAGAGTTATCCCAATGATTTTACAAACATTTTTAAAATTAATTGGAACTCCGTCCAATAAAGCTCTGTTTCAATAAGCATAACAGAGGTATTTGTAGGATTTAGCAGAAGACCATTGTTTTTAGATCATACATTTATTATCTCTAAGTTCTGATTAATTTGGGCAAAAGAGAGACATTGATTATTAGGTGAAAATGATAACTAAGTTTGACAATCAACTGCATATATAAATGGTAAGAAGCAGACATTTTAGTAGGTAAGCCTGTAGAGTAATAAATAAGAGTGGTCCCAAAATCGTATTTTGTGAAACGACACTAGTTATTTTTCGGCTTCGTGATGATATTAGCTCTTTATTAGTATTAACTTGAACTTGCTGGTTACGGTAGCAAAATATGATTGAAATCACTCCAAAACATTTAGAGAAACACCAGACAAGCATTATTAGAATAGAAATCAGGGATTCATTCCCATTCACACCATGCAATAAACCATCAGTTAGGTCTGATAAAGCCAATGCAGTATGTACTGTAACCGAACCTAGAACCCGACTGTTTACAAGGCGTGCTATTTAAAGCGGTTATATTGTATGTTATTTGAAGAAAAATTGAAATTTCAACAAATTTAGGTGTCAAAAAAGTGTCCATATTCCTCTGAGAGACCTGAATATAATTAATATATATTGCGTTAATTATAAATTATTAACTGAGTCCGGGACTTTGTGTTGGTTCTTTTGCTTAACAAAATTTAGGTGTCACAATAAGTATACTTATAGGGCGCAACTCGGACAAATCCGAAATCTTGCTCTTCCTTGGCAGCGGGGTAACCAGTGAATTTTCCAGCTTTGTGGAACCAAGTGCTGTGATAGTGCTAACCTAACCATAATGAGTTTAAATTTTAGTAAGAACGGTTTTTTCGTAAAAAGTATCAGAGGACATATTTCTAGGCAAGCCACTGGTGGAGCAGTTTCTAACAAAAATATAGTTTTATATACTATTATCAAATACCAAAATAGAAATTAATATGTATAGTACTTTCGAAGATATTACAAAATAAATATTTAAAAAACACAAACTTAAAGTAAGTTCGTGTACAAAGTTCTCCCTTATCCTTTCCGTCAGACCCAATCCTTGGACGCGTTTCGCATTTCTGTGTTAAAGCACTTTGAGGTCCCTTTCCTTTTCGTCAGACCCGGAGCCTTGCTGAAGAGCCGTAAACGGCGAAACGCGTCCAAGGATTGGGTCTGACGGAAATGATAAGGGACAACTTTGTACACGAACTTATTTTAAGTTTGTTTTTTTAAATATTTAGCTTTCGGTAGACTGAACCGATACATTGGCTTCCAGCGACACCCAACGTAGTTTGTCCGCGATGGGCCGCCTTGCCAGCGTTTGAACCTATATGGATTCTCGCTGACCTGGTTGGGTTGATACGTGTGGTTGCCACGAGATGTAGCCACGTGCTGCAACTCTAATCTGTATGCTTAAAAAATAAAGGTTTGTAGTAACAAATTTAAGCCGTTGTTGCGGAGTTATCATTATGTTCATATAAAGTCTTTTTCATAAAATTAAATGAATCTTACCCTAAAATAATAGCTCATCATTAAGGAACACGCCAAATATTAGGATAAACTCTTTCTTTTATGAACCTCGCTCGCACGCTTGTTATTAACAGATTCTTTCAATAGTCTTATATTATGTAATCCGCGTCAAGTGAGAAGAAGCCACCTCGTCATCTGCTTACGCCACGGATTATCGATCTCGAGCAAAGTAAGATAAAACACGTTTTACGCTTGCACGCTGATGACGCCGTGGCCTCTTCTTAGCTGATTTTAACTCTTACTTGTCACATAAATAGCTATTATAGTTGTTGGGGAAACGTGTATCAACACGTCTAAGAGAATCGGTTGGTAAATGATGCGTGCGTGCGATTTCAATCTCTGCTATTTTTTGGGTTGTAAAAAATTACATAAGAGATAAAGCGCAGTTATTCGCATTCAGTCACGTAGCTAGTCAAAAACGCGTCGACGGTACTTGTAAAACGTCATTGGGACGGAGCTCCCATTGGACGAAAAATGAGTCGGGACGCATCGCACGCCGGTTGAAAGAGACAATAAGCACGTCGCAAGGGTGAAGCCAGTAGTCTGCCAAGACGGCTCGAGGACGCAAGTGTGGTCTTACGCGCCCTTCAGTTTTTAAAGCCTTTTTGGGCAGTTAATGGTTTCTTTTTAAGTAAAACTAAGCAGTTAGCGATTCCGCGTTATCTGACGTACGAAGTTGAACTCCCTAAGTGTTAAGTAAACAATTGTTTTAATCAAAGGTAACAGAAAATTAACGAACTAGTGAGCATAAAATATTCGCCACGCAGTATAAATTAATTTAACCATTAGGGAATTAACCCAGTGCGCCACCAATAGTAATCTGGGCTCCATATCGGCGTTCTCTATGATCCTTTGACTTTTATACCTTAAATGTGACATTTTGTGTTGTTCTGCTGTTTATGGAAGCAACTAATTTAAAGTTATCCTAGTTTGCCTAATGGGAGTTTAACAAACTTCACACTAGGAATATCCAACATGTACTACACCCTTTTCCATTTAAAAGATAAGAACCAAAGTTATACTAAATAAGACAAAACATTAAACAGTTTTGCCTACCTGTAGGAAATGCAAACTAAATAAAATTAGCTCGAGTTTGTACGGAGTGCTAGCGAGACGCTTATCTAAACCAGGAAACTAGCAGATTCTGCTAGAAAATTAGTTTCTGTAAACAGTTTCTGAGTTGCCGTGGTTATACTCGGGAATTTCGGCTGCTTCGGAAAAAATCTATTTATAGGGATGGAAATAACATAGCGATAGTATAACAAAACGAAAACCAGTGGCGTTTAAACATCATATAACAGATTGATATGATATGTTTTATAATTAAAGCAGAAGCAGCAGGAGAGTCTTTATATATTTTGTTAGCGGAGAGCAGGTATACAGGGTGTGTGGTACATCGATAAAATATTCATTGGCAATCCTATTTATCAGCAAGCAAAAGTTTTTATAAAGAATTACTTTATTTATTATTTTTTTTAGAAATTACATACAATACAATATACAATACAAAACCCAACGAAGACGATTACGCTAGACGGCTAGAAGGTTCGAATTTTGTGAATTAATGTGCCAAAGGACTGACGAAAACCGTACCTTAATAAAAAATATTTGCTTTAGCGACGAGTCAACTTTCTTCTCGAATGGGTTTGTTAACAAATACAATTGTAGATATTGGGATAATAAAATTTTTTTCGGAAGACCACACTCGATTTCCAATGAAAATCAACGTTTAGGCCAGCATTCTTGGAGACGAAATTATTAGACAAATATTTCTAGAAGAAAATTTAAGCGGTCAATTTTATTTAAATCTTTTGGAAAATGTGATAGATCCTCTTATTGTACAATCTTTGAAAAATTAAGTTGGTGAAAATGGCACCCTGGAACTAAATGAAGAAAATTTGCATTTTCAGCAAGATGGAGCTCTTTCCCACTACGCATTACCAGTTAGAGTGGCTTAACCAACGGTTCTCTGGCAAATAGATTGGCAGACGAGGTGCAATAGAGTGGACAGCAATACTTCCCGACTTGACTCCTCTTGATGTTTCCCTTTGGGGTCATTTAAAATCTTAAGTTTATAGAACCTCGCCTGAAAGTATTGAAACAGGATAGTTTCTGCCACTTTCCATGTTTCTATTTATAACACTTTGAAGAAAATTTAGCATTAAAGAGAAAACAATTCGATATCAATGAAGTTTACCAAGTAAAATAATTGGTCTTCGCAAATTTTGTTAAGAAATCTTACTTTCTTAAATCTTCCCAAAAATATCTATTTTCGGTTAAACCGAAAGTACTATATTTCCGGCTTTCGAGTTACATCGGGTTTAACCGGAAGTTTCCACTTCGGCGAAGATAATAAAAAAGTAAGATAGGGACATGTAAGCCGTTTTACTCTGAGACGTACCGTTAGAGAGCTAGAAGCTTAAAGTTCAAAAATGTCATTTTTCAAAAGTCTATATATTGGAAACTATTAAGTTTAGACTTATAATTCACTTATTAAAAAATAATTGTCATTTCATCTAGAACCCAAAACTACTGAAAGATATAGGGTGTCCTATTTAAAAAACGAAAGTTGGTATCAACTCCAACCAAACGGCTTACCCTGTATACATGAAAATATAATAAAATAGAATTTTTTTTACAATCAATTAATGTTTCTTTTGAGCTTCTTTTACAACTCTTACAGTTTCTGAGAAAAGGTACAGGGTCATCTTACGTGGACCACCATATACGACAACGACGTTTTACCACCAGAGCAGTTCGGATTTATAGCTGGGCATTTCACGATGCGCCAGTCGAATAGATTGGCGGCTGATATCCTGAAAGGGTTTAACGACCACTTTTCAACGGGGGCAGTATTTTTCGATGTTTCTAGAGCTTTTGACAAAGTGTTGTTATAAAAAAAAATAATAAATATTTAAAATTAATTAAACCCACAACAAACAATTTAAGTGTGTTATACAAAACCCAAATTACGCCCTGGAGGATGTTCTTCAGACACCTATTAGCTAGCTCAAGTCAGGGTAGGTTCGCTATTTTGTTTCTAGTTCGAGAGGTTTAGCACTCTTATAAGTAAGTTATAGTCAAATCCTGAAGGCGCCACCTTAGTTTTATTTTACTTAAAAGCCTTTAAATGTTCTAGTGTTTGGCCTCAGATAAAAACAAACTAGGAAAAAAAATTTACAGTCCTTTACAAAGATGCAACCGGGGAAGACATTGAAAATGCCGAAGCAGAGTGCAACGCTTGTGACTATTGTGAGATTTGAGATCTGCGAAAACTCATAGATTTGAATGTAATATTTAGGTAGTTGATATAAGTTTTATTGATTCATAATATAAAAAATAGTAAAATAAAGGTTATAAACTCTAACGCGCCTCTAAGGTATGGTTTCGCTGGAGCAGTCAGCGGCCGCGACTAGCGTTCGCGATTGGTAGCTCGTTACTGGTTTAATGCGATTTGTATACTTGTACTGCATAGGGCACACATGAATTATTTTTGAGATCTTGAGATTTGAATGACTATTTTTTTATTCTGAAAAATAATAAGTAATCCAAAATAACACTCAAAAAAGTCCTAATAACAAGAATAATATTTTTATAAACGTATTTATCCGTTCAAAACCCAATGTTTGGCTTTAATCTCTAAAACAGTAGGAATTATTCCCAAGGAGAAACTTAAACAGAAAAGAAACTTAAAGTTTAAAAATTCGAATAATTTTATGGAACTTGTTAAATATTGTATCCCGCAAATTTCACATTAAAATGAAAACCTCCTCGGCGTGTTACTACCGGTTCAGGTAAACGAGTCACCATATCGTCTAGCTGTACTACATTGACATCATTGGTGAGTGCCCATAAAAAATTGTCTTTTAATTTTCTAGTAAACTTGATTTCAAAGCCGTTGTCAACAGTATTTACCTGGCCAATGAAATGTTTGTTTGCTTTTGGTAATGTGTATTTAACCAGTACCCAGTCTCCAATGGAAATATTGTCTTTGTTTATTTCAGGAATCTGATCTTCGCAATGCGATTCTAAAGTGAAACTTTGATCCGATTCCATAAAAGGTACACTTTCATTATCTGATTCACTGGAGCTGGATTTAAATTGATACGGACTTGGCCGACTTTGTTTACTCTTTCGGTCAATTTTCATAGCTGGTTTAGATATAGTAGATGAACTTGTAGAGAGTTTTTACTGACTACTTGCGATAGTACCTGCAATGGTTTGGCCACCTTGAATTAAGCGCTTTCGTTTCCTTGGATTAGAAGAAGGACTCTGTCGGAGCGAATCAAGTAGTAGATCATCAAAACTTGTCTTTTTTTCTTGCCGATTTTCGGTTGTAGCTGGTAATACAGCTTCAGTTATAGGATCCTGATGATTATTGGGTATATTTTGTTCATTTTGATCAGAGCTGACAATTACTTTGAGATTGGTGGCACTATTAGATGCTGATGAAGGAGCTGTAAATAATTCTGCATTAGATGCTAGTTTCCTTTTAAGTGAGGCGCCAGATGTAGAAGGCTTTACTGTTTTTAACATTGACTGTTCGAAAGTAGCGGTTTTTTCTGTTACATTCGGTGCTCCAGCATTCCTTTCAATATCAATGCGTCCTGGCCTCGGTTGTAAATCTGTTACAGATCCTTGATTTTTCAAGTGTTCCTCCCATCTTTTTAGGGCATCGATGTCATACTTCTCTTTAGGAATAACATGTCTATTAAATGGAACAATACCACCCTTTCTGAATCCTGTTTTTATGATTCCGGAATCTACTTCAGCCCAGGTTTTCACTAGCAATGTGGCGAATTCCCTTTTTGGTAGTCGTTGTTCCTGATGACGTTTTTGCCATGTTATTACTTCCCTTTCTAAACACACTCAAATCGAGAGGTTGAAGTAAATGACTTGTATGGGCTGGCAGTTTAAGTATATAATTATTTTCTTCTCCTGCGGCTTGAATTAATAAGCAATCCACATGCGAGACATGCCCATCATATATAACAATAATTGGTGCCTGATCACGAAACAAAGGAATAAAAGTCTTCAGAAAGTAATTTCTAAATATTTCGGAGGTCATCCATCCATTGGCGCTGGCTGCATATACGGTGTCTTTGAAGAGGTCTTCATTTCTTTCTGAATTCCAGGAACTCCATACATTATTGCCTTTAAATATTATCAATGGTGGCAATTTTCTACCACTAGCACTTGCTCCTGCCAGGACGATTATATATTCTCTGCCCGATCCAGCAATAATTCTTGAAGAGGGTTTGCCTTTCGCGCCAAGAATTTTAAGACGAGAAGGATCTCTACACAGTGAAGTCTTATCTAAATTGTAAATCCATTCAGGACGATCCTGAAGACCCAACTCCAATATAGCCTTTTCCAATAAAACAAAATATTGGTCTATTATGAATGGGTCCGTAGATTTCTTTCTGCAGTACTCTAAGCTTTGTGGTTTTTTTCATACTCAAAAAGTGCCGTTGTTTAAACTTTATTAGCCAGTCTGTGCCTGGCATATTGTTCTTAAAAGGATTGGAAATATTATTTAAAGTTACAAAGTCATCTTGCCAAGAAAGTATTGGAGGTCGGCCCTGTGTCTTGCTTTTTTCGCCACGGGGCGGCCAGTTACTCTACAGTAGATTGTAATGTATGGGATTCTGAATTCGGTAACTCGCCGGGAGTGGATAGTTCAACAGCGCTAATGTATAGTTAGTTGCCTCGGACCACACAGACAAGTAAACTTTAAATATTGCCTGATTGGCGCTCTGATTTTCCACTTACCCCAGTTTTACACTTGCCCCAGTCTACCCTATACCATATTCAAATCCAACATTATGCATACGAAGGACACATTGATCAGTACTTAATGACAACCGTAACTTTATTTCGATTGGTCAAGCGGCAATAAAACTAAAAGGCCCTGGGCGACAGGGTTGTAATTAGTTTACCGGTGATTTTCGCATTATTGTATTGTATCGTTTGGTATTATTGTTTGTTGTCAATATTTTGATATAAATATTTGTGTCTTTGACCGTTGTATTTGAATGTATACAGGGTGTTTCAGAAGTACTAACCTGAACATGTGTCCAGAGTTGCCCCGTTTTTGATATACAGGGTGCGTAAGATTTAAAAAAAAATCGTTTTTTTTATTATTTTTGTAAATATCATTTTCCCGATTTTATTGCAATTTGGTACCGTCATTCATAATGATAAGAGGCTTAATTAGCCCTAACTGGATTAAATTCATTAAGTCCAGTGGCATCCCGGGAAACACTTCAACAGATATTATTGACAAAAAATGTACGCCACTGACTTTTTTCTAATTTTGATATTTTTTCCGGATATACCAACTAATGATACAATTTTAAAATGTTTTGATACTTTGACGTTTTATCCAAATTGATTTGTTTACTTGGTATGCTGCAGCTCTTATTTAAATATGGTATAGTATAAATTCAAGTGTTAATATGACGCTTGTCGAAATGGAGGAATTTGGGCTAACATCTCCTCTTCATCTTCTTCCTCCAACAACAGCATGCAACTAATGTTATCGGCGTTCATTATAAATCATACATAAGCGCTTGCACTACGAAATACGAATATGATCTGAAGCTGCTCCAGCCAAACCACCCTGCGACGACGGCCAATCGCTACGATTGCCACACTCTACGCTCGATCGCGAACGCCAACCGCACCCGCAGACTGCTCCAGCGAAACCATACGTTTACTCCCGACTGGGTCGGATCCCGATCATTTTATTGCGGTGTGACGTCAGGGACAAATGCAACACAAGAATTTCGAATTCGGTACCCATACTTACGTGCCCGTGCGATAATATAAACATTTTCAATGTTAAAACACTTATGTCACAATCGGTATACCCTAGCTTATTATAAGCTCTCATTCACTCAAGTCCTCAATGTCACTCTATTTAAAATAAAAGCCAAATTTTCGCAGAGGCCAATACAAATATTTATTCTTAAGGTGTTGTTAAGCCCTTGGTTACTTGGTTTTATAAATGCAAGCTCCTCTTACTTTGGTGGACAATAGATACTTAAAGTTAAAAGATAAATATGTGGAATGAAATATTAAAGTGATAGTACTAGGTTTAACAATAAAATTTCTGAAGGTTTAAATTTACAAAGTTATTGATAAAAGAAAGCAAAAAGTCAAACCCTGTTTGACAGAGTCTTGCACAAGACGGCAACTGTCAGACCTACACTGTAAAAAAAATGACTGCTCAGTCTGATCTGGCAGCCACATAGACCTACATCCAGGACATTGCCTGAGACATGGAATTTCCGCAAGGTCTGTGCAAGAACCTCTCACAACTAACTAAATTTACCATAAAATCTCTGTTATAGTATGATACAATATCTTACGAGTACCTGTGGTTACTCAATAAGCATGCTAGCCACTCGGCCATAGATAAATTAAAATGTCGAAGTTACAAGTACTAAATTTGGAATAAACAAATGGCTTTTAGCCGGGAAACAAAAATATTTACTTTATAATCATAAATTGTACTGTATTTATAACAAAAGTAGCTGTAACAGACTACCTAACGCTTTGAACTACTAGAGACTCTTGTGACGTCGAAACGCTATGTCGACATACGCTATACGTTTACATTGCACAAGCTCTGTACATAACATAAGTGCAAAACTTGACCAAAACACTGTATGGTGAACAATACG
The DNA here is from genome assembly GCA_963920685.1 of Polydrusus tereticollis. Classification (NCBI taxonomy): domain Eukaryota; kingdom Metazoa; phylum Arthropoda; class Insecta; order Coleoptera; family Curculionidae; genus Polydrusus; species Polydrusus tereticollis. The sequence goes on from OY987329.1 coordinate 65,856,897, forward strand.
CAAATGCAGAATATTGATATTTTAAGTTGTTACTAAGTTACAACAACATACTCAAGAAAAATGGTACTTAGCTAAAACCTTACGTGCTACCCATGGTTCATGAAGACTCAATCTTCACACACACTCACACATGGTCTCTGAAACAGCTAGCGTGGAAACTGCTACACAGCTAGTCTCCAAGAAATCCCATAGTACACGGCAACTGGCACGTCCCGCGTCCAGGCAATTCCAAAAAAAATAAACTAGTACATCACATTGTACTAGGACTTTAAGCCCCTACCAAAAAAAAACCCTCAAATAACTAACGAGGGTTCCCAATTTACCAGATGGCGTCTATGACCGCTGTTGAAGTTCATTAAAGCATTTTAAATCGGCATTCCGCCCAAAGGAATAAGCAACTACAAGGCCATACCCTTTTAAAACATTTGTGGATGCTTTATCGACACTGCATTAGTCTGCCCGGCCCAAAAAAACTAAATTTGGGGAGCTACTTCCACAAACGTGCTCTAACTTCCAGTGTCCATGGTCGAAAGGGACGCTTCTTATTTTTCTCCAACGTACATAGTTACCGAAACAAAACAATCACAAAACTTAGTCACCCTATCTACGTAAACTAAGCTCTTTTAACAACACAGAAAACTAATGGCGACCAAAGTCTACCCACGCGACCAAGCAAAAATTAACCAGAAGTCGCTGTGAAAACGCACAGTCTGACACTGACCTCTTATCGATTTTCTTAAAACACAGCTGACTTACAACATTCGAGATGATTAACCTACAACTTTTATACTAGGTTAAATAGTTATAAATTACCAATTACCAATTAACTAAAAGAAAGATTTGAAATCAAACCTATCTGCAACTAGTATTAAACGATGAACAGAAGAAATCAATCCATTTAGCTATGTCGTACAAGATACAAAACATTCCTGAAATAAAAACAACAACCAAGGTTTGAAACTAAACATAATGAACATTTTGGGCTATTACAGGTAACTTAATTAACAATTACTGTTTAAGGTGAGAGTCTACATATGTATTTTAACAATTTAAAACCGAAAACTTAACCGAGATAATCAAACCTATAAAATGCAATTTTCAAACTGTAACAGTGTGCTGGCTTGATAATGAAGTTAATACGGTAAGCTATGTCAGATTACTTAATCAAAATCATAATTTCTTTTCTCGAAGACAGGTTATACGCGGTGTCGTCAAAAAACGCCACACTCCCAGTGTTAGGCATGTCAAGGTCGGAGTCCCGCAGGGGTCGCCTCGTGCGACGCTCCTGTACAATATATACACTGGCGACACACCTAAGTATCCACAAACAAACTCAATTTGCTTGCTGACGATACTGCGATAACAGCCGTGGTTGGTAATCTCACGTTTGCAACGCAACATAGATCTACTCCAAAAATGGCTGACCAACTGGAAAATTCGCCCAAACAAGGTCATGTTTTTCTCAGAATTAGGAGTGAAAGACTCCCAGAAAGCCGAGTTCAGATCAACAATAGAAACATGCATCAGAGCTAAATTTAAACAACAAAATTATAAACAACTAAAAAGCAACAATAATTAAAAGCTTCAGCCTGGACCACAGAAAATAGCTATCATCCAAACCAATTTCGTATATTTACTGGCAAAGAAGTGCGATAATGAAGAGGAATAAAATATCAGATCTTACTTAAAGTTCACATATAAGAAATAAAAAAACAAGACTCATTTTAATTCGTAGGAAATCAAATTTTGCAAAAACATGAAAAACTACGGACATCTCCAAAACGGAAATAAGGGTATACTTATGTTGTAAATAAACCCTACTATCACACAGTGAAAACTTTATATCAATGTACCAAATACCCTGTATATTGGACCTGGCATGGAAAATGTTTTAAGGTGATTTAAAAGAAACTAACCTGATGGCTGCCAAGTGATGATATGGGCTAGAGCTGTTACAGTGGAACTGGACCTATTCTTTTGGAACAGGTATCACTTGCGTATTCCGTGTACCTATTACCTATTACAAGATCTTCCAGGTCCGTTGGCACTGTTGCGGGTTTGATTTTCTAGTTTCGGTGATATTTTTTTATTTATGTTGCCGGGTACAGGTACGATGTACGATATCATAGCGAATGGAACGGCAATAAGTTTCTGCTTAAAACGATGTTTATCTATTACTATTATAGCGGCAGTTGAGAATTCACATTTTAAACGCGTCTTTTTATTTGCATTGCCTTAGAAGTACGTACGAAAAAATAAAAGTAATTTCACTAAAAGAAGTTAAAGGGAAATAGTATTAAATAATAATAAATATTTCTGAACATATTATAATACTTATCAGGTAACAAAATATATCTATTACCTACTACGTTTTTTGTACTAGGATGCAGCTATGCAACCATCGTATATTAACACACGCCTTTGTACCTGTTCCACTCTCGAAATTCACCTGTCGGGTAGTGTAGCCGGAATAGTGCCCGCGTTTAAATTTAATACGAAATAGCTTGGACCCGGAATAGGTATTTGGTACAGGTTTGTGTTTGGAAGAGGTACAGGTCCAACTAGGCACAACAATAAGCTGTTCCGTAACACCTCTGCATTGAAAATAAATTCATATTATCCTTTCTCTTTTTGATTAAAATTTGATTGTGGCCCTAGATTGCTGCTGTGTCAAAAAATTGATCCAGATTCGCCCAGCCTACTATATTATAAATGGTTTTCGTACCTTGTTCTCAAATAATTAAGTCCTACTTGTTTGCAGCCGGAAATTACTTTATCTCACGCACAATTTAAATATACATCGTGGTGGATATACTTGAGTACAATAGTCGACAAAAAACAAGCATTATTTATTATGTCCGGCTCACGCGAATTATTATTATTATAATATAAGATGAGATGTTTATAACAATTAAAAATGTATACCTATACTGACGAGCAAAAAACCGGGGCCACCGTAAAATAGTTTTCCAGATATTTTCTTTTCAACTATGAAGAAAGTCGAGAAGGTAACAACTTAATATATTAGTTGCTAAAAATTCCCAATGTTTAATTTATTTTTACAGACACCTTTAGAAATTCGTTTGTGGTTAATAATAAATAGATATCAAACGGCTAGTTCTACTTCTTCGTTGATCATAAAAAATCACTGTTGGGGTCCTCACTTTCCATGTTTTACATTTTTCATAGTTTTGACCTTTTATAGCGTTTCAATGATTTAGGTTAAAGCACCGCCCAGCGAATCGAATTGCAAATAATGATGAACCACACCCTGTAACGTGCAATTTTCAATGAAATTCTTACTGTAGCTGTTGGCAAAATTTCTTGAGAACAATAATTATCATACCTTTTGATTAGTATTATATTTAAAGTAGCACAATCACTTATGAAAAATGCATGACTGAATATGCATGTGTGGTATTAACTTTGAGTATTTAAAGATAATATTTTGTATTCTTATCCGTAATAATATAGGCATAATTCAGTTTCATTTTGTTTCAGTTCAACTTGCTTCGTCTTTGTCCTTTATATGAATCTTAGTGGCGGCCCTGCCTAAAACAATTAATATTCTATTTTTTTAAATTAACCGTAGACTTAAAAATACATATTTAAAGTCTATGAAATTAACATTCTGTAATAAAATGTATTTAAAATACGTACAAATTCGTTGGCTACCGTCATTCGCACACCTCCTTGTCTCTGTTGAAAAGCAGCGTTATTCGCGTCTCCCGATCGTTCGTAGTCGAAATTTTAACGTCATCCCTAATAAAACTCGGCGGCGGTATGAAGATTTGGCCTTGAGCCGTCCAATCAGAGGGCCATCATTGAGATTCGTACTGCACGTGATCGCGAGATATAATTTTGTTAATTTAAGAATACACCCCTAAAAAATATTTTTACTAAGTCTAATGGATGAGATGCGAATTAGAGTGCAAAATGCAAGAATAATAATTTTCAATTAAGGTCAACTCGGGGAAGTGTATATTCGAGGGAAGTGCATGTTCGGACTCTGATAATATTAATAATTAAGTTTAAGCTACAGTTGGCATTATAATGGATTCCTTGAAAACTTTACTTTCGCGTAATAATTAATGTGGCAACACTGCATTTCATATGATGAAGTTGTATGCATCTGTCAAAACAGCGTCAATTTTGGTCTCATTTGGTCCATGTTGTAGTCGGCGTTTAGTAGTTTTTTCTGCGCTAAAGTGGCTTTTTGTTCTAAAAAATACGGTAAGTAGCTTTATTTTACATCCAGTTTGTGATGTCTTATATTATTTTTACAAGTTTTAATGAATTTGCACATAAAAGTAACAAATATGCTCATACCCCTCCAAAATAGGTTACCGGGGCAAGTGCGTTTTTTTCTATGGGGAAAGTGCAGACGCGTATGCACTTACCCCGTTATTTAATTTGTATGCTTTTAAATAGGTATGTTTTTGAAAAGTACTTAAGTACTTACTTAAGAATGTTTTTTCTAAGGTATAATGGTGCGTAATTACAAAAGAAAGACCAATAGAGGCCAAGGGTATACCCGTTAAGACCTCCGAGATGCAGTTGATACCGTAAAATCTAAAAGACTGACATTGAAAGAGGCTTCATTGAGATTTTCTATTTCAAAACCTACTATAGCTGATCACGTTAAAAACAGGAGGGGTGTAAAATCAAAAACATTTGGACGGCCGATGGCTTTGTCTTCAGAAGCCGAAGATCAACTGGGTGGACTCATCAAATTAATGGAAAAATACGGCTACGGCTAGTCGAAGAAAAATATTTTGCAGTTAGTGAGCAATTACATCATTGAAGTGAAGATACCAAACCAGTTCAAGAATAACTTTCCTGGAGAAAAGTGGTGGTCGGGTTTTAAGAAAAGGCAACGATTACGCATTAAAAAGCCGCAAAATGCGGAAGTAGCCAGAAAAAAGGCTTAAGATCCTTTTGTAATATTTAATTATTTGGACAAGCTAAAACTAACGCTGGAACAATTTAACATTGAACCAGAGAATATTATAAGGAACCTTGATGAATCGGCTTTCAGCCAAGATCCTTCCGGGACGAAAATAGTAGGAGGAAAAGGACTGCCTGCTACACGAACTGTTAGTGGTCCTGGAAGAAAGAACAAGACTGTTCTACTGGCTTGCAGTGCAGCAGGAGACAAGTGTCCTTCATTGTTTATTTTCAAAGGGAAGAACGTTTGGAACCAATGGGTTCCTAATGAAAATGAAGGATTTCCTGGTTCAACTTTTGCTGCTACTCAAAACGGCTAAATGGAGTATTCCTCAATTACTTTGAAAACTCTTGTGTAAAAGCAGCAAAGTCGTCTGCTGATAACCCCGTTCTTCTCGTCTACGACGGCCATGCGACTCACATTAGTTTAAAATTAGCAAAATTGCCTGTGAAAAACCATGTGGAAATTCTCTTACTTCCTCCTCATTCAAGTCATTTACTGCAGCCGCTGGATCTGGCAGTTTTCAAGTCAATTGAATCATCGTGGGATGAATATCTCTACAAAAGGTTAAACCAACAAGGCTTCCAGAAAATTTCAAAACGGCTAATGACGATTAATATAGGAGAACTATGGAAGAAGTTAGATACTGATATTGTTAAAAATGGATTCAGGAAAGCTGGCATCTTTCCGTTTAATAAGGATGTCATTCCTAGAGAACAGTTTGACCAACTATCTTTAGAACGATGGAAAAAAACATCGAAACTGGCAGTTGTTCAAGTTGTAGCGCCCGAAATAGACCCAAATGCATCACCACAGATGGCTCAAGTTGCAGCACCCGAAACTTATCAGTCCTTAGTACCTAAAACTGTAGTTTCCGAAGAGGATAAAAATAACCAGGTTGCAGCCGTCGAAATCGATAACCAAGACCAGGTGCAAAACTCGTTGAATACTTTAGAAAAATTAATACTATTAGCTATTTCGTCCCATCATCAGAGAGATCAACCAGCTAAGAAAACCAAAGTGTGTTTAGGGTCAAAAGTCATCACATCCCAAGCGTGTATGAAAATTTTGGAAGAAAAAGAAGACGCCGAAAAACAAATAAAAAACAATAAAAGAAGAAAAAAAACCAAAGAAAAACAGAAAAGGAAGAAAAGGCCAAAGACAAGAACAAGAAACCAAGGAAGACAAAAGTGAAGCCAAATAAGAATTCAAAAGATGATGTGTCATCATCTTCTAATGAGGAAGAAATTCAATTTAATGATGAATCAGATAAAGATAGGGGAGAAGACGTACCGACTGAGTTTGATATAGACTACTTGGATTTATAAATGCCAGCTCCTCTTACTTTGGTGGACAATAGGTACTTAAAGTTAAAAGATAAATAAGTGAAATGCAATATAATAAAGTGAGAACGACTAAGTAAAAACGACTGTTTAGTCTGATCTGGCCGCTACATAGACCTACATCCAGGACATTGCCTCAGACTTGGAATTTCCGCAAGGTCTGTGCAAGAACCTCTCACAACTAACTAAATCTACCATAAGAGCATTCTTAAAGTACAATACAAAATCTTACGAGTACCTATGGTTACTCGATAAGCATACTAGCCACTCGGGCGTAGATAAGTTAAAATGTTAAAGGTACAAGTGTTAAATTTAGAAGAAACAAATGGCCTTTAGCCGGGAAACAAAAAAATATTTACTATATAATAATAAATGGTAACTATTGTCAACAAAATGGTGGGCTCCACATTTTAATTATAATTTTCACACTTCTAGACCACTGTGCGTTGAGGTCGCGGACCACTGTGCCATCCAATGTCAAGTTCAATTGAACAAGAATCAGCACTTTCGGTGTATAAATACCCGAACATTGGATGGACATGGTACCTTCGTCTCAACGACTGGTCAACTACCCTGCGACAGGAGTGCCCATGTATCACATAGACTCGAGGCCCCTCTCCTGATCGATCTAAAAGTACCCCCCAAGAGTCCCCTAGGCTCCAGGCCTCTCTGACCTCTGTCCTCTGGAGGCGGAGCCACGTAAAGCCCCTCAGGCACATCCCGTGAGAGCCCCATCGACAGTGCCGGTCTGGTCCACACCCCCCGGAGACATGCTGGGTTTCCTCCAGGCTACCTGATAAATAATTGGCGAATATAAATAAAAGTCTGTATTGTTTTCTAGCCAAAGCATTGTCATTCACGCCCCGTTAGGGAAACAACCCCCAGTTGTGACACTATATTTACAACAAAATTAGCTGTAGCAGACCACCCAACGTTTTAAACTACTAGATACTCTTCTGACGTCTTAACGCTATGTCGACATACGCTACACGTTTACATTGCACAAGCTCTGTACATAACATGGGTGCAAAACTTTACCAAAACACTGTATATCGAACAATACGCAAATGCAAAATATTAAGATTTTAGGTTGAGTAAGTTTTTAAAGAGAAATGATCACAGGGTAATGATACTTAGCGGAAACTTTATGTGCTACCCATAGTTCATGAATACTCGATATTCAGTAAAACACACATGGTTTCTCAAATAGCAAACGTGGATACTGCTACACTGCTAGACTCCAAAAATTCAAACAGTACATGGCAACTGGCACGTCCCGCGTCCAGGCAGCTCCAATAAAAGAAAACAAGTACTCTAGTTTGAACTTGGACTTTTAGCGCTTACCATAAAAAACCCTCAAATAACTAACGAGGCTTCCAATCTGCAAGATGGCGTCTAGGATCTTGCTAAATTTGATGAAAAAGCATTTTTAATCGGCATTCCGCCCAAAGAATAGGGAAGCTACAAAGCCATATCCTTTTTTAAACCATTTCTGGATGTTTTATTGGCACCACATGGCCTTCCCTGCCCAAGAAAACTAAAATTCGGGAGATACATCCACAAACGTGCTTTCCTTCAAGCGTCTATTGTCGAAAGGGCCGGATGTTGTTTCGTCTCCAACGTACATAGTTACCAAAACAAACGTCGACAAATTAGTCAACCCTATCTATGAAAACTAATCTCTTTTATCAACAAGATCTTTAAATTAACCAGACGTGGTCGTGAAAATGCACAGAACTGTCAGTCTAACACTGACACAGACAGTCTGACACTGACTAACAAATTATCGATTTTATTAAAAAACAGCTGATTTACAACAGCCGAGACATTTAACATACATCTTAAATTCAAGGTTAAGAAATTATTATCTACTCTTAATAACTTAAATTGACTAATTACTAATCAATTAAAACAAGGATTTGAAATAAGACCTGTCCACAAGTAGTATGAAACAAAGAACAGAAGAAATCAATTCACTTGGCTACTAGATACAAAACATTCATGGAATATAAACATAATCAACAAAGGTTTCAAACTGAACATAGTGAAAATATTGGCTATTACAGGTAACTTAATTAGTAATTAATGTTTAAGGTAAGAGTCTACCTAGGTACTTTAAAAAAATTAAAACAGAAAACTTAACATAGATAACCAAACTATGAAAATGCAATTTTCGAACCGTAACACCGTCTTATACCTAGTATTCTTTAGTCTATCGTTATATCAGTGTTTTGGTATTTATGCACAAAACTAAGATAGTCCAAAACTCTGGTTGATATTTTCCGCTCTGATTGTTCTACATACAGCCGAGCAATCACCACAATGGAAGAGTTAACACCGGACTTAGACAGGGGGTAGACCCAGGCCCGTATCCAGAAATTCGTTTCAGGGGGGGGGGGGGGGCTCAAGGACGAAAATCATTCAAAAATGTGGACTTATTTTAATTAATTCAGAGCAAAGCGAATCACACATTCAAACTTAAATCATTATTTTCAAATTTCGGAACTGTTGAGAAATGGTGGCAGAAAAAGTAAAGGATCTGCATTTATTACTTTCCACCTATGTATTAGAGTGTAAGATATATTAAGATAGTACAGGTATATCTGAAATTATGTTACACCCCATGTTTGGACGCAGAGGGAACTCGATTGTATCTAGTTAAGACTACAGTCGCTAGATGAGCGCTTTCTAAAAACGCGATTTAAAATAAAACTGTCAACTTGCGATAACTTTCGGAATAAATGGGTGCATAGCATCTCTTTGAAAGTGCTGTCGCACGAGAGGATCGGCTCCAAGGAACTGGATACAATTATAAGCGGGATTAAGAGTGGATTTGGAATGGTGGCACAGTTTTAATATCACCGTGTATCGGGACTGTCTTGTCGCGAGAAACGGGCAAATATTTTTTTACCATTCGAAACATAATAAAGAGGCTGTTTTTTCAATTGATAACTAGAAATGATCCATTGGCACGTTCTAACAATAACAGTTCATACAAAGCAGCAAAGGGAATCGAGGGTAATTTTGACATAATTAATTTTATAGAATGAAACACTTGTTTCGAGATATCCACTAACTTTAATTTAAAATTTGTTGACAATTGTGGCCAACACTGGCTTCTTTAGATGTTTATAACCGAATGAATATAACACAAAAGTATACTACACAACCCTAAGTACCTAATAAAAAATTATATACAATAGAATTAATAAATAAGACTTAATAACGGGGTTTGTGTCGTTTAACATGTAATAAAATTATATTAATGGAAAAGGTTTAATAACGGGCAATCCCTAGATTCAATTGTTCATTTAGTAGTAAATTTGAATTTTTATATTTATTTATTTCCATCGATTCCAATAAATCTAATCTCTTTCCTCTGTTGTCTAAGTGTAAAATTTTAAAATTGTCATTAAAATTATGGTTTTCGCTCAATACATGTTTGGCATAATTAGAATTTTCTTTTTTCTTTAAAAAACTAACTTTATGTTCTTTTATTCGATTCTGGAATGACCTACCCGTTTGGCCAAAATTTTGAACAAGAACCGCAATTTAATTGATAAACTCCTGATTTATTTTGTTTGTTAGTTTTTGATTTATTATTTTTAATGTGTTTACCAAGTGTAGTGTTAGTTTTAAAAGCTATTTTTAAACCTCTTTTCTTGAACAAGGTAGCACCTTTGGTTGTGACTTTACCTGTGAATGTTAAAGTCTGGAAATTATTTTCTTTAAGTTTAATGACGGGGAATACTTAGTCTATTGCTTTTTTATATTGCCTTTCTTAACTAATTTTTCAATTAAAGATACGTTATATCCATTATTGACTGCAATTTGTTTATTAATATTTAATTCGTTATTGAAACTATCATTTAGAAAAGGTACATTTACTAATCTATGAATAAAACTATTGTAAGCCGAAATTTTACGAGAGAGAGGATGATTAGAAGTACTGTGTATAGTTATATCAGTGTACGATGGTTTATGAAAAATTTGAAACTCATGTTTACTATTCTTAATTGTTACAGTTAAGTCCAAGAAATTAATAGCATGGTCATGTTCCAATTCAATAGTGAATTTTATGTTCTTGTGTAAGTTTATAATACAGTTTAAAAAGTTTTCTAATTGTCTATCCGTACCCACGAAACATGCTAATACATTATCAACGTACCTATACCAGTAAACAAAATTTTTAAAAATAGAATTTTCTTGAATTTTTTTGTCTAGATTATCCATAAATATTTCAGTTAATATAGGGCTTAAAGGGTTGCCCATTATTAAACCTTTCCTACTTATGTAAATATCATCATTAAATTCGAAATAATTTTGGTAAAAGCAAAGTGTAAGTGATTCTAAAATATCTTGTTTATGAATTGGATTAACCCTATTTTTTAACAAAAGTTCCTCCACTAAAATTAAAACCTCAGATGGAGGTATACTGGGGAATAAGTTTTGTACATCGAATGAAATTAACTTAGCATTATTTGATAACACAAGGTCTTCAATTCTACTAACTAACTGGTAACTATTTTTTATACTGTATTTGGGTGAAAATTTACAATAATCAATTAAGGTATTAATAAGTTTATTAGATAATATTACTGCGGAGGCAGTTAGATAAAAAACTACTGGTCTAATCGGCAAGTTATTTTTATGTCATTTTACTAAGGAGTGCATCTTAGGAGCCCGCGGGTTTATTACTGGCATGTAATACTTTTTCCTATCAGTAAAAATATGTAGTTAAATCTTTAATTACGTTTTTTAATAATTTTTGAAACAGTTCTGTTGGGTTGAAACCAATTTTTTCAAATTTATCAGGGCTTAGAAAATCAAGTGTTTTAGAAATATATTGATTATTGTTCATTGCTATTACAGTTTTTACTTTGTCAGCCCTAAAAAAAATTTAATCATTAGTGCTTCTTTTATCAATTATTGGTTTTACTATGTGATATACGCTCGGATATACGTTTGAGAAATGTCCATTAGTTAAGTCAAATTGTTGGTTAACTAAGGTTTTAGTTAGAAAATGTTTATCTGTGTTATTAAGTTTAATTTTCTGAGCTATTACTTCACTTTTAACCCCTAAGTATTCCCTATTGTTTGGATTATCTATGCTACTTAGATTATAATTGAGTCCTTTTTCTAATAAACTTATTTCATTATCTGAGAAAATGACATCAGTAAGATTAACAAATTTGTCATAAAAATTGTGGTTAGAGAATTCGTTATTAGTTTTATGGTTGTTAAGAATAATGAAATTCGACTTAACTAACGGACATTTCTCAAACGAATATCTACAACTGATAATAGACTGATTCCGTACGGTTTTTGTTAACCTAATATCGAATTCTTCTAATTTTCCTATTAGATTTTAATATTATTTTCAAATTGTAGGATAACTATCTGGTCATACGCCATTAATATCATATACCCTTCTTTAAATTAGCCTTACTTCTATAGTTATGTTTAGTAGTTAACACGGTTGTGGTTAGCACAGGTTATGTTTAAAACTTATCTTTTATAACCACCTACTTTCTTAAAAATTCAAAAATGAAAAAGTTTCATTAACATGCATCTCCAATGATGTTTTCGGTCTACACGTCTGATTTTCCTAAAATGTTAAAATATTGCTCTTCTCATCAGTACGCAGACGATACTCAAATATATTAACTCTTTTTATTATTCAGAAATTGACAACGCCTTTGAAAAAATCAACTCTGATTTAACTGCACTTAGTAGTATTTCAGCAATGCACGGTTTATTACTTAATGAAAATAAAACGCAGGTCATATTTTTTGGGAAGGACAGGTTAGGGATTTGTAATGATCAGCATCGCAAGCTTCGAATTAACAATAATATTTTAAATCCCTCTACCAGCCGTAAAAATCTTGGACTTTTTATTAACGACAGTCTGCGTTTTGAAAACCACGTCTCTAAGCTTCTACAGACTGGTTACGCCAAGCTTAAAGTACTTTATATCTATAAAGATATCTTTGATACTCCCATCAAACTTCAACTCACAGAATCTCTAGTTTTGTCACACCCCTCCTATTGTAATAAATAATGTTTATTGGACAGTACTTCTGGAGAAAGACAAACAGAGTCTTCAACGGCTCCAGAATTCTTGCATAAGATTCTGTTACAATCTTCGCAAGTTTGACCATATATCTGACAGTTTTAACCGCTCTAAATGGTTTAATTTGGAAGAACGATACAGGATACAGCTTCTAGGCCTTGTCAATAAGATTATCACCTCACAGCAACCTTCATATCTCTTTGAAAAATTGTCTAGAGGATCCGACATTTATTTGCGCAACACACGCCACCGAGATCAGTTCAGCGGTCCAAGACATAGTACAGCTCAGTTTCAGCGGTGTTTCAGCTACACCGCTAGTAAAAATTTCAATAAAGTTCCTGACGTTGTCAGAAGAGCTTCCACCCAGTCCGTTTTAAAATCTAAAGTAAAGCGGTTTATTGCTCAATCAAGAGATCTAACATAGATTAACATACATTAGGTATATTTATTGAAATTGTTTATATAGTTTCTTAAGTTTTGTTACATATAAGTTATTTACTATTTTTTTATCTTTTTATTGGTTTATATAGCTAAAATTATGGTTTAATTTTTTATTTTACTAGGGGGTTGTATAAGAGCAACAATGTTGGATACCGCCCTCATATTTACTATTGTTTTTGTAAAATTTACTAGATATTCTTAATAAAGACATATTAATATTATTATTATTATATCTACATGTTAGTTGATATTCAACTACCATTAACTTTTTCATAAAATTTCTAAAATTCTAAAAAATCTTACTTCGTTTATAATGTTTCTTCTTTAAATACAAATAATTTTCACATCTATAATAGAATTAAAAATATTAAAATCTTCAAACAAACAATGTTACCTGTAAGTTGTACTCTTTAATTTGAGACAACTTACATTAAAATTTCACTCAATTCGATGTTAGGTAAGTCTCACTTTAACTTTCATTATATCTTTACTGGTCGTTCATTCTAACAAGGTACTAGGTATCTCTTCTAGTATAACCTGAGGATAAACGTCTAGACATTCGAAACATGTAGGGAACTATATTTTACATATATTAAGTTGTGGAGGAAGACTGGATTGCTTTATTTACATTTATTTTCTTCACACTAGTTTAGAAATGTATAATAAAGTTTGATTAATTTCATAGAAAATCCGTTGTTTACAGCTATTTTCTTTATTATTTCCAGTTCTTTATTGAAAACAACTTTGGGTGAAGGCCGTTTAAATAATCTATAAAAGAACGAGTTGAACGCCGAAAATGTACCTATGTGAGTATGGTAAGTTAAAAAAAAATGGTGCTTTCTATAATTAAAAAAAAAAAAATGTCGTTCAGGTCTGACTGGATTTGTATGCAACACGGCCTGGATCTAACTTCACGAGTCCCACTAAAGGATCTCATAGATTAGGTCAAACTAAAGAAGTTAACAATAAAAATAACTGTGTCTTTCCAATGGACATAAATTTTATATACGGCGCGATAAAGGAACTTTTCTTCAGATTCTGCCTAGTCAATAAGGGCTGTAGCATGTACTTGAAGAGGAAGCAAAAAAAGCTTAAATTAATCTGTATTCATCTGAATTGTTAGATTCTGTTTACGGGAACATCGCAAAAGAGACATTTTTATTTATGTCCTGTTAGAGGGTCTTTAGAATATACGTTACGAAACTTGCAAGAATAATTCTACGTTGCAAAATATAGGTAGTACCTACCTAAGTCAAGTTGACAAAAAATCGAAATCCTAATATTTTCGCAGTTACAGCCTGCCAAAGTTGAAATTTTGCTGCTTATTTTTAATATAGCGCGATTATCTTTTAATTTATTAAATAAATATTCCCCACATTACCTCAGCTTCGTAATTTCTATTATTCTGTTATAAAAATGTCGCTTTAATGAGCCACCAGAGAGCACTTCACCTGAAACCCATAATTTAATTTTTGCACAGTTTTTTGGTTTGACAGATATTTAAAATATGAATATTTATGTGAAGTTAAAGATCAAATATGTACTAAAAGTTACTCTTCATTCGAGTCGATAACCTCGCCGCTTGATCGCAAATTACAGTTAAAGATTTTATGTTCATTAAATCAGTTCAGGTTAGTGTTTTAAACGGAACCAAAATATCCTAAAAATTTACCATGCTACAAATTTAGTTAAATTCTTAAATTCTAAAATAGGATGTCTAGAAGGTTATTGAAAAATTAAATAGCAACGCTTACAGTTTATTTGCAATATCTGTCAAAACAGGAAAGATGCAAAAAATAAAATATGGATTCAGGTACGGCGTCCTCTGGTGGCACGCACAGTAGAGCAAGACTTAAATAAAGCAATAATAGAAATCATAGAAATTATCAAGTTGAGTCCCTGTGCCTCGCCTGTGAAATCGAAATAATTGGAATATAATGTTAAAATATGTAAATAAATTGAACTTTGATAAGACTGTAACTCGGACCTTTTTTCTTACATGGGTGTTTCTACGTTAAGAGGTTATCAATTGATAGGACAGGCGGCAGGACAATTTTTTTTTTAATTTGATCTAATAGCAGTATTTCTTTATTTAAGCAGGTGCTTTGTGCATATCTGTAAGATGGCCACTCATTTAATTCATTTTTTCTTATTTTAGAAGAGACCATGGGAGATACTGTATGCAGGGGAGATACATGATGTACAGGGTAGGGTACAATGGGAACAGGGGAGAGACTTTAGTGTTGGATTATAAAAGAACCACTTTATTTTTGTGAAAAATAAACTACTTTAAATAAACATTTTTATAAACTAATAAATAAATCAGACTTTACAATTTCAAACAGCAGTCTTTCTTTAACAATAACTACTATAACTATACTACTAATAAAAAGTTAGCATAAGCTCTCTGGCTTTTCAAAATAACGAATAATTATAATACTAAAAAAAATGAACAGAAAAATACAAAAAGAATAAGGTACTACTTTTTTAGCTACGCTTACTCAAAGACATTAATGCTTTTATTAAAAGCATAGAACATACGCTGTCCTTTCATTTTTATATTCGGAGTTGGTAGTTTTTCTATAATTTGGTCCCACGTAATAAAAGAAATATCGTTATCATCAATTTTAAAATTTTGTGCGGTATCATATCAGTGCCGCTTGCAACTAATCTATCTGCAGTCCTCTTACATGTTGCACCCACTCTATCGGGAGCTCCCTTGCCGTGGCCGGCTTCGTGGTAACTACACGTAAAATTTTCCATATTAGGGTAAAGTTCTCGTAACATTGTTGCCAAGACTTGAAACATAATTTTATTACGATATTTAGTAACCGGTCCATCGCTCAAAAAATGAAGATTTACAACGTTAGCGGGTAAACCATCGAGTATAGGCTGCAAATGTGCCCAAATGGCCGGAGGTGAGTGTGACAAATTTTTGGATAAAGTGCAGAAACATGAACTTTTTATCTCTCCTTCAACTTCTTTGGTATAAACCACCACAGTGTGCATACTTAACTGCTGCCTCGACCCTCCAAAATGGAAGGATTGAAGTTCTTCGGTTCGGCATACTTAGTTGGATAGTTCTCGCTAAAGTCGACGTGTATAATTGCATCCTTCTCAGTAAGGGCTTCCTTTTTTGATTTTAATGCCATGAACTGGTGTACTATATTCAATTCATGCCGGAGAAAATGTTCCAATTTACCTTCGAACTCCAGAATCAAATCCCGTGGATATATTTCCAATTGGTTTTTTGCGCACTTTGTGATTTTCCGTGTTCTCTTAGTTTTGGGGTCGACAATATTTTGACGAATATATTGGCACTTTTCATATAATAGTGCAATAGAATTATCAAATTCTTTGTAATGGAGACCCTTGGTTTTACATGTCAGGCAATCCCTTGAAAGACACTTCTCGTCATACCTATTACAACAGATTGAATTTAAAAGATCCACATGGTTTGTCACAGATATTATCTTCGCACGGTGTAGGGATTTCATGATTAAATCCATATTACTGTGTGTTAATACACAGGCAAGTGTCGCGTTTGTCGCAGCGTGGCTGGACGACCCAAAATGGTCGAAGCTTACAAAAAACCGAATAGGAAATTGTAGTATCTGACTTCTTAATAAAAAGTTTGTGCAAGTTTAGTAAAGTGTCTAACATGACTCGTTTCTGTTTACGGTCTCCATGTTTAGTTACAAAGTCTTTCTTCCCGGCACATACTCTACTATTTAAGTTTTCTTCCATAAAATATGCGATTCTTTTTTTTTTTAATTCTCACAGCTCTTTCTTGTTTGTCGTTTCGACTCTAGCAACCTTAATTTTGGCTTTAGTTTCTTTAAAGGCGTCAATTCTTTTTCATTTTTCCAAAACACCGTATTTTTTTACTAGTTGTCCACTTATTATTCTTTTAAACACTCTTTTTTCTTTTTTAGTTGAAAGATCGGAAAAGTTTTCTTTTAGTTGTTGAGAAAGAACTTTACCAAACAACAGTTTCATTTTTATGGTTTCTCTAGAATTTGGTGAATCTACTAATTTATTTACCTTGGTGTTTGGTGTTGGCGCCTTAGGTTGTTTTCTTGTCCTTTGCAGTCGTTTTTTATGACGTTGCACTGTAGCTTTAAGTTTGTAGATTTCAGCTGTGTTTTTTTTAACAAATAATTTCTTGCCTTTCTTGCACGAATGGACCTTTCTTGTGCTACTTGCGCCAGCCGGTCAACATGT
Organism: Polydrusus tereticollis; assembly: GCA_963920685.1. Lineage (NCBI taxonomy): Eukaryota > Metazoa > Arthropoda > Insecta > Coleoptera > Curculionidae > Polydrusus > Polydrusus tereticollis. The sequence goes on from OY987329.1 coordinate 65,873,926, forward strand.
TCATTCGGAGGAGGTGCGTGTGTTTCATTATCTGAACTTGGAGGTGTAACAGGAGCATTACTTATGTCTTGAAATGCTAAGCAACGTCTTCGTTTCCTTGCTTTTTCTCTCCATAACTTTCTGGCTTTTCGTTGTTCTCTGGGGTGTCATTTGCTTTAGAATTTTAGTTATAGTTCCCTTTTCTTTTCGTACTTTTTCTTTTCTTTCTCTTTTTGTTGTTCATACTTTTCGGGGTCATTTTTTATACGTTGGTATCGCAATCTTTCTGCTAAAGGCTTTTTTTCCAGACGTTCTTCGCGCGTCATTTTTTTTCGGCTTGCCATGATCTGTAAAAAATTCATGTCAGTTGAAGCACAATACTTTTTATTATTAAGTTATATAAATATGCCGGTTTTCCAAAATTTTAACATAATAAAGTCATAATAAATATGTATTATTAAACTATGTTAAATGTTGAGGAGCACCGGCGTATTTATATGACTTAATATAAAAATACCAATTTGAACACAACCTTTTACCACACGAAAAGTTTAGGTACTTTAGTGCAAATATAAACCGCATTTATATTCTCAGCTGATGTATTCATATCTCCCCTGTCTGGTTCGTCTCTACCCTGGCGTCTTAAGAGGCAGGGGAACTATGACAGGGGAGAGACTTTTTCATTAGAAAATAAAGATAACCTTGAAAGTATATATTGTAAAGAAATAGCTAAGCAACGCGATAATCTACGTATGTATTACATTAAATATAGTGTATTAAATAAGTATTTAGATAAATAATTATAAATTAAAACTTACCAGGGGAGATATTGGGTTCACTGTTCACAACCTGCACCGCCGAGTGGCGAGACCAAAATAACCGGCAATTAGAGCCCTCGGATGGCACGCGGGACGCTTACTGCTAACTTCACATCAACTGCCTACCATTACCACGTTTACACTCGCAACGGAAAGTATATGAGTAATATTTTAAAGGATTACAAAATGCCACGGACAATTCGGGACAAATTTTATCCTGCAATTTTTTAATGAAAAAGACAATGTTTGGTAATTTTACTAATTAGTTTATAATTATTAGTTATTCTAGTTTATAAAATTAATAATACTGAATTATTTTAACGGATTTAGATGTATTTAAAAAAATCAATTTACTGAAAATACAGTTAAGGGACAGACCAGGGGAGAGACATTTTTAAAGGTTAAAGTGCGCTTATGACAAAACTAATTACATTTAAGTAATAAAACTTACTAGCAGTAAAGTGGATGCTATATTTTAAGAGATTATTACGTTATTTATAATTTATTTTTAAAAAAACTATTTTTTTTTATTATTGCCTCTTAACGTAGAAACACCCACATATCACACTTCTTTTATTTTAGTACGTAAAATCATTCCTCCAAGTTTCGTAAAGTATTTTCCGAACACCCTGCATAGGTCCATAAATTTAAAGAGGACATTATTTCGCTTCGTTTGGTTAAATGCCAAACTACGTAGATATATTTTTAAAATCCAAATAAATATTTCCCAATTATATTAATTAAACCTCATAACCTGCAGAGCCAAGTATTTAAACCCAATAAATCAGTTAGTGTCAATAGCATCACCACTACTATTCATTTGATTAGGCCCTCCAATTAACATAATAATAATAATAATAATAATGACTTTTATTAATAAAATACATAGCAAATTAACAAAGGAATTATGTGTAAATATCTATGATATATTTAAACGTAAATAGAAGAGGCAGAGCCTAGTTTGGCGAAGTCTAGCCTTCTGGCTACTCTTACTTAACCAAAGATAGGCTCATAGTATAATACATATAACACAAAACACAAAAATAAAGAAAAAGTAGGATAAGCGTGATGAATTCGTTCAAAACAAGAACATTATCGAGGTTTTCAGAAGCATATCATTGTCTATTTAACAAATGATTACGGAGTTTGAATTTAAATTTATTAATGTTATATAATCTGAATTCTTCAGGCAGAGAGTTATACAAACTAATGGCATTAAAAGAAAAACTTCTCTTAAACATTGCTGTTCGATGTTGTGGCATTGTGTACCTATTCCTAAATCTAATGTTCCTATTATGTACAGTTGTTCTAGAAATAAATTTACTTTTTACCAGATTAGAAGAGTCGGGTGAGTTAAGTAATCTGTGTACGAAGTTACCAAGGTGGTGGAGTTGGCGATTATTCATATTAAGCCAATTGCATTCAGTTATCTTATGCGAAATGTGATCATATTTGCGAAGACCATAAATTAGTTTACAACATGTATTTTTTACTTTCTGCACTTTGTATCTGTCCTCCTCGCAGAGACAAGGCCCATAGATGAAGTCGCAATAGGTGAAGTGTGATAACACCAGGCTTTCACATAAAATTTTCTTTAATTGAGAAGATGTATGTGGCGATTACTATATAAAAGTTTAAGTGAAGCGAATGCTTTCTTATTAAGATTTTTTATACGCTCACGAAATCGTAGTTCTTCATCGACCATTAGGCCCAAGTCCCTAGCAGAGTTGACAAAGTTTAAAGGAGTATTTAAAACTTGCAGTTTCAAGTTGTTCTTTACATAACTTCTTTTAGCCTTAGTACCTATACACAGTAATTGAGATTTTTTAGAGTTTAAAGTTAAACTATGTTCCTCCGAAAGTGATCTGATATTTTCCAGATCATGAGTAATATTGTGAGTCGCTTGAACTGTATCTGACACATTCAAAGAATAATAAAGCTGTGTATCATCAGCATAAGCCTGTGTTCTACAGTAAGTTGTTGACGTTATTATATCAATAGTATAAATTATAAACAATAGAGGTGATAAGACAGAGCCCTGAGGCACTCCAGAATGGATGCTTAAACTGCTGGACTCAACACCGTTACATGAAACCCTCTGAGAACATAATCTAGTACACCAAAATGTTATGTTACTGTTAAACCATTATATGGCATCGCCTCTTCTAACGAAATGTCTAGAATTATCTCTTTGATTTTGTCATTCAATGCGTATATATATCGTGTTTAGGTTAGTTTTGACCCTGCAAGGGTCAAGAATCTTATAAAGCACTTATTTAGTGAATCCCAACTGAAGTTGCGTTTTTTGTCAAGAACAGAAAAGGTTACTGGCCATCAATATACGGGTATTATAACTGTTCAATATGACCCCTATTTCTATTAATGCACTCTCTATAATCATCTTTTATTTTATTTATAGCATTAACGATAAACTGACTGTGATTTTCATTTGTATCATTAATGTAAAGCAGAAGTAATTTTCGCATTTCTTCAATATTTTCATTACGATGTTCATAAACTTTATGTTTCAAAAATGAATTAATGTTTACTACTTCTCATTTAAATGGTTTAATCCAGACAAAACGTTGTGTGGTGGGACTCCATCCTGATGCCAGATAAGTTCTCGGTATTGCCGTAGCGGTAAGTTTTCAATTAGATTTTCAACTGTAATTTGTGTATCTTTCGCCAGTTAAGTTTCCATCACAAATAATCGGGTCAATAATTTTCTTCGAGTAAAATATCTCAATAGAGACCACCCTCGGGGAATCAAATGTTGGTCGGTTAATAGAGAAAAATTAAAACAACTGGTCTGCATTTTACAGTGTTTGTTTATTAAAAAGTATCTACATATATGTATATAAGTTTAAATATTTTTGTTTAAATTTATGAGAACTAAAATTAAATGAGATGAAGCCGATTTACCAATATGTATATACTGCACGTGCATACTAACATATATATTATACAATGTACTGTATGTTTGCTTCGAAATTCTTATTTTTTAAAATAATCAGAAATTAATGATTGTTTATATTTTTTTATTTTATTTTTATTAAATTCAGATTCACAATTTAATAGCAATTGAGAAATATTTGTAGACTTGTCAAAATTATTAACATTATTAAAGAAGTCTCTCAAATTTGCGCAAGCTTCAGATAGGCTTGATATTTTCGACACTGGAGCAAGTTCAGATTCCTCTTCCTCTGTCTCAGAGTTGGGAGTAGTTTAATCCGTTTCTTGGATCTCTTCGCTACACTCGATGATAGTCAATTTTGCACTGCAAACTGTTTCAAGTTCACAAATGTGTCCTTAATGTTAGGCAACAGTTGTGCGAGCGGTATATTATCTTCTTCTTCGAAGTCATCGATATTGATATCGGCTGATTCGCCACATATTTTCTTGAAGGTAATATCGTGCCGACGACGGAATGTTTCTAACCGTCCATTTGATTCCTTGAAGTTATCTAGTCTTAGACATTGAGCAGATTTGAGAACTTTTGCTTGAATTATGTGCCCGAATATTGGTAAGTGCTTGTTTCGCGCCTTACAAAACCAATTAAAAACAACTTGGTCCACTGCCAGTCCTTCGGTTTTGGGAAACTTTCTTTTTTGTTCACCGTTGTCGCCTTTTTTAAAAAAATTCTAACTTCTGCTTTATGTTGAAGCAACAGTCACTTGGGTCTTACCACTCTTATACAAAGTTAAAACTACTAGTATTGTAACTGAAAAGATATACTTTTAGTCCCCCAAAATAATATGTTCACACTGTAACCCAAAATTTATATTTTGCATTTATAATGACGGTTACTTGCTACTCAGGCAATAGAAAACACAGTATAAGGCCTTAATTTTAAGTATTTCAAAGTATTACTTTCAGCTAGTTAAAAGTTACTTATTGATATTTATTGATCAGATTGTAATATTTATGAATGTCCCGAATGGGATATTCATTATTAAAAAGAAAAATTCTGGCTTGCTTGTGTTGTTCTTATTTAGATTATTTATTAAAACCATATACTTAAGTTTACGGCAAACATTTGGTTATTGACCACTACTGGATCTTATTGATATACCATTGTTGAGATATTGTCTATTTTTGAAAAAAAATATCATTTCAACGGCATTTGTGTTAAACCAAAAAAATTAACATAACCCACAATTACCTTACAGTTCACACTGTCTAATGTGTAGGGCAGGAAGGAACTTAACATCACTCCTCAAAAGACTTTACAAAACGCAGAAAAAAAGGATTACGACCCCTAACCCTACAAGGTGTCAACATTCCACTGTCGGAACACCTGGGAGTAACTTCAGACTATAGACTGACCTAGATTAAACACACGGAAAAAACAATCCGAAAGTCAGAAGTAACCTTGGCAGTTACTAGACGGACGTACCGCAAAACATGGGGACTCTCACCTAAGCTGGTGCATTGGTTGTACACCAGGGTAGTGAGACTTGTAATCACGAATGCAGCACTGGTCTGATGGCCAAAGACACAACAGAAAACCACAATATCAAAGCTAGGAACCCTACAAAGACTGGCATGCTTGAGCATCATGTAATCGACTCCCACATCCGCAATGGAGAACATCATAGACCTTTCTCCACTTAATTTGGTAATTAAAGGAGAGGAAAGACTGAGACTATACAGACTACAGACTTCCATATCACTTTCTGGGGGCATAGAACTGGGCACGCACTCCTATGCGATACCATAAGGGGACCTGAGTTAGAAATAAGATCAAACCACATAAACCCTACATAACGCTATGACATACCATTCAAGACCGTAATCGACGAACGGAATGCGTGGAACAATAAAACACCAGATGGGGAAATAGTCTGATACGCAGACGGTTTAAAACCAAAGAGGCTACGGGAGCAGGAATAAACGGAGTAACACCGATGGGAGATGCTAATTTCTCCCTGGGTAAGTCTTCTACGGTGTTACAAGCGGAAATATACTACGGTGTGCATATGAAAAAAATACGCGGATCAACAATATACTCCGACAGCCAAGCAGCCCATAAGCGCTAACATGCAACAAGGTGACATCAAGACTGGTATGGGTATGCCAAGAGAAACTAGTGGCCCTTGCAAAAGTTAACAAAGTAATACTACACTGGGCACCAGGATATGTAGGTACCTATTATAGAAAACTAAGAGGCTGACCAACTTGCAAGGGTCGAAAAAAACATTCATAGGTGGAGTACAAGATGTCATAAAACGATGGACAAGGAATCAACACAAAATCTACTGAAACAACACACAGGGATTAAAACATAGCAAATCTTGGGGGTGGGGGGGGGGGGGAGCAAATTGGGGACCCAGACCCGAAACTAAGGAAACACCTACTTCTGGCCGTTAAGAAGCACCTGCACCGTATGCATCTGTACAATGAACACCTAAGCTGCAGGTTATGCGGGCAAGAAAGTGAAACGGTACAGCCTCGGGTACAGCATATTATCTGCCACTGCAAGTCATTAGATTGGAAAAGGCAACAAACTCTGGCAACCAAGACTAGACTAGAACCAGAAGATATTCCGACACTGTCACCAGTTGACCTACACAAACTAGTGCAAGGAACTAGAATAAATGAGTGGATGTAAGACAAAACAAGGGTGAGCACAGTAATGGGCCAAACGTGGCCGAAGTGCGTCCGGCACTTGGACGGACCCCGGAAAAAAAAAGATTAAAAACAAAAAAAAAGAAATATACCTTAGTACCAACAATTACACATACTTATTAATTATGCCGCATAATAAAATAAAAAGGTTAAAACCAGAACATTCCACACAAAAATATGTATTTTTATACAAAACAAATATAGTGTTCTGGTATTTTTTATGTTAACAGCTAAGTAGGTATAGTACCTCAGTAGCACCATCTTACTTACTTAATTTTTTACATAATTAGTTACAAATAAAACAAGCAAATATGATTGTTTACACGGGTCTTTAAATTTTAACTACCTACGGTAAACAAATAAACTAGGTAGGTATTATCATTTAATAAATATTTTGAAACAGACTATAGCTGAAACTCGTTTAACTATGATTATAAAAATTAATGGTGGTTTTATCAGTATTAAATACATAATACTTGCAGATTTTTATCGGTGGAAAATTGTTAGTGAAGTGAATATTTTATTTTCTCTGGTACATCTAGTCATAAATAAATAAGTTATGAGCAAACAGATTTTCGACCTAGGCTACGGTAAAAATATTGGGTTGATCAAAAGTCCTGCATAAAATTCAATTTCTTCTAAAAGTTGTTGTTAAGAAAAACGCTAAAACACTGATATTGATTTAAATTGTTGTTCGTTCTTCTGTAATACTTTCATTCGAAATTAGCACTGACTTAACTTATTTTATCAAATGCTGAAAGTGGCCTCCACTTCCCACTTGGTTAATACTATCTACCGCACGACGAAATCTTTTTGTCGATAATCATTTATCTCCATCCTAATTATATCTTTTAGGTCCTCAATGTTGTCTGGTCTATTCTATTACACTCTCTCCTTCAAACACTTTTATCTTCGAACATTTGCACAAAAGTGCGGCGGTGTGCCATCTTGTTGAAACAAATGGGAGGAAATCTAAGTAACGCTGAGCAGTAAAATTTTCGTGAAAGAAATATGGTCCTATAGTTCTGTTATTAATTATTCCAGCCACAACATTAGTTGTTTTAGTTCTAGTGTTTGGCATCAGAGAAAAACAAACTAGGAGAAAAAACAATTATGCCACAGTCGGTTTACAATAGCTTTTTATAAGCTCTCATTCACTCAAGTCCCTCAAAGTCTGTATTTCAAATAAAAGTAAAATTTTAGCAGAGGTCAATACAAATATTTATTTCTTATGTCGTGTTAGGACCTTGGCTACTTGGATTTATAAATGCAAGCTCCTCTTACTTTGGTGGACAATAGGTACTTAAAGTTAAAATATAAATAAGTGAAATGTAATATAACAAAGTGAGAACGACTAACTAAAAACGACTGTTTAGTCTGATCTGGCTGCCACATAGACCTACATCCAGGACTTTGCCCAGACTTGGAATTTCCGTAAGGTCTGTGCAAGAGCCTAACTAAATTTACCATAATTTACCATTGGAGAACGTCATCACTCTGGAACGACCTCCCTGAGATCGTGTTCCCCAAAGACTATAATCTTCAAAGATTCAAGACCAACGTGAATCGTTTCCTGCGCACACGCACCGCTCCCAGAGCGCCATAAAGGATTTATCCTGCAGTGCTGTGCCTTATCATAAAAAAAAAATAAAAAAAAATAAGAGCATTGTTAAAGTACGATACAAAATCTTACGAGTACCGTGGTTAACTCGATAAGTATACTAGCCGCTCGGGCATAGATAAGTTAAAATATTAAAGTTACAAGCGTTAAAGTTTGAAGAAACAAATGGCCTTTAGCCGGGAAACAATATTTACTTTATAATAATAAATTGTAACTATATTTCCCACGAAATTAGCTGTAACAGACCACCTAACGTTTTAAACTACTAGAGACAATTGTGACGTCTTAACGCTATGTCGACATACGATATACGTTTACAATGCACAAGTTCTGTACATAACATGGGCGCAAAACTTTATCAAAACACTATACAGGGTTGGGCAAATGTTCCGGAACGGCTTAATTACAAGCGAACGAAAAGTGATATCGAATCGGGGTTTTGGGCAATCTATAGGACAAAAATTTTACTATTTGACTGGTATACCATATGTCAGTAATGTCACCAACTGTCAAGTGTCGACGATATTTTTTTATTTTTTTAAATGGAACACCCTGTATATTATCAGATATTCTAGATCTTCAATAAATTACAAATATTTTTCATATAGCATACCATATGATTAAATTCAACTGTTTCGGAAATACGGGCAAATGAATCTAGAAAGCCCATATTACATTTTGTTTAAAAATCAAGCAACATATTTCTTTTATTATGACATTCCAAATAAAAGTCTTAGTTTCCATGACTCCCAAGTGTCACTCTGACACATTTCCTATTTAATTTTTATTTATTTGTATTAAGTGAGTTGTGCGAGTTTTTTATTTATCGACTAAACCTCTGATATAACTGATAAAACTATGGTTCAGCTAACTGAACAAGAACGGATTACTCTGCTTATGATGATAGGATATGGGGATAGACGGAGATCTTTTCAAGAAGCAACCGACCTTTTCAATCAAAGTTTTCCTGTTCGAGATCCCATTTCTAAATCAACTGCTAATAGAATATTCCATAACTTTGAGCATACGGGTACGGTAAAAAACTTGCCAAAAACAGGTCGTCCGAAAACTGCTACAAATGACGAGAAATCCCTGGATGTTTTGCTTGCCCTGCAAGAAGAACCACAGACGTCAGTTCCAAAGCTTGCTCTTGCACATGAAAACAGCGAAAAATCAATTAGAAGAATCCTCAAAAAAAATAAAATGTTTCCTTATAAAGTCAGCTTGCTTCAAGAACGATCAGAGGACGGTCCTGATAGGCGTATGCAATTTTGTCAAGAAATAATTGACTACATAGACCTACAACCTAACTTTGTAAGTCGTATTTTATTTTCTGACGAGGCTACATTCTGTCTTAATGGTTTCGTCAATAGGCACAACTGTCGATACTGGTCAGACCATAATCCCCATTGGATGATTGAGCACCGTACGCAACACCCCCAAAAATTAAATGTGTGGGCAGGTATAATTGGAAACCATATTATTGGGCCTTTCTTCCTTGATGGAAACTTGACATCTATTTACTACTTAGATCTGCTTCGAAATAGAATTATACCAAATTTGATTAATTTATATCATGATCAGGTTAACGATCAAATACTAGCGAATGACATTTGGTTTCAGCAAGATGGGGCGCCAGCTCATTTTGGTATACATGTCAGAAATTATTTAGATCAAACTTTTCCTGGAAGGTGGATAGGTAGGAGAGGGTCCATTGAATGGCCTCCTAGATCTCCAGATTTAACACCTCTAGATTTCTACCTCTGGGGTCATTTAAAGACTGTCGTATATCGTACACAACCTAAGACTTTGGAGGATCTTCAAAACAGAATTTTAGATGCTGTGCATGTTATTTCTCGTGAACATTTGCAAAACGTGCGTTCTGAATTTTCCGACAGGATTGGACACTGTCAGGTGGCTGAAGGACGACATTTTGAACATTTAATTAAATAACCATTATTTTATATTATTGTGTTTTAAAGTTATTACCTTGGTTTTGTTTAAATAAAATGTACTACATTCATTTGCCCGTATTTCCGAAACAGTTGAATTTAATCATATGGTATGCTATATGAAAAATATTTGTAATTTATTGAAGATCTAGAATATCTGATAATATACAGGGTGTTCCATTTAAAAAAATAAAAAAATATCGTCGACACTTGACAGTTGGTGACATTACTGACATATGGTATACCAGTCAAATAGTAAAATTTTTGTCCTATAGATTGCCCAAAACCCCGATTCGATATCACTTTTCGTTCGCTTGTAATTAAGCCGTTCCGGAACATTTGCCCAACCCTGTATATAAAACAATACGCAAATGCAAAACATTAAGATTTTAAGTTGACTAAGTTTTTTAAAGAGAAATGATCACAGTGTATCTGATTTAATAATTTGTAGTGACGTTCGTTACCCTCATTGCACCACTGCACTCAGGTGTTCACAGAAAAGGCTTATCTTGATAATAGCATACACGCCACGGGAAATAATATAGCAAAGGTTAATTTCACGCTTTCTTGTCACCTACTGGGTACTCCCAAGGTTCCGTACTACTCAAGGAAAATGTTACTTAGCTGAAACTTTGTGTGCTATATACCCATAGTTCATGAAGACTCGATCTTCAGTAAATCACACACACATGGTCTCTCAAACAGCCAGCGTGGATACTGTTACACTGCTAGTCTCCAAAAATATTATATAATATATGCCAACTGGCACGTTCCGCATCCAGGCAACTCCAATAAAAGAAAACTAGTACCCCAGTTTGAACTCGGACTTTTAGCCCCTACCAAAAAAAAACCTCAAATAACTAACGAGGGTTCCATTCTAGGACCGCTTATTTAAGTTGATGGAAAAGCGTTTTAAATCGTCATTCCGACCAAAAAATAGACAAACTACAACGCAATATCCTTTTTAATGCATTTGTAAAAGTTTTATCGGCACCACATGGCCTTCCGTGCTCAAGAAAACTAAAATTCGGGAGCTACTTCCACAAACGTGCTTTTCACTTCAAGCGTCTATCGTCGAAAGGGCCGGATATTGTTTTGTCTCCATAGTTACCAACAATTGTCGACAAATTAGTCATACTAATCCACACTGCAAAAAAGTAGTGTAAAATTACATTTTTTTCCGTAACACTTTTGTTAAATTTCCGAAATAAAACGTGTGTTTTCATTTTTAAATAATATATTTGGGATTTTTCAGATGTAACTAAAAATTCTTAATATATTACTAAAATTTACTAGGTAAAACACACGTTAAAATTCCTATGAATATACCAAAATAAATAATTCACATAAATAACAAAAAATTTTAAAGTATATATTATGTAAATGCGTCAAAGCCGCTTCATGTCAAAATACATTTGACAAAGTTACATAACATTTTACTGAAAATGAGAAAGTTACAATTTAAAACCCATTTTATTATAACTGAATAATACTTTACGGTACATATTCGGTAAAAGTCTAAACAAGTTTGACAAAATCGCATAACATATTACTGAAAATCACAGAACTCAAAAACTAAAATGTTCTATTTTCGCCAATATTACCATTGATGCATGCAAGCCGCGACGGCGCACTGTGACTATAATAATTCGGCATCTATCTTTCGGCATTCCAGTAGGAGACAGGCTTTTTCCCGTTGTTTTAGGGTGCTTTTAATTGATTTACAGTGGTTGACTAAAATATTTATTGTAGTACTCGGAGTATGAGGTAAGTACACCTTACTAATATACTATAATAAAATGTGAATTGTGTGCTGTTGGTTTAAGTTCCATTGATATTTATAATAAACATCAATATTTACATCGGAATTCTCATTTTTCTTCAAAAGCACCGATTGTACATTACAGTTTAAAACTTATAGGGACTTTAAACAACATGTAAGTCATTTACACTGTAAAGAAAAAGTAAAGGGTGCAGAGAGAAGACAATTCTTTTCGCATATTTACGAACATATAAATAATGGGTTGGAATCAAAATGTTCTTTAAGAAAAAAATGTAAATGTAAAAGATTTTTTTGCTACTTAACAAAGTAAAGTAGCTTTTCTATACTGTAAGGTAGTTGTTTAGTGTTTGTGTAACATTTTGTTATTTTTAATATTATGTTTAATTAGGGTATTATATACATATATATCAAAGGTGTGTTATTTTTTTAAGTTTATCTTTTTTTGTTATTCACATATTATTAATGTTGATGGTGTGAATAAAAACTATAGTTGAAGCTGTGGCTAACTGTTTATTCATCTTACTTTATTTTATATTAATATTTATTTTGTGTTAAATCTTATTTGTATATGACATACAATAATATTGTTTAACGTATGTCACTGTAGAATAAAATATTTAAGTACTTATATTAAAATATATTATTTAGAATATAATATAATATGCAGACTTAATAAAATTTACGAGAAATCTCGTATCAAAAAAACTTTGTGGTTAATTAGTTGTTAAGTCTGCATTAAAAGTGTGGACTTATTAAATAATAATATAAAAATTATTAGTGATATACATATTATATAGTGCTATAGTTCAGTTACATGTTTAAATAATGGTTTATATTGGCCTTAGTATTGTCTTTTTTATTATAGTTAGGTAGGTATCTATAACCAAAATAATTTTTTTTAAATAAATAACCTCAATTTGATCAAACATCTGACGAATGTTCAAAGTCTTTTGCGGTATTGTAATATTTCGTCAAATGTGTGACCGACTGAAGGTTCGTTACAAATTTTGTTTTTATTATTATACCTATAATATAGACCCCACTTTTCACAGTTAAATTGACAGTAGTTGTAGATTTAGTTTGCATAATTATTAAACTCAAGTCTATAAAGCTCAAAGACAACTATGTAATCACAATTTAAATCTATGTCGCTTACTAATAATGAGATATATTTAACTTGTGATTGTAGCTCTTCGCTTTATAGCAAGGTTTCATTTTTTTCACAAAATTGATTAACTACTGAAAATTTACATTGCTTATTACTGAATAGTACGGAATAAAATTAAGTAATAGATTACATAAAAAAATACAGTATATATTAAGTAATTCTCATAGGAAATCTTTTTAAAATTCATGATTATATAACTAAATTTACAGTTATTAAATACGGGAAAATTCCTATACTTTTAAGGGAAAAATAAAAATAACTGTATATATGATGTAAAAGTTTACCTAATTTGTTTATGAAATTTACTTAATATATAACGGAAGAATGTCAACGGTTTGATATAATTTTACGTAGGATATAACTTAAAAATATCAAATTTTACCTATTAATTTATTAAGTAATTTTACGGAATCTTAAACTGAATAACGTCAAGAAAAGTTTTATGTAATTTTACGGAACATTACATAATTATTTTTTGTAGTGCATGAAAACTATAACACCATACCACTTTAACACCATAAAAAAAGTAAGGCAACCAGCGTCAACCGCAAAAATATACGTCAATTAACCAGACGTGGTCGTGAAAATCCACAGAACTGTCAGTCTGACACTCAATCACCGCAGCCAAAACATTTGACCTACATCCCATATACAAGGTTAAAAAGTTATTTCTATTGATAACTTGAAAAGTTGACGAATTACAAATCAACTAAAACAAGGATTTAAAATAAGACCTGTCTACAAGTAGCATGAAACAAAAGAACAGAAATCAATCCACTTGGCTATGTCCTACAAGATACAAAACATTCATGGAATATAAACATTATCAACAAAAGTTTCAAACTGAACATAGTAAAACTATTAACCATTAACAGGTAATTAAATTATTAATTAATGTTTAAGGTGAGAGTCTACACAGGTACTTTATCAATTTAAAACCGAAAACTTAACTTAGATAACCAAACTATGAAAATGCAATTTTCAAACCGTAACAGTCTATGTATTAAGTATATACCTATCAGTAAAAGCACAAAAAATGGCTAAACTTGTTGGGTGTTAAATGTCCTCTCATTTTCCAATTTCTCTTTACCCAGTGTTGCTCTTTAGCTCTACTATCCTATTCACATAAAAAGCATGGATATTTCGTAAGTCCAGATTGCTGACCTAATAGAAGGCCTAAAATTTGTAAGTCGCCGCCTAGTAGCCAGTTGTGATTCTTATAGGCTATTCTCATGAGAAGTTCTTTAATATTTTAGTAAGTTTCTTTTGAATGGGCCACAGGAACAGAAGCATATAAATTGCCATTATGAAAAAGAACTTAAGGTTCCTTTTTGAGCAGATCTATATTCCGAAGCACCAAACGCATTATTAGCTAGGTCAGCTACATTTTTACAATATACAAGTGGTCCATGCTCTACATCTTTTAATCTAGATCGTAGTGTTTGGGGGAGATCTTTTGAAGTCCTAAATCTCGGACTAGATCATTTAGCTCTTCTTGCAAAAACAGCGGAGGTACATTTTGACTTAAAGAACAAGGTTGAAACACATCAGTCTCCGCAATAGCTAAAGGTTCGTCATCTTTGGAAAACTTTTTGTAGGTGTGTCCACAAATTCCCTCAGTTACTTCATATTCAGGATATCGTATCAAGTCATATTTTCTGAAATGGGAAATTCTATATATTATATAATTTCATGTAAAATAAAAGCATTTCCTTAGTTTTTATTATTACTTTTACTTTCCGGGATTGTATTCTCTAATCAGAACTATTACCTAAAATTATCGCAATCCTACGCGTACAACCTCGTTTGGTGTCACTTGTAGATAACTAACCATAATTAATTTTTGTTGATTTATGTAAACACCACTATTCATTTTCGCTATTGAATAATTCATCACGGGTCATCATCTAAAGTGAACCGTGAATGGTTCCGTGAAGGAGGTATGGCCCTGTAAACGATTAGAAGACTTTTAGAAAATATGGGTTTGCTATGCCTGCCCGCAGACTAATTAGTTAATAAAGTAGTGGGTTACAGCTTAATAAACATGTTTACTAGTTTAAATTGCAGGCATCAAACCATAAAACTAAAAATAATTTTAAAATGAAATCGTATTAATGTCTAATTAAATACAGTTAAAGCAAATCGGTGCAAATTTGGAGAAAGCGGATTTCTTCTAGATTTGATGCAATTTCAAAATATAGTTCTTATCTTAATTTGTTATTTTTGTATATATGATTGTTACGCCTATAGAAATCAAACAATAGAAATTTTATTTTATCATAACTGGGTATTATTAATTTAATATTTTTAACGCTTGTGTTTTGTTTTAACCGGTAACAAATCAGTGGCGGACAAAAGCTTGACAATACGATATGGGAAATTTTCTATCATTGATTTCTCATGAAATTTCAATTGTGTTAAAGCCGAGGTTAAAGCTGATGCATAAAGCTAAACTAATATGTAATAAAAAAAATACATACATCCGAATAAACATGTTAGTTCTCGTGCCAGAAATTGAAAAATTTTTAATTTAAAAAAGCCGAGAAAAAAGCTATAAAAACGAGTAAAGAAGGTTCATCAAGTTTTTTGTGTGCCAGGATAAATAATCAAAAAAGAAAAAAAAAATTCTTCCATTGAAAACATGGAATACATTAATACAGGGTTCATATCTATTACCTATTATTCACACTATTTAAAACAAATCATTATATCATTAATATTATTATGATATCAAAATGATTAGTTAGACAAAAAATTTGGTTTTATTTTGCACATACAGTCCGCCGCACGAGGCTAAATAAGAGCCGTAAATATGGAGTTTTAAGTCGCGTGCCATAGACGTGCGTACAACTTTCTGAATATGATTTTTTTATTATAAATTTAGGCTTTATTAGAAGGAAATACAGAATTATATGAAAAGAAAATAAACTAAACGCAACAGCTCGCTTAAGACGTCTCGAAATGTATAAATATGAAAACAATTGCAACACGTAACGCGTGTACAAATTGATCTTAAAAATCGCATTTACAATGCTATGCTAATGACGGACAATCAGCACACGCCTGACGCTTCTCAGATGCACAGCACACCGAATACTTTTTGGTTATGTAGAATCTGAGCCAATTAAATTACTTTTTCTGGTCTACTGCTTTAAGTTCGTCGCGTTGACCTGCTACCAGATTTGGATAATTATAATAACTTATAATAAATCAGCAATTCCTAAAAAGTCGTCTCTTTGTTGGCCGCTGGAAAAAACTCTAAAAGGGTCAGTCTTGATCGTTTACGCAGGTTTATAAAAACCAAGTTAAAGAATGTACGCACCGACTTCAATTAGGAATAAAAGAAAACAATTCAAATATAATCCAGCTTCTTGTCCCACGTCAGAATATTCCTTCGTCAGCAGTAATGAAGATAAAATAAGTTACGATGATAGAACAGATACAGACTCATTTGATGAAAGCGAGGATAAGAGGGATTCTGACAAAAACAAAATTGTTAAAGACAATTAGAAAGAACAATTGAAAATGAAGGTCAGAGATGTGATTGAAAGACAATCAGACACTGAAGAATCAAAGGAAACTCAAAATATTTCTATCAAACTGAGACAATTTTATAGAGATTTTTTATGATGACAGATGGTATATTGGACTTATTGAAAGAAACGTGAATGTCAATGTATTCAACGTAAGGTTTTTAAAACAAATAAGAAAAGATAATACATTTTCTTGGCCGAAAATTGTAGACGTTGCAGAGAATTTATATTTTTCGGTCCTCTAATTTTGAGAGAATCAGCACAATCTACCACGCCTTCTGGTTAGACTTCGGATTCAATAATATGCAAATTAGACGAATCCATTTAAAGCGATATAGAGGATATATCTAGATTGAACTAAAATGTTGACTAGAACAAAAAAAATTAAACACTTTGTAGAAATCGAGGTAGAAATTTCGGTTTTGTTTAGGTTTACTGTTACTGTTGTAATTGAAAGACTTGTTTTCTTTCGATCTTTGTTTATTTTTGTTTTTCTCAATAAATATTCTTTCTAAGTAGATCCATTTTTCCATTCTTTGTTTGGATAAATAAAATCTTAGATAACCTGGTAGGTATCATAAAGGATTATGAAGTTACTAAACAGGTACCTGGATAGGTATTTACTAAATTTTTTAATTGAATAGGAGATCTATGGCCAATGTCTGAGATGTCCAGGAATTTCCGAGGATGTCCGGAAATGCTTTAAGGATTTACCAGTATGTTAGGAGATATTTAAGGATTTCCGAGGATGTTCGAGGTGTCCTTAGAAAAAGCGGTTTCCCCCTCGTTTAAACCTCTAGTAATGAAGGGAAAAAATTATTAGTGGCAGTGTTGCCAAATTTTTCGAAAAAAAAAAATGTGGTTAAACAAATCACTTAAATTTGTCTTAGCAAGTAAGTCATTTAAAAGTAATTTAAGAGAGAATCGTACCATCGAGAAATCGAAGATGACCGCCATAAGAAACGACAAATTTGATAATGATTCCAGGAAACCGAAACGTTGTAGCCAACATTTGCATGATTTACGTAATAAGTGGATATGAAAATACATACATACATTAAAAAACGAGTTAAAAAATTACAAAAAGAAAGGTATGGCAGATTTTCAATAATACATTTTCATTGTTGCAAAATATCTCAAAACCACAAAGAACCAGAACGGCTCAAAATCGTCAACAAACTACTAACATAATTACGTGAAACTTTCCTTATTTAACTAATATTATCGAATTTCGGATACAATGTTTATAGGTTCTGATTTAAAACCACTTTTAAAGGTTGTTCTCGGAAAATTCTGAAAATCGAGAATATTCTCCACCTTTTTGTTCACGAGAATTTCTCTAAATCTGACCTGCCTTCACCTTTTGTCGATATTTTTATTGACCAAGTTACATAGCAACAACTATTGTACTTATATAAATGGAAAAATTGTTTGGTAAGCACCTCGTTTGCAGCTTAAGATAAGCCACCTACTTAGTGACTACTGCAGCAATTTTAAGTGGGTTAATTATTAATAATCGCAGCGTAATTAAAAGCAACAATTGATTCAGTGTGTTTAAAAAACTCGTGGGAAAAATTAGCCAACCAGTTGATCATTAAGGTGATTTTTTATGATCAAGGTACAGGGTCACCCAACGGGGGCTGTATTATTAATAAAAACAAGAGATATAATAGCCATGTAGTGTATTTTTCCCGTCGGATTTAGAAGCAATGATGCTTTATAAAACTTTTACTTTAATAGAGACTTAGAATCAAGTAAGCAGAAGCCACCGCGTCGTCTGCTAACGCCACGGATTTATCAATCTCGAGCAACACGAGACAGGAACATTTTAAAGTCACAGTGAGACAAAACACGTTTTACGTCTTCAAGAGGGTGACGCGGTGGCCTCTTCTCACTTGATTTCATCTCTACTATTGGTCTATTTTGGTTTCATAGGAAAGTCTTTTCGATATCATTTACAGTATCGTAACAAGCATTTTATAAAACCGTTTTTCTTTTAATTTTTAAAAGTTGGTAATGGTATTCAACAAATGTTTTATCCTACTGACGTATGACATCACCATGCAGTTGCGACCTTTAATAAATTCGCCTTTTTTACAGGAGAAGACCAAACATTGGGCGTGCTTGACAAACCTCAGCTTGTCAAAAAAGCCCGGAGCTGATTTGCAGCAGCTGGCAATTCGTTTAACCGAACGATTTCTGATTTGAACTTTTTTGACGTTATGTTAAAATTACCGATAAATAACCTAATGCTTGATTATTTTATAGAGAAAAATTAAACCTAAATTATAATGAATGACTGATTTTTGGAAATACTCTATTTTTAATATTTTCCAGCAAAAACGAACTTGTAGGTGCCCATGTTATTTAATTTCAATTCGGTTCAAACCGTCCTGTGAATCTTAAAAATGGCATGGCAGACAAAGACAAGGTAAAAGTACAACACCAGGTTAGTGGTAAAAAGTTTTTATATGTTGCGTGGGGGTAAAGAACCATGCATATAAAAGTTGTAAATTTAAAGGCTATACCTGTTAAAAATGTAATAGGAAAGGTCATACTGCAACTGCATGTAAGGTTCAGTTAGATAGAAACCATTGCTTAGACCAAAATAATGAGGAGGTTAATTTTTTTTAATGTTGATGCTATTATTTTTAATGTAGACAGTAGTCTTATTGCTCCAGTTACTTTGAGCGCTTTTATAAACGAACAACCCCCGTACAACCTAGTTTAGAGGTTGATACGGGGGCAGGTCTATCATGCTTACCTGTTGACGCTTATGAAAATATTTTATCAACGACTGAACGTAAACCAAGTAAGGTAATGATTAAAGTATATCATGGACTGGTAGTTCCACCAAAAGGTCAAATTGAGGTTGATGTTTGTATTAATGAGGTGACAAAAAAGTTTATATTTTTGGTGGTAGAAGGAGCCACAAAGGCATTGATAGGTCGTGATATATGGAAAAAGTTTTCTTTAACGTTAAATGAAGAGAGTAAATTTTTTTTAAATGGTGAAAGAGTGTCAGGTACAGCAGTAGTTTGTCAAATAAGTACAAAAAGAGAAACTAGAAAATATTTTAAGCAGATCTTCCAGTTTATTTCAAAATGAGATGGGTACTTATAAAACTGAAAAGATAAAATTAGAAATAATTGAGGGGGTTACACCTATTCTTAGGAAACCAGCGCCTATTCCTAATGCTTTTAGGGAAAAAGTTCAAAAAGAGTTGCAAAGAGAGAAGGGGTTATTGAGAAAATGCAAAATTCTAGTTTTGGTACACCGCTAGTACCTGGTGTGAAGGTGAATGGTGTGGATATTAGAGTGTGTGCCAACTATAAGATAACAACTAACAATTATCTAAAAGAGGTTTACCATCCACTTTCTAGAATCGAGGACATTTTTATAGCTTACAGGGTGGACAACAGTTCACAAAATTAGACTTTTTGAATACCTATAATCAGTTGGTTCTGGACAAAGAAACTTCAAAGCTTTTAGCATGGAGTACGCAAAATGGTATTTACAAGGTGAACAGATTACCTTATGGTACTAAACCAGCTTGTTTTATTTTTCAATGAATGGTTGAGAAGGTTTTGCAAGGTTGTAAGAGTAGTGTAAATTATCGTGACGATATTGTTGTTACAGGCAAGAATGAAGTTGAACATTTGGAGAATTTAACACACGTTTTAACCAGATTAGATAGAACCGGACTTAGGGCATAAAATTTCAGCTTAAGGGTTGGAGAAGAATAATAAGACGATTGAAGCTATTTTAAAGACTCCACGTCCAAGTGATAAGACGAAGGTACTTGCTTTTGTAGATATGCCAAAATATTATTCGAAATTTATTCCTAATTTGGTATAGCATTGAAACCGTTGTATAGGATGTTAGGGAAGCATAGATATGTTATTGGAATAAAGTTTGCAATCAAGTAGCATATAGGAGCCAGCACCAGTCCAACATAGTCTCGATAGGGGTATACAATAATAATTATGGCCTGCAAGGTTCCTTCCTGTCCGTGCAGGTCCGACCTTTATTTGGGTACGGACATATGCAAAGCGAGTGGTTCATGCAACTTTGGAACGACAAGCTCTACCATCTATCATTCCACCACAAGAAGAACGCCTAGTTCATCCTCGGATTGTTACCTACATTATGAATCAGATATTAAAAATCAGATATTAAAATAAATGCAAAGCGTGCAGTCACGCCCTGTATAGGTCAAATAAAAACAAATTGTTAAAAATAAAGATTGCGTTGGCTCAAGGAGAGGATGTGAACTTCAGGAATATTAGCTCTCTGCACACGTCGCTTCTCTCGAATCCTGCAAACTAGTAACAAACTAGTACTTAGTTTACAAACCTTTCACGACGCGACGACTAAGGTAAAGTTTCAAATTCTATAATATGGATTACAATTTATTTTCTTCCCGACACACAAACACTACTTCCCAAAGAGATACAACGTAAAAACGTTCACTTGAGAACCTGCAGAATTATTTATTGCACTTTGGCAAAATGTGATGTGAAAAGTTTTTATATACAACTAGGAATACGCATTTCCTGATATCGTTAATATTAGTTCTTGGAACAAAAAAAGAAGCAGGGGTTATGTACCTACCAAGTTTGAATAAATTTTAGTAAGCCAATCCTAACTTATTCAATTACTTAAATGTGATGGCGAAATTACGAAATTTTCATAGTTTAGGTAATACAGCAAACACCAGCAAATAATTTCTATGACGTTATTCTCAAAAATTGACGTAAAGCTGGACATTATGAATAAAGATTATTTCACCTTGAAAACACATTTTCGTTTCACCAATGTGGCAATCACACATCCAAAATAAAAGACACCATTATGTTTTTCTTACTAAGCCTTTAATTTGACATAACATAACTAAGGCTACAGATTTTCACAAAAACATTAATTAATTAAATGTTCAAAGAACCCTCCATTAACAGCTAAACAATATCCTAACCGATCATAAAATTCATTTCTAACATTACTGAGTTGATATTGAGAAATTCTGTTACATTCTAACGAAATACAGTTTTTTTAGCTGGTCTAGATTTTCAAATATCACATCTTTATAAATAAAATGTTTTAAGTGACCCTACAGAAATAAGTCGTTTGGCGAAAGGTCAGAAGACCTGGCTGGCCAAAGGATTAGATGCCGTGGGCCAATAATATTTTCGTTAAAAATATTTTGCAAGTATTCCCTAACCAAAGAATTATGGACAGGACAACCATCCATTTAATACCAGATCTCCTGATTATCGCGTACAACTTCTTCTAGTGCGGGTTCAATTCGATTTTATAGTAAGCCCAAATCGGTTACTGCTGTAAGATTGCCTTCCATAAAAAATGGTCCAATAATGTGGGGTCCTACAATTCCCGCCCACACATTTATTTTTTCTAGATATTGCGCCCGAGTGCGAACAAGACGATGTTCATTTTCTTGGCTCCAATACCGACAATTTTGAACATTTGGTTCGTTGTTAAGGGTGAATGTACATCCATCGGTAAAACAAATATTTCTCAAAAAATCCCTATTATTATTTGCCCTTTCCATTACTTCAAAACCGAATACGTTCCTCATCACCTTATTAGCTCTTGATGTTTTTTATACTTGTAAGGAACATATTTGTGTTTTTTTAAGGTGCGCAACACTGTGGTTTCATGTTTTCCTGCGGCTTGCCCAAAAATCCTCGTGCTAATCATTTTATTTCCCTGCACGTGCAGTAAAATATTAAGATGTCTATTATCCCTTTCATCAGCTATATTGGCATTCTGAGTTGAGCATTTACAGCTATTTATTACAGTGCCTTTGGACTCTAAATTACTAATGATAAGTTTTATTGTTAATGATAACTATCAACTATTATACAGGGTGTTTCAGAATAAGATGCTGATCCTTAACGATGTGAATCTTTAGGTGATTTTAAGAAGAAAAGTTCAAATTAACATATATCCTTAACCTATCAACTTTCGAACTACAGGGCGTTAAAGTTTTAAGAAAAAAATCGTTTTTCTATCATAACTTTAACAACTTTCTAGCTATTTTTATGAATTTTTCACACATGCCCTCTAAGCATCAACAGCCATTTTTTGGTGTAGAAAAATTTTAAAATTTTTTACCCAGTGGCGTCCTGAAAGGGTTTGGACTAGACATTTTGGAAACATATTATGTACGCCACTGCTTTTTCTCAAGACAAAAATTATTTTTAAAATACTCATTCATTTTAGGCCAAATTTAATATCTTGCCTTTTTATCGTCCGGCAAACAGTTTCCGACAAAAAAAATAAAAAGCATTAAATGCGCATTCGCTATGTGCCTATGGTTTATTTTTTAACATTAAATAACGTGTGAACAAAAACGAAAATAATTTAGAATAGCTAAAAGTGGCCACCACCTGCAAGAATGCATGCTTCAGCTCTTCTCCTCATTGAGTATCGTACCCTTTGAAAAATTCCTGGAGTATTCCTGATAGTGTCGAAACAAACTATTATGCGGTTTCTCAACTCCTCTTCAGTATTTATTGGGATGCTGTAAACAAACGTTTTTAGATGTCCCCACAGGAAAAAATCTAGACTGTTTAGATCAGGGGATCTAGGTGGCCACGATTGTGTTCCTCTGCGCCCTACCCATCGATTACTATAATGTTGATTTAAAAACTCTCGTGCTAAGAGACTGTAATGGGCAGGTGCACCATCGTGCATAAACCACATACGATGTCGGGTTAAAATAGGGACGTCGTCTAGCAAATTTGGTAAAGTGTGTTCAAGAAATTGGCGATAATTGATTCCGTTCAATCTGGCTGGTAAAAAATAAGGCCCAATTAAATAATCACCAATAATTCCAGCCCAAACATTTACAGAAAATTGCTCTTGGTGGTGGGATTCCGTAATGGCATGTGGGTTTTCTTCTGCCCAGAAGTAATTGATATGAAAATTTTGTATGGCGTTCCTGGAAAAATTAGCTTCGTCCGTGAACAAAATTCTGGCATCAAATTGAGGATTTTCGGTAACCATTTGAATAAACCATTGGCAGAAATTGATGCGTAATGGAAAATCCCTAGGAAGTAGAGCCTGGACCCGTTGAATATGGTACGGATATAACAAATAACTTTGAAGAATTCTCCAGACTAGGACATGAGTAATATTTAAAATATTCCCAATTTTTCTGGTACTTATATTAGGGTTTTGTTCCACTAAATTTAAAACAGTTTCTTCGGTTTCCGGTGTTCGTGTAGCTTGGTGTGCCCCTTTTAAGTATTTTTTTGTTTCAAAAGATCCCGTTTCACATAACTTTCTGTGAGTTCCTGAAATCGTTCGTGCATCCGGAACTATTCTATTTGGATAACGCTCTTAGTATAATTGTCTGGCTTCGAATGCATTGCCGTCAGCAAGCCCGTAGCATATCCGCAAACTCGACATTTGTAAAATTTACCATGATACTTATACGTTTAAAAAGTATTACGTTTTTAAAATGTAAGTGAAGTGGAAAGCCGTGCACATAAATAAAAAGCTGTCAAAACTATTTGGCATTAAATATTTCGTTATTGTCATTGTTTCCTTAACAAAGTTCATAGCCTACTTGTCAGAAACCATAGGCACATAGCGAATGCGCATTTAATGCTTTTTATTTTTTTTTGTCGGAAACTGTTTATCGGACGATAAAAAGGCAAGATATTAAATTTGGCCTAAAATGAATGAGTATTTTAAAAATAATTTTTATCTTGAGAAAAAGCAGTGGCGTACATAATATTTTTCCAAAATGTCTAGTCCAAACCCTTTCAGGACGCCACTGGTTAAAAAATTTTAAAATTTTTCTACACCAAAAAATGGCTATTGATGCTTAGAGGGCATGGGTGAAAAATTCATAAAAATAACTAGAAAGTTGTTAAAGTTATGATAGAAAAACGATTTTTTTCCTAAAACTTTAACGCCCTGTAGTTCGAAAATTGATAGGTTAAGGATATATGTTAATTTAAACTTTTCTTCTTAAAATCACCTAAGGATTCACACCGTTAAGGATCAGCATCTTATTCTGAAACACCCTGTATATTATTGAAAAGCTTAAAAACAGCCCAATCAAATAAGAGAAAAATATGTAGGGTATCCCGTTTAAAAAATCATATGTTTGCTTTAAATCTCAAAAAGTAAGACTCCCAGAAAAAAAGTAAGCACGCCACTGAATTCTATTTAAAAAAACTCTGTTAGCCACATTTTCATTCGTTTTCGAGAAAAAAAACCCTTATTTGCGTTAATATAGTTATTTACGCAAATGTACATAATATATTTCTAAGTTCTGGTTATATAAACGTACAAACTAAACACAAAAAGAAGGACGAACAAACATGAGCTTCTATTTTACAATGATACAATTATTTTTAGGAAATAACGCAGAGAACTAGACTTCTGAAAACCATAATTTTGTTATTAACATTAATAAATGAACACTGTTAAGAAACGAAGTAATGATATAGTTACGGTAGAATTAATAATAAATTTCTGCTTTGGATGTGAAAACATAAAATTTTGGGTGAGTGACTTTACTCGGTGATATTTGTACTACTATCATATAGTAACATCTTTTTGCAATTTTAAATTTCATTTATTAAAGAAAGCAGCGTGTGCGTCGCTCAGAACCCACTTTGATCGGTTCATTTTATCAAACAATTCATTTCATAGTGTTGTTAGCGACGAACTAATCATAACTAAATAATAAATTATTTTCTCTTAAACAGTAAATTTTACGATAAAAATTAACTGTCCTATAATTGGATGCATATAGAGAGTCTGTTGGGCTAAATCTTATAACTTTTTTAAAATAATTATTGCTGAAATTATTTATATTAAAAGGGTACAAACATATTTTAATTTCATTACTATACTTACATGTTTGAAGCGTTCAATAGACATTGTTATTTTTTGATCTTTCTCAATAAAAAATATAAGGTAATTTTTTGTTTTTTATGTATTATTCTGTTAATTTACATTGCTACAGCAGTGGTATCAGATCTAATTTATAAATTAAAAAATTCTTCACTAAATTGAATGTACATTTTTTTTGAAAGAAAGTAAGTATTCTATTCTTCAGCGTGGTCAAATGCAGTATAAGTACAACTATACTTGGATGAAATCCTACTTCAATTCATCTTTTCATTTTATATCCAGGATTTAAAACTTGACCGACCAAACCAACTACCTTCTTACAAATCCTACACACGTCCTGTTATTACCGTTAAAGTTGTAGTTATTACTCCACA
This sequence comes from Polydrusus tereticollis, assembly GCA_963920685.1. Lineage (NCBI taxonomy): Eukaryota > Metazoa > Arthropoda > Insecta > Coleoptera > Curculionidae > Polydrusus > Polydrusus tereticollis. Next base: position 65,899,677 of record OY987329.1, read on the forward strand.
AAAGTCGTCCACTGTTTCTCGATCCTTAAACCATTTAACGACCCAAGACAAGTTTAAATTTTGTATGTCGGATTACGCTTGAGATCCCTTGAGACGAATCAGTTTGTGTTTTAGCAGAATTTGAAAACAGGGCAGAAATATTTAGTATTTACATAGAGGAAAAACCCTTCCTTGAACAAATTAAAAAGCTTTATTATTTTTTGTAAATTGTAGCAATGTTTTATCAAGTAAAATATTATATTGCAGGTGTAAGATATTATCCAAAAAAAATTAAGTTGATTCAATAAAATAATTATTTTATTGCCGAATATTTTCTAAAATTTATTGGGTTGCTAATTTACTTTTCTTCGGATTTTCTTTTATTTGTAGGATAGGTCTTATTTGATGGAATAAAACTTGATTATTTAAAAAGGAGCAACTTTCATCTTTATTTTTCTCTAGCGATCGATGACAAGTCCATGACAAGTCCGTGACAAGTACATGGCATGTGACAACTTTCCCCAAACATATTGCCAACCTAACATTTGGCGCGACATTTAAAAACGAACCTAACCTACAACTCGGCCATTCTGACAAACTAGAACGACCTCGTTCTACATTATCAAATAAACAATATTAACATACAAACTAAGTCACAACATCTAATACTATAACAGTATAACATAATCGTCACAATATTTTCTAAATGCAAGCGAACTGTTGGGATACTAATTATAATTATCTTCCTAAGGCGAAAACATAATAAATTTCATAAACATAAGTAATCGCTTATAATGAGCAAAATCATAAGACATACATATCTACAATTAACATAAGTTATCTAAGTGTAACAAAAGATCTCATAAATCATAAGAAACATAAGTTTTTCCATAAGTCTTAACATAAGTTTTTTCATAAGAAACATAATTTTTTTCATAAGTCTTAACATAAGTTTTTTCATAAGTATTAACATAAGTTTTTCCATAAGTCTTAACATAAAAGGGTTTTGACATAAGGGTAAGAATAATTCGTTATCTAATAACAGTATAGGAACTTTACAATATTTGTTTACGTACAATATAAGAAATTTTGACTATTTGTTCTGATCAAGATTATCATTAGAATTTTCATCATCATAATTACACACTTCGCATAAAAAGATTAAACACTTCGCTGATCCTACATGGGCTAAGTCATCGTGACAGCCACGAATAACATTAGCCTCCATACTATATGGTACATATTACTTGTCTTTTTTGTAAACAAGACCGTTATTCAATTCAAAATCCTTATGTTCAGATGTATCTAATGAATCCCTAATTTTATTGATCTCTAAATCTTGGCACTGCCTAATACTAAGGTTGGTTTCAAAAGGTGTTTCCTCCAAAACCAAAACATTTTTAAAACATCTACTCAATGCATCTACATGCCTCATATTAGTACCGCTTCTATGTTCAAGTATATAATCATAGTTTTGTAGTAATAAACTCCATCTCATTATTTTAGGGTTAATCTCTTTTTTCTTAAGAGCTAAAGTGACACTATTACAATCTGTGAACACTTTAAATTTAATACCTTGCAGATAAACATGAAATCTATTAATACTGTTGATTATAGCAGCTAACTCTAAAATAAAACTATGTCGTTTTGATTCAACTTCGGTAGTCCTTTGACTATAATAAAAAACAGGGTGAAATTTTAAATCGTATTGTTTCTGCATTAAGATACCTGAATATCCATAGGAACTTGCATCGCAATGCAACTGGGTTTCGGCTTTAGGTGAGTATAAAGCCAGGACCGGCTTGGACACTAAAATATCTTTTAAGTTATTAAAACTGTCAATCTGCTGAGGACCAAAATAAAACTTTGAATCTTTTTTCAGCAGGTTATAGAGTGGACCAGCTAAAATTGAGAAGTTGGGTACAAATTTTCTGAAATATGAAGTCAAACCAATAAAACTTTGCACCTGCTTTATATTTTTTGGCATTGGATATTCCTTAATAGCTTTTAAGTGTTCATTGCTAGGTCGAATTTCTGAATTACTGATGATATAACCTAAATGCCTTATTTCAGTGTATAAAAAAATACATTTATCTAGCCTTAAAGTCAATTTATTTTGTACTAAGCGCCTAAAAACTTCCTTAAGTATATCAATATTTTCTTGGATTGTAACAGAAGGTATAAGTATATCATCAATATATATCAAAACTTTATTAGACTCAATAAGGTCTCCAAAAACCAAGTAAATATATCGCATAAAAACACTTGGAGAATTTTTTAACCCAAAGGGCATTTTTAAAAACTCACACTGAGCAATAGGTGGGACAAAAGATGTATACTTAATAGAAGACTCCTCTACATCAATATGATAGAAAGCACTTTTAAGGTCTAGGCAAGTAAAGTATTTTTTTCCTTTAGGTTGTTCAATTTGGTCCTCTATTAATCTGAAATCATTAGTTTTTTTCTTAACTAAAACTATAGGTGAAGCATATTCGGAATCACTTTTCCCAATGACACCACCAGCTAACATCTAGGACATTAAATCTTGTACAGTATTTTTCTCTGCAAAAGATAACCTTCGTGGCTTAAAATTAAATGGGGAATGATTACGCTCTAATTTGATCTCCATTTTATATCTTGTCTCAGGTTCCAAAGGCCTTTCGGGCTTTAAATATTCAATGTTAAATACGTTTACAAAATGTTGTCTATCAATGGGACTTAAGAAAGGATTAATATTTAAATCTAGCTCTTCCTGACTCACATATTCAATATGCAAAATCTCATTAAAATCATCCAAAGGATCTTGTCTCGGGTGTAAATCAGGAGTGCTAACTCTAACCTCATTACCCTCAAAAGTAAAAGATAAATTGTTACTAGACATAAAATTTCGGCCCAATAAACATTTAGCAGGTAATGCATTATCTGGAACCACATGAAATAATAGTTCTACCTCATAAATATCATTAATCAAAACTTTAAAAGTTACTGTACCCAATATTTCCAACCTTGCTTTATTGACACCCTCAAAATCTTTACAGGGCGCCTCGGATAAAGCAAAATTGAAAGAATCTATAATGCTTTTAGTAATAATAGAAATCACACTACCTGAATCCAGGGTACCCTCAATAAATACCTTAACATTATCCTTGATAAGGCACAAAGGCAAAACAAATCTGTCAGTTGGGTTATTTTCCACTACTAATGCTTTATTTCTTTCTTGACCCTTCTTCTTTGGGCAGTCTTTAAATTTGTGAACCATAGACCCGCACTCAAAACAAGAACCTCGAGCTCTGGGTGGTTTTAGACAATTAGATGCATAATGTCCGATAATGTTACAATTAAAACACCGAATAACTTCACGCTGTTTCACTTTCAAAGCTTTGTCCTTGAAGGGGGGAATCACTACTTTCTTATCAGTCCTTTTTTCTGTTACTCTATTTTTACGTGCACTAACAATTCGTTCGTAGCCAATAATATCCTGATATAGATCGTCCTCATCATTATGGTGTTTCGACATAATAAAGTTACTTAATTCCCTAGACCAGAGTCGTATAGCAATCTGTTCTTTTACTTCAGCAACTGATAGACCTAGTTCTTTGCATAATGCCGCCTTCGAATGAAAGTACACACTTATGTTTTCGCTCGGCGTTTGCATTCTTTCTTGCATACGTTTCCATAAGTCTGTCTTATTTCGAATAAAAATAAATGTTTTTTCAAAAGCATGCCTAAAACTTATCCAATCATTGAGTTCAGTACTTCTACCTGTAAACCAATACTTTGCTGCTCCAGTGAGGTTACTTTTAGCCGTTTGGAATATAAATGCGTCAGGCCAATTATGGAGTGTTGCTGTTGTTTCCAATTGCTGTAACCAGATTCTTGCTTTGCCTGGTTCTTCACCGCTGAAAATTTCGATTGTTTTCGATAGGTCTGGCATAATATTAAAGTTTTTAACGTTTGTAGCCTCTTCCTGATATACTTGTGCTGGCCTTGGTTGCTGTTGCTGCTGCTGCAACATCTGTAGCATCTGTGCATTTTGTTGTAAAAGCACTGTAACAGTGTTCATAAACTGATCTAAATTGGGGCCTCTATATCATTTCGTCTTGGTTGGTCGTTTCTTTAATCCTCAAAATCATGCTGTGCATTATCGCGGCCTGGTGTGTCTCGATTCCTTCTTTGTTGTACAAAGTTTTCAAATTCCCGGGCATCAAAGTTATGTTGCTCTGCCATGCTTGCTGTTGTTTTTTCCTAACCTCACTAACACAAGGAACCCCATAAAATCCAACTAACTTCTTAAATTGACTAAATATCTAATCCATAATACTGTTCTAATTTACCTTGGGCAATACCCCACACCTGAATTGTAGGATGGGTTTTATTTGATGGAATAAAACTTGATTATTTGAAAAGGAGCAACTTTCATCTTTATTTTTCTCTAGCGATCGATGACAAGTCCATGACAAGTACATGACAAGTACATGACATGTGACAACTTTCCCCAAACATATTGCCAACCTAACATTTGGCGCGACATTTAAAAACGAACCTAACCTACATATTAAGACTTAACTATTAGAATAAAATTACTTCCTTTGAACATTATTATTATTAAAAATGTGGTAGCCAAAATAAGAGTTTTATGATGCAGTTTCCACGTGATCATCTTATAACGATTAGTAATAAAGTAATTTTTCTTATATTATGATTTTTTTTATCAAATCCTGGGTTTCAAAATTGTTGTTCTATTTTTGCCTCGACTTTTGCTTTGCACTTAAACTTTCCACTGTTGCCTCATTCATCAATGACATTTAAAGATATTCAAACTATACCTGCCTCTCCTATGTGTTTAGCTATTTAACAAAAGTTAATCATTTTAAAATACTCCAATATATTTCTCGTAGCAAGAGAATAGCCCAATTTTGTACTTGCCAGCAGGCCAATTAGGTTTGAGGCAGGAACATTTTATTGGAGTGATTTCACGGCAAATGCTTATTTGACTAAGTTAAAATCCTGCACTGGATTTCTGTCAATATATTAAATAACGGTCTTGTACTGTGTTTTGTTTTTGGTCTTATTTTTAAATATTTATTTATTGATTATAATGGAGTTACAATGTATAATATAATACAACAATCATAAATAGATATGAATTAATTATTGTTACTAATAAGTATCTTTGTAACGTAAGTTTAAAACTTGACAGCAAGGAATAAGTAGACATGTTTTACCCCATGTGTTCCCAAAAATAGGGTCCGAAAAAAAAAAGAAAAAACTAAATAAACAAATTCCACTGCAATTTTCCTTGTTCCTATATATGACAATTAAACAAGTTTCTCTCGTATGTCCTGTTATGATAATGTTTTTTTTTTATTTTATTTTTTTCCAAATAGCCGTTTTGGGCTGTTTACTGTGTTACCATATAAAGTATGTGCGTTTTAAGAAGTCCGCTAAGCCATAAAACCTCTTGAGCATTATGTCGGTGGCTCTCAAACAATAAATTATATTGAAGGTAATTTTGGATGTTGATGAATTACATTTTCTAAATAAAATAATTTAAAGTAAATAAAAAATTAGTTTATTACCTAAACTAATTTTTTATTGGTAAGAGGCATTGTCTAAAACAATTAAGGAAGGTTTTTCTAAACTTTTTAAAAGTTTTTCCTCGAACCAATGCTCAAAAATTTCAGCATCCATATTGCCGTGATAATCATCAGTTTTTTTTTGTTGATGAAAATATCAAACTGGCATTTAAAACAAAACCTTCTTCATTAACAGCATGTAATATAATATACCTTTTTCCATTACTTGCACGGGTACTTGAATAACAATGCTTTGAGTCATCCTGCCAAGACGTTTTTGTTGAAGTTCCGTTTGCAAATACCCATGTTTCGTCAAGAAAAACAACTTGTCTTGATAATTCCGATTTTTTGTTGTTTAAATAATCCCTTAAAAATTGCCATCTTTTCGAAACAACATTGGACAGCTCGCAAAGCAGTTTTCTGTTGTTCGTTTTTTTATATTTGAAACCCATATGTTTTAAGATGATGGACAAACTGTTAGTTCCAATATCGCAAAGTTTTTTCTGCTTTATCTTCTCAAGAATAGCTTTGAGGGTAACATATTCCTTGGCTTTATACATATCATAAACAATATTCCTAATAGAGAGTTTTATCCCTTGGGATAAATCCAATGTTTTTGAATGGAGTCGAACCCTTTAATATGGTCTGTCCAAATCCTCTTCACTCTTTTTTTGAAGTCTTCTTAAGGTCTTCTCTGAAATGCCGCAAGCATCAGACGTTCGTTTTTGCACTGCCAAAACAGACTCTAACGGGCCCGAGTTATCTTTTTCTAAAGTAAAATAACGTTCCACCTGTAATACCAAACGGCGTTCACCTGGAGATAAATGCCTTCTAGGCGATGTGCCACCTTGCTGAACATTTTCCATAACTTTGCTTAATAACTGATTTTAATACACACACAATGAGAAACAAACTAAAAGTGAAAAGCACAACTACTTATTTAAAATAAAGTAGAACATACCATCCCGCACTTCAGCAAATTTTAATTATTTCTTGAAAAATAGTAATTATTATGAAGATTTAATTATAATAATCCCAAAATAATGTCATTATCGGAAAAGTATATACCTGACAAAATCTTTAACATATTTAACCATCCCGCACTTGAGCAAATTTTAATTGGTTCTTGGAAAATAGCGATTATTATATAGATTTAACTATAATAATAGCAAAATAATTTAATTATCTATTTAATTATAATTTATGCTCAACGCGTAATTCTAAGATAATTTTGTTTTGAAACCTCTGATTTCGCCCAGTAATAGAATACAGTAAACCAGTGGGATGTTCGGTGTGATCAAGTATAGCGAAGGTGCGAAGATATTGTAACTTAACCGACTTACTGTTTTAAAAGCGATAACATCCCTTGGTGATTTAATCCGATATCGGACTTCTTAAAACGCACAGACTTTAGCACGTTGAAAAGCCTGTATCCGACACTGACAAATGAACGACCTCCTATTATCTTTTTATGTTCACGCGTTCTTAAGTTTTCATTACTTTTAGATCTAGTTTAATGGGGATGCGCAAGACCTAATGTTACAGTAATTGTCTTTATTTTAACTAGGTGCAAGAGACTGTTTTTGTAATATAACCGTCTGATGCTAAGGAGTTTTGTATACATATATAACATTTGTGTACTATATAATATATTCAGTTAATACATGGATTAGTGATTCGTTTGTGAACCGATCTTAATAGTCGTAATGTATTTTCATACAGTCCACACTATACGAAAACAAGGACTGTATACAAGTTCGAGATAAACGGTTCTCATGTTTGTGTTATTAGTTATTTTGGACAGCTATTTAAAAGCATATAATAATGATGTAATTTTTTAGGTTAAATTAATAGCATGTTGTCCCACTTTAAACTAGAGTCACAGATTCCTAGGTATTCAACGTAATTTTGCGCTGTATTATCCAATTTTGATTGAGTTAGTAGTGAGCAAATTTGCTTAGTAAGAAGGAAAGGGCAGATAGAATGTCTTGTTTATATTTATTGTTAAAAGATATTTATCAAACCATTCAATTATTCGTGTTATTCCTTTAGAATTTTTTTGCTCAACATCAACCCAATCTTTTTATTGCAGAAAGAACGCTGTATCATCAGCAAATGATATTATATTACCTGATAGCTCCAGGTTCAGTAGTGGGTTTAAGTAAATTATAAGTAGACTGGGACCTAAAACTGTGCCTTGAGGTATCCCGTAGGTTATAATTTGTTGTTCACTTAAAATACCTTGTCAAATCGATGAAAAAGTGTTACTTTCATCCATACATTCATACATACCCTATCCAAGAGACAGGCAATTGCATCATTACCGGGCATAAAATCGTATTGTGAGGGAGATATTATTTTATATTTGTTTAAAAAATTAAGTAATCTAGCTTTTAATGTATTTTCAAATATTTTTGCGATATTTCATATTAAACTTATTGGATGATAGTTCTAAACTACTTTTTTATAATCCTTTTTTAAAATTGGCTTAATTATCGGTTCTGGACAAATTCCTGTAAAAAAGGTGACATTCAACATGTTGCACAAGGACAAGCTAGTATATTCTGCGGTTTCTTTTAGAACTTTGGTTGTTATTTTATTGAATCCTGTTGTCGAATTTGGCTTTATGAGGTCATAATAGATTTTTTCTAATTTTGTCTCGAAAAATAGATATTTCGAACGCGCTAGCGAGTTCGAAATATATCCATTTCGAACTCCGAATTTTATTTTTTAAAAGTTGGCATTGGTTATATTTAAATGTTTTATTCTGTTGACGTCTGACGTTTCCTGTTATTGTTATCCATGAGAAAAGAAAGTTTTCGGGATTTCTCTGGTAAAAGTTGATTTATCGTTTTATTAGCAATATCCCTTAACTCAGGGGGAGTTAAACTTAGATTATCATGCTCCATATTTTTTTAATTATAATTATGAGCAACTCTATGAAATATTAAATCACAAATTTCGTGACAATGACACAAAGAAAATATTATTTATTGTCAAGGCTACTATGATAAAAAGAAATTTAGAGTATTACCAACATAGAATTTAGACACACAAATTTACAAAATTTGAAGGGTTGATTTTCTTTTTAAATATGTATTTTCTTATTGAAAAAAATACAAAATAGAAAAAATAGTATAAAGTACGTGTTTTATAAAGCAGTTAGAGCACTTGTCCCGTTAAAAAACTCGCCGCAAGCGGCTCGTTTTTTAACATGGACGCGTGCTATAAGATGATGCTTTATAAAACATGTACTTTAATATACTATTATTTCATTACAGTCCACCCGGTTTAGAAAAATAGGGTTTGAGTTATTTGCCTCGCTTTGGTGGTTTCTGTCTACTAAACTATTTCTTTTAAGGCAGTTTGCCATTTTTTCTCCAACTGAAGCATAATGATTATTTATTAAAGATATCTGCGATATATATGTGAAACAATATATCAGTTTTCTTGTTTACACCTACATGATTAATTATATCACTATAGATACTATAGAAGCTTTAATGTCCATGGTAATTACCTCGAATTAGTTATTATTCGGTGGTAATTAGGTACAGCAGATTGATCTAACAAAGCCTTTAAATGTATTAAGACGTTCACATTTAACCAAAGTCAGTAAAAACATCAACATATGCAATTATGTACTTTCAATCTAAATTTGAAATAACTCGCTAATTAGTCATGATCTAATTGGGTTTAAAGTAAAGTAAGTAAATCTTCTAAAAAAAAATTCTTTATTATCATCTGGAAAAAGTAAATATAAAAATCGAAAAGGTTCTGTCAGACAGAAAACGGGCTGCGGTCTGACATTTTTACATGTTATTATCACAAGAATAAATACATTAACCAGAACGATTTCTCTAATGGCCGCATCGCCGCTGACATTAAAGCATATCTAGCCCGAACTTCTAGCCCTAAAGTGTCACTGCAGTCGTAGCGATAAGGGCAAAGGTACATGCTGTATTCTAATGCTTCGCGAGTTTGGTTTTATGCTGTTTCTTTAGTTTTCGCTGTGTGGTTTTATTGACTTTATATTAACCGTTTTGTGAATTTGTTGTGCTTTCGTGACATGATATTGCCATCTAAAGAGGTGCGATAAGGAACAAGTTAATTAGCGATCCTCCAACAGGAGCAAAATAATGAATTGGTGCGCTATCTAACTGAACATACAAACTCTTCCAGTGGCGCAACCAGCGGGGGGGGGGGCGGCTGCCGGGAGCATAGCTCGGGTCATCTAACTACCTGTTCACAAGAACAATATACTCATCACTACCTAAGGTAGGTAAAAGTACACAAAAATTTAAAGGAGCCTGGCTGTCTTTCTGGTTTTCTGTTGTGTTTTTTATTTTTCTTACTTGAAAACCAAGCATCATCATTGAAAAAAGGGCGTGCGCCACTGAACTCTCCCTTTATTGTAACGGCAAACCGTGAGTAGCATCTGTTGAAGAAACGATTGCTCAAATACAATAAAAAATAGTGAAATTAAATGCAACCAATGTTTTCAGAATCAATACTACTTTTTGTCAACATAAAACAGCTGCTTTTCAAATATTCCATTGGCAACACAATTCCTCAACGGTCAGAGAAACAGAGGAACAAAATGCATTTAATGTTTTTAGAACGAATAATATTTTCGTCCAGACAAACAACAAAATTTGCAAATATTATCCTAAAACAGCGGCCTGTCGCTACGGTTAATTAAGCAAACAAGTGTTCGCAACATAATTCGATGTTAAAACGTCTATCTTTAGAATTTGTAAAAACGTATATTTTTTGACACGTTCTGCCGACAGGAAAGCAAGCTCATCGCGGTAGAAAAAACAAGAAAAACAACAATTGGTCCTAAAAAAATATGGCGGAACAATAAATAGCCTATTAGAAGACAAGGCGCGAAATATATTACCTTGTGATTGACCCGAATGACAGCGGTGCGTGATTTTTTGGCGACAGAGCAAGCTATCGGTTCCTCGACAGACACTGCGAATTAAACCCTTGAAAGGTTAATACGTACGACAAAATTAACGTGGGTCATCGTCCGTCGGACATGATAATTGCATTCGCTTAAACAAAAACACCAAGTAATAAGTGTAGTAATGTTATAAAAGTTGTCCTATACTAAAGTTAGTAATTAAAGTTAGTAATTAATCATGTATTAAAGAGTTGTCTTGTAAACAAGTGCCGAATTGGATGAATAAACGCTAAATTAAATGTGATCTAACTGTCTAATTCACTTAGCTAAACATAAAAAACCAACAGTAAAATAACCTAAACCAAAGGAAAATTCAATCAATGTTGGGAGTTAAAAATACGACTTTATTTCCACAGCATCCCAAAAATCATGTTGACGTGACATTGACATCATGAACTCTAGAAATCTCTGACCATTTAAAGCTGTATTTAAAAAAAGGGTCTAATAATACGACCTTTTAAAACACCACATCACAAAGTTACACGCTCAGAGTATTGACTTTTACAATTAATGACCCAGCGTGGATTTTCCTAATATTTTGAAATGACACGGTCTCGTCTGTAGAAAATGTTGCCTCCTCGGTGAATAAAATATTTCCAAAAATACCACTGTCTTCATTTTGCCTGTATTGTTAGGCAGTACTCCATCTGGTCCTGGCAGCAACGTGTGTAAAAATCTTGGTTTGAATGGTTTAATTAATACCATATCTTTTTAAACATCTTGACGCAGAACTTTTCCGCCTAACATCAACGCTTCTTAAGCTTAATTTTAGATTTAACCGGAAATAATTTAAAATTCTCTCATCCTGTGGATGATTTCTTGGACGTTTTACTTTTTCTGACACTTCCAAACCGCGTGGATTGAACATTTGATTGACTTTAGAAATTGTACTATGCGATATAAAGCGATTAGGGTGTCTTCGATTAAATTCTTGGGCAGCCTCTCTACAATTTTGCGCATTATCTCCTACTAATGTCACTATTTCTACTTTTTCAGCCAAACTCAAACGCATATCTGCTATTTTGCATACATTACAAATTGTAAAAGCCCAACTTTGACATAACAATGATTTTCTCGTTGACGGGTAAGTAATATGTTGTTTATATGTATGTCCAACTGATTGGTCATACGCACGCCATTTATGTGTCAATTTATTGGAATTTTGTATTTTGCCGCTTTCAGGAATGCCCAATCGATTTCTGAAATTACTTAAATTATTATTTTAAATCCCCTATTAGTATAAAACCGTACGCCAATGAGTTAACATCTACATCTGATCTAAAAGAATTACTTACTTACTGTTGTCAGTTATTTAATATAATTTCCCAAGCTCCTAATAGTAGAATACACCAGATAAGATTTAAAATTGGTCTATCGAAATGAATTATTGCAAGTTCGCCTGTAATTCTTTAAAAGTTTTAAGCGCTAGTATTTTGACCCCTAAGATTAAGAAAATTCGGTTGGAAGTTACGCAATACCCGAACACTTTTTACACTACAGACAATAAATCTTAATTGCAATACACAGTACAGAAATACAGCTATTCTAGTGACTTGCAAAAAAGTACATCTTGTTTGTATATATTATTAGTAATGTGAAAAGCTGCTGATATTTGTTCTATATTTATGTATACCATATACCAATGGCGGCTTTTTAATTAGAACTGCAGCACGACCTAAAATATTTATTATTCTATTTTTTAAATTAACATTCTACAATCATATGTATTTTTAATACTTCTGTACGTACGAACTTGTCGGCTATGTTAATTCACACACCTCGTTGCCGCTGCACCGTCATGCGCGTCACACGATCGTTCGCAGCAGAAACATGAAACTTCAACGTCATCCCTAATAAAACTCAGCGGCAGGCGGTATAAAAATTTGGCTTTGAGCTGGCCAATCAGAGTGCCATAATTTCTCGAGATTCGTACTGCACTAACCAAGATTGCCATTTTTAATGGTTTACCATATAAAAATAGTTTGTAGCGTTGTCACTTTCAGGTTGTTCTGGTTTTACTTTATTTTGTGCGAGCCCGTAATTCTACCCCGTTGCGCGAAAACGCGATTCACCGTAGGTTATGTTCTCCCAAATACGGTTTATTTTCTATGACCTTTTCGGTGGGTTCTTGGGTTTGACGGAAAACTGTCATCGGCGTCATTCGGTCAAACTAAATTCTGGTTACTGGTTAGACCCTTAGCCCTCGAGGGAAAATTCAGGGAATGTTTCCCCATCTCTGTGTTTTTCACATTGCAACTTTTACACTCTTATAAAGAGTGTTTTATTAAGCAAACTCATCCTTTTATCACTATTTTTCTGTTTAGATAAATCAACTGACACATATTTATTATATGTTTAATTACGTGTTTATAATTTTCAATTCAAAATCACCTTTCCACCTAGTCAATTGTCCGAGGATCCTTAAAAAAATTTTCTCATTCGGTATTTAGTCAGTACGCAATGCCGTCCCATGTCACTGTTGTAATCGTTTGGATCTTCTAGCACCCTTTACCTTGTACTTTTAAAAAATATGGAAGAAAACTACACAAACGCATAAATGCAAAAACATTAACTTGGTTGTCTTCGCCAGAAGTTACCGAATTTACCGTTCACTCGAAAACCGAAGACTTAATAATTTAAATTTTCAGTCGGCGAGGCCCAATAACTCTTGTCTTACTTTCTGTACTAGTTTTCTCTTAAAATCTTTGTTCGGCCTTTACTGAACAAATTCGATTGTAAGCCTTTTACCAAACTTATATTCCCAGACGTTAAGAGGTTTAATAAAAGCGATAGAGTGTTTAACTTTTCTAAAGTAACAAACTGTTAAGAGCGATACAAAATTGACGAAACGTGTACAGTATGTTAAAATCGGTTGGTAGTTTTTTGGTCAGCTGGATATGGTCTATGCCAGCTAACGGTATTTGGGGTAATTTTCATTTCCAATTTAAGTCATTAAATGGGAAAACCGTTGTAATTATTTTATATTAAACGTCGCAATAGTTGTGTACCAGCGGCTCTGCGTACATATATAATAATATCTTTTTTAGTAATGTGTAATTGGGTAATGCTCGCAATGCCGTAAGGTTACAATAAACATTGCTTCATACCTGTCTGGACGTGGTTTTAAGTGTATAACTAATATTAATGTCTGAAAAACATTTGCATGCTGCAAACGTCGGCTATGTCGACTAAATTTAAGAAATCTGGAAATTTAGGAATAATAAAAATATATTGACGAAATTGCGATGTTATTAATTTATGTTATTACAATATTTGGTCAATTTTCTTTGTGTATACATGTAGGTATACTATTTATGAGAATATTTTCAACTAATTTTAATCTCTTGTGCCATTATCTGAATAATTTGACAAATACTTACTGAATGGGATTCTGATTCGCTTATTTTAACAATGCGGGATCTAATTACCTGAAAAAGAAAATAATATAGGTAAATATACGAAAACTACATTATTGAACTAGATTTTGATTGATCATAAACTTTAGTAGACTTGGGTATTTCAAATATAAATAAAATAACATAAGAATTGAATTGGGTTTCACAAGATGTACACTTAGTTCAACTATTAAAAAAAAATATTACACTTTAACCATATACAGGGTGCAGGGTGTCCTAAAAGGTATGGTCAATAATTGGGGAGACAACAAAACAACTTATTTTTTCTTCGAATTGTTTTCGTATCTTGCTTCGTTTTCGAGAGAAAAAGCAAAAACCACCTTATTGCATGTACAAAAAAAATACCTATGTATTTCAAAGTTAATTAAAATATGACGTAAAGGTAAGTTTCGATGTCTAATTTACCTGTTTTCTCAATAACAAGTCAAAAATGAATAACTTTACTAACGCTGAAATGGCTCTGATGCACTTCAATTATGGCACAGCAAATAAAAATGTTGAAGAATCTCGGCGAATTTATCAGGAACTTTATCCAAATAGAGTACTGCCATATGCGAAAACATTTAGACAGCTCCATGCAAGATTGAGTGAGACTGGGAGTTTTAAACGTAGTACAGAACTTCCTGACAGACCTACAATAGTTACCACGCCTGACTTAGAAGAGGTTATACTTCGAGAGATAGATGACTAGTGCCAGGAAGGTAGCAGTGCAACTTCAAACAAGGGTTTTGCATTTTTATCAACTATACCCATCCATATTCAAAGTGTCCAAGGTCTGCTTGCCCGTGATTTTTAGCCAAGATTTTTAGTAGGTGGTTGTTACATACAGTAGCACATAACTCTTTACCGAACATTTTCTTTTCATTATGAATTTTCATAACGAACATTTTTGAGCGGACAATAATTCTAATAAAATTAGAGAAGGTCGTTTTCAGCAACAATTTTCGGTAAATGTATGGGAAGGGATCATTGGCGACTATCTTATTGGACCATACTTTTTACCGCCTCGATTGAATGGAAACTCCTATACGCAGTCTCTATCTGAAGAACTTGACTTTCTGTTAGAAGACGTACCTCTACAAATAAAAACTAATATGTGTTTCTTGCCCGACGGCGCCCCAGCTCGTTTTAGCCTAGTTGCTCGTCAATACCTCGACAATACTTTTCGTAATTGCTGGATTGGACGCGAAGATCCCCCCTAGGTTGACCAACTCGCAGTCCCGACTTGAATCCTCTAGATTATTATTATACGTCGTATACGTATATTATCGTATTACCCGTACCCATGTACACGACGTGCGAAATTGTCCCTTACGCGTCAGACATTCTCGGGCATGGCGCAAATCGTATTAAAACCGGGAATAATCCGCATTTGAAGTTCTTCTACAGTTTCAAGAGGAGTAGTAAAGACAAGTTGTTTAAGGTGACCCCAGAAATAAAAGTCGAAAGGATTAAGGTCCGGCAAACGGGGTGGCCATGGTTGAGGTCCACCTCCACATATCGAACGATCAGGATATTGTTGATCCAAATAATTTCTAACAACTACTGCGTGAGGGGATGCGCCGTCATGCATGTACCACATTAAAGTTCTTGTTCTTACAGACACTCTCTTAGAAAATTTAGTAGACTTCACCATCGAAAAAAAATGCGGTCCAACTAAGGTATCTGCAATAATTCCCGCCCACAGATTAACTGAAAATTATTTTCAGCCCAAATATGGTTATTATGAAGATTTTGGACTCTTACAGACTTTTCTTGAAATCAGTTACAAAAATTAACTCTAGGTGGAAAATCTTGAGGCAGCAAAGTGCACTCTTTGCATGTGATAAGGATAAAGAGAATAGTCGTTTAAGACACTCCACTGTTTTGTTACTCAGATTCAACTCGTTTCCTATTTTGCTCTTATTTGTGCCTGGAGATTCTTCAATCATTTTTAAAATGTCTTCCTTAAGTTTCGGGGTTCTTACTGTAAATTATCGATCGCCTAATTTGTTTTTTGCAAAACTACATATTTTCTCTAATCTGAGATGCAATTTTAAATATGTTTTTGAACATGGTATTCGCCTATTAGGAAAACGTTTTGCATATAAACGCCTTGCCTCCATTGCATTTCCATTTGCCAAACCGTACATAAAATGAATTTGAACCATCCCTTGAACTTCAACTCTTAAATTTAAAAAAAAAAAAAACTCGTGAGGACACTCGCTTAAAAATTGCAACGTGCACTTCAAATTAAAAAAAAAATTAATTATTTCATTTTTTTTTTAAGACATGGTACTTTTCAGCGATGCTGTGATGAGCACCGCTGAATAAGCAAAATCGTGGTAGCTAAATTAATTATATAAAAAAACTTCAAGTAATTACCGAGGTACCGAGATTAATAAGTCGAATATAAGCGGTGGTCAGAGAGCACGAGCAGAACTAGCTGTGGAGCACGCGTGCAAATAGCTCGCGTAGAGGGGATTAACAAGCGCCACCAGCTTTGCCACAGGAAAAGCTGGAATCCTCCAAAATGGTCGTGAAGCTAGCTCTGATTGTGCGACATGACACGTAAACAACAAAACTTAGAAGTCAGGAAAAAAACCCAAGGGCGGAGCTGCATAAATAAAAACAAAGTATTAAAAATATTGCTGGCTTTATTTAAAACAAGTTGTTAGTACTTAATACTACACTTAGCTGTTATCAGCGATAAGTTACTGCAAAATTTCTAAAGGAAAGTCCTGTAGGATTTCTAAAGGGAAGACGTAAGACGGCGAGGAAAGATCTCGTAAGGGAGAAGAAAGATCTTGCAAGGGAGAAGGCTCTTGCAAGGGAGAGGAAAAGCTCATGCAAGGGAGAAGAAAAAAGAAATACGTTTAAATATAATTATTAGTTATAAATTAAAAAATATAATTCTAAACTCCGCCAACGCCTGTAAAATTTCTGAAGATGCCATGATGGCATAATATACAGGGTGAGGATTTTAAAGTGTTACAACGCAATATCTGAAAAACGGCTATAAATATTTTAGTCAAATTTTGGGACGTGGATAGGGAGGTTGGGGGACAAATTTTAAAATATTTTTGATATTTACCCCCCCTCCAGATTTGATGTGGCTAGTGACAAATTTGAAATGTCAAATGGAAAGGTATTTTTTTTTTTGATAATTCGATTCCTCGTCAATAACTACGTAAGTGAGCAGAAAATTGTTACATTTGCTCTACTAGTTGCTTAGTTACGAATTTTTCAATAAATAAAATAGGAATACTTAAAAATGATAATTCCTTAAAAAATCTAACGACGATCATGCTTCAAAAGGTGTTCGAAATGACCCCCATCCATTTCTAAACATTTTGCAATTCTTTTTTGACATGAGTTGCGCACGCGAGTTAACATTTGAGGCGTTACTAAATTACATGCTTGTTGAATACGATCTTTCATGTTTTCTGGTGTGGTCGGTGGTGTAGCCATAACTTTCTCTTTTATAAATCCCCACAAGAAAAAATCTAATGGGGTTAAATCTGGTGACCTTGCAGGCCAATTTACAGGACCACCACGACCAATCCATCTGTTTCCAAACATTTCATTTAGTGTATCTCGAGCTTGTCGGGCAAAATGTGGCGGAGCACCATCTTGCTGAAACCATAGTTCTTGTTGATTTCCATTATTATTCAGAAGTTGTGGCAAATCGGTTTGTAAAAAATTATTATACATTTCCCCATTTAGGTGACGGTCAAAAAAATGTGGTCCAATGACTCTATCTCCGACTATGCCACACCAGGTATTAACCGACCAAGGATGTTGGTTTGGCAGAAATCTCATCCAGTGAGGATTTTGAGGTGCCCAATAGTGTAAATTGTGCCGGTTGACCTTAAATTAAGAAAAGCAAAATTGATTGAATCAGTATAAAATTAAAAATAAATCTAAATGTATGTGAATATTCTCTAAACACCCGTTAACGGGTGTTTAGATATGTATTTATTTATGTACACCCATCAAGTAGTGGATTACATATTTTTGATTATTAAAAGTTACATTAATCCATATTGATTTAAATAATTACCTGACCACAATTGGTAAATGTAGCTTCGTCAGAAAATACTATCTTTCTTAAAAATGCATTGTTTTCGTGAATTAAAGTTTGTAACCACGTACAAAATGTAATCCTATTTTGAAAGTCTTGGCCATACAATTCCTGATGAATAGTTATGTGGTAAGGGTGAAAATTGTGCTTGTGTAAAATAGCCAGTACCGATTTTTGGCACATTCCTGAATCACGAGCAAGTTCCCTTGAACCAACATGAGGATTTACAGCTATTACACCCAACACTCCAACGGCCATATCGTCATTAGTTTTTGTTTGTCTTCTAACTCTGTTCTTATTTTTTAGGATTCCCGTGCTGCGGCCTCGATCTTCTAATCGCTTAAATGCCATATGAGATTTTTGAATGGCGGGAAACCTAACAGTCCACAATTGCGCCGCTTCCCGGTAGTTTTTTCTACATTCTCCCAGAATTAACAACATGTCTATTTCAATGTCATAAGATTGTTCCATAATTGCACTGAATAATGAACTTTATCAGATTATCACTACTTGTCAAAGTCAAAAGTGGTTTCCTAGGATACAACATAATTAAAGGTTTGGATAAACAATAATCATAGGTGTCATGATTTAAAATGTGTAGTTTTAAGTATTCCTATTTTATTTATTGAAAAATTCGTAACTAAGCAACTAGTAGAGCAAATGTAACAATTTTCTGCTCACTTACGTAGTTATTGACGAGGAATCGAATTATCAAAAAAAAAAAAATACCTTTCCATTTGACATTTCAAATTTGTCACTAGCCACATCAAATCTGGAGGGGGGGTAAATATCAAAAATATTTTAAAATTTGTCCCCCAACCTCCCTATCCACGTCCCAAAATTTGACTAAAATATTTATAGCCGTTTTTCAGATATTGCGTTGTAACACTTTAAAATCCTCACCCTGTATAATAGAAAGCGACAAAATCAGTATCCAGGTGATAATTTGTGGCCCAAGAATCCGCGCTGTATTAGACATGGGTTGCCAAATTTACCAAAACAACATTAATAAAGTAATCAATAATATTTCTTAAATATTATCTTCACCGCTTTAAGAATATGCGATTATAATTTGCAGTTTAGGGGAGAAAATAAACGGGATATATGATACAGGGTGTATATGTGATACAGGGATATGCATACGTCTAATTGTTTTATGTAATATATTTAAATTAACATTTTATGGAAATTTAAACAGATTATTAACTCGTGTGGCGGACTATATATATTTATAATTTTTTTTTGCGCAAAAAATGGCTTTTTAAACTCGTTCTCATAACAAACATTTTAAACACCAACTACCTATTTATTTCTTTGGACGATTAAAAAAAGTTGTTACAATAATACACAATTAACACTTACCGCATAATTATTTGGATATTGCAAAATGAAACAATTCTACATTTATTTTAGGAATTTACTCATTTTTTCAATTCGTTTTTAATTCCAACGGCAAACTATTTTATTTGCACAATGAGCTTTTTACTCTGCCATTTGTTTTATGCATTTTAAATGCGGTTTTTGTGGTTAAAGTCTGCAATTCGTAGAGTACTTTTAACAATGCAAAAGGTTTAAACATTTATAGTGCTACAGAGTGTTCCGGATAGAAATGCACTTTACAGGGATCTCGTAAACCCTAAATGCACAACTTTTCTCTAATTTAACCCTCTCTGATGTCCTTTGGTTTATATACGAAATCCCTGCATAGTCCATCCTTATCTGGGACACCCAGTATAACGGAAACATTTTTAGACGTTGTTCCTCAAGAAATTACGAGATATGATAAAAAAATTAATTGCTCCCTTAAATCCACCTGGTCCGAAAGCAAAGAAGGCTTCTCTTCATATCGAATAATGTAATTTATTTAAGAGTCCATCACCGCAAGCCATGGCCGACACGCAACCAACCATACAGCAATGTGAATTAAATAGGGTTTCTTGTGCTCAGGTGTTAACGAATTTCGAGAAAACTGGTAAATTATTTAGCTTCGGTTAAGAGGATATTGACAGGCAATCCTATTTGGGACGTTCAACATTTTGCAGATTTTTTATTAAGGAGGAGAGGACATATGGAGAAGTTCATGCGTAAAGTTGCAATTCTAACAGCGATAAATATATTACTGCATACATTTCGAAAACGAAAGCCGAATAGAAAAATCTGCAACATGTCAAACCTAGCAAATAGAGTTACCTTTTAATTAGTGTTGGGAAAAATCGTATTATTTTAATAATCGGATTATCAGGTTATGAATGATTTCAATAATCGCATTATAATTCGAATTATATATCATTCATAATACACATCGAATATGGGCAGCCACCAAAGACCTGGTAACCAAGGTCTATATTCTGAGACCAGGTCTTTGGCAGCCACCGCCAACGAGTGCTACCGATCGCCGATTATTGTCCCGACAGTAGTGCGCTGTTGCCGTTAGATTATTATTTTTCTTATAACTCCAGTTTTCTTTAAAAGTTTAAAATATAATAACCTAAATAATGAGACCCAGCACTAAAAAAAGATCAGCTGTTTGAAATTATGTTAATAAAGTCGGAGCGACAGAGCGATTCTGAAAAAAAGAGCAAGATTTTGCTCGATTGAGCAAGCTGTGGCAACACCGGTTAAGGCTTGGCAGATCGCAGAACGATTTTGGGTGATTGAATTGCGAGCATTCAGATTCTCATCATTCGAATCAAATAATTCGAAATATATTTTCATAATCGGATGATAACGATTTGAAAAATCGGACTATCGATTATTTTTAATTCGAATTATCCCATCACTACTTTTAATATCCTTTTAACTAAAGCTAAATAATTTACCAGTTTTCTCGACATTCGTCGACAGCTGAGCGCAAGAAACCCCATTTAGTTTACATTGCTGTATGGTCGGTTGCGTGTCGATCAGGGCTTACGGTGATGGACTCTTAACATACATACATATTTGATTTTTCGTTATACCATTACAATTTAAATATCTTTTTGATATTTTTGACTTTACATTATATTTTTCTACGGTCACCACTCAAACTAGGCTTTTGCGCTTCGATAAGTTGACGTTTTCCCCAATTTGTTAAAATTTGACATTATTGGCACTTGCCTTACTTTATTTACAAATACAATAAAGGCAGTTATTACTTTAAAAGGAACTATAGCCTAAGAATAAATGTTTTAGTAAATTTTCTAATATTTTAAACCATCCAAACAGCAGTTGCAAAATAAACAAAACGATTAAAGCCTTTTAATAACATATCTCCGAGAAAAATTATCATAAGTAGGCAACACAACATACAAAACAGTAGAACATTTGCGTTTATAGGTTCTAAACAATTTTTTGTTTCTAATCAGGTAGGCACACTATGTCAAACAAAGTGGTAAATAAAAAAGTTGGCCCATGTCAGGTGTTAAAAAAATTACAATATACAGAGTGTTTCAGAAGTACAGTACGTTACATAAGGGGGTGATTCCTGACGATATTCTAAGAGAAAAAGTTCATATGAACATGTGTCCGGAGTTGCCCGTTTTTAATATATAGGGTGTTAAAATTAAAAAAAAATCGGTTGCAATCGTGCGTTTTAGCAGGCGCGGTGGTCATTTTAAACATTTGATTTGATTAAATTTTGCATTTTTTTTGTATCGTTATTTAAAAAAAATATTTTATTTTTAATTTAAGTGTTTTAATTAACTTTGAAACATATAAGTATTTTTTTTACATGCAATAAAGTGGTTATTATTCTTTCTCTCGAAAACGAATCAAGATACGACAACAATTCAGGGAACAAGAAAGTTGTACTATTAGTTGGTACATTCGAAAAAAATATCAAAATTAGAAAGAAGTCAGTGGCGTACATTTTTTTGTCCATAATATTCGTTAAGGTGCTCCCCGGGACGCCACTGGACTTAATACATTTAATCTAGTTAAGTAGCCCTTTATAATTATGAATAACGGTACCAAATTTCAATAAAATCGAAAAAGGGATATTTAAAAAAATTATAAGAAAAACGATTTTTTTTAAACAATTTTACACCCTGTATATCAAAGACGGGGCAACTCCGGACACATGTTCATATAAACTTTTTCCCTTAGTATAACATAAGGCATCCCCTCCTTAAGTTACGTACCGTACTTTTGAAACACCCTGTATATTTTTCATATAATGTGATCCTAGAAAAAAATTAGTGTGTTATTTGAGTGGAAAGTTCTTTGTCGCCTTCGACAGATCTGTCTCAAGCGGCAAATTATCACTTTCCGCTCTTAATACACAAAATAGCTATTTTATTTGTATCATTGAATTTACATTAAGGTATATACCAGTACCGTCCAGTTATATATTTTCTATGGGCTTTTGTGTATCTGAATATTGCATGTATGTATTGTGTAATATATTTTGTCTACTAGAGTGCGGAAAGCAACTACTTTAGCACCCAGTATGCTTAAAGTTTATATTTTTATCAAAAATGTTTACCTAATTATGTTAACTTTTCGACTTAAGAATCACCATTTAAAATTTTTAACTTTAGGTAACACCCTGTATACAATTATTTTTATAAATTGTTTCGCTGAACATGTGTCTGTCAGTCTATCTGCTTAAAATATAATAATTTAACTGAATTAAAAAATTTTTCTTAAATCAATTGGGTGAATTCTGGTGTCAAACAATAGAGCTAACTCACAACATTGACTGTTATAATTATGCTAAACTTGGAATCGATACCACAGTATGAAAGTTAAAAAAAAAAAAAAACTGGTAACTTTCTAATAAACAAAAAAAAATTAATTGGTATTTTGGAAATGAAGGAAATAGCCATAACTTTAAGTCTGATAATGCAAAAAGAAAAAATACTTCATTTATGGATGTAGCTGTTTTCGGTAACGAAGTATTTAATTTATAAAGATTTACTAGACGCGCAATAATAGAAGAACAAGGAAAAAAATTGTGTCGTTTGTTAAATTGCAGACTTGTAAATCTTATAGGCTAGAATGGAAAATGCAATTAAATTTCAGCACTGAGAAACTCCAGACTTAAAATAATGATTTTGTAAATACAAAGAGACTTGTAAACATTCTACCTCGCGTTCTACGTACATAAATATCAATAATAATTTGAATACTGCACTTTGCAGCGGGCCAAATTATTTCATTTTGATTTAGAATGAGCTTCTTGCTCTAGCTTCGTATGCAACTTAAATTTAATGCGTATTAATTATCTAACTTGTAGTAGTATATAGACATTTGGCACAGTGATAAAGGAAGAATGTTATTGGCAATAGCTGTATAGTGTAAGTTGCACAAAGCACAGTTTTGAAGGTAGAACAGCTGTACCAAAGAATATAGTCGCATTAAAGCAAGTTGAGGTTTATACACTGAAAAAAATAATCAAACGACGATTATAGGAGGCGATTTAAATGCCAAACATTTGGTTCCGGGATACAGATATACCAACCAGAGAGGTAGGGCCCTATATGAGTTATTCGAAATCCTAAATTATCACATTTTACCGCCGAAGGATCACACTAACATGCTTGGGCGTGATCTTCCGGATATCGTGGACATTTTTGTGATAAAAAACTGTGTGCAGATATCACAGCCAATAGTCATTTGTGATCTTAGTTCAGATCATTTACCGGTTGTTGTGGAAGTGGGAAATCCGCTTGAAA
The DNA here is from genome assembly GCA_963920685.1 of Polydrusus tereticollis. Lineage (NCBI taxonomy): Eukaryota > Metazoa > Arthropoda > Insecta > Coleoptera > Curculionidae > Polydrusus > Polydrusus tereticollis. Next base: position 65,923,334 of record OY987329.1, read on the forward strand.
GAGGCAGGAATTTTGTTTCTCGGACTTATACAAACTGGCCGAGATCTTCTAAGAAATGTAGAACCGCTACGGTCACTGCTCAACTCGGCTGACATCACAAATGACATTGGCACGGCTCAGGCTTCTGTCACGAAAATGGTTGATTATTCAAAATTCGGGGCTTTGACAAAAGAAATCGAACTACGTATTAGAATTAAAAATCGTTTGAAAATAGGGCTTATCGAACTGGGGACCCCCGCAATAAAGCTGAGGCAAATCGTGAGCCTGAAGCAATAAGACAAATTCTAATTCTGAGCAGACAGCTCAGCAAGCAATTCAGCGAAAATCCCACTATGGATCCGATTAGAGATGAAAGGGTCTCCAAAACGGTCGGTATTTACAAAACAATTTAACATTCTCTTCAAATAATTGTTCCTGAAGTAACTTTAAATAAAGTTAAATCTCTTATAAGTACCTTTTTCATAAGAAAAGCCTCAGGCTTCGACGGAATAAAGAATGCGGCGTTGCGAAACCTGCCAGACAGAGCTTTGGGTTTTACCTAACAAACAGTTCGGGTTCCGAACACTCCATAGTTAGGCAAACAACGAGACTAACATCGCAAATCACCAAGGGCTTCAATAAAAGGACGCACACGGGAGCGGTATTCTTTGACGTTAGTAAAGTTTTCGACAAGGTCTGCCATGACGGCCTTTTATTAAAGTTAATAAGAATCGGTGCTCCAAATTTCCTCGTCAAGGTAGTGGGATCCTTTTTAGAGAATAGAAGTCTCGCAGTATCATCAGAGAACTCGCTCTCCGCGACAAAACGCATCGAGGCCGGAGTGCCGCAAGGCTCACCTCTGTCCCCGGTGTTGTAATAATTTATAATATTTAGACATATACGATATACCGCGAGATAGACAGACACAGCTCTATCTGCTTGCTGATGATACTGCAATAACTGCTATTTCCAAGCAGCCATGGCTAGTCGCCACTTCTTTACAACGCTACATAAATGAGCTTGAAAAGTGATTTTTGCTTCCAACACAAAGGCCATCTTTTTCTCGCAAAGTAACGTAAGTCTTGGTCAGGCCGGTTTTGACTTATGGTGCGCCATCATAGCGCAACATAAGCAGAGCGGAGCTAAATAAGTTCCAGGTGAAATCGGATCATAAAAATAGAGCATTGAAAATAATAGTGTGACAATCCGATTTTGTCACAAATGAACTAATTTAATCTAATGTGTATGGTGTCTTTTAACAAATGACCCTGTATAAGGTAAATACATACCTAAGGCCAACGGCCTCTGTTTTCGTTGTCTTTGACCGAGCAAAGCTACATTATTCTCCCATTTTAAATCACATATCTCCCTGGAATACACTATCTGAGACTTATTCTAGGGTTTGATTAGGTAATCCAATTAATAAATTTCTCTGTTATGAAAACCTGTCAAATCGACTAATGAATTTTCTAGGTTAATATTCTTCTTCTGCACATGTGTGGGCCATAACATTAATGGCCGGTTGCTCCGAGAATGGCAGGGATATCTTAGGACTTGGGTTTTCTTTAAATAATTTTTAGTGAATTGTAGGATTTTCGAATTGACTTCTTATGTAAAACTAAATTTGGGTGCATCTGTTTCATTTCTCTTGGCTTGGAGCATCTGCAATTGAATGGGCATTGCTCTAAACACTTCATTCCGTGTCGCCGCCAGTGTGTGAACTGGTCTCTCTCTTTCGGAGCGAGCAGGTAGTTCTGCCCTAACCTTTATTGTTCTGTGGTTCTGCCCGGAGGTGGGTGTCGCCCTAAATTCGCTTTCGGCACATTTTTCAACTTTTAACCTAAAATTCTCCATGGCGTGACTTCACTTAACTTCCAGCGTTCAACGAGGCAGCAGGCGTTTCCAGATCCAGAGCTATTCAAGCCATCTGTGTACCAGGATTTTGGATCTGAAGCGATACTTTCTGTGCCCCTTTAGTTTACTTTAGTTTTGCTTGTTCATTTTTGGTTTCTGGGGCCACAGAAAGCCACATCGTGGGATTTTTTTTTGTCCAAGTTGTTCGCTTGGAGGTGAGTTTTTTTTTAATATACCATGCCGTTTTTTTGTCAATTTTTCAACTTTTCTCCTAAAAACACCATCTGGGGCTCTCTTTTAGTTAAGTCGGGTCACTAAGACCATAAGAGGCCGACCATTTGGAGCACACACCAACGTTGGAACCTCATATTTTAATTTTACAGACCCTACAGCTCCCTTATAGGTAAGCATAATTCATTTTTATTTCATTGTCCCTGTATATTGCTTCCAAATGGCCATAATTTAACACCACATGCTTTGTCAGATAAATGTGCTTTCGTACTGATGACCGAGTATAACTGGCTTCGTTAGCAAAGAAAATATTTCTTGACACCATTTAATTTTTTTTATGAGGCAATTGGACATCTCGAGTAGTTCGACCCCATTTTTATTCATGTAATGTGAACTATCGAGACATGTATTTAAATAGAGATTCATATTTTCTTTCAGTTGCTGGTGTACTGTCAATTTGTATGCAATTATTTTTAAAGTTTAATGAAAAGTAATCAAGGGGTCATGACCTTGGAATTTTTAATTAATTATCTTATCACAACACCAGTGTTTTTTTTTTGTGTTTTGTTAATTCCTTTATAAAGGGGTCCAATTTGCCTCGTTGTTCACATATCTGTTTTATATAGCACAAGTTGCTTGGAGGCCAGTGTGACATGGTATCCTAATTCTTGCCATACAGGGTGTGCCCTAAATATAAATATTTTAAGTGTTTTGAAATCAAACTAAATATAATTGATTGTCACAATTTAAATCATTTTAACATCTACAAAATTAAAATAAATTATTTGATCAAATTTGAGTTATTTTGTATAATGGAGCCTTGTTTGTTTATAATTGGTGTAAATCCACCAATTTGTCAAGGTGGTTCTTGAATAGACATTTTAGTTTGTAATGTTTATTTTAAATGGTAACACTGGAGTCTGATGATCTCTCTTTTAATAGCGGCATATCCTGATTATGTAATTATTTTTTTTTATTATGTCTTAGCTTAAATAAATTATCGATTGGTCTGCTGTTTGATAACCTATATGTGAGATGACTTGTGCTATATTTTATATAGTTGTATATTTCCCTTATGTGTGTACATAATTGATTATTTTTTTTATTTTATGATGTAACCTTAGTACATAGGCGTACGTGCTGGCTTAATAAATTAATTTTATTTTAAGTTTTTGGCTCTTCAAGCTTAATTAAAATATTTAATCTCAATATTAAGTCCCTGAATATAATTTTATAAATTTATTTTTTTTTATCTCAAACCAAAACTTGGTTTGCGACTTTAATTATTTTTATTTATATTTTTCAAATTTAATTTAATTCAAATTTAATTCAAATTTAATTCTTGATTGTAATTGTAACTTTTTATAGTTGCTTTAATTTTTTTATAGTTCCTTTTTCCTTTTGTTTATTTTCACTTAGTTGGTTTTGCCATTTTAATTTTATACTTTACTATAAATTTATTATACGAAGGGAAAAGGAACTAGGTATTTTTTTTTATTAATAAGCCATCAGCTAATGCTTTTCTCTTTTTTAACAGGGTCTTTCTTTCTCCGTCTTTCCCTTTCTTATCTTTCTTTTGTTTCCACCCCCTTGTCTTTGTCTATCTGACGTCTTGTTGACGTCCACTGACGCACCATCGTCTTCTTCCCTTCGGAAGAAGTCTACCATCTGTCAGCCTGTTGTATGACGTCACAGCTAAGTTTAGGTTAAATACTAACCCCCATATTTTTTTCCCCCTTTTTTGAATAAAGCCAGCATTAATTTTAATTAATTATTTTGTTTTATTTGTACAGCTCCCCCTGTGGTTTTCCTTTTTCTTTTTTTTTATTAGATTCTAACCTAAGTTGTGAAGTCCAGTTGAGAGTGAGACCCCAGCCATCTTGGAGGTTTCCGTTTTGGCCTGGCTGCAAAACGGTGGCGCCCTATTTAAAACCCCCCCTTACTCTCTGGCAATAGAGCTAGGGCATTTGCACGCGGTCCCTCAGCCTCTCACCTCAGCTTGGCTTCGTTTTGGCTTCACTTAAATTTCTCTTAATTTGATTTGAAATAAATTTTCTAATTTAAAAAAAAAAAAAAAAAAATATTATTTATTTTTTTATAACAGCGAAAGACGCGTTGCAATAGCAGGTGCGCCCAAATATACTATGAGTAGAGTGTTACATAATGATTTTAGAATACAGACACATTTTAGAATACAGACGAGAGCCCAATTACCAGTAGAGAGACACTGAAAACAGTGAAGAGGAACTAACTAACACCCTCTAAAAGACGGTTAAAGGCGCCAAAGATAGCAGCCCCATAAAAAAAAAACCAAAGAAACACACACGACCAACAAAAGCTTCTGCCGAGTTAAAAATTCTAAATTTCAATATAATTGCTGAATAAGCAAGCGTAGAAAGAACAAATGTCAAAGATTTTACCTGACATAAAAACCCCCTTAAGATCCTATATACAGGGCTGCCCAGATGTCCGCAATAAAATTAATATAGCCATAACCTGTAACTTTTGGGGAAAATGCTCGGACACGTCAATTTAGTTTTATATATGCTCACATTTTGACGTTATTCGTTTGTTTTTTTATAGACATTTGTCAAAGATATGACGACATCGATATTTTTTTTAAATGGAAACATACACTTTGTAATACATTATTTAAAAGCTAATATCTGGTTCAGTATACTCATAAATTTTGGCGCGATTCTGTCAAGCTATTTCAAAATGGCGACTGTTAAAAGTTTTAAAGAAATCCCTATCTAATTAAGCGGAAATGATAAATCATTCATGTTTTTTTTTACCTTTCAAGATATATGTCAGAACGAACAATGAAGATTTCTTACCTTGAAAGGTAAAAAAACATCAATGATTTATCATTTCCGCTTATTTAAATAGGGATTTTTTTTAACTTTTAACATTTGCCATTTTGAAATAGCTTGACAGAATTGCGCCAAAATTTATGGGCATACTGTACGAAATATTAGCTTTCAAATGATGTATCACAAGCTGTACGTTTCCATTTTAAAAAAAGATCGATGTCGTCATATCTTTGACAAATGTCTATAAAAAAACAGACGAATACCGTCAAAATGTGAGCATATATAAATCTAAATTGACGTGTCCGAGCATTTTCCCCAAAAGTTACAGGTTAAGGCTATATTAATTTGATGGCGGACTTCTGGGCAGCCCTGTATAAATATATACATATACAGGGTGATTAGGGAGGAATGGGCCTAACTCTAAGGGTGTAATCTATGCATCAAAATAATAAGAAAAAACTCAAATGTTGTTATCCAATATTCATTTATTTTCAAGTTACAGCGTTAAATAAAATAATAATATTGTTAAACCAAAATATTCAACATTAACATTGTTTTAAATAAATCATTGGTTTAGTAAATTTTCAAAAATACCGCCATTGACTTCCAAACATTTCCTGCTTCGTTTACGAAGGGCGCGCGTGGATCTTCTAATTGATCCGTGTCTTTCTTTAATATTGAGTACAGCATTTCAAATGCATCTAATTAATGCATCCCTAGTATCTACTTTTACTTTGTAAACCTCAGTTTTTAACCAATCCCATAAATTGTAGTCCAACGGCGTGAGGTCTGGCGATCTAGGAGGCCAACTAATAGGACCACCGCGACCAAGCCAAACCCCTGGAAACCTTTGGTCTAAATATTGCTTGACCCGACGATCGAAATGGGCAGGCGCACCGTCGTGTTGATAATACATTTTAATTCTGATGTTTAAAGGAATCTCCTCCAGTAGTCCTTCCAATTCATTTTGTAAAAAACTTAAGTAGTGATCCCCTGTAAGGCGATTTTCCAAAAGAAAAGGGCCAATTAAATTATTATCGATCATGCCACACCACACGTTTACTAAAAACCTGTGTTGAAAATTGCTTTCGACTATTGCGTGAGGATTTTCGTCCGACCATACATGGGAGCTTCGATTATTATTGATGCCGTCACAGATGAATGTAGCTTCGTCAGTAAAAAGTATGTGCGGTAAAAGATGACGATTATTAATTATCCACTCACAAAATTGTCTACGCTTGGCGTAGTCTCCAGGTTAAAGATTCTGTACACGCTGTACATGGTACGGGTATAAGCCTTGCTCGTGAAGCGTATTGATTACTCTTTTTTGGGGAATCCCCAACTGAAATCCAATTCTTCGTGAGCTCGTCGTCGCATCTTCTTTTACTAAAGCTAGAACATATTATATTTCTTCTAAATCCTGTTGAATAGCTCGTTCGGATGTTACATTAGCACTTGGAAGCGTTCCGGTCTCGCAGAGCTTGTTGAAAACTCTGATAAAGGCCTTTCTGTTCGGTGTTCGCTGTAGGATTCCCATTACATAAACCATAAATAAAAACCATATTGACGTATTCGAGATGTGAATAAATGTGTGGAATTTTATAAAATTAAAATGATACAAATCCGAAAGTTAACGGTGAATCAATGTAACATTTTATACTGACACTAATAGGATAGTGATAGCACAACAATCAAAAGCAAACAATAGTAACATTTATTACAGGAAAGCTAAATTAATGCAATATTTTGTTTTTGCTTTATAACTTTAAAACAAATGAATATTGGATAACAACATTTGAGTTTTTTCTTATTATCTTGTGCATAGATTACACCCTTAGAGTTAGGCCCATTCCTCCCGACTCATCCTGTACATATATATATATATACTCAAACAATAAATAGGGCCCACTTTACCAACATTAAAATGAATACCATAAATTTAAATGTCAGTAACAAGACCTTAATGTCATATTTATAAGTTGCTCTCAAGAATACCTAAAAACACTACTAGAAAACAACAGCCTGGTGACACAATAAGTAAATATTTTTATATTAATTATATATATTATATTAATTATTTAGAATTAAAACAACTTAGTAAAGACTGCAAGTTTAAGGCCAACTGCTAATGAAATCTGCAATGATTATATAAGAGTTTCTTTATCACTGGCTTGAGTTCAAATCATATGCGACGTTTACTATAGAAAATGGTATGTTGCAGCTCCAAGCTCCAATCGTCTCCAGTTCGTTCCTTTAAGTCAACGATATAGGCAGGATTTTATGCAGATATTACGGCAGGCTACGCGACCAAATGAGGACGCTTTTCGAAATATGCCACCTGACCACTATCAATGTCCTGTTAGTGGTAACAGCAACATAAGTTCCATGACTAAACAATTGTTTCAACAATAGTTTCCTTATATAGAAGTTATCAGGACATCGATATTATAGCCGCTCTTAGACGATGGTAATAACCGGAAGACATTTGTCAGCATAAGCATAACTAACGTGAACTAACCTACACAATTCTGAGTGGTCGAAGGTAAAAATCAAAGAACAAAAATATAGTTTGACCACTACTAACTCTACAAACAATCACTATTGACCGTTTATTAGTCTGCAAAATTATTTTTCTTTACCTTTTGAACCATTATTGACCTAGGTCTATAATGAAAACAGTTGAACAAATTATTGCGTCTGTCAAAGACATTGGTATAGGTATAAAATCATAAGATGCGTAGTTAGGCAACTGCAAACTCTCCTTCTGTGTATGCAGTTGCTTAATCTGATTATTTACCTCATCCATTATAAAAGCGGGTTGATTTTCACCTGATTATTCAGCGATAATCTCCCGCTCTCCGGTGAAAATCACCCTTGTCAAAAGTGAAAATCTCACCCGTCAGAAATCGTTAGTTTTTTATTTGGTAAATAATCTTCAAAATACATTTCCGGATTGGGAAATAATCAGAAAATCATTCTCAGATTTTTTGCCATTAGGAAATCGCTCTCGGGCAAGCCCTCGAGCGATTTCCACGGCAAAAAATCTTCGGAATGATTTTCGATAATTTCCCTATCCCTTAATATATTACTACAGATAATTACCCGCAAGAAAAATTACACATACTGTTATACTAAAACGTTAGTAGTAGGAAAAGTATTTTTTCTACTACTAACTCTTTACACCATTTCTCTAATGAGAAGTAAAACTTCTCTACTCAGGAAAACAATAATAATAAATAATCACCTAGGTAAATAATTAAAATCTTTCTGTGTAATGAAGTTACGTTACATACGATTTTGACATTCTTACTCACCGTTTCTTTAACATGCTGTAGGTTTTGAGCCTTGACTAACCATCTTAAATCAAGAAATTCCGGAAAATAGTATCAAGTTTTTAATTAAACAGGAATTTCCAATACCAATTTGAAGATATTTTAAAAGGAAACTGTCATATTCAAAATGTCAACACGATAACAAATAGTCTACAAAATCGCATTTCCATAGTTAAATTTTTCCCGGGCTACTTGATTTTCAAAATATTTCAAAAATTAGGCAGACATGGCCAATATAAAGATCTAAACGAATTAAATATGTAATATTTTTGTATTAGTAGTAGAGAAAAATCAATATATACCTCAGTTGAGAAAGCTCGAAAATTAAATCCTTCGGGGCTTTGCGCCTCAAGATACAAAAGCGCTCGCTACATAATAGCTCACTTCTCGACCTAGGTATATAAAAGCTGCGTTCGGCAAATACATCTGCGATTGAATTGATTTTTTGTCACGTGACCACAGATCAGTCGGAGAAATTTGTAATAAAAGAACGGTACCAAACAACTGATCTCTGTCAAAGTCAAACTGCTTTGTTTTGATTCAAGAAATATAACCTATTTTTCCCCTTTTCTACTAAAAATGAGTATTCCTACTGTTGTATTGGCCCTAATTGAAGAGATAGATTAACTGTCCTATCCTCTTTGCTATCAACTTATGTTTGAAGACGATGATGAGGAAGACGTAAAGATTTTGGTAACTTTTCGTCTGTCACCAATATGGTAAACCAATGAAGACTAAGGTTAGTTCAGACGTAAACCGTTTTTGTTCTTCCGCATCATAAAGTTCTATTTCCTTCATTTTTTAAAGTTAACTTTCTTATAAGGTCCTCGCCAAAGCAAATTTCAAACCAAAACTAAGAACAAACTTCAAATCAAACTTAACCTCACTAACTCAGCTGGCTGAGATTTGAGATTAATCACTTTCATCCGATCAAAAACTCCGAGCAAAAAGATAATCGTCAGAGCGCTCAGATTTTAATTGCCGAACAGTTGACATTTACTTCCCCTACATCCAGATGTCATAAACGAACGATTCAGTTCAAATCTAAGCGGTCTGATATATTTACCAAACGCGGCTATAGTACTAATATTTACCCCGGTTTATATAAATAAATATTTGTCTAAATGACTATTTCTCATTCTTTAACTTATCGCACAAGGAAAGCTGAGAGACAGATGAAGACCTGGTATATACTGACTAAAGAACCTTCGTCAATGAATTGGCAAAGCAGTAGCATTATTCCGATCAGTGGTAAATGCAATACTGTAAGCTAGAATGATAGCCAACGTCCACTGAGGATATGGCACCATAGAAGGAGGAAAAGAAGAATATCTTCTTCTAAGCGCCATTTGCGTTCCGATTACTTAATTTTTTACTTATATCAGTACTTCACACTACCTCTGTCAACATCTTGATATTTTTTTTGCTCAGATTTAGTAAAGATGTGATGAATTTGAAGTTGAGTTCCCCTATAGAGCTTCCCTTGTCTCAAATCAGAAGCTTTATGCTAAGCTCTGATAAACGGCAAGTTTGATGGCCGTTCTCCCATACTGGTACTGATGGTTGTTTGACTGGGAAGTTAAAAAGTTAAAGAATTAGTACCTAGACGATAGTCCTGATGTGCAAAAAAATATAAGTAGTAAATTAAGCTTCTTTTTGTCTAGCTTAAAACTTAATTAACTTTGGTTCGTTCATTTAAAAAACGTATTTTGCATTACTTTTGTCAAGGTTGAGTTCTACCCACTGCGATTACTTTCGGAAAGAAAAGACAGTGTGTGGGTTAAAATACAAGAAGTAAAATTATAATTTATAATCAGCTACAAGGAGCTAATTACCATTATGTTAATGGGACCCCATCTTGGGTATGTAGAACATTTAACCAAGCTTACGATATACTACTCATATAATATTACATGCTCTAGTAATCGTAATAAGTACAAGTTTAACACTTGGATTTCTTATAAAATTAATGTGTCTTTTCTATATTTGGCTATATGAGGGGGATACGTATAGAACTTTGCAAAAAACCTAGAAACATTAGTTAAAGGTTAGAGGTTCTGAATTTTTAACATTAAAAGAAAACAGTGGAGACAAGGAAGTATCGAAATCTATTTCGATAAATCATATAGGGTACCTGTTGATATGCTATCGCTTATTAAAATCATGATGACTTCCGGAAATAATCGCATTTTTCTACATCCATCCAGTCAATTAGTCTCTAATCTACGGCGGCTCAAAGTTAATCCATGCATGCACTAATAAGGGGGGGCTATCCAGTAAAAAAAGGCTTATCAATGCAAACCTTAGTTCGCGAACAAAGTTCGCAATACACGATCCGGAAGCGAACCGATAAATTTATTCGTAAATATTTTCTTTCAAGTAACTTTTAGGGAAAAAGGCGAGAAAAAAAGTTAATGAGGGCGAGATATTTAATAAGCTAAAAAATGAAATACCCATAAATATTGTAGGTCTATCCTATTTCAAGACTGCTGAGTCTGTTCGGACAGTGTTTTTTAACGAATAAGCTTTAAACCTTTAAACTTTAAGTTTTAAACCCAAAGAAAACGTCCTTTATTAATTTTACGACAAAAACATCGTTAGTTAGTAAAAGTTATTTGACTAGGACAGATGAGGAGTGACTAATGTGACTATGCAAAAGTCGATAAATCCATAACACCTGGTTTTGGAATTTATCGACTTTTGATCAATGAAAAAGTTGATTTATCGACTTCTGTTCAATTAAAGAGTGGATTTATCGAGTTTTGCTTGGACAAAATAAGTTATCTAAGTTGACTGTTTCGACCCTATCGAAGACTATCGGCTGCCAAAAAACTGACTGGAAATGTTAGTCGAATTTCCTGCAAAGCTTCAAGCGATTGTCGTTTTAGCCAATAATACAGTGCATGGTCAGAATTCCTATTTTGTCCCCCGCAAACATTTTTACTCCACTTAAATCCAAAGAGTTCAGTTCAGCCAAAATAGCCGACGAGACTTCGATCCAATACCTCCGAAATCTTTGTTCCACCTATAAAATACAGGGTTCCTAGACTGTAAATCCATACAGCTGAGAATATACAAGCTTATCTGCTGCGCACAGAATCAGAACGGGGCAAAGGATGTACTTGTTGCATATCAAAACAAGAAGACAGCTATTCTGGTACTCTCTCATCAGTTCGTCAAAAACGTTTGCACGCTTCTTATGAATGCGAGTTTGTGATATTATGTAGACATTTTTTTTCGAGGTATCTATTTTAATTTTATATTTTAGCCTGTTACATAAGGCACACCCATCAGATGATGGAGAAGTAAATAATATATTAAATTTAGTTCGAAATATTATTTTAAACATTGTTAAACTGCAACGGTCGGCGGCTTGTGCACATTGAGAGTTGTACAACTTGTGCAGTTTTTTTATATTCAGATGGGCTGAAAGGTATATTCTTTTGAATTTAGATCGATTATAGTGGGTTTCACGCCCTCTTAAATTGTCAATAAAATCCAGAATTTTTTAATCTTTTTTTGATAGATCGTAAAGAGTCTCCTTACATTTTATCTTTCTCCAACTTTTTTTTAGACGGTTACGGCACTTTCGTTCTGGATCCACTATTCCACAGCTTCCTTTACTTCCAAGCTATGAAGGACAAAGTCTGGCAACGTTGCAGGTAGACCGATGATTCGCTATTTTTGTTTGTGTTCTTGTTAAATTTTTGAGTTCTGTGGTTCTTGTGCTTGTGATTGTGATATTGTGAAGATGTGTATAGGAAAATCTTAAGGTTAGTTCCAATGTTTGTTTAACTGGCAATATGTTTTTATTTGAGTACGGCAAGGTTTAAAAAGGGACGATTGAACTACCCCAATATATTTAAAAAGTGATTTGAAGGTAAACTAGCTAAAGAAATTTGTGACTTGGCTTGATATAATATGGCATAACAATCCAGAGGGGGTGAGTTTAACTAGGGACACTTATGATGCTATTAAACGTAGTAGGTACCAGTACCACAGTTCTAATAGAAATTATAGAATACTTATTTATCCATTTTGAAATAAAATACATTTTAGCTGGTAAATTTCAAACAGATACCCTTGAAAAAAGATTTGGCCGATATAGGAACCTTTCTGGTTGTAACTGTCATGTATCATTTAAACAGATCCTCGAATCAGAAAAAAAAAATTAGACTTCAAAGTATTGTAAAGTCAGGGTTAAAAAATGTTACAGTGTTAAAATCAAATACTCTGTTAAGCATGATATTGAAAATACAGAAATATTAGAGTTTCCTTACATATTTTAATCGGATTATCTTAAGGATTACCAGTTGGATGAGTCTGTTTAAATATATAGGTATATGTATTATATAGCCCATTCTATCTACAAAAATAGGAAATTAAAATGCATGGATTGCAAAAACCTTATTATAAATAAAACAATGCAGTCTTCCTCCACAATTTAATAATTAGACTGTGGAGGAAGATTGCATTGTTTTATTTATATTACATGGACTCCACTGAAAGTATGGACTATTTTTTCAACTTTGAAAACCTTATTGTTCGAGCCATAGGTTTAAATGTGGGGGATGAATATTTTAATGCTTTGCAAAGGGGGGGTTTATGTCTTGCTATCAATGAAGTAAATATGATGTACTTTCATATATTTGCAGCTTTTTAGTTTATTATAGCTACTAAAGAACTTAAGCTTAAATTTTTGAATCGGCAAAATCACCAAGTTCTTTTAGCTAAATTGGTTTGGCTAGTTTAGAAAGTGGTAGCTTTCTGATACCGCTTAATGAGACATGTCCCTGTGGAGAAAGCTATCAAAAAATGTTTTATAAATTAGCACTTACTCTTAGCAATATATTACTAAACAATTACACAAAAAAACAGAAATGACCTTCAACACCAAAATACATCATCAAAAAAAAGAAAGCTTTCCACGTTTTAAAGTCACTAATTTTTTTAAGTTAATTTAAATTTCCTATTATTATATTATATATATATTATATTATTATATTCTTGTTACTTATTATACATATCTATACTGAAGTAAAATGCAAAAAGTTTAATAAATAATTTGAAATAAACCGTAATTTTTATCGCCTAAACGGGCGAATCTGCACGGAAGTTGCATTAGTTACTTATTAAATATCGGTCTACCTCTGACAGGATTTGCGACCGTGCCTTTCTTACTGCACGGCTTGAAAATGTAGGGGGCTATGACTATTCCCATTTTTTACAGATCTATCAGCATAAATGTAATTCATATTTAGCAGTACTTAATGCCCTGAACCTAACATTTCCGAAATCTATACACGAATGAAGGGACAACGTGGAACTTGACCTAATAAAACAACCAACAGGGTCGACTAGCGAAAGTAAAATAAAAATGGATATATTGAATTTGGCTTAATCGCAACTGGAAATATCGACTTTTGCTCAACCAACAATCGGATATATCGGGTTTTAAACGGTCGACGAGTTTTAGGTTGTAAATTTAAATTGGATTTAAAGATGTTTATTTAATTTCGGTATACCAAAACGCAGATAAAGTTATGAAGTATAAAAATCAACAGTTATTTGGAGAAAGTTAAAAAATGAATTCATCGACTTTTGCACAGTCACTCCTCAGATAAGGGTGGACCCTTAGTTGCCCAGGTGGCTGTGAAATAAGACTCTTAGGTGTTTATAATGTTGTTAACTCGAAGACTTTACTTTCCCACTATTCTGCAGTTTGTATCCCGTTTAAACTATGGCCTAATTTTCTGGGGTGCATCCTCAGGCGTGCTTGGGGTTTTTAAAATGCAAAAGAGAGTTGTACGAAATATTACTGGTGTTTCCTGTCGTGACCTTTTTAGAAATTAACGACTTCTTACTTTGCCAGCTACGGATATACTGGAGATGTTGATTTTTGTTAAGCGGAGTTTCGGTAACTTTGTGTCCATGTGGAACATCCATGGCTATAATACCAGACACAATCAAAATTTAATTATTCCTGCTGAACATGCAGCAACAACTCTGTTTGAAAAAAGTCCTTTTTTTCATGGAAACCAAGTTATTTAATAAGTTACCATTGTATATTAGGAATATGAATTTACCGCTGTTTAAGAAGCACATGTCTAAAGTTCCTTATAGCATACAAGATTATTTATAATGGGATAATTTTGATATTATACAGTGTGTCCACGTAAGTTGGCGGCATATGGGAAACTTCTTTATTATTTATTTTACGAAAAAAAGTTATTCTTCATAAAAAGTTCTGCATGGTCCAAAACCTAAAATGCAACCATCAGATGTTAAATTTCTTCAGTCATATACGAGGTTTGTCAAAAAATGTGATTTTTGCTCTAGAGTAAAGTACCTACCTTTCTTTTTGACAATATCGAAAATTGTTATAAAGAAAAGATGTTTAGAATTAAAAATAGCTTTCAAATATTCAACATTGTTTATTTACATTAAAAAAAATATTTTTTTCTACATTTTCTCTGCGATTACGTTGGAAATTTAAGTTTGCACATTAATGCATTGCATTTATTAATTATAAATTTGATTAAACAATTATCAATAAACTTTTAAAAACAATTATCTCTTAATTTTTATCGAACACTGATAACCTTTAAGTTGCTTAATCACTAGTTTATAACGTTCTAACGATGCATTTAAATGAATAACAAGTTGTATGCATAATTTACTTTGTTACAATAAATACTAATGAATAATCACTATCCTCAATTTACTAATGCCTCCACATATCCTCCATTTCTGTTTATACATGTAACAGTTCTATTACAAAATTCTCTTAAGACATTGCTAACCATATGGGGAGTTATATTACGAACCGCTTCTGCAATTATTCTCTCTAAATGGTCAACATCTTGAAATGGCCTTTGAAGGTAACTTTTTTGCTTTAAGTAACCCCACAAGAAAAAATCGAGTGGGATTAAATCTGGAGACCGCGGAGGCTAAGTAATTTCCGAAAAACGATGAAAAACTCTTTCATTGAAAATATTTTCAATGTATTGACGTACATCTAATCTGCTGTGACATGGGGCACCATCCTGCTGGAACCATATCTGCTGACGTTCAAGTAAGGGAAGGTTGTCAAGAAAATCATTTATTCTATTGTTTAAAAAGCACAAATAACGATCAGCATTCAAGGTTTCTCGGAAAAAAAAGGTCCAATTTTTTTATTTTTATACATTTCGCACCACACGTTTGTTTTAAACGAATATTGGTCCCGAGTTTTCAACGTAAAATGTGGATTTGTATCACTCCACCAACGACAGTTTTGGCTAGAAACTGTCCCATTTGATGAGAATGTTGCTTCATCCGTAAAAATAATACACCTTGACATAAATGGGTTATCTACCAAGATTCCCTGTATGTCACAACAGAATTCAAATCGTCTATCATTATCTCCTGGCCTTAAAGTATGAATTTTTTTAGGTTTGTAAGGGTGATATTTGTGTTTATTTAGAATCTTTGAAACTGTACTTTTTTTTATATCCATTGGCAATGAAGATGCCCTTTTTTGCAAAGGATATTTAGGATGCTCAGTTGCAGAGAGCATTACTTGCAACGCAATGTCATTATTTTCTACCATGCTTTGGCGTTTTTTTCCAAATTTATTATGTACATCTCCACAAGCCTTAAATTTATTAAATATTTAAATTAATGTTTATTGTGAATATTTTTATCTGGATGTCGGAAATTAAAAATGTCTGCTGCTTCTCGAAATGTTTTATACTTATCTCCCACTATTAGCACAATCTCAATTTTCTCTTCCAGACTTAATGTTGGTGGCATGTCTAACTTTTCATAAACAAATACGTCTGTCAACCACAAAACTGTACAATACGGATCTCTAAAAACTTTGAAAAACACTGTTAGACTGCCTAAAAAAAGTGTTTATACCGTGGCACTTTTTGAAATACGATTGTTGACGTTTCTTCGAATTTTCGATATTTAGACAGCTCGCAAAGCCTACTTTAATTATCAGTTATAAAAAATGCCAGTGCATCCTAGATTAATTATGCATTAATGTGCAAACTTAAATTTCCAACGTAATCCCAGAGAAAATGTAGAAAAAAATATTTTTTTAATGTAAATAAACAATGTTGAATATTTGAATGCTATTTTTAATTCTAAACATCTTTTCCTTATAACAATTTCCGATATTGTCAAAAAGAAAGGTACTTTACTCTAGAGCAAAAATCACATTTTTTGACAAACCTCGTATATGACTGAAAAAATATAACATCTGATGGTTGCATTTTAGGTTTTGGACCATGCAGAACTTTTTATGAAGAATAACTTTTTTTCGTAAAATTAATAATAAAGAAGTTTCCCATATGCCGCCAACTTACGTATATGAATTAAATTTTAAATGTTAAATCTTTAAATGCCACATTGTTTGGTGTAGACTCTTTTATATGTGATAGCGTTGCTTAGCCATCGACATTTTGTTTCTGGCAGCAACCTACCGACGTTTTCCATGCCATGTACTTTGGTCGATAAAAAACGAATTTCTTTTATTTTTATAGCCGGAAGTGTCTCAAATAAACTAACTAACCTGAACTAATCAATGAAACGTATTTCAACCTAGCAGTTCAACATTTTACGGTTAAACGATAAAAATAAAAAATGCAATGTAATAATAATTGAAGGGAAATGATGCCTGACATAGGTAGACTCTACGCCAACTAAGTCTTTAATTTGCCAACCTGTGATTTAAAAGTTCCTTAATTCAAAAAACATCTCGCAGACACAGGCAATATATATGTTGATTACAGGGCCACACAAAAAAGTTATTTTTAGTTAAAAATATCTTAAATCCTAAGTTAACCTAAAAATATTCTGTTTTGCACCAACCAGCTTTCAAACAAAGTCAACTAAGTCTTAAAAAAGCCGACAACACTACTTTTTTCCTACATATTTTGGTAATAGACAAGCGTTACCTACACCATTATTTCGTTAAATTAAATTAAATGAAAACAATAAGAAGTGTCTTTAGTGTTCACTGGCTACCCAAAAAACAGACTTGAAATTTGTGCATTTTAGAAATACGTTATTTTTACGAGGAACGTATTTATTTTAAATTACTATTATGTTGTTTTCTTTCATGAACAATATTACAAAATGTGTGATAATATATACAGGTTTTATAAGACGTATACACTTTACCTACCTATATTATATAGCCTTCTAGGAAATCAATTTTTAATTCATTCTAAAAATTCTATCATCGTTAAATATCTCCATGTTTCCCAAACATCAAAAATTAGTATTTATTAGTCAGATTGAGGTTAGGAATAAGCTAAGAAAACTTTAAGGACTCGAAAACAGCAACGTACATTTAAGAAATCTTTAGCGATGTTAAGTCTTTCTCAAATACCGGTGCAAGACAATTTTACTTTTTAAGTCCTAACAGCGATTAAAATTGTCCTTAAATGTTTGGTGCAAGTGACCCCGGGGATGGATTTTGGTACTGATAAAATCTAACCGAATTAGGATACGAATAAATTAACACAAAAATCTTCACAACAAACAACTTTCAATTTGAAATAGTTTAGAAATTACCAAACAAACATTAAAGTTCTTGATTTGATAAAATTTTGTATATTTTGATTCATAAGAGTAAAATAATATATATTTAATGGAACTTAATAAGATAATTACCAATTTGATCAAAGGTAATACAAGGAGACCGTCCTCTTTTATCTGTGACCAAAACTTTTCACTTGGAAATTTTCCGCGTTGAATTAGGGCATATTTATTCTGATATAATTTTTAAATAAACATGCCCAAATCTCAACGAGTAAAATTGCTCAAAACAGGATACTTTTAGTTAAAAGTGAAAAACTTTACAGATGAAATAAAACGATGGGCGACATATATTTGGCATAATTTCTTCATAAACCTTAAACGTCACATTCATATCAATTGAGTACCTAGTAATGTATCCACATAGGTAGCAGCATTAATTTAAATCGTTACTTCAAGTAAGTAAACCATGTTATTTTAAATTATTTTAATTAAGATATAGATATTTATTAAAGGTAGTTAGGTAGTGTAAAAGATACTGTTATATATTTCTTCACGTCTCAATTTTCTTACAAACTTTTTATTTATCTCTGAAAGAATAAATAATAATAAATAAGAAGAAAAAAAAGAGGTTTTACACAGAGATATAACTTTGCTGAACTTCCGTTTCGGAATCAAATTAAGGATTTGCTTTATGGATGATAAATATAAATGTCGAATGAATAAGAGGCTTTTGCGCAAAATATTTGTACACATTTATATTTTATCAGAAAAAATACTGAAATGGTTTATACACTACCCGACAAAAAGTTACTAGCCAACCTTTTATCTGTTCTCGACATAATTCGCCTAAACGCGGCCAAAACACAAGCCATCCTTTTCTTGAAGTCACGAGAGAGGCTCCCAATTATTGTCATAACCCCTGTATATAGGGGCAAAAATTCCTCAAAAAACAATAGAATATAATTTTTACTGATATTTCTATCCAAATAATTACGATTCCCCCCCTCAAAAAAAAATGCCGATTTCAATTTTTTAAAATACAATTAGTTAAGTCTATTAATTTTCTTTACAAAAGAACTCGACAGCATTAAATTACCAAATGGAATTCCTTTTTAAACTTTTTTAGAGCAAAAAAACATCGTGACACAAAGTTTATCAAAGTTTCAGAGGATTAAAGACACAAATTAAAAGTAATTTTGTCGAAAAATTAGGTCAACTGAATAAAATAATCGATATGGAATAGAACTGCACAAACTTTTTAATCTGTTCGAAAATGGCGATTCGTGATTTACGAGACTTATCCAAATTTTATTTTTATACAAATGTCAAAGCCAGTAAATGTGATCAAAATTAATTTTAAAAAGAGCATTTTCCTGATATGAGTTGATTTGGTTTAACAAAATGTTAAATTAATTTTAAATGTTTTTCTTTTTTTTAATGTGGTATTTGAATGAAAAGCCAAACAGCCAGCCACAGAGTAAAATGTTTTAACATTTCAACAATATTTATATAGAGAAAAAGTAAAACACATAAACAGGGACGCACGCTTCACACCACTAGTTAATAAATAAATATGGACTTCACTTTATTTTTCTATGAAATACCAATCATAAGGCAGCAAATTATTAAGCTAGTTTTCATTTACTCGGCTTTGCCGATCGGCAAGATCGATCGGCTTATGCTATTCGGTATATATACTTTATCCAAAGTCAGTCTGATGACAAAAAAAAGCTTCTAACGGGCTTCAAAGGGACCGGCATCATAATCGGCGTTGTCAGATCTTTTTTTAAAAATTCTTTAAGGTTTTATTATTAAAAATGTTTTTTTTATATCAGTATTCAATTGATAGTGAGTAACTCTTTTTGAAAGTTGGTTTGCAAATGTTTTAAACCAAGAAATCTTCAATGTGAGAGAAAAAAAGAACAAGCCATTTATGAATATTATAATTTTTTTTTAGTACTTTAGAAATACTATTTATACAAAAATAATTAAAATCAAAATAAAAGGGATGTTCATTGTTGTTAAACAAAAAAAATAAAACATTAACAAACCCTTATGTTCCTCCTACACTTACGAAAACTTTGTAGAACTGGCAACACCCTGAAGACCAAACGTCGAGGCTCGCCCGCAATTTATAGAGCGAACTACTTTGTCCGAGCCGGACACAAGACAGCAATAAATATATATGCTGTGTAGACAAGAACAGCAAATCGTTTCAGGTTCTGTCAATTGAGTTATCACTTATCAGCTTTAAAATCAGTTGATGTATGTTGTGTTGTGATATTGTGAATCGGATAGTGGCGTCACTGGTTATGCTCATGATGTTGTTAAGTATGGTTGTACAAAAAATTGTACTTTAAATATACCGTGGTTGAGAGCAAAACGCGCTATTATTCTTCATGCCGGAAGTAAAGATGGCTTTGTACCTAATGCGTTGCTCTCGTCAGCAAAGAACATCGCTCAATAATCAATCATTAACTTTAAGCACAGTTGTCCTTGATAATATTCGGCAGGTAATAACGAAATGCTTAACGATGTATGAAAAAATTGCGTAGCTCACGTCATAAAAACAGAAAATGGGTATTCTGTTTTACCGCCTATAGCGCCAGTAGTAACCCAACCTGGAAACGATTCTACTTCTAAAAGTTCTGACGATTCCAGTCATTAAATTGTTTGTGAATTTTCAATTAATTAAGTTCGTTTAACACGTATCTTAAAAAATGCTTATATTACAGAACGTTTACTGTGATTCTGCTGATGCGCTCAATTTGTTTGTTATTATAAAATATATATAGTGAATTCTAACTACTAACTGTATATTCCAACTAACATAATACCTGCCGCTATAGGAAAACTCATACCTCTCACGGTCCTTGCTGGACAAAGACAACTTTCTTTAAATTATTTTCGGCAAAATGAGCATTTCTTTTTATACCGAAAGACCATTTTAAAAAATATTCTCTGCTGGCAAAATCACGGACACAAACCTCTTATCGACATAAACTGTAATGAACAAGCTGTAATATATACTATTTAATCATATTAAAAATTTACAACAATCCGCGTTTTAATTATTTGGTAAAAGCGACGCCTATAGTCAGGAGTTTAATGCTTTTTTAGATCATCAAATTAGGCTTGGAACAACTATACCACAACGGATTGTCCTGTTTCCACTTGTTCGGCTCGATACGGTTCGGCATTTAAAAAATCATTTCAAATCATTAATGTAAGGAGAATGGTTGATGACGATGAGGTTCTTCCTTCCGCGTCATGACGTCACGAAAAATTGGGGAAAAAAAATTCTGGGTCGACCAAGTCTAGCTATTAGTGATAACAGACATAACTTCCATGGCAACAATTGTTCCAACAATAGTATCCTTAGAAGTTATTTTGTAGTACAGATATCAGGGCATTCATAATTTAGACCTTAATGATTTAATAAAATACGATATTGACATAATAAATCTAGAGTACATATAGAATGGCGGATTCAGAAATGACGCCCAGTCAGTTTGAGATTATTATTATTTTTAAGTTATTATTATTTCGAAATTATCAGGCAACGACAAATGGCCAGACGAAAGCGGTGGTGGCAAACCGAATTATTTAGAAATAGTAGCAAACAAGCTACGCGAGCGGGGGACACTATTGACTGGCTCAATGTCGTATCCGTAGCTCCTTTGATGATCGGAGAAAAACTGACTCGAGATCGCGTACGCATATCATGTCCTTCCGGCATATCAAATGACTGCGTATCATCTACATAGCAATAATGATACAGATACGGTAATCTGATATGGCACAATGCTACATATTACGTGAACCCGCCTTTAAGTTGCCAATTCCGCGGTTTACCAATCAATATGATGAACAAGTGAACATATCAATGGCTTGTGCCATAATATGTATGGGCAGAAATTAGGATTTATACCAAGCCATCCCTGATTAAGATTGCTTGGCAATTATTGTGGATGTTCACTTTTCTCTCGAAAAAGAAGATATTCGTCAAGCAGGACGAATGCGTCAGCTTTGAAACCATATGAACGTTCAATGATGCTACTTCGGGTTGGTTTTTGGTTATACATATATATATTATGGCACAAGCTACACTGCAAAAAAGTAGTGTAAAATTACATTTTTTTTCCGTAACACTTTTGTTAAATTTCCGAATTAAAACGTGTGTTTTCATTTTTAAATAATATATTTGGGACTAAAAATTCTTAATATATTACTAAAATTTACTAGGTAAAACAGAATTACACTTTAAAATTCCTATGAAAATACCAAAATAAATAATTTACATAAATAACAAAAATTTTTAAAGTATATATTATGTAAATGCGTCAAAGCTGCTTCATGTCAAAATACATTTGACAAAGTTGCATAACATTTTACTGAAAATGAGAAAATTACAATTTAAAACCCATTTTATTATAACTGAATAATACTTTACGGTACATATTCGGTAAAAGTCTTAACAAGTTTGACAAAATCGCATAACATATTACTGAAAATCACAGAACTCAAAAATTAAAATGTTCTATTTTCGCCAATATTACCATTGATGCATGCAAGCCGCGACGGCGCACTGTTACTATAATAATTCGGCATCTATCTTTCGGCATTCCAGTAGGAGACGGGCTTTTTCCCGTTGTTTTAGGGTGCTTTTAATTGATTTACAGTGGTTGACTAAAATATTAATTGTAGTACTCGGAGTATGAGGTAAGTACACCTTACTGAAATACTATAATAAAATGTGAATTGTGTGCTGTTAGTTTAAGTTCCATTGATATTTATAATAAACATCAATATTTACATCGAAATTTTCATTTTTCTTTAAAAGAACCGATTGTACATTACAGTTTAAAACTTATAAGGGCTTTAAACAACATGTAAGTCATTTACACTGTAAAGAAAAAGTAAAGGGTGCAGAGGAAAAACAATTCTTTTCGCATATTTATGAACATATAAATAATTGGTTGGAATGAAAATGTCCCTTAAGAAAAATATGTAAATGTAAAAGATTTTTTTGCTACTTAATAAAGTAAAGTAGCTTTTATATACTGTAAGGTAGTTGTTTAGTGTTTGTGTAATATTTTGTTATTTTTAATATTATGTTTAATTAGGGTATTATATACAATATATTAAGTATATCAAAGATGTGTGTGTTATTTTTTTAGGTTTATCTTTTTTTTTATTATTCACATATTATTAATGTTGATGGTGTGAATAAAAACTATAGTTGAAGCTGTGGCTAACTTTTTATTCATCTTACTTTATTTTATATTAATATTTATTTTGTGTT
Source organism: Polydrusus tereticollis (assembly GCA_963920685.1). Taxonomy (NCBI): domain Eukaryota; kingdom Metazoa; phylum Arthropoda; class Insecta; order Coleoptera; family Curculionidae; genus Polydrusus; species Polydrusus tereticollis. The sequence goes on from OY987329.1 coordinate 65,946,382, forward strand.
AAATCTTATTTGTATATGACATACAATACTATTGTTTAACGTATGTCACTGTAGAATAAAATATTTAAGTACTTATATTAAAATATATTATATAGAATATAATATAATATGCAGACTTAATAAAATTTACGAGAAATCGCGTATCAAAAAAACTTTGTGGTTAATTAGTTGTTAAGTCTGCATTAAAAGTGTGGACTTATTAAATAATAATATAAAAATTATTAGTGATATACATAATATAGTGCTATAGTTCAGTTACATGTTTAACTAATGGTTTATATTGGCCTTAGCATTGTCTTTTTTATTATAGTTAGGTAGGTATCTATAACCAAAATAATATTTCTTTAAATAAATAACCTCAATTTGATCAAACATCTGACGAATGTTTAAAGTCTTTTGCGGTAATGTAATATTTCGTCAAATGTGTGACCGACTGAAGGTTCGTTACAAATTTTGTTTTTATTATTATACCTATAATATAGACCCCACTTTTCACAGTTAAATTGACAGTAGTTGTAGATTTAGTTTGCATAATTATTAAACTAAAGTCTATAAAGCTCAAAGACAACTATGTAATCACAATTTAAATTTATGACCCTAACTAATAATGAGATAGATTTAACTTGTGATTGTAGCTCTTTGCTTTATAGCAAGGTTTCATTTGTTTCACAAAATTGATCAACTACTGTAAATTTACATTGCTTATTACTGAATAGTACGGAATAAAATTAAGTAATAGATTACATAAAAAAATCCAGTATATATTAAGTAATTCTCATAGGAAATATAATTAAAATTCATGATTATATAACTAAATTTACAGTTATTAAATACGGGAAATTCCTATACTTTTAAGGGAAAAATAAGAATAACTGTATATATGGTGTAAAAGTTTACCTAATTTGTTTATGAAATTTACTTAATATATAACGGAAGAATGTCTACGGTTTCATATAATTTTACGTAAGATATAACTTAAAAATATCAAATTTTACCTATAAATTTATTAAGTAATTTTACGGAATCTTAAACTGAATAACGTCAAGAAAAGTTTTATGTAATTTTACGGAACATTACGTTGGCCTCTGTGTGACCAACGTAATGTTACTGAAAATTACATAATTATTTTTTGTAGTGTATTGATATGTTCGGCATATCGATTTGTAAGCCGCGGAATTGGCAACTTAAAGGCGGGTTCACATAATATGTAGCATTGTGCCGTAACATATCACCGTATCTGTATCTTCGACACGTATCATGATGGCCATGTGGACGTGCCGTGATACGCAATCATTTGATATGCCGGAAGGATATGATATAATTTATACAGGGTTCATATACTTAAAACTCCCAAGGGCATATATCTCGAAAACGAATGTATATATTTTAATTTTATAAAAAGCCGTCGTTAGGTAGGCTCACTTTGCATTTTTTAAACACAATTCAAAGCCCTGGACGTCGCAACGCTTCAAAAATATAAACCGATTGTAGGGACTTCGAAAGTAGGTACATTCGAAAGTACTTTAAAATGTAAGACTTTTTTGCCATTTGCCATAATTTGATTATTACGATACCTAAAGAACAGCTAATGTTTATCCACAAATGTTAATGTTCAAAGTATTCAGGAAAATACTATGGGTCATTAACTGATTGTACCTGAAGACTTTCAAATATTAACTTAATTAGCAAAAATTAAGTTTATGAGAAGCCTACAGAAATTATACCAACCCAAAGAATCCTTACTTTACAAAGTGACAGTCAATTTTCCCCAAGTTTATCGCTAACAAGGATGCGCACACAAAAAAGCTATTAAAAGGAACAGAACTCGGTCCGATCTAAATTACGTTCAGAGCAGCAAAAACCTCCGTGATACCAAAAAAATGCCAAAGAAGAAATTTTTTTTGTCCGGGTTAAATTTCTGTAAATTAATCAAAAGGGTCCGTATACGAGAAATTGGCAAATGATACCAAACAAAAACTTGAAAAGGGTAGAACAGCTAAAATTTTATATTATTTTGCTAGACATGAAAAATAACTAAGGTAGGTATACGTTTGAATGCTGACTTAGTCTTCAAAGGCGTCATTTAGATAAAAATATTATATGGCAAGTTCGATCGAATGATTTGAAAGGAATAGGTGTTTTCAATCTACAAACTATCTCAAAGGTTAGAAAGGAATGTACTAATGACAACAATTTAAAATATACACAGTGTGTAAAGAGTCCCGGACCGGTCAATTATTTAGAAAATGGCGCAAAAAAACTTCCGGTTAAAAAGTTGTAGGCCTTAAAAAATCTATAAAACTAGGACACCTGTAATTCTACAGGGTGCCTTAAACAGTCATGGTAAACAAAACTCTGGTTTATTTAAATGGAATGACCCTTTTTTAATCACGTTTTCTGATTCCTCTAAACATTCTAAACAACAATTATTATGAAACATGTCATATGGCTAAACCCATTAGTTTAAGAAATAATTTGAGCTAAAGGGCATTACAACAGGTAAGATATTACCTATATTTTACATTTTTACAGGCTGGTGCCAGAATGTTTTGCCTTAAAACTGTAAAAAAGCATAAAAATTGTACTAAATGTACCCACGCAAGTTTTGTCACAAATTTAATAACAATTAAATTAAATACAACCAGTAAAAATAATAACAAATTTACAAGAACAAAAATAAATTTAAGTAAGTCTAATTAAACGTTTGAGTAGCCGTTTTAATATAGAGTTAAATTCCAATTATTGTATCGCTGCTTTATCAGATCATAGATTTAAAGATATTTTCTTCAAATATAATAATAAAAATGCAATTGGACTAAAGCTGCTCACATCTCTTTTAAAACATAATGATAACGACGTTCATTCAGAAGAATTGGATGTACAAAATGTTGAAGTAAAATCAGACTCTAGCGATGACAATATACCTTAATATATTCTTATTCCACCGACAAAAAAGATAAAGTCAGAAACTTCTATTTGGGATAAATATGTTTTCTGTTATTGCATCAACTTCAACTTTAAGCTCTTCAAGTTACATCGTATCAACTAAGAAAGTACTGGAGACTGAAATTAATACTTATTTGAAGTTCCCTATACTTGATAGGACACAATCAACATTCGAATGATATGGCGAATAAATGAATATCTCACATTTATTCAAGGCAATGAAGCGATACTTGTCTGCTCTAGCTTTTACCATTTTTAGTGATATGAGGCAGGAAACGTATTCGAGCCACAAAGAAATTTATTGGTGCTGGACAATGGAGAGAAAGTTATATATTTGCGTCATAATCTTACTATTCTAAATTACTAGTATATTAATCGATAATTACCAAGTTTAGACGAACCCTTTAATGCAGATTAACGGAATACGAATTTTATTAAAACACCCTTAAACCAGTTTAAAAAACATAGTTCGGATTAATTTGAAACGCATGAAATATGTAGACTATCCAATGTCAGTCCGGATTTAATAAACTTCGTGTAAACGCGAATACGCATTATCTCGCAATGCTACCAACCGGGTTCAGAGTGTTTGCTATTGAAGATAAACGTCAAATCCGATTTTCATGTTGGCAACGGCAAATAGCTGTTTAATGTCATCGCAACTTGGTAACTGGTAAAAAAAGTAACCCTGCCAACCTCGCCACTACCTAACTACCCATAAAATATGGTACTTGTGCGTTTAACCCAAGGCTAAAGGCCGATTCATAAAACTTTATACCAAATATATTTCAATATATCCTGTGTAAAAGCAAATAAAAAATGTTACAAAAATATTTTAATGAAACTACAAGAGGAGTTTTAAATATTTACTAAAATATTTAATTAGTATAACAAAACTTGGTGGTAGAAATTCAAGTAAAAATTAATAGAATTTACAAAAAAATATTACAAATTTTACAATATTCATTAGTAAAATGTGCAAAACTGCTTGGTAATTTTTACAAATAATTATTACAATCGTAACAATAGAAGCTAGAAAAAACAACATATTTTTATATTACTTGCACTCCTGTTTAAAAGTTTTTACTGTAACGAATTTTTTTATTCCTATATAATTTTGTAGTAACTATTAAAAATATTAACTCGTTTTTACTATAATTTTATAGTCTTCCTTAATATACCATATGGCTGTCCTATATAGAACTATAAAATATAGTTACTTCTATTATATTTTTGGTTATTTTTATAAATTTTTTTTTTCCGTGTAGAGTACTTAGAGTGTTTTGCTGTTTTGTGGATTTTACTACAAAAAAAAACATTAATAACATATAATAAGGTACTAACATCACGCTTTTTAAAATAAAATCCAATTCTTAACTTTGTTTTCCCAACCTCAACCCTTCTTTTGTTATTGCGGCGCAGTTCGTAGTGACTTTTTTTATAAATACCTATCCAACGGCGGCGACGAGCGGGAGCAGTGACAACGAACGGGAACAGCGACGAAAAGTTTTATAAATCGACCTTAACGAGGGTAATATGACGAAAGTAAACTTTCAATAGTCTAAAAATGAATAGAGAACGAAATAGATATAACCGAACGAACTCTAAGGTTTATCATTGTTTTTAAGTTAAGTTTTAGTTAGTCATTATTTTGTATATATCGTTTAATAGCTAGTAAAACGAGTTGTAACGAAAGAGGGTGTTTTCATTTAACGTAACGGTGAATTAATGGTGTAGCATTTCGATGCTGCATAAAGATATTTCACAGAAACTGACTAAATTTATTGTTTAACTTATAATAAATTTAACTAGGTTAGTAGTACTCTTACCAGAATCTTAGTCTTTACTCCTGTTAAAAATTGTAAAATATGGTTATTATTAGATATTAGGTTCCTGACTACTTTTTAAAATTATTTCATGTATTAATTTTTAGTCAAGAATTAATATAAATCTTGTTTTCTTTACTTTTTACTACTCAGCCAAGTAATAGATATTAAATAAACCGAGTACCGAGTACTCGTTACTCGGTAAAAATTTGACCGAGCAACGAGTACTCGGCCTACTCGGTGCAGCCTTAGTTTTTATTTCTTTCTGGTACATTTGTCGAAATAAGTTCAAACAAATGTCACGTTTTCATTGCCACTTTTTCTCCTCTACAGGTTTCAATAATTAATTTTCAATTCCGACATTTCGTTAACGGACCACCATCATGGACCTCATTTTTTCGAAAACGGATCTGGAATTTAAATTGCAAATTTTTGATTCTCATACCCCTAAAACCTAATATTTGATGTCTTCTAAATGCCTTAAAACTACATTAGCAAAGTTTTTGGATTTTTACAAATAGTACCCTAATGACAATCATAGTAGTTTGAAATTAAGAAAATGCGGTCCCTTTAAAAAAACTTATTTATTAATAATAAATGTAATAAATGATGGGTAGGAGAAACAGAACAAAAACAGATGTACCTATATTACATAAACTTACTTAATTAAGATACACGTCATCTTAAAAGAAAAGAGGATTAACGCACCGATAATATCAAAACAATATTAAGAAAAGGTAAGAATATCCTTGAAATTTATCCATAATGTTCGAACTGATTGCTGTTTGCGTTCAAACATTTAACTGCTGTAGGTATGTGTTATAACTTTTTTACGTAACTGTGCCCAGTTTTCAACAGTGCCACATTTATACACTTTATTTTTTATTACAACTCATAGAAAAAAATACAGGGGTGAAAGGTGGGGTGATCTCGCTGGTCATTCCACCACACCTCGATTTCCTATCCACTTTTCTCGGAATTGTCATATTTTGCCCGCATTTAACCGCCTTTGTATCTCTTATCAGAGATCCCTGTACTTGGCCTCGAAATTAATTGTTGTTCTTTAAAACTTTTATACCCCAGCCAAATTAGATCAAAAGTTGGCATGAAATTGCTATTTTCGACGGACAAAATATGAATTTTTTTTATTTGTTCGGGAGTTCGGGTACGTTTCCTTATAACAAATATATCAAAAAAAAAAATAATTTAGCGTTCTACACAAAAAGTCGAATCGATTTTAGACGCAAAACCGACCGGAAGCGAGTTATTTGCCGACAAACATGTCGTAATGACCCACGCGGTTCACCTTTGACCCGCTGCGTATCGCGGACACTACATGAGGTAGAGCTATCAATCAATTAATGGCTTGATGAAAATATATTCTTATTCCTTACAAGACTATCATTTTAATTTAAAGAGAATAATGACATTAGAAGTATAACCAGGTATCAATATTAGAAATATTAAAATTGAAAAATATAGTTGTTAATATAAAATGGAAAGATTTAAAGAACTCGATATTGGCTTTATAAAATCCATACAGAATCGATCGATCCTAAGTTGTCATCACTGGAAGCTTAAAGTACGTGAGAACAGGCAGAAAACAGACATCTGTCGAGGAGTGACCAAATTACATGGTTCTGTTAAAAGGGGGTTATAAATGTCTATCGGAGGGAGATAAAAAGCTGCACTAAAAAATACACTTGAGAGGGATGCTGATGACACTGACAGTAGCTGACCCAGTAAACGTAGGAAATCTAGATTTTCTTAAAAATATTTTAACAAGAATATTGAAAGACTATGAAAATGCTTTAAATCCCAAACAATGGTTGGACATAATAGAAATATATAAGGGAAGCTAAAAAATATTGAGTAGAGATAGGAAGAGGTATAGGTGATGTGCAAAAGGAAGGTATAATTTATTGCTTTCGTTGCAAAAATGTAAGAATTTAGTGTTTGCACGACTAAGGATCAATCGATTCTGTATGGATTTTATAAACCTAATATCGAGTTCTTCAAATCTTCCCGTTTGATTTCAACAATTATATGTTTTAATTTTAATATTTCTAATATTAACAAGTGGTTATACGTCTAATGTCATTATTCTACTAAAATTAATCTCACTTCAACAATCTGGTTGCAGCAGATACCACGGTTGTGATTAAGCACCATATTTATTCTTTTAAAATTTTCTAACATGAAACAATTTTACTTTTTTTTTAAATATGGGGCATGGTCCCCATATCACCACATTAGTTTTAATCTTTATATTAAAATTAAAATTTAATAACTTCAAAAAAATCTAAAAAATCTCATAATAAAAAACCTTTCTCCTTCAAATGTTATAGCTCAATTTATTATCCACAATGTTTATTCACTACCTAATCAAAATTTCACATTTATAATCAAAACTTTATTTATTTCTGAATCTCAATACAATTAAGATGTTAATATGACTAGTTCGTACACCAAGTCTTCAACTTTACGTTTCTCATCCTGTAGAGTTCTACTCACATTACATTACAGTTCCGCTAAACTCGATGTTAGGTAAATTCTACTTAAACTTTTATTTTATATTCATATTTATTCTTAACTTTGTACTATGCTTTTTTAGTATGCCCTGATGAAGAGTGCTTAAGCATTCGAAACATGTAGGGAGCGTTTTATTTACTTTTGCAATTATTACAATTATTAAACTGCGGAGGAAGACTGCCTTGTTTCATTTACATTACTTTGACTCCACTAAAAATATGGACTATTTTTGTGCATGCAACAAACCTGGCCAACAAAATAAGCCTTCTTTAAAATAACTCCCACTAAACCACTTATGACTATCGTACCACTGAGTATTAAATTGTCACGAAGTATTATGTCCTCGTTTATGACCACGTTTTAAAATTTAATAATAAATATAAATAATTACAATATGCTATTGTAGATTATTTTTTTTCCATTCATTATTTGCAGTTTGCAGCTACGATAAAATGAACAAGACAAAATAAAAATCAAGTCACCCTCTCTTTGAAGATGGCGGCTTTTTCCAACCCCCTATCACCACTTAAATTTGGGTTTTCACGAGGAAAGGTACCCGAACAAATATAAAAAAAATTGTGCATTGAAAAAATGTAATTTACTAAATTGACAGTATTATCAATTTAAAATTATGTTTCATTTGGTGGTCCCCGATTCAACTTTCAACGAATTGAATTTAAAACTTAGCGTCAGGTGTTTTAGAAAACCATTAAACAAATAACTTTTTTGCGCAATTTATCTTGAGCAAAAAGTTTCACTTGCCTGCGGCTATTTTTTCTTCACTAGAGTTTTCCCCGTAAAGTAATTTGGAGTGGACCCAATCTTGTGTTCGTAATGGCCTTTTTTATTGATCGATGTTTCTTTGTCAGGATGGAATTGGGTGCCCATTAATTAAATCGGGTGTAATAAAGGCCGTTATGTGACCATTCGACTCTGACTAAATTAGTGCTTGGTCTCCTGAAGATTCCAGCACTTTTTTTTTCTAAAGAGACGATTTTCATGTATAGGGTGTGTCCGAATTTGGAGTCTCTATATTGGTATCTCGCTTGACATATGAGATAGAAAGTTGGTTAATTGAGGAATAGTTTAGAGAATTTAATACTGACCTCGAATCCACTTTAAAAATAATGAAGTGTTGTAGTTTTTCAGTTATTGAACAAAAACTAAACGTGGCGCATATCGTTTGTTTTTTAAATAGCGGCTGAACGGTTAATTTGACAATCCAAAGTTTTACATTCTTAAGACACTTTTTAAGTAAAAAACAATTGTCTTTTGTTTGTGAGTTACCTAGCGTAACTTTGTTATGTCTTATGGCGGCCATCTGGAATTTGTACATAATATTATTTCTCCTTCAATTACCTTTTAAACGATGTGCCACATGTTACCATAATTTTGGAGAAATGCCCTTAAATTATTAAAAAACTAGAATTGTCCTTAACTTGGCAACAACGCATGCATCTAAAATAGCATGTGGTACATCGAAGTGTATTAGTTTAATACCAAAAAATGTTTTATTTAATACATCATTTCTGATAGTAATTAAGACATTTAAAGCACTTCTTAAACCTACCTTTGAATATAGTTTCCCACAAAATCGATAAATTCTGACAAATACCTAATACATTTGAGTATTACATGATACAACTACAACCAAAAACCAAATTTGGATCATTTTATTTTTATTAAGAAAACAACAAGCATTTATCAATAGCTCGCAAACAATTTAATTAATAAAAAATGGAGAAAAAGGCACATTAATAAACGATCTATGGATTTAAAAGTTTTTTAAAATGGCTAAAATGTCGGCCACTAACTGTGACAATTCTGACAGTTTTCTCGAATTTTTCTGAGAACCGTACGAAGCGTGCTTTTATTGACCGAGTTAAATACATCCCTTATCCGTTCTTTTAAGATTTCCGGGTTTTCGGGCGGGTCAAATTCGTAGATTTCATTTTGAGCCCATCCCTGTAAATAAAAATCAAGCGGCGTAAGGTCTGCCGATCTTGCTGACCAAGGCGCTGGTCCATTGTTTAAAATAATATGATCGCCAAATACTTCTATTAAAGACTTCTTTCTAACTGCTCTTGCATTATGTGCTGGACAGCCGTCCTGCTAAAACCACAGTCCTTGAAAATCGGCTTCATCTGGCACTAGTTGACGCAAGAAAGGGATTACTACATTCCTTTCCCCTTCGTTTACCATCATATATAAACGGGCCAATTAAACCGCCCCTTAATAAAAAAAAGGCCTTAGCAAGGTATCTTTTTTTATTAGGTATTCTTAAGTTACTTATAATACCACACCAGTCTGTACGGTCGTTGTTTGCCGGTGAGTCATTACTTCCACGTGACTAAAACCGTGTGAATCTAATCAAAATTACGAGGTTCAAAAAGTCAAACAAAGTCTAAGTTCATAAACGTCAAAACTTTTGTATCTAGCGTTCGGACTTAGTAATAATAACAAATATCCATAATTACTTACCGCCAACACGAAAGTATGATTAAAATGACTTTGAAAAGAACAATTTATAGGATTAAATTGAATTTCCAGGCACAAAACCGTTTAAAAACAAATTAAAGTTGACAGATCAAAACGATCACATTGACAACAATGGACAACCCTCCAAATATCTTTTGCCTCTGTCTAGCACGTTATTTTGAATTCGAGACGTATTGCGCAACCCCTGAAACGCTCTATTATGTTTTTATTCACTATAATTCACCTATAATAAATAAAATTGGGGTGTTGTAAATCACATTGTCTCTTGATCGCTTATCCGTGACGCACTAGCAAAGAACGACCGTTTCGACTGTACGGTAAAATCAAATCTCCTGTATAGTCACCGTTGTTCTGATAAGTGGGGATTTTCTGTACTCCAATAGTGTTGGTTGTGTCTGTTACATACTCCACAGCCTGTTGGTCGGGAATCATCAGTCCGAATGGTCAGCATAGCAAAATCCGGTTCATCGATGCATTTTTGAATGCCCCATTCACAAAATTGCATTCTTCTTGGATAATCATTATCGTTAAGTCCTTGGACAGTAGTGAGCCAGAGCTTGTAAGAATGATACTTGTTTTCTTGTAAAAATTTAATGTACTGATGTTTTAGATGCACTGGTTTCTATTCATCTGCATCTTACAGAGGCGGATTGGTTTTCACTAAATGCTTCCAGTACAATTCTCGATCCTCCTTATTGTTATTATAATTACCTCGGGGTTCTTCAAAATCACCAAAATTAATTAAATCTATTACTATTTTCCTGCAATAGATTTTATGTGGTTGATTTCTTTCTGGATACAATTCCAAATATCTAGCAGACGCTAGTTCAGCATTTCGGTGCGATTTCAAATAAAGGGCAAACAAATTTTTCTTCATTTAAAATTTGTGCCATTTTCAAAAAACGATCGATCTACCATGTAAAAATATCTAAAATATCACGGCCTATAAAACGCAATTTTTTGCATTTCATATCGATTATGATTTTTTTAAATTTATCTCGGCGTTGCCAAACCTATTTATGATCGTAGACAAAAAAATGGTTAATTATCTTATTGGCAAGGAAACAAAGATTCTCGCAAAGATTATTTTGGGAGAAAAAAATTTTTTTTTGTGTTAAACTAATACACTTCCTTGCACCACATGCTATTTTACATGTATGTGCTGTTGGCAAGTTAAGGACAATACTAGGTTTTTAAATACTTTATGGGTATTTCTCCAAAACTTTGGTAACATGTGGCACATCTTGTATAAGGTAATTTAAGGAGAAATATTATTATGTACAAATCGAGAAGGCCGCCATAAGAAATAACAAAGTTACGGTAGGTAACTTAGAAACAAAATACAATCTGAATTTTTTTTTTCTACAGAAATGTTCTTCCTTAAAAAGTGTCTTAAGAATGTAAAACTTTTGAACATGTGAAATTAACCGTTAAGCTGCCATTTAAAAAAAAACGAAACGCGCCACTTCTGGTTTTTCGAGATCAGCACTAAATTCTCTAACATATCTCCCATTCTTCCTATTTCCTATATTAATACCAATACAGGGTGGCGCACCGAAAACTTTCCACCCAGGTTTATTTTCTTGTTAATAAATAAATCAAAATTTGCTCGAACACGGGAACCTTAGTTCTCAGGGAGACATAGTTTTTTGCTATTCCCCCCCCCCCCCTGCTTGAAACTCTACGACGGGGTGGCTTTTACCCTTAAAATCTTAAATGGAAAGGAGGGGAAGGGGTTGAGTAATACCTTATTTTAAAGGGAATTCAATTGCCTTCCCAACGCGACCTTGCTCGTTTAAATCGAGTGAGTAATTCCTGAGAAATAGGGCTAAAAAGAAAAGAAAATTTAAAAGTAATAAAATTTATTACCGCTTGTATCAATCAAGTAAATGTTGAAAATGTCCACCTCCAACCTCCATGCAATTGTCAAGACACTGTTCAAAATGTTCGCGAACATTATGGAGCATTGCGGGAGTTATTTGTCGGCACTCGTACACTATTCGTTGTCGCAACTCTTCCAAAGATTTGGGTTGGGTTGCATAAATTTTAGACTTTAAATGTCCCCACAAAAAGAGGTCCAGTGGCGTCAAATCAGAAGATCTTGCAAGCCATTCAATAGGACCTCTTCTTCCAATCCGTTTTCTTGGAAAATTTTCATCCAGAAACTGCCTAATGCGGGAGTGCTACGTCTTGCTGAAAGTAAATATTTTCTGGCCGATAACAGTCATTTTCTTCTATGGCATTCGTTAAAGCAGGGTTAATAGTGGTTTTCAACAGGTTCAGGTACATTTCACCTGTTAAATTTCCAGGTATGAAATACGGCCCAATAATACGGTCCCCAAAAATTCCAGCCCACACATTTAATTTTTCGGGATGTTGAGTATGCACTTCTCTAAAAGTTCTAGGGTTGGAATCCGACCAATACCTGCAATTCTGCCGATTGACAGTACCGTGAAGAAAAAAGTGCATTCATCGGAGAAACAAATGTCAAAAATAAATTGTGAATTGTGAACGATCATTTCACTAATTAACTCGCAAAATTGCAAACGGCTGACGTCATCGTCTTCATTAAGTTCATGAACCAGTTTTATTTTATAGGGATGGAACTTATGCGTTTTTAAAGTACGCTGAATCGTTCTACGCGAGACACCCGATACATCTGACATTTTCCTCGTGGTAAGTGTGGGATCGATGGCAACACGACCCAAAAATGCAACTTCTAAAGCTTCATTTCTTACAGGATTTTGAACAATCATTTTTTTGTTTAGCACTGATTCTATTTCACGAAATTTTGCCACTAATTGTACCACGTAAGTATGAGACAAGTGTGTATTTAGATGGAATTCATTATAAGACAGCGCGGCAGCTCAAGCACAATCGTTGAGTGCCGACAAATAACTCCCGCAATGCTCCATAATTTTCGCGAACATTTTGAACAGTGCCTTTTCAATTATTGCATGGAGGTTGGAGGTGGACATTTTCAACATTTACTTGATTGATACAAGCGGTAATAAATTTTATTACTTTTAAATTTTCTTTTCTTTTTAGCCCTATTTCTCAGGAACTATTCACTCGATTTAAACGAGCAAGGTCGCGTTGGGAAGGCAATTTAATTCCCTTTAAAATAAGGCATCACTTGACCCCCCCCCTCCATTTAAGATTTTAAGGGTGAAAGCAGGGGGGGGGGGTAAAAATAGCAAAAAAAATATGTCCCCCTGAGAACTAAGGTTCCCGTGTTCGAGCGAATTTTGATTTATTTATTAACAAGAAAAAAAACTTGGGTGGAAAGTTTTCGGTGTGCCACCCTGTATATAGACTAATTTACAGCGTGGGGACTTTAACTGAACGCTAGATTTTTGTGAGCTACATTACGGCACCAAGAATTTTTTTAACTTTCTTTATGAGATGAAGCCGAGCCTCACTTTACTTTCTTAAATGAGATGATACCACTTATGTTACTTTGTTGGAAAGCTCCTTTAAAAAAAAAAAACTTGGTCATGCTAATTATTTGACGTTTGCTTTGACAGTTGGGATGAAATTTAAAAAATCTGCCAAAACACCTCAAAACACGAAAAAAATAGAATTTCAAAACTTTTATTTAATAAACGCTCAAAATTGTGAACTGAAATTTTGTTTAAGGATAAGGATCATCAGTCATCACCTAACAAGTAATACAGATATTAACCAATAGCTCCATAGCTACTAATTTATTTGACTAGTTACCAAAAATATTTTGTCCTGTCAAAATGGCTTACATATTCAGACGGCGATAAAATATTTTTCTACTACTGTATAAATAAATTAACCTTCGGGCCCTAGCAATACGAAAGTAAACATTAGAGTTACCTTAATAATATACGTTGCTAGCTACGAAAGTAGTATGCTTAAAGCTACGAAAGTACTACTTTCGGTGCGAGGACAAAAAAACACAAATACTCATAGGAAATTTTTATTGTATTTATCTCGGTATTTATTCAAGCAAATTTTAGAAAAAAACCTAATAACAAAATGCTTATATTTATTGAAAAAACAAGTGGTATAATAACAATAATATAAAACTTAAATAATAATTATTTATTGCCATTAAGGTTAATAATAGTGAAATTTGAACAGTTGAAAAAATAAATTCGTATTAGTCTCGTTATTATCCTGGACTTGGACCATATTACAACTCGTTCTATTTGTCACTCTCACGTCGTAATGAAGGAATAAAAGTAGGAGTTCCATTTAAGATCTTTTTGGAAATTTCGCAACGGACGAAGACCTCCAACCGCCATGTCTTTTCAAATCCAAAATGTCGATACCTGGAGCATTTGCGAGAAACGTAGCTGATGTTCTTCTAAACGAGTGACCAGTGTACTTATTTATGTCTTGTTTTTGTTTCAAAAATTTGGCAATTTCTTTGGGAACATTCGAAATAGTGTGTTTTCCAATCACCTGATTTATACAACTACCTCGTTCATAGCGATAGAACAAGCATTCGTCTTGTGCATTATTTGGCCGAAGTTTAATGTAATCTTGTAGTAACCTCACAAAAGAAACTGGACCTCCATCATAGGTTATCACAAATTTTCTTTGAACCTTGTTTTTGCTCTGGAGGATTTTAACTATAGCTACATCATCCTTGATTTCGACGTCTTTCAACCTCATTTTATGGATCTCATCGGTGCGGCATGCTCCAGCTATTCCCATTACTGCTATCACTTTCATAGATAAATAGCTATGATTAGAAGCGTCAAGTAAAAACTTTATTATTTCTTCTTTTCTGAAAATTTTAGATTTTTTAGCTTCGTAATCATCGTTTTTTTTGTTTAAAAATGCAATGAGTTTCTAAATATCTATATTTTTGTTCACAGAAATAGTCAACTTGAGCATGGAATATTGTGACCAGGAGGTGATAGGGCTTCAGATTTCTCTAAGAAGTACGCTAACATCACATTTTCGTCAATTTGAGTAACGTTTTTATCCGCGAACCATTCCAGAAACAGGTTGTACGTTTGATAGTAACTATCTTTCGACATCTCAGGTAACAGTGAGGCACATGCCAACTCGGCCGCCTTCTGAATAGCAACGTTTTGGTCTTGGGAGAACATTTTAGACTAGCGAAATTAAAAAATTCGAACCGACATGCGACAGACTCTGACAGTACTCAAATAACTAGTTGTCATGGATTATTTTACAGGTGGAAAAACCTTATTTTATCATTATAATTAGAATAAAATCAAAGTTCATTACTTAATAATATATTAGGTAATCAGAGAACAGTAGTAGAAAAAATATAATACATCACACGATGCGAGAGCCTTTTTTAATGTTCGAAGGTATTGAATCACCTCGGCTTCGCCTCGGCTATTCAAAAACCTCCTCACACCAAAAAATTAAGTTTCGCATCTAGTAATGTAAATAACCATTTCAGGGAACACTCCATCGGCTTCGCATCGGCTATTCAAAAACCTCCTCACACCAAAAAATTAAGTTTCGCATCTAGTAATGTAAATAACTATTTCAGGGAACACTTACTTCTATCTGTGGTTGTAAATGTGTCGATCATATCACCAAAAATATAAATAATTTGAAGAAATTGCCCATTTGTCGCTTAAAAACGTGTACCAAGGCTTGCAGAAATATCTAATGGGATTTTCAACAGTAATATACCGATAGAGGAGGCGTCTTATCGGTAATACCGATGTTTTTAACAAGAAATCGATTTTCTGACAAATTTTTACGAAATGTAATTTTTACTTATAATCTGATATGATCCCGAGAGCTTTAGCTCGAGGGTCTTATCTTTGATTATAAGTAAAAATTACATTGAGTGAAAATTTTCTTGGGAAATCGAGTTTCGAGTGAAAAACGAAGGTATGAAGATAAGAAACCGCCTCTAGAGGTGTATTTTATTGGATAATTTACTGAACATAAAAATGAAGGCCGTCTGATAAAGGTAAATATACAAGTTAGAGGTGTTACTAATTTTTTATTTAAGTAAAAAAGCTACAAGCGTCTTTTCGAAAGCGTCTTTTCGAGCTAGCGGTAGTCTTATCGGGTAAGACGACCGTTACCAAGGTGGTTGCTATGAAAATGAGCGTTTTGATTGGTTCAATAAAAGTAAGGTGAATTATCAACAGTAATATACCGATAGAGGAGGCGTCTTATCGGTAATACCGATGTTTTTAACAAGAAATCGATTTTCTGACAAATTTTTACGAAATGTAATTTTTACTTATAATCTGATATGATCCCGAGAGCTTTAGCTCGAGGGTCTTATCTTTGATTATAAGTAAAAATTACATTGAGTGAAAATTTTCTTGGAAAATCGAGTTTCGAGTGAAAAACGAAGGTATGAAGATAAGAAACCGCCTCTAAAGGTGTATTTTATTGGATAATTTACTGAACATAAAAATGAAGGCCGTCTGATAAAGGTAAATATACAAGTTAGAGGTGTTACTAATTTTTTATTTAAGTAAAAAAGCTACAAGCGTCTTTTCGAAAGCGTCTTTTCGAGCTAGCGGTAGTCTTATCGGGTAAGACGACCGTTACCAAGGTGGTTGC
This sequence comes from Polydrusus tereticollis, assembly GCA_963920685.1. Taxonomy (NCBI): domain Eukaryota; kingdom Metazoa; phylum Arthropoda; class Insecta; order Coleoptera; family Curculionidae; genus Polydrusus; species Polydrusus tereticollis. The sequence goes on from OY987329.1 coordinate 65,962,734, forward strand.
TATGAAAATGAGCGTTTTGATTGGTTCAATAAAAGTGAGGTGAATTATCAATGCAATTTATTTTTATATGGAAAGGTTTTTAAAAACACGCCCCTTGTGACGTCACACTTAGTCTGTCAGTTGTCATCTTATGACGGCAGGGACAAACAATACAATTCATAGTCTACTCTTTTCAATGAACAATTTTTTACATTACTTGTATGAGGACCGAAATTAAATTTTAAACAATAATAGCTCGTAAGCCGCTACTCTAATCAAAGACTTGCATTCTTTATGTTTAGTCTAGAATCTCAAGATGTATCAAACTTCGTCAAACAAATGCGGTGTTGATTTTAAGAAAATAAGTTTTTTTTTAAATAGCGCCCATCTGGCAACAACTATTTTATTTTCTCCACTAACTAATTCCAAAACTTTGCTTTAGGAACTATAGGTCTATATCTTCAAGTTAGCATGTTAAGTTTAAAAAAAATAACCCTGCATATACCAATATATATAGAGACTAGAATTTCGGAGACACTGTATATCGATTTTGTTGCACTATGCAGATGACAGGTATAATTGGCTCCCAGCAAGCCGTTACTACAAAAAACAACTAAAAGTAGAAAAAGTTCCTTTGTTCCTGCATCTTTTAGATTCTTCTTGCATTTGCTTCCATTTATATAGCTTTGTTCTTGAATTTATACTAACCACTGGCAAACCGAAGAATTACAAATTACAAGGAATTGTTATGCACGATTGGATTAATCATTGCTTTTAAAATGATATATTTATTACTTTTACACAATTTAATTGCAGTACATCCTGCCGAGGGGGTAGTATTCTTAGCAGAGTCATATGTTTTTTACTGCACTTCGTCGTTTCCTGTCCTATTTCGAACTTTTAGAGAGAGATCAGATTTGGCTGGGACGCACTTAAACCGAAAAAGAAAGAAATAACAGCCACAGGCGAAAATGTTTGGAAAAATTGGGCAAACTTGCGAACATACTAGATTCCTAAAATTGTGAATAATTTTTCTTAAAATTAACGTATATAGGAAGAAACAGTATAACACGCAAAAATGGTCGATAGACGTCTGTCAACGCCTTAAGCCTCGCCACACGTTACCTGGCAAACTAGGTCAACGTCAGACGTTGGTGATGAGATTTTTTCATGTCGAGTGGCGATTGCTGAGTGCTCCATACAAATCATATTGCGAATCATCTCACACATAAGAGTTTGACATTCGTGGCTATTGTGCATAACAAAATTAAATTTTGATAAAATAAAATAGTATGAGTAAAGATTGAGAACAGTGATGCAAATTGATGTTGTTCCAGGCATCCGCCACAACATTTATATTTTAGTAGAGTTAATGTTTTGGGTTCCAAAGTACGGGATGTTTTTCCTAAAGGGATACAAACTCTAAACTGGCCACTCCATATGGATGTATAATAAACCAAACCCAATAAAAAATTAATAATTACTATAAATAAAAAACGTGTATGATTTTATGATTATATTTGCCATTCGTTTATCAGATAATGCATAGCGGTAAATTTTAGATCGCGATTTGTAAGTACAAGCGGCAAACATTTCTTTGATTCGGAATTTACCGGCTTCTATCGGAATGTAGGCGTAGACGAAAGCAAACGTTGGAAAAGGTTTGTCCAACGTCTAATACACACGATTCGACAAACTTTACACATCACAAACTTTTGACTAATTTACCGTGTGATATGTGGATGGTTTTATAAAATACCGCATGCGAAATGTAAGCAAAACTTGTCCAAAGTTTAGTTGGGTTGTAAATGAAACAATGCAGTCTTCCTCCACAGTTTAAACTGTGTACATTGACTCCACTGTAAGTATGGACTACTTTTTCAACTTTAGTTGGGTTGTTGAAGTCTGAAACCATTATTTGTATTAGTAAATACCAACATGAAGCTCACTAAATTTGTTCGTAGAAGGTTATTTTTTATCCAGGGGATGCCATTACCCGTTACTATGCTGAGGGCACTAAAAAATTCCTATAAAATATGTACTTTACGCTATACGGTACAAGTTGTGCTAAGTTTTTTAATTTGAGTTTTTGACACTCATACATAAAAAGGAGTTACCACAAATGCGCTATTGCCACTGCTACCACAATGATATATTGTCATCCTAATAATGGTTAGAATGATCATATTACAGTGTCGATGAATTCTCCTACCGAATTGGTCGACTTCATCCATGAAGCCCCAGCAATGGCTTAGCGGAGTTATTTCGTTTGCTTACTTGAATAATAATTGTGTGCGTGATAATATTATTTATTTTATTTATTTATTCTGACTACGTTACTAATATAATATAGTTTGTAGCAAGTCTTACAAAATAAAACAAAATTCAAAACAACAGTAAGTACAGTTAAAAAATAGAGAAAAAGAAAATAACACAATAAACAAAACAAAAAGCAATGTTACTAACAAAAAAATTAAATTAAAAGAGCAATATAGAGTCTTGAGTCAGATGGTTACGGGCTTCCTGAACGAACTCCTCAATGGAGTAATAAGCCTTCTCAATTAAAATTTCCTTTAGCTTATTTTTAAAACGATCATTTCCCAAATTCTTTAAGTCCAAGGGTAGGATATTGTATAGGTGAATCTGTATTGAATTTTTTTTAGATTTGGATAGTCTGAACTTTGGTTCAATTAAGAGATTAGCAGAGCGAGTGCGATAATTGTGGTTCTCCGCATGAGTCCGAAACTGATGCCTCCCTCTATGCACTTCCAATAGCTGATAGAATATATAGATGGAAGGGAATGTCAAAATCTCTGCTGTCCTGAAAAGTGGTCTACAGTGGTCGTCTACAGTGGTCAATTATACCAGCACCACAAAGAACCCTAACTGCTCGTTTTTGGAGTTTAAATACTCTCCTTGCACTAGAAGAATATCCCCACAAGGTCACTCCATACACAAGGCGAGAGTGAAACAGTGCAAAGTAGGCATTCCTAAGGATATTCCCAGAAAAACAACGCCGGAGCCGCCTCAGAAGAAACACCACGCTGGACAGTCCTCCACACAAGAAGGCAACATGACAAGCCCATGTTAAAGAACTATCCAGCGTGATGCCGAGTATCCTGACCGGTCGAGCATTGGCGTTAGCAAAAACGGAAAATTCGAGGGTTTGAGATTTCTCCGGATTACACTTCAAGAAATTTGAAGAAAACCATGTATCAGCCCTTGACATAGCCCGATTTAGTTCCACTTCCAAGCTGGATTCCTTGGAACAAGATACACAAATGGTGGAAACGTCTGCATAAAGTGAACATCTGAGGGGCTGCATGAAGCTGAAGAAGTCATTAACGTATATTATACATAATAACGGTCCCAAAACAGACCCTTGTGGGACACCATGCCTCACTGGTCGATAGTGAGAACGTCCCGAACAAAGCTCAACATACTGCTCTCGACCATCCAAATATGAAGCCAAAAGGGACAAGGGTACACCCCTGACGCCGTAATGCTCCAACTTCTGCAACAAGAGAGAATGACTGACACAATCAAATGCCCTGGTTAGGTCACAAAGCGTTACAGCCTACTACTCAAGACACTCAACTATGCCACCCACAACCTCAGTCACCGCCATGATCGTAGAACATCCCCGGCGAAATCTAAACTGACTGTTATTCAATAAATAAAAATATTCTACTATGGTACAAACTTCAAAAAAATGATAAGAAAGACCCGAAAAAATACAGAGGAATCACATTACGGAGCGCCACTACAATGAAATAATTTACAAAAATATTTGCTGGATAAAATAATTGAGAACGTGAGAGACGTAGGACACGGATATAGATTAAGTACGGGATCCTTAAAGATAATAAATGAACGAAGTTTGTCCCTTTCCTTACCGTCAGACCCAATCCTTGGACGCGTTTTGCCGTATTACGGCTCTTCGGCAAGGCTATAGGGTCTGACGAAAAGAAAAGGAACCTTACAGTTAACTTCATCGCATAATGTACAAATACATATGCGAGATGTTGCACATGACGACATCTCGAGATGTCGCCAGGTTCAACATCTCACATATGTATCTTAAAGATAATGTTTTGCAGATGATGCCACCATCATATCAGCAACAAAGGATAAATTACAACGACTACTGTATTCATTTTAACTATTAGCTATACGATACAGTATGAAAATTTCAGTCCCTAGAACTTTACCCTTGGTTACAATCGAAAATGTAGTACGATGCAAACCTGTACATAATAAAACCTAATAATATAGTAGAACAAGTATTGTACTTTTCCTTATCTTGGAGCAAGAACACAAATAATTAACAAAAATTACCAGAGTATTTACGACAACTAAACAAGATAATATGGAACAACCAATGAATTCATGAACAAAGAAGCTAAAGTGCGTGTTTACAAAACTTGCATACGACCTGCAATGATATACATGTTATAGGGACCAAAGCAGACACCAGAAAAACCAAAACACTACTAAAAACAGCCGAAATGAGAATTTTGACAACAATATTAATACTTTAAGAGACTGAATCAACAATAAGGAAATAAGAACAAAAGGTGATGTATCAGATACCTATAGTGACGTGGAACAGAAGAAGACGAAGAGAATGGAATTAACATGTAAAACGAGCGGAAGACGATGGGGACATAAGACAAGTCAGAGATGGCAAACCAGATACAAGAAGACCAATAGAGATCGAGCCCACTAAAGAGATTGAAAGACTATATAGTGAGTCTCTATGCCACAATCACAAGACGACTAACTTCGAAATAAAAACAGAGAATGGTGATGGTCGTTTTGGCACTTTGACCCTTCTCGTCCCAATTTGGTTAGTAAGAAAGTCTGAAGTCACCGAGAATATTTGCGATTAATTTTTATGAAGATGTTATATTTGTTATTGCGTTGATATACAATGCGAACATCTAACATGGAATAAATTCTGTATTGTCACTTTGGTAGATCGCTTAAACACGTGAACTATTATTTTTATTACACATTTTATGAACTAAAATACGCGTATACACGGTGAGCTAAAAAATCCTTATCATGACTACCTTTTTTTTTATGAAAAACCCTTATTTTTTTTGTCACATTTTTAAAAAACGCCTAAAGTTGTATATATTGGTGCCGAGTTTAACTCTTGCATCTTTAACCGATATTTATACAGAGAGAGTAAAAGATTTGATAAAATTCAAAAATATTTTTAATAAAATGTATTACACTTAGTTTACAAGGTATTGAAAATGTCGTCCGTTCACTTGCCGGTAGCAGTCGTAAATAAAATCCATTCCTCACATTCCGAATAATACACTTTAGGGCAAACAAATTCCTTTAATTTCTTTGGCTAGATAAAGAATGTATTATGTATGTTAGATTGTTGAAATAAGTACCTAACTGTCTTTAAACATTGGTGTATTTCAAAATGTGCAAAAGATCAGGCTTAAAATGCGTGATTTAACTCATCAGACAAAAGAAACTCATCTTATTAAAATATTGTGGTTAGATAGACCGGCATTCTAGTAGAGGAAGTCACTAAATTTAAATACCTGGGCTGCCTCGTTACCAACAAATGGGATCCAGAAGTCGAGATCAGAAGCAGAATTGAACAAGCTCGATCAACCTTCCTTAAACTTAAAAAATTCCTAACAAATAATGATCTCAGCTTTCAACTCAGATACAGAATGGTTAAGTGCTATGTCTGGTCCGTCCTGTTGTATGGTGTCGAAGCCTGGACTCTTAAAGTAACCTCGATAAACAGATTGGAGGCATTTGAAATGTGGACTCTTAGAAGAATGTTTAGGATCCCTTGGACAGATCTGGTAAGAAATGAAGAAGTCCTTAGAAGAGCCGGTCTGACCAGCCGTGAACTATTCGACGCCATTAAGAAGAGAAAGACTTCCTATCTGGGTCACATCCTGCGTGGTCCTCGTTACGAATTCCAACGTCTTATCCTCCAAGGAAAAATCGAAGGAAGAAGGGGAATAGGAAGAAAAAAACTTTCATGGCTCAGGAACATTCGACAATGGACAGGAATACACGACTTTATGTCTCTCCAAAATGCTGCTCTAAATAGAGAAATCTGACAGGATGTAAATAGACGGTCGCCTACGCAGGAATCTGCTTGGCACTTTAAGAAGAAGAAGATAGACCTGGAATTACTGGGAATAGAATGCCACATTTTTTGACAAACACTGGAGTGCAATATTTGTCATTTCTACAGCAAGAACTTTGCAGGGGTTGAATAGAATGACCATCAAGGTCTCCGGATATTACCCCACCTGATTTTTTCCTATAGGGTTTACTAAAAAAGTAAAGTTTTTAAGACAAAACCCGAAAGTATTGAGATATTAAAAGAACGAATAAGTTATAAGTGTGGACTTATTACACCAGAGTCAGAGGTTATTCAGACTGTAAGAAATGGATTTTATTTACGAGTAGGTTGCTGCCAGCACGTAAACGGACGACATTTTTAACACCTATTAAACTAAGTGTAAAGTTTAGTTCATACACACAGTAAAAAAAAAAATCAACCTGGTAAAATTCATTTCAGGAGTGGTAAAAAAAAGTAGTGTTAATGTTAACACCCGGATCAACATAATTCACCACATATTTACACTCATATAGGACCAAAGTTGTTGTATTAAATTTGCCTATGAATTTAACTCTCTAAAAAGTTAATTTTGTTGAATGGGTGTTATTTATTCCGTTTTACACTCCATCAGGAAAACTAAATACAATGACAATTAATTACACCATATTAGCGTGCAAATAAACCCCGCTAGAAGATTATTTTAACACATTGAGTGTAAAACTTATTTTTTAATCGTTTTTTTTTACACGGCCCCGGGTAAAAATACCTAAACCCGTGTTGCCGAAAAGACAGGGGGCAACAAGTGGTGTGAAATTCTAGGAATTGACACACGACGCCGATGCTACGTGCAAATTCGACTTTCAAGGAAGTCTGATTGTGCTCTTTGAACGAAATATAGAATAATGATATATTTAAATTAAAATATAGAAACAAAGCAAAGTTCTGTAAAGTGCCAAATGAGAGTGCCTTATGAGGATCTTGTTAAATTGGGTAAGCATATTAACAAAATTTAATAGAAAACTTACTAATAAGTACACCATTATTAAGAAACTAAGTAGGTATTTACATTGTTTACAGTTTTCCTTTTAGCTTTTAAATTATTCTAATATAAGCTTAAAATATAAATGTATTCCTTTTTTATATAAATACTTAGGTACCCACCTACATATTTTACTTCATAGATTTCTAAATAAATATACAATTAATATAATACTCGTCATTTTTATTGTTTTATATTGTTCCAAAGCATACTTCTATTTAGTTGTTTAGTGTTTTAAGTATACATATATTTATTATGTTATTTGTCTTGTGTAGCATAACAATGAGGTACATTAAACGTAGATATATATATAGGTATATCTATATATCTTTATTTTACTAAATTGTTAAACTATATAATAGGTGTGTCATTTTGTTCAACTAGTTATAATAACAAGTTTAGTGTAAAAAAAATCACAGGATTTTCCAGTTCCGTTGTAACCATCATTTTATTTATAAATAAACGATTAATAATACTCAATATTTCGGTGCTGGTAAATTCGGCATTTAATCTTTTTAGGGTAGGTAAATTGGGGCCAAGCGAATCTAAGGATTGAAATTGTCGCAGGTAAACTGGAGATAATGTATAATGTAGTAAAAGGGGCAAACAATTAATAATAATATTCCCCGGTGAACTTGAAAAAGGCGAATTGGAACCAAAAAGGTGGATTAGATGCCGTGTTAGCGCTGTTTAACCAATATAAGTATATATTTATAATATATTTTTTACTATAAAATCGTTTTTTATTTGAATATCTAAGTTCTGAATAGTAAATAGAATATTGCCTAAGTACCTATTTTTTCTCCCCAATTTACCTGCTACATCATGAGATGTTTCTCCCCAATTTACCTGTACCTTTTTTGACCATCAATTATTTTATTGCTCTTTCTCCCCAATTTACCTTCCACCCAATATTTTCATTCATTTAACAAACCTTTTCCAAGCGATCTGAAGATTTATATATATTAGGGCCTACCACTTTCGGCTTTGATTAAGTCATTCAATCATGTATCAAACTAAGCAGAGGTTAATAATGTAAAACATATTGAATGCATAATTTTTTACATTGAAATTATAAACGCCGGTTAGTTTGATACGGGATTAAAAGACCTAATCAAGTGGAAAGTATTCTAGCCCTGTGGAGATTATTTTATTACACTCACTATAGTAAAGTCACATCCAAATAAAATAAAATTTACACTACAATAATATGATATTTACACCAATTATAATCACAAATTACCATTAAAAAATGGTTTACTTACACCTCTCATTATTTCTTTTACACCCTAGAAGGATAGGTTTACAATCTGTGAGTTTAATTTACACTCGATAGTGTAAATGTAGCTACCCATGAAGTAGAAGAATTAACACTCATCAAAAAGTAAAAAAACCATTCAAAAATATCTTTTTTACTAGATATACTGATTGGTTAATATACCCTATTGAGTGTGGTCCTATATGTACCACCATTGAGTGTTAAATTTAACAATCAATTTTTTACTGTGTAGATACGAATTGCGAATACGAATTTCGCATCCGAGAAATTACCTCTGCCGTCCTATTTTATATAGAGACGAATTTCGTTGGTATTTTAAGGATATGTGGATTTGTGACCTCAAGCCTGAACTTTAAGTTCGTTTTACCTTTATTTATTTATTTTTGGTGCGCACGATTTCTACGTTTTTATTATGATTGTAATCACAAATCTATAAAAAGTATCACTAAACTTAAAAAATACTTAACACTTAAACTTAAAAATAAGGTTATACTTAGGAATTGTTCAAAACAGCTGTGCGGTCGGATACAAGGGTGCATGCAAAATCGCAATAATATTCATAAAATATTAAGAGTCATTCAAGATTCCCGCCCGCCAGATGCGATCTTAAAGCTTCGTTCTCATACTCTTACCGCCAAAAAAATATTTGAAATTGACCAATCAGAGCATTATTCGCAATTCGTGATTCGCGTCCATATGAACTAAGCTTAATACATTTTATTTAAGATATTTTTAAATTCTAGAAAATCTTTTTTTTTATAAATAACGGTTAAAGGTGGAAAAGTTAAACTTGACAACAATATACAACTTTATGATAAAAAAAAATACGGGATCTCCATTTAAAGTTTCGGATCACCCTGTATACACGTATTTTAGTTCATAAACTGCGCAACAAAAAATAACAATTCACGGGTCCCAGCTATTTTCAAAAAATTCTATCAAAGCGACAATACAAAATTTATTCCATGTTAGATGTTCTCACAGTAGATTTTCTTAATTATTAACGATAAAATTAAGTAAATTAAACTGCTGGATGTCGAGGAGCAAAAGACTATCTTTATAATGTGTATGACGACGTGTAGAATGAAATTGTTGAAAAAAATAATAAGAAATGTCAATTATCTAATCTCTGGTGAGCTCGTTTTAGGCATATATGTATTAGTACCTACCATATGGCGCCTTGCGCATTAAACCAATGTAAACGTAGTGAAGCCGAGGTTCCTTGTCCCGTCAGGGTCATTTCGCGCAGTGCGCATGCGCGAGGAAAGATAAATAGACGTTTCTTTTAACGGGAAAAAAATGAGGTTACCACATTAGACTTTGACAACTGGACAGAAACTTGTAAACAAATATTAAAGTTCTTGATTTGTTTAAGATTTTGTATATTATTTCGATTGAGAAAAGAAAAAGAACGCAGGTAAATTAATATATTAATAAAACTTTTATTAGAATTTTGCAATTATTTTTAGAGTTTAACAGGTAAAATAATAGGGTTTTGTAGGATTCTTTGAAGTACATGCCATTTTCGGTAAAAATAGGTAGGTACCTAATTATATCAACAGCAGCAAAGGAAATTATAATCTTTAGGAAATGGACTACCTAGTTACTGTTCGCTCACGAAATTAACGTAAGTAAGTTAAAAGAAAAAAACATCCGGTCTGGGTACATACCTGTAGAACGATAAATCTTTGTTCAAGTTTTTACGCCTGTTTAAAATAATGTAAAATATTCTGTTTTGCCTGGGCATTGTCACAAAATGATCACACTTCACACACACAATCAAAAATTGCAGAAAAGTAAAGATAAACAGTACACAACCCGTTAATAATAACAAATCAACTCGAAAAAACGAGCTGTCAACCCTATTAACGTTTGCTAAAGACTTCGAGGTTAGGTCGAGCAAAAATGAGACGTTGTCACCCTCCAGTTAAATGAAATTATTATTTGACGCGTTTTAGTTAGAAATAGAAACAAATAATTTGAAACCACTTGGAAGTACCTACGGACTTAATGCCTATTTTGCAATTTTTTAGCAATATTTTTGGTAATTTTATCATTGCTCTAATTTTCTAAGGCTCACTCTTCTGCCCTGTTCTAAAGAAATAAAAGTACATTTGGCAACACCCATGCATGCGCACAAGTCGAAATGACCCTGGATCTTCTATCTCTGTTGTTGCTTCAAGATAATCAGGGTAATAGCCATATAGTACTAATACATATATGGTTTTAGGAGACCATCGATTCAAAGCCCTTGTGATTACGTCACATTATTCGTGCTCTTTCTACCCGATCTGTCGAATCTGTAAAAGGAACGGTTATTTTTATAGTATAATTTTAATCAATCTGGTGTTGCTAATTGATAAATGTCTTGCCGAGACCCATTTATTAGCAAAAATGATAATCAATTCGCACTCCAACAAGGGAATTTGTTTTATATTGGATATTTCAAAAAAGAAAACTGAAATGGTATTAGTAAGAATGACAGCGACATAAAGCCAAAACTGAAAGTAAAGTTGACGGCTGATATTTAAAAACACTGCACGCATTATTAAAGCCTGTTTAGAGATATAAGAAAGTTACACTTTGCCTTCGAATGGAATTATCCAAGGGTGGCCATAAACAAACAATGAATGAATGAATAAATGCAGGTAAATTATGGTCCGTAATTAAAAATATCTTAAAGTAAACTGCAAATCCGGAAGAGGTAATTTCATTATTAAAGTAATAGTTTGGTGATTTTAAACCGATTTTTACCTGATTCAAAATGAGAGGGTTAATCCCATAAAACAAATTATGTTCCAAAGACTGTATAGCCACTCTAGTTAGTTTTAAGCTTAGTAATTATTCTTACATCGTGTGTAATACAGCGTTTGTTTAATCGTGTGTAAGTAATGGAAAATATGTGCGAGCCCAATGCATCTCAGGAGATAACCCCGTCGAGGAAGTTATAAACAATGTTTATTCAACTCTCATTGAACGTGCGGTTTGCAAGCAAGCAGCGTTAAAAGAAACGGCCACATTAACAAAAATTTCAACATCAACTGTATGGGAAATTGTGAATAATCCCAGTTTAGCGAGGAAAAAAAGAACCGATACTGGCATTTTCTCGAAGGTAAATGGAAGTGATCAAGATATAATACGGCGTAAAATTTACAAGTTATACGAGGAACAAAGCGTGCCTACATTAGATAATTTAATTAAGAGGCTTAAAAAAGATAAAACCGGCGTTAAATGTGGCAGACCAACTTTATGGAAGTGCATCCAACACATGGGTTTTAGATTTAAAAAAATTAACAAAAGACAAGTTTTAATGAAATCCAGTATAATTCGGGAATGGCGATCCGAATATCTACAAAAAATTAGGATTTACAAAGATCAGCAAAGGCCGATTATTTACTTGGATAAAACCTGGTTCGACACATATAATGCCCCGGAAAAGGGTTGGGTTTACTCAAGGGGCAAGCGTAAAACAAGCGCGCCATCAAAAAGAGGTAAACGAATTACGATTTTGCATGCTGGATCTAAAGACGGATGGATTCCAAATATACTTTCTCTGTCTGCAAAAAACATTAAATATTCTTCTCTGGATTACCATGAGGACACCACAGATTGGTTTAAAAACAAGCTAATTCCAAATATATCTCCGAATAGCGTAATTGTAATGGACAATGCAAGCTACCATAGTAGGCAGTTGACCAAGACTCCCTTCTCAAATGACACAAAAGCAACAATCCAAAACTACATGTATGATAATGACATTTATTTTCAGGAAGATTACACCAAAAGGCAATTAAATGAGGTTTTACAAAGTTTAAAACTACCAAAAGAATAGTTCTGTGATAATTATGCAAAAAATCTAGGGCATACAGTTTTAAGGCTTCCACTATACCATTGTATATTTAATCCCATCGAACATGTTTGGCACCAACTGAAATCCGCTATTCCTCGTAACAATATTTGCCCTACTATTAACTCCAGTGTACTTGAGCTTATATTGGGGAACATAGTAAGCTACTATTAACTCCAGTGTACTTCAGCTTATATTGGGGAACATAGTAAGCATATCCCAGGCGATAATAGAAGAAGGTCATTTCCCGTGTGTCTGGAAACATGCAAAAGTCATACTTATATTCAAGAAAGGTGAGGACCCTGTGGCGCCGGGAAGCTATAGGCCGATCAGCCTGCTGTCGAGCCTGGGGAAAATCGTAGCAAAATTAATCTTGAGTCGACTGAATGACTTTGTGTTTAGACGAAACGTTCTGCCTCCCGAACAGTTTGGGTTCCGGCCCGAACATTGTACAGTCAGGCAGACTACGCGACTGACTTCGAATATAGTCAAAGGTTTTAATAAAAGGGCACACACGGGAGCGGTTTTCTTTGACGTGAGCAAAGCATTCGACAAGGTCTGGCACAATGGTCTCTTGTTAAAATTGATAAGGCTCGGAACTCCGAACTACTTAATCGAGGTGGTAGCTTCTTTTTTGGAGAATAGAAGTTTTGCGGTCTCGTCAGAGAATGCACTCTCTTTAAATAAACGCATCAGGGCGGGAGTGCCGCAAGGCTCACCTCTCTCTCCGATGTTGTATAACATTTATAGGGGAGAGTGTCAATGAAACGGACACGCTATGAAACGGACAGTTGCTCTAGTGTAAAAACTCTTTAGTATAATGCGGTCCTTAATGACATTCTAGCAACATTGTCTTGAGTGAATCACACCACAGCTGTATCGGTCTGGTGGTGTACGTAGCAGATAAGCTAGGAAAGAAACCATATTCTTGGCATAAAAAGTAAATATTTATAGAAATTTGTGAACTGCATTTAAGGTAGGCTATTTTAAATTGTTATTTTGGGCTTAGGTAATCTCTTCTGTAACACCTTTGAGAAGCATGTCAGGTAGAAAGCTTTTTGGTTAGGTATTTTCTTTCGGCATTGAAAGCGATTAAAGAAATAAAATGGCGATTGCCATGAAGTGGACATGTATTAATGCACTGAAACGGACGTCCGGTTCAATGCATGTGCATGTGTCCGTTTCAAAACCACAATGTGTTTCGTAATAATTTACCTTCTACATCTAAGGACGCAGTCATGTCTCCCGAAGACGTGAGGCCGTATCCTAAGGCTCCTGCACGAAAAAGAAAGCTTGGAGGTCCTCGTAAAGGTAAAACAACTATTATAACGGAAACACCTGAGAAAGACAGACTTTTACAAGAAAAGGAAGCAGCAGGTTCCAAGAAAAAAAAGTTATCAAGTGCCACCAAAAAACGGATAAAAAGTTTATGCCAGGAATCTAGTTCTGAAAATTCAAGCTTAGATATTTCGCTACATGATGATGATGACACATCCCTTAATTACCTTAGTTTTCAAAGAAAAGTAACAGAAAATGAGGAAGGAAAGAAAAACATACACATTGAAAATACTTCATTCCTTGATTCCAGTGATGATGATATTCCCCTCAGTTGCCTTAGTTTTGAAAGGGGCCTGATAGAAAAGGAGAAAGGAAAGAAAATCCTACATAATATTCAAAACAAACCAGATAAAGAAAAATGCAGTAATGAACAAGATGCATGTGTGGTTTGTAGTGGCGTTTATAAATTAAGTAAGACAGACTGGCTTAAATGCTTTGTGTGCCAAATGTGGGCTTATGAGGCCTGTGGACTAAAAGGCGGCCATCATTTTTTTTGCAACAAATGCAATTAATTTATATCTTTAATCATCTAAATGTTATATTTTGTTTTGTTACAAAAGGAAGTTAGTAGAGAATTTCATATTTTAACTACTTAAAAAAAAAACTGTTTTTAACTATGTGTATTATTATATTTGTAGACCCGTCCTTTTCATAACACCCTTTGTCCGGTTCAATACAGCGTTGTAATGAACTGGCCAAAATTACATTTTTTTTTTAATATTCTGTTACTTTAAATGGTTTAACATAAATGAATTACTAATAATTAAAAATGCTAAGTAATTTATCACCGTTTTATACTATATATCCTATTTAGTAATTAAAAGAATATTAAAACATATATCAATTATTTTTTGGAAGTGTCCGTTTCATCGACCCTCTCCCCTACTCATGATATTCCGCGAGATAGATTTACGCAGCTCTATCTTTTCGCTGACGATACAGCAATTACTTCGACTGCCAAATCACCGCGCATTTTCGTCAGCCGGATGCAGCGTCACGTAATCGAGCTGGAAAAATGGCTTTCGGCTTGGAAGATTCGCCTGAATCCTACCAAGACGAAGGTCATCTTTTTTTCAAAAAGCACCGTTCGCAGGCCTGAAACGAGGCGTCGGGTCAATGGAGGCCAAGTGAATTGGTGTCAGGAGGTGAAATACCTGGGACTTATATTTGACCAAAGACTGAACTGGTGGCTTAATTCAATTAATAGGGTAAAGCTTGCATTGCGTCAATTAGGCTCTATCTACCCCCTGCTTCACAGGCGAAGTAGACTTGGTAATAGGACAAAGGTCAACCTCTACAAGGTATTGGTCAGGCCGGTTCTCACTTATGGTGCACCTTCGTGGTGCAACATAAGCAAAACGTAGCTTAATAAGTTCCAAGTAATTCAAAACAGGGCGTTGAAAATTATTGCTGACGTCCCTAGATATATAATGAACCGCGTACTTCATCAGGACTTTCATATGCAAACGATAAATGAATTTTTCTTAAAAATTATAACAGACTATTACAGACGCACGGACGTATCGACAAACCCACTTATTACAGACTTACACACGAGATCTAGACAAAACGCTACATACAAACTACCGAAAGACTGGCTCCCTGTCGGTCCAAACTAGTGATTTAAAATTTCCGGAAAAATTGAGTCATGGAAAAAAACCTGTTTTTTTTCCGGAAAAAAAACGGAAAAATTGAAATTGTGTTAAAAATCAGTGTAGAGTAGTCTGATAAGGAAATTAGCCCATCTAAGCCTCATAAAAACTTATAAAAAATTTTTTTATTCATTATTAAGTAATTTGATAAAAATTTTGATGAAAAATACACCCTACGTATCCTACGACACTGGAAATCTCCCGTCTGCACAATTGGTCCGCGCTGGGATTCCCCTATGAACGTCGGTATTCTCCCTAAATCATTAGATTATTTAGAAAAGTTTACACTTCTTCTTGGTCTTAGATCTTACACGAAATAAACTAAAGAAAAGTTGTTTATGAATTAAGTGAATAAGTGACCTGAACATTTTTAGTATAGAGTGGTATTATTCTGGTAAGTAACTAAAATATGTATAGTAATATTGGTTTTATTTTTTATTTAAAAAAATGACGGACCTCGCCAGATTTATTTTTTGTTTCTGTTTCTCACTTAACTATGAGGCTTTATTGAAGATAGAAATTTTAAACAATATTGTAGTTAGTATCAGCGTAATTTCAATAACGTTAACTATGATATTTTTAAAAAACACTGTAACAAAAAAGGTTAAGGCTAGTTTAAGCATTTATTTTTTAGCTTGATTACCAACCTTACAGATTTATAGAGTCTATTTTTTTAAGATACAGTAACAGATCAAAATTGTAGGTTAAAGGTTGCCAAAAAAAAAAATAACATTTTAAACTGTCACTGTATCTATAAATAAAAAATGAACCTATATCATTATTTAACAAATGACCGGAAGTTGCTTATACATATGTTTATGTGAATTTTCGCATCCAATTTTTTTTTTCTTTTTATGTTACAGAACAAAATGGTTTGTCCGTCTTCCGATATTTGGCAACTTTTTGAGATTGAAAGCAAAAAGAAAAAATCCCATGCTGTGTGTAAGTTTTGTTGCCTTAAATATGCGTACCCCAATGCCACTCGTATGACTAGCCACATACTAAACTGTAAAAAATGTCCCTTGGAAATCAAAAATAAATATAAAAAATGCGAGACTGAGTCAAGTTTATCGTCTGCCATTGCCTCTATGAATGAAAAACAAAATTCTGAGACAGTTGTCATTATAGACGAAGATGAAAGTTTTCCCTCCACTAGTAGCAGCTCGTCAGTTGCTGAATCGTCTTTACCAAGTAAACGCAAGAAACTCAACAGCCAACAAACACTGAGTGGCTTTTTTGACAAGATAGCTGTCCCAGAATCTTCTAAGATCGATGAAGCTGTAGCTAGAGCTCTTTATGCATGTGGTGCTCCTTTTTCATTTTTTGCAAATAAATATTGGGAAAAGGCGTTTAAATTGTTAAGGCCTTCATACCAAATACCCACACCTCATGCTTTGTCAACAAATTTACTTAATGCGGAGTATGAACGTGTAGAAATTGATCGCAATCAAAAGCTTTTAGAGTCCGATAATTTGACTTTAGTGACTGATGGATGGACAAATGTTGTTGGAGATGGACTCATTAATGTCATTATATGTATGCCTCACCGTATTTTTTACAAAACCGTACATCGCGGCTCTGCAAAAGAGACAGGATTGTATATAAGTAACGAACTTATAAATGTTATCGAAGAAGTGGGTCCACAAAAGTTTTTTCTGCTAGTTACGGATAATGCCAGCAACATGAAAGCTGCTTGGGAAATTGTTACTACAAAATATCCACATATATCTTGCGTTGGTTGTGCTGCTCACGGTTTAAATTTATTGCTTAAAGATTTCACGGGAGAGAATGTGTTAAAAAAAACAAACAAACAGTCAAGAGCAATATGTAAATTTGTTAAACGCACACATACAATTTATGCAGCATTTAAAAACGCACAGTTTGAGAAATATCCAAAAAACAAGATAATTTCGCTTAAACTAACCTGCCAAAACGAGGTGGAGTTGTTTGTTTATGACTGTGGATTCTCTTTTAAGAAACAAGGAAGCTCTGCAGACCATTGTACTTATGGAACACCTGGGCGTGGAACGAAATATTAAAAAAGTAATATTAGACGACGTTTTTTGGACCAATTTACAATATGTCAAACAGATACTCCATCCTATAGCCATATCAATAAAAATATTAGAATCAGATAGTTCTCTGTTATCAGAAGTGGTGTATATATTTAACTACATTAAGAATACAATAGTGGAATCAGAGGAAGGTAATTGTAAGGAAAAATATTGGAATATTTAGAAAACCGTTTCAAATTTTGTTGTAAGCCAATTCATTTTGCTGCAAATCTTCTTGATCCTCGTTTTAAAGGAAAGCAATTAAATGATGACGAAGTGATGATAGCAATAGATTTAATTTCCCAAATGGCAAATCTGTCAAATTTAGAAGTAGGAGAAGTTGTGGGTAATCTGGCTCACTTCAGGACAGAAACAGGATTTTTCAGTCGAGAATCATTATGGAAAAGTGCCACCAGTACTCATCCAGTTATATGGTGGAAAGGTTTGTGTACATCACAGCCGCTTATGAAAATTGCCTCCAGGATTTTAAATGGGCCTCCATCATCTGCCTCTTCAGAAAGAAATTGGTCCTTACATGGTTTTATTGGTTTTATACATACTAACAAAAGAAATAGATAGACACAGGATAAAGTTCAAAAGCTGGTTGCTATTCAATCTAGTTTAATGTGCTTAAATCTATATGAAAATGGCAAATATATGTATAATCCCAGACCATTGCCGCTTTTAGAACAGTCTGAAAACGTTGTGGATTTAATTCAAGATGAAGAAGAGGGTATTGTGGAGGCAGATTCAGATGCCAATGCTTACTCAGAAGCCGAAGACTCAGCATCGGACTCGGAGGAAGATCTTCCTCTTAGTTTTTTTGCTAAATAATGTTTCTGTTTTTTGAAATGGTAATTTAAGTTTGATTTTTAATATTTTTTTACATTTATTTTGTTTAAAAACTTGAAACAAAAGTTATTTTTATATTATAAGAAGAAAAATTTTATTTGATTTTGACTATTGACCCCACAAGAATGTATAATTTGGTTAATTTACGTTTATTTGTGCTTCTATAAATATATTTTGTGGTTTTTCAATTTTTCCGTTTTTTTCCAAGGTATGTGAAAAAAACGGTAAAAAACCGTGTTTTTTTCCAATTTTTCCCGTTTTTTTCCGAAGCGTTAAATCTCTAGTCCAAACCCATAGTTGTGAGGCACTAATAGTAGAGAGGCACTATTAATAACAAAATTAATGGAAAAGGCGCCAAATTTATGCAGAACAAAATTCTTAAATCCAATACACACGAACCACAATAATCAAGGCAAGAACCGATTTCAAAAAAAAAAAAGTGACAAGACCTAAACAGTTTTCGACAAACCAATAGAAGTCAAAGGAGCGTTCCTGACTTAAAAACCCAGAGAAGATCCAAAGTACTTGAGCTTATAGAAACTGAAGTTTTTAACATCCCTTCACAAAGTTGGGCAAATTCTGTTCCACATGTTGAAAAAGTGGAAAAATCCTATATCCATATAAACAATATAGCACAAATAATAATTAGAACAGATGATGATAGCGATAGTAACATTGATATATTAAGTGAATAATTATTATAAGTACCGAATAATTTGTATATTTTTGTGATCATAAATATAATTTTTAATAATAAAATAACTTGCAATTTCACATTTAAACATAAATAAAATATTATTTAATGTCTTACTTATTTTTATTACTAACCACGATTAAATGCTATGCAAAATACGGACCGGTTCGGCCATATTTCAATTTTACAAGCTGGCCCGGGTCTTTCCTAATAGGGATCAGTTAGTCACTTTCTTATATCTCTGAACAGACTTTACCAAAGTGTCTTGTTAGATTGTTTAGATGTTTACGTTTTATTTGTGTATTGTGTAGGTACGTTTTTGACCTGATGTTCATCTTTTTTATTTGAGTTTAAAAAT
This sequence comes from Polydrusus tereticollis, assembly GCA_963920685.1. Lineage (NCBI taxonomy): Eukaryota > Metazoa > Arthropoda > Insecta > Coleoptera > Curculionidae > Polydrusus > Polydrusus tereticollis. The sequence continues at coordinate 65,981,938 of OY987329.1, forward strand.
ACTCATAGCTAAACTAAACATTAGCAATTCTTGCTCTGTCACTGGCAATTAATTAAATAATAACGTTCGACGTCATTGAACGTTTTTTTAGTTTCTTGAAAAATTATCGCGTTGTTGCATCAAGAAGATCCAGATTCACAGTCAAATATTTTCCTAAAATCCTATCATAAAAAGCGTGTTTTCAAAATGACTTCCGAACCCCACTGGATCATCTTCCAATTGCCAAACGCTAATGACGCCGGCGGTGATTTAAACTGGATTGAATATCCGCCACACCATTGGCCGTTTATTGCCTACAAATCAAACGGCATTGTAACGGCTCTTTTCACACTTACGAGCTAACTGATGAAGTATCAATTTATCCCTTACAAAGGGTTCAACGGAAAAGGGCGATTACAACTGAGCTCAGATTTCTCGTGATTACTGTGATACATTTAAGGGAGATAAAAAGGTTCGTAAAATATTGGACAAAGAAAGAAAAAATTAGATCCGCGTCTATAATTTCTTCTCACTTATAACTGTGGGTAACTAAGTATAGTGAAATATACAGTAATTGGTATACAGGGTCGTTGGTATGTATGGAAACGGTCGATTATTTCTGAAAGTACAACAGCTAACAAAAAATATTCAAGACAGTTTTAGGGTTTTTTATAGTCTATTAAAATTAAAAAAAAAATAAATATACAGGATGAGTCAAAAAGCTGTATAGAGGAATAAAGTTACTTTTTTTTAATAGGACACCCTATTATATATATATAATATTTTTGGATCTTATATAAAATTACAATTATTTTTTAATAAGTGCATTATAAGTCTAAACCTAATAGTTTCCAAGATATCGACTTTTGAAAAATGACATTTTTGAATTTAGACAGCTTCTAGCTTTCTAACGGTACGTCTTAGAGTAAAACGGCTTACATGTCCCTATCTTAGTTTTTAATTATCATTCTAATAGTGTCAACTTCCGGTTAAACCGGATGTAACTCAAAAGTCGGAAATATAGCACTTCCGGTTTAACCAGAAGTTGGTATTTTTGGGAAGATAATAAAAAAGTAAGATAGGGACAACCGCCTCGGTGGCCGAAGTGGGTAAAGCGCCGGAAACGGCGTGAGCCTGCTTTCGCGCTGCTCGAGTCTAGCGGGTTCGAATCCCGCTACAGTACGCTCAAATAAAAAAAGTACTGGGTTTGGTTGTTGTATGTGTGAGTGCGGGTACTTCTGACTAACGATTTATCGGAATCGAAACCGCAGGGTCATGCTCCTATAGCAGCGGATCTTTAACCCGAGACTTGCCTCGGTTACGGGCTGTGTGGGCAGGCTGCTGTAGGAGTGTGATTCTGTGGGGGGATCAGGATGATGGTTGGTTGGAAAGCGACTGCGCGTGGTTCGGATCCCACGATAAACAGTAGGTCCCGTCTGGCTGACATTACCCAGACGTAAAATTACCGTGGGCGGGCTAGTAACGAATAACTAGGGGATACAATAAGTCTGTAAAAGGCTGCGGTGTCAGGACGTAAGTGCCGACCTAGTTATTTAAGAGTAATCAATCAATCAATCAATCAAGATAGGGACATGTAGGCCGTTTTGCTCTATGGCGTACCGTTAGAAAGCTAGAAGCTGTCAAAGTTCAAAAATGTAATTTTTTAAAAGTCGATATCTCGGAAACTATTAAGTTTATACTTATAAAGCACTTATTAACAAATAATTATAATTTTATGTAGAATCCAAAAATGTTGTAAGATATAGGGTGTTTCATTAAAACAAATTAACTTTGTTTTAGTACAGCTTACTGACTCATCCTGTATACTTATCTATTTTAATTCTATTAGACTTTAGAAAACCATAAAACTTTTGTCTTGAATATTCTTTTCTTAGTTCTGTTTAGGAAATAATCGACCGTTTCCATACATACCAACGACCCTGTATATATGATACTATATTTTGTACTATTTGAATCGCTGTTCGTTTGTTTCCGACAAATGTAACAACATAATTGACTTTTACAATAACAATTCATACAATCTTGAAAAAACATTAGTTTCTCGTTAGACAATCAACGACATTCACCTTATCCTAAATAGTACTTAATCAAGTGCACAAGGAGTTGATGGCATAAATCTAAAAATTCTGAATGCAGTCTGTTTCTAGAACACATCATTTTGCACATTAATAGCCTTATTCAAAATAATTCTGCTTGTGGAAAACAGCTGTAGGCATCCCTCTTCAAAAAGTTAAATACCCCAAAAAAACTTCTCAAATTTAGGAATAATTAGTATTTTGTTCACAATTTCGAAACTTCAAGAAAAATTTCTAAACAATCAGATTTAAGCCTTCTTTACAGAAAATAAAATAATTCCCGACTTCCAGCTACTGCACTAACTTCGGTTATTGATGATGCAAAAGCGGTCGACGTGGGAATGGTGAGTGTGCTTGTACGGCTGGATTATTCCAAGGCATTTGACACTCTAGCCGCTAGCCTATAGGCTTTTATGTACAAAATTGAAATATTATGGATTTAATCCCGATGCTCTAAAACTAGTAAATTATTTTCTATCAAAACGTTCTCTGAGGGTTTCGTATAATGGTGTTGGGTCCAGCAGTGTAAGCATCCACTCTGAAGTGCCTCAGGACTCTTGTCTTGTCTCCTTTACTGTTTATAATTTATGTTGTTAACATAATAACCTTAACAACATATTGGCAGACACAGTTCAAGCGACTCAATACTACAATACTACCTATGATCTCAAAAATATCAATATCACGCTCAGAGGAACACAATTTAATTTTAAGCTCTAAAAAATCTCAGTTACTATGTATAGGTAGGCTAAAACATATGTTTAGTGCCCTGAGGATGGCCTAATTTTAGGCCGAAACGTTGGCAAATACAATCAATTCATTCCTACGTTTGTTTTTCATTTGACCTAAATCCAACCAAACAACAACGAAAATTACTGAGGTCACTAACCCCAATACTAACTAATATATGATGTCTTCTGAATGCCATTCGGACGTTTCGGTTTATAAAAAAATATCAGGAAGGTTTTTGGATTTTTTACAAATACCTACTACTATCCTCGTGAAAATTAGAACCAAAACAATTATTACATATAGTTCATGCAAAACAATTTCCGATGCACGTTATCAATCCACTGTAAATCCGCAAGAAAACATGAAGAAATTAAATTTGGGTAAAAAATATTAAAATTTTATGCGATATTGAATGTACTATACGGACCCTGCAATTGGCAACAGAACTGTGAACGGTGCGGTAGCGCCAGCTCGTTCGTTGGCCTGTTTTGACATTTTGTTTACGTTTCATGCAAAACTAACCTTAATTGTTTTGTGGTTTCGTATTGTTGTGCGTCTATTTTTTAACACAAAACTCCAGATCTTTTCATAAATAGCATTAAAAAACTGTTCTTTTAGGAACAACAAATGTGAACATACTCTGTCGATTACGTTGTTTACTATTTGTGAAAAATGCCAAAGCATTTAAATAGCCGCTGCAAAGTGCTAATAGCTTCTCTAATAAGCTATTTTCAGGAAGAACTTAACAACAATTGCCCATTGTTACCCTTGACAGCAGATAGAGCAGTAACTTTAAACAGTATGTTAAGGTCTATATATTTTTTTTATACTTTACTAATTTTTAGCGTGTAGCAGCTGCCCTGAATTTAAATATCTCCACTGTAAGCGCAATTTCCACAACAGTTAAGGAAAATAAATTATTAGAATCACCTAAAAAGAAACTTTCTTATTCAAAGAGAGTTGAAAATATGTCAAGATGGATATAAGTTCTATCTGTGACACTATTTATAAAATGTACGAAACAAGTAAGTTGTATTATTCAAAAACTATAATATTTTACATTGGTTTTGCTTAAGCTGTAACTTTTTTTTAGAACATCATGTAACTTTGACAAATTTTAGTAAGAAATTAAAAGACAGACGACTGTTTGATAGTTGTCTTAACTCTTTAAGAAGTCTCTTAAAGGAAATAAGCTTCGGATGAAAAAAAATGAACCGCGGCGAGGGCTTATGGAACTTTCCCATGTAGCTTTCAAACGACTGGTATTTTTGAAACAATATAATATGAAAGAAAAAGAAGCATCCCTAAACCTATTCGTTTCCTTGAATGAAACATGGATTTTTCAGAATTGTTATATCTACTAAAGTTGATGGTAAAAGGTATTATGCAGTAAGCAAATATATAAACTATGGTATGGGAAGTTTACCTAGGTAAAACATATTTTTCTAGGTACCTACATAATACTTCATGCTGGTAGTGAAGATGGTTTTGTTCTAAAACTAAGCTGAGTTACTACTACCATGGAGAAATGAATCAGCAAAATTTTTTACAATGGTTCGAAAACCAATTATTGAAAAATTTAGCAAAGCCGTCTGTGATTGTAACAGACAACGCCCCATACCAAAGCATGTTTTTAACAAAAATACCTAACATATCATGGAAGAAAGCTGCAATAACATAACGCTCATATAACACCATATTTACGTGAACTTAAACTGCTCAAGCTTAATGAATCTCGCTTTATTCACTATGCCTGTTTTATACAAAGAATCCTTAATTCTGGTATTCCACAGTACTTGGTTACTAAATTAAAAAGACGGACTGATATACATACTAGAGGCTTAAGAGAAATCGATTATCGTTTGGATATCCCCAAACATAAAACATCTTCGTTTCGGGCATCCTTTTCCTACTGTGCTCCTTTCGTCCGCAACAATCTGCTGGATCTTCGTAATGTCTCCATTCCGACTTTAAAAACTAGATTAAAGGCCGAATTCATAAATGACAATTTTAGGCGCAATGTCAATCTAAATTGCTTTTAATTGACTAATGAAAAATAGAAAAAAAAAATGCTCTCCCTGAGCCTTCTCTCTCCTTTATGACCTATTTTAATGTAATTTATTTTTAATTTAATGTACCTACCTTAAAATTGTCTAAGATTTATTTCTTTTTCCCCTTGTAATTAGTGTTTTAGACGATCATATATCTAAATTTTTACTTTTATAATTAGTAGGGCTTGGTGTTTGTATCATTTTATGTACCATGTCCATTTGTGTTATATTATGTCCGCACAATAAACTATTTGAATTTGAATTTGAATTTAAGAATGGTTAACTACGAGGTTAGCTACTAATAAAATTGAATTTGATTATAGAATGTTCAAAGCTGAACTTTTACAAATCGTTAATAGGTTGGTACAAGACATTTTGTATTCTCTTTTTTTAAACATATTCTTAAATATTAAACATAAATTCTTGAAGACTTTACAAATAAAGTAAATAGATTTGTGTTTATTTTTGTAAATGTACCTTGTCTTTACGAAAAAAAACAAAACCAGTGTAATTCCCTCACTTGGTTATTTTGGTTACAAGCTGGCAACACTTGCCGATAACTGACGTCACTCGAAGGGTATGACGTGCAACGAAAATTGTTTTGCAATGCAAAGAGTATATAGAAAAATTTACTCAAATAATTAATCATTAAAATCAGGTAATTTCAAGCCGTTCAAAATTCTTAATACTTAAACATTACCTCCTGAAGATGCAGAGAGAAAAGCTACTTTTTGCCGATGGATAAGGGACCAAGCCACAATCAATCTAAATTTTTTAAATAGCATTATCTGGACGGATGAATTAAAATTCACAAACTGTAGCTTATTTGACAGAAATAACAAACATGTTTGGGCTGTAGAGAACCCCAGAGAAAATAGAGAACTTCGTCGTCAAATCAGGTTTTCCATTAAAATGTTTGGATTATGTGGGGACAAAATTTTGGGTCTATTTTTATATGATCATAATTTAAATGTAGACATGTAGCTCAATTTTTTAAACAACCAATTTAAACATTTCTATGGACCCGTTGGTTACGCTACCACATTTTTGGTTCCAACATGACAGGGCACCTCCCCATAATGGTAAAGATGTGCGTGAAAGTGGATAGGAAATCGAGGTGTGGTGGAATGGCGAGCGACATCACCCTATCTTTCAATCCTGGATTTTTTTCTATGGGTGCAATAAAAAATAAAGTGTATAAAAATGGCCCTGTTAAAAACTTGACATAGTGACGTGAAAAAATTCTAACTTCATGTCGATCTTTATGCAGAAGATCTATCTTAAGGTCAGTAAGAAGAGTAAATAACAAATAAGTTTAATGTTTAAACGTAAACGACAATCTGTCCGAACATTTAAGATAAGTTGCAAGGATGTTCTTACCTTCTCTTAATTTTGTTTTAAAATTATCGGTGCCTTAATCCTGTTTTAATGTGACGTGTATCTTATTTAAGTACGTTTATCTAAGGTTAGGGTTGTAACGGGTGGCCCTTTTTAAGATCCGGCCAAACCGCGTACCCGGTCAATTAAGACACGGCAAAACCGGGTACCCGGTCTTGCGGAATATTACAGAAAGCTATTGGCAACATCGCCGTTCAGCCGCGCGTGCTATTCGTTCCGGGGAAGTCCCATATTATGACACAGGTCTTGGGTAAAGAGCTGTGTGCTTCTTTTGTTGTAGCTCGTATTATTCTGTGAATTCTGTGTGCTTAAACGTAACACGAAATCATTAATCTACGTACGTACTACGTATTGTGTTAAAAAGAAAACAAAAATAATGAGTCATTTTTGGCGTTGTCGTTAATTGATAGACAATCAAGCCCATTTCCGTGGTGGAAAATAAATTCAGAGAGATTTCCTAATCTAACAAAGCTTGCTAAAAAGTTTCTTTCAGCACCTTCCTCAACAATATGTAGTGAACGGTTGTTTTCAGAAGCGGGTAATATTTATGAAGAAACCCGAAACGGACTATCACCTAAGAATGATGAAATGTTAGTTTATCTTCATCACAATTTGCTATTACTTAATTAATTTTAGTTATTAAATGTTTCAACAAAGTTTATTGTTATAACCTTTTAAAATCTGTTTTTTATGTATTTTTTATCATCATAAAAATACACCGTTTCAGTTCTTTTATGTTTTATTTCACCAAAAACAGAAAACAAAATAAAAACCGGGTACCCGGCTGGGTAGCCTGATACCCGGCGAAACCGGGTATCCGGCCTACCCGACCGGTTACCCGGTTTTGGCCGGGTAGACTGGGTACCCGTTACATCCCTATCTAAGGTGTATCTGTTTTTGTTGTGTTTCTCTTACTCATCATTTATTACATTTATTATTATTAAATAAGTATTTTAAAGACAAGACATATTTCAATTTCCTCTTATACAGTGCATCTGCTCAATTTCAAACAAATACTTTGATTTTCACTACGGTTAGTATTTGTAAAAAATCCAAAAACCTTGCTGATGTATTTTCAAAAAAGGAAACATCCGAATGGTTTTTAGAAGAAATCAAATATTAGGTTTAAGGAGTATAAGAATCAAAAATATTTAATTTAAAATCCTCTTATTTTTGTATTATTTCGATAATCATTATTTAGCTCCTTATATGTAAAGAAATCAATCACGTTCAATCAGATTTAAAGTACTAAATCTCATAACACATTCAATTACCATGGCGGTTTTCTAAAAATGGTATCGAAAACATAAAACATGATCTGCTGACATTGGACTCCGAGACCACGACCACTGTCGAGGTCACAAAATACAATGACATTTGGAAAATAACTTCTGCTGGTACCTTTGTATTAAATGAGAAATTATTTTGGGTTGAAGGTCGTAATTATTTCAAGCAAGAAAATTCGCTTTTGTTTAGATGTATACGAGTATATGAATACGTCAAGGTACGTCGGTCTTTAATTTTGTTCATATAGGTCACGAAAGAGCCAAAAAAATAATGAAGATGAAAGACGTCGGCAACTCATAAAAAATAATATATGAGTGACTATACAAGTATAGGTGTTTCGCCACAATCAGTTTTTTAGAACATCTACTTACAGTAAAAGTTGGGTTTGCACCAACGAACATAGCAATTTAGGAAGGTGGAAAATTCTAGGTCGTATAAGACATTAGAATGTAAACAATATAATTTTAATTTAATTTACGTTTAAATCTAAACAGCAGCACCCAGAACCCAAGGTTATGTTGGCACCTTGCAGTGGGCCTTATCTTTTCCAGCAGCACTCCGTAAACAATTTCATTATTTATTCATGAATTTATATTCGACCGCTTTTCAGGAACAAACTATTTAAAATTATTTTACTGCAGACATCTATACATCTATGGGTATGTCTAGAAATGTAAAAAATATAAGAAAAATAATCCCTTAACTACTAAGGCCTCGTTGTATAAACCGTTTGAACTGCAGCTCACTGTTGAACTGCAGTTAAAAGTAAAAAAGTTGTTGTACCAACAGTATTTGAAACTGATTCTAAGATTGTGTAATTTTAAGGAAGTTATAACTGATGATAAAGATTTTTTGGGTCGTGTGGATGCTGTAAGGAATGCGAGGGGGAAACCACCTTAGAATTTTAGTGTACAAGCTGATAGAATTTTTTAGAATTTATTAGCATTTCTTAGAATTACCACAATTTTTTAGAATTTTTTTAATATTTTTTAGGATTTTTTTAGTATTTTTTAGAATTTAATTAGAATTTTTTTGAATTTATTTAGAATCTTTTTAGTATTTTTTAGAATTTAAATAGATTTTTTTTTTAAATTGTTTCCATATGCGCATGCTTAAACTCATGCATAATATATAGAGATTTCCCCCTCTACTACTTTATACATCGGCACATTTGTTTATTTAAGCAGTAGCTAGCAAAACGCACGTTGCAATTACGATTTTAGGTTTACGGACGTTGATGAACTGAATGGTCTCTGGATATTAATAAAATGTTGTTTTTTTTTTCGAAAAAATAATAAAATTTTAATCGCAACAAGAAAACACTACAGACATTAGAAAACGTGCCAACGATTTAGTACTTGTGCAAGAAAGAAAACCTTTTAGATGACAATATTGGCTTAAATATTATTCAGATCAAAAAGTGGATATAACTGATCGCATCCTTTATCTACTCAACCTTGTTTAAGAGTAAGCTTACCAAATAATGTAGTACGACTCCTTAAAAAATCATCATTTATTTGATTACTCTATGAGGGACAATGACGGGTAAACACAGATCGGATAAATACAGGATACAGGGTGTTTTAGAACTACGGTACGTAACTTAAGGAGGTGATTCCTTATGATATTCTAAGAGAAAAGTTCATATAAACATATGTCCGGAGTTGCCTCCATTTTGATATACAGGGTGTTAAAGTTTAAAAAAAAAACATTGTATAGCCTCTTCTAACTCAGGCGTGGTTATTGTTGTAGGTCTGCCAGGAAGTTCCGTACTACGTTTAAAACTCCCAGTCTCCCTCAATCTTGCATGGAGCTATCTAAATGTTTTCGCACATGGCACATTTTTTTGAAAAAACTTTAACACTCTGCATATCACGGTTATAAACGGGGCAACTCCTAACACATATTCATATGAACTTTTTCTCTTAGAATATCAAAAGGGATTACCTCCTTAAGTTATGTACCGTACTTTTGAAACACCCTGAATATTTTTGACACATTATAAACGTAAAAATGATACAGAATATAATAATGCAGATAAAACATTAGTTAGTTAGAATGTCCGAAAAACAAAAAATTTTTTATAAACTTTCAGAATTCCTTAGAATTTCTTAGAATTTTAGAATCTTTGGTGTACAAATCTGGATAGGTGGTTTCCCACTTGAATGAATGCTAGGATACCCCTGACATTCAGAGCAAAAAAAATAATATATTGTGGTGGGAAGCTCTCAAAACCGGTTTTATTAAGTTTATTCCCATCGCTCTTTTTTACTAAAAATAAAATAAGACCGATCTTGTTTTATAAGAATTATTATTTAAGTAGTAAAAGGGCGCCAGGCCAAGGGGGGAGGAGGATCACCCCCTGTGGCTACGCCACTGGCTATATATCAAGAAAAGCAAAAAAAATCTCTGCAATAACACCTCAACAAAAGCAACGAAGAATGGATTTTTGTCGACGTTTTCGAGAAAATAATTTTAGTATTGTTTTTATATCTGACGAAAGTTGTTTTCAGCATAGTTTGAGAGGGAAACCAGCCTAGGTATTCTAGTGTACAAGTTAAAGGTAATGAAGGTATTTCTGAGATAAATAGTGGTATTACGTGGTAATCCTATGGTAAGACTTGGTATTCCCAGGTAATAAAGAGGTATTTTATGGTATTACCGAGGTATTTCAGGGTATTCCTATGGTATAACATAGGTATTCCAGTGGTATTTCATAGGTATTACGAGAAATATTTTCACATATTGTCCAGGATCAACAAGCAATTCATGTCGGACTTAGTCCTGGTACAGTCAGTGTTGTAACCTTAGTAAAAACAGGGTAAAATAATTAAAAACAATACTAGGAAGAAAATATTGAGGAAGAATTGTAAAACTTACTCGGACTCGGACGAAGATTCAGAAGAAGTTGATCTACTCGAAAGTAAAATGGTATTTGATGATTCCAGTGACACAGAGAGCTTTTAATTAGAAGAAAATCATAATGGTGAAAAAGATAAATCCCAAATTTATAAGATGTCATATATTGAAGAAGAAAAATATTATGCAGTAATATATGATGAGGACTGGTTTGTGGGCAGGATTATCAAAGATGTGGGAATATTAAAATAGAAGATTTAATTTTTAAAACATGATTTAAGTTACTATGTATGGCCTAAACAAGATGGCATTGCAGATGTTGAAAAAAAAATATATATTTTATGGTTCATTAGATCAATGGTACAGGAGAATTTACATTAAATTTTAATGATGTACTTTAAACAAACAATATAAAGTTTAAAAAATAAATTAGTGTATTGTTAACTAGGTACTTATACACTTTACCTCGCATTTTACTTATTTATCATATTTATATAAATTCGCTTCTCAGTTTTAAGAAAGTTAAAGGGACTTGGACTTAAGTTTGTGTGCTTTATTTGTTCCTATTTAGTGAAATGCCTGAGGATATACCAAAGAACATAATATGTAACGTACTTGGCAATGTAGAACAGAAGCTTGTCAATGTCCTTTTGTTATGTTTTTGTTTATGGTATATTTACACACGATTTTTGGGTATTACTAGGTATTCCATAAGTATTACTAGGTATTCAATAGGTATTACTAGGTATTCCATAGGTATTAGCAGTTATAGTTCAAATTTCCCACTAAAATAATGGTTTGGGGAGCGTGGTGCTACCCCTCCCTGTATAGTTGATGGCACCGTTAACAGTGCAAAGTATTGTGAGATTCTAAATGGTTTCGTTCTTAAAGTGAGATTCTAAATGGTTTCCTTCTTAAAAGGCCTTATTTTTTTATATCCAGACGGGTAGCGCTTTCAGCAAGATAATGCAACATGCCATACTTCTGTCTATATTCACGCTTGGATGCAAGAACACCAATTGGCAACAATTCCATGGCCAACAGCTTCACCAGATCTTAGTCCCATTAAAAACATATGTATTGAAGATTGAAGTGGAACGAGTAGCTCCACGAAACAAAGAAGGCTTGACTCGGTTGGTTTTACAGGCCTGGACCACCACCCCCAAACATTATGGCGGTGAGCTAGTTTCGGGTGTACCTGTACGTTTCGTTAAGTGTTTTGAGTTAAATGGAGGTTGAATAACTAAATGAGATGAATTATTTGTTGTGATTTTATAAGTAGTAATAAAAATATATATATACCAAAAAGTTATAACTGTGCATTTTTTTTCCGGATATTTTCAAGGCGGACTATATAAGTAGTGGATTGTATCTTTTACCTTTACCATATACGACATTTATATTTTATTTATTAAATCATGTTTAGTAAATTATTCCCTAAGATATACCTCCAGAGTCGACGTCTTTCTAATCATCATACCCTCGCTTTTCTCTCAACACTCGATATTTTAATAAAATTTGCACCTAAAAGAATTTTTACTAATAATGAAAAATAAGAAACCCCCTCAAGCTAAATCTCTTGGGATCATATCAGATTATAGGTAAAAACGAGGGTAAAAATTACATTTCATAAAATAATTCAGAAAACCGATACCTTGTAAAAAAAAACAGCGGCAATATCGAAAACACTTAAAAACGAGCGAAGTAATCGAATTAGGGTATAAATGACAAAAAAGTCCTAAAATTTAAAGTTCTTTCAAATGTACCTACTTCCGAACTCCCAGCAATCGATTAATAGTTTTTAAGCGTCGAAGGTGTCGCTTTGATGTTATCTTCAAAAAATGCAAAGTGATCCCACCTAACGACGGCTTTTTACGAAATGAGAATATATCCATTCGTTTTTGAGATATAGGCCCTCGGAGTTTTAGGTAGAAACCCTGTATATTAAACATCTACCAACAATAATTTTGTTAAAATTCCACAAATATTGTGGCTCAGTTAAATAACAAAATTTTAATAGGATTTAATGTCAATAAACGAGACAACACAAAAATATGTCGATTGGTAAAAAAGTTTTCGTAATATTAATTCGTGCGGAAAGACTTATTACAGTTACTTTATCGGTAATTAATGCTAAAAATGTCATAGTTCTTGTTTTGCAAAAATCAACTATAAATAAGACTAATTATTTTATAATTTAACTCGTTTTTTGTTTAGGTTACATCAACAAGGCCAACAAATTGAATATGCTTCCATTATATCTGCACCTAAAATTTCCGTTATCAATAACAGAGTTCATTATATTTAAAAAAAATGTATTATTTTCGACGGTTCCATACCTCAAAAAGATAAAAGGAACTCTAACTTATCAGTTTGTTGTTCGCCTGTCTGTTTGTCAACCCTTTACTAAAGGTGACTTAACAGGAAATTTGAACGCGTTTTTCTCAGAACCTGGTTTTTCTACACGGTCTGCACGATTAGATAAACTCTAGGCCAGCTAAGTCTTTAATGGCGGCCGACGCCATATTTTAAACATAGTTGTCAATCTGTGATTTAAAAGTTCCTCAGTATTGATTCTAGGGCTACTTACACCAAAATTAACTTAAGTCTTTCTTCGTTAAGAAAATCTTAAATCCTAAGTTAACCTTAAAATATTGTGTTTTGCACCAACCAGCTTTTAAACAGAGTTAGCTAAGTCTCAAAAAAGCCGACAACACTGCATTTTCCCTAGGTATGTTTGGTAATAGACAAACGTTACACCATTATTTCGTTAAATCAAATGAAATGGGAACGATAAGAGGTGTCTTTAGTTTTCACTGGCTACGCATAAAACAGACTTGAAATTCGCGCAGTTCAGAAATATGTTATTTTCAACGAATAATACAATAGAAACAAGATAGACATAACTTCAAAATAGTTGATCCTACAAGGAACGTATTTTATTTTAAATTACTATTATGTTATAGTATACACGTTACCTACTAATATTATACCGGGTGATGCATGGCTTAGCCGAGATGGCTAAATACTGGCTCCCCTGTACATTTTAGAGAAAAGTTGTATAATAATTTTTTGAAGAGGCCGATATAGTAAACCTATGTGCCAAGTATGAATAAATTTTAATAAGCCAATCCTAACTTATTCAATTAAGTGTGATGGCAAAATTACAAATATTTCATAGTTTAGGACGTTTAGGTAATACAACAAACACCAGCAAATTATTATTTGGCATTGACAAAACGAAAAGTAGCGTCAGTGAGAACATTTTCATTGAAGGCGCTTTAATTATAGGTAAATATGAGCTATTTCATTAAGGAAAAATAACTATGATTAAGTTAAGTTAAGATTGTGTCCATAGGCACTATAATAAATAACTGTAAATGCTCAACTTAGAATAACAATAGAGCTGAAGAAGGGGATAATAGAGATCTTGATATTATACTGCATGTGGATTCTTGGGCAAGCCGTAGGAAAACATGCGTTGCGCAATGTAAAAAAACATAAATATTTTCCTTACAAACATGAAAAACATCAAGAGCTACGGCAAGGCGAAGAAGAAGAAATAATTACAAGATTAAACGAACTTACCTTAAGTGAAGTTCAATCTTGATTATATGTAGCCTCGTTGAAGTAAATAAAACATATGTAGTATCCCTCGTAGAGTGGATCCGAACACACATTTACTAAGAAAAAATCAATATGCCTTCTCAGCTCTAAGCGCGCAATCTTTAACCCAATCATTCTTTTAAAGCTTGATTGTTGCTGTAAGGGGGCCTATTAGGGTTAGGGAGGGACTTTTATTTACTTCAACGAGGCTACATATAATCAAGATTGAACTTCACTTAAGGTAAGTTCGTTTAATCTTGTAATTATATTTGCCTCGTTTCCGTAAATAAAACATATGTAGATATTTAAAGCCTTAAGCAACAATCATTTTTCCCCAGACTTATCAAATCTTTTTATGTAGCACCTATATTCAACAAGAAAACTTATATTATATTATCAAACCAATGATTCATTCACTAAAATCTAAACTATCGAACTTAAATTAAGTTGTTTATTTTGCTGGCGTCAATCCCTGGAGAAAGAAATATACTACATAGTCTTAGTAATACGATACTTTTTTATTTTCTTTTAAATCCACATCCTTAGATAAACGCACAACCAGCTAAGCATTTTAGACATTAGAATTACACAAAATAATAATATTTTAAACATTAAGAACTGTTTCAAGAAAATCTCCTTTTTTGGCTAAAGGCCTTTGATAGAATTTCGCAAAGGTCTGAGATTTAGTGGACCATCCTACGGACCTTTAAATTACGTCAATGTTGACGCCTTTCCGGGCAGCCGCTGATGTAGCGGCGTGTCTGGTACTATGTGCTGTAAAAATATTGTGTCCAAACCCCTTTTGGTTCATATAAATTTTATCCATCTACTTATAGTTTGGGTCGAGACTGCTTTAAGGGGTTTTTTAAAAGCAATAAAAAATTCTGACAGTCAGGTGCTCTTAGATCTTTTGTTATATTTAAATAATGTAAAAGAGTTTTTGCCACACAGACTTGGGGATCAGCATGGAAAAAAGGCAACGTAATTGTTGGTTGAGATCTATTCGGTCCTGACGCCTTTATCCTTTTAACAATTTTAATTTGAAGTTGGTCGTCAAATTTTTCAATATTACAAATTTCTATGGTTCTTAGGTCTGTACACGGTGGCCCGTTGTTAAGGCTAGCAAGGTCGCTAATCTACATGATAATATTTTTAAGGAGATATTGTCATTGGATAGGTTTCGAAGGTAATTTATAACGTTAGATGGGTCCCAATTGGTGTCATATTTGGGTGTGGTAGGTCTAAGGCTGAATCAAGGCTGAATACTCCTTTGAAAAATCTTTTAAGTCTGACATCATGCACAAGGTCCGTGGAAGAGATTAGACTAATAGCAGATCTGTACGAATTTAATGTCCAATAGGATGCTCCCCTTTTAAATTGGGAAGTTAAAAAATTTATCACTAAGGGCACAGATATATTAAACACAAAATTTTTTCCCCTCTTGGCAGAATTGCCACCACAATTTCAGACCCGAATTATATTGGCGAATAGTAGAATCTGTGACAGTGATCTGTGCAGAGGGTGACGGTTTCTATCAAAGAGAGAAGTAATGAGTTACTTGGTTTAAATATAATCAGCTCGCTCTTTAGTAAGGATAGAAAAACCGGAAATCAAGGCTGTGTTGTCCAGTTTGGTACAACGACGATTCCTTCGGCTCTATCTGACATATTTTTTTTTTTTTTTGTAAAAACCGTAATATTAATGAAAAAGGTGGGAATGCGTAAAATTTTAGATATTTCCAAGAAATTGTAAAAGCGTCAACCGCACAGCTATCTGGATCTTTAAACCAAGAAGTAAACTTTTCGCATTTTGTGTTATTTCTAGAAGCAAATAAATCAATATTAGGATATTTCAATTTGCTAACAATTTCTTCGAATGCTTTTGGATTTAATTCCCATTCCGTTTCTACTGGTAATCTTTGAAACTCAAAATCCGCAATATCATTATTTTTTGAGCTAATATAAGAAGCTAAAATAAATAAGTTACGCTGTTCACACTATACCATTGCCATATTCGTCTCGAAAAAGAGTTTAATTCAGGAAATTGAATACTTCTCATACGATTAATATCGGCAATAGCAGTGGTATTATCAATTCTGCACAGAATATTGCAATTTGAAAGACTGTTTGCAAAACAACGTAATCCAAAAAATGCAGCTAAAACTTCTAAATAATTTACATGGAATTATTGTTCCTTTGTATTCCAGTACCCGTGACATCGTTCTTTATTGCAGTATATGCCCCACCACTTCTGGAAGCATCTTTAGATTTTTGTAGAGCTAAAAACTTTTCTCTTTCCAAAAGCTTAGTATAAAGAAAACCATATGGAACTACCGTACCAACGGAATTTAGTGTCCCTATGTATTTTTGAGACAAGGTAATAATTCTCTTTTTCTTTTCTTGAGGCAAAGAAACTGTCATATTCTTTGAATTGTATATAAAAGAGCGAACTGACATTTAGAGTAATTTATAATAAAACCTAATGATTCCAATAAACTAATTGTTTGTAAAATATTATTTGTACAATCTGGTACGGAGGCACCTAAAAGAAGGAAACCATCTAGGTATAACACTGACTGCATTCCTTTTTGTCTATGATAGCTTACAATAGGTTTCATTATTTTAGTAAAAACAAAAGGGGCACAGCTGAAACCAAAAGGTACACATTTAAATTCGTAAAAATTTCCTTTCAATTAAAATCGGAGATATTTCCTATATGACTGAGCAACTGAAACGAGCAAATATGCATCCTTGAGATCCAAGGGTGCAAAAAAAAACAATCTTTTTTAATAAGCCGCGTTACCGTTTTATGCTCTTCTAGTTTGAAATGATAATTTGAGACATATTTGTTTAGAGATTTTAGATTTAAAATCATTCTGTGTGAACAATCTGGCTTTGGTGCTAAAAAAAAACATTTAATAAATATTGTCCCTGGCAAGGTTTAACCTTAGTTAGGGCCTCAATGTTTAAAAATTTATTTATACCCTTTTGTATTTCTTTCAATTGTGTGACCTATGAAGCTCCTTAGGTGCTACAATTTGTACAGGTTTCTTTAACAAAGGTATCTTAAGACCTTTTATCCATGACAATATTATTTTGTCTGAAGTTATATTACACCAAGTATTATAAAATAATGGAAGCCTATATTTTGCCCGCATCCCGTCGTCGGGATACCTGTTGTACCATGCGTCGAGGGTAAGGTTGTTGTGCTTGATAAGTTTGTTGTGCCTGCTTCCACGTCGTTCTTCTTTGTTGGGAAACTGGGGTGAAAGAGTGTTGTCTGCTTTGATAACCCAGGTTTGTAGATCGAAGCAGACTTCTCGAGTTTAAATGCTTTTTTGGGGATATTTGTCGTGGATTTACTAGTAACTCCGCACCCGACTTTTCCAATTCTTTAGCAGACTTTATTCTCTTCCCTAATTTTTCTCCAAAAAGCCAAGTATCTATTGGAGCATTATGAAGGGTCTCCTTCAAGGGTCCTTTAAATCATAGGCGACGAGTTTTGGCCGGGACAGCGTTTCTAGATAAAACACTTCCAACAGAATGCGCCCCGCGTCGCTCAACTTTTCAATATGTTCTTTTTTATCACCCTCATCTAAAAGAAGAGAAGTAACTGTTTGACCAATTGCTGTTAAAGCCACTCCTTTTGGAGATGTGCCAATCTGTTATCTCTAACTAAAACCGTCTGTGATTTCTTTGTCTTTTCTAATGCTGCCTGTACCATGCGATTAAGCTTAAAACAATGGAGATCAGGATGAGGAGAAAAACCAAACCTCTAAAAATCTGACGTCGTGATCTATAGATTTATATAGAAGGTAATATATTTTTGACATCGTGATCAAAAATATTCTGCCATCGTGAGCAGAGGTATGTGGAGGGAATAGATTTTTGACATCGTGATCAAAAATATTCTGCCATCGTGAGCAAAGGTATGTAGAGGGAATCGATTTTTGACATCGTGATCAAAAATATTCTGCCATCGTGAACAGAGGTATGTAGAGGGAATAGATTTTTGACATCGTCATCAAAAATATTCTGCCATCGTGACCAGAGGTATGTAGAGGAAATAGATTTTTGACATCGTGATCAAAAATATTCTGCCATCGTGAGCAGAGGTATGTAGAGGGAATATATTTTTGACATCGTGATCAAAAATATTCTGCCATCGTGAGCAGAGGTATGTAGAGGGAATAGATTTTTGACATCGTGATCAAAAATATTCTGCCATCGTGAGCAGAGGTATGTAGAGGGAATAGATTTTTGACATCGTGATCAAAAATATTCTGCCATCGTGAACAGAGGTATGTAGAGGGAATAGATTTTTGACATCGTCATCAAAAATATTCTGCCATCGTGAGCAGAGGTATGTAGAGGGAATAGATTTTTGACATCGTGATCAAAAATATCCTGCCATCGTGAACAGAGGTATGTAGAGGGAATAGATTTTTGACATCGTGATCAAAAATATTCTGCCATCGTGAACAGAGGTATGTAGAGGGAATAGATTTTTGACATCGTCATCAAAAATATTCTGCCATCGTGAGCAGAGGTATGTAGAGGGAATAGATTTTTGACATCGTGATCAAAAATATTCTGCCATCATAAGCAGACTTACAATCCACTATAGCCGGTACAAAAATTAATACACTTACCTTCTGACGTAGATGAATCAGAAGAACTGCTTTGTATGCGCCTGACACAGCGCCTTTTTGGCTTAGAAGTAATGTCTTGGAGTAATTAGGAAGAAAGCTCCGGAGACCGGGAACGAGAACGCTTTCCTGAAGAACTACGGGAGCGAGAAGAATTCTCCGAAACACTTTGATTCTGTGAATGTAAAAACGACACTTCCCGTTCAAGTTCCAAAAAACGAATTCGTCTTTGTAAATTCGTAAATTATTTTTCCCATCCCGAATTATTTTGTTATCCCGATGAGAATTTTTCGGCATCTTTAAAATAAACTAATCAGTCTAAACACTCAAAACGTAATTTAATACCGCGCACTAATCAACGGGTGTATTCGGCGAAACACACTAAGAAAGAATGATTGGGTTAAAGATTGCGCGCTTAGAGCTGAGAAGGCATATTGATTTTTTCTTAGTAAATGTGTGTTCGGATCCACTCTACGAGGGATACTACATATGTTTTATTTACGGAAACGAGGCAAATATAATAGTATGTAAATGTTCAAAATTACCAGTATTGGAGCTAAGAAAATGAGTATCGCCTTGTAACCTTACAGCAGTAACCTATTTGGACTACAAAATCGGATTGAACCCGCAGTAGAAGTTGTACGCGAAAACCAGGAGATCTGGTATCAAATGGATGGTTGTCCTGCCCATAACTCTCTCATGGTTAGGGAATACTTGCAAAATATTTTTAACGGAAATATTATTGGTCCACAGAATGTAATCCTTTGGCCAGCCAGGTCTCCTGACCATTCGCCAAACGACTTTTTCTGTGGGGTCACTTAAAAAATTTTATTTATAAAGATGTAAAATGTGAAAATCTAGACCAGCTAAAAAACTGTATTTCGTTAGAACGTGACAGAATTTCTCAATATCAACTCAGTAATGTTGGAAACGAATTTTATGATAGGTTAGGATATTGTTTAGCTGTTAATGCAGGATTATTGGAACATTTAATTAATTAATATTTTTGTGAAAATCTGTAGTCTTAAGTATGTTATGATAAATTGAAGGCTTAGTAAGAAAAACATAATGCTGTCTTTTATTTTGGATGTGCGATTGCCGGATTGGTGAATCGAAAATGTCTTTTTAAAGTGAAATAATATTTATTCGTTATGTCCAGCTTTACGTCAAGTTTCCACAATAGCGTCATAGAAATTATTTGCTAGTGTTTGCTGTATTATCTAAACTATGAAAATTTCGTAACTTTGCCATCTAAATGTGTTGAATAAGTTAGGATTGGCTTATTAAAATTTATTCAAACTTGGCACAGGAGTTTATTATATCGGCTTCTTCAAGAAATTATAATACAATTTTTCTCTAAAATGTATAGGGGAGCCAGTATTTAGCCACCTCAAAATTTACATGGGATTTCCTAAGCTCAACTAAGCCATAGTAATGACATAACCCCTGCTTCTTTTTTTGTTCCAAGAACGAAATATTAACGATATCAGGCTCTTAATACGTATCCCTAGTTGAAAATAAAAACTTTTCACATCATATATTGCCAAAGTGCAATAAATAATTCTGCAGGTTCTCAAGTGAACGTTTTTATGTTGTATCTCCTCGGGAAGTAGTGTTTGTGTGTCGGGAAGAAAATAAATTGCAATCCATATTATAGAGTTTGAAATTTTACCTTATATATTTTAGCCACCTCATAATTTACATGGGATTTTCTATGTTGAACTAAGCCATGCATCGTCAGGTATAGTTTTCTAGAAAATTCATTTTCAATTCATTCTTAAAATCTGTCATCGTTAAATATTTTTCCCAAACATCAAAAATTAGTATTTATTATAGTTAAATTGAAGTTAGGAATAAACTAAGAAATCTTTAAGGACTCGAAAACGGCAACTTACATTTAAGAAATCTTTAGCGATGTTAAGTTTTTCTTAAATACTGGCAACAATTTTACTTCTTAAGAGTTAAGAGCGACTTGAGTAGTTCTTAAAAGTTTGGTGCCAGTGGCACTAGAGAACCAAATTTAAGTTCTGTAAAAAGAATGTTACAGAAATGACAAATGGCGTCGGCCGCCATTAAGGACTTAACTACGTATAGACTTTAGGTAGGTACCTATCGAGAACTATTCAATATTTTTAGAGCATTTTTTTCTCTATATACTTTCTCGAGCCATTTCTTTTATATTTTGTATAACAAAATTTTTAATAAAACTTCAAGGGCAAAATTTTTCCATGCCAGAAATTTATTCTTTGTTTTTTTATTAAAAAATGGATACATGCATGCATGCATGTTATATTGGCAACGTCATATTAAAGAATTTGTTTAATTTTTTTAAATCCCCCGATTTAATAACGAGAAATATGGCAAACTGTGAAGCGGCCATTTATTCCACAGACTCTCAGGACGTTACAATTAACAAAAGTCTTTAGTTAAATATATTTTTCCAGCGGCTGGAGGAATGTAACCCCCGAAGTAACCCCTTTTGGTTTCGTACAGAGCCAGGCTTAGTAGATTTAAAAGCAAATAACTTGTGAAAGCTTTAGTTCTAAACTAATTATACAGGGTGTCTAATGTTCGATGGTTTACGGGGTATTTCCGTTATCAGTAAAGATAGAAGGATACGGTTTTTGTGAAACAAAAGATGCTGCAATCAGAATTTTGCTAGTCCTCCTTGTTTTACATATACGGGATGTTTTTGAAAGTTTTACATTTTGGGACACCCCCCATATTTAGGTTACCCTGTAGCTTATCAATGAGAAGACAAATGTTCTTTTTGTAGTTTTTTATGTAGAATCCAGTGACGAAAAAAAACAAACTTGCTTTTTTTTAAATTGGTCAGCCTATATATTTTTTAATAATATAATTTAGTTTATAACAAGCTTCTCAAAAATATACCTATAATACATTATTTTTATTTTTAATATTAACCACAAAATTAACGTTTTAATAAAAAATATATATCATTTTTGTTAGTAGGCCATGATGGGATTTTCAAAAAACTATTACTGGTATAATAATTACTGCAGAAGAAATATATTTTTGACTCCTTAATCTAATTAGCAGTTATATTTCAGTAAAAATAATAACAGTGCATAAATCGAGTTGTGCTTTACTACGTTAAACATTGGGAACAAAAGCTGACAATATATAGAACTTTCTCATAAATATTGCTCAAATTGTTCTCCATTATGCCTTAGACATAGTTCTTATTCGCCTTAATGAATTTAAAATCATAAAAGGCCGCGTTTGTAACTCCCTTAGTGCTCTCTCAGTGGCATTTCTTAAATCTGCAATTGTTTGGTATTGAACAGAATAAATTTTATTTTCAAGGTATCCCTACAAGAAATCCAAAACCGACAAGTCGGGTGACCTTGGTAGCCATCTTACAGGTCCATTAGTTCCAATCCAGTGGCCTGGGAAATTATTGTTTAAGTAGGCCCTGATAATTAGCGCATTGTGAGCTGGTGCTCCATCTTGTTGCAGATGCAAGTTATTGAGACCCGCTAAGGGCACGTCTTCTATTATTTCCGGCACAACGTTTTCCAGAATATCAAAATTATTAATTACATTAAATCTGCTCCCAAATATAATATAAATTATATTGCTTCCTAGTATAAAACATATAACGTTAAAGCCAAACCTGCCTTGCCGTTCGAGTGAAAATATTACCTCCTGATTTTCCTGAGACCAAAACCTCGTATTTTGCCGATTAAATATACCAGCACTGGTAAAATCAGCCTTATCGGACCATATAACGGTTCTTTCAAAATTATTTTCCCTGTTGATATTTTGTAAATGCCAATTGCAGAACTCTATATGGCGCTGTGCATCATCAGGATGTAAGCTCTGTACTAGGTGGAATTTATACGGCTTAAAATTGTGTTTTTTTAGGATTGTATGAACTACTCCGACCGAACCTTCTGCAGCTAGTTCTGCAAGAACTAGCTGGATTTGTTTCAATTGAAGCTAAAACATTTATTTCACCAGTCTCGCGGTTTTAGAAAATGAACCGTGTTCAATTAAATTTGATTTCATCCTTAGAAAAATTCTTTTATCCGGCTGTCGCCTTTCGGGATATCTAAAAGTAATTTAAGAAATTTAATGAATCTTCATAGAGATACTACAAAAAAGCGCATATTTACCGATTGAAACACACTTCTAATGCGTCATCTGCATTTTCATTACAATGGACATAACAAACGAGCATGTCGTATTTTTCATTATTTTCGAAATTTACATTTTCTGCCATAATTAGGACAAACTGATTTTTTACTATTAATTAGATATTTTGAAACAACTTAAAGAAGCCTGAATACTCTGACAGAAACTAAGAAAGTTCTTAATATGGCATAAATGACTGTGTTCTTTTCTTTTTTTAAATAGCCGTTATGGCCTACTAACAAAAAATGTATATTTTTTAATAAAACGTAAATTTCGTGCTTAATATTAAAAATATCAATAAGGTGTTATATATTTCTGAAAAGCTTGTAATCAACTAAATTAAATTATTAAAAAATATATAGGGCGGCCCATTTAAAACAAAAGCAAGTTTGTTTTTTTTTTTCTCAGAAACTATTGAACGTAGAAAAAATCTGAGTACGTCACTAGATTCTACGTAAAAAACTACAAAAAGAACGTTTCAAGTACCTAACCTAAATATGGGGGTGACCCAAAATGTAATATTTTCAAAAACATCCCGTATATTAAAAACAAGGACTAGAAAAACTTCGATTGCGGCATTTTTTGTTTCCCAAAAATAGCACAGTGCTGCGAAAACCGTATCCTTATATCTTTGCTAACAACGGAGATACCCCGTAAAACCATCGAAAACTGGACACCCTGTACAGGGTGGTAATAAATGACCAGTAGACATTTAAAGGAGTGATAGTGCTAGTCAAAATAGGAAAAAAAATACTTATTAATATGCGGTCAAGAAGGCTTCATTTTTGATAAACAGGGTGCCGAAGCTTTAATTTTTTTTTGTTTTTCTCGTGTTTCTCCCACATTTTCCGAGATAATTATTTTAAACTTGAAATAAAATGAAATAAAATGTCTAAATTGTCAGAGGCAGTATAGGTAGTCGTCGATGCAAACCAAGTATTATCCAAGTAACAAAATTTAAAAGTAGTTGGCTGGGACAGCTCATATTTTATTCTCCGTTTGTTAACTTTCTTGACGCTTAAGCTGGATTTATAAACTCGAAAAGTTGGTGAGGTTAAAGTTATGATCAAGTTTGTGAGGTTAGATATTCCGAACTCCGAGCATAAAAATTGGTTATCTCGAACTACTCGGGAAGTTTTCGAACCTTACATAAGCTTTATATAAACAACATGAACCAGTGTATAAATGGAACTGAGTGTTCTTTTTAGTTTAAATTAAACTTTTATTTCCAACACCAACTGAACCTCAACCTCGCCAACTTTTCGAGTTTATAAATCCAGCTTTAATGTCAAATAGTTGTGTTAGTTGATGTTTCTAAAGTTAGTTAGAGCTATTTAATGACGGTTGAGTTTACAAACCAAGAGTACCTATGTCGACATGCATTTATTTATGGTTTTGCCAATGGTAATTATATTGAAGCTAAACGACTCTATCGGCAGCATTATCCAAATCGATCTCTTTTTACACAGGTACACATTCGACTGTGCAAAAATAAAACTTTCAAGAAATCCACTTATTTCGCAGGTTACACATCGCACTGTAAGAACTGTTTGAGGAAGCAGTCCTGAATGCTGTAGAAAACGAATCAGGTACAAGTACAAGAAAAATTGCGACAACTTTAAACATTTCATCTAGTTTGAAAAATTTCGATGGATATTTGGTGTATCTTTACCATATCAAGACAGTCCTAGCTTTTTTCCCACGCGATTTTCCACCCAGATTAAATTTTTGCCAGTGGTTCACGCAAATGTTGGCCCAAAATCCATTGTTCGGAAATAAAATTTTATTTAGTGATGAAGAAAGTTTTTGGAAAAATACAATCAGAAATTTTCTTAACAATCATTTTTGGGCAGAAGAGAATCCTCATGCGATAGTTGAAAGTCATTTCCAGTATCAGTATACAGGGTGTCTCTAAAAGGTCTGTACAAAATCTGAGCACATATTCCTGAGGCCAAAATAAGGCGATTTAAAGCAATTTACCTTAGTCCGAAATTGCTCCGTTTCCGAGATACAGGGTGGTAAAGTAAAAAAATTAAAATAGAATTTTTTAAAATTAATGGACATTTTTTAACGTATTACTTTAAAACTTGGTACCCGGGGTTTTTTTTGGGATGCAAAACCCGAATACGGACACCTTTTCACTGTGGCCATTAGAGGGCGCTTTACAATGCACTTCTTATGGTTTAGAATGGCCATAACTTATTTATCAGTGGTTTTTTCCTTTTTTTGTTAAGGAACTAATTTTTTGAACATTTTGAAACAAAAAAGGTACTCTTGTTATCTCCGTTAAATTAAGCCGTTTTTGAGATATTTTTCGGTTTCTAGCGTTCGATGACGCACCGGAATATTTTAATTATTCTGAATAAAAAATGTTTGCTGTTATCTTTGAGGATGAAATGTGGTCAGTAGCAGTGGAAAATGTGTTTTTTTTAGATACTTTTTTGGAGTGTCACATTCAAAAATCCTCGGATTTTTTACCAGTTTGATAAACACCTTTAAATTTTTTTTTGCAACAGACTATTTAAATGTAAACATTTTTCGTATTTTAAGAATTTTCGCTATCAGTCTATGTTGTTTACAGTAAGTGTTTCAGTAAGAATTTGCCAATGCAAGAATAAATAAGGTGTTTGAAACGTGTTAGTTAAATTTTAAATTGACTGTAAAGATGGCTGAAGGATACAGTTCTGCAGAAATGACGGATATGCTATTGGATTTTGGGTATTGTGAAGGAAATGGCCGCGAAAGTGTTAGGGTATACCAGGGAGATATCCAAATCGGCGCATACCAACCAAACCATCAAACATTTGCTGCTATTGAGAGACGCCTTCGCGAAACCGGTAGCTTCACTCCTTTAACTGCCAATTATGGACGGCAACGTGCAATAAGGACTTCTGAGGTTGAGAAACAGATTTTGGAAAGAATTGCTGAAGATCCAAAATGAAGCACCAGACGCTTAGGTTTAGAGGTAGGAGTATCCAAGGATGTAGTCCATAGAACATTAAAAGAACAGCAGTGTTGGAAAACTCGTTCCAACAATTACTTAAAAATAGGAAGAAAAAATAATTATCCGATGACGCTGTCTAAAAATTCAAACTTCTTACATTTGTATAATAAATTCTATTACGACGATAACAATTTGAAGTTTGTCCCCAATTTATGGGGTTAATAGCTCTGTACTCTTCGGTGTATCGCGCTTTCTTTGTTCAATACACTAATATTTTTAAAATTCTTCATTTAAATATACCTTGAGACAGGCCGTCGGCTAGCAAATAGACGCGTAAAAGATATCCCTTCGCCCTGCAGACCCCTGGTCGCTTCCTTAAAAATTGCGTCGCAATATGGGTAGTTGCAATGAGGAGTGGGTAAATAGTTAGCATCTTCTCTTGTTATGTGACGGTACGTTTTCTTAGTTTTAGATACGCTCGCTCGGGAAGTAACCCGAATCTTTGTTTTGAAACGTTGTTAATTGCTTGGCGTGCGACAATAATTATTCTCATCACTCTCAAGTCAAAGCTGATGAAAGATTAGTCTCCGTTACAAGCACTCACGTGATTTTATGGTACTTTTCTTCAGGTACATGATCTCCCTTCACGTCCTGAGATGCTTGCAGTAATATAATTAAAAGGTACAATTATTAAACTATTTTATTTTCGATGCGATACAAGCAGCCTACAGAGCCAAAACGCTCAATGGACAAATAACTGTACAGTGTTTGCAGTTCATATTCACAGAAAGACATTGTGTGTAAGAAAACTTTTTTTTTTGTTGTTTGTTCCTCTCCGAAGAACATTTACACTCAGGTAGAACTATTTAATGGATCAACGATCAACTACCAATTGTTCTTTGAAACTAAATTTGAGTGCAGTTCTGCACATAAGTTTTTTACTTTCAGCACTTTCTTTGAACTACCTAGCATGTAATGTGTTGTTAATTTTGTGATGTTCAGTAATTTTAAGATTATTCCCTACAATAAGACTGACGTGTTTAAATTAATTAGTGTAGTATCGTCATCAAGTCAAAGTTTTCTATTTTATTTCATTTCATTTAGATTTCATTTAGTTTTAAGTATGTTACTTATGTTCAGTCGGAACAAATAAAATGTAAGTACTATCGAAAGGATTTCGTTATGTTTCTAAATTGTCATTTCGAGTGGAATTTTCGACTTCTGCAAAACTTGTTAGAAATAAATTGAAGGTTCAATAAAATGGATTTTGAGTTATAATTTCAAACATAACAATTACCTAATAATAATTTAGAACCAGCCCATACAGTTGCTTGGTTGTCTGTATATGCAGCAACTACTCTGCGATGATGTGCAGGTGAATTTTATAGTTCCCCTTCATACTATTGTTGGTCCTTCGAGCCGGATATTTGAAATTTTCTCTTGTAATATCTATACTCGTATTTATACACATAACCTTTAAATTTGTGAATTTAAAATAAAAAATATCTACTCTTATTGAATCTTCTCTCTCTCTCTCTCTCTCTCTCTCGCACTCTTATGTAAGATATAGGTTTGAACTTATACTGATTAATTTAGTGATTTTTGTTTTTATTTATTATGGTTGTAGTTGCTCTAAAGTGTGAGGGCTGCTTGTACACACGTTTATAGGATTTGATATCGTATATCGCCAGCTCTGTTTGATAAAAAGTTAAAATGACGGAAGTTGAAAAGTTCATTAGGATTCGCGGTGGACATAAAGGTATCATTACGCGTGTCGCTAATTGGTATGGTGATAATCAAGATACGGAAGTGAGTATTTGTCAGTTTAAAGTACGTCTAGACCTTTTAAATAAAGCTTTCTCTAATTATGATGTAGTTCAAAGGCAAATTGAACTAATTAACTCTGATGATAATGATCGTCAAAATGTGGAAGAACAATTTTGTGATTTACACGCTCTCCTTGAAAGTAAAATGAATTCTCTTCTAGTGGCACAAAATGCACGTGCGCAGATCCCTCCTCCTGATACATTGCAATCACAAGTTGTGGCGCAACCATTGCCTCAAGTTAGGTTACCGGAAATTCATATTAATGTTTTTAAAGGGGACATATCTCAATGGACATCTTTCTATCAATTGTTTACATCACTTATAAGAAACAATCTATTACTGTCTGATATTCAGAAATTTATCTATTTAAAGTCCTTTTTAAAAGAGGAACCGCTCAAATTGATTGATACTCTAGCTGTCACAAATGAGAATTATGACACCGCAGTAAAGATTTTAAGAAGTAGATATGAAAATAAAAGTGTCCTTATAAATAAACACTTAGTAACCCTATTAGAAACACCGACTCTCACAAAAGTAAATGTCCACAACTTAGAGAATTTGCCACAAATTGCGAACGAAATTTAAAATCTCTCGAAAATTTGCAATTGACATTTGAAGAACTCTATAGTTTAATTATTGTTCATTTATTAGAAAAAAAAATGGATTTTGTTTCACGAAAGGCTTTCGAGTCACAAAGAGATTTCGATGAGATTCCGACAATGAAGGAAATGTTTGAATTTCTAGATGATCGCTGTATATACTGTCCTCGAGAATTTAGCTAGTGTAGAAGGCACAACGCCGACGGGAAAAAAGTATACTTGTGGCAAATTCAAAAGTTTACCTGTTGGTAGGCACAGTTTTATTAAATCAAAGGGGTTTTGCTTTAATTGTTTAGGCTCCCAGCACCAATCAGGACAATGTCAGACTACTCAAACTTGCTCTGTATGTTCTAAAAGACATCATTCACTATTGCATCTTTCAAAAAATAATAGTTATATGCAATCTCAAAATAATCAAAATACAGGTACTGATATTTTTAAAAACAAAAATAATTTACAACCCCCTTATACCAGTCGGGAAATTCGTAAAGATGTCCTGCAACCTCCCATCAAAATAAAAATCAATCCTCTTTTCACAGAGGCCCACAAGAATCTAATAATTCTAATGATAATACAAATCTTCGAAATTTGCGTACTGATTACTCTCAACCCGCAGTACAAGGTCACAATTCTGGACAGTCACAAACTCAACCCAGTCCTGAAGTCTCTCAATCGTTTTCGGCCGTTTCTACTAAAATTTCTTATGTACTTTTAGCTACAGCGGAAGTATATGTTTATAACACTCAAAGTGTACGCATTTTGGTTAGAGCTTTATTGGACAATGGGATGCAGAACTCCTTTGTAACTCAAGAATTGGTAAATAAACTCGGAAAGGGAACTTGTGATAGACAACTTCACATTACAGGTCTTTCACAAATAGGTTCTACGACGAGTACAATGATTGATTTAGTAATACATTCCAAGGCTCGTCTTCGATAAAAATTTAATTTGTCTTGCGCATTACTATCCAACATTACGTGTCCGCTTCCTCAAGTTAATATAGATATTTCTAAGCTCAGAATACCTCAACATGTTGACTTAGCTGATCTCGAATTCGGAACCTCTCGAAAAATTGACATGTTGATAGGCGCAGACCTATATTATTCTCTCTTATTGCAAGGTGTAATTCAATTTGGTAGACACCTCCCCGTGCTCCAGGAAACTTATTTGGGATGGGTGGTCGCTGGATGCGTACCTTAAAATTTATTGATTACTCTCAGAAACGCACTGCTGAGTACTAATCTCTCGCCTGCCTCAGGCAATAATGTGTCTCTTTTTCTCCAAATTGAGGAACAGTGAAAACTTGTTAGAAATAAATTGAAAAGTTCAATAAAATAGACTTTGAGTTATAATTTGAAACAACAATTAATAACAATTTAGAACCAGCTCATACAGTTGCTTGGTTGTTTGTACAGGGACATTTTTTTAAGTGTCTCACCCGATTGGCGATTTTCCTGCTGACTATCATAAAAAACAAGTAACATATTTCTGAATGATTTTCGATAAGGAAGCCGAATTTAATGTAAAAAAATACATAGATTTACAAATTTGACAGATGAGACGCCATTTTGAATTTTCTTAAATGGCAACCCCCATAAATAACCACACGATTGGATTGCATTTGGCGATCCGATTCTAAAACTATATAGTTGTTGACACTTATTTTCAGCCGTTTCGGAATTAATTTGCCTCCATCGATTTTGTCTTTTAAGTGTGTCACCCCTTTAATAAATAGACCTTCTAAGCTGAACACCTTAATTTTTTTCACAGTGACATAATTTCGCGTGAGCAAGCGATCTACGCTATAGTCAAATCCGACAGATGTCAAAAAGTGACAGATACAACGCCATTTTGAATTTTTTTAAATGGCAACCCCCATAAATAACCACACGATTGGATTGCATTTGGCGATCCGATTCTAAAACTATATAGTTGTTGACACTTATTTTCAGCCGTTTCGGAAATACGGGCGTTCCCAATTTGCCTCCATCGATTTTGTCCTTTTAAGTGTCTCACCCCTTTAATAAATAGACTTTCTAAGCTGAACGCCTTAATTTTTTTCACAGTGACATAATTTCGCGTGAGCAAGCGATCTACGCTATAGTCAAATCCGACAGATGTCAAAAAGTGACAGATACGACGCCATTTTGATTTTTTTTTAATGGCAACTCTCATAAATAACTACACGATTGAATTGCATTTGGCGATCCGATTCTAAAAGTATATAGTTGTTGATACTTATTTTCAGCCGTTTCGGAAATACGGGCGTTCCTAATTTGCCTCCATCGATTTTGTCTTTTAGTGTCTCACCCCTTTAATAAATAGACCTTCTAAGCTGAACACCTTAATTTTTTTCACAGTGACATAATTTCGCGTGAGCAAGCGATCTACGCTATAGTCAAATCCGACAGATGTCAAAAAGTGACAAATACAACGCCATTTTGAATTTTCTTAAATGGCAACCCCCATAAATAATCACACGATTGGATTGCATTTGGCGATCCGATTCTAAAACTATATAGTTGTTGACACTTATTTTCAGCCGTTTCGAAAATACGGGCGTTCCCAATTGCCTCCATCGATTTTGTCTTTTAAGTGTCTCACCCCTTTAATAAACAGACTTTCTAAGCTGAACGCCTTAATTTTTTTCACAATGTCATAATTTCGCGTGAGCAAGCGATCTACGCTATAGTCAAATCCGACAGATGTCAAAAAGTGACAGATACGACGCCATTTTGAATTTTCTTAAATGGCAACCCCCATAAATAACCACACGATTGGATTGCATTTAGCGATCCGATTCTAAAACTATATAGTTGTTGACACTTATTTTCAGCCGTTTCGGAAATACGGGCGTTCCCAATTTGCCTCCATCGATTTTGTCTTTTAAGTGTCTCACCCCTTTAATAAATAGACTTTCTAAGCTGAACACCTTAATTTTTTTCACAGTGACATAATTTCGCGTGAGCAGGCGATCTACGCTATAGTCAAATCCGACAGATGTCAAAAAGTGACAGATACGACGCCATTTTGATTTTTTTTAAATGGCAACTCTCATAAATAACTACACGATTGAATTGCATTTGGCGATCCGATTCTAAAAGTTTATAGTTGTTGATACTTATTTTCAGCCGTTTCGGAAATACGGGGGTTCCTAATTTGCCTCCATCGATTTTGCCTTTTAAGTGTCTCACCCCTTTAATAAATAGACCTTCTAAGCTGAACACCTTAATTTTTCTCACAGTGACATAATTTCGCGTGAGCAAGCGATCTACGCTATAGTCAAATCCGACAGATGTCAAAAAGTGACAGATATAACGCCATTTTGAATTTTCTTAAATGGCAACCCCCATAAATAACCACACGATTGGATTGCATTTGGCGATCAGATTCTAAAACTATATAGTTGTTGACACTTATTTTCAGCCGTTTCGGAAATACGGGCGTTCCCAATTTGCCTCCATCGATTTTGTCTTTTAAGTGTCTCACCCCTTTAATAAATAGACTTTCTAAGCTGAACACCTTAATTTTTTTCGCAGTGACATAATTTCGAGTGAGCAAGCGATCTACGCTATAGTCAAATCCGACAAATGTCAAAAAGTGACAGATACGACGCCATTTTGAATTTTTTTAAATGGCAACTCTCATAAATAACTACACGATTGAATTGCATTTGGCGATCCGATTCTAAAAGTATATAGTTGTTGATACTTATTATCGGCCGTTTCGGAAATACGGCGGTTCCTAATTTGCCTCCATCGATTTTGTCTTTTAAGTGTCTCACCCCTTTAATAAATAGACCTTCTAAGCTGAACACCTTAATTTTTTTCACAGTGACATAATTTCGCGTGAGCAAGCGATCTACGCTATAGTCAAATCCGACAGATATCAAAAAGTGACAGATACAACGCCATTTTGAATTTTCTTAAATGGCAACCCCCATAAATAACCACAAGATTGGATTGCATTTGGCGATCCGATTCTAAAACTATATAGTTGTTGACACTTATTTTCAGCCGTTTCGGAAATACGGGCGTTCCCAATTTGCCTCCATCGATTTTGTCTTTTAAGTGTCTCACCCCTTTAATAAATAGACTTTGTAAGCTGAACACCTTAATTTTTTTCACAGTGACATAATTTCGCGTGAGCAAGCGATCTACGCTATAGTCAAATCCGACAGATGTCAAAAAGTGACAGATACGACGCCATTTTGATTTTTTTTTAATGGCAACTCTCATAAATAACTACACGATTGAATTGCATTTGGCGATCCGATTCTAAAAGTATATAGTTGTTGATACTTATTTTCAGCCGTTTCGGAAATACGGGGGTTCCTAATTTGCCTCCATCGCTTTTGTCTTTTAAGTGTCTCACCCCTTTAATAAATAGACCTTCTAAGCTGAACACCTTAATTTTTTTTACAGTGACATAATTTCGCGTGAGCAAGCGAAAATAAGTGTCAACAACTATATAGTTTTAGAATCGGATCGCCAAATGCAATCCAATCGTGTGGTTATTTATGGGGGTTGCCATTTAAGAAAATTCAAAATGGCGTCGTATCTGTCACTTTTTGACATCTGTCGGATTTGACTATAGCGTAGATCGCTTGCTCACGCGAAATTATGTCACTGTGAAAAAAATTAAGGTGTTCAGCATAGAAAGTCTATTTATTAAAGGGGTGAGACACTTAAAAGACAAAATCGATGGAGGCAAATTGGGAACGCCCGTATTTCCGAAACGGCTGAAAATAAGTGTCAACAACTATATAGTTTTAGAATCGGATCGCCAAATGCAATCCAATCGTGTGGTTATTTATGGGGGTTGCCATTTAAGAAAATTCAAAATGGCGTCGTATCTGTCACTTTTTGACATCTGTCGGATTTGACTATAGCGTAGATCGCTTGCTCACGCGAAATTATGTCACTGTCAAAAAAATTAAGGTGTTCAGCTTAGAAAGTCTATTTATTAAAGGGGTGAGACACTTAAAAGACAAAATCGATGGAGGCAAATTGGGAACGCCCGTATTTCCGAAACGGCTGAAAATAAGTATCAACAACTATATTATAGTTTTAGAATCGGATCGCCAAATGCAATCCAATCGTGTGGTTATTTATGAGAGTTGCCATTTAAAAAAATTTAAAATGGCGTCGTATCTGTCACTTTTTGACATCTGTCGGATTTGACTATAGCGTAGATCGCTTGCTCACGCGAAATTATGTCACTGTGAAAAAAATTAAGGTGTTCAGCTTAGAAAGTATATTTATTAAAGGGGTGAGACACTTAAAAGACAAAATCGATGGAGGCAAATTGGGAACACCCGTATTTCCGAAACGGCTGAAAATAAGTGTCAACAACTATATAGTTTTAGAATCGGATCGCCAAATGCAATCCAATCGTGTGGTTATTTATGAGAGTTGCCATTTAAAAAAATTCAAAATGGCGTCGTATCTGTCACTTTTTGACATCTGTCGGATTTGACTATAGCGTAGATCGCTTGCTCACGCGAAATTATGTCACTGTGAAAAAAATTAAGGTGTTCAGCTTAGAAAGTCTATTTATTAAAGGGATGAGACACTTAAAAGACAAAATCGATGGAGGCAAATTGGGAACGCCCGTATTTCCGAAACGGCTGAAAATAAGTGTCAACAACTATATAGTTTTAGAATCGGATCGCCAAATGCAATTCAATCGTGTAGTTATTTATGAGAGTTGCCATTTAAAAAAATTCAAAATGGCGTCGTATCTGTCACTTTTTGACATCTGTCGGATTTGACTATAGCGTAGATCGCTTGCTCACGCGAAATAATGTCACTGTGAAAAAAATTAAGGTGTTCAGCTTAGAAAGTCTATTTATTAAAGGGGTGAGACACTTAAAAGACAAAATCGATGGAGGCAAATTGGGAACGCCCGTATTTCCGAAACGGCTAAAAATAAGTGTCAACAACTATATAGTTTTAGAATCGGATCGCCAAATGCAATCCAATCGTGTGGTTATTTATGAGAGTTGCCATTTAAAAAAATTCAAAATGGCGTCGTATCTGTCACTTTTTGACATCTGTCGGATTTGACTATAGCGTAGATCGCTTGCTCACGCGAAATTATGTCACTGTGAAAAAAATTAAGGTGTTCAGCTTAGAAAGTCTATTTATTAAAGGGGTGAGACATTTAAAAGACAAAATCGATGGAGGCAAATTGGGAACGCCCGTATTTCCGAAACGGCTTAAAATAAGTGTCAACAACTATATAGTTTTAGAATCGGATCGCCAAATGCAATCCAATCGTGTAATTATTTATAAGAGTTGCTATTTAAAAAAATTCAAAATGGCGTCGTATCTGTCACTTTTTGACATCTGTCGGATTTGACTATAGCGTAGATCGCTTGCTCACGCGAAATTATGTCACTGTGAAAAAAATTAAGGTGTTCAGCTTAGAAAGTCTATTTATTAAAGGGGTGAGACACTTAAAAGACAAAATCGATGGAGGCAAATTGGGAACGCCCGTATTTCCGAAACGGCTGAAAATAAGTGTCAACAACTATATAGTTTTAGAATCGGATCGCCAAATGCAATTCAATCGTGTAGTTATTTATGAGAGTTGCCATTTAAAAAAATTCAAAATGGCGTCGTATCTGTCACTTCTTGACATCTGTCGGATTTGACTATAGCGTAGATCGCTTGCTCACGCGAAATTATGTCACTGTGAAAAAAATTAAGGTGTTCAGCTTAGAAAGTCTGTTTATTAAAGGGGTGAGACACTTAAAAGACAAAATCGATGGAGGCAAATTGGGAACGCCCGTATTTTCAAAACGGCTGAAAGTAAGTGTCAAAAACTATATAGTTTTAGAATCGGATCGCCAAATGCAATTCAATCGTGTAGTTATTTATGAGAGTTGCCATTTAAAAAAATTCAAAATGGCGTTGTATCTGTCACTTTTTGACATCTGTCGGATTTGACTATAGCGTAGATCGCTTGCTCACGCGAAATTATGTCACTGTGAAAAAAATTAAGGTGTTCAGCTTAGAAAGTCTATTTATTAAAGGGGTGAGACACTTAAAAGACAAAATCGATGGAGGCAAATTGTGAACGCCCGTATTTCCGAAACGGCTGGAAATAAGTGTCAACAACTATATAGTTTTAGAATCGGATCGCCAAATGCAATCCAATCGTGTCGTTATTTATGGGGGTTGCCATTTAAGAAAATTCAAAATGGCGTCTCATCTGTCAAATTTGTAAATCTATGTATTTTTTGACCTTAAATTCGGCTTCCTTATCGAAAATCATTCAGAAATATATTATTTGTTTTTTATGATAGTCAGCAGGAAAATCGCCAATCGGGTGAGACACTTAAAAAAATGTCCCTGTACATGCAGCAACTACTCTGCGATGATGTGCAGGTGAATTTTATTATTCTCCTTCAAGCAGCTTCATCCATACCATATCCAAAAGGTACAAGACCTTTTGGCTCCGGATCTCGATCAACGATTGGACTTCTATCGATTTATTACCGAACAATAACAACAGGATGTGAATTTTGCTAAGCACATTTTATTTACTGACGAAGCATGTTTTACAAGAAGTGGTGTAACCAACTTACATAACGAACATGTTTATGCTGAGGAAAATCCGCATGCCACGAAAGTAACTCACTATCAACATGAGTTTAAAATTAATGTGTGAGCAGGAATCATTGGCAATTTCATTCTTGGTCCTGTCATTTTACCGCCACGACTAAATGGTGTGGATTATTAGAATATTTACAAAATACGCTGCCAGATTTATTAGAACATTTGCCATTACAACTTCGACAAGATATGTGGTTTATGCATGACGGTGCTCCACCACATTTTAGTTTAAATGTCTGCAATTATTTGCATCGACAGTATCCAAACAGATGGATCGGTAGAGGAAATGACGCTCCTGTAAAGTGGCCGCCACGCTCACCGGATATGACTCCGTTGGATTATTTTTTATGGGAGTCTTTAAAAATGATGGTATACTCCAGACCGATTGATAATAAAGAGGAATTGTAGGGAAGAATTTAAAATGCAGTCAACATATTAAAAAACAATGCGGAATTGATGCAAAGAGTAAATGCAAACTTTTTACGTCGTATTAATCTTTGTACTTATGTTAAAGGAGGTAATTTTGAACAATTACTAAGTTTATGCTAATTACATTTACTTTTAAAATAAAATTATTCCTCATTTAATTAAAAAAAAAATCCATACTCAAATTCTTCCTGCAAAACTTGCTGTAACTAACCCAAGTGGAACATTTTTTCCTGCCGAAAATTTACTAATAGCGGAATTTTTTATTCAAAATAATTTAAATATTCCGGTGCGACATCAAATACTAAAAACCGAAATATCTCAAAAACGGCTTACTTTAGAGGATATTCACAAGAGTACCTTTTTTGTTTTAAAATGTTCAAAAAATCAGTTCCGTAACAAGAAAAGGGAAAAACTACACTGATAAAAAAGTTATGGCCATTCTAAACCATAAGGAGTGCATTGTGAAGCGCCCTCTAATGGCCACAGTAAAAAGGTATTCGGGTTTTGTATCCCAAAAAACCCCCGGGTACCAGGTTTTAAAGTAATACGTTAAAAAATGTTCATTAATTATTTTAAAAAATTCGATTTTTATTTTTTAACTTTACTACCCTGTATCTCGGAAACGGAGCAATTTCGGACAAAGGTAAGTTGTTTTAAATCGCCTTATTTTGGCCTCAGGAATATGTGCTCAGATGTTGTACAGACCTTTTAGAGACACCCTATATAGTAAATGTGGGGGCTGGCCATTATTGGAGACTATTTAATGGGGCCATTTTTTCTGCCAGGAAGATTAAACGGGCAAAATCGGCAATTTTTAGAAGAGGAACTCGGTGCTGTTAGAAGAGGTATCACTTGATCTAAGAAACCAATCGTGGTTTATGCATGATGGGGTATCGCCACATTTCAGTTTGGTGGTAAGGGAGTTTCTAAATCAACACGTCGAGATGGACCTCAGCCATGGGCCCCCAATTGGAATTGACAGACAGAGGAAGATTTGAGGAACTGAATTATAGCTTCATGCGGAATAATACGCAATACCTACTCCTGGGATATTCGAGAAAGTTTGTCAGTCTATGAGACGATGAGTTGATTCCTGCATATTAGCAAGAGGAGGTAATTTTCAGCTGGTCCTATACCTTTTTAGTTTGTCGTATAACGTCAGAATTAAGGCGGCGTATATTTCTATATTTTTAGGGAAATTTTGATCTGACAACATCAAGAAATGTGTCCTTTTAAAAATTGAGATTAAAAAAAAATCAAACATTTGTATTGAATAAAAATTGGTACACGTGTTCATTTTTTTATTTACAGGTGTCCTAGTCTTAAAATTGCAAAATTTTTTATTAATTCCTGAACTAAAAAAATAAAATAAACTAGAAAACGATACGATACGATAAAAATGTAGGGAACTAGAAAGAATGAAAAAAGAACGGGGAGTCAAAATATGATATTAGCATCTATACAGGGTATCCCAAACGAAAGTTCAGGAGAGTGAAAGTGTTGGTAGCGCTAAAAATGCAATGTTCTGCTATACTGCCTCTGACAATTTAGACATTTTATTGTATATACTCCAACAACTAATAAATGTACCAAATTTGAAAAAATTATCTCGGAAAATATGGGAGAAAACGAAAAAAAAACTCAAAGTTTTGACACTCTGTGTATCAAAAATGACGCCTTTTTGACGGCATGTTTATAAGTATTTTTTTTATAATTTGACAAGCACTATCACTTATCTACGTACACCCTGTAGATTTTACAAAAGTTTCACTTATAAATCACCCTGAATATTATTGGAACCTCTAACTGTTAGGTCGGATTACCGAAAACAAGATGGCACAAACATTAAAAATACCACCACTTAAGAAACAAAGTTGTACCAGAAAGTATAAATTTAATTAGCAGATTTAACAGTTTCTACCAGTTAAACTTCAGAAATCCGTAAAATATGAAAACGAACGTCAAAAGTTGTTGCGCCAGGGAATTGAAAGAAGCCAAAATCCCCGGGAGAAGCTCAATTTAACTTTGTTCCCCATACATTTTTTATTGGACAATGAAAAACATATTCCATTTTATAGGTCACTTAAAGAAAAGCGGCTTATACCAAAGTTGATGTCATATTGTAAAATCTTCAGTATTTATAATATTACGGTTGAAACTCAAAAAGTTTTTTTCGTCACATTTCAATATCGTCTGCAAAAACTATACCCTGAGGTAGTGGCAGCTCCTGCATAAGAGCTGCAAAACTGCAGAAGCATCAAACTTTTAACCCAATAACCAAAACCATCAGTGAATACCGGTTAATAAATTTTAAATCGTATTATAATTATAATTTCCACTATACTGATACCTGAACTTAATTATTTTAACTAATTCTACACCAAATGCCCGAAGTATACAACCGAGTATGGCGCAATAAACCGTAGGCACGATCAAGCGATCCGCCCATTCCTATTCTATGCATCCACCGAGTCCTGATAGTGCCACAAAACTTAAGAGGTTGCCTTGACTAGTTCTACACCAAATGCCCAAAGTGTACAACCGAGTATGGCGCAATAAACCGTAGGCACGATCAAGCGATCCGCCCATTCCTATTCTATGCATCCACCGAGTTCTGAGAGTGCCACAAAACTTAAGAGGTTGCCTTGACTAGTTCTACACCAAATGCCCAAAGTGTACAACCAAGTATGGCAAATTAAACCGTAGGCACGATCAAGCCATCCGCCCATTCCTATTCTATGTATCCACCGAGTACTAATAGCGCCACAGAAGAGGTTGACAGCGCATTTGTCTCCTAGATTTATAGAATAGCGAAGTGAGTCGAACATATACGGCTGGGTGTGTTACAATAAGCCGATTATGTTGGGTTCAGTGCTGCAAATTATTTCAGTTCCGGCTAGTTATCGGTATTCGTATCATCGGGCTAAGGGTTATATTTTTTCTTGTCATTTGTTCTACTTATTGGGTTATAGCCCTTTGTCCTTTAGTTCTTGTGACATTTAAAACTATTGCCACGTAATACTGTGACCATCCATCCTGGATTAAAGCAATGGTTTTGACAACATCAGTCGGAGACATATCCATTTTTAAAAGTAAGAAGACAACTCAGAAGTAACACACATTTACAAAAAATTATTTGATTGCTTTTGAAAGCCGTAAATGACATGTCCGAGTATGGGATGATTCAACAAAACTGTCACTGTCATCCTCCATAGCAATCTAAGTTCTTCCTACAGAAAAATTATTAGATTGAAATTGCAATGATTTAAAAAAAAAAAACATATTTTCCACAAAAATAAAGATATCGAGTTGAACCAAAAACAAACATGTTAAGAATAGATGTGACTTGATTATTAAAACTTAATTTAGGACAATATACTGTTTCGCCACTCCACAGAGTGTCTTAAACTTATGGTGAAAAACATATTTTTGTTTAAACCTGTATATTAAAAACGTACGTCTGTTTTTTAGTAAATTTTTAAAATTCTTCATTAATTTATCT
The DNA here is from genome assembly GCA_963920685.1 of Polydrusus tereticollis. Taxonomy (NCBI): domain Eukaryota; kingdom Metazoa; phylum Arthropoda; class Insecta; order Coleoptera; family Curculionidae; genus Polydrusus; species Polydrusus tereticollis. The sequence continues at coordinate 66,021,675 of OY987329.1, forward strand.
ACAATATTTTTTGAAATTTGTTTAAATCCGACATCAAATAAAAAAGTTATTTACGATCTAATTTCATCGAAAATTTGCGTGGATCGATTATTTTGCATGTGAGTGTATAAATCGATTTCTATATGGGGTTTGAACCCATTGGGTTTCGCTAAAAACTATAACATTAACATTTTAACTCTTCCTAAACTATAACGAGAATTTACAAATTACAAGGTCATCTTTTGTGCAATATTGAAGACTTTTTACCCCATAAACAGTATTAAAAAGATATTATTAGAAAAAAATGATGTGTGTGTTCTAAAAACTTAATAATATACGGCGTGTTACATTTAAAATAACACAGTTGCAACTATTTTTCGGTAGAAACGGCAACACTGGAATACTGAAAATATTTTAGATGGATAAAGCATGTGCTCTTATGTAAGAAACCAAATTTTCGTCTAACGTACCACCGACCGTGGATCACCCTGTATAGACAATAAATTATGCAAAAATTATCAGAGTTCAAATTTATCCCATCAACGTCTACCGTTCTATTTCTAGATCAATATACAAATCAGGTGTTTCTGGCGTAGAGGTTGCATCAAACGAGCACATCCCCAACTCAACAATCAACATTTAGTTAGAATCGACTCGACTATGAGAAGAGACCATAGTGATTAGTTTTTATCTGCTTGTTGATCGTAGTGCAGTTGTATATTTATGTGATTGTTGGTGCTGGTGCTTTCCTGTTGATGAAATGATCCTGCGATATTTTGGTCATCTTTCACTAAAGCAATTTATTAGAGCAAAACCTATGATTTGGGTTTAAACTTTGGGCAATGTGTGGAGCTGATGGATACTGTTACCCATTCTCTCTTTATAGCGGTAAAAGCAGCAACAATATTGGTGAATTACCGTTTGGTACCAAGTTCTAAACATGCTATGAATCGTGAAAAACCCAAGAAGCTGCTGCGTATACTGCATATACTTCGACAACGTATTGCTTGCCCTGCTTTAAATACTAAAGGAAATTTATTTTTCAGCTACAGGGACAATAAGGGAAAACCGAATTAATGGTGACACGGTCAAACTACTAGCTTCTGCTATGCGGTTGAATCAAGAACAGAAGGCTCGCCAACCAGTTTCTCAGCCACATTTCGAAGAAGCATAAATATATAGCATTGCAAATTCGCAATTGCAGTAATCGATATAGCAATTGGTACCGGATTTTGATTGTACAGTAGAATACATGGAAAAAATTAATTAAAATGAAAAAAGGTTAGACAACGAACCGTCGTTCCCAAGGTCGTTCCATATCTAAAACTAGAACATAAAAGAAGCGCTGTAATTCCATTTAGTTTTCCTTTAACATCTAAACCACATGTTTTAAGATAGCGTAAGACTAGATGAAAAGGACCATTTTCAAAAAAAGAAAAGTCAGAGGCACTGCCAGTATCTATCCTGTAAAAGCCGGCCGCTTACATTGTGCAAGAAATGTTATGTTTATGTATTTGTTCATTAGAATCATTTTTATTTGGGAATAAAAATTGCTTAAAACATACAAAATGGTACTTTCTCGGGTATTCTTATTGGCCCGGCATAGCAATGAAAAATTACCGGTAATTTATTTTTTGGTAAGAGTATTGTGTAAGTTACGGTAATTTACGGTAATATTATAAAGCTCTACCAAAACTTAAACATATTTGAAGTAAAGTAGACACAGTCCACAAAATTCATTTTTATTTTAAAGAGTAAAATAAAAATTGATAAGAATAGGTATATCACTACATGATTCGACTGTGTATACCATCATCTTCAGGGGTTAGTAACTAAAACAAATATAAAACAAACTTCTAGAGTTTGCGTTTACAATGAAGAATGAGAAATAACTTACCATAGATCGAATTGAACACTGATGTGTATGATGTGTAGTTGAAGATTGACCATGAGTAAAGCAGGTTATCTCAGTGCAGGAAGACTCTGTCTACTTTACTTCATCTTATCAACTCCACTGAAAGCAGGGACTACTTCATCAAGTTTGAGACATATTTGATTGCATTCCTTTGACAACTTAATAATTCATGTTATATTTAGATTACTTCTCAATGTTTTATCATAGGAACCGAGTACTACACATGACCGACTACCACAGACGTATGGATATTTCGACCAACGAACTCATAACACAGTCACATACAAGAACAAGACCTGACTCGACATACAAACTAACTAAAGACTGGCTTCCTATTGGGAGCCTATGCAATAGTAAGGAGGCACTAGGAATAGTGGAAAAGCATTATCAGCACAGCACCGTTCAAAAGGACGGTAAAAAAAGGCGCCAAAAACAAGCCGCATCAAAATTCCAGATATCCATGCACGAGACACAAAGGAATAATGCTACTGCCGAATAACAATAAAAAATCTTAGATGAACAATACCGAAAAATAAACGAGGAAAGAAAAGGAAAAGAAGAAAAACACAGTCATCAAAGTAATTAAATAATTTATTTTTTAGACATGAAAAAAGGTCTCAATAAATAAAATCTAATGATTTATTGATATTAAAACTAATAGTTCTTTTCGGTCTAATTTCCGGTTGTGGCGAAATAGCATCAGGTTGTTTACCATTATCTGGAATTGTTGGGCCAAATAGTGTCTTGTTTATTGACACAAACGCTAATTTCTCTGCTCTTTGAGTTGTCAGTCTATTCCTTCTTTTAATATATTTTTTCTGCGTATAAATTCTTTTCACCACCTATATTGTTTTTGGTTTTCACAGAAAACTAACCAAACAGGCAAGCTCGTCTTGTCGCCTCCCTAGAGCCGCCAACAAGTTTGTCCAAGGATTCTAAAGAAACCTTGGTGCTAGTCAGCAAAACATGAAAATCATATGATATTGCAGGAATTATGCGTAACATTGACGATAGTTGAGATTTACCGAGAATATTACCAGAAGTTTCAAGTTTTAAGTTCTCCTTTTTGTACCATTGCCAAAAGGTCAGGGTTGTGTTACCGTAATTTACGAAATATCACCGAAATTTCTTTCAGTAATATTCGCTCTGCCAGACGATCTATTTATAGATCAGCCTTTTTTTTTAAAAACCTTTTATCAATGAACATGCAGCAGGTCTCTTATATTTGTCATTCTTACCTAGAAAATTCGTAAAAACAAAAATGGGCGTTACTGGGTTAATATATCGATTTACTAGTTTTAACCCAACATAAAATTAGCACCACTTTATTAAATTTTGCAGGAAACACAGTTCTGTCAATCAAAATAATGAAATATATAGGCCCGTAACTATTTTTGTTACAAGGCGAAACGAAAATAAGGTACTTTTTTTTAGAGTCGCTGACAGGTAAATATTAATTGATGATAGTTTTAACACACCCGAACTACATTATTAATAGAATCAGTATGCTATATTTGTTTTTCGTTATGTTAAGTTACGTCGTCTAAATTATTTTTGAACGATATTTTGTATTTATAAAATTACTGCATCGTTTATATAAATTCGGTTGGGTAGCCAGACGCAGTCTATAATTAAAATTTATTACATTAAATCAAAACCAAACAGAAAATTATTTGTGCTCTCGAATCGGACGATGAATCAACTTAAAATATCACGCAATACTTCACGTTTTCAATTTGAGTTCTTTATCGTTCCTAATAAATAGACACTTGAAGTGATGCCATCGACACAAAGAAATATTTTTCCTACAACCGAGCGCAAAATGCAGATTTGCGCTTCCAAAAGAAAGCACAAAGTAGCACTTTTCCGAGGAGCGAGTTGTTTGGTTACTTTGTGGCTCGGCCAGTAAGACGATATTTAAATAAATAATAATTATGCAATTTGTAATTTTTATTTTGCAGTAAACACATTTAACAAAAACACCGCTCTCGCAATGTGCCACTTTGCGCTCTTAATACCCAAATAGCTATTCCAGGTTAGTCTAAAGCTGCGTTCAAATGGGTCGTGAATTACGACCGTGAGCCACGCTTTCGTAAACCACGCGCCATGTCAACAACTAGATTCGTGAAATACGAATCATACATTTTTTTCACGAACCAAAATATTCCGTTCGTGATCAAATTAAACCTGATTTTCGTTTCGTTTAGTCGTTGGTAAGCAGAGCAAGAGGAAATGCTTTTAGAGCATTACACACTGCATCCATAACTATAAATTTACTTATTAATGATTTGGGAATCCTAAATAATGACGATGGCAGGATAGGCGTGCGTAATCATTTTTTTTTAAATATTTTAGTCGAGATTTTAGTCTTATATTGCATAAAATATAAAAACAAATACCTACTCATTTAATGGTAATTACTAATTACAACGACTACCTTTTATATATTTATTCGTTTTATCAAGGTTTAAATAATAATTTAAAATTCCGGCAATGAATATAAAATGTCTCAAGGTGTCATGATATGCTTTGTATCCCCACTAATTTTATATTTAATACAATAATAAAAATAGACAAACAATTAGTAAGGGACATAAATCCGCGTTGACTGCTTGATTTCGGCGTGGGATGCCAAATTTACCAAAACATATTAATCTCACCGCTTTAGGAATATAATAAATTGTATTGAGCCATTACAATTTGCAACGTAAAGAAGAAAATCAACGGAATATATATGTTACAGGGCATACAATATACAGAGATATGCATACGTCTAATTGTTTTAAGTGATATATTTGAATTACATACAAATTAACATTCTATGGAAATTTAAACAGATAATTACGACAACAATGTGTTTTTTGTTTGGATTTCTTTTGTAGCTCATCAGCCATGTGGCGAACTTTACTACCAAATAGACTTGTGTTCTCCCATGGTCCCCGCTCGCGTTACCCAAACCAAGACGATTCGCTGCCGAAACTACCTGATTCTTGATTTTCCATCTGTTCTAGGGTGTGTGAAAGTTATAAGAAAATATAGGATATTGCAATTATCCACTTCAACTCATAGTAAATATGTCAGAATAAAAAAAGTAACGAAAATTTGGAGAAAATAGTCACGATTTGGCAACGCACTAGATAAAATTAAAAATATTTGACAAATATAACGGGACCTATACTTAAGGTTCAAAATTTCTGTCAGTGATTCATCACTAACCTGTATTTAGCTGCGGGTTGTGCGACGTCAGGGGAATGAATTCCAGTGGCGTGTGCGTTTTAAAAATAATAAATAATGAAATTTCGTCAGAACCTCATGTACATTTTTATAAATTCAATTTATTTCATTAAGCTTTAAAACCTGATCCTATATAACTAGGATTTCTTAGTCCTTGCGAAAATCCATCCGTAAATGCATGCCTTGTACTTTTAATATTTAGATCTTGCCATACCTTATCAACTGTGTGCTCTTCATTGAGCCATGTTTTGCCGCTGTAATACAATTTTTTCCCCTTTTCCCGAAGGTTTTTCCAAATATTTTCGTCGCCATACAATAATTTCATTTCTTTTAATTGGTAGGCTTTTTCGATTTCGGTAATAATGTTTTAAGTAAGATGTGTCCTTCTTAATTTCAGTCATCATTTTTTTTTATTGTGGATATTCCAATTAGGAAAAAAAATCCATCGATTTTGCGACGAATGGCGTATCTTGTGGCATCATCCAGGACTATTTTCTTCTTCCTCATTATGTTGATGACCTATCAAAACCCTGAACACAGTGCGCGAGAAAAGTTTTGCTTAAGTGACACATATTTCTGCAGCATCCAATGTGATTACTTCAGGATTTCGTTCCTGATTTCCGTGGTATACTATTCGTTTCTTTAATGTCAATTTAATTTTTTTTTTGTAGGCGGACAACTAATTGAAGGTTCGTTAATATCCATAGTTAGGCAGATAACAACACCAAATAAAGTTTAATAATAAAAACACAAACTAATGAAGCAGTGCGAATTTTCAAATCTTTTATGTTGTGAATTCGGGCTCGGTGTGTTGCTACATTTATTTTTTTCGCGATCCCAGTATCGAAATCGCCGTGCTATTTTAAATGCATTTAGCTGATTGTGGCTTGTCTAACAACGTCGCCTCTTAAGTTCACTGTAAGTGTAGCGGCAAAAATTAATATTGCATAAAAAAACATTTACTTGTACAATATTTTTATTCTGCCGCTTACTAGATTTGGTGATTGGTACTAAATAAGTCACTGACAGAATTTGTGAACTTTGGGTACAGTAGGAGTTTTAATTTTTGAGAAAATACATGTAGGTAGGTCTCTACAACTACCTGTATTTAAATTTAACAAAATGTGGGGCAGGATAATTTATTAATATTATTAATTTTATCGAAGAACTAGCACAAAGATAGAGAGCTATCGTCAAACTGATGGGGAAAAAAGGTGGAACTTCATTACTACCATTATTCACAATTATTGTTAAACATGTTTTGGCAAGGGGTAAACTCCAGCGTGGGGAAATGCGAAGCAACGTAAGAAAATGCGAGGTAATGCAAAAGCAATGTAGAAAATGTTGAGCAATGTAAAAATAATTCGCGTACTTTTTGGCATTCTCAGCAACAAGCAACTCCAGCGTGGGGAAATGCAAAGCAACGTAAGAAAATGCGAGGTAATGCAAAAGCAATGTAGAAAATGTTGAGCAATGTAAAAATAATTCGCGTACTTTTTGGCATCGCTACATTTGACGTGGCGAGAAGTTAGTAAATAAGCCGTAACTGCGAAGTGTGTTTCTTAAAGCTTAACAGTTAAGAAAGATTAAGATTTTTTGCATACCTAACCCCTAATTTGAGGTCGCTGATCACAAATAATTTAATTAAAGTCTAAATAATTGTATGGAAGTACCAATTTGACAATTTATAACTAACCTGACATCTCAAAATGTGCGGTGTTGCCATGTTTCGTTATTTTACTGAAATATAGGATATTCCAACTATACCTTGTCCAACTCCATGCATAAAAAAATATATTAGTATTTAGTTGTTAAAATGCACACTAAACTTTCATGGATTAACAGGGCGATAACCGATTTTCGATCCGCTTTTTTGTTTCCAAGAACAGGAAAGTACAAATACTTATTTAGGTAAAGCTGGCAACATTTTTCACAACAACTTTAACGGTTTAACGAAGCCGTCAACATCGGATAATCTAAATTGTGTGTTTTCTTACAATTTTTCATGTTTTTCGGCGTTTTTCCACGTTTCTTTTTTTTGTCACAGTTTGTGTTTATTTTAACAAGTAAGGGTATTATGATGAATTCTACAAGTGATATTTTAGTGGAAATGGCAATTGTAAGTAAAAAAAAATATTTATTTTCCTCATTAGACTGCCGAAAAAAATAATCGAATTCGGATTCGCTGATAATGTATGTTTGCAAATAATAAGCGAACAATTCGGTGTTTCCACCTTTTCCAATAATTACCAAAGCTGTATATATGGGTCATTCTATTAAAACTGATACAAAATCTGTCTCAACAGGTCATTCTTCACAAAATGGTAAATTTTGATAAAATTTTGTAAAAATTAACCAACAAATGGAAAAAAACAAATGTGCAGCAATGCTTGCTGTTTTTAGAAGCACTTGATGCGAATTTAGGTGCTATTTGCGATAAAAAGATAATTATTAATCTTACTTTTAAAGATTTTAAAGATTTTTTTGCCGTATTGAAATGAAAATTTTTAAATAGTTCTAATGCTTGACAAAAAGAACCTAAGGTATAGAATTTTCAGCGAAACCTGCAATATATAAATGCGGCCGACAATTCATGTCAGTACACTTTAATGGTCAATAACTGAAGACATAAAGTTCCTACGATTTCACACCACAAATTGCTCAAATCTAATTCAAAATTTGAGGTTTCTATAGAGCAGCTCGGCTTAGGTTATACCGATATTTTCTATATGTGTTAGTGGATGTGGGTTGTGGATGGTTACATTGACTTCTGTGAAGTTGACGCAGTTTTCTTTTTAACGCTCAAATTTTTCACGAGTTCCCGGTACAAATGGAATGGTTCTAGAGTTCTAGTAGAAAAGTTCCGGCGATTTAAGCTTAGAAAGCGAAAAATCGATTTGAAGGCGTTAACTTCACGCAGCGCCGTTTTCTTGAAAGAAAGAAGTTCTCAGGGTCTATTTCGATAGGGGTAGAAGAGTTCTAAAGTTCCTGATTGTTCTCAAAAAAAGTTCTAGTTTTTTCAAAATAAAAAATAAGTGGTTTTTGCAAAAATTTGCATAAATTCGACGCACTTTCTGAGCGAAATTCTGGACGACACTCGATGACTTCTGCCTAGATACTTAAAAATAACTCTTGACAAATAATCCTTACATTGTTATTCACAATAATTATCAGTCGAACCCCCGGCGCTGCGAGTTTTTCACTTTTCTAATTTGGAAAATGCATTTTGCGATTTATATCGCCGAGAAACAGCGCTACTCAAAAATCTCGACTAACATTAGTTTATAACCAGGGATTTTATTCAGGAGTTCTGATTGCCGATTCTGGTAGAACTCGTCGAGCGCCACTCATAACTCCGAACAGAACTCTCTTAAAATGCGTTATGCACTTTTCACAGGGCGCAAACTGCGAAACGCTGAGAATTCACATCCACGTCGAGCTATAACAATGGGATGAATTTTTTTTGAAACAATTCTGATCACATATTCTCGCAGAACTCGTCGACCGCTACTCGGAACTCGTCGCAAAACTATCGCGAAACGCATTTTGCAAATTAGAGTGAAAAACCCGCCGCATCGGGGGCTCGACTGATAATTATTATTGTGAATAACAATGGGAGGATTATTTGTCATTGCTTATCTAAGAAGTCATCGAGCGCCGTTCAGAACTTTGCTCAGAACGTGCGTTGAATTTGTTGAATTTAGGAACTCTAGAACTCATGCACCTCTACCGAAAAAACCGTCAAAACTCCTCTCTTTCGAAAAAACGCCTAAATCGCCGAAACTCTTAATTTTTTTCTATTGGAACTCCTGAACCATTTCATTTCAACCAGGAAATTTGATAAAAAAAAAACGGCGGCAACTTCACAGAAGTGGTACATTGCGTGCGATTTTTTAGGGTTTCGACATCGTACGACTGATGAGTAGCACGATTATATGGCTACACTGCTTGTGATTTATTGCGTACGTAGTTTAAATTCAGAATGGACGACGAATTAGATGACGTATATCTTGAAGATAATTGTCTATATTGACTTTGCTAAAGACAGCAATTTCATTTTTCTATATTTGAGCGTAATGTGTGTGTTTAAAAAATCTTATTACTGTATGTATAGCCAGGATCGAGGCCAGAAGAAATACGTTCTTATAAAAATATTGGATACAACCGAGGATACAACTATTTATAAATGATACCAAAAGCCTATGAAAACGTCCAATTGTTTGTAAGTTTATTGCAAAGAAATAGATTCTTGCAACAAGTCATATTTATTTTAAACTTTCAACGAAGGGAACTAAGAATTTGTCCTAACTTGAGGAGGATGCCGTCTCTGAGTTGAAGTAATAACCAAGACATGTGTCGTTGAAGGAAAGTCACAAATTTATACCTGACATAAATATGTAAATATGTACTAAGTACAGTATATTTAAATTTAAAGGCTTCTATTCAAGGATGTCATTTCTTAGACCAGTATAATATAACTCTTACATAAAGGATTGATAATTTAAGATAAGTACTAAAAAATAACTATCTTTATTTTAACATATATAGTTATTGAACTTAACTCAAGGTTGTACTTGGATTTTTTAAAATTTGTAACCTTAATTTAAGTAAAGTTTAATTTCCGCTAAGCTAAATACGAAAATTGCTTCCAAGAACATAGCTGACCTTTATCAAGAAAATATTAATTTAGATATATCCAAAGACGTTTGTTTTGGCTTTGTTTTAAATTCGATTTTCTTTACATTACCTATATTATATTATACAGGGTTATGATAAAGAAACGGATCAGCCTTTTATATGGAGAACCGCCCACTTAATCAAAAATCGCTCGGACCCGTCAAATTTATTTTGTTGAAATGCATTTTTTTTTTTTTTTAAATATTGTACAGGGCAGAACATAAAAGTGCTACATGTGTCAACTTTAATTTTTTTAATGAAATATATTGTATATTTTTACATATTTATATTCTACAATCAATTTTAGACATTTTTCATTAATCATGCCCTATAGGTAGGTACTTATCTTCAGCCGTTTACGAAATATTAACAATTTTAAATTTTTTAACAATTTTAAAACAAAATAAACAAACAACAAAGAATAAAAAGAAACTATTTTATAAGATGTTGAAAATGTCCTCCACCAACTGTTCTGCAGTAGATCAATCGATCTAGAAATTCCAGTTGTACATTTAGTACTACTTGTGGAGATATTTCTCTTATTACTCGTCGAATAGACTCCTTCAGTGTATCTACCGAGACGGGTTTAAATTTATCGAGAGATTTATGAACTAAATTTTTGACGTAGCCCCAGAAAAAAAAAGTCCAGTGGATTAAGATCAGGCGATCTGGGTGGCCACTCTATTGACCCCCGTCTACCTATCCACCGCCCCGGAAAGATTGTATTTAAGTACTCCCTTACATGAACAGCATAATGCGGGGGAGCACCATCCTGTTGAAACCATAAGGTTAAACTTGGTAAATCAGGATCATTATCATCTGGAAACAGAGTGGCAAGAGCTGGAACCAGATCATTTTGAAGGAAATTTAGATATCTTTCTCCAGTGAGACTCTCATAAAAGAAAAATAGTCCGATTATCATACTTTCAACAATGCCCGCCCAAACATCAACCTTTTCATTATACTGGGTGTGATTTTCTATGAACCAGTGAGGATTTTCCTGTGCTCAGTATCTGTAGTTTTGTCTCATTAACCTGACCATTTAAACAAAACGTAGCTTCATCTGAAAACAAATTCTTTGGTCAAATCTTGCATTTTTATCTGTTAGCTCAATCATTATTTCACAAAATTGGTCTTGCCTATCAGGATCATCGTCCAATGACTCTTGTACAAATACTGGTTTGTATGGATGAAACTTCTCTTTTTGTAAAAATTTAGATACGGTGGTTTGGTGAATATCGTAGTCCCGTCCAACTTCTGTGCTTGAGCTGAGAATCTTCCTGTAGTGATAATAATAATGTTTATTTTTTTTTCCTCGGATATACCAGGACGACCACTTCTAACACTATTTTTAATAGTACGGGAAGTTCTCCACTTACTTGCTACCCTAGACACTGTTGATTGGCCAATAGGCGGGCGATTTGGGTATTTTTTATTAAATATATCACGGACTTTCCTATGACTTCTACTTTTATCTCCACAACCCAACATAATCAAAATTTCAATGCGCTCATCTTCGGCGAGGCGCATTTTGATGAAATATCAGCAGAGCAAAATTCAAATTTGATTAACATTCACTGTCATTTTTTGACGTCTCAAACTTAAATAAGAAATTGTCATAGTCAAAAAATTGTGACTTAAGTTCAGAACGTTGCTTATGTCGAGAAACATACTACCTAATGGTGCATACCAGCATTAAAGTGTTATTATTTCGTAAACGGCTGAAGATAAGTATAGGGCATGATTAATGAAAAATGTCTAGAATTGATTGTAGAATATAAAAATGTTAAAATATACAATATGTTTCTTTAAAAAAATTAAAGTTGACACATGTAGCACTTTTATGATCTACCCTGTACAACATCTTTAAAAAAAAAAACGCATTTCAAAAAAATAAATTTGACGGGTCCGAGCGATTTTTGATTACTAAGTGGGCGGTTTTCCATATAAAAGGCTGATCCGTTTCTTTATCATAACCCTGTATATCCGTTGTATGTAGCATTGTTTATTAAGCAAGAACGTACAGATAAATTAAAATATAGACAATAAAAAACTTTTTCGTCAAATACACATCCAAGCTCTTTTTTAATACAACCAGCACATATAGTTCATATCCGTGCGCCGGTTGTTTACTAAAAGTTTGTTTGGTTTCCATAAATATCATTGAACAAACCTTTGCATGGTTCTTCGTTAACTCTCAAATTTGGATTAACCGAGGGACTGCACTAACCTATGATACAACATATTAACAGGTTTTTCAATTTAGATATCAACACCACCATTAAATGCATGCCATTGTTTAGTAGCTACAAAACACCATAATGGCAATATGACCCGAGGTTATTATTTTAAAAACCGGCTTTGCAAACAAGACCGCTTAGCGCCAATAACATTGTCCTCGAGACGGTTTAATTAGGATGGCGGACAAAGGTGATGGACCAATAATTTATTATTGTTGATCTTTAAATTGAAAAAAGATAATTGAGAGTCAAGGATAAGCGCAATTATTGCTACACTGCTATAAAATCAGTTAAAATCTGTTCCAAGAACATACGAAATAATGGGACATAAATTTGAGAATGAGAAAAGCAAATTGTGGTGAAAATAAACGATTTAGCAAATCAAATTGAATAAAAGGCGAGTTTAATCGGATAATTTGTGATTTTAATGTATGTAATGAATTTGCATGGCAAAACTTCCACTCATTACCAAAATCAGAGTTGGGCAAAGGGTCTGGGCTTACTAAATTAAATATACACAATTTTGGTGGTGTAAGGTTAGGATATTGTCAGCAAGCAAATGGTGTAAAGTTTGAACATTAAATTAAATGCCCCTAGTGCAATTTTCTTATTAACTTTTAAAAATTATAAAAATTAGTTAATAAACCAAATTTTAATAAATACGTTAAATATTGCATAGTTCGAAAGAGGTGTTCAGAGGAACTTGAAAAAGTACACTATTAAATGCGCAATGGTATGTTACCTACACAACCAAAATTGTGTAATGTTTAATAAATACTTAAGAGAGTAATTAGCACAGACCACATGAAAACCATTCAGCATCAAATGTGACCCTGATCTTTGAACGGACACCTCCCTCGTTGTCCGAAGGCCTAGTATGGTACACCGATACAGTGAGTGCTGGCATCTTTGTGGGGAAACCCAGAATAAACATCAGCATCCACCTGGAAATCCACGCTACACAAAGCCCAGGCCGAAATTCATGCAATGTAATATAATAATACAAGCATGTGTCAACTGAATAATATAGAATGGGACTATATAGGTGCCACAACCTAAATTGTACATATTCTGTCAGTCAAGCTTCCCTAAAGGCCTTATATTTCCATCAATTCACATCTAAGATCACTATGCACGACCTATAATCCAGAAGCAACAAAATCGAACTCATATGGGTTCCTGGACACTTAGGCAACGAAAAAGCAGATAGGACTAAAGCTAGCTGCTCAGAACTTCGGGGGTCCTGAAACCATCCAATAAAGCATATCTAAACAGGTGGTAAAGACAGCAATGAACAGGATTATGGTCCCTACAAAAAGATCTGAAACTTTGGACGAATACACTTGGCCAGAGACACGCAAGAGCTGCAATAGAGAACGCGTGCGCTGAAATGATGCTTCATAAAACTTGTACTTTATACTATTATGGTATAAAAATTTTCATAACCCTCTGATGGAACATCATAATATTCCACCATATATTAGTTGGTAATTTTAATGTATCATCATAGTTGCTTTAAAAATTTTAATAACCTATATAGTTAGGACTTCGGTTAAAATTAAGTACTACTCAATTGCAATTACTTAGTTATTATTGAATTCAATTACAATTACCCTAGTGCATAGTTATTGTAATAAGCTCATCAATTTTATTTTTAAATGAATAATTGCAATTAGGTACTCCAACGCAAATACACATGTCGAGATATAATTATTTTAATTACCTATAGAGGGTGTATCTCTAAAAGGCTAGCAAGTATTCCTAAGGCTGAAATATGACGAGCATAGCCGAACCGAGCATATTCAAAAGTCGATATAGTTTTCGAAATACAGGACGACAAAGTTACTATTTTGTTCTTATCTTTTACCCGGTAAAAGTTTACATGAACTACTTAGCTTTTGAGTCACCGATTGCTTGAACCCCGTAGTAAATTTAAATGTTCTATACCGTCGAGATTACAGTTCAAATATGATTAAACTCGAAAGAGGATCTAGCTTGAATACAAAACTCGAGGTTAAACAACAGTTCAATATACCTATCACAGCAAAAAAAAAAACTGAAGGTTAACATACGTTTATACAAAAGTACCTAACTAATAATATTCTACCAAATAATTCGTAAACGTGTACGTACTTGCCTATACAGTGAGAACGTAAAGGTTGGAACAAATTCATTTAAAACTCATGTGTTTTCTTTTTTCGAAAAAGCGCTTAGACGGCTTTGTTTATGTATACAGGTTGTCCCAAAAACAAGTAATGACGGTTTACTTTATTTTTTAAATGAATATCCCTATTTTATAAAATTTTTTGGATTCTGCATAAAATTCTAAACATATTTCATGAAATATGTCATATATTTAAATTCAGCCGATTGCGAGAAAACTGCGTTATAATTTAAAACAACAACACATTATATATTAGCAAAAGGAAAATAAAATTCAAACGAAACGATCTTCAAATTCTTGCAAAACATTATTAACGACGTAAGACTCTATAAATCTTATTTCGCCTCTTATTCTGTTCTTTAAATCTTCAATATTGTGGGGTCGGTTAGCATATACCTTAGACTTAAGATACCCCACCAAAAAATATCAATAAATAAAATAAAAATTCAAAAGAATACAAAAAATTCAAAACTACTGCTTAAGATTCATATATGGCATTCGGAAATATCAACACATTTCCCGTAAATTACAAGATGCGGGATGGCTCTTAATGATAAAAACAAGACGTTTCCATTGTGCAACTTTGTGTCATAAAGTTATTCTTTCAAAAACACCATCATATCTTCACAGAAAGTTAATGTTTAGATCTGACGTACACACTTTGAATTTTCGATTTCGAGGTCTCCTGACACCTCCTCTTCATAGAACAACATCATTTGAAAGATCATTCACATATAACCTCGCATATATAACGTTCCGGCAATGTATATTGAAATCCCGAAAAGTATGAAAAGCTTGTCCCCATTTGTATTTAAGAGGAAGCTTAAAAGTGTGTTACTTTTAGAATAGTTAATAAACTTTTCTTTCTCTTTTAGTTCTGGTAAGTATATATTATTATTATATAATTTTTGCTGTTTTTCTTTATTATGTCATATAAATACTTATAACATTTATTCTCGTAATTAATGCTTTTTCAGGTGTACCGATTGTATATTTTGTTAGTCTTTATTTATTTATTTTTTTTATATTTTTTCTTATTATGAGCATTTAAATGAGTAGAAGTGCTGTTTAGGTATCTTTTCTCAGCATAAGTGTAAGACCAACCTTTACCTCTAGCGGTAAGGGATGAACTTTGCCTATTTAATACAGTACCTAACTATAAGTGACAGTTAATTTCAATCATATTGTGTAAATTGTAACTTGTGCTGTTTTGAATAAAGATTATTATTATTATTGTTATTAGGTATTATTATTATTATTATAAAAAAATCGTCTGTTAAAATCCGAATATCGATTTTCTCGCAAACATCCGAATTTAAGTAGGTAAGTATATGACATATTTCATGAAATATGTTTAGAATTTTATGCAGAATCCAAAAAATTATTATAAAATAGGGGTATCAATTCAAAAAAATAAAGTAAACCGTCATAACTTGTTTTTGGGACAACCTGTACACATAAAATAAGCTTAAAAAAATACACAACGAAAATAAAAAGTTTACGAGTGCAAGCAAGTGTGCGAGCGTTTTTTCGAAAAAAAAAACATACCTATGAACTTTAAATGAATTGGTTCCAACCTTTACGTTCTCACTATATACAAAATCAGTACGTATAGGTACATTTCTATATTTTAGCAGCCTTAGTAAATACTTACTAAAAAATTAAAAAACAAACTCATTAAGCAAGTAATTTCTATAATAACACAGAGTAATAATATTTCATTTGAAATATGTATTTTGAAATTAGTATTAGTAAATTGCCGTCTAAAATATTTAGTCACTGCCTCACTACCTCTATATATATAGGGCCATCTATCAGTTAAGTTAAAATAATTAGAGTGATAAATATACCAAAGTGAACATATCAGCAATCCAATCATGTGACCAAGAATGTGTCGAATGTCCTTTTTTATTATTAATTTTCGGTCAAAGATGGGTAAATCCCGAGGTAAATCCCATTAATACTGCATGCGTCAGGTATTTTTAATCTAAATTAATATTTCTTTTCCAATGACGGCGAGGGTTATGGTTAACTTCAATCTTCAGTTTAACCAGCACCGGTTATTGGCCAATCCTCAGGTTAAACTGAACAACTGAAAGCTTGAAAGTAAGCCAATCCGTATATTCCCAATCGACCGGCGGAGTACAACGTGAAATGGGGGTGGCAACCATAGCGTATATTATGATCTCCCATGAGGAAATTTTAATGTAGGAGATTTTTTACCATTATCATCGCGAAGACATTAAAACTTCCAAACCGTTGGAACTTAGACTATACGAGTTTTTTTTTGGCATCCTGTATATAAATTTGTTTGATCGGTTAGTCTCCCGAGCCTAACACCCCAACCGATAATCGTTTCTTAATTTTCATATTTAAAAATTGAGGATTTTTTGGTAAATTTTCGTCTAAGGAACATCCTGCAATATAGTTTTTCGATCCCAATGGGCCTATCTCCTCGGCCTAGGCACCCCAAATTGAAAATACCAAAAACTAACTACTTATGTATACATTAATACGACCTAACTAGTTGGGAACAAGATAACAATTCCTGGGAATCATCTGGAAAAACTGGCAAATAAAAGACATTGTTAAATTATTTTCGACCCAGTTTGCAAAATTATTAACCCATTACAAAGTACTCAGGC
This sequence comes from Polydrusus tereticollis, assembly GCA_963920685.1. Taxonomy (NCBI): domain Eukaryota; kingdom Metazoa; phylum Arthropoda; class Insecta; order Coleoptera; family Curculionidae; genus Polydrusus; species Polydrusus tereticollis. Next base: position 66,038,529 of record OY987329.1, read on the forward strand.
TTCTATTGCAGACGCAGCTGAAGAATGGAAGAATGAACTTACAACTGCCAGAAGGTTTTGATGAATACATTCCATATGTAGTATCAAATAAGAGATGTCAATGATTTCTTAATAGATAATTTAGATGCCGAAGGGTTGGACAGCTTTCAAAATTTTAAGCATACTTAATCGCAATATATTTCACAAACTCGACGACAAAAAAAATACAAAAGTTCTACCTTTCGGGAATTAGCTGACAAGCTTCATCCTCTACATTACCCGTCTAGCGATTAAGCTAAACACAATTTCTGCGTCATCAACATAGCTAGAAAGGCTATTTTCAAAATGGTCGTTTGTTCATTCCCCTATCCGTAACAGGTTCACTTCTGAAAATTCAGAGATGCTGACATATCTATTTTCACTTGAAGATTAGAGGCCATAACAAATCCGACGAATACTATTTTTTTTTTGTGTTTTACTCTTATTCTTTTTATTTTACTTAACAGTTAAGAACTTAATGAGTGTTTTCTTAATCGTTAGGTAGGTACTGCTTTTGTTTTAGTTCAGGTTAGTTGAGCTGTTTTATTAATATTTTAGACACTGTGTAAGGTGTAATACAAATTAGTATAGTTTATAATGATATATTTTCTTCAATAAATATTTAAACAAAAATATAATAACCGATAATAGGTATATAAATAAATCATGCATTTTCTACATCTCAAGATGTAGGATTTGAATCGCAAGTGAATTTTAATTTTGGAGTTTATTAATTTAATTAGCAATTTTATCATTTAATTGTTAGACACTCAATTAAGTAGGTAAGTAGGTAAGTATCTATAGTTAAACGCAAATCAACAAGGTGTTAAAATCAGTAAAATTAAGTACATAAAACTTTACAAGATAGGCAATTTAAAGCAAACGATAATTAAGCTAGGGTAAACTGGGGGCTATTTGGACAAGGGTTTAATGAGACCGAGAATGAGACAAATAGCGTAGAAATATTTCCAGTGTATGATTTAAAACCCAGTTAAACGATGCCTATCCCCAAAATATTATACTCCTACAATTGCTGATGTAAACGTAGGTACCTACTCTTTCAGCAATATTGGATTGTACGTGTAGGTTTAAGAAAAATTATTATATTTTTGTTTTTCACAATATTTTTTCTAAAACTGATTTTGAAAATTTATTGCCGGTGAGTACTTTAGTTACCTTATCCAGTTTTGCTTGATCAGAGTAAATCTCGAGTAGGTAGGCACCTAAGAACCTACCTAAATCTGTTTTTCTAATAAAATCCTAATACATATTTTAAATTTGTATTTAAGTATGTGACCCCGGGAGACCAACTGAACATGCTTTTTAGGATTTATTTGAATAACTGGATATGCTAAAATCCAATATATTTTATTCTAGTGCCCTTTGGCTAATGCGAGTTTTCTACTTTTAAGTATGGTAGGTATTTACATACCTAATGACCTCGAGACGCAAAGGGTAAAGCGTAGGTACCTATATATTATATTATAATAATAGCAACTTCACAAATACAACTTATAATAGGTAGGTAGGTACATACTTTATAATATTATATCCATTAAAGTAGGAAATTATAGTAAAATCTGAGGTTATGTTCGTGTTTATGTTTTCCGACGCAATATTGACAAAGGATTAGCCGAAAAGATAAGATTTTTCAAAGCGAATAATGTGAAACCTGCAAATGACAACAAAATTGTTGTTAAAAAGGCGAAAATTCGCACTAAGTGGGATGCAGCTTTATTACCCAGAAGTGAGTTAAATGTAATGCACCTACTTAATGTAATGTATGATTGAGGGCTAATAATAAATATATTTTTTATTTTATGCTTGTTTTATTGACTTCTTTGTAAATAATTCGAACTAGTTTAAATAAGGTACCCAAGTACTTATACTAGGTAAGTACCTACCTACCTACTTACTTACTTACCTACGTATCCTCCTCTCCTCTTCTCTTTCCTGTCCCTGGGTCGGTCCTCGCGTCGCAGTACCAATGAATATATTTAAGGTTCATATTTAATATTTTCTTTTTTTAGTTTAAGTTCATGGGCTTTATCACACAGGCACAGTTCTTCAGTGCTTTGTGCTATCGGTTTTTTATAATCGCGGTATTGCCCTATTTATTTTACCCGAGATTTTACCCATAGTAGGTATAAAGAGATATGTATGAATATTATTGAATATCCTATATCTTATATGTCTATTGGGTAAATAAATTGTTTTTGAGTTTGAGTTTGAGTATTTCTATTTTCTGAATTACCTGCAATGTTTGACCCTCGGTTTTACCCGATGTTTATTTGCTATAGTACCTACCTATAAATTCTATGTAACCCTCAAAGAATGTAGGGGAGTACCGACCTCGGGTCATGCACGGTCGAGTACACTGTTATGAAATATATATATCCCTTCAGGAATAAACCTTTATTTAGAATAGGTTTGATCAGTAAATCTAGAAAATATACCCACAAATTTGTATGCCAAAATTCCCCTCGATTCCCCATTCGCATAATGTAATCTTTCGCTCGCTATACCCCAGATTACTGTAGGTTAATCAGGCGCTAGACTATAAAGTGCGTTTTTAAAGGTTTTCTAAAACAATCCACCGTTCGGCAAATGACTCTTTTCTGCTTTACCAAAAACAACAATTAACTACTCTTAACTGCCTAATTTGCAATTGTAAGTTAAAATGCTAGTTCAATATCTACTTACCTATTGATATTCCGTCGTCATAATAATGTATAACTCCAAAGGAGCATGCATACATATACCACAGGAAAGTGGTAGCAATTTTACTGCTAAAGGAAAAAAATAGAAGGCTTGCATTTACCTTTGTTGCATTGCCCTCGTAAATATTAGATGTTGCCAAGCTAGTGAACCGGCAAGGTTAGGTTAGGCAGCCAGTTTTCTGCTCGATATACATTTATTAAAATTCAAAGAACTAGACGCTGATAGACGAAGTTAAATTAATAACGTATTAAACATAAATATCGTTAAATAAATATCAGTGCAATACATAGAAACATGTTTTACTTTTTCAATATAGGTATCATGTGTACAAATCTGGTTACTTACCTCTTCAAGAATAAAGCTGATCCTCCAGCTAAATAAAAGTATTTCTTGATGAAAAAAAACACTGTTTCCCGTTATAAACTCCAAGTTATTTTGTTTTTCACTTAAATTTACTGAATTCACTTTTTTTATTCGTATAAAACCGTATTAACAAGCTCTTTGTTCCACAACATAACCGCCACCATTTATAATCTCACGATGTCAACCGAAACAAACCAACAAACGAAAACCGGCCTCTTACTAGATGAGCCTACTATGCCAAGAAAAGATCCAAGAAAAAACAAAACAAGCAGTACAGAACTCAAACCAGCAGGCTTCAGGCAACGTTGCCACGTGAGGCTACGGTCGCGCAGGCCACGGTTCGTGAATATGGTTGCCTAGTTAACGCGTGTAAATGCGAAGGCAACTGAACACAGTCTGTAACCCTGCTGCAGCAGGAGGCGGCCAAAGCGCGGCGTGTGGGTAGCAGAAGAAGGCGGGCAAAGCAGGGCGCAGGGCCGAGGTCGCGAAGCGAAGATCGCGAGGACTGTTTTGGGATGTTTGGCTGTTAAATAGCAAAATTGAATTTCCTGCTTTTTTATAGGGTTAACGTCGGCGTCGTTTATTTCCTGTTGTGGTTGATGTTCACGGTTTTTCCGACTGTCTTAGTTCTATTTACATTACGCAACTTTTATAATACTCTTCGCGAGCGAGTAAAAAAAAAACTTCTTTTTCGTAGGAAAAAAGGTTTATCGGTAGAAGTGAAGGGAAATTCTTGGAAAATAGGCAATCAACAAGTGGTTGTCGTTATATTATAGCGACAAGGATTCAGTTTTGAATTTCAAACCATTTTTTTTTCATTTCTTGTTTTTTCTAGCCTACAACTTAACAATAAAAAAAGTAGATTTTGTTATTATTATTAATCGTTATGAATTAGCATGTAAGCACATTTTTAAAACAGCTGTAATTTTCTGTTGCGCCTTTCATTATAAATTTCCTAAAAATCGATTTTTTCGGTTTATTTTCTGCAATGCTAGGAACACCAAGTCAGCCATTCTCTGATGCTCCATTGGCATACATTGAGGACGATTTATTGCCGCTAACGTATGTAGAAACGAAACTTCGAAGACTGCTGCGCTGCATCCATAGGTTAATACAGTGGCAGCAAAAAGCTCATACGTATTTTTAAACGCCTCACGTTGTAAAGCTCACAAAAAATGTTTGCTTCTGGCTTCCTAAACATATTAGGTATTATAATCTTTGACAACCTCTTACTCTTCTTTGGATGAAGTTGTTATTCCTAAAAATCAAATATATATATATATGTTAATCTTGTACAGGTAATATAAAAAAAACTTTGGCAACTACAAATTACAGCATTAAAATATATTATAATCCTATATACTAGGGGTTTCAAAAGTCCTGCATAAAATTTATATTTCTTATTATTTATTTTTATTAAAAACACTGAAACACGGAAATTGACTTAAATTGTTATTCATCTTTCTGTAATATTTTCAGCCCCCTCCCTTCAACCCTCTAACACACACAGCACAATCATGTTTCAGAAATATTTCATATTATAGTTTCTCGGAAAAATTTGAAATATTCCATAAATAGGTATTTCGAAACATTTATATTGATGAAATCTCTCAGAAACCTAAAAATGTCTCATAAAAGTAGTATTTCATTTTATGTTTCTGAAACATTTCTGAAATGTTTCAAATTAGAGGCAAATACTTTTCAGAAATATTTCAAAAAAATTTTTTGTAATATTTCTGAAATTATATAAAATGGAATAATATATTATTCAATATCAAGAACAGTGGCGCACCAAGGGGGGGGGGGGGCACCGGGTTGCAGCTTGGCTCGGGTCGCCTAACTACCTGTTTACAAGAAATAATAATAATTATTGTTAATTAAACATTACACAAACAAATATAAAATGAGGGGAACATGCTGGTTTTTCTGCATCTGGTCAGTCAAAGGAAGGGTGTGTCAACTGTCATTTTAGGTTTAATGAATCCGAAATATTTTAGAAATATTGATAAAGGCCGCATTACAGTTGGGGATTTTTCATTGCTGCAATAAAAAATTGCAGGATTTTTGTTGCAAGCATGCGCAAAGCGAGTTTAGTAATCAGCTGTTGCAATTTTTATTGCGATTGCGAGAAATAGCTCCGGACCTATTTTTATTGCAGTTGCAAGCGCAAGTTTGGGGAATTATTTGGTAATTTCAGTGCCACTAACCTGACAAAATATAAGTATTTTTGGTTCTACCATTCAAACCTAGATTTCTATCATTTTTCTATTGTGGTTTGTTTTTGTTGTTACACTCACCATTTACATGAGGTTTATCTATTTTAATTCCTATAAATAACGAACCGTGCATACTCAAAACAACGCGAAAAAGTTAGGTTACCTATCTGGCATATTATTTTATTTAGTTGGCAGCGTGTACAAAATCAAAAAAAAAATGTCAATAATTGCACGCTGTAAAGCGATTGGCAATTTTCATTGCAGCAAGTAAAAATTGCTGCAATAAAAAATTTCAGGTGAAAGAAAAACTTGCCAACCGTAATGCGGCTTTATGAAAGGTTATGTTTTGGAGACATTCGAAATACATCAGAAATATTTCTGAAAGGAAGTGTGCTGTGTGGGAACCTGTAACTACCCCAACTTTTTTTTAATGGCATTCTAGGTCGCATGGGTCTCTATGAAAAGGTCTTGAAAAACTGTATCCCATCGTATCAAGCCCAAGTAACAGCTTTTAGGAACAACTAAATTCAGAACTATTCGAAAATTAGCACTTACCTACATTTCGGCTTATTTTATCAGATGCTGAAAGTGGCCTCCACCTTCCACTTGACATCCACCGAGTCTATGATAAATACTAACTACTGCATGATGAACACTTTTGGCCGGTAAATTGTTTATCTCAATTCTTGTTCTATCTTTTAGGTCTTTGATGTTGTCTGGTCAATTCTGATACACTCTCTCCTTCAAATACCCACATAGAAAGAAATCCAATGGCGTAAGGTTCGGAAACCTTGGTGACCATTCAATTGGACCCCGCCGACCTATCCAGGGATTTGGAAAAATGTCGTCTTAGTATCTTCGAACATTTACACCAAAGTGCGGCGGTTCGTCATCTTGTTGAAACCATATTCTTTCATGGGGAATACCTGAATCATCCTCGCTAATGCAATATTAAATCAAATGAGAGGAAATCTAAGTAACGTAAGCAGTAAGATTTTCGTCAAAGAAACATGGTCCTATAATTCTGTTATTAATGATCCAGTCCACACACTGACTTTTTGAGGATGTTGTGTAAGTCTTTTACGTATTCACTGTGGATTTTGATTAGACCAGAATCGATAATTATGTCTATTGATCATTGTATTTACGTGAAGTGTAGCCTCATCAGAGAATATAATATTTTGGAAAAAAATCTTGTTTTCTTCGCATCTTGCCATCATTTTCTCACAGAATTGTAATCTCCCATCGTAATCGTCCTCGAGAACTTCCTATACAATATGCACGTTGTCTCCACAACCCAACAATAGAAAGTTCTTGGATTCACCTTTTTATTTTGAAAATACCGTACCTAACGCTATTTGACAGCTACGCCTGTACAAACCAGCAATGTCAATGCTAATACCGTTTGCGGGTGCCGCTACCTTAGGTAGATACGGGAAGCAATAGCGTAACACTATTTTAGGTCAAGATTAGTTGGACGGAACGTCGCTAGATGATTTGTTTAATTTTAGACTGTTTCACAGAAAATAGAATTGTTTCTATTTTCTAAATCCGGCAGAAGTTGGCAAATGTAAACTCTTAGTCGATAATCCAAAAATTGGCTCTAGGTCACTCCACCGATTGGGGTAGGCAAATCTGCGGAGTAAAATGCATAATGCATATGCATCATCTGTTCCCATAATAAAAATGTATGTCTTAAATATGCAACATCTAAACAAAAACTGCGAATTAAATGTTTCAATTAGGTATTTTGCCAATTGTCCAAATTAATCTTAACATACCAGTATAAGTGTGATCTACTGGAGATCTGATAATATCAGGAATTCCCAAGGCATCAGTCTAGGAATATCTTCCTTGTCACATCTAAAACTGAAATATGCGTCTTTAGGGGTGATATTATTTTTATTTTTTTTACAATTTTATTTGAATAATCAGTGTTTAAAACACTGGACTCAAGAATAACATTTTGCACTTATAGAACTAACAAAATTAACTTTTTAAGGATTTACTTAAACCTAAGTACTCTACAATTTTTACAAATTTCAAACAATTTTTATAATCTGGCAATTAAAGTTTAAATAAGTATATAGGTAGTCCTTTTAATTTTTTAACAGATAAATTATGGGATTTTCTGTCTTTGATTTTTTTTTAAGATTATTGTATATTTAGATATAAAAGAGTTATTGAGGCCTGTATCTGTTCCCGTCACAGTTTGATATATTATTATGTTGTATCGTCCAGTGGCATATTTAGGATTGTGACACGGAGGGGGGGGGGGGTCCATTATTGTTCTTAAAAATCACGCCGCAGGCAAACTTTTTTTTGGTGCCACGCCCTTTTTTGGAGTATCAAAACTTAGAAATTCTACGTTTCAATAGCCCAACCAGCAGAAACGTAGAAATAAAAAAAAAATTTAAATATAAATGGCAATATATTAAAATATATACCTACAAATTTTGTATTTTCAATAGTAGTTTTTTGAAATAATGTTTCATGTTATTTATTACAAATGAGTTATTGCGATTTTAAGGTTCCTCTGCTATTAAGTCCACATGGGGGGGGGGGGGTAGGGCTCCAGACCCCCTCCTACCTTGAATACGCCACTGCGTATCGTCCTCTTGTTCCATGATTATGTATTATTTGAATAAACTATACTAGTATTGCACTTTTGTTTTTTACTTCCCACCTTCTTTATATTACATTATTCTAGTTTTAACAACTCATTCAGTCTGTTACACCCAAGTTCCCTGTATAGGTACACTGCATCTGTGGAAAGTCGGTTGTAATGAAAAAGAATATTTAATTTAAAACCTCCACACATTTTGGCTTGATTTCCGATCGCTCCTAAACCGCAGTAAAAAATTTCAAACATCACCACATTTACAAATCGCCAGCTAAATGAAAGTAACTCATTTAAGCTAAAATATCTTCAATTTTTATTAATTATAATTAGAAAAAAACAAGAAAAACCCATTAAAATTATATCAAGCGCAAAGAAAATAAAAGTTTCAATTTTTAAAGAAATTAAGGTTATAAAATTATAAGGGTAAAAAGAAAATATAGGTTAGGTTAGGTTGGATTAAAAGTGAGTGGGTTACAATTAACCCTCCACTGCGACCGAATGATCTATTGTGGCTCAGACCTTATTTATATTTCTCCCAATAGATCTATCTTCGTAATGAAGCTAATAATTGTATTGGGGGAGACATTCTTCATGTCTTCCGGCAGTAGTGTCACCTCGCCAAATAGGGCGAATCTGGTTCTTGCTGCTGCAGGGCAGGCGCACAGTACGTGCTCAGCTGTTTCCGCATCTTCCATGTAGAGTCGGCACTCCTCATCTTGCGTCAGTCCAATTTTGTGCATGTGGTGTCGCAGTCTGCAGCGGCCGGTATAAAGTTCCACTAGGGCTTTAAGATGCATCCTATTAAGCTCTAGTAGTTTGTCAGTTAGCTGTTGATTTCTATGGCTGTTTATGAATGCCTTTGAGTGCCTTAGGCCTAGTAAGCTCAACCAATGCCTTCTCCACTTATCTGTTGCTTCGGCCAGGATCTTTATCTTGGCGGTAGCATGGGATGTACCTATTGCCGGTTCGGGTCCCGTGAACTTCGTTGCCGCTCCACTCTTAGCGAGCTTGTCAGCAGCCTCGTTGTCCTCTAGACCCATGTGTCCTGGAATCCATACTTGGGTAATTCTATTATTGAGACTCAGTTCGAATAGTGCTTCGCGACAGCTCAACACCGTCTTTGAGTTGCACCATCTCGATTCAAGGGCTTTTAGAGCGGCTTGACTGTCAGAGAATATCTTGATTACCCTGTGTGCGTACTGTCGATTTGTCAGCAGTCTTGCACACATTTCAATGGCGTGAACCTCAGCCTGGAATATAGTCGCCATGGATCCCAGACTGATTGTCAGCTCTACTTTCGGACTTTTGCCGTATACACCGGCTCCAACCCCTTCATTAGTTTTGGAGCCGTCTGTGTATAATCCAAATTCCGAACTAAGCAAAGTCCCACTATTGCTGTCCCATTCCTTCTTACTGGGATAAACGACATTATAGGACAGTTCGTCATTGGGTACTTTTGTCATGATATCTGAGGGCATTTCCAGAATGCTGTCGGTCATAATGTCCGCCAGCATTCCGGTACCCTCTAGCATGCACAACTGCGGTTTGTTGATTGCTGCTTGATGCGTTCTATAGGTTGCCACTTGGCTTCCTTCTCTAAGTATAGATGGAGAGGAATTAGTCCTAATAGGACCTCCATGGCTGCCGTTGGTGTGGTGCGAATAGCTCCAGTGATCGCAAGGCATGTCTGTCTTTGTAGTCCGGCTAATTTTGCTTGGGCCAGTCGTTGTTGGCCCTTATTCCACCAGGCTACAGAGCTGTACGTTATCATTGGTCGTATGATAGTTACGTACAGCCAGTATAACTGCTTTGGTGCCATACCCCAGGATTTACCACAAATCCTGCGACATGTCCATAGAGACAGACTGGCCTTGCGGATAATCTTCTCCATATGGGAGTTCCAACTTAGCGTTTTGTCCAGTGTTACCCCTAGGTACTTTGCCTCGTTGGCAAACGATATGCTCTCTCCTTGTAAGAAAGGCGGTCTTAGATTATCCAGCCTTCTTTTCCTGGTGAATGGCACAATTACCGTTTTGTGAGGATTAATTGACATTTCCTCTCTCAGGCACCATTGATTTATGATACTGAGAATTTCTTGAAGAATGTCAGATACTCGGTCCTCAGACGTTCCTTTAATTAATATGACCAGATCATCTGCATATGCCTGCAGACTGATCCCCCACAGGGAGAGTATGGCCAGCAGGTCATCCACCAGAAGTGACCACAGAAGGGGCGATAGAACGCCTCCCTGCGGGCACCCCTTGGCGGCCCTAAATCTGACCTCTTCCCCCCGTAACTCAGTCGTGATAGTCCTGCTTATTAGCATATTGCGTATCCAGTCACAGATTAGAGGTTCAATGCCCCTGGCGATTGTAACATCGTATAGGGACTTTGGTAATGCTCCTTCTATGTCGAGGAAAATCGCTACTGCTATCTCCTTGTTGTCTAAGAATTTCGTTATGCCCGCTACCAGGTCGTTAAGGGCTAATTGTGTTGATTTGCCTGTTTGATAGGCATACTGGTGGGCGTTGAGAGGGCGATCAGCAAGCATACCGTCCCTGATGTACCTGTTCAGTATTTTCTGGAGACTCTTTAACAGAAATGAAGTCAGACTGATTGGTCTGAGCGAGTTTGGATGCGGTTCAGTGCGGCCCACCTTGGGTATATAAATTACCCTGGTCGCCGACCAGCTAGTTGGTATATGGTTCCAAACTAGACTGGCTCTGAATAATCTCATTAAATAAGGCTGTAGTATATCCAGTCCGATTTGTAACAGAGCTGGAAATATGTCGTCCTCTCCTGGCGATTTGTACGGGAGGAATGAGTTAACTGCCGCCCGTATTGTCTGTGGAGTAATGATTCTTTTGACCGTGTACCAGTCGTCTTTTTTGGGCCGTTTTGATCGTCCCAAGTACACAGCTGTGTATTGATTGGTCAGAATCTGGCTGCCTGGAAAGTGATTCTGTGTTAGAAGCTCTAACGTTTCTTTCCTAGATTCAGAGAAGGAGCCGACTGGTCGCATTAGCGATCCTGTCTCCTTAGCCGGCTCACTGGATAGAATCTTGTGAATTCTTGCACTGCTAGGTGTCAGGGGCGGTCATATCAACATTTTGAGGGGGAGCTATGCAGTGGCGGCTCATGCCAATTTAGAGAGGCGGTGTCAGAAAAAGCCGTAGTGTTAGCGCCGCAGGCAAAAAATTTTTGGGTGCCACGCCCTTTTTTGTTGATGGTTCTTGGTTTTCAAGTAGGAAAAATACGCAAAAAACGGCTAAGTAAATTTTAAGAAAATTATAGATACCTATATTATATTATACCTACTTACTTAATTATTTTTATTAATATTTTTTGCGTTCAAATATTTTTAAAAAATTAGGGGTTTGACACGATACACGATTGGTCAATTTATGGAGGCAGGGCTTTTATAATGTAAGTCGACGCCAAGGGGGGGGGCATGGCCCCCATGCCCCCCCCCCCCGTATGACCGCCCCTGCTAGGTGTATCGTCTACACTTTCGCAGAACCTTCTCCAAGAGTCTCTTTTTGCTTTGCGGATAACTATGTTGTAATTTGTTAGAGCAGATCTGTATTGGTCCCATTCGCCTGATTCTTTAGCCCGATTCAATAAGCGTCGGACTTCTTTTCTTTTGTTATCCAAAGTTCTGTTCCACCATGACACATTTCTGTTATCTTTCTTCGTTTTCAGTGGACAGTTTTCGTGAAATGAGGATATTATCGCAGATTTCAACTGTTCCGCGGCAATTTCTATATGATCACGATTGTTGATCGTTGTCAGTCCGTTTTGAAGATGGGTTAGCAGAGATAGTTTATATCCATCTCTATCCATTCTTCTTTTGTCTCGGTACTGAGTTATGGGTCTAGGCCCTGCTTCAATATTGAACAATATGTGTCTGTGATCCGAGCATGACGTTTCAGAAGACACATGCCAATTGTTTATCTTATTGCTCAGAAAACTTGTACTGATTGTAAGATCCAGTACCTCATTCCTATTAACAGTAATAAAGGTTGGCTCCGAGCCTATGTTATTTACTACGAGTTGTTCGCTTAGTAAAGAAAATATAACAAGAAATCGAATGAACCGCTAAATAATTTTACCATATGGTAGTGTTAACGTAAAAGGGTAGCGTAAAGAACAAAAGAACTTTCTAACATTAACATTTCAATACGCTGCTTTTCTAAGTGCATCATATTTCAAAAACACAGATCAATAGGGAATCAAACTACCCAAATACTATCATTTGCTTACAATACAAGGTGATAAGGAGATAAGGAACAAAACGGTTGAAAGAAGATTTTTTAATTTTATTTACTAAATGTACAAAAAAAACTTGTTTTACAATTTTAAAAGGTATCCTTTATTAAATGTAATGGTCAAATGTAAATAATGTGGGCTTTTGCTAATTAATAACAGATTTTTGGGAAAAACTTATTTGGGTTGGGTTTATCTTTATCTACATCCTACATCGCTATAAATAAGAACAGTTAAAATCACTAAAATAAGCATGAACTTGGAAGGTACTAAAAAATTAAATTAAAACAGAAATAAAATTTTCTCTTACTCTAATCAATAGCTTTTGTTGTTTAAAGTGCTGGTCATTTCCAAGTAGACACTGATGAATTGTCATCATATGTTTAGGTTAGTTAGAAATACAGGGGAGTAAGATCTGGAGACCACGCGGTGGCCAAACTCATGACAGTGGTGGGGCCTCGGTGCAAGACATTTGGCGGCGTTTCAGGGAAATTACTTTTGGGTGCCACGCCCTTATTTAATTGATGTTTCTTGCTTTTCAAAAGTAGGAAAAAAAGGTAAAAAGGCATTTTTAAATTAATTATTTTGTAATATCTAAAGTATTTTAATTTTATGGAAGTAGTCCATCTCACAGTGGAGTAATATTTTATTTATGGAATAAAACACAAAGTCTGCTCCACTAATTTAATAAAATAAATTTATATTATATGCCCATACATGTTTCGAAGGCATAAACCTTCATCCTCAGTGGGTTAATATTACGATGTAAGTATATTATGAAGAGGCCAATGACATTGTTAAATTATTAAAACTTATGTTGCAGAAATGTTTTTCAATTTTTATAAGAATACATTTGTAACGTGAATTAATTTAATAATACATTATAGCTAATAAAAGGTTTTATTTAATTAATATGAGTTTTAAATTTATTTTTATTTTATTAATTTTATTTAATTAATAAGTTTAAAATAAAATAAAAATAAATTTAAAACTCATATTAATTAAATAAAACCTTTTATTAGTTATAATGTATTATTAAATTAATTCACGTTACATATTATTATGTATTCTTATAAAAATTAAAAAATTTTTCTGCAACATAAGTTTTAATAATTTAACAATGTCATTGGTCTCTTCATAATATACTTACATCGTAATATTAACCCACTGAGGATGAAGGTTTATGCCTTCGAAACATGTATGGGCATATAATATAAATTTATTTTATTAAATTAGTGGAGCAGACTTTGTGTTTTATTCCATAAATAAAGTATTTTATCTTGAAGGCGATTCAATTTCGTACTTCGGAAGCCCTTTGAAGGCCTAATCCAGGGCTGGCCCCTTGTTCTACACTATCCCCTGCGCCGCACCGCACTGCCTTACGATAGTTACGCCACTGGCCATGAGCTATTACGTCTTGTCCATCGATCTTTAAACATTCAGTTCAGCTCCCCGTTTACTTCATATGTACAGGGTGTCCAGTTTTCGTGTGTTTTCATATACCAGCTTCGTTATTGTAAAAGATAGAAAGATGGGGTTTACGGCTTTTTTATTATTTTATAAAACTTTCATTGCCGCACACGAAATTTTCATAGCCCTCTCAGTTTCTGACATACATATATACATTTTGGGAATTTGTCATTTTAGACGCTTCACTTTATCTTGCTTATTTGATAACTAAAATAACTGATAAAGTAAAAATGGGTTATTATAGGGTTCTTTTATGTAGAATTTAGTAGCGTAGTTAGTTTCTTTCTAAAAAGTTTTGTTTTTCAGTTATGACCCACACTTGTGTTTTTTAAATGGGGCACCCAATATATTATTTCTTTGTCTTATCACTCCTTTTAAGAGCTTTTTAAAAATATACAGGGTGTCCCACGACGATTTTCCCAGCATATTGCTCGGAAACGGAACCAGATAGAAAAAAAGTTCAGGAACAAAAATTGAGGGCTTGTAAGGGAGCATCTAGGAAGGGTTATTTTAGACATACAGGGGGTTTTAAAAATAGTAATATTGCTGCCAAGTCAATTTTTTTAAATGGAACACCCTGTATATTGTTAGTTTTTCGAAAAGCTTGTTTCAAGAGAAATTCAACCATACCATACTTGTTACGTTTCTAATTTGAAATGACTGAAATATGAGCGATTTATAACACTTTATTAAATTATGTAACAATCAATCGAAAATAAGAAGATAACTAAACAAAATTAATTACGACTTCTTCTCAAAATATGTTCAAATTGGTTACCACTCTCACTAATACAATATTCAAATCTGTTCATATAATTTCTGGTACACGCTGCTGTAATCATAGCTGGAGTAACAGTTCGACAAGCTGCTATGATTTTGTTTTGCAAATCTTCGACATCTCTAGGCTGGTTTACAAACACAATTTCTTTTAGATATCCCCAAAGAAAAAAATCGAAAGGGGTCAAATCCGGTGACCGTGGTGGCCACCGGATCACACCATTTCGGCCAATCCAGCGCGCAGGAAACGTGGTATCTAAATAATTTGTAACTTGCCTGGCAAAGTGAGGGGGAGCTCCATCTTGCTGCCACCACATAGAGGCTCTTTCATTGATTGGGATATTTTCAAGTAATAAGGGAAGTCCGTTTTGAAGAAAATTTAAAAATCGTTCTCCATTTAGTGTCCCTTGGTAAAAGTAAGGACCTATAAGATAGCCATTAAATAAACCGCACCATACGTTAACCCCCCAAACTACCTGAAAATTAGTCTCCTTCATCCAGTGAGGATTTACACATGACCAGTAGTGGCAATTGTGGCGATTTACTATGCCGTTGTTGTGGAATCTACTTTCATCGCTCCATAAAATTTTGTTGAAAAAAAGACGGTCTTGTTCAAATTTCATTGACATCTCAGCAATGAAATTTAGGCGGCGTTCAGGATCTTCAGGTGTTAAGCCCTGCACCAGATGAATTTTGTAGGGGTGGTATTTATAATCTTTTAGTGTCCTTTCAACTGTACTTTTTCCAATACCTAATTCTTTCCCGAGGAGTCGAGTTGAGACATGTGGATACACTTGAACATATGCCAAGATGTTAATATTGTTGTCTTCTGTTCGGACTCGTTTTCTTCTTGGTGTTTGCGCCCTACCATTGGGAAAGGAACCACTTCTTAATTTTTGTTCAACATTACGAAACGTTCTATAGCTTGGTATTTCACGATTCGGGTATCGTTGACTATACAGATTTTGAGCGCGTCTTCCATTCTTGTGACATTCTCCGTATATTAGGAGCATGTCGACATACTCGTCATATGGAAAAGCGAAGACATTTCTTACTACTTAAAATAATAAACAATGAAACTACTTCTGACTCGTGACATGACAGCCCCCGTCATACTCTTCAATATTTCGCTGGTGGTTATTGTTATTATTGCATATCTGTTCATGCTTACGTAATTGATCATTTAATCGCTCATATTTTAGTCATTTTAAATTAGAAACGTAACAAGTATGGTATGGTTGAATTTCTCTTGAAACAAGCTTTTCGAAAAACTAACAATATACAGGGTGTTCTATTTAAAAAAATTGACTTGGCAGCAATATTACTATTTTAAAACACCCTGTATATCTAAAATTACCCTTACTAGATGCCCCCTTACAAGCCCTCAATTTTTGTTCCTGAACTTTTTTTTCTATCTGGTTCCGTTTCCGAGCAATATGCTGGGAAAATCGTCGTGGGATACCCTGTATAATAATCCATATTTATTTCTTTTATAAATGGATAATTTTAAATTTTTTTGTAAAATTAATCACTTTTCGTATAGAAGGCTATGCCATGGTCAATCACGGATAGCCATGACAGAACACCAAATTCCGTAAATGCGCCATTACGGATTGTTATCAAATATTACCGGTTGTGTTTGATTTTGTAAGTTTATTTTTTATTTCTGTAAAAAATTGTTTAACCTGGCGCAAAATAATAAATATGAAAAACACGATATGTATGTTTATTTTATTTAAGTTAATGAAGACGCGAATGCAGCCTCGGAGTTGTATTTTAATAGGTAAGTTTTAAAATATTTTGTTAGGTACTATTAATATTCATAATGAAAATAAAAAAGGTTTAATTATTATTGTTATCTATTATTAGCTTTTTGTTACATATTTAAATTTTTCGAGAAAGACAACAGCGTGATAAAAAAATATTGCAAAAAGTCCAAGCCAATAATTGAGCACGGATCTTTTAAAAAACCAAGGCCTAATCTTCACAACAAGAAAAACAGGGAAGAACAAGGAATAAATGTTAAATAAACCATCCATATCATGCAGAAAAGTTTATGATGAAATTGGGATTAGAAAATCAAAAACGCAGTTAATACTAAAAAAATAGAAATTAAAACCATACCAATACGATATCGTCCAACATTTGCATCCCGGTGACGCAGAACGTAGGATAGTTTTTTGCAACTGGTACCTACAAATGTTGCAGGAAAACGCAAACTTTGAGAGCCGGGTGGTATGGTCCGACAAGGCTTATTTTACGAGTTATGGCATCTTAAACCGAAACAATTCAAGGTACTGATCCTAAGAGAACCAACACGTAATATTTCCACGAGAACGTCAAGGTCGGTTTAAATTAAGAGTGTCATGCTTTATTCTTGGCACTAAAATTAAGTATTTTATCTATGAAGGAAGATGCACTAATGGAAATATTAGAGAATGGCGCTTCGAGTCACAAGTATCATACAGGGTGACAATTTAAAAACTTGAAATGGCCATATCTTAGGAACGAAAAACTTAAGAAAAAAACGCAAAAAACAGTTTCTTTAAAACGAAGGGGGAACAAAAACAAGCGTATTATCCCACCCTTATCTGCAACCCCTTGGACAGGGTGAGATACACCCTAAAATCTTAAATAGAAGGGGGGGTCGAGTGATACATCATTTTGAAGCTCTTGAAAAATGCTTTCCAATGGTAGATACCATAGAAAGCTACATTTCAGGAAATTCTTCTCTGTTTATTAAGGAAAACAACAAATGAAAACACAATTTTGAAATTTTTTATTATTATTTAATTAAATGTTCAAAATGATGGCCACCAATATCCTGGCATATTAAGAGATATCTCTTAAGAATTCTAAACATTTTAAGCCCAGGTATTTTGTTTTGGTTTATTTGCTATGGTTTTTTTGTCGGAAAAAAAAGTTGTTTATAAATATTCGCATTTTATTATCACAGAATTTACTTTAAAAGTAACTTGTACTAGTATTATTATTTTAAGAACAGTTGACTTTTTAAAGTTTAAACGAAGGGCAGCACCTCTTATCTTTAACAATGGTGTACAGCACAGCTGAACGTGTAGAAATTATTTTAATTTATGGTTCCCAGGATTAATGTTTCTTAAGGACAGCTCAACGTTTTAACGAAAGGCATCCAGGTAAAAATGTAAGCCCGGAGTATGTTCGCCAGCTAGTAGCCAAATTTGAAGAAACTGGTTCTGTCGCGAATAAAAAGAGAAATCAACCGAGACTAGCCGACGAAGCAGCGCAAATTGAAATTCTGGGGCAGTTTGCAATGAATTCAACTTTATCAACTCGTGTAGCAGCTATAGCAACTGGATTATCTCGTGAATCCATAAGAAAGGTACTTAAATTTCATAAGTTTTATCCCTATAAACTGCACATACTGCAAGAACTTTGTGACGACGACCCGGACAGAAGAATTCAGTTTTGTGAAATAATGACAGATAGAATTACGGCAGAACCTCGACTAGTTAAAAATATTTGCTTTAGTGATGAGTGTACCTTTTATTTAAATGGGCATGTTAATAAGCAAGACTGTCGTTACTGGAATGACGAGAACCCCCACGTATTTAGAGAAGGGCATACCCAGTACCCCCAGAAAATTAATGTTTGGGCTGGTATATTGGGAGATGGTATTATCGGCCCAATATTTATACAAGGAAATTTAAATGGCGCCAGGTATGCTGAAATGCTACAGAGTTCTATCGAACCACTAATAGTGCGAGAATTAGAAAATCAGAGGGACATACTCGGAAATTTATCTTTAGAAGAACGCTTACTACATTTCCAACAGGATGGAGCACCTCCGCATTATGTAGTTCCCGTTAGGCAGTGGTTGGATGATAATTATCCCAACCAGTGGATTGAAAGAAGCGGTCCTGTTGAATGGCCACCTAGATCCCCGGACCTAACACCTCTCGACTTCTTTTTGTGGGGTCACCTAAAATCTGTTTTTAAAACGCAACCTGAGTCACTAGAGCAACTTCAGCATAGAATAATTCAGGAATGCCGTGCTATATCCAAAGAAACATTTGCAAATGTACGTGAAGAATTTGAAAGTAGGCTTTATTATTGTCTTCAAAACAACGGAAATCATTTTGAACATTTAATTAAATAATAATAACAAATTTCAAAATTGTGTTTTCATTTATTGTTTTCCTTAATAAACAGAGAATATTTCCTGAAATGTAGCTTTCCATGGTACCATTGGAAAGCATTTTTCATGAGCTTCAAAATGATGTCTATTTAAGATTTTAGGGTGTATCTCACCCTGTCCAAGGGGTTGCAGATAAGGATGGGATAATACGCTTGTTTTTGTTCCCCCTTCGTTTTATAGAAACTGTTTTTTTGCGTTTTTTTCTTCAGTTTTTCGTTCCTAAGATATGGCCATTCCAAGTTTTTAAATTGTCACCCTGTATGATACTTGTGACTCGGAGCGCCATTCTCTAATATTTCCATTAGTACATCTCGCATTAAATCTAGGTGTCTATTTCTGGTTAGAGTTCCTTCATAGATAAATAATATAAATAGGTAAAATAGGTCCTATTTAAAAAAGTAAAGTTGATACTAAAAATTGTACTTTTGAGGCACACTGTATACTTAAATGTACTCCCAGTAAAAGTAGTTCTTTAAACCAAGAACTATTTCTCTTGAAACTATTTTTATATAATGAACAGGGAAGAAGATATTTCGTGTATAAATAGAGTTGGGACACCCTGTATATAGCAAACATTAATTTCGTATCAACAGAAATCCCTTTTTCTGATTTCAAAAATGTTAGCAAGTTACATAGTTACATAGGGTAAAAATTACCGATTTATTCATAAACAAACGAAATATCACGTTATGAATTGTCCCTTTACTTATATCCACAGAAAAAGTAGCAGGCCTTGAAATAAGAAAATTTTATTACATTTAAATATCTGTCATGGAAATGACTGTCAAAATATTGCCTATTTTAAGTCCAAATCCTACGATTCATTCATTTTTAATCTTCAACGAAATTGGTTTGCAGCTTTAACGAAAAATGTGGCATTTTAGAAGTACACATTTCTTCTAGAAAAAATGCAAAAGCAGAGAATATGCCTTACGGTTTGCTAAGCATCCGCTTCTTTCGCGCAATACCTTTAAAATAGTCTTTAGTTTAGACAGCACAGAGGAAACTTGAAAAATTTAAAGACAAGACGTCAAAAAAGGGAGAAGAAATGGAGGAAAATGTACTCCTTTATTTTATTGAAGGCCCAAGTCATTCAACGAAAATGGCAGCAAATTTCTTTGATACCTCATTTAAAGGTTTTCAGTGCATAATTTGTTTCCCCAGAGGCAAACCGTTTGCGATTTTATCAAGAAGTTCTTTTTTAAAATCAGGCATAATTATGTAATCGGAGAAATGAGCATAAATGGGCTGTTCTAGTAGTAAAGCAGAAAAACCAATTAAAAAACAAGGGCGAAGGAATGTCTGATCGTGCTGGATTTATCACAATCAAATCATTGGTTCCATCTTCATTGATGAGACAGAAATGTTTAGATTGAAGAATTGCTTTATAAAGCAATACCTTTAAATATAATAAATTAATTAGTATTTTAGCAGGATGGTGTTCCACCTTACATTGGAATCATGATTACAAATTATCTAAACGAAAATTACAAGTCGTGGATTGGAGTGTCAGGACCCATCTTTTATGCACCCGTGCCCAGATTTAATATGGTGTGATTTCCTTTTGTGGGGGCACTCCAGGTAAAAATCTATAAAGATGATGTTTCAGATATAGACTTTTTGAAGAATTCAATAATTATTAAATAATAACCCATTAAGAATCGAAAATGTTCGCCAAAATTTTATTAAAAGATGCCAACTTTGCATTCAGCAAAATGGAGGAATTTTTAAAATTTGATGTAGTTAATGCAAGTTTTAATGCAATTATTTAAAAATTCAGTGGTTTATTTGGTAAATATTGTTTATAATTTTTGTTACTGCCATTACGAAACTTTTTCGTAATTCCGTGACAGCGTTTTAAATGTAATAAAATTTTGTTATTTCAGAGCCTGCTACTTTTTGTGTTGATATAGGTAAGGGGAAAATTTAATAAAGTGGCATTTCGCTCATTTTTGATCATCAATAACTCTGTCATTTTTGACCCAACTATGTAAGATGCTTACATTTTTGAAATCAGAAAAAGCGGCTCTATCGATCTGTCTGTGTTAAAAAAATCAAGGTTGACGTATAGTTCGGGAAAGCGTAATACCCTATATATCACAAATCATTACCAAATAAATTGTTTCGGTACATACAGTGAGTCCCAGAAGTAATGTCTAAATTCATTTAAAACCCAGCGATGTGTTTTTTTTGGAAAAACGCTCGGACCCGTCGATTTTTATTTCTTAATGCGTATTTTCTTATGATAAATTCATGTATTCTAAATATGTTTTATGTTCCATGTCCTATACCTAAACTCAATAGTTATCAAAAAAATTACGATTGAACATATCAATTAGTAAAACCGTATTTCTGAGGATCTATTTGTAAATCGAGCAACACATTCCATTGTATGTTTATTTTGTTAATTTTTTCAATTCTGATATTTCTGAGCATTGACTTGTCACCGTTTAGTTCCATAGAAACTGTATGACAATTTTACCTCAAATAAGTAATTGGCAATCGCAGTTGCAAAGCTGCGGTTTTCACAATGGTGAATTTAACGGAACGAGAATAAATTGAAATTCTATGTGTAGCACCCACCTACTATTCTCAATTGGGTACTTACTCTTTTAGGACCTCACATCTTGAAGGCGGCTACAAAAATCCTCAACGGAGTTCGCAGTACCAGTGTGTTATACCAAATACTTCCAAAATGTAGTTGAATCGAAGTAGTTTATATTTTTCTTTTTAAAAGGGAGCAATATATTGTTGAAAAGGAGCAATATTTATTCGTAAATCAAATGAGTTTATTTCTAATTCCTAGCAGTAAAACCACAAAGTCACTATCAGTTTCACTTATTTATTGAAATATCAAAATCGGAGCCACCAACATTAAAATTTCAATTCACAATAAAAATCTCTTCACTTACTTTTTAAATTACATAAAATCCTTACATCGACACTTACTCTTAGAAATTCGCTTACTTTACGCTTTATTCAATCAATTCAATCAACCTTTTTGCGTTACCGTTCCAAGTCAATAAGTAAAGGTTTCTGCCGCCGCGACGATACTTTACTCTCTCCGTGTGACTACGGGTCAACACACTTTCAACTTCCAAACTAAACTTTTCACCACTTAACTTTCACCAGTTTCTGGAATCCCTTTGTCGGTATGAGAAAAACAAAATATTTCGGATTTTTACAAAGGCAATTATCTTGATTTATTTGACAGTTATTAGAAAATAGTTGCAGCTGAGCAGCAGATGCTATGCAGGTGTTACTTGTTGACACCAATGTAATCCGTCCCTATTCCGCGATTTAACCCGATAAAACTAGCTTAAGTTAGAGTTTTGACCAATCAGAAATCGTACTAGCGCGTCATCTCCGAGGTGGGAGAGATTATTTAAACTTTAGCAGCGCCTAATTTCATCAGTTTCTCTCGGACGGTACCCTTTGCTCGGTCAAACAACTAGTCGGAAATAAACAGTGAAATGAAAATCAAATTAAAATCCCATTTAATTTTAATTTATTCTGTTTGAAATATTTTTGATAATTTGTGATTGATAAACCCATTATTGGATTATTTTATTTTATGAAGTGAGTTTTCCAAATATTATTTAACTCATTTTATTTTCTTGGATTTTTATAAATTATTTTAGAGTTATCTGAATTTTAATAACAATTTTGATGATGATCAACTTATAATTTTTATTTATTTAGTTTATCTGAAAATATTTAAGATATTTTAATTCTCTTTACTTTATTTTTACTTATTCTTGTAAAACTTTGAAGTCCAACTTAACTTTAAAATTTTTCAAAAAGGTTTCTTATTTTATTTTGAAATTATTTTAATGTTTTAATATTTTTTTTCCAAAACCTATATTAAATAAAATATTTTTCATTTCTTAAAGATCGCTCGCACTGAATATAAATTTAATAAAATTATTATTTTCTTTTTAATTTGAATGATAATAAAATAAATCCTTTATTTCTAAAATGATCAAAAGTTTTCCCGAGTTTTATTTAGTTTAATTATTTTTAAAAATGCCGTTCACCACATATGCATGGTTGGGTTTGGTGAGAGAACACGTACTCAAGTAGAAACAACTCAGTTATTCAATGAAATACATCCTGATTGTCCTCCCATATGTCAAAAGGCGGTGAGTAGAATAGAGGCTAAATTTAGAGAATTCGATCATGTTAGAGATTTTCCTAAATCTGGTCTTAACGTTTTTCTTTCCTTGAAAGAAAATCCATGTACTCCTCTGTCGCACATTGGGGCCAATTTACACATGCGGGAATCTGTTTTTCATCGAATAGTTCAAAGGCACAAATATCACCCATACAAAGTTATTCCAGTGCATGAGTTATTTGAAGATGATTTCGATAGGCGAAATAAGTTTTGTGAACGCATGCAAAATATGTGCAGTTTAGATAATAATTTAGTAAAAAATATTATTTTTTCCGATGAAGCTACGTTCTGTTTGAATGAAAATGTGAACAGACAAGATTGTCGTTATTGTGCAACAGAAAATCCACATTGGATGATGGAGGTTCACAGCCAGTATCCTCAAGAAACAAATGTGTGGTGTGGAATAGTGTGCGGAAGAGTAATTGGTCCATTTTTCTTTGAACAGTCTTTAAGTGGACCATTATATCTTGAATTTCTCCAACTTGAGTTAATTCCAGCATTAGTGGCTCCATTTCCGAATCCATTGAACCCAGACTCCCCTGACGAAGAACTGATGTTCCAGCAAGATGGCACTACTCTGCGTATATTTTTGGATAAAACCTTTCCCAATCGGTGGATTGGAAGGAGAGGACCTATCGAATGACTTGTTAGGCCGGAAATGGTTGAAAACGTGCAAAGAGAGTTTATTAATCGCCTTGGATATTGTCAAGCCGTAAATGGCGCACATTTTCAACATTTAATTTGATTTGTTGTTCTGTTCTTTTTAAATAAACAGGTCTAACTTATTGATATGTTCAGTCGTAATTTTTTCGATGACTATCTAGTTTAGGTATAGGACAGGGTACATAAAACATACTTAAAATTCGATGCAAAATTCAAAAATTAAATAAAACATAAAGTTGATGGTCGTAACTTATTTTGTATACACACCGCTGAATATTAAATGAATTTAGACATTACTTCTTGACTCACTGTATAGTTATTCACAATAATGTCCCCCAAACGTCCTTTTTTCGTTTTTCAGCACCCAAATGAGTTCTTTGAGTAAAACTATTGAAAATGAACAGTTCGACTGTATATCCACAACAGTTCCCCAACTATTCGCATTCACCATTCAAATGCGACATACTCTTCACAATAACATACAAATAATTGAAGAGTGGAAGTAACAAAGGTGGTAAGTGCCAAAAATAAAGAGCCGAGATATTTAAGAAAAACGTAATAAAAAGGCCAATATTTGTTTCTTTGGTTTGTTATCATTAAAAATGATGTAAAAGGCTTACGGAAAACCAATTTTAACATACACTGATATAAATTATGGAACAAAGCTGAAAATAAAAATATTTCTTTACAAAAAAAATTGAAACGGGTGCCGCAAAATAGTTTTTAACAAAATGGGATCAAAAAGTACCGCTGATGTACTTTAGGGTTTATTAACAATAAAAATTAGGTTGCAGGCAAAAGTAAAACTAATACTATCCTAAATAATACAGTATCTATCTACTAGAAAATTTAATTTTAAAAATAAAGATTTCTCAAAGAAAAAAGAATGTGGTAAGTGTCACAGTTTTAACCAAATTAACATCACAAATCAATGCTAATCCATTTGAATGCCTAGTACCTTGTAAAAATCTTTATGTAATGGATTACTCAGATATGGCAACATAGAGCGGATACTTTTTTTTTGTTCCCAGATATTTTGTTTTCTGATGGGAGTCCAAGAAGTTCAGCCTTCAGTAAATCTCTCATAGTTTTACCTTTCTTCAAGATATTGGTTTCAGTCCATTGTTGTGTTTCAGAAAATAAAATACAATTTTTGTTTTCACGTTTATGGGATTATCTCTTTCAATCCGTATTGTGACTGCTTTGCTGATTTGAAGTTTTGAAGTATTCAGCAGTATGTCCGCTGGTCCTTTTACGTCCCAAAATCCAAACTCAGTCATTTTGATCACCTCAAATGGTGGGTTATATTTTGCTGACTGAATAACGTTAACCAGATCGTCTGGTATAAAGGATTTCATAACTCTTTTACATTTCTCCATCAAAGCAAAATCCCTATCACAGGGCATGAAGCTGTGTCCGCTGGTAAGAAACTTGATCTGTATTAAATCGTAAACAGCTGATTCACTCTGGCACTTGCCCCCTTTGATGAGAAATAACCGTTGTCGCTTACCGGTGGCTCCATCTTATTTTTATTGTAGGAAGCGTAGTCAAACTCATGGCACTTACCACCTTTGTCAGGTCACAAAGCATGTCGTTTAACACCGTTCTACGGCAATAACTCAATTTCGGGAATTATGGCACTTACCACCTTTGTTACTTCCACTCTTCAATTGCCGTCTTATGCGGAAGAAAGCGTTAGTTAATGTAAAGTTTTCATTAGGATTGGCCCCACAGCTTCGGGAAAAATAAAAATATATCCTGATCCTAGTCTAAAATAAAATAGAACTTAGTAATTTCAAAAGTGCAATACTTATATTACAACTGTATACCTATTATACTATAAAAGTTAAGACAACTAAAATCTTTAAAATAATTAAAGGCTCCTTTCCTGTTTCGGATTTTTACCCCTTCGCTCGCTACCAGGTTCATTCCCGAGGAGACCTACTACTTAACGTGGGTTTCAAATCACGGTCCTCAGTCACGGAAACCCTGTATTGTGGAATTAAAATTCATACAAACTAAAACTGATCAAAGTACCCTAAGACCAAACATTGGATTTCAATGTGCTTCAAATCGCGTTCTAATATCTTTAATATTTCCTAGGATATTTTATTTTTAATACAGACTAAAAGTGTTTCTTGTGTGCGTTTGAAAGTTCCAGCAGTATATATAACCCAATTTTTTTTTGAATCTGCAACCTACAGATTTTGTAACAGGGATTTTTCCATCAAGCCTAAAAGTTGCCAAGGTCCCTATCTGTAAAGGTGGAGACCAGGGTTCTTCCTCTAATTACAGGACTATTTCTCTTATCTCTACACTGTCAAAACTAGAAAACTAGTTAAAATCCTAGCTCGCAAATGTATTACCTCCTTTCTAGAAAAGCATAAGATACTAAATCAACACCAGTAAAGTTTTCAACATTGCACTTATTACACTTATTTCAGAGTATTAACAAAAGAGAGACCTTTGCGCCAGTGTTTTGTGACTTATCGAAGACTTCTAGTTGCGTGAGCCACGAAATACTGCTGCGGAAACTCTCAGTTTATGGCTTTCGTGGAATTGCTTCTGAATGGATTTAATCTTTTCTATCGGAACACGATCAGTTTGTTTGTTTCAACGGGGTGACATCCAGTAAACAACGTGTCTCATGCTCTCAGGGTTCAGTATTGAATCCAACTTTATTTCTATTCTATATCAATGATCTTCTTCAGCTTGACATATCTGGGTCCATCTCAGCTTTCGTAGATGATGCGCCTGTGGCATGAGGAAATCGATATGAATACCAACTTTTGACTGATATATTGTCTGACCTCTATAATATTAAAGAATGGTGTCATTCAAATTATCTCTGTCTCGATAAATTTCGAAGACTCACATGGTTGGGTTTAACTGTACGGTAAATAACATCGAGACAGGTAATCGCTCTATCACTTCTGTTTACAAGTCTAGATTTCTTGGGTTAATTTTGGACGACAGCTTAAAGTTACAGCAACATATTTTAAAACTAAACAAAAAATTGGCCTCTGGCTGCTAGTCAATTCGTATTACCTCTTAGGAATTGGGAGTACACTTCGCTCGCAGCATTTATTTTTTCAATGTTAAATCACACATCAGATATTCTCTTTCATTCCGGGGTGCCTGTTCACTGTATCTCTTTCAGTCTGTCTTCATCCTCCAAAAAAGAGCCATAATGTACCTACTTATGCAATGCCCATCCTAGAGCTCATTGCAAGCCACTTTTCATCTTCAATAATATACTAACCCTTGCATGTTTATTCATCTTAGAAACTGCATACCTTATCCATAAAAACGAAACTAATTTTCCTAATCACCAGCAGATTCACTTTACAAGACAGACGGTTAATATACCTTTACCAATCCCACGCATGAGCGTCATTAAGGACTCCTTCATTTATAATGGAAAAAAGATATATAACCACCTGAGCTTGGAGATAAGAAATAGCCAAAACCTTAAACTGTTTCGTACGAAATTAAAGGCCAAGCTACTGTCAAGAGCATTTTATAATATGGACGAATTCTTTCAAAAAAAAAAAATATAGGTAATCTTTTTTTTTTGAGATTTCTAGTAATGGTTTTTATTAGATTAACGTTTGTTATTCTAAATTGTAGTTTATAGCAACTGTTACAACATGTGTGATATGTTGGTACTTTTGTTACTATTTTTAGCTCAAAATTTTTTATGTGTGTGAAGGGTAAAGGGTAAAGGTTAAACATAAGTAATATTTAATATTAATTGCACTTCAGCATTATTATGTATTCATTCAGTGGCGTAGCCACAGGGGGGCGACTGACCCCCCGCCCCCCTTGGCCTGGCGCCCCTTTACTACTTAAGAAAAAATTCTTAAAAAAGAAGATCGGTCTTATTTTATTTTTATTAAAAAAAAGCGGTGGGAATAAACGTAATAAAACCGGTTTTGAGAAGAGAGTCCCATCACATTAAATTATTTTTTTTATATAGCACATTTTAACTTCATTTGGAGCCAGACCCCTGTTCCCTAGCGAGCATCAAGAAGGTGAATTCTTACGAAATTTGGGCGTGGTCCCAAAAATTTTTTGCCTGCGGCGCTTTTCCTAACTTTTCGACTTATGTGTCGTAACTCAGTTGTATAAGTTTGTCATGCTTTGTCAATAAGACTGATCTATTATGATACCTCTTGGACAATATAGTAGGTATATGAATTCCCATAAAAATGGGTTGTCAGTTACAGCGCGTGTTAAAGTTTGGCCTTTACTAAAAAAGCCTGTATTAGGGGGTTTAAAATAAACGCAGGATAAGGGCCCAAGCATCCTCCTTTAAAAACTACCCTAAAACCATCCTCAAAGGTACATTAGTTTAGTTTTCTGTGATTATTTTGAAAACCATTAGTTTTTTGGCAAAATCACAAGAGAAGCGATTTAAAGAGCATAAAATTTCTTATCGATAGGACATATTTTGTTATATTAGTCCCCATATCTAACTTCTCGCGACTTTTTCTTATGGGGATTATTAGAACAAAAATTTCTTCGATATGGAGAGAATTATGAAAGAACACATTCCAGAAAGATTACCTCGGGCGGTTAAAAGTGGTCATGTGAAGCCTAGTGTAGGGGAATCTTTTATAAAATGTTATTGTTTATTGTTTCGTTTTTTAAGTTTTTCGTATATTCTGTGTCAGAATTGTCGCACAGAGCGAAATAGAGTAATAAAACAGGATTACTAGAAATCATATTATAACAGTAATACCATTTTTGAAAACTTATATGCAACAAATAGTAGCTAAAATAAAATTGCTTTCTAAAGAACCGTATACAGAATTGTTACTACGTTACGTACTGGGTATAAACCCCGGCAGTAATCATTATAACAAAATTATCATAAAGAATGCAATTCAATCAAATAGTCTGGACAGAGCCTGGGTTTTAAAATCCCACTCTCAAGAAAACACTTTTCTTCACAAAAGCATTTCTTTATTCTACCAAACTATGCCATTGGAACAGATAATGTCAGGTGCTTACATACCTAATTTGTGAAATCATACTACTACTTCACATGACTTCATATCGATTAACTAATCAATGGCCACATTGACTAATCACACTTTAGGAGGGTTCATGTAACCCGCAACAAACTATTATACTTTTACTTCAACAATTCTTGCAAAAGGTTGAAAACTCGCGACTACTTGGGCCCTGATGCCCCGAGACATCTTTGGGGAGAAGACGTTCCGCCACGAAGAAAATCTTAAAACCTACTGACTCGCTTTTCAACACGTACGTCACGTCTATAACGCTCGCTGGTCGCCGTTTGTCATAATTGGAAAAGCCTTGCCGAAAACTGATCTTCACCGCACTTCAATCGAACCGAATAGTCATATATCTACTGCTTACCAGCTAAACGCAATTTAAGGTTCTATAAAAACGTACACAAGCTGTTCTGTTATGAAGGATTTTCTATTGTATTATTTTACCGAAAGGATTATTAAATGCGACGTACATTCGCCGTTAAGTTTTTATAATACCTATGTTAAAAGATGAGTTTTATTTATTTCTTTAGAACAGTAGAACATAACCCAAATGCAATGAAACAAAACTACACCTAGCAGCATTCCTCCAAGTTCGATTCCAATGGCGTCCACATAGTTTTGATGCTTGTCCTACCACTAAGTTGGCGTAGATATGAATTGAAAAGTTTACACATATCTACTATAGAGTTTAAAAAAATATACGTCAGTGTTCGAACCATTTTAAAATTAAGACAAGGTTAGTTTAGTGTTCGTAAATTGTTTTGTAAATATATTGTTTTTAATAAAATTGTACAAGTTCAAATAAATACATCTTTCATTTTTATAAAACTCAGCCGCTAAGGCGCATACCCAATATAATAACGTTATATAAAGAATATAAAACTAATTTTGACGGTTACAAAATACCTGGTAGAGGCATGTTTTACAGTGCCAAACAAACAATTCTTAATGGCAATAAGACGTGCTAATAAGTACTACAAATCAATACCATATTACGGATATAATGCAGTCTTATCATCGTTATATACCTGTCTTAGCAGTCTCTGGTGTATAAAGGCTGTAAGGAGGTGCTGCTGTCCCAAATCGTATTAAATGATTAATAAGGGCCATGAAAATTCTTATAAAGAATAAAATACTTTTGCCTCAGTGTGCATTCTGTGTTATTGTGTCAACTAGTAGAATTTTTCAGGAATAGTGACTTTTATCCTTAAAGTTAAAAATAGAAAAGTTCAGCAAGCCTGATAGGACTACACATTAATAATGCTACATACGAAAAGTCATAAATCTTCACCGTAGCAATTGACGGAAAGTAGAAAGCAGACATGATAAATCCGTCAACGTCTTAAGCTGGGCCTAAGCCGAAATTCCTTATGGCAACAGTACAAAATAAACGATCGTGTTTGTTGCCTTTGGTGGATTTTGTTTTCTCAACATGAAGCTTAGAAATGAGTGTATTATATTCCAGATATTCCATTAATATCAGAAAAGCTTTTGAAAGTTATACCTATTTTATATTAAAAGCGCGTTTTATCTAATATGCATTAAACCTCGACGCCGGAGTAAGGCATTTTGATTTTAATCTCAGGTTTCGGAAAGGTTTTGCTACGATGGCCTATACAGGGTGTTATTTAAGTACGTGGCCAAACTTTAAAGGGTGATTATTTGAGTGATTCTGAGACGAAAAATTTATTTAAACATAGGTCCGGTAGGTAATGC
Source organism: Polydrusus tereticollis (assembly GCA_963920685.1). Classification (NCBI taxonomy): domain Eukaryota; kingdom Metazoa; phylum Arthropoda; class Insecta; order Coleoptera; family Curculionidae; genus Polydrusus; species Polydrusus tereticollis. The sequence goes on from OY987329.1 coordinate 66,068,737, forward strand.
TTTGTTTTCAAATATTTTAAAATATTTTAATAATTCTTTAGCCGATTTTGTTGAAATTTAGCAGTGTTATTTAGGGTAGTAGAGGGCTAATTTAGAATAAAATCTTTAAGTCCAGTGGCGTCCCGGAAGACACCTTAACTAAGATTTTTGACAAACAAGAAGTGCGTGTTTATATTTTTTCCGCATTAGGCAACTAAATCTACAACTTTTTTACTTCTAGCATTTTTTTCTTATCTTGTTTCGTTTTTGAGAAAAATCACTTTATTGTATGTCGGAATTAAAAAAACTAAACCAACAAGATAAACGCTTTATTAAAACCACACTCAAACAAACGGAACGCTATTTTTTTTTAGTAAGAAAACATTAAACAATAAGAAACACGAAACTTACAGTAGTTGCTGAAAATGTCCTCCTTCAACTCCAATGCAAGCATTACTCGTCTTAACATCGATTCCCGAACACGTTAAAATATTCCCGGCGTATGTTTTATCTGATCACATGAAACCCGTATTTGTCGGATTAATTCTTCTTCAGTGTTGTATGGAGTTTTATAAGCGAGGCACTTTAAATGCCCCCAAAGGAAAAAATCTAAGGGATTTAAATCCGGTGACCTGAGTGGCCATGACTATGGACCTGCGCGACCGATCCACTTTTCTCCATAAGTTACATCCAGAAATTAACGTGCTACTATGCTAGAGTGAGGTGAGGCCCCATCGTGCATGAGCCATATTGCTTCTCTTACTGGCAGTAGGACATTTTCTAATAGTTTAGGTAACACAAATTTCGAAAAATGACGATACTCTTGGCCGTTCAATGTCGGTGGTAAAAAATGAGGTCCAATGAGATAACCATCCACAATATCTACCCAAACATTCACGGAAAACTGTTGTTGATAATTATTTTCTATAACCGCATGGGGATTTTTTTCAGCCCAGATATGAATGTTATGAAAGTTCATAGCTGAATTTGGGGAAAATCATTTTTCATTGGTAAATATAATAATATGGAAGAGAAATGTCGGAGATGCTATGTGGTAAGGATAGAGTTGACATTCTCTTAGAGTCTGCCATACAAAAAAGTGAGAAATGTTTAATTGTTGTATCGGGGCTATGCTCAACTTTATGTAAAATTACTTCCTCCATCTCCACTGTTCTTACTGCTGCAGGTCTCCAAATAAGAGCAGCCGATCTTTGAAAGGTGTCTGATTTGCACAGCCTTTCATGTATTCTTACAAATGTTTGTCTATTTGGTACCCTGCGATGGGGATATCTCCCTTGATAGCATTACCAGACCTATGTGTATATCAACTTTTCGTCTTAGAATCGCCCATTGAAGTTTAGTCACGTTCTTAAATAACACCCTGTATAACTTTAAAAAGTATATTTAAAATATTTTTCTCTGATTAAAAGAATTTAAAAATTTCTGTAAGTACCTATTTAGTATGGTGCATCTGAAGGGGCAAAAATCTGTTCGAAATTAACACTACAAAGAAACGTATTCAGGTGGTCTTGAACTTCATTAGATTAATATCGACAAGGCGACACAAGAAGTTGACTTTATCAATGGTAATCCTGATTATCCAATCCCACCCAGAACAACAATAAGGTTACGGTACCAATTAAGGGCAGGCCAATATTTAATGGATTCCTAAGTGTGACCTCAAAATACTAGATGGCGATAGGGTTGCCAACTTTCAAAAAATGTCAAGACATTTGATTCATGCCACAATGTAAATACATTTCACACTCGTCAAACTTAAATTGCATATAAATAATTATAAATTAAAAAATTTCAAGGATTTAAATTTTAATTATAAATTAGAGAGTTAATATGTAAAATAGTACACAAATTTCAAAGTTAAAATTGGCAAAGCACAATCCAAATATTTATACAATACAAACATATTAATTTTTTCTTTAAACCAAACATACAAATGGAACCTATAACTAGGAGGATATTAGCTACCGCATCTCTTCAAAGGAGTAGAGAGCTCCTCGGATTAAAAATATTTCAATTTTATTTGTAAATTGGTAATAAGATAGTGTTCTAACATTTGTCGACAACAGATTGAAGAACTTTATTCCACAATAATTAATACCAGTCTGCCCTCTCCGCAATCGTATGAAAGCAGGGTCCACCTAATCTGTCTGCCTCATACCATTATCGAGTAGATCTGAATGGCACGAGTACTCGTCAAGGTGTTTATGTACATAACACACGCTCTCCATGACGTAATATGCACTTTTCAAATACACTAGTAGAGGAAAACGGAGAGAGCGAGGCCAGGTGGTGCTGGTGGTGCTGGTGGTGCAACTAACCCAGGTGGTTCGGTGGTGCGTTTTATGATCTAACCCGGGTGGTTCGGTGGTGCGTTTTATGACCTAACCCGGGTGGTTCGGTGGTGCTGTTTACAAAATAACCCGAAATTAAACCCGACTTTTAACGACCTAACCCGGATGCTTTCATGAGGCGGCTTCTTATCTAACCCTAACTTGAACCTTAATATTTATGAACTGACCCGAGATAAAACCCGACTTTTTACGACCTAACCCGGATGCTTTCGCGAGGCGGCTTCTCATCTAACCCTAATTTGAACCTGAATATTTATGATCTGACCCGAGATAAAACCCGACTTTTTATGATTTAACCTTAGTGAAACGCCGCTGCTAAAGCGGGATAATTAAATCCCAATTTTTATAAGCCATCCTTAAACCCAACTTTTTACGATCCGACCTGAGCCATCCTTAAACCAGACTTTTTATTATTTCCCCTTAGTTGAAACGCCGCTGCTAAAGCGGGATAATTAAATCCCAATTTTTATAAGCCATCCTTAAACCCAACTTTTTACGATCCGACCTGAGCCCTCCTTAAACCAGACTTTTTATTATTTTCCCTTAGTTGAAACGCCGCTGTTAAAGCGGTATAGTAAAAAACATTATTTATTATTTCCCCTTAGTGAAACGCCGCTGGCGGGTAGTAAAGCGAAATAAAACCCTAATTTATATGGTCTAACAAGATAAGTATAATAAAGCGGTACATTTGTCACCCCACAATAATTATTTATACCTAAATAACCCTCTCAAACCCTCTGCCGACTCGATTTAAAAAGAAAGGAACATAAACCTTTATTTATTATTCCGAAGGACCCTCATTAAAATTCAGTAGCATATCTAATAATTGATTCCAATTTTTGCACCACTTATATAAAATACAATAAAATAATTACCATCTAGAACCATTAACTAGAGATTTCTTTGTACTGGAAATGGATAAATTATAGGACTATCTTGTAATGAGAACAGAGTAATAAAAAGTAAATAAAACTTAAATACGCATAAAATACCAAGCAGGTATAGGTACTATACAACTTGTGTTCGCCATCAGGTAAAAGCCCTCATAATGCTTTTATAAAAATTTCGGATAATATCATAATATAAGTAAATAGGCTACAATTTCAGGAAAAAAGTAAAAAAAATTAATTCACAGTGTAAAATTGTAGTTAAATGGATTGTAAATACGAAATAATATAAAAAGCTACCTTTTGTTTGCGATGATGTATGCACAATAACTCTATATTATTCGGCCCTTAAACTGAAAATACCCACTAGATAGGTATCATAAGCTGTATTTGTCATCAGGTAGAACCCCCAATAAAATTATGAATATTAGGCGTAGGCATCAAAGTAGCAATCTTAACTTATTTTCAACACGAGCATAAAAATATAGGGTTGTTAAATATTTTACAACCCTAATTCTCAATGGCAACAATAAGCAAATCACGTTGGTTTTTTAATTTATTATTAATCTGGCTAACTTAAGAAACTCACAATATAACGACCATCCAAAAAAAATCATAATACATTACTGGGTGTGAAAGCAATTGCGCTGCAAAATATAGTGTATACCGACTCTGAGGTAGTTAATTAAAATCCCAATTAGCGCTAAAAAAAATCAATTAGATATTTACTTTAGATATTTTAATAACAAATCCTTTACAATGAATTAAACAAACGCATACATAATTTTAAAATCTCATATAAGCTAAAATCTAACAAGTTTCGACAAGTTGAAACTTGTCAGTTTACATCTGTAGAGAATACCCAACTCTCGAATCATAAAAAAATGGTCAAACTTTGTCGGCAAATACCCTTCTATGATGCAGGGGAAGGACAGGTAACTCGAGATGTTTATAAAGAAACGTTAAAGAACATTATTTGCTTATTTCTAGACTCTTAAAAATTAGATGCAATCGAACAATAAATGTTTTCATCATGTATATTTATGAGTAACACATTACTTTCGACATACGTAAATTAAAATTGATAATTACTTGTCTTAGTACTTTTTTAGAAGCTTGAATCATTGCATATAACCGTCTGAGGATACCCAAACTTCCCCTAACATATTTCTCCGTGACCGGGGAAAAAGAGGTAGAAAAAGTAAAATAACAACTCCAAGTGTCTTTGCGAACAATCGGCAATAAAATAGAGTATTTCAGTTTTTAATTTTTCGTAAATAAAAGTTGGTTAGATTAATAGTCTCTGTGAATATAATAACATAAACAAAGTGATATGCCGTAAATTTAGGAGTACAGTATAAATTATGCCTCTATTAAAATATACCGCAATAACTAACTACCAAAGGATTTTTGATATTTTGAATATATTTGATGCTCATAGCATTATCACATTTCCAAAGGCTCTAAATTTTAGAAAAATGTTCTAATAGAATATGTCTATCAATATAAAGTAAAGGTATTGTTAGGTTTTTTTAAAAAATACGACCTACAACAGTCTCTGCTACAGCATGGCTGACTCTGTAGAAACTTCTGTGAAACCATAATAATTATATCAATAATCGAGTTGTCCTTATGATAATATTTTCTTCCAATATCCGACTCCACTATCCATAAAAGTTATGTTAGAAAATTCATAATTGAGCGCATTGTAATTTTTTAAAAAGAAATTCACTTCACACACAAAGATGTAGCCATTCAATCCATGAAAATAATGCAAGTCAGTATGCGTATGTTATGGCTAACTGTTTAAATGTCTATTCCTTCCACGTTTATCGGAAGAAATACTTTTTTTATACTAGTATTTTAGCTGAAAATAAGATCATAAATCATCTATACAAAACAAGCGCCCCTTATGGATTTGAACGAAAATCATAGATTCGACTATTTTCATGAAAAATAAATCTAAGTACGGAATAATGCAGGAAGATTATCTATTTTCTTGGTTTAGAAAGTGATGTAGTTAAGATTTATAACTTAGGAATAAATAAATTATTATTAATCTTTTCGACCTATTTCTCTTGCATATTTAATTTCTTTGATAGTAAGAACTAATCTTTTTATTTTACAAAGTAAAAAAAAGCTAAAGATCGGCGTTGTCAGTCAGGTATAAGAACTGATTTAACACGATGGTTTTTGTACAAACGTTCACATACAATTGTATGCTTTTTAACCGATTGTGTCGGAAAAAATGACGATTTATAGATTAGATATTTAGACGAAGAGCTAACCTTCTCAATAAAGTATTGATTATTGCCCTGCTAGCTAGACAACACTTTTTATGTTAGTCAAAAAAAAAATTTTTTTTTGGACGCTATTACAGATTTCATCGTCAACTAACAAACATTAAGACCAAAAAATTAGCGTGCAAGATGAAATGTATAGATTCACTTCATTTCTACATTATTTTACAACTCTCAATCGCATTAAAAACAAGATCGAATAAAAAATAACTTATGACATATGGACGAAAAATGTTTTTCGGGCTATTTAGGCTAGCGACCGCATTACGTCTGAAATACTACATTTTTCGAGCTTATAACATAATTTACTATTTTAACGTTAAAATAGGGGAAATGATGTATCAAAATGGATACTTTTTTTTGTCGGTCACGAGATTATAGTTTCTTTTAAAATGAACTCTAATATTTACAACACAAATTATCCTTTAAACCACATTAGTTTAAAACTCGTCTGTCGCTTTCCCTCTATTGTGAGTTTGATTAAAGTATAGCGTAGTATATATTTAGATGAATTTCGCAAATGTTGAATACTTTCAAAACTGAAAAAGCCGCCCTTTGCAATAAATATCTCCGTAGAGTTAGGTACCCTGCAGATTAAGGGTATTTCAGCGGATAATCATATACAAATTCAAAGATTTTGTCTATTTTAATGGATTAACAAACAATATCTATAGGATGACTTTACTGATAAAAAAAAAAATAACAAAAATCCATAAAGTCTAGGCTCACATGAAATTCCATAAAGAGCAGCTGCATAGCCTTATCACATCAAACTATATTTTTATTTCGTTCTATTGTCAAAAGTCTGTGTTTAGGAGATTATCGTTCATTTTAAAATGAACTCTAATATGTACATCACCATAAACTACCTCTTAAGCCGTCGTAAAAATACACTTTTCGATTTACCTCTATATTGATTTTCTAATATTAAATATCTACAATAGTCGAAATTCGCTCGCTAATACCTATGTATGCAAGGTTTCTTCAAAAAATGACAATTTTGTTGTTTAATGGCTTGAAAAAATGGAAAAAGGAGGTTTTTGCATCCATTTATTTCCAGATGAGTGTTAAAAATACTTATAAAACTCGGTATACCGAAGATCAAGCATTAATGAGAGGGTTGAGTCCTGTTTGCCAAATCCTGATTTTTAATTTGACGTTGGCAACGGTACAATTTTTTAACATTTATCATAAGAGGCGTATATTTTTGGAGCTTAGATCTTCCAGTTTATCCACGCCCCATTTATTGTTAGTGCTTTAGTAATTTTACTTTCCAATTATTTTTTACCAAAACGCGTAGTTGAAACAGTGTCTATATCAGGCGATATAATAAATTTTAAGGATTAATTTGCTTACAAATACACTTTAATTTATTTAGGCTAAAGCAGCCAGACATATACTGGAACTACGAAAACCCTATTACAATTTGGTTGCCTAGAGAAAATTTTGTAAAAAACATAGCTTTCTACACAAATGCTTGCACATTATGTACCTATCATTTTAAGATACCTGGCGACATCAATGTAAGCATTGACATAATGACGCAAGATATAGGTAGGTACTAGAATATTCAAGATTTCTATTAACGATACACTTCAGCATACATGCGAGATGTCATTAATGTCTACGGAAGGCAACAGACATACCAGCTATTTTTACATGGGATTCCATAGACTTGGACGCTTCTTGTTTAGAAATATTTGATGTCATCTTGAGGAGTTCCGTATTGAAGCATCAAACCTACCTGCCAAATAATTGACGAAATATGGGATATCATAAAATATGCCCCCCATCGAACTAAATGATCCTATAAACCAGCTTCACAGACCGTAATTTGTGATGCTAACACGATTAATACGCAATAGAACAAGATTAAGAAACAAAATTTAAAGTAGCTCTTTATCACACGAAAATAATTAAATAATTTACGGTTACAGAACAATAATTATTTTAAAAAGCTGTATAACTAAATATATTATGTTATTAGGAATATTCTGTCTAAAGTAACAGCTAATCTTAGTCGAAAATGAGATCGTATTATTGATTGTTGAATTCGTTAGGTATGAAATAAAATTAGAGATTTCGTCTATTTTTTCACGATTAAAAAAGAATACCTCTATTTAGCTAAAAATGAAACGATTACAGTGGTAGATTAATTCACTTTACCAAGCATGTAAACTACTAATTTTGCAATAAATATCTTCTATATTTCTAGGTAGGTTTACTCGAAAATGTGGGGCTATTTTCATCAAAAATCCCGATACGAAATTGAAAAATTTGCCTATTTTTGTCGGTTTACAAAGTGATAGTGGAATATTGGTTTGATCAAAGAACAATAATTATTTTAAAAATGTTGTATAATTAACTAAATGTCGGTGTTATCAGGCAGGCAAGAAGTTATTTATCTGAATCTTATTTGTACCATTAGCGTTTATATACAAATGTTAGTGGTTTTCAAAAATTAATATCTCGGAAATTATTAGGTTTAGACTTATAATACGCTTATTAAAAAATAATGACTACTTTATGCAAAATTCAAAAATATTATAAGATGTAGGGTATCCCAGTAACTTAACCAAAGATTTTCGGTCTTCGTAAAGCTTTACACGTTTCTTCAGCGTACCAAACATTCACTTTTTTTAAATATTGACATCGGGTTAGGATTCTGAACATAGGATTAACATCACTCCAATAGTGAACATGTTGCGTTGTCACAGTTCCATTCGTTGAAAAGTAAACAAAACCGTTTGAGCTACGTGGGGAATAAATAAAGTTGGCTTGTTGAAAAATTTTAATATTTATTAAGGTAAAAGACTATAAATATATCGATACAACACTTTGGCATTTCTAATACTACAAACATGAATATCTAAAATGTGATATTTACAACCGTCAACTCTCTCTCCCTTCTCTAATTTTGGTACACCAATGCTGTCTTCTAAGTTTATAATATATGGCGTCCTGCAGTTTAATTCCGAAAATGTTTTAACTAAAAATTCCTCTTTAACACATCCTTTAACGTAAATAATGTATGCGTCTATCAGATTGTTGGATATGATATTATGTAGTTCCTTGTAATCGGTATCACCATAATTATAAAGGATACCATGATGATTTCCAAATAGATATTTGACTTGTTTCTTGCAAGCCGTACTTAAGGTGTCGAATGGTTTAACTGGTTTAAAAAAGTAACTTTTCATACTATTCCCATCATAAATAGCCAATTCTTTCGCGCAAAATTCAGGTATGGTAAATCCTTGAATATCGACTACAACGAACTTCATTGTCTGAAGACTCAAATCAAACAAGTATATTTTCATATTTTTATCGCTCTTAAGTTCGATTTCAAAAGCACACCCCCACTTTTCGATAATTTCACAGTCTTAGCACATAGATCTTATATTTTTATTTACGATCAATTCATCTTTATTCGCCAATCGTCTCAAACGAGTCTGCTTTTGAAAGTAATATAGCCTTAGTATTCAGAAAATATTAATGATATCGGAGCCTAAAACATCCTTGACACTAAAAAATCATTGTGTTTCCTAACAAAACCCATCATCTTGTCTATTTAGCTTGCTTTCCTATTGTTTAGCAGGTTAAATAAAATTATTATTTCGCTCTTTTTGTCTGTACTGAATCGTTAGGGGAATACGTTTCTAGTTCTATAAGAGAGACAGTTAAAATTTATGTAAGCAATCAAAAATCCTACACTATGAGCTACTTAGTTAAAATTTCATATTTCCTTCCTGGGTCAGGCAAAATTTGTGATGTGTCGGACAAAATTTATAAAAATACAAAAAAAAAAAATGCTGGATGCATTTTTAGCGTGACTTTCTATTTAATACCATCTTATTTCAAGGTATAATTCGGTTGTCAAAATGAGAATAAAATAATTTTCCCATGGTTTATGTCATCTTAAAAAAGTCAAAAGGTTATATTCTGCAGAGGGTCAGATACATTTAAATTTAAATATTTTCTCCAAGAAGAATTTTAAGATAGTATTATAGTAAATAAAAATTCTATACCTCCAATATTTCATGGAAACATATCGTGTTCTAGCGACATAACCCAAAAGTACCTCTATTCAGAAACGCATCGTACTTTTCTTGTCAATAATTGTCTCATTGTCCCATCCATTACATTATTATAATCTTAAAGCACCTGTTACCAGCATTATCTGTTTTTATGGTTTTCATAAAACATAGCGATTACCAATGAAAATTAAACGAAAACTTAATAAATAACTTTTTTTTTCAACTGAAATAGACTGATTTTCGATGGAAAAATGTTACTTATAACTAAAAAATGAATATAAGACATATACGCAATGATATTTAGAATAAATCAATCTTTTCTAAAATTACTATGAAATATTCACAAAATCGTTTCGTTATAAGCAAAGTAGCAAGGCTTGCAGATTTCGTATAGAGTTCAAACGCGATACTGAGATGATCTTTTTTTTTTTTATATTTTTGTAGGATAATGCACCACTACGTTGTAAGTACTTGAGAGAGGACTTTCTTGAAAAATCCTCAAATTTCTCTGCAATTTTGTTCCTTCTAGAGTTAAATTCACACAGAAAACCCCGTATTCTTATCTTTCAGGTTGGTATATTAAAAAGGGCTTATTAGTATGGTTTAGAAAACAAGCAATATTAATTAACGGATGTTTTTTCATCGTATGAAGAGTTGAAAAAATTTTTTTTCCACTCCAATGGTTACGATGCAGAGAGTCGGGTTTCATCATAATCTTTCAGGGTAGCTCAGGTTTGATTGCATGTAGAGAGTCGGGTTTCATCATAATCTTTCAGGGTAGCTCAGGTTTGATTACATGTACTAAGGTTAGTGCTCCTTGCAATCGGTTTCAGGTTTGACGCGCCCCCCTCAGGTTTGTTCAGGTTTCTCAAACGTTTGAGAAACCTGAACAAACCTGAGGGGGGCGCGTCAAACCTGAAACCGATTGCAAGGAGCACTAACCTTAGTACATGTAATCAAACCTGAGCTACCCTGAAAGATTATGATGAAACCCGACTCTCTACATGCAATCAAACCTGAGCTACCCTGAAAGATTATGATGAAACCCGACTCTCTGCATCGTAACCATTGGAGTGGAAAAAAAAATTTTTCAACTCTTCATACGATGAAAAAACATCCGTTAATTAATATTGCTTGTTTTCTAAACCATACTAATAAGCCCTTTTTAATATACCAACCTGAAAGATAAGAATACGGGGTTTTCTGTGTGAATTTAACTCTAGAAGGAACAAAATTGCAGAGAAATTTGAGGATTTTTCAAGAAAGTCCTCTCTCAAGTACTTACAACGTAGTGGTGCATTATCCTACAAAAATATAAAAAAAAAAAGATCATCTCAGTATCGCGTTTGAACTCTATACGAAATCTGCAAGCCTTGCTACTTTGCTTATAACGAAACGATTTTGTGAATATTTCATAGTAATTTTAGAAAAGATTGATTTATTCTAAATATCATTGCGTATATGTCTTATATTCATTTTTTAGTTATAAGTAACATTTTTCCATCGAAAATCAGTCTATTTCAGTTGAAAAAAAAAGTTATTTATTAAGTTTTCGTTTAATTTTCATTGGTAATCGCTATGTTTTATGAAAACCATAAAAACAGATAATGCTGGTAACAGGTGCTTTAAGATTATAATAATGTAATGGATGGGACAATGAGACAATTATTGACAAGAAAAGTACGATGCGTTTCTGAATAGAGGTACTTTTGGGTTATGTCGCTAGAACACGATATGTTTCCATGAAATATTGGAGGTATAGAATTTTTATTTACTATAATACTATCTTAAAATTCTTCTTGGAGAAAATATTTAAATTTAAATGTATCTGACCCTCTGCAGAATATAACCTTTTGACTTTTTTAAGATGACATAAACCATGGGAAAATTATTTTATTCTCATTTTGACAACCGAATTATACCTTGAAATAAGATGGTATTAAATAGAAAGTCACGCTAAAAATGCATCCAGCATTTTTTTTTTTTGTATTTTTATAAATTTTGTCCGACACATCACAAATTTTGCCTGACCCAGGAAGGAAATATGAAATTTTAACTAAGTAGCTCATAGTGTAGGATTTTTGATTGCTTACATAAATTTTAACTGTCTCTCTTATAGAACTAGAAACGTATTCCCCTAACGATTCAGTACAGACAAAAAGAGCGAAATAATAATTTTATTTAACCTGCTAAACAATAGGAAAGCAAGCTAAATAGACAAGATGATGGGTTTTGTTAGGAAACACAATGATTTTTTAGTGTCAAGGATGTTTTAGGCTCCGATATCATTAATATTTTCTGAATACTAAGGCTATATTACTTTCAAAAGCAGACTCGTTTGAGACGATTGGCGAATAAAGATGAATTGATCGTAAATAAAAATATAAGATCTATGTGCTAAGACTGTGAAATTATCGAAAAGTGGGGGTGTGCTTTTGAAATCGAACTTAAGAGCGATAAAAATATGAAAATATACTTGTTTGATTTGAGTCTTCAGACAATGAAGTTCGTTGTAGTCGATATTCAAGGATTTAACATACCTGAATTTTGCGCGAAAGAATTGGCTATTTATGATGGGAATAGTATGAAAAGTTACTTTTTTAAACCAGTTAAACCATTCGACACCTTAAGTACGGCTTGCAAGAAACAAGTCAAATATCTATTTGGAAATCATCATGGTATCCTTTATAATTATGGTGATACCGATTACAAGGAACTACATAATATCATATCCAACAATCTGATAGACGCATACATTATTTACGTTAAAGGATGTGTTAAAGAGGAATTTTTAGTTAAAACATTTTCGGAATTAAACTGCAGGACGCCATATATTATAAACTTAGAAGACAGCATTGGTGTACCAAAATTAGAGAAGGGAGAGAGAGTTGACGGTTGTAAATATCACATTTTAGATATTCATGTTTGTAGTATTAGAAATGCCAAAGTGTTGTATCGATATATTTATAGTCTTTTACCTTAATAAATATTAAAATTTTTCAACAAGCCAACTTTATTTATTCCCCACGTAGCTCAAACGGTTTTGTTTACTTTTCAACGAATGGAACTGTGACAACGCAACATGTTCACTATTGGAGTGATGTTAATCCTATGTTCAGAATCCTAACCCGATGTCAATATTTAAAAAAAGTGAATGTTTGGTACGCTGAAGAAACGTGTAAAGCTTTACGAAGACCGAAAATCTTTGGTTAAGTTACTGGGATACCCTACATCTTATAATATTTTTGAATTTTGCATAAAGTAGTCATTATTTTTTAATAAGCGTATTATAAGTCTAAACCTAATAATTTCCGAGATATTAATTTTTGAAAACCACTAACATTTGTATATAAACGCTAATGGTACAAATAAGATTCAGATAAATAACTTCTTGCCTGCCTGATAACACCGACATTTAGTTAATTATACAACATTTTTAAAATAATTATTGTTCTTTGATCAAACCAATATTCCACTATCACTTTGTAAACCGACAAAAATAGGCAAATTTTTCAATTTCGTATCGGGATTTTTGATGAAAATAGCCCCACATTTTCGAGTAAACCTACCTAGAAATATAGAAGATATTTATTGCAAAATTAGTAGTTTACATGCTTGGTAAAGTGAATTAATCTACCACTGTAATCGTTTCATTTTTAGCTAAATAGAGGTATTCTTTTTTAATCGTGAAAAAATAGACGAAATCTCTAATTTTATTTCATACCTAACGAATTCAACAATCAATAATACGATCTCATTTTCGACTAAGATTAGCTGTTACTTTAGACAGAATATTCCTAATAACATAATATATTTAGTTATACAGCTTTTTAAAATAATTATTGTTCTGTAACCGTAAATTATTTAATTATTTTCGTGTGATAAAGAGCTACTTTAAATTTTGTTTCTTAATCTTGTTCTATTGCGTATTAATCGTGTTAGCATCACAAATTACGGTCTGTGAAGCTGGTTTATAGGATCATTTAGTTCGATGGGGGGCATATTTTATGATATCCCATATTTCGTCAATTATTTGGCAGGTAGGTTTGATGCTTCAATACGGAACTCCTCAAGATGACATCAAATATTTCTAAACAAGAAGCGTCCAAGTCTATGGAATCCCATGTAAAAATAGCTGGTATGTCTGTTGCCTTCCGTAGACATTAATGACATCTCGCATGTATGCTGAAGTGTATCGTTAATAGAAATCTTGAATATTCTAGTACCTACCTATATCTTGCGTCATTATGTCAATGCTTACATTGATGTCGCCAGGTATCTTAAAATGATAGGTACATAATGTGCAAGCATTTGTGTAGAAAGCTATGTTTTTTACAAAATTTTCTCTAGGCAACCAAATTGTAATAGGGTTTTCGTAGTTCCAGTATATGTCTGGCTGCTTTAGCCTAAATAAATTAAAGTGTATTTGTAAGCAAATTAATCCTTAAAATTTATTATATCGCCTGATATAGACACTGTTTCAACTACGCGTTTTGGTAAAAAATAATTGGAAAGTAAAATTACTAAAGCACTAACAATAAATGGGGCGTGGATAAACTGGAAGATCTAAGCTCCAAAAATATACGCCTCTTATGATAAATGTTAAAAAATTGTACCGTTGCCAACGTCAAATTAAAAATCAGGATTTGGCAAACAGGACTCAACCCTCTCATTAATGCTTGATCTTCGGTATACCGAGTTTTATAAGTATTTTTAACACTCATCTGGAAATAAATGGATGCAAAAACCTCCTTTTTCCATTTTTTCAAGCCATTAAACAACAAAATTGTCATTTTTTGAAGAAACCTTGCATACATAGGTATTAGCGAGCGAATTTCGACTATTGTAGATATTTAATATTAGAAAATCAATATAGAGGTAAATCGAAAAGTGTATTTTTACGACGGCTTAAGAGGTAGTTTATGGTGATGTACATATTAGAGTTCATTTTAAAATGAACGATAATCTCCTAAACACAGACTTTTGACAATAGAACGAAATAAAAATATAGTTTGATGTGATAAGGCTATGCAGCTGCTCTTTATGGAATTTCATGTGAGCCTAGACTTTATGGATTTTTGTTATTTTTTTTTTTTATCAGTAAAGTCATCCTATAGATATTGTTTGTTAATCCATTAAAATAGACAAAATCTTTGAATTTGTATATGATTATCCGCTGAAATACCCTTAATCTGCAGGGTACCTAACTCTACGGAGATATTTATTGCAAAGGGCGGCTTTTTCAGTTTTGAAAGTATTCAACATTTGCGAAATTCATCTAAATATATACTACGCTATACTTTAATCAAACTCACAATAGAGGGAAAGCGACAGACGAGTTTTAAACTAATGTGGTTTAAAGGATAATTTGTGTTGTAAATATTAGAGTTCATTTTAAAAGAAACTATAATCTCGTGACCGACAAAAAAAAGTATCCATTTTGATACATCATTTCCCCTATTTTAACGTTAAAATAGTAAATTATGTTATAAGCTCGAAAAATGTAGTATTTCAGACGTAATGCGGTCGCTAGCCTAAATAGCCCGAAAAACATTTTTCGTCCATATGTCATAAGTTATTTTTTATTCGATCTTGTTTTTAATGCGATTGAGAGTTGTAAAATAATGTAGAAATGAAGTGAATCTATACATTTCATCTTGCACGCTAATTTTTTGGTCTTAATGTTTGTTAGTTGACGATGAAATCTGTAATAGCGTCCGAAAAAAAAAAATTTTTTTTTGACTAACATAAAAAGTGTTGTCTAGCTAGCAGGGCAATAATCAATACTTTATTGAGAAGGTTAGCTCTTCGTCTAAATATCTAATCTATAAATCGTCATTTTTTCCGACACAATCGGTTAAAAAGCATACAATTGTATGTGAACGTTTGTACAAAAACCATCGTGTTAAATCAGTTCTTATACCTGACTGACAACGCCGATCTTTAGCTTTTTTTTACTTTGTAAAATAAAAAGATTAGTTCTTACTATCAAAGAAATTAAATATGCAAGAGAAATAGGTCGAAAAGATTAATAATAATTTATTTATTCCTAAGTTATAAATCTTAACTACATCACTTTCTAAACCAAGAAAATAGATAATCTTCCTGCATTATTCCGTACTTAGATTTATTTTTCATGAAAATAGTCGAATCTATGATTTTCGTTCAAATCCATAAGGGGCGCTTGTTTTGTATAGATGATTTATGATCTTATTTTCAACTAAAATACTAGTATAAAAAAAGTATTTCTTCCGATAAACGTGGAAGGAATAGACATTTAAACAGTTAGCCATAACATACGCATACTGACTTGCATTATTTTCATGGATTGAATGGCTACATCTTTGTGTGTGAAGTGAATTTCTTTTTAAAAAATTACAATGCGCTCAATTATGAATTTTCTAACATAACTTTTATGGATAGTGGAGTCGGATATTGGAAGAAAATATTATCATAAGGACAACTCGATTATTGATATAATTATTATGGTTTCACAGAAGTTTCTACAGAGTCAGCCATGCTGTAGCAGAGACTGTTGTAGGTCGTATTTTTTAAAAAAAACCTAACAATACCTTTACTTTATATTGATAGACATATTCTATTAGAACATTTTTCTAAAATTTAGAGCCTTTGGAAATGTGATAATGCTATGAGCATCAAATATATTCAAAATATCAAAAATCCTTTGGTAGTTAGTTATTGCGGTATATTTTAATAGAGGCATAATTTATACTGTACTCCTAAATTTACGGCATATCACTTTGTTTATGTTATTATATTCACAGAGACTATTAATCTAACCAACTTTTATTTACGAAAAATTAAAAACTGAAATACTCTATTTTATTGCCGATTGTTCGCAAAGACACTTGGAGTTGTTATTTTACTTTTTATACCTCTTTTTCCCCGGTCACGGAGAAATATGTTAGGGGAAGTTTGGGTACCCTCAGACGGTTATATGCAATGATTCAAGCTTCTAAAAAAGCACTAAGACAAGTAATTATCAATTTTAATTTACGTATGTCGAAAGTAATGTGTTACTCATAAATATACATGATGAAAACATTTATTGTTCGATTGCATCTAATTTTTAAGAGTCTAGAAATAAGCAAATAATGTTCTTTAACGTTTCTTTATAAACATCTCGAGTTACCTGTCCTTCCCCTGCATCATAGAAGGGTATTTGCCGACAAAGTTTGACCATTTTTTTATGATTCGAGGGTTGTGTATTCTCTACAGATGTAAACTGACGTCATTCGAGAAGTCCGAACTTGTTAGATTTTAGCTTATATGAGATTTTAAAATTATGTATGCGTTTGTTTAATTCATTGTAAAGGATTTGTTATTATGCTAATTTCAAAAGTTAAATGTTGATGAGAATATTGAATTTTTTTATTAAAATATCTAAAGTAAATATCTAATTGATTTTTTTTTTTAGCGCTAATTGGGATTTTAATTAACTACCTCAGAGTCGGTATACACTATATTTTGCAGCGCAATTGCTTTCACACCCAGTAATGTATTATGATTTTTTTTGGATGGTCGTTATATTGTGAGTTTCTTAAGTTAGCCAGATTAATAATAAATTAAAAAACCAACGTGATTTGCTTATTGTTGCCATTGAGAATTAGGGTTGTAAAATATTTAACAATCCCATATTTTTATGCTCGTGTTGAAAATAAGTTAAGATTGCTACTTTGATGCCTACGCCTGATATTCATAATTTTATTGGGGGTTCTACCTGATGACAAATACAGCTTATGATACCTATCTAGTGGGTATTTTCAGTTTAAGGGCCGAATAATATAGAGTTATTGTGCATACATCATCGCAAACAAAAGGTAGCTTTTTATATTATTTCGTATTTACAATCCATTTAACTACAATTTTACACTGTGAATTAATTTTTTTTTACTTTTTTCCTGAAATTGTAGCCTATTTACTTATATTATGATATTATCCGAAATTTTTATAAAAGCATTATGAGGGCTTTTACCTGATGGCGAACACAAGTTGTATAGTACCTATACCTGCTTGGTATTTTATACGTATTTAAGTTTTATTTACTTTTTATTACTCTGTTCTCATTACAAGATAGTCCTATAATTTATCCATTTCCAGTACAAAGAAATCGCTAGTTAATGGTTCTAGATGGTAATTATTTTATTGTATTTTATATAAGTGGTGCAAAAATTGGAATCAATTATTAGATATGCTACTGAATTTTAATGAGGGTCCTTCGGAATAATAAATAAAGGTTTATGTCCCTTTCTTTTTAAATCGAGTCGGCAGAGGGTTTGAGAGGGTTATTTAGGTATAAATAATTATTGCGGGGTGACAAATGTGCCGCCTTAATATACTTATCTTGTTAGACCATATAAATTAGGGTTTTATTTCGCTTTACTACCCACCAGCGGCGTTTCACTAAGATAGAAAATATAAATAATGTTTTTTACTATACCGCTTTAACAGCGGCGTTTCAACTAAGGGAAAATAATAAAAAGTCTGGTTTAAGGATGGCTCAGGTCGGATCGTAAAAAGTTGGGTTTAAGGATGGCTTATAAAAATTGGGATTTAATTATCCCGCTTTAACAGCGGCGTTTCAACTAAGGGGAAATAATAAAAAGTCTGGTTTAAGGATGGATCAGGTCGCATCGTAAAAAGTTGGGTTTAAGGATGGCTTATAAAAATTGGGATTTAATTATCCCGCTTTAGCAGCGGCGTTTCACTAAGGTTAAATCATAAAAAGTCGGGTTTTATCTCGGGTCAGATCATAAATATTCAGGTTCAAGTTAGGGTTAGATAAGAAGCCGCCTCATGAAAGCATCCGGGTTAGGTCGTAAAAAGTCGGGTTTTATCTCGGGTCAGTTCATAAATATTAAGGATCAAGTTAGGGTTAGATAAGAAGCCGCCTCATGAAAGCATCCGGGTTAGGTCGTAAAAAGTCGGGTTTAATTTCGGGTTATTTTGTAAACAGCACCACCGAACCACCCGGGTTAGGTCATAAAACGCACCACCGAACCACCCGGGTTAGATCGTAAAACGCACCACCGAACCACCTGGGTTAGTTGCACCACCAGCACCACCAGCACCACCTGATCTCGTTCTCTCCGTTTCTAGCTACTTACACTCTGTGACACAGATTGCTAAAACTGACGGAGCATATATGCTTGCCGAGTCAGAAGGCCAAACCATCCCACAACAGCCTAGGATCCAGCAGAACACCGAGAAACTGGACACCATTCGGACTGTCCGCCCCCGTAAGGTCCCTTGTTGTCATAAGTGCAGTTTAGTCTTTATTTAATAATATATTATTTATGGCAAAGCACAGTTGAGCTTCCGGCTGAATCTCCTCGAATCTCTCCTCAAGACCCACCAGACACTCCTGAGCCACACTGAGCGTGGTGTCATCCACGAACATGATGCATTGGATATTCTTGAGGGCTTTTGGTAAATCATGAACATACAACAGAAATAAAATGGGTTCAAGCACCGAGCCCTGCGGAACCCCCGCAGTGACACCCAGCTCGGATGACCGTACGTCACTCCCCACCCCCCCAATGACCTGCTTGTGGTTTGTCAGGTGGGACACCATAAGCCTCAAGTTGAGGTCGTCGATACCATACCCGCGCAGCGCAGCTTATCAACCAAGATGGTGTGGGAGAGTCGAAGAAGACTGATGCTGAGTAGAGTCTCAACTTAAACCATTCAGCAGTAAACTTGGTGAAATAGAGTATGGCGTCCGTAGTGCCCTTTTTTCGCGGAAACCATATTGAGTTTAATATTAATCTATACTCTCAATAAATAACACAATCTGTTTTTTAATAAATTTTCATAAAAAATTGAGATAACTAGTAAGAGAGAGATCGGTCTAAAATTTTAAACATTATTTGGGTCACCCTTTTTATAAATTGGTATCACTGACGCAGTCTTCAGAGTATCTAGAAAAATACCTGTTCTGATAGACAGGTATATTAATTTTGTAAGTGGAATGATAATAATATTTTTTATGACCTTGAGAACAACAACTCTTAAGCCATAGATATCCCTACTGTGAGTATTTCAAAGTGAATTAATGACATCATGCACATCATTGTAGCTTACCTCAGCAAAATTAAACACAAAACAAGATCATTATCAGGAGCATCCGGCAAATAGAGGGCGAATCAATACGTGCCGCTCCAGAAAGCTCACCGATCACGGACTCAGCAACATCCACAACAAATCTGCTAAAAGTATCCTGATCATTAGCCCCAACCTTCGGAATGTTATGTTTTTCGCTATATTACACTCCATTTTGTTCTTGATGGGTTATGAGATTCGCTAATGAGGCGATCATTCATAGTCATTATAGCCTTTCTTAACTAAGTATATAGATTTCTAAAAGAGGTTCTTAGTATTTGCTTTAGCATAGTATGCAATTTGTAGAAGTCATTAAGAAAGGGTAACTAGCCTCTCATTCTCTAAAGCTCCGGCATAAACCAGCGCTCCACTGGCAGGTGCTCCCGAAAACGTGCTACTCCTCAGGGAACGCCTCCTGCTGAGACACAATAATCTTATTTAGAAATACGTTAAATTGGTCATTCACACTTATACTTCGATTTTTGTCAGTGACTGATCACGAGCATAGAGAGCTCCGGCTTGTGGGACGTCAGGGGAATGAATTCCAGTGGCGTGGGCATTTCAAAAAATAATAAATAATGAAATTTCGTCGAAACGTTATATTATAATGTTTCGTATTTCTGCAGCATCCAATCCATTATTCGTTCTTTTAATGTTTATTGAAAATTGTTTTTGTGGGCGGATAACTAGTTATATGTTCAATAATACCCATAGTTTACTCAATTAAAACAATATCTATGTGAACAACCCATATCCTACAAGAGCTTAGAAAAACTATGGATTAATTAATAATAAAGTAAAAATTAATCAAGTAGTGCGAAAACCCTGCCGGCACGCTTATTTTACCATCTTTTCAGTCATGAATTCTGTCTCTGCGTGTTGCCATATTTATTTGCTCCGCGATCAGAATCCCAGTAAATCGCCGTGCTATTTAAAACGCATTTAGCTGATTGCGGCAACGTCTCCTCTTAAGTTTACTGTTTTTGTAGCGGCAACGTTCCATATATGGATATAAAACATTTACTTGTACAATATTTTTATTCTGCCGCTTCCTAGATTTGGTGATTGGTATTAAATGTGTTACTTACCAAGTTTACACGAGAGCTCAATGCGTTTTAAATAAAAATGCGTTCTAAATAAAAATGCGATTTAATAAAAATACGCCTAAATTGTGTTTATACGACAGGTTCGAACAGGATTTTTTACGATGACATTAAACAACTGTTTGCCGTTGCCAACATGACAATATCGGCACTCGGTTGGTAGCCTTGAGAGATAATATGTATCTGCGCTCACACGAAGGTTTAATCCGGAATTAAATAGGATAATCTACATATTTCATGCATTTTAAATTATTCCGACTTATGTTTTTTTAAAATTATTTAAGGGTGTTCACTACTGTCCACACATGCGTTTTAATAAAATTCGTATTTCGTTAATGTACATTAAAGCGTTCGTGTAAACTTGGTAACGGACTGCATTTGTGGATTTAAAGTATATGTTGTTGTCTGCAACAAGACTCAAATTTGTGAAACCTATATTTACCCGCCTGTGTAATTGACCTGATTAGTCTTTCTGTATTTTCCTCTTTATTTGGAAGTATCGGCACTTTCAGAATTTGGTCGGAAGATGGTCGGACAATAGTGGGTCATGATTAAAAGCTATGAAATTATTATGACAGAAATTTATAAAAATGTTATCTACTCAATGTGATTGCCTGGTATTGAATTTTGAACAAAGTTAAAACTATGCAAGAGGTCAGTCAAGCAATGATGTGCTTTGAGGGTCTAACAGGTTAAACTTTACGTTTCGACGATAATATGTCAAGAACTTCATGTAATATATCCAAGCAGAGGCATAAATTATTATTATATTTTTATTAAAAATAATTTTAATACAACTTTTCAATAATGATGCGAAAAGGAAAATTCCCGAATCGATATTTTCCTACTTTAAGGGACCTCTGACCATTACGTAACCCAAGCCCTGATGATGACTCAGTGTTGAGCCGAAAGCGCTTGGCTGAACTTCCCCAAGAATTATATGGTGAATACAAAGTTTGGCTTTATTGTCATACACAGCGTACAAATCGACCTTCCCCACTTACAACTATACTTAGAACGACGCAATAACTGCTAAAAAATATAAAGACATTCAAGCCATAAAAAAAACTTTGCCAGTAGATTACCATACATTTTACGATGATCTTCCTTAACATCTGGCAACAGATTATTAGGTGGTTTTTCCAGCTTATGCGAGATAATTCTGCAAAATTTTTCCCAGTCTGTTTTGGCAGGATTGCGGAATGTTTTAGGAGCGTTCAAGGACGCGCTGACATCGAACAGAATCCAACGATGGTCCGAGTACGAATTTTCGCTGGACACTTTCCAGTTCTACACTCTTACATCGCCAGACTCACTCGCGAACGTAACGTCCAGAACCTCCTCTCTATTCGCAATGTGGGTGTGTTACCGTTATTACAGATATTTAAATCAGTGGTGATAATAAAGTTAAAAAGACACTCACCTCGATCATTGATGTCCTTGCTTCCCCATAATGTATGATGGGCGTTGGCATCACATCCCAAGATCCGACTTAGTCCTGCAATCCTGGCAGATTCCACGATATTTTGGACGTCTGCCGATGGTACTGGAACGTCGTGAGCCATGTAGATGGATGACAACATTAATGGTGCCCCTCCGTTACGTTCCCATTTGACTGTTGTTATGTCTTGATTGCTAAAATTAGGCATTAAGAACATTTTGTTTTTATTTTTTGTTAAAATGCAAGTTCTTGGTTTACCTTTGCCCTTGGTGCAAAAAAGGAATAGTTTCTAAGCCTTAGTCCATGTATGACGTCGTCTCTGACTCAAGGTTCCTGGATTAAGGCAACGTCGAGGCCCTCCTCTTCCTTAAGGAGGGCCAGATGGCATGAAGCCACTTTACTGTGATGGAGGTTGATCTGCACCACCCGCAACATCGCTAAGCGGCGTTGGAGCTTCATCCTCCATCATAGGAGCCGACTCCTTACCTGGTGTCGCACCCTGTTCTACTTCCATTGCAGATGCCTCCTCCCTGTCTGGGGCATCCTGCTTGGGTTCAGTTAGCTTTACCTCTTGGCTTCTCTCCGTGTGCTTGGGGAGGCCCTTGTAAACGCTAACTGCTATTGCATTAAACCCACAGTGAAGCTTGAATTGAGCTTTCTCTAATGCGGGTAGGGATTCGTCCGTGAGTTGTAAAATGACGCTTCTCCCTGTCGGCTTAGGATCTTCCATCTTCAGAATCCTCCATTCCTTGCAGGGAATCTTTGGATTCTGGGCGGCCAGAAGTGGCAGTAAGTTCTTTTCGGGAATCACAGGCACAGGCAACCAAATCCTCGCTCTCGGACACTCTGGGAGCTCCGAACGAGGGATTACCCGTAGCCGAGCGTGTTCCCAGGGTTCCCCAATTTTCTTGACACTCTAGGTCAAGAAGTTCAACGAGAAATCATCAGTGCAGTTGATGATTTTGGTTCCTCTAGTCCATCCCGAGGTGTCGTATTGCGAAATCTGATCAGTAGGATTGGCTATCAGAAACTCCATGAGGATTTCTGTAAGCCTCTTCTCAACCAGAATCCAGCGGTCTGACGTAATCTTCCAGCATTTATTACCCGAATCGATTACGGCCACTTGAAGACTGCTGCGAGTCGCTTCCTTCATCGTTCTGGTATCGGAACACACTTTAGAAGCAGTGGTTTTCTGACCCCTTTCACTGCTAAGCGCAGCAGAACTCTTTCCTTTCGAGACCCCCACGGAAACTTTATTAGTCTCCATACGCAGTCTCCTCGAAGACGTTCCAGGTTTGCCCTGCTGTGGAAAGGGTTTTCGTTTTTTTTTGTTCTTTAGGGGTGCTCTCCTCATCGGTAGAACGTGTCCTTTTTTCTGCG
Source organism: Polydrusus tereticollis (assembly GCA_963920685.1). Classification (NCBI taxonomy): domain Eukaryota; kingdom Metazoa; phylum Arthropoda; class Insecta; order Coleoptera; family Curculionidae; genus Polydrusus; species Polydrusus tereticollis. The sequence goes on from OY987329.1 coordinate 66,092,358, forward strand.
ACACTTCTTTCAAGGGTTGCACCCGGTTTTTGATATGTGTAAGGAACATGGTACGGGTCGCGAGCCAAAAGTTCTCTTGCCCACTTTAGAGTGCCATGGTCCTTGTTTGTGAGGTCAGCTGGATTTTTACAGTCCAGTTTCCCCAGAAGATGCCTTGCCTTTTGGCACAGTCGCATCTTCCTTGTTCCAGCTGAAATCCTTCTATGAGGCTTGCGGTCCTTAAGATCCGCTTGGGTTGTGCCAGGCGATCTTAGCAGCTTTTCCTCCTCGCTCTCATTCACGCTGTCTCCGTGTGAGCTGCTCTCGATGACCAGATCATCTCCTAACAGCTCAAGCCGATTGCTCTCGGCGGTCTCTATTTTTTTTTAAGTTTCGGTTGTCCATATTGGTCCCACGAGTATGCTTGGAAATAAAGATCGATCCTGGCAGAGCCGGCATACCAGGACAAGGCGCTAATACATATAGTGATTGCCTGGTCCTCTATAGGAGCTCGTTACAGCTGATTTGACCCTCAGCCTTCCATCCTTGGCACGGTTGCTCACACCACCTCGGATTTAGGTACCTCACATCCATAACTGAGCGAAGACAATTGATGTGTCAGACTCAGTCTTAGCTGACTATAAGCCATTACCAGCGGGCGCCCGCGGGGAGGACACAGAGTGAGGATTTTACCCGCCAGAAGAATATTTTAACACATTGAGTGTAAAACTTATTCATTAATCGTTTTTTTACACGGCTCCGGGTAAAAATACCTAAACCCGTGTTACCGAAAAGACAGGCGGCAACGAGTGGTGTGAAATTCTAGGAACTAACACATGACGCCTACGCTACATGCAAATTCAACTTTCAAGTGAGTCTGATTGTGCTCTTTGAACGTGACATAAAATAATGTTATATTTATATTAAAATATAGAAACAAAGCAAAGTTCTGTAAAGTGCCAAAAGAGAGTGACTCTTATGAGGATCTTGTTAAATTGGGTAACCATATTAACAAAATGTAATAGAAACCTTACTAATAAGTACGCCATTTTTAAGAAACTAAGTAGGTATTTACATTGTTAGAGCTTTCCTTTTAGCTTTTAAATTATTCTGATACACGCTTATAATATAATAAATATATTCCGTTTTTATATAAATACTTAGGTACCTACCTACATGTTTTATTCATAGATCTCTAAATAAATATACGATTAATATAATACTCGTCATTTTCATTCTTTTATATTGTTCCAAAGCATACTTTTATTTAGTTGTTTAGTGTTCTAAGTATACATATATTTATTATGTTATTTGTTTTGTTCAGCTTAACGGTACATTAAACTTATAGATATATATAATATATATATGTTTAATTTAATATTATATGTTTAATTTACTAAATTGTTAAACTATATAATAGGTGTGTCATTTTGTTCAACTAGTTATAATAATAAGTGTAAAAAAAATCACAAGGTTTTGCAGCTCTGTTGCAACCATCATTTTGTTTATAAATAAACGATAAATAATACTCAATATTTTCATTCATTTAACAAACCCTTTCCAAGCAATCTAAATATTTATATATATTAAGGGCTACTACTTTCGGCTTTGATTAAGCCATTCAATCATGTATCAAACAAAGCAGAGGTTAATAATCTAAAACATCTTGAATGCATAATTTTTTACATTTTAATTATAAACGCCCGGTTAGTTTGATACGGGATTAAATGACTTAAACAAAGTGGAAAGTATTCTAGCTCTGGGTAGATTATTTTATTACACTCACTATAGTAAAGTCACACCCAAATAAAATAAAATGCACACTGCAATAATATGATATTTACACCAATTAATCACAAATTACCATTAAAAAATGGTTTACTTACACCTCTCATTATTTCTTTTACACCCTAGAAGGATAGGTTTACAATCTGTGAGTTTAATTTACAAACGATAGTGTAAATGTACCTACCCATAAATTAGAAGAATTAACACTCATTAAAAAGTAAAAAAACCATTCAAAAATGTCTTTTTACAACATATACTGATTGGTTAATATACCCTATTGAGTGTGGTCCTATATGTACCAACATTGAGTGTTAAATTTAACACTCATTTTTTTACTGTGTACGCTTTTTATCCAATGTGTCAAATTTCCATTGGCTAAAGCATGAACGACGAACATCACAAGGTCAACGAGATAAAAATTGGTCATGCTGGAACTACGAACGGGGGTGGTGGCGGCTTTTATAAATGCATACATTATTCCCCTTTATGTTAAGTTACGACGGGAACGGTGGCGACGAGCGGGAGCGGTGAAGGAAGGTTTTATAAATTTACATAATATTATTATGATTCATAATTAAAATTATTAATTTTTAAATTTCTACTTTTAGGGCCCCATAGAAGGAAGAATTTCACAGATAAGAAAGCATCCTATTTTATAGCTTCATATTTATTACTTAATAATAGTTTATATACTTTTTTAATAAATATGTTCTTGATGTTGAATGATATATGTTTCCATTCCATTTTATATAAGTTCAGAAATACAACAAGAAAATTTTTTGAAATGTTTTAGAAATGCAATTATACAGGGTCGTTGGTATGTATGGAAACGGTCGATTATTTCTTAAAGTAAAATAGCTAGCAAAAAATAATTAAGACAATAGTTTTAGGATTTTTTAAAGTCTATAAAAATTTTAAAAGAACAAGTATACAGGATGAGTCGGAAAGCTGTAGGAAGGCGAAGTAACCTTTTTTTTAATAGAACACTCTATGTCTTAGAATATTTTTGGATTTAACATTAAATTGCAATTATTTTTTAATAAATACATTATAAGTCTAAACCTAATAGTTTCCGAGATATCGACTATTGAAAAATTACATTTTTGAACTTTGACAGCCTCTAGCTTTCTAACGGTACGTCTTAGAGTAAAACGGCTTACATATCCCTATCTTACTTTTCTATTATCTTCCTACTGGTGTCAACTTTCGGTTAAACCGGATGTAACTCAAAAGCCGGAAATATAGTACTCCCTGTTTAACCGGAAATTGATATTTTTGGGAAGATAATAAAAAAGTAGGATAGGGACATAGAAGCCATTTTGCTCTATGACATAACATTAGAACGCTAGAATCTGTCAAATTACAAAAATCTAATTTTTCAAAAGTCGATATCTCGAAAACTATAAGGTCTAGACTTATAATACACTTATTAAAAAATAATTGTAATTTTATGTGAAATCCAAAAATATTCTAAGATATAGGGTGTTCTATTAAAAAAAGAGTAACTTTGTTTCTTTGCGGCTTTTCGACTCATCCTGTATACTTATTTTTTTTAATTCTAATAAACTTCAAAAAACCCTAAAGCTTTTGTCTTAAATATTTTTTGCTAGCCGTTTTACTTTAAGAAATAATCGACCGTCTCCATACATACCAACAACCCTGTATAATGTTTCAGAAACATAAAATGAAATATTATTTTTATGGGACATTTTTTGGTTTCTGAAAGATTTCATAAATGTTTTGAAATATTTATGGAATATTTAAAATCTTACGAAGAAACTAATATGAAATATTTCTAAATCCTGGTTGTGCTGTGTGTGATACCACCCCTTAAAGTTTCTCGGTATGTTTTTGGGACATCCTGTTTTTATTGGCTAATAACATAAGAGGAACACAAAAAAAACAAATATTCTAACAAAAAACACCAAAATATTTGTATGGAGAATAGATTTCGCCTTAATGTTACTTTTATTGGGGATATATCAATCTTTAAAAGTGTTCGATGTTGCGACTAAACAAAGCGTTATGCTAAAATGTCGCGTACCGATATTACAGCTTCTTCTTGGGTAGCTATATGATATGCATCATTTGAGTATCCCATATTTTCTGAGATGTATTATGATGTAGGACAAAATTAAGCCTGGTAGCATCCCACGTGGCACATAATCGTTAAAGCATTCATGGATATATTATATAAAATTTAAAAATGTCTCATTTGAAATAAATGCTAAAATATTATGTCTAGTTAGGCCGTAACGGATAATTATCTATTAATTTCCAGAATAAACGCCCGCTTTTACATTTAATGGTTTATGACACAGAAAATTACACATTATTAACGAACGTTCAACGTTTTGAGTATTGAAGTTGAATGCCAAGAATTGAGTGATTTATGCTCTGGGTCATTAGCACTTGATGTAGTTTACAAACAATATAAAAGTAATAAAATAACTTTTAAATACAATTTAGTGCGAATTGTAAATATTTATAGAGCGAAACTATAAAAAAATTCTTTCGAACATTTAAACATTTGAAATTATAATAGACACTTATCAGTCGTTAATGAAGGTAGCTTACAATTAGTTTGATATTAAGTTTTCAAAATCTTTGACAGTGGCGGCTTTTCAGGGGCGGCAGGGTCGGCTTTAGGATAGGCAACTAAACATACATATGCAATATAATATAGTAATATATTTGAAAACTTCACACACTCTCAAAATCGGCAAAAATAGATTTGCCGGTAAATTTAAGGATTGTTCCAACCCGACCAAAAACCATATCAGTACAGTCCACCGAACGGTCGCATAACTAATTTACCTTTAAAGAAAGTAAGGTTAGTTAGTTAGTTGTTGTTATTAATCGTTTGTTATTATACTCATTAATTATAAGTTGTTTGTTATTATTCTTGAAATAAAAGGACTGAATTCGTGTAAAATAAGTCAGAGTGAGTGTGGTCCGTTAAAAAACAAAACTTTTGGTTTGGTTTTCGGGTTTGTTTAGAATAGGGCCTTAGGCATGTGTTTCAAAATTTAAATACAATATCTTGCTTGGAAACACGCACCACGCAATGATATGAAAAACCAAGGTGAAACTGCGGTAAGAAGGGATGCTATTCATTGTATTTTCGTCTTCTCTTCCATTTGATGAACAAAATAAAATAAAGAAACGTTGAGACGTTGTAAAAACTTTCTGACCTACACACAACCACTCAACTCGAAGCCCAAAAGGCTTAATAAGAGAATAAGTTTAATGTTATAAACAATCCACTTTAGGTTATCTTTCTGTTTTAAAATGCACCCCTTTTAAATGACCCCTCACAAAATTTACTATACCTGTAAATATAAATGGGTCTAATAAGCCCATGGAGAAACCGTACCTACGTATTAGGGCTTTATTAATATTTTTTCTATTATGAGAAAGGTATTAGCCTTGTGAAAATAATGGGCTGAACTGTGTTACAAAAATCGTGTCGGCCAGTGTTATTATTGTATGAAGAACACATTATTGTGGAAACTATTGCTGGATTCAAACAGTAACATTATACAGGATGTTTCAGAAGTACGGTACGTAACTTAAGGGGGTGATTTTTGATGATATTCTAAGAGATAAAGTTAATATGAGCATGTGTCCGGAGTTGCCTCGCTTTTGATATAATAAGAACAAATCGGTTTTTTATAATTTTATTAAGTATCCTTTTCCTGATTTTATTGACATTTGGTACCGTTATTCATAATGATCAGGGGCTTAATCAGCCCTAACTAGATTAAATTTATTAAGTCCACTGACGTCCCGGAGAGCACCTTGACGGATACTATTAACAAAAAAATGTATGCCACTGACTTTTTTCTTATTCTGATATTTAATTTTCGGATTTAGCAACTAATAATACAACTTTTTTGTTCCTTGAATTGTTTTCGTATCTTGCTTCGTTTTCAAGAGAAATAATAAAAATCACGTTATTGCATGTAAGTACTAAAAAAAACCTATGTATTTCAAAGTTAATTAAAATATGAGGTAAAGGTAAGGTTTGATGTCTAATTTACCTGCTTAGTCAATAACAAGTCAAAAATGAACAACATTACTAACCCTGAAATAGTTCAGATGCATTTCAATTATGCACTGAAAAAAGCATTATGAAGTTTTCCAAGAAATTTACTGCTATTACTGTGACCAATACATTTCTAGTAAAATAACAAAAAATTTGTGATCGATAAGCTTTTACAAGGTTTTGGTAAAGAAATAAAATTTACAAAAGTTTGATAAAATTAATTTTGACTGGTAATGAATTTTACAAATATTTTGTACTTTTTTTTTACATAACTACTTAGTTTTTAAGAAATCACATCCTAAAAGCACATATAATTTGTGATAATACCTGGCACTATTACATATTTGAAGTACATCCTTTGTGATATTACTATGTGTTCTTTTCCGATATTACACAGAAATATTACGTCGGTAAATTAGTTTTTTAATGTAAAATTACAAATATTCTGTAACATTGCTTAGAAAATTTACAAAATTATTGTTTGAAAATAAAATACTTTCTATTTATAAGCAAGTTTATTGATCAAAACATCGTAATTATTGGGCCATATACAGGGTGTCCCAACACTAAGGGGCCATACTTAAAGCGCATAATCTACGTGCTAAAATAACCATATTTTTTCTTATAAACCTATATCGAGAAATGCCTCCTAAGGGAGCTATACACCCCCAAATGGGGTACCTGAAGATGGTTTTCTTTGATATATGACGAAACTGTTTAAGGTAGAAACTTGAAATTTTAGTATGACTTGATGTGCTTATCCTAATTATAACCTTCAAATTCTTAAAATATAGTCAGGGGTGTAACGTTCGGAGCATAGAGAGAATAAACTAGTCATACATTTTTTGTGTACATATTCGAAACGTTGTTTCAACCAATTTTCAAAACCTTCATACTTTTAAATAAAAGAGGTACTCTCGGTTCAAATTTGGGTTCAACAACGTTTTGAATCTATATATTATAAAAAATTAGGACTAGTTTATTCTCTCTATGTCCTAAAACGTTACGCACCCGAGAATACTTAAAGCCTACTATAATACTAGGATTTCAAGTTTCTACCTTAAATAGCTTCGTCGTAAATCAAAGAAAACCATGTTCAGGGTATCCCTTTGGGGGGGCTGTAGCTGCCTTAGGAGGCGTTTCTTGATATACATCCATAGGTAAAATATGACTATTTTGGCACGTAGATTATGCCGTTTAAGTGTGGCCCCTTAGTTTTGGGACACCCTGTACCTATATAGCAATCGTACCTAATTAACATAAAACATAAAAATCAAACATAATTAGAATATAACCAAATATTCCCCAGTAAAGCTACAAAATTTAGAAATTTATCACTATTTTAAAAACGATCCAAAGTTGTAAAATTTTGTTTAATAAAAATAATATTAGGAACACTATTTATATATTCTGTTTTAATTTCAGTGGCTTACAACGTTTTAGAGATTGGATATCGTAACAAATAAAAAAGACAAAATTGAAATTGTAATTAACGAATTTTGGTGGAAACAGTGTCTGTGAATCAATTAAATGTACTGCAAAAAGTGTTAATTCATCGTTAACCTCAATTAGTAAATCTTTTTAAAATAACTGTTTACTCACATTAAAAGTATTATTGAAATATAAACATCTTCCACAAATTTCATTGGTCCTGAGATTAATCCTTTGGATTTCTACCTATTCGACGGTCATTAATATACAGGTATAGTTTTCCATACCCTACAGAAATGAAGAAAAAAGTTAGGAAGCTGCCTATTTGAAATAACTGTCGGATATGAGTGAGTTTTTATTGAGAAAATATATTCAGGGTATAACGGTGGATTTTTTATAATTGTTTATAACAGTAACTATAATTGATTTCTAAACAGGGTGTCAATTTGAAGACTTCCCACCCTTAATATCTTTCCTGCAGTTAAAAATATGAAAAATCGGACAGACACGTCAATTTCATTTATATGGGGGACACTTTAAATTAATAGTTTTAGCCTTCTTGCTTTAAACCCCTAGGAGGGGTAGATGTCACGCTTAGAATCTTAAATGGGAATGGAGGTCAAGTGGCACATCGTTTTTAAAGGGCATTTAATTCTCTTTTCAGTGGTATCCTACTTTGTTGCTTTTTGTCCATAATCGCGTTTCAAAGTTGCAGAAACAATTAAGCTTGCCTACATTGAGATTTTGGTTTTCAGGTTAGTGTTTACAGAAAAATTATTGCATTGGGTCTCCTTGTAGTACAAATGATAAGAAGATTAGGCGGCACCGTTAAAATCGTTGAATAACAGGAAGAAAATCTAGTTTAAACAATTGATTTCTTATTTATTGATTATTTTACTTCGACAAAAATAACTTTTTATTGCGGAAGAGAAATTTCTACAATAAAACACATGGGATCTACTTACGCACTATCTTATAAGTTGTTCAAATTGTTGTCCATTTTCCTGTAAACAATAATAAAGTCTGTTTTCGCACTCCTCCCTAACATTTCGGCAAACTTCACCGGGAATTGACCTGCATTCTGCTGCAATTCGCCTTTTAAGATCATCAATATCAGCAGGTTGTGTTTTAAAAACAATGGATTTAAGATGTCCCCAAAAAAAGAAGTCTAAGGGTGTTAAATCCGGTGATCTTGGAGGCCATTCAATTGGTCCCCTTCTGCCAATCCATTTATCCGGGAATCTCTAGTTTAACCACTGTCGGACCGGAAGAAAATAATGAGGTGGAGCACTGTTTTGCTGGAATGTTATCAAATCCTCGTGTAAAACTAAATTACCCTCTGCATCAATTTGAGTTTCTAGCTCATGGGTGATAAGAGGATCAATAGTCTCTTCACGCATATTAAGGTACAGATCACCTGTCAAGTTTCCTTCAATAAATAAACGACCAATAATGGCATTTCCAGGAATACAAGCCCAAACATTAACTTTTTGGGGATATTGTGTATGTCCTTTTCGAAAAATATGCGGGTTTTCACCACTCCAATATCGACAATTTTGTTTGTTAACATTTCCATTTAGAAAAAATGAATATTCGTCGCTGAAACAGATATTCGGCAGAAAATTAGGGATGGGGTTGACTTGACGACTCATGAATTCACAAAACTCTATTCTTCTATCAAAATCATCGTCAGAGTTCTTGAAGTATCTGCATTTTGTATGGATGGAGTTTATGCATTTTCAGTGCTTTTCTTACAGTCTCGTGTGATATTCCTGTCTGTTCTGCTACTGTCCGCAAGGAGCTGGTGGGCTCTGCAGCAAATAATCCCAAAACCTCAATTTGAGCTCCTTCATTCTTCACTAGTAGGTTATTTATTTTTCTATTAATCACCGAACCAGTTTCGGAGAACTTTGCCACCAAATCCAGCACATATCTGTGACTTACTTCACGATTTCGATTTCTTTCATTGAAAACCAATGCTGTCCTTCGTGCGCGCTTTCGAACCTCTCCATAAATGAAAATAATTTCAGTTCTTTCTTGAAGAGAATAAACCATTCTCACACTTTCTGCGCTGAATAAAAGTTAGGTATCACTGAACAGCCCAACAAGCAAAAGCGAAATAACAATAATATTCCTTTTAAATTTGCTGACCATGTTTTTTTTTTTGTTAAAAAACAACGTATTTTTAGAATTTGTTGATAGAATAGCAAGGCTTTTTGTGGAATTTCAGTGATAAGTCATCGAATGAACGCAAATTAACTAGGTACTCGTAGTACCACCGAAATTTTATTGGATTACTTTTTGTATAGATTTTCGAGGTTACTTTGCCAATCCCCAAATAAAGTTTGAAACGGTGTCACCTATGGGCGTAGCGAGGGGGAGGCAGAGGAGGGCCATGTCCCCCCCTGAAAGTTGCCACTTATTGGAATTTAATAAAAAAAAAAACGTTAATGTTTATGATGTTTTGTGTTTATTAGTATCTGGTCCCCCTAGAAAAATGTCTGGCTACGCCCATGGTGCCACCTAATCTTCTAATCATTTGTACTACAAGGAGACCCAATGCAGTAATTTTTGTGTGAACACTAACCTGAAAACCAAAATCTCAATGCAGGCAAGTTTAATTGTTTCTGCAACTTTCAAACGCGATTATTCGGAAACCTCTGGACAAAAAGCAAGAAAGTAGGATTCCACTGAAAAGAGAATTTAACGCCCTCTAGAATGGTGTGCCACTTGACCCCCATTCCCATTTAAGATTCTAAGGGTGACATCTGCCCCTCGTAGGCGGTTGAAATAAGAAGGCTAAAACTATTCATTTAAAGTGTACCCCTTACAAATAAAATTGACGTGTCTTTCCGATTTTTCATATTTTTAACTGCAAGAAAGATATTAAGGGTGGGAAGTTTTCAAATTGACACCCTGTATATTTTCTAATTTTTTAATGGGTAATTTTTTATCAGGATTTAAAATCTATTTGCCTACAGTATAAATTTAATATTAAAAAGTATCTCAAAATGAATTTGAACATTAAAATAAATAAAATATGCCTTGTATATTTAAAAATAACGCCCTAGTATAAATTTTGATTACAAGATGTGTGGCTTTTAATAGTCAAGAAAAATTTACAGTGATTTATCACCTTTAGGGTAAACCCTAGGCATTTTCCAGAAGGAATCTTAAAAATATTTACAATAATTGCTTATTAAATAAGCTCAAAAAAATTGTCTTCACTATTTTCAATCTCATGTTGGTTCGTTTTCAGAAATGTTAAATTTTAAAAAGAAATGTTTACTTTCATAACATTGCAACATTCTCCCACTTGTGATGGGGCATCCAGCAATAACGTTGCATTCAAGCGGGATCGACCCAAACAGGGACAATCCACCAAGCAATTCGATACTAAAAAACAATCGAACCCGCTTTTGCTTATTGCTGCCGATCCCACTGAAATGCGGCGTTACGCGTATTTGCATAATATAGGTACCTACTAGGTAATTTGCAGCACTGCACTGGGATAATAATTATTATATGAGTTACACTCTCTTAATATAAACAACAAACTCAAAAAACACAATTAACAAACTCCTAAGTTCTTTCGACACACGCTGTACCAACACCCGAAAGCAATAAATGGCGGTAGATGTTGAGACCTGTCCGTCCACACCTCTCGAAAACCGACGACAAGCGACGCGAAATATTCCTATTGGTTACAGGATTTACATAGATTTTGTGAATTTCCGTAAGTTTTGTAAATTCACGTAATTGCCAATACCTGATGTAATACTACCGTAACTTTTCCCAAAAATATTGATATTTCACAGAACTTATGTAAAATTACGAAGACCAACGGCATTTTTACATATCAGATACATTTATACAGGAATAATTCGCAGAAATATGTATTTCTCTTAATTAATTTTGGGAATTTTATAATACTTTGCGAGATTGCATTAAAAATTAATTTTACATGAAAATTATTGTATATTTCGCCCATTTTTTTTGTAAATGCTTTGTGATTTTACAATCACTTTTTTCAGTAATGGCTTAGCAAATGGAAATGAAGAAGACGTTCGGCGAATTTATCAGGAACGGTATCCAAGCAGAGTACGAACATGTCTTGTGCCAAAACATTTAGACAGGCCCATGCAAGATTGAGTAAGACTGGTAATTTTAAACGTAGTACGGAACTTCCTGGCAGACCTGCAACAGTTACCACGCCTGAGTTAGAAGAGGCTATACTTCGAGAGATAGAAGATGATCCTTCAACTAGTGCCAGGAAGGTAGCAGTGCAACTTCAAACAAATGCATCAACCGTTTGGAGGGTTTTGCATCTTTATATCAACTACACTCATACCATATGCAATGTGTGCAAGCTCTGCTACCACGTGATTTTCAGCCAAGGATTAATTTTAGTAGGTGGTTGCTGTAAACAGTAGCACATAACAACAATTTTTTACCGAACATTTTATTTACTGATGAGGCCTCTTTTCCAAGAGAAGCCATTATGAATTTTCATAGCGAAGATCTTTGGGTGGACGATAATCCTCATAAAATTAGAGAAGGTCGTTTTCAGCAACAATATTTGGTGAATGTATGAGCAGGGATCAATCGCGACTATCCTATTGGCCCATACTTCTTACCACCTCGATTGAATGGAAACTCCTATACGCAGTTTCTATCTGAAGAACTTGATGTTCTGTTAGAAGACGTACCTCTAAAAATAAAAACTAATATGTGGTTCATGCACGACGGCGCCCCAGCTCATTTTAGCCTAGTTGCTCGTCAATACCTCGACAGTACTTTTCCTAATTGCTGGATTGGACCAACAGGTTCACAAGGTTGGCCAGCTCGCAGTTGCGACTTGAATCCTCTAGACTATTATTTATGGGGTCACCTAAAGTCACTTGTCTACAAAACGCCTGTACTAGATAAGAAACCACTTAAGAATTCGAATTATTCAAAGTTGCAATGCGGCACGAGATAATGCAGGCATTTTCGAACGTGTAAGAGAATCAATAGTGAGACGATTGCAATCGTGCGTTTTAACATTGAAAATGTTTACATTATCGCACGGGCACGTTAGTATGGGTACGGAATTCAACGAAATTCTTGTGTTGCATTTGTCCCATGCGTCACACAGTCTAACGACACCGAATTAAAGGATCTACAAGCGGAACTACGCGAACCGCTGCTGCCGAGCCGGTGCCGGTGGCCCGATGATGACGGGGAAGGGAGAAGGGACGAAGGACGACGGGATCAGAGCAAGTCGAGAGTTAGAGGCGCGCTAAAGTTTATAACCTTTATTTTACTACTTTTTATATTATGAATCAATAAAACGTATATATCAACTACCTAAATATTACATTCAAATCTATGAGTTTTCGCAGATCTCAAATCTCACAATAATCACAAGCGTTGCACTCTGCTTCAGCATTTTCAATGTCCTCCCCGGTTGCATCTTTGTAAAGGACTGTAAATTTTATCATAAGGTGACGATTTTCAACATTTGCTTTGATTAACTGTTGCATTTTTTTTGTATCATTATTTAAAAAATAATTTTATTTTTAATTTAAATCTTTTAATTAACTTTGAAATTCATAGGTATATTTCTTGTACATGAAATGCAGTGGTTTTTATTTTTTTTTTCTCGACAACGAAGCTACATACGAAAATAATTGAAGAAACAAAAAAGTTTTACAATTAGTTGCTAAATTCGAAAAAAGTATCAAAAATAGATAAAAGTCAGTGGCGTACATATTATCATTATGAATAGTGGCACCAAAATTCAATAAAATCGGGAAAAGGATATTTAAGAAAATTATAAAAAATCGACTTTTTAAAAGACCTATAACACTCTGTATATCAATAAGGGATCAACTCCGGACACATCAATATATTAATTTTTTCTCTTAGAATATCATAAGAAATCATCTGCTTAAGTTACGTACCGTACTTCTGAAACACCCTGTATAAACATGTTAATATGAATTTTAAACAAAAACGAAAAGGTAACAAAGAACCTAAAAATGTTGAACTAACTATATTAAATAAAAATAAATCAAGTAACAAATAAATGAACAAGAAAATTTTATAGGGAACCAAAAAAACCGCACAAGTGCACTTCAGGCCCGTAGCCAGAGTTGTATTTTAAGGGGGGCACAGATATTTTTAGGGGGGGCTAAAAGTTAAGATACTCAAAGACACATGTATTTTTATAATGTTAAAAATATATAACGCCAACATTCCTACTTACGGATAAATGGATATTATCCTTATGCAGCATTGGCATTGGTATAATATCTATAGTTACTAATTTAAAAAATTAATTGATTTTTGTTGTTATTCTGCACGCTGTGATGTGAAGTGATCACATTTTAAAAATTATACATTTTGTATAATGAGAATCTGTTTTTGAAAAAAAAATGAAATAAATGAAATATGAAATGAAACAACTTATGGGTATTTACCTTTCTTTGCACTTAGTGTATTAAATATAGCTCTCTGCAATTCTGCAACACAAAACACAACTAACTGAAACTTTGACTAGTAAAACATTAAATTACAACATTACTTTGCAAAAGGGTTTAAATCTGTTCTACTTTCTGCACGAATAAAGAATTCCAACCAAATAAACTACATATCTGGGATTCTGCTCTGCAAAACAGCTAAACAGCAACTAACAGTTAACTAAGAGGCGCCATTTATATGACGAGAATTGAATAAATAATATTGAGGCTTATTTCACGTAAACGCTAGCGCTAGCTGTTCCTTCTATTAAAAAAACTAACGGGATATTTGATTATAATAGTTTAATTTTTGAGACAAAAAATAATTCATTAAATAAATGAAATTTTTAATGAATGACAATATTTCAGTGGGTGGACAAGAAAGGCCAGGGGGGCTAAGCCCCCCCTGCCCCCCTTCTGGCTACGGGCCTGGTGCACTTTGGGTTCGTTAGTTACTTTAAACGTATCTTAGTTACTTTTAGAGTAACTAGTTACTGGAAGAAACTAACCCTTTTACCTTTAATTGAACAATCCTACGGTACAGCTCTTTTTTGTTTACATTTCTAATGAACTTTTTTTACATATTACTTTACTTAACCTTGAAACGTACTTATGTATATTTTTAATAACAAAAAGACCTTGGCTGAAATAAATAGAGCAAGGACAACCCACTGTTTTTGTTGCCCATACTAAAGAAAAATATTTTTTGTTAAATATATTTTTTAGTTTTTATAATTCCCATGACATTTTGTATATCCTTTCCCTATGTTTAAATTTAATAAAGAATGGGCAGATCACAAAAACGTCAAAAAAACAGTCCACGGTACAGCTCTTTTTGTTTACATTTCTAATGAACTTTTTACACATACCTATTACTTTTCTTAACCCTGAAACGTACTTATGTATATTGTTAATAACAAAAAGACCTTGGCTGAAATAAATAGAGCAAGGACAACCAACTGCTTTTGTCGCCAATACTAAAGAAAAATATTTTTTGTTAAATATATTTTTTAGTTTTTATAATTCCCATGTCATTTTGTATATCCTTCACCTATGTCTAAATTTAATAAAGAATAAGCAGATCACAAAAACGTTAAAAAAACAGTCATCAAACAAATCAAACAATGAATACGAAATAAATAAAATAACTTCGCCGATCGTTTTGCTCATCAGCTGACAGTAAGCGTCTTTCAGGACTGTCTGTTTAGCGATTCTGATTATTTCATCAGTTTAGCTGCTGCTGTTCGCTAAAAGCTTTTAAAGGTTTGCATTTTTAGATATTAATTAAAAAGTGGATACCCTGTATAAGAATTTTTGGAACAACTTCAAATATAAAACTATGCTAAATTTAAAACTAGTTCATAATTTAGTAACATATTTTATAATTAGCTCAAGCGTTGAGCGGCATGTTAAAATAGTATCCCGCGATAAATAGGTATTCTCAGACACACGTCACAGTAATTAATAATTTTACTTAAAATAGTTTATTTGCGAACATGCATCATATGACCACATTTTTTACTGACGCGAGACGTGGACGTAAGTAGATACTTACCAAGTAACAGTATAACATTTATTATAGGTAACTTGAGCGAAAATTCGATATTTTTGTTTAAATATACTGGATAATTGTCTAAAAGAACTCTGAAAATAAGCTATTGACTTATTTTCGATTTGTTTATACTGCTGTTTAAATCTTTTTATTTCAGGACTTTCGACGACAACATGAATCGCTTCCTTCTCACACGCACCGCCGTAAAGGAACCCTGCCACAGTTGTTGTCTGAATGATGAAATCAATTAAAGAACATTGTAATTTTTATCAAGAAATACGGAACAAACCTTAATTAATTATATCTTCTTAGGATAATAATAAACAACTCTTTCAGGAGAAAAGGAGGGAATGTCATTTCTTAAGGTTGTGAGAAAAAAATATTTTTACCTTTTAATCTAATTATTTATTTATAGGAAAAATGGAATACAAACGGGATAAACCCAAAAAAAGTATTCACACAAAAATATAAAATACCTAAACTTAGTTTAAGACTAAATATTAACACGTGTGCTCCTTATAAATATACTGGGTGTTCATTTGAAAACTTCCCACCACGGATTTATCGAAAACCACTGATTAAAAGAAAAAACGCCGAGATACGTCAAAAGATTTGCCAAGGGGGACAACTTTTTAACCAAAAACTACTTCACCCCCTTTTACCCTCTGCCCCCGGGGTCATCCCCTTAAAAATTTTAAATGGCAAGGGGTATCAAGTAATAGCTTTTTTGAAAGGTCTTTCAAAGTGCTTTATTTTGACGTTTGGTTTTTTAAAATCGATCGATTCATTTTCGAGAAAAGTAGAAAAATCTTTATTTATCTTAATTTGTTCAGATAGAAAAAAAAACACACAAAAATATCACTTTTTATTTCAATAAGGGTTCAAAATGTTGCCCGTTATTGGCCAAACAATGATATAGGCGATGTTCAAATTCCTGACGGACATTTTCAAAAACATGTTGTGGGAGATCATGGCAGCTTTCGATGATGCGTTGACGAAGTTCATCCAAACTTTCAGGTTGGGGAGTGAACACAATAGATTTCAAATGGCCCCATAGAAAAAAGTCTAATGGCGTCAAGTCAGGAGACCTAGCAGGCCATTCTATAGGCCCTCTTCGCCCTATCCATTTATCTGGAAACTCGTCGTCTAGCCATTGCCGAACCGGAAGAACATAGTGAGGAGGAGCGCCGTCTTGCTGGAAATATATTTCAGCCTCATCAAGTATAGGGTTTCCATCGTCTTCGATTTGGTTTTCAATGGTTTCAGTGATAAGCGGATTGATGGTATTATCCAACATATCTAAATAAATGCCTCCATTTAAATTCCCATTAATAAACAATGGCCCAATCACTTTGTTTCCTAAAATGCCCTTCTACAAAAGCATGAGGATTTTCATTGCTCCAATACCTGCAGTTATGCTTATTAACAAATCCATTTAGATAAAATGTGCATTCATCACTGAAGCAGATATTCTTTACATGGATGGTATTATCATTAATCGCTGCAGACATTTGTTCACAAAACTCAACCCGCCTATCAAAATCATCTTCGGTTAACTCTTGCAATATTTTCATTTTGAATGGATGAAATTTATGTAATTTAGTAACTGTGTGTACAGAGCCTAATGAAATACCAGTCGCATCAACAATTTTGCGTAATGAAGTATTAGGATTTATGCCAAAATGACCCAAAACTTCAACTTGAGCGGCTTCATCCAACACTCTACGATGATAACGTTTTTTATTTGCAACAGATCCAGTTTGAGTACATTTAGTAACAAAGTCCAAAACATACCTATGCGAAGTTATCTTTACCGGATGTCTGGCGTTAAATGTGACGGCAGTTTGCCGAGCACATTGATTTTGGGCACCATAAATTATAATCATTTCCACTCTTTCGGCTAGTGTGTAAACCATTTTGGAAGTAAAATCTGAATCAATAAATTAATTTTCACTATCCCAAGATTGTCACAAAGGTAACTGACAGCAAATTAAATTATTTCTTTTCCTTAGCAACTATAAAAAACTAAACAGGTATAAGAATAAATACAGTTCGCCCATGTTATCTGTGTTTATAAATAGATGGATAAAAAAAAGTCGGGTTGTTATTTGGTTGCTGCCACGTCTAATCTTCCGAATTGCTGTTTAAGTTGGTTTTTGAACACTTATTGAAATAAAAAGTGATATTTTCGTGTGTTTTTTTTTCTATCTGAACAAATTAAGATGAATAAAGATTTTTCTACTTTTCTCGAAAACGAATCGACCGATTTTAAAAATTCAGACGTCAAAATAAAGCACTTTCAAAGACCTTTCAAACAAGCTATTACTTGATACCCCTTGTCATTTAAAATTTTTAAGGGGATGACCCCGGGGGGCAGAGGGTAAAAGGGGGTGAAGTAGTTTTTGATTAAAAAGTTGTCCCCTTTGGCAAATCTTTTGACGTGTCTCGGCGTTTTTTCTTTTAATCAGTGGTTTTCGATAAATCCGTGGTGGGAAGTTTTCAAATGAACACCCTGTATATGAAATTACAAATATTCTATAATCTATTAATGTGAACTACTCGAAGCTATATATAATTTCAACTTAGTATTAAAAGTGTTGAGGGAACAAGAAAAATTATCAACCTCTGACAGATGACATAAATTATTACGTGTTTTTAGGCATCTATTGTGTGTGGGACGAATTTAGGTAACAATTATTTTTTATTCTGGCATTATAAGTTGGTGCTGTGTAATATAAATGACTTAAAAGAGCAGGAGAATTTATTAAATTATAAGCTATTTTGAAAATAAATTTGGCATCGACTATCACTCTGCGATCAACAAGCGAAATCAAATCAAGCTTTTGACAGATAACGCTGCAGATATCGAGATTGATATTAAAACATTTCTTATTAACCAATTTAACGAATTTGTTTTGAATAGAAGCTAGTTTATTTATAGGTATAGATATTATACTGGGGATTCCAAGTAACAGAGCAATAGCTTAATGTACTAATAATATATGCCATAAATAATGAACGCAATGTAAAGGGGTTTTTAAAATCAACTCAAATTCATGATATAAACCCCAACATTCTATTCGCCCATTTTGAAATATAGTAAATATGTTGATCGAACAGCATCTTGGCATCAAAAATAACACCAAGGTCCTTAATTTGAGCAACAGTTGCAAGCCTTTGGTTTCCTAACAAAGTGTAATTATTCTGAAATATGTTCTTATTACGTGAAAATGAAACGTGATAGCATTTTTTAAAATTTAAAAATAAATGCGACAAAATAGCTCAAGTTGTGTAATATTCTTCTGCAATAAAACACTATCCACAAAACCTTCAATGGAGTGATAAACCATTTAATCATTTGCGTACATCAAAAACTTGCCAAACTTAAAGCATTTCGATATATTGTTATTATACACATTAAATTATAATGGGCCCAAATGCGATCCTTGGGGTACCCAAGAAGTTACAGATGAAATTTCGATACACAAATACCAATACTTACCGCCTGTAATCGCAGTTTTAAATATGATTCAAACCACTTTAGTAAGCTACCTTGCACAGTGCACACAGACCTCAGCAAGTCTATTCAACATAGTGTTATGACTTATCTTGTCGGATGCCTTACTGAAGTCAGTGTACACAGCGTTTACCTGAATATGGCTATTTAGATGTTTTAATATAGGGTCCTGCAACAGTGCGTCGGGCTTTCATAGCTCCTAAACAAATTAATTTAGAAATTTCATTCGTATGCGAGCTTATACTGTATCATAGAGTGTATTTCAGGAAAATATTTTTGCATATTCAGGGTTGCCCAAAAAAGTGTGGTAACATAATGTTGAATTTTTTTAAATGGGACACCCTGTCTTTTCCTATATTTTGGTTTGTATTATTATCCTTTATAAATATCTATAATTTTATGCAATTTGCTTTGGTAGTTTAAGAGCAATAAATTAAAAACTAAGATAAAAAAAACTTAGCAGCTCTGAAGAAAAAGCAAAAAAAAAATCTGAAAACATTTTTGGTTATCACGGCATTGTACAAAAATAATGACAAGGAGTCCAGAGATACGATGAATCGAAGAGTTTTCATCAATTTTATACAGGGTGTTCTAAATAAGGTTTCAGAAATGAGTCATTAAAAACTCATTTTTCTCAAATTTTTCAAATAGAACAACCCATATATTTTTAACTAATGTAACGTAGAATTCATAAACAAACATTTTTTGCAATACAAACATGTAGGTTATCTCCAGCCGTTTACGAAATAATTGCAAATTTCGTAAATTCTGTTGTGTAAAAATGTAAAAAGAACGTTTATTTTATCAATTAAACATGATATATGCCTAAACTAATATTAAAAACTATAATAAATGTTCAAAATGTCTTCCATTTTGATCCGTGCATAAATTAAGACGCTCTTAAAAAGATCTGTTTACCTCTCTTAAAATTTCAGGTTGTATACTACCAAACACCTCTCTAATTCTTTGCTGCGTATTAATGGCAGTTGTCGGCGGATTATTATAAACAATTTGCTTCACATGTCCCCATAAAAAAAAGTCAAGCTTTTTTAGATCCGGCGATCTAGCAGGCCAGTGTATAGGTCCGTTTCTACCGATCCATTGGTTGCGGAAGGTATCATCAAGGTAATTTCTTACATCCCGTGAAAAATGCGCCGGAGCTCCGTCTTGCTGAAACCACATCCTATTGTGCAACGTCTGCCAGTAAACCTGGTAAATCATTTCGTAAAAAATTTAAATACATCGGATTAAGATGACCATTAAAAAAATATGTACCTATCAGAGTATCACCAATAATTCCGCCCCACACATTCAAAGACCACTGGTGCTGCTGATCGATTTGTCTCATATATTGCGGATTTTCTGTGGAATAATAGTGAAAATTATGCCTATTTACACAACCGGTGTTATGAAATGTAGCCTCATCAGAGAATAAAACATAATTGAAAAACATAGGATCTTCTTGAAATTTCATTCAGGCACAGAATTCGAGTCGATTTTGAAAATCTCTATCGCTAAGAGCTTGATGGAATTAAATGAGGTAGGCATGAGAACGATGCCTTTTTAAAATGCTTTGTACAGATCTTTCGCTGATATCTACTGCTTTCCCTATCTTATTTCGGCTTATGTGTGGATCTTCAGTAACTGTTAATAATACTTCTAATTCTTTTTCCTCGTTGGTGACAGGTTTTGTCCTTTCTTCTTTTGTGTACACGACATTTCCAGTTTCAACAAATCTTATAGCGAATTCCATTTTTAAAAGAAGTGCGGCACCGGTATGTCAGTAAAACTGCACCAGTGCACAAAAAGTGTTGCACTATTTGAGTACCAATGGTTTTCAGATTATACCTTGAGTGCATTTTTCCAACAAAGTTGATGATAATACTCCTTAATCCTCAATGATCTTACTTACCACTGGACGAAATTTAAGACAAAATAGAATTTTAAAGATTGAAAAAATCAAAACACTGTATTTTTTGACATTTTCATCTAGTTTCGGTGCAGCACGGTCTCCAAGAGCACGTGCGGAACTGATTGCACCGGTTTCCCAATGGTTTACAAATACTTGCACTGAAATGTCCAATGGTTTTCAAATTTTGCACTCGTTCCGCACTTTTTTTACCAATGGAATTCGCTATTAATAATAATCTTTTAAAACTTTTTTCGTCAGGCTTCTCTCTGGATGACGTGACGCGTAAACTCTACTTGCTAACGAGCAATTTTTTTCGCTCTCGCCAAGTGCAAAAATCATATCAACTAACTCCTCTTTACTAAAATTCATTTTAATATCTTATACTTAAGCGCTAAGTACTATTAGACTTAAATGACAACTTTTTTGAATTAATTAAACTTGTCAAATTCTAATAAAAATGGAATCCCTATCGTATTTCAAAGCCTACCAAGAATTTTATGCGTAACCTTTATTAATACATTATTTTGCTGTTATTTGAAGAGAAATGTTAAGGGATGTAAATAGATCGTTTCAAAAGCGTATTAATTTATGCACAGATCAAAATGGAAGACATTTTGAATATTTATTGTAATTTATAATATTAGTTTAGGCATATAATACGTTTAATTGATAAAATAAACGTTCTTTTTACATTTTTACTCAACAGAATTTACGAAATGTATTGCAAAAAATATTTGTTTATGAATTCTACGTTACATTAGTTAAAATATACAGAGTGTTCCATTTGAAATTTGAGAAAAATTAGTTTTTAATGACTCATTTTTGAAACCTTATTTAGAACACCCTGTATAAAATTTATAAAAACTCTTTGATTCATCGTATCTCTGGAGTCCTCGTCATTATTTCTGTGCAATGCCGTGATTACCAAAAATGTTTTCAGATTTTTTTTTTGGTTTTTCTTCAGAGCTGCTAAATTTTCTTAGCTTAGTTTTTAATTTATTGCTCTTAAACTATCAAAGCAAATTGCATAACATTATAGATATTTATAAAGGAAAGTAATACAAACCAAAATATGTAAGAAAATACAAGGCGTCCAATTTAAAAAAAATTCAGCATTATATTACCACACTTTTTGAGACAACCCTGTATATGCAAAAAATGTTTTTCTGAAATATACTCTATGATACAGTATAAGCTCGCATATGAATGAAATTTCTAACTGAATTCGTTTGAGAGCTATGAAAGCCCGACGCACTGTTGCAGGACCCTGTATATTCAAAATACAGGTAAGTTAGTTTAAACTGAACGATGTTTAAGAAATCCGTGTTGCTCGATATTAATCAAGTCTTTAGCGTTAAAATATAAAAAGTCCTTTACAATTCCTTGAAATATTCTTAATAAAATTGGTAGTTTTGAAGTAGGCCTATAGTTCTCAATATACTTATTATTGCCTGCTTTTGGTATAGGAACTATGAATGCTTTTTTCCACACTTGTGGAGAAGTACCCTCCTCCAACAACCTATTATAGATAAGAAAGAGAGGTTGTAAAAGTCCCTCCATACATTTTTTCATTAATGATGACGGTTCGGTACGTAGGTTTATCAGATAGTGAGGAGATTTTATCTTCAATTTTTTGTTTATCAATTTTGCATATCTAGATATGATATGGTTTTGCTGACTTAAAATAGGAGTCTGTACAGTACTTGATGTTAGTTATAAAGACAAAAGAAAAGCACTCCGAGAAAGTATCACATTGGCAGTCGTTAATTATTATGTTATTATAAATAATAGTATTAATTGGAGTCTTTTAGTGTTTACAAAACGCCATAGATGTTTAGGATTATCAATAAAATGTTCCTTGCATTCCGACACAAATTCTCTATAATCTTCATCAATCAAGTGTTTCGATCACGCTCTAAGAATTTTGAAACTTAAATAATCAATATTATTTTTAAATTTCTTCCACTTGGTATGATACTCTTTCTTTTCCCTAATCACCCTGATTGTACTTAAACTAAACCAAACTAGAATTTTAGAAATGTAGTAATCACTGAAATTATTAAGAATCAAATAAAACTTAGAAGTGCATTGTTCGACATTAAGATCAAGAAACATTAAGTCCCAATCGATTTTCAATAAGCAATTGTTAATTTTATCAAGTGCAGCCTTTTTTAAATCAAATTTATTATGAGAAGGTTGCGGTTTATGTGCTATTTTGTTTTTTGCAATGTTTACAGAGAACTCCGAAGTGCAGTGATATCTATCCTCAGGAACTAAAGAAGTGCTGCAAATGTTTAAGTTAATAATTTTAAAGTTATTGCCAAATATTAGATCCAATGTAATTTCAGAATGGTTTGTGTAATGACTAATCTGGGATAAAGCAACGAAAGATGTACTATCGATTAATATGCTTGAATTAGGATCAGAATAATTATTTGGTTAACGCAATTTATTTTCGTTATTATACTGGGTGTAACATAAAGGTTGGGAATAAATTAAACGGTGGATTCCTTAGTCAAAAATAATAGAAATTTTTCATATAAGGATATGCTCTACGGGATTTCGTTTCCAAGTTACAGGGTGTTGAATTTTTATTAAAAATTTAGTTTTTGTTTAATATCTTTTGAACGCTGGCAGATAACGAAACGAAATTTTAGCAGTAACTTCACTTGATAATGCCCTAGAAGAAGTAAAAAAATTGTCTTCCTGGGATACTCAGTGGCGTGCATACGGATATTGACGTAGGGTTTTTTAATGAAAAATGTGGTACGCCACTGGTAGAATTATTTTTTTGTTAAAATTTATGAATTTTCCTTTTATTCTAAACAAAATTCCCCTCTTGCGTTTTCTTTGTATCTCTTGCCATTTTCCCGTAATTAAACATTTTGCAAATATCGGGTTTTCCACAGGTTACATAGGAAATTGAGGGTAACAGGAACAAAATCGAGCATGCCTTGGACCACGATATTTTCTGATAATGTCATTGTCAGTTAGGTTATTTAATTTTGCTTAGGCTTTTTAATTTTAGTAATAAACCTATTAAAAATGGATTACTCAGTTGAAGAATTAGCAGATATGCATTTTATTTATGGCCGTGCCAACGGGAATACTGTGTTAGCTGTACGTCTGCGTCTGTATGCTGAACGTTTTCCAAATCGACGCATTCCGAATAGGAAGACTTTTTCAAGGATTCACGCTCGCTTACGTGAAACCAGATCATTAAAGCCTTGCACCTCCAGTGGAAGACCACAATACGTAAGAACAGTACAGCGTGAGGAATAATTTTCATAATAACCATCTATGGGCTGATGAAAACCCTCATGGAATCATACAATCCCGGCACCAGCAACTATTTTCTATTAATGTTAGGGCAGGAATAATTGGCGATTATTTGATTGGTCCTGTAGTACTACCAAATAGATTAGACGGATTATCATATCTGGATTTCCTTCAAAATGGATTACCACCTTTATTACAAGAAGTTCCAATTGAAACGCGACAGCAAATGTGGTTTATGCATGATGGCGCTCCAGCTCACTTTAGGCGAGAAGTTAGAGAATACCTCAACGAAACGTACCATAATAAATGGATAGGTCGTGGAGGGCTAAGAGCGTGGCCTCCTCGTTCACCCGACCTTAATACATTGGATTATTATTTATGGGGGCACTTAAAAAACATGGTTTATTCCGTTCCCATTCCTAACGTACAGATTCTTCGTCAAAGAGTTGAAATGGGTTGTCAGCAAATTCGAGAGATGCCTGGAATTTTTGGACGAGTAAGACAACCCATGAGAAAACGCATTGAAAAATGTATTGAAGTTGAGGCGCAACATTTTCAGCACCTTTTGTAATTTTGTTTGTTGTGTTGGTTTACATACTTTATTAAAATAATTGTTTTCAATTTCTAACTTTTTAGTATTTTAATTTTTGTAAATTACATATTAGTAAGGTCTTTCAAAAATCTAAAAGTTTCAATGTCGTTTCTGCCATTTTGTAAACACTGGATCACAACGTAGGTACTCGATTTTATTACTGTTAGGTACTGAAATTGCTGAAAAGTGATATTTGCAAAATGTTTAATTACGGGAAAATGGCAAGAGATACAAAGAAAACGCAAGAGGGGAATTTTGTTTAGAATAAAAGGAAAATTCACAAATTTTAACAAAAAATTAATTCTACCAGTGGCGTACCACATTTTTCATTAAAAAACCCTACGGCAATATCCTTATGCACGTCACTGAGTATCCCAGGAAGACAATTTTTTTACTTCTCCTAGGGCATTATCAAGTGAAGTTACTGCTAAAATTCCGTTTCGTTATCTGCCAGCGTTCAAAAGATATTGAACAAAAACTAAATTTTTAAGAAAAATTCAACATCCTGTAACTTGGAAACGAAATCCCGTAGAGCATATCCTTATATGAAACATTTCTATTATTTTTGACTAAGGAATCCACCGTTTAATTTATTCCCAACCTTTATGTTACACCCTGTATAGTTATCTAATATGAGGCTGATTGAAGTCACTACAGAGAACAATAACACCGTTTGAATTTTCAGAAAAAATTTCACTCAATTTTGAACAAAACGAATGAATAGCAATGACATCATTTAGGGCGAGATAAACACAACCGATATGATACTTTAAATTACCATCCTCGGGAACGATGGTGACCGTGATATCTTTAGTGTCAGATGCCCATAGTTCTTGAATATGTCTACATAGTAAAGTTTTTATCGACAGCGATAAGACAACCAACCACCTCCTTCAGTTTTAGTTAAAGAGCTGTCCTCAAGATCACGATGATAAACGTTGTACCGGTCACAGATGATTTCAGGATTAAATATTGCATTATTCAACCATACCTCCGTGAGACAGATCACGTTATGTTCACTTAGAGGAGAATTTTTGTAAATAGTTGTTAGTTTTGACTCAAGCCCTCTAACATTTTGGTAAAATAATGATATATCCATAGGTTCGTTTTTACGATTATAAAATAGATATTTAGGTCACCTACTTTAATTTTTGTCTTTACATCCTCTTCAAAAGAGATGTTTGTAACTGATGATCTATCAGATTTTCTAACTACCTTTAACAGCCACAAGTGCCTCATCTCTTTTGAATTTACTCGATAATCGGTTTCACCCGGTCATTGGATTTTTGGTATACTCGAAATACGTGATCTATATCGGATTTGGTGATTACGCAACCCAAGCTTTCGTCAATTTTTTGTAAATACAATTGTAGATTTTGAATAGACTTCACAGCTATCTCTTGTATTTCGATGTCTTTAGCTCTGGCTTCGTTTACCAGTTTATCGATTCGAGATGTCAGTGAGTTTACTTCATTCTTAAGGTAAATGTTCTCTTTGGTGATGGCTTGTATTTGTTTCATTTGCTTATCAAATTTTTTAAGTATACTCTCAAATGAACTCACCTGATTACCACAGAAGTTCACCGAAGTGAGGACGTCACTATGGTTTTAGTACAATGACTTAGTATCCGCCTGTATACTCTTTAGTGGTACATAGGTACCTGAGGATTCTGCAGGCTTCTGATCGTCAGAACAAGGACCCTCAACTTGATCCCCAATAATCGATTTACGTTTCGATGTATCAGAACGACAACCGGAACAACACCAATGCATGGGGCTGTAGAAACTTTGTAATATTTCAGAAGACTCTGTGAAAATTTTGAGTAGTGGCTCGAGCGGAATTACCGTAAGGTAGAAGATGCCATTTTCAAAAATAAAATATTCTTCATTTTTATCTTTAAGTTATTACAATAAGCAAATTTGTTTTATTGTCACACGCCGCTACGCCGCTCAAATTCAAGGCCTCAGTTAATATTCCAAATAATAATATAACAATAATAATAATAATAATCTTTATTTGAGAAGTATGCTGCAACCCTGTTACAACATAAATTAAAACAACGTCAACAGAAACAAGATGACAGCAATAGTATCATTTCTATAAATTTCTCACAAAATCAAAATATTCACTAACATTGTAAGATTCTATTGTTATTAATAAATTAAATGTTGCCTTTTTTAATCCATTAGCATTATTAATTATTTTTATGTTTGCCGGTAAATGGTTGAAAACCTTTACACAGTAGTAATATGCTCCTTTTTAAGTTGTCGGAAGTTTGTGTCTTGGGTAACTATAGTTTATGTGCCTAAATGAATGCGTATTCTGTGGTAAACTGTCTTTAAGGCAATGACTATTTTTGTAAAAAAATATTATGCGCTCCTGTATATAAATGGCAGTACAGTTAGCAATTTATTTTGCCTAAATTTATCCCTACATGATTCTCTGAAATTTAACTGCAACATATTTCTTGAAATCTTTTTTTGACATACAAATAAGTTTCTACATCTCTTCAACCCCCATACAAAATCGAACAATATCGATTGCAAGCTTCAAAGTTTGCATTATAAATAATTTTTCTAATTTTAAAATCTGTGTATTTGGATAATACTCGAAAGCTATAACAGACTGTATTTAATTTTCCTCTAACATATAACTATATTGAATGTGTTCTTTCCATGATAAAATATCATAGGCATCGTAACTATAGATCCGACACGCCATTCATAAATGCTATAAAGTTGTGATGCCAAAATCGTTTGTGGGCGAGACGCTGTGAGGAGCTAGGTGGGGCCGAGAGTGGGGATTACGCGGATTTTACATATGCATGCGACAAAACTCCAGGAAAACAACATCCGCTATGCCGAGTATTGTCGAGTCGATGCGGGTGGCCACGAAAATGATGAAATCTGGGCGGATCCGTTATTACTGCGTTGCCATACTACAGATTTTTTACAAGGTTTTAGGCAATGTTATATATTTCCAACATCATGTTAATCTAGTTAATCTTAGAAGTTAATACTTTTAACAGAGTAAGCCCAGAAAACTACGTTTTCTGTGGCGTAAGTCTGGCACACCAAGTGGAGGGGAGCAGCTTGTATGTTGATTTACTTTACACTGGAATATGACATCACGTTTATTTGTTATTGTTCGTTGTAATAGTTACGATGTCTATATAAAATATCATTCAGAAGTTTATTTTGTGCAAACCAATTATCTGCATCCATCATAAAATTTTTTGTTTTTTCTTCAATATGTAATATATTTTTATCGCCGCATAAATTTTTATTTTACAATTCATAGCTTTGAAATATTTCTGTTATATTATTTAAATATATAATAAAAATAATAATTGGTCCTAAAACACTACCTACTACTACACATTTACTGAAACTTCATTTGATAAAGCTTTATGATTATTTTGTCGTATTAATACACTTTGTTTTCTTTCTAAAAGATAAGATTTATAGTCTAGGTGTTACCCCCGAATATTTTTTTACCCTACCCTGTACGTTACCTCAGTAATAAGAGTTTGATGCAAGTAAAAAGTTTTAATTTGAGTTATAACAACTCTAGTCTATCTTTAAGTGATACGAAGTAATAAATCAATCAAAACCGTCTTCTCTATTGGCGTGCAAGATTTTTCAGCATTTATAGATTTAAATAGGCATGAATTTTTGAATTTGTGAAGAATTAGTACAAATATCACATTAAATTCAAGTATTGCCTTCAACTATATATTTTAATATTAAATTTTTTAAGCTTAAAATTATGTACAGCCCTAACATTTACCTAGAATTTTAGAAAGCAATTTATCAAAACTAATTAGAGTGTAGGTACTTATTCCGTTTCTGCTCTTATAATTTTATTCCTTTTTTTTGTACCTAATCCTGGTTACCTGTTTGCTAATTATGTGCTTATTATGCCTTTATGGGTGCCTCTATTGGAATAATATACCTTATATATTTATGTACCTACCTTGGGTGTTTGCTTCTCAGGTAAACTAGTCAAAGTGTGAAGTGACGGTATATTTTTAATTAAATATGGAGAATTTTCAACAATTGCCTAAACGCCCTAAAGTCGGTTCATGTACAGTAAATGAAAAAAAAAAATCTTAACTGTTACGATTCTATTAAAAGTAAGAATGCGGATTTGAGTGTTGACAATGTATTGCAATTAACAGCAGATATGCTTAACGTTGGAAAACAACAATATATAAACTTTTAAAAGAAGAAAATGTCTTGACGTC
Organism: Polydrusus tereticollis; assembly: GCA_963920685.1. Classification (NCBI taxonomy): domain Eukaryota; kingdom Metazoa; phylum Arthropoda; class Insecta; order Coleoptera; family Curculionidae; genus Polydrusus; species Polydrusus tereticollis. The sequence continues at coordinate 66,121,205 of OY987329.1, forward strand.
AAACCTCCAAAAACTTTTGCGGGATGACCAAAACTTGAGCTGGATGATGTTTAATGCAGAGAATAAGGCGAAAAGTTCATAGTTTCTTTAAAAAAAAAAAAAAATTCCCACGCTGGACAATCCGAGAAGACCCGGACTTCCCATTTATGTGTACAAATACGCTTTGAAAATTATTAAAACAAAATGGGTTATCGGTGGAAAAAACATAATAGGCAATCGATTTTAAGAGACAGAAGCAATATCGTCTGTTAGAAATAACTTAAGAAGCTTCCGAAAAGCCAGAAAAGAAAACAAAAAAATAATTTAACTAGACGAAACATGGCTAAATGAAGGCCACACTGTGACTAAATTTTGGTAGGATGAAAGGATTAAAAGTTCGAGACAAACTTTTTTGGAAGGATTGTCCACAGGATTAAGACCGCCATCTGGAAAAAGACATCGACTTATCATAACCGATATTGGAAGTTCTGAAGGTTTCGTTAAAGGTGCTCTACTGATATTTCAATCTAAAAATATAGGAGACTATCAGGAAGATTTGAATGCCGATGTCTTTAAAGAATGGTTCGAACAAGTTTTGGATCTTATACCAAAGGATGCAATAATTGTATTGGATAATGCAAGTTATCACCCTAGGCTGACGGAAATATTACGGACAAGTGCGTGGGTTAAAAGTGAAATAACAGAATGGCTAAGTTTAAGACAAATAGAATTTTCATTAGATTCTTTAAAAAAAAGAACTATTGGTATTTATAGTTGTTCCAAGCATAATTTGATGACCTGAAAAAACATTAAATTCCTGACCATAGGCGCTTCTACCAAATAATTAAAATGCGGATTGCTGTAAATGTTTAATATGATTAAATAGTATATACTACAGCTTGTTCATTGTAGTTTATATCGATAAGAAGTTTGTACCCGTAACATCGCCTGCAGAGAAAACATCCATTTAATATTTTTAAAATGGCCTTTCGGGAAAAAAAATTTCTTCTTGCCAAAAACAATTTTAAAAAATTGTCTTTGCCCAGCAAGGACCGCGAGGAGGTATGAGTTTACCTTTTACCATGCCAGGAAAGGATAGGGTCAGGTATTATGTTATTTGGAATATACAGTTAGAAGTTAGAACTCACTATATTCATTTTAACAACAAACTGAATGCAGCAAAGTCACAGTGAAAGCTTCTAAGATACGTGTTACGCGAACATAATTAATTTAAAATTCATAAATAATTTAATGACTGAAATCGTCAGAACTTTCAGAAGTAGAATCGTTTTCAGGTTGGATTACTACTGGCGCTATAGATGGTAAAACAGAATATCCATTTTCTGTTTTTATAACATGAGCTACGCCATTTTTCCATACATCGCTACTTATTTCGCTTATTACCTGCCGAATGATATCAAGGACAACTGCGCTTAAATTTGGTGATTGAATATATTTTCGTAAACGTGTTTTTATTGTACCCCAAACCATTTCGATAGGGTTAAAGATACGATAATATGGGGGTAATCGCAATCGCCGAGATTCCATTATAACCATTCGATTATCTAACTTTGTATGTTTAAAGCCACTACTTAACAAAACACCAAGGAATGTTTCTAAAGATTGGTAATTATAATCAGGGTAACCTCGCAATTTATCACGAAGCAGTTCTAAAGTTGGCACTATATTATCCTTCTAAAAGTTGTAAATAGTTCGCGTAATAATATCCCTTGCAGTATTGTCAACCGTTTTAAATTTTTGATTTATCTGTTTGCGCGTTATAGAATGATCGGTTACAGTCCGCAATTTAATTACATTATAAGTTCTCGTAAACCCAAGTTGTGTTAATTCATTAATTCTTGTACCCAGCGCATTGTCAGTTTTCCCCTGACTTTCTTTTGTCAATCACGCGTACATATTTAAAATAATGCGTTGACACTGAACATCATTATATTACTGCGGTAATTCACCTTAACCTTCTGTTTGAAATGTTCGCCAAAAAGTCATTATGATATAATCAAACATAGGTAGGTACCAAGTAAAAACTTACTTGTCAAAAACACACAGCTATAGCACAAAATGAAATACTATGTAAATTACAGCAAATCGTTTCAACCAGTCAGGCCACTTGTTATAAAAAAAATTACGCCCTGGAGGAAGTAGTTCAGACAACAGTCCCTAAAAATGACCTATGTTGTACTGCCTGAAAATTTACCCCTTAGCTAGCTCAACTCAGGGTAGGTTCGCTATTTTATTTCTAGTTTGAGTGGTCTAGCACTCTTATAAGTAAGTTAAAGTCAAATCCTGAAGGTGCCACCTTAGTTTTATTTTACTTAAAAGCCATTAAATAAAAAATAAATAAAATAAAAATGTTCTTATGTTTGGTCTCAGAAAAAGAAACAAACTACGAAAAAAAAAACACTTATGTCACAATCGGTATACATTAGCTTCTTATAAGCTCTCATTCACTCAAGTCCCTTAAAGTCACTGTATTTAAAATAAAAGCCAAATTTTCGCAGAGGCCAAAACAAATATTTATTCTTTATGTCTTGTTATGCCCTTGGCTACTTGGTTTTATAAATGCAAGCTCCTCTTACTTTGGTGGACAATGGGTATTTAAAGTTAAAAGATAGTTAAGTGAAATGTAATAACAAAATGGTAGTATTAAGTTTGACATAGAAGTTCTGAAGGTTTAAATGACAAAGTTATTATTAAAAGAAAGCAAAAGACAAACCCTGTTTGACAGGGTCTTGCACAAGACGACAACTGTCAGACCTACACTGTAAAAAGAAACGACTGTTTAGTCTGATCTGGCAGCCACATAGACCTACATTCAGGACATTGCCTCAAACTTGGAATTTCCGCAAGGTCTGTGCAAGAACCTCTCACAACTAACTAAATTTACCATAAAATCTCTGTTAGAGTATAATACAATATCTTGCGAGTACCTGTGGTTACTCAGTAAGTATTCTAGCCACTCGGGCGTAGATAAGTTAAAATGTTAAAGTTACAAGTGTTAAATTTAGAAGAAACAAATGGCCTTTAGCCGGGAAACAAAAATATTTACTCTATGCTAATAAATTGTAACTATATTTACAACAAAATTAGCTGTAACAGACTACCTAACGTTTTAAACTACTAGATACTTTTGAGACGTCTTAACGCTATGTCGACATACGCTACACGTTTACAAAGCACAAGTTCTGTACATAACATGGGTGCAGAACTTTACCAAAACACTGTATATCGGAACAATACCCAAATGCAAAATATTAAGATTTTAGGTTGGCTAAGTTTTTAAAGAGAAATGGTCACAGGGTAATGATACTTAGCTGAAAGTTTATGTGCTACCGATAGTTCATGAAGACTCGATCTTCAGTAAAACACGCATGATCTCTCAAATAGCTAACGTGGATACTGCTACACTGCTAGGCTCAAAAATTCAAACAGTACATGGCAACTGGCACGTCCCGCGTCCAGGCAGTTCCAACAAAAGAAAACTAGTACTCTAGTTTGTACTCGGACTTGTAGCCCCTACCAAAAGAAACCCTAAAACCGAATTTTAGTTATACAACATGAAAGAGAAATCTTTCATAGCACCCAACAAGGGTAATTCAGATACTAAAGTTTAAACCTACCTCAAATACCTAACGAGGGTTCCAATTTACCAAATGGCGTCTATGACCGCTTGTTGAAGTTCATTGCAAAGCATTTTAAAACGGCATTCCGCCCAAAGAATAGGCAAACTATAAAGCCATACCCTATTTAAGACATTTGTAGATGTTTTATCGGCACTACATATAGCCTTTCCTGCCCAAGAAACTAAACTTAGGGAGCTATTTCCACAAACGTGCTTTAACTTCCTGTGTCCATTGTCGAAAGGGCCGATTCTTATTTTTCTCCAACGTACATAGTTACCAAAACAAACGACGACAAAATTTAGTCAAATCTATCTATAAAAACCAACCTCTCTTTTAATAACAAATACTTGACAAACCGCGTCAACCAATCACGACCGTAAAAAGTATACACAATTAACCGGAGGTTATCGTGAAAGCACACACTGTCAGTCTGACACTGACCTGCGGGACAAATTATCGATTTTCTTAAAAACAGCTGATTTACAACAGCCGAGACATTTAACCTATATCTTAAATTCAAGATTAAGAACTTATAATCTACTCTTGATAACTTGAATTGACTTATTACTAATCAATTAAAACAAGGATTTGAAATAAGACCTGTCCACAAGTAGTATGAAACAAAGAACAGAAGAAATCAATCCACTTGGCTATGTCTTACAAGATACAAAACATTACTGGAATATAAACATCAACAGAAGTTTCAAGCTGAACAAAATGAAAATTTTGGCTATAACAGGTAACTTAATTAGTAATTAATGTTTAAGGTGAGAGTCTACCTAGGTATTTTAACAATTTAAAACCGAAAACTTAACATAGATAACCAAACTTATGATATGCAATTTTCGACCTGTAACACACTGTCCGATTCACAATATGGCACACCTTAAACATCAACTAATTTTAAAGCTAAGAAGTGATAACTCAATTGACCGAACCTTAAACTATTTGCTGTTCCTGTCTGCAGCATATAAATTTTGTATCGCTGTCTTGGAGTGTCTTGTGTCCGACTCCGGCGAATGGTTTGCACTTTAAATTGCCGGCCTGCCTCACCGTTCTGTCTCCAGGATGTTGAAAGTTCTACACAGTTGTCATAAGTGTCGGAGGAACATGAGGATGTGTAATTTTTTATTTTTCTTTGTTTTACAGTGAATATCCCGTTTATTTTGATTTCAATTATTTTTGTATTAATAATATTTCTTAAGTACTAAAAAACTATTATAGTATTCATAAATGGCTAGTTCTTTTTTTTCTTTGACATCCAAAATTTCTTGATTCAAAGTACATTTTCAAACTAGCTCTCAAAAATAGTTACTGACAATCAATTGAATACTGATATGACAAAACATTTTTAATAATAAAACCTTAAAAAATTTAAAAAAAAAGATCTGACAACGCCGATTATGATGCCGGTCCCTTTGAAGCCCGTTCGAAGCATTTTTATGTCATCAAACTGACTTTGGAAAAAGTATACCAGCCAATTTACATAAAAATGCATTCAAAAAGTATGTACTCGATGAAATGGCAAAGTTACGAGGAATATCTGTGCTCAGACTCTCTCCTTACCACTGCGAATTAAACCCGATCGAACTTATATGGGCTTAAAGAAAGACAGATGTCGCCAGAAAAAAACACGATTTACAAAATGGTGGATTTAAAAAGACCCTTTAAAGAAGTATGGATAAAATCAGTGAGGAAAGTGTATCGATCATCGAAGAGGAAGCCAAAATGTGGCAGGTAAATATAATAATCGAAGAAATGGTTGAACCGCTAATTATGAACGATGTTAATGAAAGTTCATCTTCCGAATCGGACTATGATTAAGCCATAACGACAAAGTATTATTCGATTTTTGAAAATGCTTTGTTTGTAATATTCTATATTATATCTTGTTTCATTTTGTAATTATTATATTATGTGAAAGAGTACCACCCATCCCATTATTATTTAATAGTTAATTCGATTTTCTAAATGTTTTCGTATGTTATAAATGAATCTAGGAAAATTTTTCGACCACAATTCTTTGACGATACAACTCATCGATTACACAATTGTTGGTCCACAATTTTTCGTCCGGAATATTTTCCGACTTGTATTGGTTGCAGTAAAACGCAATATAGTTGATTTTCAAAATTTTATTTGGAGTTAGTTGTAAAATACTTACAATTATAACTGAAAATAATATATTAGGTACTAATAATTAAATCTAAAATGTTTAAATACAGAGGTAATTTAAAATTCTAAAATGATAACGTTCCTTTAGTATGATATATTATGAGCTATTCCCCTTGAAAAATCAATTACATTGTTGGGATCAAATTGGCTTACTATTTTGTCCTAACACGTTGTGCAGAGTCGCGGTATTTCTTCTTTGGTTGTTGCGGATCAACACCACTAATTTATTGTTCAATTCTTACTTCATTTAAGCTTTGCTGTTTTTTTATGCAATTTGTAAATTTCCAAATGTTTGGATGCATCGCAGCAACTTGCTCTTGAAATCCGCGATGCCAGCCTTCCACCGAGTTATTGCTTTTAGGTAAACCTTCTAACACGGTTTCGTGCAAATTCCATCATGCTCATTCGTGAGGAAATTGCGGTGGTCGCCGTTGACGTCTCTGTGGGCGACCAATCCATGTGTCCTAATCACTAAACTTGTTCTGGAGGTAAAACGTCACTATCGCAAAGTGTCTCAAAAACTTCTATTACCAAAGGTGCTGGTACAAAAGCAATAGCTGAAAACATCTTCATAGTTAACGTAAATGCAGCATCATTTTCGTACCTCTGCTTGAAACCGTGGCTTTGGATGACACAAAAAATATACTGGGTGAAGTGGAAAAAGCAACCCCTCTGTCTTGCATTGGGAAACTCTTTTTTGACAGCGTTGATCATAGCTTTTTTAAAGTCGGTTGTTATTGTTCTCGGCGATAGAAGTGGTTCTAAATTTTTGAGTTCTTGGAAAAGGCGTTATATATATATACAATTTATTTGGCAACAGTGCGAAAAACCTGGGGCACAGATGCATTTTCTTTTAACACATGGACAGTATAGAGCTGGTGAAATAGTAGTGGATTTGTTTTAAAGGTTCAATCAGCATACCAATATAAGCTTTGCGATAAGAGTTGTAGATTTCTTCGTGTTGAAAAAATTAGAATTCTGTTCTCCTCTGGGCCCGAATCAAACAACAAAAAATCTTCCCCATTATATGTTTTTGTATACTCTTCCAGAAATTGGATATCTTGTCGGTGGGTGGGTGGGTAGTGCTGGTCCAGATATATGTTTTTGTCTAATATTTCTAATAGTCCTCTTCATTGTATCCAGACGTGGCAGTTTGGGGGCAGATGCTTGACTGATTCCACTTGCAACACTGGTTAGTATGGTTTGTGGCGCTTCATTAGTGCTTTTAGCTTTCGTACGAATAAGATCAAGATCTTTTGAAGCTTCCACTTCAGCTGCGTCAGCAACATGGTTATGATCCTTCCCCACTTTAAAAACTGTATCATTAAGGGTGCTTACCCTGGCCGGACACTTTGTTTTTAAAAACTGTTGACATTTCCAATGAATTTTTACGTCTATTTTCTTATCTTTATAAAACAGATGTCCGTTCAGAAGTAATTTTTTATTTCCTTTCTCGGATTGTATAAACTCTAAAGACATTTTCGTATACGAATAATTAGGATACAAGCACAATATAGCACACTCTAATTCAAACTGATATTTCTTTCATAAAATCTTGGATACTTATACACGGTAGGTATAATACCCTTTTTGCAACAATTAATAAGGGTACCCAAAAGATAATTTTAAATAATTGGTAATCAGAAACTAAGTACATATTTAAATATTTAAAATTTAAGGATTAGTACATAATCCTTAATAATAGTATTTCATGACCAATATTTACTACAAGGCTTAATTTTCACAGATATAGCATCAATTTTAATTAAAATTTGAAGTACCCCTAATGTGGGTAGGCAGGACACGGTAGGTTAAAATTTAAGGATTAGTACCTAACATAATTATTATTTATTATTGTAAGTATTTTACGGGAGATTTTAACATTACTTATCTTAATAAATATTATGTAGACAATAGTTTTAAAGATAGAGACGTAGAGCTTTTATTGAATTTTATGAATTTCTTTGATAGCAAACAATTAAACATGATAACAAATAGCAATCATAATATTTTAGATCTCGTTTTTTATATGCCATGTGCCGTTAGTAGGTCTAGCCTTAGTCTTGTTAAGGAAGATTTACATCATCCCACCCTTACAATCGAGGTAAAACTAAAAAACACAAAACATAAAGATTTAGCTATTAATAATGAGATTCCTAATTTTAATTTTAGAAAGGCGGATTTTCCTGCAATGTATCAAATGTTTCAGGCGGTAGATTGGAATGATTTAGAGTTGTTTGTCGATATAAATGAGGCTGTCAATTATTTCTATACAAAGATCTATGACATATTTAATGCATGTGTTCCAAAAAGTCGTAGAACTAAGCAATATCCTGTCTGGTTTAATAAAGATATTATCAAAAACTTAAAAAAGAAAGAAAAATTAAGACAAAAATCTCGAAAATTTGGAAATGAAAGTGTAAAAAATGAGTTCGTTTTATTAAGAACGAAAGTTAAAAATGATATTAATATTGCTTATAACGATTATCTCATTAAAATACAGCAAAACATCGAAAGCGACTCAAAGTCATTCTGGCAATACATTAATAGTAGGAAAGGTTCTAATACAATTCCCAGTAAAATGCATTTAGATGACAAGGAATTCAACACTGGTCAGGCAATTGCTAATGCTTTTGCTTCACATTTTAGCTCGGTTTATGAGGAAGATCCCAATATCTTTCAACTCGTAGATCATTATAGTAACTATGAAGTTATCAATCTGGAGAGAATAGACTGTGGAGATGTCTGTGATGCTGTCAAAAAATTAAAAGTAAATAAAGCGGTAGGTTCTGATAATGTGCTGTCATATGTTGTCAAAGGCTTGGTGGGCTTCTTTGTTAAACCTTTAAGTATTTTATTTAATTTGTCTTTAAAAAAGTCAACATTTCCAGATAAGTGGAAAGAGGTTAAAATCTATCAAATTTTTAAAAAAGATGATATGACTAATATAGAAAATTATAGGCCAATTGCTATTCTATCTGTTCCAGCAAAGATCTTTGAATCAATAATTTATAAGAAAGTGTATGGTTCTGTATATAGAAATATTTCTCAACACGGTTTCATGAATAAAAGATCTACCAGCACAAACTTAACTAATTTAACTCAGTGTATATCTGAAACTCTGGACAACAAATCACAAGTAGATATAATATATACTGACTTTGCAAAGGCATTCGACAAGGTATCACACACAATTCTGTTAAACAAGCTGCACAATGAGTTTGGATTTCACTCAAGATTGGTAATGTTTTTTCAATCATATTTGCAATGTCGAATACAGAAGGTGGTGCTGAAGGGATATTCTTCAAATCATTTCATAGCAAAGTCTGGTGTTCCACAGGGTTCCAATTTAGGTCCTTTACTGTTTATTTTATTTATTAATAGTCTAATTAAGCAAGTTAGTAGATGCAGTCTCCTTATGTTTGCTGATGACCTAAAGCTCTACTCCACTATCAATAATATCACAGATTGTCTCATTCTTCAACAAAATCTAGACCATTGACTTGAATGGTGGATAGAGAATCGACTAGAATTCAATATTAATAAATGCTATGTACTTACGTTTACCAGGAAAAAGAATCCAGTACAATTTGCCTACTACATGAACGGGGCAGAATTGAACAGAGTTACAGAAATAAAAGATCTCGGAGTTCTGTTTGATGATCAGCTTACATTTAGAACGCACATATTAAACATTGCAAATAGGGCTGGCAGGATGTACGGATTTGTTGTCCGAAACTGTAGATACTTTAAAAACATTACTTGTATTATAAAACTGTATGTTACATATTATGTTAGGCCTATTCTGGAGTATGCTGCTATTGTTTGGAGTCCGTACTATGAAAATCATAAATACTTTATCGAAAGAGTACAACACAAATTTCTGAGATACTTGTTCTATAAGGAAACGGGGACATATGATGTAATAATCTCAAAAATTAGACTAAGGGAAAAATATAAATTCCAGAGTTTAGAAGAACGAAGAACTATTTCCTCTCTGGTATTTTTATATAAACTCCTAAACAATGAAATTGATGATTCTGCTTTGTTATCACAAATTAATCTCTACACATCTTCATATAAGTAGAACCAGAAACCCTGTTCTTTTTTTATTTAGAATCAGCTTCTACAAATAATTTTTTGATTGTGCCACTCAATGTAATGTGTAGGTTATTTAATGAAATTATTAGAAATGATTGTGATATATTTCATATAAGTCTAAGAGAATTTAAAATGATTTTGTATTACTTATTGTAAGCATTGGAAGGTAAATTGTAAATAGCAACTAGGTATAAATATAGAAACTAGGCTTCCTACTCTGTAAAAGGGTATCTCGATACCTGTTGAGTTTGTAAATAAATAAATAAATAAATAAACGACTAATATTTACCACAATCACACACATTTTTCCCGTCGCAAAATATTCCTCTCGAAAAAGTGTGGACTAATAACTGTGTAATCGATGAATTGTGCTGTCGAAAAACTGTGGTCGAAAAATTGTGGGAGAAGAATTGTGGTCGAAGAATTGTGATCGAAGAATCTTCCGGATCCTGTTATGGATACCAACGAATATAATATAATACAATTTTAGGAGAATAGGCATGTTTAAGATTTTTAATTTAAAAACTTCACTAATACACGCTCTTGGCTTTTTTTTCCCAATAACAATGGTACATCCTCAAATATAACAATAGCTTGCGATAAATTCAGGGTGGACCTACCTAAAGAATGCTCATTATTGGGATCCTTTAATGTAAACACAATAGATTTTAAGCGATGGTGTTTAAATTGTTCTTGATACCTCGGTATGCGTTTTGCATATTTAATGAGCATTTATTACTTCGCGCCATTTAAAGACAAACTACAGGCCACCACACCTATTGCTAATAATAGCATGTATACCGTTGATATATGTACTCACTGGTGCCATGACCAGGGCATCCGTCGCCAAAACCCGTTTACTAAAGATTCACCATAAAATTTTTTTCGTTCTTAATTTCGACTATTTCGATCAATTTCTGTCGTCGCATCGTGTGTGAACACTAAACTTTTTGTTGTTCACCAGTAAAACTGCTTGGTTTCCACTTTAGAAGTTGTTTTAAAAATCAAACAAGTAAACTGAAAAAAGACGAGTTGAAGATTGCAGCAAAACAGGGCGTTGCCGGAAAGTCATGCATAAAGAAACAGTAAAATTATTGTGTTGCGAAATGCATGGGGGCGTCATAATATTCTAGCTGTAATAGTGTCTCCGTTTAGTTTCGACAAAATAATTTTAATGTTTGTATAAAATGATTCTATAAAATTAAAAATAAAGAGTCTTCCCTCATATATTGACCTATTCCTACAGCAACTATTTGTATTCGTCTTAATAAAAAGCATTTTCCGCAGTCGAGGTTGGTGCTCATTTCCTGGGTTCTTCTGCCCCAGTCGAATAACGGCGGGGTATTACGCTCCTGAAAACAGTCTCGCAAATTTCTCAACCACGGCTGCTTTTTTGCTTAGTTCTCTTATAAGTATACTTAATGCAAAATAATTTCCGTTGCACGTCATATCCTTCGAGTCACATTAGTTATCAGCAGTGTTGCCAGATTGTAACCAAAATAAGCGAGTGAGGGAATTGCACTGTTTTTTTTTTATATAAACAAGATAAATGTACAGAAAAAAAAACAGAAACTTATTTGTTTCATTTTAAAAATCTTCCGGGATGACAATTTATACCTAAATAGTCATTGCTAGTCATGTAATTTTATGGTTACTTTAGGTAGTCGTTACTTAAAAATAATTTTTTTAGTTCTTAAAGCATTTTTTGACACAAGGTTTCAAGTATCCCAAAATATATGGCATGATTTAAAAAAATATAGGGTGGGTGTGAATAGTAGTAAAGTAGATATCCCTGAACACTTAAAAGATCCTAATTCAATAAATAAATTCTTTAGGACATCCATACCCCCTCTCAAAACAAACCATGATGAACTTTTTAATTTCTACCTGGAGACGGTCTTAGCCTGTGTGAACTGTGAATATCATAGGTTGCAATGGACACCCTTTTTCGACCCACGACCAAATCCCCTCGGCCTGGCAATCACCAATACAGCCTCGCAGTGTGTGGATATTAAAAACGTAAATTATTGTAAAAAGATCATGAAATTTATGTATACCGGGTGTTGCATCGTCGAGCGGTACATAGGAAATCCCATGTAATTTTAAATGGGGTCAATTATTGGCTTCCCTAATTATTTTAGAGAAAAATTCTATTTAGGTTTATTAAAGAGCACTAAAACCCACATTCAAAAGAATAGCTTTAGATATTTTTGATGAGCCCGTTTACGGGTTATCGCCGATTTCTTTTTAACTATTTCTCCTTTTTATGGCCCCGTATTTGCGGGCACCAGTCAAGGTAAAAGATGACTGTCAAATAAAGTTGTCATTTTGAAATGTATGCTTTATTGTTATAAAAACTCGTACATCGAAAATATTAAAGGCGTATTTATGAGTACAAATTAATCTGAATAAAACTAAAATAAAGTATCCAATTACAAGGTTAATTATGACATTTTACATGTTTCAATATTTTACTAATTAATAGGTAGGTACTATTAAATTGTTAGAACTTTAGGATTTAAGAAGATGTTCAAATATTCCTCAAAATGACAACTTTATTTGACAGTCATCTTTTACCTTGACTGGTGCCCGCAAATACGGGGCCATAAAAAGGAGAAATAGTTAAAAAGAAATCGGCGATAACCCGTAAACGGGCTTATCAAAAATATCTAAAGTTATTCTTTTGAATGTGGGTTTTAGTGCTCTTTAATAAACCTAAATAGAATTTTTCTCTAAAATAATTAGGGAAGCCAATAATTGACCCCATTTAAAATTACATGGGATTTCCTATGTCCCGCTCGACGATGCAACACCCGGTATAGAACTTACCAACTTAGGAAAAAGAGAATCGGGAAAAACTGGACACTCGCGTGAAGAGCTAATCCAGCGTAGCGGACGCCGTTGAGGTGAATTTCTCTCTGCCCTCTTTCAACCTTCAACTCCGGTACCATTGCGCCGCACATTTCGTACTTGGGTACGCGGGATGGTAAAAATGTAGGAAAAGGTAAAGGAATTGAAGTTCGCGGAGAGAAAATGTATGGAATTGTAAACTTGTAACATTTATTGAGAACGAAATATAAAATATCTTAAAACGCGTAATTTTGAATGCAATTATTATGAAATGAAACCTACAATAAATGTATTGTTAGAGTGTATCGCAAAATTATGATAAAATTAACCTAATAATATAATAAACAATATTGAAAGTAAGTGAGGACGGAACACTACCATAATAATGTAAAATGTAATATAAATCACGGTTTTAAATTCAAAAGTGTATCAGAAGTAGAGATATGGAAAATAATTTCTAAAATAAAATCCAAAGCTAAAGGACATAATTGCCTTAATATAGATTTGATTGACCTTTGCTGCCCGCACATTTTACCTTTCTTGTCTCACGTAATAAACACTAGCATTTCCAACTCCGCGCTTCCTGAATGCTGGAAGAACGCCTTGTTGGTGCCACTACCAAAAGTTAATGATCTACATGAACTTAAAGATCTGCGTCCAATTAGTATTCTACCTTGCCTCTCAAACATTCTAGATAATTAACGACCAACTTATGGAGCATGTGGAAAGAAACCATATTTTGCCTGAAACTCGGTCTGCTTTTAGAAAAAATCACGGCTGTTCTACTGCTTTGGCCACGGTGTATGACGATATTTTTCGAGCTTCTGATTCTGGAGAGATAACGGTTTTGGCGCTACTAAACTTTTCCAAAGCATTTGATACTCTCGACCACCGTTTGCCGTTAGCTATATTTTATTACATTGGTCTCAGCAATCACGCTATTAATTTCTTTAGGTGTTTCTTTGACGGTCGAAAGCAGTATGTCAAACTGGAGGACAAAATATCTAACGAATTAATCATTACTATCGGTGTACCCCAGGGATCTATTATCAGTCCACTACTGTATGCTGTATACTCTTCTTTCCTCCCAAACGTCATAAAAAAATGTAAGTCTCGCTATTATGCTGACGACACCCAGGTATACTTCTCCTTTAAGAAAGACGACGTCGATTCTGGTTGTAAAGCTATTAACGCTGACTTCCAGAGTCTTCAATCGCTTTCTTTAAAACACTCGCTATATCTTAATCCAAAGAAATTCTGTATAATGATATTTGGAAGAAAAAATGATGTGGACAGCGTAAAAAACTTAATAAACATAAAAATCGAAAACTCAGTTTTACCAATTAAGGACAATGTCAGAAACTTGGGTGTCGCCTTCGATGGTGCATTAGGATTTGATCGGCATGTATCCCATTGTATTCAGAGGGCTTATATTAAATTAAAATTTCTTTACAGTTATCGACACGAGCTGTCAACTAACCTAAAATTTCTACTGTGCGACTCCCTCGTCCTTTCCATATTTAATCATGGAGATGTTGTGTATGGGAACTGCTTAACCACCATTCAGAAAAAAAGAATTCAAACATCACCATTTTTAAATCTTGTTAAAACATTATCTTTTTTTAAGTAAATTCCAACAAGATTTGACGGTTTAATGTTTCCAAATGTCCTGAGAATTCACTTTCTATTTCTAATGACAAATCCGGTACTCTTCCTAGTCTGTTCCTCTTAGCCTCTGGCCTATTTTTCCAACCCTTGCTTCTGGCTATCAAAGCACTTCTTAAAATTTAAACAATCTTGATGCCCTTTTATACGCCATCCTTATTTTCAACCGCCTGGGCGGCAGTGGCTAGATCCTCGTCACTATATTTTCTTATTTGTTTGTCCATAGCAGCAACCTGAAAATAATTTTATTTATAATTTAAAATGATTGAATGTTAAATTTTAATATGAAATATCTTATAGTGTCACAATTAAACTTCGTAAAAAATCACATTTAAACCTACATTACATTTACGAAGTGTAATTGTGACACCCCATTGAATGGTTGTTTTGCAGGCATTTTAAGGTTAGATCTGAATGTATTTTAAAACTGCGATTTATGTTGTTCATCTTAAAATAAAATTGAGTGTGATAGCTATTTTCATTCAAAATTTATCGAAATTAATATGTGTACCTATACCTTAAATTAGTAAATATGACTGTCTGACCTTATGAAGAAAATTATCGCGCCAAACACATCACGCGTCGCAAGAATTTAACCACAAATCACGGAAATAAATTTAACTGACTGAGCCGGGAAGATGTGAGTAGCGAACAGTGTTGCCAAATTCACGCTCCGTCATAGGTATCGGCCGTTAAAACCATGTGTCACAATTATACGAGAGTCACAAATAGCCGACTGCACTGTACGTGATGTTCTAAAAAATATTATAGTTTTTGAATACTACAACTTACATGTTTCATAAATTCCATAAATATTGTCACGGCTAGAACTAATATCAAATCTTGACATATTTACAACTCTCTTTGCATGAGAACGTTTCTTTTCAGGTGACTCAAATAATTTATTTTCTCAAACTGACAATACAGTAAAGATATTTAATTTTAGGGCAGCTGCGACACGTTAAACATTAGTAAAAGTAGAAATAAAATATGTAGACCTTAACATACCCTTTGAAGTTACTTCTCTAACTACTGTCAAGATTAATAATGGGCTATTGTTGTTAAGTTCTTCCTAAAAATAGCTTCTTAGAGAAGCTATCAGTTCTTTGCACTGGCTATTTAAATGCTTCGGCATTTTTCACAAATAGTAAACAACGTTGTTGTTGTTAAAAGAACAGTTTTTTACTGGTATTTATGAAAAGACCTTACATTTTTGTTGAAAAATACATCTAGAACAATACCAAAAAAAACATAACGTCAAAACAGGTAAGCGAACGAGCTGGCAGACGGTTCTGTTGCCAACTGTCGGCCCACATAATTCAAATTATAATAATTTAAACAAGTCTAAATTAAAAAAAAATATATCTGCTGTAAGTAGGTTAGTAGGTATCAAAGAATACCTTAAGTTTTAGTATATTCAATATCGCATGAAATTTAAATACTTTTTACCTAAATTTAATTTCCTCATGTTTTCTTACGGATTTACAATTATCAGCTGATTCATGTCGTGCAACGGAAATTGTTTTGCATTAACCATTTATACAGTCCAAATAGTCATTTTTTGCCGGTGCGTCATGTTTAAACGATCAAGAGACAACGTGATTTACAACACCCCATCTTTGTTTATTATAGCGGTAAAAGTGAATAAAAACTATAAATAAAAATATTTAGAGAGTTGTCCATTAATGTCAAAGTCATCGTTTCGATCTGTTAACTTTAATTTGTTTTCAAACGTTTTTGTGCCTTGAAATTCAATTTTATTCTATAAACAGTTCATTTCAGAGCCATATTTATCGTACTTTCGTGTTGGCGGTAAGTAATTGTGGACATTTGTTATTTTTATTCAGTCCGAACGCTAGCTACGAAAATTTTGACGTTTCTGTATTTAGATTTTATTTTGACCTATCGAGCCTCGTAATTCTGATTAGATTCATATGGTTTTAGTCACGTGAAAGTAATGACGCACCGGCAAAGAACGACCGTTTCGACTGTACCTTCAATTGTTCCTCCTATTATTAGATGCAAAATCGGGTATTTATTGTTTTGGAAGAACTATGCAGGTTCTTATATTTTTAGTGTGGTCTAGAGTTCACCATATTTGCTTCAAAACTTCGCTATTGGTTATTCGGTGTAGTATGCACCTATGAGATTCAGGTGTATACAGGGTTTCCCATAACTAATGGTCCACAGTAAAACTGCAGATTTCTTGGGTAAAAATATTGCGATTTGGCCAAACTTAGCTTAGTTCAAAAGTTGATAATAACCGAGATACAGGGTGTTCAAGTGAAAATTTTATTTTCGATTTTCCTAATTATTTTTTTTTTTAACCAATATTTTAACATAAAATTTTGTGATTGATTTCGGGGCGAGAAATTTAAATTTGTTAAGAATTTTAATGTAGATTGTAGAGGGCGCTCTCTGTGGCACTCTACGTACATAGAAACAAGTGCAACTTTTTTGCGCCTTAGTGTATTTATGTTTTTATTAAAAATATCAATTTTCTCACTAATTTTACTCAAAAAAGGTGTAATTTGTAAATATGCGCATTTTAAAATACATATTTAAATAACACATTATTGTGTTAAAAATTAATTATTACATAATTGATAACATAATTTAATTACAAATAATTCAGATTATAACAGTAGTTCTAACTTAACCTAGATATTTTAAAATATTATTAATTTATTGATATTCTAAAAATTATGAAAACTCCAGACTACTAAGAAATTAAACGGTCACGAATGAAAATATTAATAATTTAATCAAAAATTCTATTTCTACATAAATAAATACAAAAGATATCAATAAAAGAAAAGATCAATTTTTGACAATAATTGCTTAAAGTGATTGCCGTTAACTTCAATGCATTTGGCTACCCGCTTATTGAACGACCGCCTGATTTTAAATAATAAGTGTTCGTTTTGAAACGACTGCGCCGCATTCTCAATTATTTGCCATAGTTGTTCACGAGTGTAGATCGTTTCTTCATAAACAAGTGATTTCATGTATCCCCATACACAAAAATCAAGGGGGTTGAAATCGGGGCTTCGGGCAGGCCAAGGCATTTCGCTTCCACGACCTATCCAGCGGTTAGGAAATGTTGTATTCAAGTAGTCTCTGACAAGCCTGGAAAACTGTGGCGGGGCACCATCTTGCATAAAAAACATATATCTTCTTAGCTCTAACGGTAGGTTATCCAAACAGTCGGTCAGCTGATTTTGCAAAAAATTAAGATAGAGCTATCCATTTAAATTGGGTGGTAGCTCGACTGGACCCAACATGAATTGCCAATAAGTCCACACCAAACATTTATTTTAAACTCATGCTGGAAATGGCGTTCGGTTCCTATATGGGGATTTTCTAAATTCCGCGCATGTTTATTTCTAAAATTGAAGACACCTCTTCGTGTGAAAGTCGCTTCATCGGTGAATAAAACTGTATTCAGAAACATTGGGTTAGCGTTTTGCTGGGTACGACAGAAATGGGCAAATTCCAGTCTGGCTGGAAGATCAACATCCAATAAATTCTGAACAGGCGTAAAGTGGTATGGATAAAGCCCCTCTTGGTTAAAAACTCTAGAAACGGATGACTTACTTACTGGAATAACTGCAGCTAAACGTCTTGTGCTAATTTCCGGGTTCTCAGCCACGCGAACTAGTATTTCCTCTTCCTGCTCGGGTGTAATAATCTTTGAACGTCCCCCATTATTACGTTTGGGACGCAACGATCCTGTTTCTCCCAGTCTGTCGTAAAGGTTTCTAAAAATTTTAAAATCTGGCTGCCTTCGATTTGGATATATTTCCAAATATCGTCGATGTGCTCTGCGTCCGTTAAAATTTTCTTGTGCGTATAAGCATACCATGTCTCGCATTTCTTCGTTAGAAAACAAAATATGTCGTGGCATTTTTAACTTAACTTTTAATAACAATTTCTTTAAAAACTCTTTAAAAACACTCACAATGCTGACAAATCACAAGGTAGTTTGACAGAAATAAAGTTTCAAAGCACTTTCATTGCATTTATTTTTATCAAAGCCTATTTATAAAAAATTCACACTTGCAAATCAAAATTTAAAAGGATGCATTAGAAATTGTAAATGCATCAACCTCGAAAACCGTTACTCGGAGCGACATTTACAAATTACACCTTTTTTGCGTAAAATTAGTGAGAAAATTGATATTTTGAATAAAAACATAAATACACTAAGGCGCAAAAAGGTTACACTTGTTTCTATGTACCTAGAGTACCGCAGAGAGCGCCCTCTACAATCTACATTAAAATTCTTAACAAATTTAAATTTCTCGCCCCGAAAAACCCTCAATCACAAAATTTCATGTTAAAATATTGGTTAAAAGGAAAGTTAATTAGGAAAATCAAAAATAAAATTTTCACTTGAACACCCTTGTATCTCGATTATTATCAACTTTTGAACTAAGCTAAGTTTGGCCAAATCGCAATATTTTTACCCCAGAAATCTGCAGTTTTACTGTGTACCATTATTTATGGGACACCCTGTATATTGCTATAATTCAGAAACTTCCAGTGCCACCATTGAGGCTGCTTTTAACGGCCGATATTCCACTATGTAAACATATGTAACATTTTGTGGCTTCCCAAGTTTGAATATCAGTAACGTAATAATGATTTTATTTTTACAAAGGATGTTCGTTAGATATTAATTTTGGGTTTTCTTTATCCGGGTCGCGTTTTTCTATTAACCACCCAGCAAGGTATCATTCGATTTTTTTGATAGATTCGTTCTTTACAAGAAATTGACCTTGCTTACTATTATGACCATATTTGTATTCAAAAAAAGTTTCATTAACTCAATTCCTAATTCTTCAGTCATGCAGGGAGAAATTGAGAAATATTTCCAACTTTGAATTAAATGAATTAAAATACAAGTTTCTATACCTAATATAGCAGAAAAGTATGAAAATATGAAATTTTACAATATTTTTTACATTTTTGTGATTACATTTTAAAGTTTTTTTTTCACATTGATTTTCGTTGTCTGTAGTAAACTAAAGTGGTTAATTTTAACAAATTGTATGTAATGACTGAATTACTGGGAGATTATCTAATGAAATATAGTGTGCTTTAAGTGATCACCGTTATTTTCAGTGCATTTATCTAAAAGTTTAATGAATTTGGTAAAGACTCGTTGGAGAACATTCGCCGGGATAGCCTCAATTCCAGCACGGATGTTTCTATTGAGTTCCTCTAAGGTTCTCGGTTTCGGTTGGAACAGTATTAACTGGTAACCTAGGGGACCAGGGGGCAGTTGCTGTTATAAGATAACAATCATTGCAAAATTGATTCTTCTAAAATTCTCAAACACGCTCTACCAGTATGGCTAGTAGCGCCATCTTCTTAAAACCAGTACCGCTTTTTTTTAGATTCGTTTAGTTGAGGAAGAAAATAATTCTGTAGCTGTGCTGCATGTATTTGAGGATCAACTATGACGGTTGAATTATTTTCCTCAAAAAAATATGGCCCAATAATGTTTAAAGAAGAAACTGCACACTAGTAGCTAGAAATAGACAGTTCTGGGCCAGTGGTGCTGGTGGTGCGTTTTATGATCTAACCCAGGTGGTGCAGGTGGTGCGTTTTATGACCTAACCCGGGTGGTTCGGTGGTGCTGTTTACAAAATAACCCGAAATTAAACCCGACTTTTTACGACCTAACCCAAGTGCTTTCGTGAGGCGGCTTCTTATCTAACCCTAATTTGAACCTGAATATTTATGAACTAACCCGAGATAAAACCCGACTTTTTATGACCTAACCCGGGTGCTTTCGTGAGGCGGCTTCTCATCTAACCCTAATTTGAACCTGAATATTTATGATCTGACCCGAGATAAAACCCGACTTTTTATGATTTAACCTTAGTGAAACGCCGCTGCTAAAGCGGGATAATTAAATCCCAATTTTTATAAGCCATCCTTAAACCCGACTTTTTTTACGATCCGACCTGAGCCATCCTTAAACCAGACTTTTTATGATTTAACCTTAGTTGAAACGCCGCTGTTAAAGCGGTATAGTAAAAATCATGATTTATATTTTCTAACTTAGTGAAACGCCGCTGGTGAATGGCAAAGCGAAATAAAACCCTAATTTATATGGTCTAACAAGATAAGTATATTAAGGCGGCACATTTGTCACCCCCAATAATTATTTATACCTAAATGATCCTCTCAAACCCTCTGCCGACTCGATTTAAAAAGAAAGCGGCATACAACTTTATTTATTATTTCGAAGGACCCTCATTAAAATTCAGTAGCATATCTAATAATTGTTTTCAATTTTGCACCACTTATAAAAAATACAATAAAATAATTACCATCTAGAACCATTAACTAGCGATTTCTTTGTACTGGAAATGGATAAATTATAGGACTATCTTGTAATGAGAACAGAGTAGACAATAAATAAAACTTAAATACGTATATAGCTCTATATTATTCGGCCCTTAAACTGAAAATACCAACTAGGTATAGGTACTATACAACTTGTGTTCGCCATCAGGTAAAAGCCCTCATAATGCTTTTATAAAAATTTTGGATAATATCATAATATAAGTAAATAGGCTACAATTTCAGGAAAAAAGTAAAAAAAATTAATTCACAGTGTAAAATTGTAGTTAAATGGATTGTAAATACGAAATAATATAAAAAGCTACCTTTTGTTTGCGATGATGTATGCACAATAACTCTATATTATTCGGCCCTTAAACTGAAAATACCCAATAGATAGGTATCATAAGCTGTATTTGTCATCAGGTAGAACCCCCAATAAAAATATGAATATCCGGCGTAGGCAACAAAGTAGCAATCTTAACTTATTTTCAACACGAGCATAAAAATATGGGCTTGTTAAATATTTTATAAGCTTAATTCTTAATGGCAACAATAAGCAAATCACGTTGGTTTTTTAATTTATTATTAATCTGGCTAACTTAAGAAACTGACAATATAACGACCATCCAAAAAAATCATAATACATTACTGGGTGTGAAAGCAATTGCGCTGCAAAATATAGTGTATACCGACTCTGAGGTAGTTAATTAAAATCCCAATTAGCGCTAAAAAAAAATCAATTAGATATTTACTTTAGATATTTTAATAAAAAAATTCAATATTATTAGCGTCACCTACGCATAGGGTTAAAAGTATAAGAAACTTTGCGAATATCATTTTCCATGGTTCTCTCGACCGCCACATCGATGTCACATTACAATATTCTCGCCAACATTTAACTTTTGAAATTAGCATAATAACAAATCCTTTACAATGAATTAAACAAACGCATACATAATTTTAAAATCTCATAATAAGAATATAAGCTAAAATCTAACAAGTTTCGACAAGTTGAAACTTGTCAGTTTACATCTGTAGAGAATACCCAACTCTCGAATCATAAAAAATGGTCAAACTTTGTCGGTAAATACCCTTCTATGATGTAGGGGAAGGACAGGTAACTCGAGATGTTTATAAAGAAACGTTAAAGAACATTATTTGCTTATTTCTAGACTCTTAAAAATTAGATGCAATCGAACAATAAATGTTTTCATCATGTATATTTATCAGTAACACATTACTTTCGACATACGTAAATTCAAATTGATAATTACTTGTCTTAGTACTTTTTTAGAAGCTTAAATCATTGCATATAACCGTCTGAGGATACCCAAACTTCCCCTAACATATTTCTCCGCAACCGGGGAAAAAGAGGTATAAAAGCGGCTTTTGTTTTGGAACTCGATCTTGGGAAACGGCTATAAATAGCGCGTTTCTCAAGACAGAGCTCAGTTGGTGTCGTACCTTGCAAGTGGCAAGACGTGCTGGGCCTTTGTCACTGGCTAAAAGCGGCATGGAGGTTGTTTCATTTGGGGGGAAGTCCCTTGGGAAACCTCAAGTTGTTAAGTTTGGCGTGCTGATGTAGCACCGGTGAAGGGCGCCGTAGTCGAACCCGATACTGCGAGGGTGCAGTGGTTCCTAGCCGTTCCGCGGCGTTTGTACCTAGGTACAAGCAGGTCCGAAAGAAGAAATATAGTGAAGAGGAAGATGGACAATTTTAACGTATGGATGCCAGCAACGTATGAATGGGACCTTCAGTCAAATGTTTTCCACCTGGGCATAATTCGCGCCAGGTCGGCAACCTAGTGGTGTGCGACGGATACCGACATGGCCGACGGTGCCGCTATTGGATTGGAGGCGCGCCGGACGCCATCGCCCTGGGTGACGCGTACGAGGGGTTGGACCTGGGGCATACCCTGCTCCAGGTGGAGAAGCAAAGAAAACCGAGTGGCGAAGAAGAATCAGGGAAGAATAAAGTTAACAAAGAACAAAACCGCCGATGCCAGGACTGGATGATGGGTGCCAGTCCTCCGACGTCGAGTGCCACTACGGAGAAGACCTGTACGAGTATATGCCACCTGGGCATAACCTGCACCAGGTCGGCGAGAAGCCAAAACCACGCGGCGAAGTGAATTAAAAGCGAATTAAAGATGAATAAGTACGAGACCGCCGATGCCAGGCCTGGATGACAGTTGCCAGTCCTCCAGTGTCGAGTGCCATTACGAAGAAGACCTGCACGAGTGTATACCGCCTGGGCATAACCTGCACCAGGTCGGCAAGCAGCAGAAACCACGTGGCAAAATGAATTAAAGATGATTAAGTACGAGACCGCCGATGCCAGGCCTGGATGACCGTTGCCAGTCCTCCAGTGTCGAGTGCCATTACGAAGAAGACCTGCACGAGTGTATACCGCCTGGGCATAACCTGCATCAGGTCGGCAAGCAGCAGAAACCACGTGGCAAAATGAATTAAAGATGATTAAGTACGAGACCGCCGTTGCCAGGCCTGGATGTCCGTTGCCGGTCCTCCAGCGTCGAGTGCCACTACGGAGAAGACCTGTACGAGTGAATACCACCTGGGCATAACCTGCACCAGGTCGGCAAGCCGTAAAAACCACGTGGCAAAGTGAAATTCCGCCAGCCCTGACGGCAGAAGGCGAAGATGCTCTCAATTACCGAGGCCGCCCCTAAGCCGCTGCTTGGGTGCGGTTTCAAACTGCCCTACACAATATGCCGCCCCTGAGAAAACGACTGTAAGCTAGCCGAGGTACTAAGAACTTCCAGGGATAGGCCCCTCGAAGGAGGAAGCGAAGGCATCATTGTGCCAGGACACTTTGATGGGATAGAGATTTCACTTCCAAGTTAAACTTGATACCGAAGCAACTTGTTAAGACTAAACTAACCTTACAAGATTAATAATTTCAAAGTAAGTTTTGCTAACTTTTATTTTATTTCATTTACATTAAAATGGAATGTATTACATGTCATAAAAGTTATTCAACGCTGTCAGCTTTAAAAAGACATCAAAAACAGCAGCATTCAAGTAGTCAGAAACAATTTAGTTGTCATTTATGTCCGCTAACTAGCAATAGAAAGGATACTTTTAAAAAACATCTTAAAACCCATGAAAGAAGTGAGGCAAAAAAAGCCGAAAAAGCTGCAACTTTGGTTAATAATGTAAATAATGTAAATAATAAACAAAATAATAAGATAAATGATGGAGCCTCAACATCGTCATCTACCATTAGATGTCAAGAATGTCAGATAGATGTCAACAGAAAAAATATGAGCGCTCACTTAAAAACAATATTCCATAAAAAAAATTGTTGCATCGACATTGCTCCAAATGTTAAATTGATTAATTCAGCTTTTAAAAAAAACATTTGCACATATAGAATAAGCGGTGCGGAAGAAACAATACAAAATGTAAATGAATTTATGTCTCAAATTAAACCGGATGTCCTAAATTTAATCAAAAAGAAAATAAATGAGCAGGAAAATGGAATGAAAATCAACTTTGAGCTTTTTGCCTCCTATATATTAGCAACAAAACAAAATGAAGACGGAAATGATGTGCAAAATGAAATAAAATCATTTAATAGCAAATATCCCATTGCAACAATATCCTCAAATTTGGAAGACCTGTATTCAGAATTTTCTGAAATATTAAAAGTGAAAAGTGAAGAGTTTCAGGTAAGTCATACTAATAGCATTATTCGATTTCTTATATCTAAAAAAAAATTATTTTATTTTAGCAAAAAGATTCCGGATGGTCGATGATTGGAATTTTATATTTGGAAGTAAACTTGCTTAGATTTGAACCATTCCGAGGATCATCTTATATACCCCTTCCAAAAGACATAGAAGATAAAAAAGCTGTTATTAATATAAAAAATAGCGATAATAAATGCTTCGCCTATAGTATTCTCTGCCATCTATACCCTGCTGCTGAACATGTTGATAGAGTTAGCAATTATGAAGAACATTTAGATGAACTAAATTTAAATAATTTATCATTTCCCATGGAATTAAATAATATCCAAAAATTTGAGAAGCAAAACAGCGATATAAGCGTCAACGTTTTTGGACTTAGTAAGAAAAAGGATAAACATGATGTTGTAGGACCTTTATATCATACAAAGCAACGAAAAATTAATCATGTAAATCTCTTATACATCGAAGATATTTCAACGGGGGCATCGCATTTTTGTTACATAAAAGATTTAAGCAGACTAATTTCACAACAAAGAACTTCTCATGACGGAAGAGTTTATGTATGCGACGGCTGTCTAGTTACATTTTTGACCGAAGATAAATTAAAAAAGCATTTAGATTTAAATGACTGCCTTAAAGTTAGAACAGAGCTTCCAAATGCATTTAATAATATTATTGAATTTAAAGATCATCATAAAGCATTTCCTATGCCATTCTGTGTATATGCAGATTTTGAAACTTTGCTAGAGCCCATCCATAGAGCGAATCCAGATCCATCCAAAAAATATACAGTGGATACACACGTGCACAAACCGTTCAGTTTTGCATATT
The DNA here is from genome assembly GCA_963920685.1 of Polydrusus tereticollis. NCBI lineage: Eukaryota > Metazoa > Arthropoda > Insecta > Coleoptera > Curculionidae > Polydrusus > Polydrusus tereticollis. The sequence continues at coordinate 66,146,520 of OY987329.1, forward strand.
TTGTGAAATGCGAACATGACAATTTCCTCTCATTTTTAAAACAATATAGAGGTGTGGATTGTGTTGAAGTTTTTACAAAGTGGCTAATTCAAGATATTAGACAGATTCATGAAAAATATTATTCAAACCCAAAGCCTATGAAAAAACTAACACCCCAGGAGCAAAATGATTTTTTAAATGCCAAAGTTTGTTTTTTATGTCAAGAGGCATTTCCACTTAGTAATGAAGATATCTCTCTTAATAGAGTGAGAGACCATTGTCATTTCTCATGTAAGCGATAAAAATTATTAATCTATAGCTATTATTATAAAACTATTATAGATATAAAATATTTAGATAAATTATATTTACAATGAATGTAATTAAATTATGATTTTTAGGCTTATACCGAGGTGCCGCTCATAGTAAATGCAATCTAAGATATAGAACGCCATACTTTTTACCTATATTTTTCCACAATGGTAGTCACTATGATTTTCATATTTGCATCGAGGAAATGTTTAAAAACTCCGAATCTATCGAAGTAGTTCCACAAAATAAAGAGCTCTATATTGGATTTACAGCGAAAATAAAGTTAACCGAAGGTGTGAATGATACCGATTTAAACGAAGCACATCAGAAAAAAAGATTTTTTAATTTACGTTTTTTGGATTCGTTCCGGTTTATGCCCAACAGTTTAGAAAACCTTGCAAAGACTTTAAGCGAAGATCAGCTAATTGAAACTAGAAGACTATTTTCAGATAATGATCAGTTCAATTTAATGCGACGAAAGGGAGCTTTCCCCTATGAGTTTGTTGATTCATATGCAAAACTAGAATCTACTCAACAACTCCCAGCAATATCGGATTTTTACAGCACATTATATGAAGAATGTATTAGCGAAGAAGATTATATTCATGCACAGAAAGTTTGGAAGGCATTCAATTGCAAGAATTTAGCCGAATATTCAGATTTGTACTTGAAAACTGATGTTATTTTGATGGCTGATATATTCGAATCATTTAGAAGGCTCTTTCGCTCTCTATACAATCTGGAGGCTTGCTTTTTTTACACTCTCCCATCGCTAGCCTGGTCTTGTATGCTGTCTTATACAAAGGTATGATGATTAACTTTCCATTTTTTCATCACAAGGTTTAATGCTTATTTTTTTTTAATTGCAGGTAAAACTAGAACTTCTTACCGATCCAGATATGTTACACCTAATTAGAAAGGGGATCCGAGGCGGCGTCGTACAATGTGCGCACCGTCATGCTGTGGCAAATAACAAGTACATACCAAACGACTTGGAAGATGATTTTAATTACATAAAGTATGATTCAAAACAAGAGGAAACTTATCTCACCTATTTGGATGCCAACAACTTATATGGATCAGCTTTATCACAATACTTACCTTATGGTGGTTTTAGATGGCTTAAAGATGATGAAATTCAAAATTTTAACGTGGTAAATCAATGTTCAAACAATGAGAGCGCAATAGGTTATATTTTAGAAGTAGATTTATTATATCCGGAAGAAATTCATGACTTACATAACGAGCTTCCTTTTTGCCCTGAAAATATAGTTGCACCTAATGGTACAAGTCGTATGCCCAAGTTAATTCCGAATTTATGCGATAAAAAACGTTATGTCATACATTATAGAAATTTATATCAAGCCCTTCAACATGGTATAATTTTAGAAAAAATTCATAGAATTATTGAATTTAGACAGTCTGATTGGTTAAAAATTTATATAGATAAAAATACTGCTATGAGACAGGCTGCAACCAATGAAAGTTTTTAATAATATATTTTCATTAATATTTTACAAAAAAATATTAACCATATGCTATTTTCTCCAAGTCGGATATAATAGTAAAAAAAAAAAACGTATCTCGACAAGAATAAACATGTTTCGACAAGTCTAAACCTGTTTCAACTCGCCTAAAGCTGAAAGCTGTTTTGAGACGTTAAAAGCTGATTCATATTGCCGAAGGCTGTTTCCATTGGTTGGCAGCTGTTTCGACTTGTCGAAACTTGTTTGTAAACGAGGGTGGGATGGGTAGGGAGACTGTAACTATAAAAGAACTTAAAGCAGATGGTTTAAGCTATAGTAAGTCAAATGACCAAGTCGCTGCAACTACAACATCAAATTAAAAGTTTTTCTGAAAAAATTAGAAAACTGAAAAAAGATATTAAACAATATGAACAAAAGAAGCAGGTTATATATCTATTAAAGAAACTAAGATTATAACATGGCTAGTCAATCTTCTATGACTTCATCAGATTTCTGCTATCCTGAATATATAGATATGTTGCTACCAAATTATAGCGAAAAAATAGAGGAAGAAAAATATTTGATTAACGAGAGCATTATACATCTCCTCACAGTTCCCATACAAATTTCTACAGGCTTAAGTACTATGCAGGGCTTTCTACCGACAGTCAAGCTAACATATGTTGCTCCCTGCTCTAAGGATAGCATTTCTATATCATTCATGGATATAGATTGGCATGAACTATTTGAACATATGCTGAATATGTCTCCATTAGTTAATGTTGACGGAACACTGACTGAGAATGTAATGATTTTTCAGCAGTTTAAACTTACAAGTATACCATGTGAAGGGCAAACATTATTAAAATTGGAAAAATATAATAATATTTTATATTTTTGTAAAGAATGGCTTCAGGAAATTAAATTATATTCTCATGTTATTGACTATAAACTAAAAATTTTAAAAGAAATTGATTTCTCAAGTCATTATACTAGTATTTTATTATATGTAACCGATTATGATAGTGATGTAACATATTCCGAAAAAATTAAAAATGTATGTAGTTTACAGTTATCTATTCAGAATTATTGCATGTTAGAATATTTAGCATTTAATTACCACCAAATATTATGTGATATTACAAAAATTTTGTATATGAAATGAATAACCTAAAAATAAAAAACAAAGTATTTATTAAAAAGTTGTTTTATTTACCTTTAAGCTACAAATACAAATATATGTAATAAGTTAGGTTAAGAATTAATAATACTATAATATGACATCAGCTTCATTAACCCACGTAGGTTTGGGAAATCCTAGCCAGCGAACTAAAACTTGGTTAGCACCATTTTTTGTTCGTTTTCTTATAATTTTCTCCACCAAATAAACATCAGGAAGTTTGGTTTTTTGTAGTTCTTGTTGATAAAAACAACCCTTTATCAGCTGACCATTCATATCTTCTAATATTAAAGTTGGTGGATTGTTAATATTCACTTTAACTATTTTGAATAACTCTGGAGACCAGTTAATTTCAAATCCTTTACTGAATGCACCTTTATATTTGCTTATCCTGACAATATCGTCTATTTTTAGTATCTTTCTTCTAACAGCTATTTTTGGCACATTATATACATTTAGCAATGTATTAGGTTTTACATCGCAAGGCTTCATTCCTGTGGTACTATGCTTGCTATTATTGTAATCGTCTGTAATTTCTTGTAAGATATCGAACCAAATGTGAGTTCCACGTAAAGAGAAATATTTGTATATTCGGTTTTTTAATGTGCGTATAACACGCTCGACAATCGCCGCTTTTTTATTACTATAGATAAAAAAATTATTTATTTTATATTTTTTCATTAAAGAATTAAAGTGTGAATTTTTAAATTCTGAGCCCATATCAGAACCAATATTTTTAGGTGAATATCCTGCCGATTCAAGTATATCTTTCATACTTTTAGTAACTTCGCTTCCAGTTTTCGATTTAAGCGGTCTAGTTCAAACAAATTTAGAAAAACAATTTATAACCACTAATACATAGCGAAAACCTCTATTAAGATGTGAATATGGTTGAAACTCCATTAGGTCAATTTGAAAATAGTCATAATAATCTCGTATTACAGTTTTACGCCTAGAAAAATTTCGACGTGTGGGTTTATGGAGTTCTTCAACGACTTGTCTTTTTTCTTTAGAGATCATCTTGTAAATTGTTGACGTGATTAGAGTAGCTTGATAACTAGAAAGGTTTCCAATATACAGCGCGTTAAATTCATTTTTTATTTCAACATTATTTTTTAATCACCACTTTTGAATGTTTAGTATCTTTTATTTTTTCATTTATGATTCGCTCCATCTCTTTTGGGATATTACTTTTATCTAATAAATTGTTTATATGTTTATCTATGTATTCTGTAATTAGCTTATCCAGAGTCTCATTTTGCTCTTCAAGCACCGTTTTATGAAGATATGGTATAACATCATCGTTTATTGTATTGGTTAACTGTTTACTGCTATACTTTAACCTTTCTGTTAAATCTTCTTCCACTTTAAAATCAATATAGGCGCTTAGATTTCTGTTTAGCCATTCAGTAGTTTCAGCTAACATATTTCTTAACTTTTCTTCCAATACTTTCATTTTTTCAGTCAAATAATTCATTGTCACAGCATCATTTAAGTCTGTAGGTGGCGAAACATTGGTTAGCCGTTTTCCTTGTAAATCATAATTTCCGTCGGAAGTTAGTTTGTAGGAGCTTATAGGGGTTTCTCTAAGTTTAAACTGGAATGAGTCTTTCCATTTACGTTTACGACCAAATTTATCTATTGTGTTAACACTCATCATTTTATGTATAAACTGAGATGAAAATTGGAATGTTACGTATTATAAGGCGTTTAATATATTATATTAGCTTCTCGTAGTTCTTCTAAAATGGATATAATTTCATTATCATGTGCCGTGCTTCCAGCTAATTTAGACGCCCAAAGGAGGCGGAGACGTTCGATCAATTCCTGGGGAGTATTCCAGTAAACAAATTCTTTATTTTTAAAGTTTAGTTGTTTGGTATTTAGCGGTAATCTTGTTATTGATTTTCCTTCTTTAAAAATAAGAGGTCTTATTAAGTATAAATATTTTTTTGATTGACTGCGGTTAAGTCCTTGAGTTGGATTATATTGATTAAAAATTACATTTGTTTTATGTAGAATTTCTTGATATATAGCCTTTGTTTGCTCGCTTATAGCATCAGGATTTTCTAACGCTTTTGGATGTTTTAAAAAAAGTATATCCAAAAGTTCTGCAGATGCTGGATATGTTCCAATATTTGTACTACCACGCCAAAAGGAAATCTCACTAGGAGGAAATCTAACCTCAGTGTTCCCCATGTGAAGTTTATTTTTTGAATCTACGCGAATTCCATATCTTACATCAAACCTGGATATATTACGTTTTTTTTTTCCACATAACTCATTGAAATTGAATGTGGACTAGCATGCGAGGAAAAGTCTATCTTTCTTGTTTTTAGCTGTTTATCATGTTTGATAATAGGAGGTGTATCACTTAAATTCGGTGTTGAGAAAATATCTTCTGCAGGTATTGTACTGATATGCGGTGAAACAGCGTCAGATGTCTCATCAAAGCTGTCATCATGAACATCGACATCATCAGACGAATAAGGCTGGCTAGTTGTTTTTACAATAGTGTTTTGGCTTTTGTTAGCTGAGGGAGGCTGCATATTAGATTTTTTTGATGCAACTTGAACAGCATCAGAAATAGATTTTAAACGAGTTGTAACAGGCTGATAAAATTCTTCAAGTCCACTCTTGTTTTCAAATTGCTTATTTTTAATGCTATAATATTTTTTACGCACAGCATCAGTTGCTTCAATCAGTTTGCGTTTAAGCTCAATTTCTGAAGTATTGTTCATTTTTTTTTTTTTTTACTCCTCTCCCTTTACTGTCTCAATGTTAAATGATATAAAATTTTAAAAATAAATGTATTTATCAAATCCTATTCGATATCTGCCTCTCTTTAAATCGCTATCTTTATCAATAACTAGGAAACCATATTTTTCTTTCCAACACTCTGCACACATTTCTAGAAATTCAGAAAATGATATATCTGGAGAAACATGATCTAAATAAATGTGTTTAAGGTTTGTTTGATCTTGATTAAACAGAATAAGAAAATTTGCATTATCACGAATTAATTGTTTTGGAACTTTAGAATATGTCTGAGCTAAGTAGAAACAGTCAATGTTTTTATGTCTCCCCATACTAAAATATAAACGAATAGTATCTTGTCTTTCACAAATTACATCGTCAAATATAAAAACAGAATTAGGTTTAGCATCCGCAGGATTAACTATTGTCTCATTGGAAGCATAAGTATAGAAACCAATTTCCTTAATCGGCTTGAGTACTTTACGAATATAATCATATTTTGGTTGATATAAGGACTTTGAATAAATATATATATTTTCAAAACAAAGGCCTTTAGGATGAGTTAGAAGGGTTATCATAGCATTTGTTTTCCCACAATTTGAAGGACCTATTAAAAGCGCTCTTATTGAATTTGGTAATAAAGGTCCATTCCTTTTAGTAGTCGGCAACCCTGCTCCAACGGTCTGATCCAGATTGTCAACTTCCAATTCATAACCTGATTTTTCAATAAACATATTGCTGTAAATATACTTTACTTGCACACTATATTTTATTTTAATGTCAGCCGCCAAACGATTAGGACGTATATCCTCTCGCTCCAGCAGCACCAAGGCGAGTGGTAAAGGCTTAGTTGATACTGTAATAAATAAGCTACCAATTGAATTACATTTACCTGGATATCAGTATTGCGGACCTGGAACAAAGTTAGAGAAAAGACTCACCCGCGGTGATCCTGGAATAAATTCATTAGATATTGCATGTAAAAAGCATGATATAGCCTATGCAAGACATAAAAAGTTAAGTGAACGACATAAAGCAGATTACGAACTTGAACAAAGTGCTTGGAAACGTGTAAAGTCGGCAAACTCTAGTTTTGGCGAAAAAACTGCAGCTTGGCTAGTAACGACTGGAATGAAAATAAAAAGAAAGCTTGGCATGGGATGTGAAAACCCAACTGGAATGAAAATAAAAAAGAAGCTTGGTAGGGGGAGTAAAAAAGCAAGTGGAATGAAAATAAAAAAGAAGCTTGGTAGAGGATGTAAAAAAGCATTACCTAAACGTAAAAAGAGTATTAAAATAAATAAAAAACAGAAAAAAATGGTTTTTGGTAGCGGGATTATAAATAAAATTCGTAAAAATTTAAAGAAACGTTTAAATTTAGACCCGAAAAAATCGGATATACAAAAAATGGCAAAAATGGGAATAATAGTGGCGCAAAAAACATTAAAAGTTCACGGAGGTAAAAGAAAAATACAAACTCCGCGCATCATACCATTACCAAAGCAGGGAGGAATTTTACCTCTGATTCCTATATTTGCAGGACTTTCTGCTTTGGGTTCGTTAGCTGGCGGGGCTGCTGGAATCATAAGAGCAATAAAAACAGCTAAAGATATTTCATCGGGAAAGCGTTATGATAAAAATATAGATGAAGGAAAAAAGGGTAATGGATTATATCTTAAGCCATATCGCAGTGGTTTGGGGCTATATCTAAAACCATATAAAAGTTCAAAAAACTAATAAAATCCCTACCTCCAAAAGCGCTTACAAATTTCGACTTGTCTAAGTATGCATTACAGCTAAATATTCCATATTTTAGAGGTGTATATATGAGAGATGCTATGCCAAAAACAGGTCCTAACAAGTTTGAAAGTGGAATTGTTAATTTGGATGATGCCGAGGGGGTAGGGACGCATTGGGTTGCATATAAGAAGAAAAATGATAAAACATATTATTACGATAGCTTCGGAGATTTACCTCCACCAAGTGAGTTAGTTAGTTATTTGTATACTGGGCGATATAAAACAGAAAATATCTTCTATAACTACATTCGCGAACAAGATTTTGATACAGTCTGGTGTGGACATTTATGCTTAAAGTTTCTTGCTAAAAAAAAGTTAAGAAATGGAGAATGATGCTATAAAAAAGATCTCTCAATCTATGCAAGTGTTTTTCAAATCGAGAAGCTTATTAAATATGACAAAGGAGGAGTTAGTTTATATGCCCAAAGAAGTTATTATAAATTGTGCATTTCGAGAAATCCCGTTTATTTGGTCTAAGCTTCCTAAACACTTACAGGAAGATCCAGATTTAAAAAACTATTTATTTTGTACTGAGCATGAGCAGGATGATAGTGAGGATGGAGATGTAAATGATGGTCCTCCGAAGCGAAAATTATTCTGTTGTTATTGTAAAATGAAGGATATAAATATAGCAACAGAAAATAAAATTGAAGTTTTACCATCGGATAAACGTTGTATATTACAATAAATATTGAAATACATCTAAATTTTTTGTAGTCATGTCGTACACGTTTACCTTATCAGATCATAGCAGCGTGTTGAGTGCTAATTTTTTTCCCTCGCTTGAGCTTGAGAAGAATTCAATATATGGTTTAGGATTGTTGGGATTTTACACTTATAATTCAATTTTTAACATAGATGAAAATAATAATTTACTTGGATTTGGTGAGCCTGATCAGAAAAAGTTTACTTACTTTAGAATTAAACCAGGTGCATATGAAATTGATGAAATCCATAAAGAAATTCAGAAAGAAATCAAGAAAAAGAAATATTTAGAAAATAATAATGAAATTGATGATATGAATAGAATATTTAGTTTGGAGGCTAATAACAACACTTTAAAGTGTCAGCTTAAATCTACATTGGATTTAGATTTTTCAATAAAATTCTCTTTAGGAAGAACGCTTGGATTTGCAGAGAAAGTGTTTAAAGCCAATAAGCTTCATGAATCCACTCTACCAGTGGATATAATGAAAGTTCGAATGATACGAGTTGACTGTAATATTATTTCTGGAGCATATCTGAATTCTACAAAATCTCATACTTTATTCGAATTTGATATTGACGTTGAACCTGGTTATAAACTTTCTAAGGAGCCGCATAATATAATATATATGCCCATACAACCTTTGGGTCGTCAGTTTATAGATAACATTACGTTGAGAATCTTGGACGATCAAGGAGACTTGGTTAATTTCCAAGGAGAGAAAATTATAATTAAATTAGAATTAAAGAAAATTACATAATGGGATTTCAATATAATTCTCAGATTTATAAATATCAAAAATCGTCTAAGATAATAAAAGATAATAAAAGCAGTAAACCTAAAACTATAGCACGCATTCTAAAAAGAAACGTTGATCTGAAAGGAAGTGATATAAGCATCGAAGATCGTGAATTTTTGAAATCCTTGGGTTTACAACTAAAAATTTAAGAAAATATGGCCACCATTTCAACAAGTGAAAAATTGGAGGTTTTTGATGATCCTGTATTTGATTATTCACTTGTCAGTTTAAATGAGCATACATATAAACCTTATGGGTCACCAACATATAGCAATTCTGATGAAATCCGTATACCAATTCATTTTCAAGATCTAATACTCAATATTGCAGATAGTTACATATATATTGAGGGCACATTTAATTCAAGTGATGCTACAAAAAAATGCTATTTGTTAAATAATTGTTTGGCATTTTTATTTGATGAAATTAGATATGAAATGGGTGGTGAACAAGTATCTATAGTCAGAAAACCTGGAATCACCACAGCGTTAAAGACATTGGTATCATTTAATCCACTGCATAGTAAAAACTTACTTACCACAGGATGGGGTTTAAATGAGGGATGTCAAGTTATTTTGGATAAAACAAGCCATATATTTAGCGGAAAGCTACCCTTAAAATATCTATTGGGTTTTGCAGAAGACTATTTGAAAGGAGTCCTTAATGTAAAGCAGGAATTAATAATGGTTTTATCTAGATCATATGTTAACTGCTACGTCGGCGAAGTAGAAGCAACTATTAATCTAAGCAAAATTGAATGGAAAGTTCGTCATATTGTTCCCGAAGATCGACAAAAGCTTAAGCTGCTTTCCCGCATAAATAAAGGTGGAAATAATGCGCAAGTAAATATAGCTTATAGAATGTGGGATCTATATGAGCTTCCAACACTATGAGAAACGACTTCAGATATATGGGCTTTAAAAACGAGTACCAATCTTGAAAAACCAAGATATCTTATTCTCAGCTTTATAAGCGCCGATAGTTTGGACAACTACAAAAAGAATGCGATAGATTTTATAAACGCGGGTATTCGAGATATTCGCGTGTATTTAAATAGCAATGTATTTCCTTATGAAAGATGGAACTTGGATTTTAGCAAAAAGCTTTGTGGTCCTGCATACTACGCATACGAAAATTTTCAGCGTAGTTACTATAATCGACAAGATTGTAGCCCCCTACTTGATTTAGATGAATTTTTCGCAAACCCGGTCTTTGTCATTGATTCCAGTCAGCAAGCGGATAATAACATAAAAAATTCGACAGTAGACATAAAAATTGAATTTGAAACGCGTAACAAATTTGCAAAAAACATTAAAGTTTTTGCATTGGTGTTACACGATGCATTTTTAAGCTATAATGCTTTAGATGGTTCTGTTCGAACCGGGTGTAATTTTTTGGGTAGATAAATTTATACTAATTAGTTTAGCTTAATAACATAGTTAAGAATTATAGTAGTATAGAACATAACATATTATGTAGTTTGTATAATCCTGAATTTTGAATAAATTATGATTAAATTATATTATGGATTTTATTTTACCTTAACTAATCGAATTTTGAATTAAGGTTTGAGAGGATCATTTAGGTATAAATAATTATTGGGGGGTGACAAATGTGCCGCCTTAATATACTTATCTTGTTAGACCATATAAATTAGAGTTTTATTTCGCTTTGCCATTCACCAGCGGCGTTCACTAAGTTCGAAAATATAAATCATGATTTTTACTATACCGCTTTAACAGCGGCGTTTCAACTAAGGTTAAATCATAAAAAGTCTGGTTTAAGGATGGCTCAGGTCGGATCGTAACAAAAGTCGGGTTTAAGGATGACTTATAAAAATTGGGATTTAATTATCCCGCTTTAGCAGCGGCGTTTCACTAAGGTTAAATCATAAAAAGTCGGGTTTTATCTCGGGTCAGTTCATAAATATTCAGCTTCAAATTAGGGTTAGATAAGAAGCCGCCTCACGAAAGCACCCGGGTTAGGTCATAAAAAGTCGGGTTTTATCTCGGGTTAGTTCATAAATATTCAGGTTCAAATTAGGGTTAGATAAGAAGCCGCCTCACGAAAGCACTTGGGTTAGGTCGTAAAAAGTCGGGTTTTATCTCGGGTTAGTTCATAAATATTCAGGTTCAAATTAGGGTTAGATAAGAAGCCGCCTCACGAAAGCACTTGGGTTAGGTCGTAAAAAGTCGGGTTTAATTTCGGGTTATTTTGTAAACAGCACCACCGAACCACCCGGGTTAGGTCATAAAACGCACCACCTGCACCACCTGGGTTAGATCATAAAACGCACCACCAGCACCACTGGCCCAGAACTGTCTATATTCAGCTACTCACACTATGTTGCTTTTGGAGAATACAGTGGCCTTTCAAGAATTTCACATGGATTTTCGGCGGTCGCACAGTATCGGTAATTTTGCTCCTTTGCTGAAAATGTGCCTCGTCGGACATAAACAAAAATTTTTTAACACCTGGAATGATATTCCGCATCTCTATAACCCATTAACGCCCAAATTAATTTTTTTTTGAAACATTTTATAAAATATGAATTTTTTAGTTACAAATGAACATCGTTAGTTAGATTACACCTTCAAAAGTTTAAGTGATTGGTGGATTTTGAAAAAAGGGCTGATCTATAAATAGATCGCTGGGCAAAAAAGAATATAATTTTATATATTTTTAAATGAATTTTATTTCTAGATAAAAACTATTTTTTATGAAAATTCGAAAAACATTCAGTACATAGTGTTACATTACATTTGTTGCAAAATGTAAGCGGCCAACTTTTACAAGATGGAGACTGGCAGCGTCTTTGATTTTCTCTTTTTTCGAGAAAATGGCCTATTTGGTCTAGTCGTACATTATCTAAAACAAGTGTTTTAGAGGTTGAAGGAAAACTGAATGGCCGACTTTTGGAAACATTTCTTCCATGTCCTAGTTTTAGATATGGTACGGCTATTTGTCGTCTAAAATTTTTTATTGTAATTGATTTTTTTCCATGTATTCTTATATACAATAAAAATCCGTTTACAATGGCCATATCTATTATTCTCGTAAATAAGCACCAGTACCACTTCTTGCCCCGAATTGCAATACTGTGCTTCTCCAACAGCCAATCGTAATGATCCACTTCTCCCATAAATTTATTATAGTTTTGAATCAAACGTGGCTGAGGAACTGAAACTCGAGCTTTTTGTTCTTGATTCCATCGTGGAGCTGATGCTAGTGGTTTGACCGTGTCAAAATTTGTCGCCATTGAGACACATTTACTGTCATTTCATTTGACAATTAAAATTTGGTTCGTGTTATCAAATCGGTAATCATATGATCCCCTAGACTGTTTTTCTAATATTTGTGAGGACTGTACTGTACATTTAGCTGTTCGGTTTTCCCGTATTGTCCCAGTGGCTCAAAAATTCATTTACTTTAGTTTGTAAAATAATGCATGACTACTAAAAAAATTGTCAAAGTATACGCATTAACTCTTTGGATTCTCCACGACTGATAGCATATTTAGGACTACTCTGGTACCAAGAGGTAATTTACTTGTATTATTACTGCTTTAACTGGTATAAAGAGAAAACGAGTAGCAGTATCCATCAGCGCCACACATTGCCCAAAGTTTATACCCAAAGCGTATAGGTTTTCCTCTAATGAATTGTTTGAGTGAATGATGACCAAAATACCGCACAACCATTTCATCAATAGAAAGATTTTCTTGGAATACCCCAAACTTATGAAAATTTTGTTCGACTTTGTCGAAAAGTGGTCTAACTTTGAAACATTTATCATCTTTGTTGTTACCAGCTTGGTTATTGTCTTGAAAATGGATAACGGATTTTATTTCTGCATAAGCATTTCGACTCATTGCATTCTTTACCATAGCTTGCCCCAATTCTTCATCCTGAGACCAGTAGTCGCGCACACTTGATAATGTGAGATATCCACTAAACACTGGAAAACCAATAAAAATTTTTATCAGTCTGAGTAGCACCAAATCCTTGTTTGTTTTTTTGAGTTATGGCATATCTATTAGTTTCTCGTACTATTTGGTCATATACTTCATTGTCAAAGAATTGTTCAAATATATCAAGAGGGGAGTGTTCACATAAATAATTTTTAAATTACTTTCCTTTTCTTCGTAGTCGTTGTTCGGTTCAAAAGCATCGTATGTAGGGTCCATTTTAGTCCAGTTTGCTATAAGTTTTTCCGGTTGTTCTAATTTGCGCCTTTTCTGTATATGCGACAGTAAACGTGCTAACGGTAGATTGTCTTCTTCATCACTATCTTCTTCAATGTAATGTGGAAGTACTTTTGTAAAGCCAGCAACATCCTTTACCGTAGGAGTACCAGTATCTTCATCATTGATAACTTCCTCCTCCGTGAGTTCGTCAACTTCAGGAGGCAACGCTAGTATATCTGCGTCAATTTGTTCTGAGTATAGATAGTCAACAGCATCTTCCAAGTTTTTAAAAACATTTTTATTTTAAACCTAAACTTAGCTGTGACGTAATACAACAGGTTGACAGATAGTAGACTTCTTCCGAAGGGAAGAAGACGATGGTGCGTCAGTGGACGTCAACAAGACAGAGAAAGATGGAGAAAGAAAGACCCTAAGGGAGCTGAAGGGTCTTTAAAATTGAAATATGAGGTTCCAACGTTGGTGTGTGCTCCAAATGGTCGGCCTCTTATGGTCTTAGTGACCCGACTTAACTCCAAACAGCGAACAACTTGGACAAAAAAAAATCCCACGATGTGGCTTTCTGTGGCCCCGGAAACCAAATTAAACTAAAGCAAATTTAAGCAAACTAAGGGGGCACAGAAAGTGACGCTTCAAGATCCCAAATCCTGGAAAACAGATGGCTTGAATAGCCCTGGATCTAAAAACGCCTGCTGCCTCGTTAAACGCTGGAAGTTAAGTGAAGTCACGGCATGGAGAATTTTAGGTTAAAAGTTGAAAAATGTGCCGAAAGCGAATTTAGGGCGACACCCACCTCCGGGCAGAACCACAGAACAATAAAGGTAAGGGCAGAACTACCTGCTCGCTCCGAAAGAGAGAGACCAGTTCACACACTGGCGGCGACACGGAATGAAGTCTTTTGAGCCGTGCGCATTCAATTGCAGATACTCCAAGCCAAGAGAAATGAAACAGATTCACCCAAATTCAGTTTTACATAAAAAGTCAATTCGAAAATCCTACAATTCACTAAAAATTATTTAAAGAAAACCCAAGTCCCAGAATACCCCTATCATTCTCGGAGGAAACAGCCATTGAAGTTTGAGTTGCTAAATAATATTAGTGCCCAAACATAGTTTCAGAAGAAGAATATTAACCTAGAAAATTCATTAGTCGATTTGACAGGTTATCATAACAAAGGAATATATTTTACCTAATGAAACACTAGAATAAGTCTTCGATAGTGTATTCCAGGGAGATATGTGATTTAAAACAGGGGGATAATGTAGCCTGCTTCGTCAAAGACAACGAAAACAGAGGCCGTTGACCTTGGGTACGTACTTACTATTTGTATGGTATTTATTGGTATTTGTAGAAGCTATGTCAGACCAAACTATTAAACCTGTTGAGGAACTTATTTATGAAGAGTACCTATACAGGGAACCAACATCGTTTTAAAAGGGCAAGGTATGTATTTACTTTATACAGGGAAGCAAACATCGTTTTAAAAGGCAAAATTCAATTTTTTTAAACGACACAATACAAGTCAGGCTGTGATATAAGGCATTAGATTCTAAGAGTTCATTTGTGACAAAATCGGATTGTCACAATATCCATTGCAATAATTCTAAAAAAAAAGAACAAATATGATTTCGTCATCCTTACGCGATTAAATTTCACAGTTAAGAGCACAGAATATCAACAAAACTTTAATCTATGTTTAGAGCCATTTTCTTACCAGCGGCAAGATAGTACGGTTGGGCACATCGAAGAAAAACATCGATGTGAGCATGGAAACTAGTCATCGATGTTGAAAACTATCGAATAAAAAATATCGATGTTTTTTTCTTAATTAAGACTTTTCCTTAATTAATATTTTTATTAAGACGTTTATTTTAAAAAAACATTTTGGTAATTTTTCTGTATAATTACAAAAACAGTTATACAATAATAAAAATGCAGCGACGCACTCTGCGTTGATTTTTAATATTATTAAATTGAATGCTCTCTCTAAGACCATGCAGAACATAAATCACATGAAATGAATATAGCTTTTGTTAGGGTTAAGAAAAAATATGCCAAGTGAGTAAAGCATGGGCTAATACGACTGTTTGTGAATCTGAGGACATTATTAGTTTCCATACTAGCTAAAATCAATGTAGTTTACTATTATGGCGTCATCTTAGTGTCAAACAACTAGCTGGTAGATTTGGTCGACTTAAATAGATTTTCAAAATATATATTAAATAATCAAATACCCACTTTTGTAGCAGACTTTAAACTCATTTTTCTCGTACTTGTGCAAAAAAACCCATAGGAACGTAATTCGTATGACGTTTCAACTGTTTACTCACAAAACTTAAAAGAGGGAGACGGGTCGAGAGGGGAAACCCAAAAAAGCGAGCAGGGGCAGGGGCAATTACGAATATGAATAACTGGCACTGACTGAACTCGTAGCACCATTTTTAGAATTTCCTTGAGACTTGATACTGCCCTGTTTGGTGGTTAGGTTGAGATTCTATTTCGATGGTTAAAATAAACATCGATGTTATAAAAAAAAACATTGAATCTGAAACATCGATGTTGGAGATGAAGCATCAACGTTTTTAAAACATCGATGTTTTATGCCCATCCATATGACATAGTTCAGGTAAATAATGCATGTATTTTATATTCAATGTTCCTTGTTGAAATTAAATGTTTTTCGAACTTCATTAGAAAAGCAATTTTGTTTTGTTCCCCTTTCTCAAGTGAAAAGTTTATATAAGCATGTGTTGACACGAAGGGCTTTATTTCCTCTTACCTTCAATCAATTTTGTGGTATATTTCCACAGGCGTGTCACTCACTGGTCGTTTTTATTGCGATTGGAAATTAAACTCGTGGTAAAGCAAAATAACTCTATTTAACATACTGGCAAATTAACACTAACTTTTGCACAAAGATATGCACACTTAGTACCCGTACTTAGGGTGAAACTCCAACTTTTGTTATTCCTTTTTGACGGGACGCGTTGCTAGCTTTCTTGCTCAATCAACAGTCTCTTAATTCTTGATCAGCGCCCAATGCAGCGGCTGGAGCAGCTGCACGCACACCCTATGACACGATTCATTCATCTTTTTTGGCCGACGCCAAGCTTCCGCCAACCCAGTGGGCGCATTTTACAGTGAACAAAATTGGAGCGTGACAGTGGTAGCCAGCCGCTTCCCTGGCGCCGATCCAAATTACATCATCTCTTATACCTACTATGTTATGAATGAAATCGTAAATTTGACATGTTACGCCTACTATGTTGCAACTAAACTAAACAGTCCATCTTTGGACAACTCATTGCCACTTTTAGGGCTGTTCCCCAACATTCTCCCCCACATTGAAGCACTTGTGATTCAATTCAATTTAATCGAACATTATGTAGTACATCCCCTTTCTACACAATCTACTCTTAGAAATTAACACTCTGGTATCCAACATTATACCTCACCTAACAACGACAACCAACATTACATAAACGTTAACAGCCATGACCATCAATATGGTTGTAGACTCTACATCGTCTCATGATCTGAGTCAAATACCCCATGTTCAGAAAGAGAGCTGCGCATGTGACACGTGCAACGCAACCATGCAGCTCTAACTATAACCATTTTTCTTTTTCTTTTTTTTTTAACTTCATAACTTATACTAAAATATTTACAATATGACCGAAGGTCACACAAAATTGTTCAGCATGACACACGATTTCATGTATCACATGCCCCTCGTATTTCCAAACACTGTCAAAGTTATCTCGACTCCGCAAATGTTCATTGTCTTTTACTGGACCCACTTGACATAATCGTACACAAGCCAATGCTCAATTGTCCACTTGAAGTCCTGTTTTGTTCTGTAAACATAATCTTGACCTAAGTGTATAAAGTTCCAAAGAAAAATAAAGTCTTTCTTTTCTTTTTTTTTTTTTACCATCCTGGACATCGGATGCACAAATGCACTAAGCTGTAGAGCATACCTTTACTTACCTACATACATAATTTTGTCACTTAATATGAACGTAAGTGACTCGTATCCTATTGAACCCTGTACAATGGGTTTCACAACAACCTTAATATTGAAAAGAACCTAAAGTTCTGTACAGCCGTCCTACCCGTCCGTATTGCACAGATTGAATGTCCTATTTTTCATAACTGGCACATTTTTACCGAATCATATATTGTGTTAAATGACTTTGATATTCTTTGAAGAATATATTCGAAATTTACTTTGAAAGCTCGCTTCGAGCACTGTCATAAAATTAATTTTAAAACTGAACACACGAGGTCCAGATAGCAAGCTCCTTTTGAGCTGCACATAAACGTTGGCATTCCGCAGCGACACCCCTAACTACTTCCCTTGTAATATAAAATAATAATAAAAAAAAAACTAAAAAACTAAAGAACGGTGCTTCTGAGAGACACCTCTATCTTTAAGTATCGACATTGGAGTCGAATACTGCGAATGGCGCTACTGATGAGACACCCCTAACTTTCTTGAACTGGCGCTACTGTGAGACGCCTCTAATTTTGAGTATTGACATTGGAGTCGAATACTGCGAATGGCGCTACTGATGAGACACCCCTAAACTTTGAACTGGCGCTACTGTGAGACACCCCTAACTTGAGTAACATGAAGCACAAGGCGTAAATTTGCACCCCACGTCACACATTCACAATTTTCCCGAATCCCCACCCGAAGAAGACCTGATAATTCCCCTGGACTGGGCTCAACAACCCCTTAGCCGCACCCAACCCAGAGAAATGACACTTCGTAGTGATAGACAGCACTACTCGTGTCTTGTAGTGCCGAAGCCGCAAAGTAGATAGAAAGAAATGGAAAAAGGAGAAGTAACAGAGTGACAGATGCTCCGCAGAGCGAAAGGTTGGACCAGATTCCGCCGGAACCCAGAACCGAAAGGGCAGTGCGATACTGTCAGGGTAGTCCACGTTTTTAGTCTTTTGACACCAGGGACGCTCCTAGTGTGTTCTTGAAAAAGCTGCCAGAAGTTTTCAACTGTGCGAACTCATACGACGCTCCTTCCAAGCGAAGGGCCAACAAAAACGACAAAAAGAATGCAAAAATCATGTAACCGTTTAGGTTTTCCAGGGAGTCTTAGCCTTCGACCCCCAGTGGACTTAAGGCAGGCCACCACGCCAAAAAAGGACTGACACCTTGTGTAAAATAAACCACTATAAATGAAACGTACGTTGAAACTTATTATTCAACAAACTAGTAATCGAGTAGATTAAGACTTAAAATATGGCCACACGCACGAGTTGCGGTAACCTATAATCAAAAGTAGTTTGTCTTAGTCGTGATGAAGTTCAGTATTTACATGTGCCTGGTCATAAATGAGAGGAGACACTTTTGCTATAGACCTAGTGAAAATGCTGTCAGCTGTTTTTAGTTTTACAACCCTCACGTTACCATCCTTTCCAGAATACACTTCCAGCACTCTCGCTAGCGGCCATTGCAACGGAGGTACGTTATCCTCTCGTAATAGCACCACGTCGTTTGGGACTATATTTTTACTAACTTTTAACCATTTGAGACACTGTTGCAGACGATTGAGATAATCTACCGACCATCGCTTCCAAAAGATCTGTTGCCAAAAATTTAGCCTATTATCGTGGATTTCTGTCAAATCGCGCTCAGGGTATGCGGTTAAACTTTCCCCTATCAAAAAGTGCCCTGGTGTTAGATACCCGAAATCTGAAGGGTCGTTTGTCAATGGGCATAATGGTCGCGAATTTAACACCGCCTCGATTTGCGCCAAAATCGTATAAAAGTCTTCGAATGTGAATTTTGAAGTACCCATTAGTCAAAAATATGATGATTCGTGCTTTTTACAGCAGCTTCCCACAATCCGCCCCAATGAGGAGACCTGGGGGGGATGAATTTCCACTGAATTTCATTTTGGGCGAGATATTCTAAAAAAGGCTTACAATTTTGCGCATTACTGAAAAACTTGTAAACATCGTACAATTGATTTCTCGTCCCCTGAAAGTTTGTTGCATTATCGCTGTAAATAATAGTAGGATTACCTCTACGAGCGATGAAACGTTTCAACGTCATCATGAATGCTTCAGTTGACAGACCAGTCACTAGTTCGATGTGAATAGCATTTGTTGACATACACAAGAAAATTGCAATGTATGCTTTAATGTACGGCGCTTTCCGTAATCTAGACGATCTTATTAGGAATGGGCCCCCGTAATCAATCCCCACTTTTTGAAATGCACGTGCTGCATGCACCCTATCTGTAGGAAGATCTGCCATGATCTGCTGAGCTGGAAGAGCTCTAAATCGCGTACACGTGATACAATTCCTTATAACTTGCTTCGTTTCTCTCAAACCGTTAAGTGGCCAGAACCGTAGCCTAAAATTTGACAGCACTGACTGAGCGCCAGCGTGTTCTAACCTCAAATGTTCGTACTTAAGCATGATCTTTACAGTCGCGTTATGTGAAGGCAATAAATACGGGTGCTTATGATCAAATGATATATCCGCATTTTCAAGTCTGCCTCCCACTCTAATTAACTGGCTCGAATCCAAAAAAAGTTTAAGATGCTTCAATTGCTTATCTGAAATTATATGATTGTTCTTTAATTCTGAAAGTTGCTTTGGAAAACTCTGGCGTTGCAGATTTTTTACCACGAACTGGTATGACTTATCAAGCTCACCAACCGTGACAGTTGCATCCTGAATCTTATTATCTTTATTCTGAAGGTTATGTATAAACCGGAACATAAAGGCTAACATACGTATCAGACGTGAAAAGTTAGAAAACCGAGAAAAATAATTTATCCAAAAATCACAAGGTTGCTCCTGGCACACCGTTGGAAGTGCCACCTTCTTTTGCTCCGGCAGATTAGCAATGTTGATCTGCTGATCATATAAATTCAAATCCAAGTTAACGTCAAGTAAGAACTTAGGCCCTTGAAACCAGAATCCTGAAGCAATTACTTCGTTTGAGAAATTTCCGCGCGACAAAATATCTGCAGGATTGTCTGCAGATTTGACATATCTTAATTTGCTGTTCTCCGTCAAACTTTAAATTAGTGAGACTCTATGAGACACGAACGTGGACCACCTCATTGGATGATCGTTGCACCAAGCTAACGAACGATTTTAGAATCTGACCATAAATTTATTGAGGCAAAACTAAAAATATCCTGAAAAATTGTCACAACTTTCGTTACTAATTGAACCAAAATTACCAAAGCGCAAAGCTCAAGCCTTGGCACGGTTATTGTCTTGATAGGTGCTACTCTAGATTTAGATGAAACTAATGTGCTTGTTACTAAGCCATGGTCATATATAATACGGAAATACATGCACGCCCCGTACGCCACTGTACTGGCGTCTGCAAACCCATGGACTTCTATACTAGAAACCTCTTTATTGCTACACAATTTTCTTGGAATTTCCAAAGACTCAAGAAGCGAAACCATAGTCAGAAAAGCAGTCCACTCAGCCAGCAACTCGTCACTTGTGATTTCCGTATCCCAATCCAATTTTTTTATCCATAATTTCTGCATCAGTATTTTTCCTTTGACAACTACACAATTGATGAGCCCTAGAGGGTCGAAACATTGTGCCAATGTTGAAAGAATAATTCGCTTAGTTACCGTTATCGGTCTTGCATCTGTAGGTATTGAAATTTTTAACACATCTTCCTCCGGACGTCACTTTAAGCCCAAAACTTTATTTGGCGCGTTGTCAAAATTTAAATCGTACTCGCTCTGCTGTTTTTCTGCTATCGACACTAGGAATTCTTTAGAATTTGAACACCGTTTGTGCAACATAAATCCAGCGTTACCTAACAAACTGTTCAATTGTGAATATAGCTGACCTAACTGCTCAAACTTTTCACACCCTGCCAAAATATCATCCACGTAACACTGCGACAGTAACGCTTGTGCTGCCACTGGATGCGTGGTTGCGCCCGAGATTGCCACTTCATTGATTGTTCTTGTGGCCGCGAATGGCGCAAAATTTGTCCCGTATGTCACTGTTTGGAGTTCCAAACATTTGAGGTCCTCATGCGGAGCCTCACGCCAAAGAATGTTCTGCAAAAAGACATGATCTGGATTAACAGCTATTTGCCGATACATTTTCTTGATATCTGAAATTAGAACGTACTGATGATACCGAAACCTACATAAAATATCGAACAACTCAGACTGCACCTGGTACCCCTTTAGGGCGACGTCATTTAGCGAATACCCTGATGATGATTTAGCCGACGCATCGAAAACCACACGCAATTTTGTAGTAGCACTTGATTCACGAATCACACACAAATACTTATTCTCATTATTTTTTGTTTTCAATGCAAGCGGCACATACTTCGCATGTCCGAGGTTCACGTATTCATCGATGAAGTGCTTGTACTACCTGAACAGAGCAGGGTCGTTTTGAAATCTTTTTTTCAACGAGGAGAACCGCTTTTCAGCCATGTTAAACGAATCACCAAGTTTCGTATACTCACCCGGAGTTTTAAACGGCATATTGACCTGAAACGAACCGTTTTCTACACGTTTTGTAGTATTAATAAAGATACTTTCTGCCAACTGATCGTCAGTTGACATTATAGGTTTTGAAGACACTTCTTCGACTGTCCAAAATTTTGTCAACAACTTATCCACGTCTTGAGTTTGCAAAAAAAATGATGCACTACTTTCGCCTGCCTGCGTAGCGTGCCCTTTCACCGGCGATGTACAATGTGCAGGTACCTTCCCTGCTATAATCCACCCAAGTGTGGTATTTACCAAAGTAGGTTTGTTAGAGCCTAAAATACACTGCCCCTGGCTCAAAATCGAATAGTAAACATCAGCGCCCAACAACATGTCGATATCGGATGGAATATTAAAAGTTGGATCAGCCAGCCGGCTTTGTAAATTATACGGAATATCCAAAGTTTCTACTTTGATAGGGATTTGCGGCAATTTGTACGTGATATTATCCAAAATGATACACGATGCCACTGGATAACAGATATCCTGCGTTTTCGAATATATAGTAACGTTCGCCAATTTAGTACATACAAAACGGTTTTGTGAAACGCTTGAAATATTTAATTTACAATTAATAATATCACACTGTAGCTGCTCTACTAATGATTTAGTAATAAACGAGCTTTGGCTTCCATTATCCAACAATACTTTCGCTGTTATCACATCCCCATTCTTACTCACAAGATTTACCTGCGCGGTTGCCAATAATACGTTAGAATGTTCATTTGCCAATGCTGAACGAGACACTGATTTGGTGGAACTTATTTGGGCATCCCTACTTGACTCACCCTGTAAACTTTGTACACCGATATTTTGAGGACTAGGCGTCTCCGTACTCGTATTTAAACTTGACACGTTGTGTGTTCGATTCCCAGACCCGTTGTACTGCCCGGATGGCCTTAAGAACGATTCGCGTTGTACGAGGTTTTGTCGTTATTATTCTGGGAATATCGCCCGTTTCGCACGGTACCTTAATTTGCATTTCGCGTAGAATTTTGTTGTTGTGCGGTGCCCGAACTTGCATCAGGACTACCTCTTGGCACATTTTTATGCAACGTTGAATGGTGCGATAAATTACAATATTTACATCTACTTTGTGATTTGCACTGAGCGACAGAGTGTGCACCCAGACAATTAAAACAAAATCGCTTCGATTGTACGATCTGTTGCCTTCCATATAATGTTAAATCCAAATATTTTTGACACGCATACGTTCTATGATCTGGAATGCCACAAATACAACAATATTGATCGCTCTGCTGTTGACTAGCAAAAAACGATACTCTGTTATTATTAGTTGTGCCTCTGGGCTGTGAACTTTGTTGTTCACTACTACTAGAAAGATTTTCGAACACTAAACACCTACGTTGTAAGAATTCAAAGAAATCTGTTAACCTTGGTAAGTTATTTAAATTACGATCCAGCTCAAATGCCTTTTTTGTGGCGTAATCTAATTTATTTTCCATAATATGTACTAACAAATATTCAAGAACTTGAGTCTGAGATACCGGCAATTGTTTTAACGACTCCACTGTCTTTGTATTATTCGCTATGAACTCCCTTAAATTATTTGAATTTGGCTTAGTTAGCACCGGCGCACCTAAAATAGTTTTGAAGTGGTTATTTACCACACATGTCAAATTCTCGAATCTATTTTGCAAAATATCAAAAGCAATCTGAAAGTTACTTCCTATTAATTCAAGAGAATCTATTAGCTTCAAAGCCTCGCCCTTGAGTGCAGATTTTAGGTACATTAATCGTTGTACATCCGAAAGAACTGCGTTCTCTATAATTAAAACTTTAAAAATTTCTGCAAAAGACCGCCAATCCGAAACACTGCCATCGAACGATGGGACCTTCAAATCTGGCAATCTAACACCCGAAGAAATATAATGTTGCCCCTGATTACTACTCATTACACTACCTTGTGCATTATCTGCGCTTAATATCTCATTAAACGCCGCCACCAAAGAATGGTATTTGCCCTCGACTTCATCCCTATCTAAATCGTCTGGATCTAAATATTCAATACTATCCTGTAAATCAGAGTACGCCCCGTACGCTTTTCTCAACGTCTCCTCTCGCGATATAACTTGCTTCAGTGCCTCTTTGTCTTTTTTATTAGTATTATACCATGTTTGAATCCTCGTGATCGCAGCCTTTGCCACCCCACGTTTTTTTTTTTAACTCGCTTAATTCACTTATATTAACTGCCTCGTCTGAAGGCTCCATTTTTTTTTATTTTTTTAATGACTTTTGCTCGCTAACTAGCAACACAACTTACACAGAGGTGAAGTCGAACACAACACTACCTTAATGTTGGCTACCAAAGTATAATGCTACTAACAAATCTAGAATCAATCAACAACAATACTACTACAATTTCTACATGTAACGTTTTTACCTTCCGCTGTCTCTCTGTCGACACTCACTTAACTTTCACTGGTTTGGAAGTCTCTTACTGCCTCTTCCTGCTACTTTTTTACTTTAATTTTACTTTCCCACTTATTCAATTTTCCAACATCCGGATTCGAAGGACCATGTTGACACGCAGGGCTTTATTTCCTCTTACGTTCAATCAATTTTGTGGTATATTTCCACAGGCGTGTGACTCACTGGTCGTTTTTATTGCGATTGGAAATTAAACTCGTGGTAAAGCAAAATAACTCTATTTAACATACTGGCAAATTAACACATTATAACTTTTTGCACAGAGATATGCACAGTGCACACTTAGTACCCGTACTTAGGGTGAAACTCCAACTTTTGTTATTCCTTTTTGACGGGACGTGTTGCTAGCTTTCTTGCTCAATCAACAGTCTCTTAATTTTTGATCAGCGCCCAATGCAGCGGCTGGAGCCGCTGCACGCACACCCTATGACACGATTCATTCATCTTTTTTGGCCGACGCCAAGCTTCCGCCAACCCAGTGGGCGCATTTTACAGTGAACAAAAGTGGAGCGTGACAGTGGTAGCCAGCCGCTTCCCTGGCGCCGATCCAAATTACATCATCTCTTATACCTACTATGTTATGAATGAAATCGTAAATTTGACATGTTACGCCTACTATGTTGCAACTAAACTAAACAGTCCATCTTTGGACAACTCATTGCAACTTTTAGGGCTGTTCCCCAACAGCATGGTTCCGCAAGCCCTTCATTTTTGAGATACAGGGTGTTTAAAATTGCATACAGCAAGGAGGTGGACATGTCCAACATTTTTTGTGATTTTTATTTAGTTTTATATATAGTGTTTCGTTGTTTATTGTTGTTTAAAAACTACCGTTGTTTGAAAATTACCTCTAAGTACACATATATGTTGATTAAGAAAAAAGTTTTAAAATTGTTTCACTTTTTGACAAACACATGCATCGGTTAATTGAAATCAACATATTATCTCCAGAACGGCTACTTGTAGCGACGGGTCTCGGTGGCATGGCGCAATTTATCCCCAGTGACAATAAAAAATGCTTTAGGAAAGCCGGATTTATGTGTAATACAGATAATAGTAACGACTTCGAAGAAGAAGATAATATTCCGCCCACACAACTCTTTCCTAACATTAAGGACACATTTGTGAACTTGAAACAATTTGTCTCTATTGATAACGATTTGCCAACAGAAATTGCAGAATTGACTGTCATCGAGTGCATTGTAGAGATTTTATTTTTGATTTCTTGAAGAGGACAACCACTATCTATACATGCTAGAAGCCTCTTAATAAGGTAGCTTATGTTGAGCATTTTAAAATTCTGAAAATGCCTTGGTCCAAAAGTTGGCAATGTGCGGTACGGTAGTATTGGGTGGGAGAAAAATAAGTTTGACATTATTCAGTGTAATTTTAAGATGAGACGTTTCGTTATCCACAAACAATACCGCTCTTCTTTTCATCTTGGTATCAAATCTGTAAAGCCATGTTGTTATGAGGTCTGCTGTCATCGACGCTTTTCTGTTCGAGACCCATTGGGGAGGTAACTTATCGATATGTGCGTCCTTAAAACATCGAGGATTTTTGCTTCTACCTATTATAAATGATTCTTCCTTCTCACCTTCCGTATTTGCACAGAACAGAATTGTAAATCCTTGTTTTGCTGTTTCTTTTCCGGTACAGTTATCATCTTTCAGTGGATATGTTCTTGTTGGAAATGCTCGATAGTAGAGACCTGTCTCATCTGCTTTAAATACGTCCCTTCGAGCACAATCCTTTAAAATGGTTAATAGCCTTTCTTTCCATGTAGCTACGTCGTCAGCTGATTCGTCACATATTTTCTGGAAGGTAATATCGTGCCGACGACGGAATTTTTATTACCATTTATTTGATGCCTTGAAGTTATCTAGTTCTATAGACATTAAGCAAATTCAAGGGCTTTTGCTTGAATTATGGCCCCGAATATTGGTAAGTGTTTGTTTCGCGTCTTACAAAACTAGCTACGGTTCTGAAAATTTTTGTTTTTTGTTCACCGTTGCCACCTTTTTCAAACAAATTTCTAATTTTTGCTTCATTTTGAAGAAACAAAGTCACTTGGGTCTTACCCATGTAAATTCTAATTTTACAACAATCAAGTAAAAAATGTTACTGTTCTAGGAGTGTTGGCCAGGAAGAAAACTACAGATTTAAAAAAATATTTTATTAAAATATTATGCGCCAAGTTCCTTATATAGAGAGGGAACGTAGTCATCAAACTGTGCCAAGTAGAAATTTCCAGCCACTGGTTGACCTAGCTTGTATTTCTCTGCAAACTTCGTAACGAAAAATTTTTCACGTTTATCCACAGACCTAAAAAATAATTTCTGTTTAGTTTCTTAAAACTCTAACGGTAACGTTTGAATGAGCCTTTAAACGACTATTTTTAAAATTTGTGTGTTACTTTAATAATGCTGTTGGATGTTCGTATCTAACATTTAAAGCGGCTTCACAATAAATCTTTTGTGTTGATAAAGATATGCCACGCCCTCATTTTTCCTAAACGGCGATTGATGTCACTGGAGTCGGTGGATGTGCGACTTAGGAAGAGCGCCCACCAAAGATGTGCACTTCAAGTGAAGAGGTAAAGCCTGTCCAGAGATATAAGAAAGTTACACTTTGCCTTTGAATGGGATTATCCAAGGGTGGCCATAAACAAACAATGAATGAGTAAATGCAGGTAAATTATGGTCCGTACTTAAAAATGTTTTAAAGTAAACTGCAAATCCGGAAGACGTCATTTCATTATTAAAGTAATAGTTTGGTGATTTTAAACCGTTTATTACCTGGTTCAAAATGAGAGGGTTAATCCCATAAAACAAATTATGTTCTAAAGACTGTATATTAGTGTATATATAGCCACTCTAGTTAGCTTTAAGCTTAGTAATTATTCTTACTTCGTGTGTAATACAGCGTTTGTTTAATCGTGTGTGAGTCATGGAAAATATGTGTGAGCCCAATGTATCTCAGGAGGTAACCCCGTCAAAAAGCAGAAAACACTTTTTTGTGGAAACTAAGGAAGTTGTAAACAATGTTTATTCAACTCCTATTGAACGTGCGGTCAGCAAGCATCGTTAGAAGAAACAACCACATTAACAAAAATTCCAACATCAACTGTGTGGAAAAAATAATTCCATTTTAGCGAGGAGAAAAAACCGATACTGGCATTTTCTCGAAGGTAGATGGAAGTGATCAAGATATAATATGGCGTAAAATTTACAAGTTACAAAAACAAAGCGTTCCTACATTAGATAATTTAATTAAGAGGCTTGAAGATGAAACCGGCGTTAAATGTGGTAGAACAACCTTATGGAACTGTATCCAACACATTTGTTTTAGATTTAAAAAAATTAACAAAAGACAAATGTTTGTTAATAGTGTGTAATAGAATCCAGTAGAATTCGGAAATGGCAATTCAAATATCTACAAAAAATTAGGATTTACAGAGATCAGTAAAGGCCGATTATTAACTTGAATGAAACCTGGTGCGATACATATGATACCCCGGAAAAGGGTTGGGTTGACTCAAGCGGCAAGTGTAAAACAAGCGCGCTATCAAAAAGCGGTAAACGAAATACGATTTTGCATGCTGGATCTAAAGACGGATGGCAGACAGAGACAAATGGACTTTCTCTGTCTGCAAAAAACATTAAAGATTCCTCTCTGGATTACCATAAGGACACCACTGCTGATTTATTTGAAGATTGGTTTAAAAACAAGCTAATTCTAAGTGTACCTCCGAATAGCGTAATTGTAATGGACAATGCAAGCAACCATAGTAGGCAGTTGACCAAGACTCCCTCCTCAAATGACACAAAAGCAACAATTCAAAACTGCATGTATGATAATGATATTTATTTTCAGGAAGATTACACCAAACGGCAATTAATTGAGGTTTTACAAAGTTTAAAACTACAAAAGGAATACTTCTGTGATAATTATGCAAAAAGTCTAGGGCATACAGTTTTAAGGCTTCCACCATACTATTGTATATTTAATCCCATCGAACATGTTTGGCACCAACTGAAATCTGCCATTCGTCGTAACAATATTTGCCCTACTGTTAACTCCAGTGTACTTGAGCTTATAGAAACTGAAGTTTTTAGCATCCCTTCATAAAGTTGGGCAAATACTGTTGCACATGTTGAAAAATCCTATATCTATATAAACAATATAGCACAAATAATAATTAGAACAGATGATGATAGCGAAAGTGATATTGATATATTAAGTGAATAATTATTATAAATACCGAATAATTTGTATTTTTTTTGTAATTCTAAATATAATTTTTAATAATAAAATTACTTGTAATTTCACATTTAAACAGAAATAAAATATTATTTAATGTCTTACTTATTTTTATTACAAACCATGATTAAATTCTAAGCAAAATACGGACCTGATTGGCCATATTTCAATTTTACAGCTGGCCGGGTCTTTCGTAACAGGGATCAGTTAGTCATTTTCTTATATCTCTGAACAGACTTTATGAGGTGCGCATGAGGTTAGTATGAAGTGCAGCGTACCATGGTTTTTTACGCAATGACGCACACAGAAGCCGCACGGCGGCTGCGTGAAAGATGTAAGTCGCCTCACTATGTAGTTCCGCACGGCATGCGCTTTTGAGGTTAAATCTTGCAGTGTTCCCTATTGATTGACATTGACATTTCCAGCGCGGTTTACCCCTCGATAATTATTTTAGTATTTACAATTTTAATAAAAATGAATGATGATCAACAATTTAACATTAAATTCGTGCAGCATGTAGAATCATGTAAAATGCTTAAACATCTTCATTATCAGATGATGACATTTTAAAAATGGCAATTAACCTTTGCTCCTCTACGCACTGCATGCAATTCGTACAGTTTGGATATACGCGTATTTGAAGCTCATATGTTGCACACATGATGAGCGTTTCAGGTGAAATAAAATACAACTGAAAAGTTTGTCGGTAACTAGATGTTTTACACGCATAATGGCAACGACTATTCGTTTGAACAAATTTCCGACCAAGGGCGTATTTAGAAAAGTTTGTTATGGGGGTAAATCGGTTAAGCAGTACCTATAGGTGAAAATCTCAAAAAAATGTTTGAACCAACGCCCAAATTTGATGAATAACTTATAATAAATACTAGCCAGTCATATCAATAGAAGTGCTTAAGAATTAATTTTTGGAAAAATTGATTTTTCTTGTATTATGATTTTTAATTTATCAATCCCCCCTCATGAATAATACGCCCTTGCCTCTGTAATGACGTCAACGGCGTCGTAAGAGCCAATTGAGGCGCAGCCAATTTTAACCAACTTTACAATATTGTTGTAATGGCTTTTTTCAGTGCTAGAAAAAATCCAATTGAACGGCATTCTGTTTGAAGCAATTATTTTTAATAGAAAAGTTATACAGGGTGTTATAGACAAAAAAAATCCCTAAAGTGCCCTTTAACGGAGATACAGAAGTATTAATCAGAAATAGCCTACCAGATGAATAATACATGTAGACCTCAGGATGTTCTGTTAAGTCCTACAAGTTCTGGTTTCTGAAAATACTTTTAGGGTTGTTCTTGGCAGATTAGGATCTCTAAAAACCTCCATCAACTAGTCCCCTTTTACGGTACCTAATTTTATAGCTAACAAGCTCGTATCCGCGGTTTTGCTCGCAGTCACCTATTATATATTTCATCATATAATAATAAGAAACCCGAAAATTTATAACAAACATGTACACTATGCTGGAAAAAGTAGCATCTTTATAAAATATATAGCGACATTGTATATACCCCCAAAATATAGCCTTATCCGTAACAGTATTTAAATAAATAAATGTCTTTACTGCTTGTAACCTGTAGTAAAGTTTAACAACAAATGCGCAACAAAGAAGGGTAAAGCTCGACATGAACATTGAACATGTTTCCATGTACATTCGTACATTCTGGTTTTATACTTAACCCTATTTCTGAAATTTGTTGAGTCATTACCGTGTTTTTAGTTTAAGTTGGTTTACGTTAGTTTCTATTTACATTTCTTTGCAGTCCCGTATAAGACGGAGAACCTTTTTCGCACAATAAATATTACTTATAGCTGCAGAAGCAGCTCTAAACGTTCTACTGGAGTTGATAGAAGTCTCGTTCTGGATACAGAGGGAGGCCATGGCGGCGTACATGGGAATGGCGGAGAAGAGAAGCTGGATAGCACAACAAGGGAGCGGTCACAGGGAGATCGCAAAAACACCGCGGTGGGCAATTCCTATACTCTCCTGCACCGGAGCCTTCAAAGAGCACCTTATACTGAACAGAAACTTTAAGGTAGATATCCCCACGAGGGATGAAGCAGGAAATAGACCCCAACTCGAAGGGATGGCTTGTAAGAACAAGTTTTATAGAAACTTGTTATTTTATTTTTTCATCTTCTATTTGAATCCAAGAGATTTCCTACATTTTTCCTGACACCTTTTATGACAGTTATTAGAGAATTCCATGCGATATGGCCTGATGTTCCTCTCACGGATTTAGAACTATTTTAGTAATTGGATATGGCATTTAAAAAACTGTAATAAAATTCATGAGAACTGGTAGTGTTTGGAAAAAAAAGGGGAGAAGAAAATCCGAGCATTCCCCATCGTAACATTTGCATTAGGATAGCTTAGTTCAAAACATCAATCAGCAACAAACAACGTGTTTTTGTATGCAACGATTTTGCATTACACACTGCAATGATCCTTTCGCAGGTGCATCTACGGAAACCTTGCGACGTTTACTTCCTCTAAATGATCACGCTTGGTCATCTTTCCAGACAGGTGGTCAGGAATCAAGTGATACCAGAATTTAAATGTCCTTAATAAATTAATTAAAGAAGACAAAGGTAGCACATAAAACTACTGAAACAAAATCAGCACATAAAAACTTTACAAAACACAAGAATATAATAATACATTAATAATAATAAAATATTCCAGTCAATGTTAATAACAACAAGACAGATTCGAATAAAACCAAATACTTGGGTTTTATGCTGGAATGCTTAGAGCAAGAAAAAACGAGAAAACTAGGTCACAGTTATGCAAAAATATACTAGTTAATTGGTAGAAACTATAGATAGTGAGGTTCCACTATAAGAGCGAGCACTCAAACCTGTATGGATCTAAAGAACTGTAGAGCGACTCCAAAGCAAGCAGCATAAGCATTATCAAGTATTTCAAGAAAAAAACATTAAGGAACGTTGTTGATGCACCTCATATTCCTTCATCGGGACTGGAATCACTTCCTCAACGTCGAGGCCATCGAACTTCTTGACAACACTGGCATAGTGTGCAGACAAGACAGAGTGGTAAGAAGTAATAAGTATAAGTGAAAGGTACTAAATAATGTTTTTTAGAACTATTTTAGTAATTTTTGTTCGAATAAAAGTATTTTGTATTTGTGTTTTATATTAACAATACCTACCTTTTTAGTCGCGGTTCATCAAAGCTAAGTTTTCCTGGTTGCTTGTATACAACAAAGATATATCTATGAATTCCAGTGCCTTCAGGTGGGCCAGATCCAATAAATGCCGACAAAGTTTCTCCTTTGGATACGTCGTTTCCAGGAATGTTACCAACAAGCCAGTGATGCCATTCAGAGTATGGCTCATCGCGATGATGGTTGTCTGGATCTAGAATACGATTTTTTTATTATTTAAAAAATCTCGGTATAAACTTTGGATTAACAAAAGATCACTAAATTATAATAATTTTACTAGACATCAAGTAATTAAACAGCCTGAAACAATTAATTTAAATTTTATTTATAGATTTAAAAAGAGACAAAAAAGAGACAAAAAATTATAAATATATCTTTTGGGAAGACTCTGTGAATATTTTAAGTGCCGCGAACGGAATTACCGTAATTTAAAAAATGTCATTTTTAAAATGGAAAAAAATCCTGCTTTTTTTTCTTTAAGTTACAAATTATAATTACAATAAATAAATTCGCTTTTATTTTAACTCAAAATAGATAGATCGTATTAAGACATAATGTATGTAGTAAGATTTTACTGGTTTTTCAAAATAATTAATTGCAGCTTTTTGAATTGTTTGTACAAAACTTTTAGCAGCACGCGCAGCGACTTATTCCACGACTTTCAGTACCCATTATGAATTAAAAAATAATAAACACAAATTCAATAATTTCCCCAATTCCTGCTCTGTGTAAACGATGTTCGCGCAACAATCTGCTTAGCGAGACTGGCGGTCTGCAGTCTGCATCGGAGAAAATGGCGAATCGGTAGCTGAGGATGCTGTCCGCACACTTTTATTATTATGCTAAGTACGCCTGCTGGTCTCTTTATGCAGTGTTATAGATCTAGTCCAATAACATAAAAAGCTAACTTTGTACGTTCTATGTTCCTTGCTTTCATTCTACAAAATACGATCATCTACTTAAAATAAAAATGTAATGTATATATTTTTTGTTAAATTCTCCCTTATTTTTCTGAAATGTTATAAATATTTTCCCATTTTTGTAAATACAGAATTATTTGCGTGATTCAACACGAAATATTATAACCAAGTACCAATATTATTAGATTTTAGAATACTGTTTTTTCAGGATGGATTGGACCTGTTACCATAGTTACCTATCGCTTCACTAAAGAAGAAGATCAGTGGCGGCTCGCGGATTGGCAGCCTGGGTCGACAGTTCGGCAAATTATATTATATTACATAAAAATAGAGTTATGTAATTCATCATAAAAAATTTTTTTCAGATTTCTAATTTTTTTTTATTTAAACTATTCGCTAACTAAAAATTAATTACCATAAGAAAACTAACCTGCCTGTAAATTAGTTCTATACGGCGACTTTCAGATGTTTCGAAATAGTGAATAAGGGCATCATGAAATTCAGATGTTCTTTGTAGTTTTTTTAGAATTTTTTTTTATTTAACAATAATAATTGTGCCAAACTTGACGTTCGTTCCTAGCTAATTGTATTAGAACGAGAATAGGTTTTAACGCGTTTTAGACACGAAGATCCTCGCTCATTTGACACAGATAATATGGGTGAGAATAACAATAACAAAGTCAAATAGGTAAATGTTTTGTTTACAAAATATATTAAATTTTAGTTGACTGTGTAGGTATGCTCCTTTAAAATATCATACTTTTAAAGAACCCGAAACAGTTTGCACCACGGATTTTCATTTTTTCCTTTTTAATTGGAAGATAAATTTGAGGACCAAAAGAACAGTTTAATTTTGGTTTGACTCCCCCGTAAGCCATGCATATTTTTAATACCTACCAATTTTCTGAAAATAACCTACTACTTTTCTTGTCTTCCGTATTAATTAAATCTAACATTTTAGGGGTCGGACAACCATCGTTTTTAATTATAATTTGTTCATCGAGTGACCAAAATCAACATTTTAAACTTAAAATAGGTATAATGAATAAGATCACTTTTTACTTCAGTCTAAACTTAGATTTCCATGTCACTGCGTGTACCCTTAATTTGATCGGAATGTTTAAGCAAGATATTTTATTTAAATTTTAAAACACTTTTGTAGGTACTAGAGGTCCTTACCGTAAAAAAATCCAATTGAAAGTTTTGTTTTACAACAGATAACACATACTCTACCATATTTTGCCAAACAACTATCGTCGCATTGTTTCGGTTATATCAAAAGTTATGGAGAAGGCTATCAACGTAAAATTATTAAAGTACCTGGAAGGCTTTAACATTACTAGTGACCGCCAGTATGGATTCCGTAAGTCTAGGTCAGCCGGAGACCTTCTCGATTATGTTACTCACGTTTGGAGCAATGCAATAGAACATCATGATCCCGGGCGGTAGCACTAGACATTTCCAAGGCTTTTAATCAAGTATGGCATAAGGAAGGGGCTCCTTACTAAATTGAGAGCATACAGAATGCCTGTTCAATTTTGGTCATAAGTTCAGGTTAGCCCAGGTTGGCTGTCGAGCTTGCTTAAAGGCCGTTCCGTGCGAGTGGCAATGGACGAATTTCTTTCAGACACATTTAACATCAACGCAGAAGTCCCACAAGGTTCTATAATTGTCGCCCGACCTCGTGTTACTATATACATTAACGATCTTTTGAAAACAACTAAAAATCCTATAAATAGCTTCGCCGATGATAGCACACTTGTTTCATCTCTGCTCGGTGACATGGCCGGAAGAAATTCCGACGAAGGCACGCCAAAGAAAAATCGCGAAATTAAGTGTAATCATTGTAAAAAAAAAAGTAGTGCTGGTTCCAACTAAGTGTAAAAAGTGCCAGAATTGGTTTCACCCCAAATGTTTGCTTCAAGCAGCTGAACAAAAGTCTGCAATCTGCCAACATGTCTCTGACGAGATTTTCAACCTTGAAATGGATAGCAATTATATTGAAGAAATTGAAGAGTTAAAGAAGAAAACTAAGAAGATAGAAGCCGATTATGGTTCCTTGGAGGCCAACTATAAGACTTTGCAAGGTAAAGTGGCTCTATTGGAGGATTTTCTTGCAAAAAAGTCCGAAGATCGTAGGGAAATTCCACAAGGACAAAGGGAAATCCCGCAAGACATGGCAACACCGCAAAAACGTCAACCAGTGGATCTGAAGCAAGACTCCAACCTTGTGACGTCTGCTGAAATGGATGGCGCATCATCACCTTGGTTGAAACCAAATTCTACTATCGAGGCACCGGACCACTATATTCTCTGTGACGAGGCAGTGGGCCAACCGGTTGTTAATGAGTCTCAACAACTGACAGATCATAAAGAAAAAAAAAGAGAAGACTCCTAACCACACTTCCTGGAAAACTGTCGTAAACAAACGAAATTCTGGGATAACTAACAAAATTTCCGAAAATAAAGCTGTGGCTAACAGAAAAGATATGGAGATACATCCACAAGAACAAAATGTCTCTAATAACTGTGCAAAAAAGAGACCAACACCCATAAGAGGAAGCCGAGAGCCGAGTTCTCAAAACATCGTTACAAGAACAAACAACAAAATTTTTTTCCTATCAGGCTTTAAGCCAGAAACTACCCCTAAACAGGTCCAAGAATACATAAAGGCTAATCTAAATATCACTGGCTACTGCCAAAAGTTAAGAACCAAAAAAGACTACATAAAAATAGTTTTAAAGTTGCTGCAGAAGAAGGTTGCACAGACCTATTTCTCACCCCTGATTTGTGGGAAAAAGGCATATAATATCCGACGAATCACATAACCTATGAGGAGGATACCACAATTCAAAGTCAAGCAGAGCAGGGTTGTGTTCAATCAGCTGAAGAACACCTAATGTAAGGTCATTGAGAAGCAAAGTTGGTCAAATAGAAACTTCTCTTGATGACAAAAATATAAGCATTGTCTGCTTGTCGGAACATTGGTTATGCGAGGAAGAGCTACAAAATGCACATATTGCTGACTGTCCATGCACGGCATTCTCATCTAGAAAGCAGTACCTTGGAGGCGGCATAGCTATATTCAGTAAGACAAACCTGGAGATACAACCAGTGATTTTTATCTTAGATTTTAATGTTGAAAAATGTATTGAAATGTCCTGTATTCATGTTGAGAGTTTAAATTTTTATGTTTTATCTATTTATAGGTCTCCGTCAGGTAGTTTTGACACCTTCTTAACTGTGCTAGAAGATCTCCTTCATGGCTGGGGTATAAATAAGAACCTGGTGCTGGCTGGGGATTTCAATGTGCACTTTGATACCAATGAACGAGAGGCAGTCCTCCTATGTGACCTGCTTGGTGGTTTTGGTTTCGTAAAAACTATGAATAGGCCAACTAGGGTGAATTCTTGTATTGACTATTTCCCTCATATACTGTAACTACAATGCGCTTTTCACTTGATTTTCGGTGAAAATTAGCCCTTGGTCGCGATTGAGCTGAAAATTGCACTCTTCTGGTTTTTCATTGTTGGTTACCTACGAGAATAACCGTCACTGTCACAACAAGTTGAAATTTCTGCTTTGACAATTTCGCGTCAATTTATCAAAATGATGAGTTTTTCATTCAGGAAATAGTCTAAAAAATATATTTCGTGCATGTAAAATGGCTTGATAATCATGCACTCAGATTTGTTGCCCTAAAGAAACAGCTTTCATGCATTTTTATTGTTATTTACCTAAAAAAGTGCCCTCCCTTCGGTCGGGCACTTTTTGGTAAATGACAATAAAAATGCATTCAAGCTGTTTCTAGGGCAACAAACCTTCATGCATGATTTTCAGCAATTTTACATGCACTTAACATATTACTATTGACAATATATTTTTAAATTTTTCTTTAGAACAGGTGTCTGCTGAGAACACTGAAACTGATTTCTCTGATCATGCCTCACAACTCATTCAGTTTAGTATAACAAAACAAAAATCAACTTTTAAGCGGGAAAATAGGTTCTGCAGCCCAGTTACACACCGGGGCATGGTTCTCTTTTATAATTTCATAGAAAACTCATATTTTGAATTTATTGCCGATCCTAACTCTAACGTTAATCAAAAATTTTCTCAGTTTATCCAGATCCTGGAATCATCATATAAGAAAGCGTTTCCTATGAAACAAATTCGCATACGATCAGATCAGCCAGGTAACACCTTCTGGTTTAATGATGATTTAAGGGAAATGAGGGGGCATCTACAGTTTTTGGGAGAAATAAGTACGCAGTATAATCAGCCTGAAAATGTACGAGAGTATAAAGAATTTAAGAAAACCTATAAAAGGGCAATAAAAGATGCAAGGGTGAGTGCAAATAATAGGGCCATTAATTCTGCAAGGAATCCAACAAAAACGATGTGAAACATTATTAAAAAACATCGTAAATCATGCAGTAAAGATCAAACTTCCCCCAAAATATCGGCTGATAGTTTTCAGAATTTTTTTATTAATATAGCCACTACCTTAATAAAGGATATACCTAATAATCGAACTAACCCTTTACGAAATTTCGAAAACATTGTTCCACCTGCTGATTACTTTTCATTCACTGATGTTACCTATAATGAAATAAGAGATATGATTTCACATCTCAAGAATAAAACTAGCCATGACATTCTCAGTGTAAATCTTGTAAAGTCTATAAAAAATCTCATAATAATCCCACTAACAAAACTCGTTAATCTATGCTTTGGAGAAAATACTTTTCCAGGTCTCTTAAAAAAAGCCATGGTCATGCCAATCTTTAAAAATGGTGATAAAAATAATGTATCCAACTACAGACCAATCAGCCTTCTGCCGATAATATCCAAGGAAGTAGAGAAGTGTATGGCTGTGAGATTGGTGGATTATTTTGAGAATAATGGTTGTTTTGCAGAATGCCAATTTGGCTTTCGCAGAGAAAGGAGTACAGTTCTGAGAATACTTGATCTGGTTGACCGAGTAATGGAGTCCTTTGAGGCACTAAAGTATGATGCGGTGCTTTTCTGTGACTTGAGCAAAGCGTTCGACTGTGTGACCCATGACATTCTCTTGCAGAAACTAAAATTGCACACTACACACTCTTCGCGGATTACGCTCATAGGCATCGATAGTTACGATGTCTATGATTACACTACACTCTCTGTCTCGGCAGGTTCCCTGGATGAAGCGGGGAGGGGGCTATGGGATGCACAGTTGAGCGCTGCTCAGTGGTTTGGTGCAAATAGGCTGCTTCTGAACCAGAACAAAGTAATCTTCTCGCTGCGAGATTTGAGGCACGTGACTGACAACGAGACACATGTAAAATTCCTGGATGTCTTTGTAGATCCCGAACTAAAATGGATTATCCACATAGTCAATTGTTTGCGCTTCGACGCCTGACTGAGTGTGTTTCTGGAACGGTTTTAAGGGCGGCCTACTTTGCTCTATTTCATTCCACCTTGTCCTATGCTCTGCTGATCTGGGGACATGCGGCTTAGACTGGTCCTGTTTTTGGATTGCAGCGGAAGGCTGTGCGGGTTGTGGCGGTACTAGGATTTAGGGAGGATTGCAGGCAAACCTTCGTGAGCCCAACGATTCTGACTCTTCCGTCCCAATACATCTTGGACAGACTGATGCACATTAAAAAAAATCTTGGGAACTACAGAGTGGGCGGTGAAGTCCACAGCCATGAAACTAGGGGAAGTAATAACTTAGTTCCGGCATATTGCCGATTGAAAAGGGGTCAAACTGGCTCTAGGTATTGGGGCATAAGATTTTTTAATTGTTTACCTGGGAACATAAGGGTACTAACCGAAGTTCAATTCAGAAACACAGTTAAAGGAATTTTGTTGCAAAGAGCTTTTTATTCATTTGATGAATTTTTAAATTGTGATTTTGTTAAGTGACAATGTTAAGTTGATTTTGATTTTGATCTTCTTCTTTAGATGCTCGAACATCGACTGCCAATGCACATCTCTATAGGCAGCAAGAGGTCTCATATCTCATAAAAGACCTAAAAGAAGTTCTGTCTTGGGATGACTAAGTACAATTCAACGCTACCCAGGCGGCAGTTTTCTGTAAAAAAGTTAATGTTGAAGAACCGTATATAGTCATGGCGGGACACTCGATTTCCTTGGCTTCATGAATTCATTTATTGGTCGTCAATTTGAATAATCATATGTCTTGGCATAGTCACGTTGCGGCCATTGCTACGGCAGCCTCGCAGAAACTTGGAATACTTTACCGAACTAAGAACCTCTATACACCCCAACAACTTTTGATGCTCTATAAAGCACAAATTCGACCATCGCTGGAGTACTGTTCGCATATTTAGGGCTGTGCTTCTAAACATACCGTGATATTGCTCGATTATATTCAAAGAAGAGCTATTCACTTGATCGGTTACGATAATCTGACCAACAACCTGGAAAGCCTTGAACATCGAAGATTTGGTTGGCGATTTGAGTTTATTTTAAAAATATTCTCATGACAGGTTAGTTACACAGAGCGGTGCATGGTAGAAATACAAGACGAGGCACTGCAGCCCACCCGCGCGCGGTTCAGCATAGTGTCCCTCGAATAACACTGTTTAAAAATTCTTTCATCCGGAGAACGTCATCACTCTGGAACGACCTCCCTGAGGCCGTATTCCCCAGGGAGTATTTTCTCCAACGATTCAAGACCAACGTGAATCGTTTCTTGCGCACACGCACCGCTCGCAGAGCGCCATAAAGGATTAATCCTGCAGTGCTGTCGCTTATCACAAAAAATATGTATACTAATTTACTCCCGTTCTTTCAAGAATAATCACGAAAAACTTCCAAAACAACACATCGCTACAAAATATTTCCGCCTGATAATAAGTAGGTATAAGATATATAACCTTAACCTCAGTTTAGATTTAGCGGCAAACGAATTTGCCGACCCTGTAGTTTTAATTTGGACACAAAATACTATGACTATGACTATGACCTCCGGGGTTACAAGGGCAATTTAAAAAGTGAAGTAGTTATTTACTGGCAGTTTGCGAATCATTAAAAATGTAAATAAATAATATAATACTGTCTGATGCCTGCTTGACACTATTTCGGTACTGCCAACCCTGTCGCCCCTGAAAAGCCGCCACTGAAAAAAATAAAGTGGAAAATTATTTTTCGATTTTACTAGCTGTTAAAATAGCATTGTAGATACTCGTATAATATTTTATTGATAACAAGCCGAAAGACATTTATTATTCACGAATAAATTGTCCATTGCAGAATGATGTTGCAGTAATTCTTTATTTACAATCATTTTAATTGAAAAGTTATTCAAAATATAAAAACAAAACAAACGTGAAATTAAGTAATTTATAGCAATTTAGAGTTTATCGTAAATTGTTAATATGTTAGAACATCAAAATACATAAGTGATAACATTTTAATTATTACTTTATTACACATATAATTATCATGGTGGGCTTACCGGTAAAAATAAGTGTATAGTAAGCGGTAGGATCGGCCTTCCAATTTAGTTTCGGCACATCTTTTACTTGAGTAGGGGTTAATTCATTGCCAAGACTAACTTTGACTCCACTCGGATAAGATATCTAAAAAAGAAATGCAAGCATTGTATGTTGCACACCAAACATAATATGCTAATGTGTTTTTTCTGTTTCCATTTTTCCTATTAAAAAGTAACTTAAAATATTTTCTGATGCAATAATAATATTTAGCCCTGATAAAACTTTAAATCAATAAACGAAAACTTTGGCAAGCATTTATTGTCCTGTCTTGCTCATCTACATTATCATTGAACACCAAGACAGCTTAACATTAAAATAAATTAATAAATAAAATTCATTGCTGATATTAACCTGACTGAAAATTCCACATTCTTTTGCCAAAAACAAAAATCCCTGTTAATTGGTGTTATTCCCTACATCTCACCACATGCTTTTAACAAAAGTCTAACCCATATACAGTGTGTGTATAAAGTTTGGAAACGGCTTAATAACATCACAATTTATTGACCGATTTAAATCAAATTTGGTACAGTTATGTAAGAGGATCTGACGCACCAAATGACGATATTGGCGTTATTGCCAGCTTTTTAGTTTGTCTGGAATTCGAACGAATTTTATATTTCAAATGTAACACCCTGTATATTTTTTTTTTATTTATTAATAAACAAAATACCAGTTCACTTTTGATGTAAAGTCATAAAAGCTGTAATTTTTACATACAAAAATGTCTTTAACTAAAAGTGAAAGAATTACAATTCTTATGAAGAGAGGATATGGCGATAAGGTCTTACGAAGAGGTTAAAAGTCTATTTAATGACGCATTTCCAAACTGAAATCCAATTTCAAAAGCAACTATTCTAGAAACTGTCCGACGGTTCGAAGAAACTGGAAATCGTGGAGGTAGGCGACGATCAGGACGACCAGCAGTAGTAGATGAAGAGAAAAAATTTTACAACATGTTGTTGAAACCCCTGTTTCTTCATTAAGAAAAATTTTTCAAGTAAGTGACGTCTGGTTCAAATTTGTCCATAATGTTTTAATAAAACATAAATATCACCCTTTCAAAATACATGTAGTTCAAAAGTTATCAGAATATGATTATGAGCGAATAATTGAATTTTGTGATATTATGATGTCAAGGTTTGACCAAAATAACCAGTTTTTCAAATTTGTAGTATTTTCGGACGGAGCAACATTTATGTTAAATGGTAAAGTCAATAGACACAACTGTAGGTTTGGACAAATGAAAATCCCCACTGGATAAGAGAAGGTCATACACAACGCCCTGGAACATTGAATGTGTGGGCTGGGCTACTGGTCGGTCAATTTTTTATTGATGGAAATTTGACATCACAACTTTTCCTTCAGCTCTTGGAAACGCAAATAATGCCTACTATGCGAAATGTGATGGGCCCAAATTATGCAAGTACATTCTTCCAACAGGACGGAGCTCCTCCCCATTTTGGTCGAAACGTGCGCGAATCTTTGAACAACCCTTCTCCGAAAAGGTGGATCGGTAGTGGGGGTACAATCGAGTGGCCACCTAGGTCCCCTGATTTGTCGCCTAACGACTACTTTTTATAGGGACACTTGAAGAACAGAGTTTATACCACAAAACCTCAAGATTTGGCCGATTTGCAGCGTCGAATTTTGGACAAATTTGAATTAATAACGCCAGAAATGATTTACAACACAATTGAAAAATTTTATTTTCAATTAGCCCACTGTCAAGCTGTACAGGGAAAACAGTTTGAACATTTAATATAAAAAATGTATTTTTTCTAAATTGTACTGGTAATTTCGAAAACTACTGATATTAGGAACCAAAGTATGTTATACCAAAAGTGTAACTAATTTAAAGTAAAACTGAAAATGAAAAAATATACAGGGTGTTACATTTAAAAACATAAAATTCATTTGAATTCCAGACAAACTAAAAAGCTGACAACAACGCCAATATAGTCATTCGGTGCGTCAGATCCTCTTACA
Source organism: Polydrusus tereticollis (assembly GCA_963920685.1). Taxonomy (NCBI): domain Eukaryota; kingdom Metazoa; phylum Arthropoda; class Insecta; order Coleoptera; family Curculionidae; genus Polydrusus; species Polydrusus tereticollis. The sequence continues at coordinate 66,188,585 of OY987329.1, forward strand.
TAACTGTACCAAATTTGGTTTAAATCGGCCAACAAATTGTGATGTTATTAAGCCGTTTCCAGACTTTATACGCACACTGAATGCAGAATTGGTGCACGAAACATTAGAGGAGCACACATGCGTTGCTCTTCGATGAATTAAACCAGAAAACTGTTGGATGGATAATCTAACCTAACTTAACTGAACCTGAAATTAAGAGAGTAATAAATGAGGGCAAGTGACCATTCCATTGGAGTACCTGTCCTGTCTACATATTTAATAGTAACTCTTAGAAGTATTATAATATAGTCTTAATTATAAAGGTACCGGATAATGTTATGCCAAGTAAGAACCTGTATTATCATCAGTGCTTGCAGCATATTATGCGCCTATAGTTTGTAGTAATGTTAAAAATGGAAAGCCTTTCGGGATTAATTTCATTTAAACATGCACTAAATTTGCATTATCTTTCAATGAAAAATTAATTGTACTTAACGTATTTAATGCACTTAAACACCAAAATATTGCAAAAAGTGCCGATGGAGGTATGTTCAAAGGTGACCGGAATTGGAAAATCTACCATCTACAGACGTGTGGGAAATAGTGGAACCGTTAATCAATCAAAACCATCGTCAGGAAGACATTATAAGAAGGACAGTACATTCATTCTATCATTCTAATTCATAAACGAATTTGCTACTTACTAGATACAATTTTATTTGCAATAAAAGAAGATATTCTTATAATAAAAAGAGATTAGCTTTGGAAAATTCTACGGGAATTGAATTTTAGATGGGAAAACGGAATCGAAAGTCTCAATTAATCGAAAAAGATGAAATTTAATGTTGGTAGTAAGATTATTTACTAAAAATAAAAATAGGAAAATGTACTATTTGGACGAAACGTGGCTAAACGAAGGTTATGCAGTTGGAAAAATATGGTAGGATAAGAATGTAACCTCGTCTCGTCGAGCGGTTTTAGATGGATTTTAGATGGAATTTAGATTAGATCAATAGGAATAAAAGTGCCCTTCAGAAAAGGAAATCGCCTAATTATGGCCCATATCCGTATCATAGATGGCTTTTTGAAAGATGGTTTATTAACACTTCAGATTGTTCACAGGGGTCACATCACTACGAAGATATGAATGCTGAAGTCTTTGAAGACTGTTTTGAGGAAATGATTAAGTTTATTCCAACGAGATTCGTTGTTGTTTTTGACAATACTCCATACTATTCAAGAAGTTGTGAAGAGTTGCCTAAAAGCAATTCAGTGACTTTTAAACAAACAAATACCATTTGAAGACGATATGGTGAAAAAAAGGCTACTAACAATTATGACGACACACAAACATCGCTTTGTAAAATATGCTGTTAAAGAAATGGCAAAAAAACGGAATATTACAGCACTTCGACTATCTCTCTACCATTGCGACCTAAACCCTGTAGAATTAATAAGGGCTCAAGTGAAAGATTCTGTAACTAGAAAAATACCACATATAAATTAAACGTTCAGAAATATTTTGAGGGAGCACTTTAAGGAAATCAATGCTGAGAAGTGGTGAAAATGTATTGACACGTAGTTAAGGAAGAGCCGAAAATGTGGAAATTAATTTCATCAATTTAATTGAAGAAACCGTCCAGCCAGTTGTTATTAATTTAGAGGCAGACGACAGTTTATCAGATTTTTCCATTTATGATGACAATATTCAATTAATTAAACTGGTATGTTGTTTTATGGTTTGTAATCATTTATGAAATATTGTTAAAATTTATACTTAATCAATTGAATTAACCTTATAAATATTAGTAAACATAAAAAATATAAAAATAAATTTTAAATGTGCTTATATAAATAAAAATATTCTGCCGACAATCTCCAGTTGTTTTGCATTTAATGCATATTATAGAGAAATTGCCACCTTATGAGTGTTTTGCATATAATTAATTAGGATTTATTATTCTCACAATCTCAAACAGAATATAACTCTAAACATTTTTTGAAAGAAATAAAATGATTTGAAAAACCAAGCTATTTAATGCAGGAAATCTCTGATATTGTGCTAATAAATGAAATTGATCACAGTGTTGCCAAACTTTACAAAATATCGTACGTAGATTCGACTTACATCAAAGAAAAGCTGTTAACCTGTTTCCAATTCGCCTTTAAAAGAAATTTGTTTAAATATCGTAATTAAATGAGACCCACATAAAGGAAAAAGTGGTAACCAATTTTCCATTCGCAGTTTTGTTCGGACCCAAAAAGAGGCTCTCATCTCTAAATCAATATGGCAACGTCGGATTGTCACCGCTGGAATCTCAAGAATTTGACAAGACTGACAGACGGATCAATATTGGAAACGTATACGAATTAATTTTAATTAAAGAAATAAACAATTTTCCCATGATAAAATGTAATATATAATGATATACAGTGTCACCATTAAACTCTGCACCATACGGAACTTTTTATTATTAATGAGGTTAGTTCAAATTAAATAACGGCAATCGTTTTTGCTTCAAATTAGACTAAAAATTATATATTCAATTGTCACCATCTGTCATTCGGTATCTGTCAAAAACAACATTTTGGTCAAAAAATGCTGAAAAATGGCATTGTTTAACCGAATCTCAAAAATGTTATTAGAAAAAGTTGTTTCTGGTATAATTTTAGGCATATGTATGTACAAAGTTTCAGATGTCTAGCGCAAAGTTAAGTTTTTTGCCATTTTTTCGAATTAACATGTTTTTTTATAATGTAAGTTGACTTAATGGATATTAAACTATTTGCTTATACCATAGATACTCAATATGTTATTCAGGTTGTATGCTTATTTTTTTTACTAGAATGCCTTTTTTTTTCGAAATATAAAATTAGAGGCAAAAAAATTTGACACGGGTGGTGCAAAGTTATCATAATTTAACAATTTTAACAGATAGACGTCAGATGTTTTTCAAACGACAAATACATCTAAATATTTGAAAAAAATATTATTTTATACTAAATATAATTTAATATAAACTAACATTATTATTCAAAGGAACAAAAAATTTCCCATTGTTGTGTATTACAAGCAGTCGTCCGTCTATAAACGTCTTTGACAGCATTTTGTAAAAAACTTTGTTTTATATCGGCACAACACTGTCTGATCGTTTATTCCAAATGCTCAATATTTCTAAACGGTGAATTTTTATAAACTTTCTGTTTAAGATAACCCCACAGCAAGAAGTCTAGTGATGTTATGTCAGGCGATCTGGGTGGACAGTAACATTCTCTATCACGCCCTATAACTCTGTTTTGAAATGATTGGTTTATGCGTTCTTTCACTGCTGCCGTTTGATGTATGGGTGCACCATCAAGCTGCTACCATAGGTTATGTCTATTGTGTAAGGACATGTTATCCAAAACTTCGGCAATCTCATTATCAAGAAAAGTCAGGTACCTTACACTAGTTAAGTTTACTCTAAAGAAGTATGGTCCAATAAGCTGATCTTTCAGAATCCCACACCACACATTGGTTTTAAAATGATACTGGTCGCGACAATCAATTGTGAAGTTGGGATATTCTTGGGACCACCATCGGCAATTTTATGAGCTCACGGTACCATTCGAAGAGAAAGTGGCTTCATCTGTCCATAAGATCTTGTATGGAAAAAAATATTCCCCTCGTATTGACACTGATACCAAAACGAAAAATTTAGATGGATATCAAAATCGCGTTCTTTCAATGTGTTTATAAACTTGGGTTTATATGGCCGAAATCGATTTTTCTGAAGAATTCTTCTAACACTTTCCCTCTTGTACCCTGTTGAATGACTTATCTTGGTTATACTAGTTTGACCGTGGTCAATAACACTTAAGCAAACATTAAATTGTGCTTCTTCATCGTATTTACTTGCTGCGTGAGTTTTTTTAAAATTATTTTGAACAGATCCAGTTTCTCTAAACTTTGACATTATTCTTGAAACGGTGCTATGCTGCAAATTTCTTTCTGGATGCCTCTCATTAAAAATGTCAGATATTTGCCGGTGAGGCACATTTTCTCCACAAATTAAGATTTTTTAATTAATTACTTTGAATGGACAACATTGTTGATAACAGTGAAAACTATAACTTGCGAAAATATGACATTTCTTTTATTTATTCGGCACTCTAATTCCTTTTTTTTTTTCATAGCCCACTTATAAAATTCGAAATTGCCTTGATATTTTATTGCAGATAACAAGAAAATGCGTTTAAATTGTGAACTAATCTGATATCTGCAAATTTTATTATAAGTTTTTTTAACTTTGTACGTGTATTTACTATAAGAAAAAATGGAACATCTGACGTCTATCTGCTAAAATTGCAAATTATGATAACTTTGCACCACCCGTGTCAAATTTTTTTGCCTCTGATTTTATATTTCGAAAAAAAAATAGCATTCTAGTAAAAAATAAGCATACATAAAATATTGAGTATGGTATAAGCAAATAGTTTAATATCCATTAAGTCACCTTACATTATAAAAAGACATGTTAATTCGAAAAAGTGTCAAAAAATTGAACTTTGCGCTAGACATCTGAAACTTTGTATAAAATAATACCAGAAACAACTTTTTCTAATAACATTTTTTGGAATTCGGTTAAAGAATGCCATTTTCAGCATTTTTTGACAAAAATGTAATTTTTAACAGATACCGATTGACAGATGGTGACAACTGAATATATAATTTTTAGTCTAATTTGAAGCAAAAACGATTGCCCTTATTTAATTTGAACTAACCTCATTAATAATAAAAAGTACCAGATGGTGCGGAGATTAATGGTGACACTGTACATATACAGGGTCGTTGGTATGTATGGAAACGGTCGATTATTTCTTAAAGTAAAACAGCTAGCAAAAAATATTTAAGACAAAAGTTTTAGGGTTTTTTAAAGTCTATTAGAATTTAAAAAAAATAAGTATACAGGGTGAGTCGAAAAGCCGTAGAGAAACAAAGTTACTTTTTTTAATGGAACACCCTATATCTTAGAGTATTTTTGGATTCTACATAAAATTACAATTATTTTTTTAATAATTGTATTATAAGTCTAAACCTAATAGTTTCCGAGATAGCGACTTTTGAAAAATTACATTTTTTAAATTTGATAGATTCTAGCTTCCTAATGTTGTGCCATAGAACGAAATAGCTTCCATGTCCCTATCTTACTTTTTTATTATATTCCCAAAAAATTTAACTTCCGGTTAAACCGGAAGTACTATATTTCCGGCTTTTGAGTTACATCCGGTTTAATCGGAAGTTGACACCAGTAGGAAGATAATAAAAAACTAAGATAGGGATATGTAAACCGTTTTACTCTAAGACGTACCGTTAGAAAGCTAGAGGCAGTCAAAGTTCAAAAATGTAATTTTTCAATAGTCGATATATCGGAAACTATTAGGTTTGGCCTTATAATATTTTCATTAAAAAATAATTGTAATTTAATGCCAAATTCAAAAATATTCTAAGACAGAGGGTGATCCATTAAAAAAAGGTATCATTGGCTTCCTACGGCTTTCTGACTCATCCTGTATGCTTATTCTTTTAAAATTTCTATAGAGTTTAAAAAACCCTAAAACTTTTGTGTTAATTATTTTTTGCTAGCTGTTTTACTTCAAGAAATAATCGACCGTTTCCATACATACCAAAGACCCTGTATAATAATAATGTAATGAAGTAAATGGTAATTTGCAAATCTGTAATAACTCAGATATGCAGCATTTTTATACTATGTGAAGTGTGTAAATAAAATATGAACTAGATCTGGTGACTTTTTTTTTCTCATTTTCGATATCTCGTGCACGTGGGAAAATTGGTTTATCCAAGGATATTCTTACCTACAAGGAAATATTTCTATATCATTTTCAAAATTGTTTAATTTCATTATTTAATATTTACTCTAACCTGGTTTTCTTACACTATTGCAACGAGTTGCTCGTGATATCCGCATGTTTTGTATTGGCGCTACATATTATGCGCATAAGATGTTTCCTTGAATAAAAGGTCTATATCTATATCTTAAAAAAGCGACGATTTAAACTATTCCAGCATTTAGGTTCCATAATTGAAATGGCCACGCAAGGACCTAGTTTATTAATAAATCTTAATGAAAATGTAATTGACGGTGCGTGTTTGATTTACGAAAGTATAGAGGATCATGTTTACGCTGATATTGGAATAATGGCGCTAGTTGGAGTGTCGGAGTGGGAGAAGAACCGGGATACCGGAATTAAGAAGAATTAGTTAAAGGTTGGGTTATGTTTTAAAAGTTTCCCTATCCAGTAATATTACTTCAATTTCTTTTAAATGCATATAAATGTATATTGACAATGTGAAAAATAGGTAAAGGTATATTAACTTCAAGAAAAAGTCGAGAAATGAAATAGCCGATAACCACAGTTGTAAAAAAGTCGAATGTAATATATTAGGTATTTAATACATATGTAAGTATGTTAGCGTTAGTTTGTGTATAATGAAGACAAAAGACAATTTTTCCTTACAACATCCACAGTGGATAGTCCCCAGTATTGTTTTTTTTATGATGAAGCACAGCACTGCAGGATTAATCCTGTATGTCGCTCTGCGAGCGGTGCGTGTGCGCAGTATAGCAAGGTGTTAAACTTAATTAATTTTTTCTTTATATTTTAACAAGTTGGAGGCAAGTTTCAATCACTTAAAGAACATTGTCTTCCATTGCCAAAGTTTCGGTTTACTTTATAACCATCTACAAGGCTCTACGCGCACATAAATAAAAAAATTGAAAATTTTTATAGTACACAGTGGAGACAAAACATTCAGTGATTACAAAATACTTACGTAGGTACTAGAGATGTCAATCCCGAAAGGTTTTCTTAATCCCGGGATTTTCGAGATTTGTACGACAAATCCCGGGATTCCGGGATCTTATCCCGGAATTAGATGTACCGAAAAAAATCAGATGACATTCAAAAACTTTTATTGTATTAACTTAAATCACAAAATTTAACAAAAAAAAATCCTAATCGAACTTAAAGAAGTGTGTTGCAAATACCAACAAATAAGTTTTAGGCGTTTAGTTTTTTTAATATTACTGCGTCTAAAGTTTCATCTCTTAGCCACGAACGTATTATATTACATAAAAACCCCGCAGAAGAGAAACATCTCTCAAATTCCACGCTTGTGGGTTGAATGGTTAATAAAAATTTTAAGGCTTCTTGAAGATTACGTCCCCGACTACCACCATTTGCGTATAAATCAATTTCTTGAGTAATGATGTCTGGCAGTCGCATCTTATTACTTTTTTTTGTGTGCTTTTGTATTGACCCAGAACAATGTTGTAATGCGTTCTGCAGTTTTACCTTTGAGGGTTCATTTTCTGCTCTCAGAATTTCCGCAATTGGAGTCAGATCCTCGTCGCTGCCGTCGCTGGTTTCTCTTCCAGATGCATCTTCATTGTCTGGCCTAATTAAAAGTTTTTCTAATTCAGATTTAACTAGAGAAATATTTGATGTCCTGAAGCCATCATCTGGTTCAGAGTTTATACAGTCGGGATTTGTGAGATAACTGAGAATTTCAGAATAAATGGTTCTGCGTTGCTTAATCCTTTTTCTTAATGGGTCTTGTAGATCTGTGCTGACTGGTGTTTTAATTTTTGATAGTTCTTTTAACATGAATTTTAATGCAGCATTCGCTTTACATAAATCTATGTTGCGTCGGCATTAGGCTTCGACTGTTAATTTTATTGGCTGGAGCACTTTTACAACGCCTTCGATAGTTTGCCATTCTCAGTATAAAATTGGTAACATGTTTAGATCAATTAGGGTCTTTTTTATGGAATTCTCTCAGAGGCGTGTTTCTGGATCACATTCCAGCAACTTTAGCGTTAATTACTTTAGTTTTGAAATAGCAAATGAAGCAAATTAATATATGCATAAAAAATCGGTATTTATTCCGAGATTAACAAGTCTAATCTCGGTATTTTCGTGACAGGTTTTCCTTTCGGGATCCCGGGATCCCGGGACTCCGAGATCCCGGGTTTAACATCTCTAGTAGGAACACATAAAAAAAATCTATTGTGGTTATTTTTTTGGATAATATATAGGTAGTTCTTGTAATATTTACTTTTTCAAGATATATGCAGTAAGTATGCAGTTTTTATATTTTTGAAAAAATTATGAATTAAAGGAAAAATTAAAAGATGATTTCTTCGTAAAAAAAATGAAATGGTAAATTAATTTTAAATAAAAAAAATAACAATAAAGCAGTTTATAGAAATGAGAATTAATTAAAATATTTCAGGTAATCTCGTAGTTTAAGGTAGCCTAATTACATTGAATAACCTACCTGGTTCCATAGCTTTCTAATTATTGGGTAGATTTTTTATCTTGCCCGATTTGAAGCCAACTTGAATAATTTAAAAACATTAAAATGGCCAGCCATTTTTAAAGCATAAACACCAGTTGATGTTGCGTCCGGTTAAACCTAAAGTATTTTTGAAGGCTAGACCCTGATTAAAGATTACTAATTACCTATTCATATTTTCAGAGTCACAAGAACAGTTTTGTTGGAGAGCGGTAAACTTAAAATCCTTACCTCAAGTACTTGTTCTGGCAAAACTGGCACAACGTCAGGAACAACTCTGTGTTTTTCCATTTTGTGCGATGAAAACAAGAAGGAGGATTAACCTTTACTACTAAACTATTATCAAATTAAATTGAATTTATAATGTTTGATAAGGCTTATCGGTTATGTCATAAAAATATTTTTTATAGCGCATTCTTTGGCTTCGCGATAATGCAGTCATTTATACAAATATTGCCAATTCAAATATTAATTGCTTGCTCAAAATAGTATTTTAAGAAATGGAAAATAATTATTACATATTCTTATAAATAAAGGTCCAAGTTATTTCGGGTAGGTTCTGGGTCCAGGTTACGTCTGGAGACTTCAAGGCCAATCAATTTTATCTCTTCTTGCCGACCCGTCATTTAAAGAAAACAAATATTTGTTAGGCACAATTTCTCTGAAAATATAGATACAGACCACCCATTCCAGGAACGTTGGCAGAATTTCATTGTAAGTCAAAACATTAATTTTAAAAAACACTATTTTTGGGGCTGCCAAGGATCACTTAAATTCACAAAATGTGAAACGATCCCCTGGTGCCACAGGCGCCACCTTCTATTTAAAGATGACTCCAGTTTTTTGCGATTAATTCAGTTCCATTTTATTTTATAGCGAAACGTGACGAAGATAATATTGTTGGAAATCAAAGTCTATACAGGGTGTCCAGATAAGGATACAGAGCGGCCATATCTCGAAAACGATACATCTTACAGATTTGATAAAAAAAGCTACCATTATAAAAGTTGCCAAGAGAGAATTATTAAAAATAAATATAAGTACTGGAAACTGCCGTTAGAGGGCGTAACGGCTCATTTATATTTCATTTTTTCATTTTACGTCAATAGATGCCACTTAACCGTAAAAAAACAAATAAATAATTAAAATCAATAGATTGTTCACTACTTGTATTATTGGTATTTTTTTTCGAATCTAGCCTAATAAAGAGTAGGGAAAGCCTTTAGGACATGTTTGAAAACTGTCATTATGTCGTTATCCTTTAACGAATTTTCTTGTACAAGGTGGCCAACTAAACCAGGCAAGCCACTGTATATTGAAAAGTATTAGTCGCACAACTTCCAAAAAAAAAATTAATTAACAACTGACCATAAAAAATAGCTGGAAAATATTTTTGTTTCTAAAATAACCACCAGAGGGCGTAACAGCTATGGTCAAGTAAAAAAAGGATTTTTTACGAAATTCATCCCATGATGATATTATGAAGGTAATTGTTCCTGGTTCCCTATAATATTTGGGTTCTTTCTTCTTTTGCACTTTTCCTCTATCTCTAAAAATAAGGTGGTGGAGGAATGTTAAACATTTAAATACTAATAACTCAATTTTGGCTTGACCAAATTTAAACAGCTTGTTCTCGCTTAAGAGGTTTTTTTTGCTCTATTTGCTACAATTTAAATAATTTTTTTGTGACTTTCATTTTAACCGCTAGATAGCGCTCTTTGACAACTTACCATCTATCTTTCTTTAAATCGGAAATATTATTATTAATATAAAAAATCATTAAAAGGGGCCTCCAAGCGAATACCGGTAGGTAATCATAATCTGGTAAGTAGGCTTCGGAAACAAACATATGTATATTATATTATTGGGAAGAAACGTCAAATTATTCAATTTCAGTTTTTTTGCATTGCAATTTGAGGGTTGTATTTTCCTTTAAAAATGCCTTTTACGAACGATGAGGCAGTTGATATGATTGCCGTTTACTTTCAATGCTTTCAAAATTCAGCAATAGCTGAAATAATAGAGTATGCAGTGCGATATCCCAATTGTCATCATTATTGTAGAAGAGTTTTTTTCGGCAACCGTCCGGGAAGTACCCACTTCGCCTACGGCTCGTCCTAGAATTTTGTCAACTCGTCCAAAAAAACAGTATTTTCCGGACTTGTTACGTAATAGTATATTACATAACAATCGTATCGTAAATTTCGAAATCGTGTGTAATAGGCTTACCACTCGAGTTGTGTACTATACTTTTTCTACGACTTCATATTATTTTTTTTATAAATTAGAGCAAGTGTTACCTATTTAAACCTTAGGGAAAAAATACAATTAATAGGCTTTATTTTGCAAGAAAAAACAAACGAACAAACTTTATTGAAAATGTTATAATTTACAATGTAGGTACAGATGGAAAATAAAAACTATTTATTATTATAATTAATGGTAAAATTTTGACAATTTTTTATTATAATTGGAGCAACTGATTTCTCGATCCGATTGGTGTTCATTGTCATGATATTTGTTGGAATAAATTCTGTAGTTTCTTCCTGGTCTGGCAACTTATTAAATGTGGATGTAGATGCTGAATGATTTACGACGGAGTGCAAGATTCTGTTTGAAGTTATAGTTTTATTTAGAATGGACTCGTCTACATAGTTTTCCGCCACAGTGGAAGATTTCCAACCGCCATGTCTCTTTAAGGCCATTAAGTCACCTCCAGCGTCGACTAAAATTGTAGCGGAAGTTCTTCGGAAACAGTGACCTGTGTACAAAGCAGCATTGGGCAGTTTTAAATATTCTGCAATATTTTTTGGCACTGCTCCTAACTTATTAATACCGACTACCTGACGTGTTACTTTGCCTTTTTGAAAGTTTAAGAAAAATTGTTGAATGTTGGTGTCCTTAATAAGGTTTCGAAGTTCTATATATATAGTTTTTACATATGCCATAAAATTTTCCGGAAATTATAAAGGAACGTGGTATTTTTGTCTTCGTATCAGGAATCTTGATAATAAGAGTGTTTCCAGTGTTTTCTATATCAGTAATTTATATATTCTTTAGCTCTTGTTTTCTGCAAGCTCCAGAAATTCCAAAAATTAAAACTACTTTCATAAATAAAAAATCTTGATCCGGCGCTTCATTTAGGAATTTATTTACATCGATTGCGGTGAGTATCTTGGATTTTTGACTCTTATAGCCATCTGATTTTCTCTTTAAATAGGCTCGTAATTTATGATAATTTTCAATATTAATATTGTGCTTTATGCTTAAATTAGTGCGTAGCATCGAATAAATCGCCCAAAGTGAAGAGGGTTTAAAGGTTTTTGTTAAATTATCGAAATATGCCAGTAAAACATTTTCTGAGTAGGTACTCACATGGTTATCAATACACCAGTCAATAAATTTTTGATATACTTTTTCGTACCTCTCCCTGGATTTTTCGGGTAATAAATTATTTGCCGCGGCAGCAGCTTGTAATGCAATTTCTGGTGGCGTTCCCTCAATCTCAATATTGGAGTCGCTCATACTACTAACTGCTAACCACTAACTATGTACTAACCAAAAATAATATACAAATTAAAAATTTTGACGTTTAAAATTGCCTCTGTTAATACAGACATTGACGTTGTCAAGCGACGCATAAAAAATGTTTTGAAAATTTTCAGGAGTTTGACGGCTCATGGCCAATGTGATGGCGCAACTGTTACGTAATATATAATAATATATATTACGTTACTGTCCTTACGCACAGCTTGTCTTATAACAATATAGTGTGTGTTATAAGAGTTTTACTGATACAGTAGACAGTGCGTAGGTAGGATATCTCATTCAAAATATTTTGAAAGACAATAGGTAAGTTTTATTACATATTAAAATATATAAAAACAACCTTAGAGCGTTCTTTTGGTCTTTTTTTTTTGGTTTATTACTATGAGAGTTATTACACGATTTTATTTAACTTGAAACCTCCGTATGTCTCTGTCTATCAAATTTGGTAATCGTTTTTTTACCTTTATTGAACCTTATTTCCTTTATCAACCACTAAAATTGTAACTAATAAAGTAAAAATTTTTCAATTAATACCTAAATGACGTATACCCAAATCGGTGGATCGGAAGGGGAAGCCCGTTTCCCTGACCAGCCAGTTCCCCTGACTTGACCTGCTTAAACTTTTATTTGTGGGATCGACTAAAATATCTTCTCTTCCAAACGAGGCCATTGACCAGGAATGACATGGATATCAGAATACAAGAGGCAATTCATGGCATTGTAAGAGCGGAAGTAGAAGCTGCCGTTTTTTCTACTCGACAAAGGCTTGAGCAATGTGCGGAACATGATGGCAGACACTTCGAGCACTTAAGACACTTACCTTTTATTTTAATTGCCAGTTTTTTTTATGTTAGTTTTAATTAGAAATTATTACAAATTTTTGTATTATTACAAATATAATTTTTTAGTAAAGTTTTATTTTGGAAAGACATAAGGTGAAGGCAACAAGTGTCAAACGATTCATTGCCATAATAGGTAATTAAATGAATATCCCTACATTACTTAGCAAAACGCACCATCCGATATCGCATTCTTTAGGGCTGGGGCGTTATCGGCGAATCTATTTTTCCTCTAATATTTCCATTTTAAAAAAAGGTAGAGGATTACCAGTAGAAATATAACTAGTGCATGAAATATTTCCGGAAATTTTTGAAAATTTTGTCTGAAATCAATTTTTTAACAAAAGCATGAAGTGCATTGCACCTGAAAAAATCCCGAACCCGCAGGGTGAGGGATTTTTTCTTTGGTGCAATGCACTAATGTTTTTTTTTTTTTTTTAAATTGGCTGAAGACCAAATTTTGAAAAATTTCCATTAGGAAATATTTTAGGCACGTGTTATGTTTTGATCGGAAATTTCCCGAGTTGATAAAAGTTTATTTAGGTAGTTGCTAAAAAGTTGATTTTGATATATTTATTTATTTAAATAATACCATACTTTAATAACAATTAATATTTTTTCTAATGCTTATAGTAAAATAAAACTTAAACTTAGTCCTGCTTCTGAAAACTACAATTGCTATAAAATGTACAATGTTTTGATGTTTTGAAACTATAAATGTCAAAAATGACAATTATCCCCGGGATATTTCCATATGTAATTTTCAAAACGGATGCAATTTCCACTTATCAATTTTTTAAAATTTCCGTGTAAAATTTCCAGTTAAATTGACACTAGGGAAATTTCCATTATTACCACTTTTTAGGGTTTTCTGTCGTCTTTCTAGTATTAAAAAATGTGTTACATTTAATTTAAAATTTCCAAGAAAATCGGGAATATTTGGTAAGTTGTCAAAGGACGCCATCTAGCGGTTAAAATAAAAGTCACAAAAAAAGTATTTAAATTGTTGCAAATTGAGTAAAAAAAGACCTATTAAACGAGACCAAGTTGTTTAAATTTGGTCAAGCCAAAATTGAGTTAGTAGTATTTAAACGAAGAAAAGTCTAGATTCTCCCACCACCTTATTTTTAGAGATATTTAGAACTAGAAAAAAACTTTAAATGCGAAAGAGGATTTTTCGTGTATTATCTTTAACAGTTATTAAAAAGCAAAAGCGCATTGTAAAGTTGAGATAAAGATGAACATTGTGTTTTTTTAAATGGAACACCTTGTATATCGTTAAAATGAAAGATCTTGATTTAAAAAAAATATACAGGGTGTTTTTTAATAACATGCTTATATTTAAGAAGGTTATTGTTGGGCCCATTTTGAGAAAAAAGCTTCATATGAACATATTATGTCCTAAAAGTGTTAACTGTTGAACTACAGGGTGCTAAAGTTTTAAGAAAAAAATATTTTTTTTATAATTTTGGTATGACTACAACGCGTACTTCAGTTATTTTTTTTTTTTGATTATTGGAAACTAATAAAATAAAAGAAAAATATTTAAAAACTTTTTTTTCGTTTATTCTGTTCAAAAAAAAAAGGATGGTATTCTTGGGCGATGCTATGATAAGCATTGCTGAATAAAAAAACAAATAAAAGTGGTGGCCATAGAAAGCACAAGTAGCACTAGCTGTGAAGCACGCGTGCCAATTGCCCTAGCCCGCGGGAGGGGGTTTAACAAGCGCCACTAGCTTTACCACAAGAAAAGCTGGAAACCTCCAGGATGGTCGTGGAGCTAAAAGTTAAAAAAAAAAAACATAGAAAACTAAGGTAGAGCTGTATAAATAAAACTAGAAAATTAAAAATAATGCTGGCTTTAATAATAAAAAAAAGTTGTTAGTACTTAATATTTATTCTTATCTGACAATGGGTAAATCGGTAGGTAAACTTTCTCCGAGGTGAAGAAAGAAAGATGACGAAAGACGGACGGTGATAGATCGTGACGAAGGAAAGACGGTGAACTTCTTCCGATAGGGAAGAAAGACCCTATTAAAAAGAAATAAAACGTCTAAGCTGGCTTACTTATAAATGGCTTACTAATAAAATTGACCTTGTTCCTTTTTCCTTCATACAGTAACTTTATAATAAAGTAATATAACTTAAATAGCAAAGAAGAATAAAAATATTTTATTTTAGAGAATAATTGTCTCCTATCCTACCAAAAAAACGTTTAATTTAAAAACACAGAGAAAAATCAAGAAATAAGCTAGATTGACAAACAGCGCTATCTCAAAATTTTATTGGAAAACTTGTGAGAATTCCCGAATATTCTATTTAAACTCCAAGCAATTCCCTAGTAAACAAGTCTAAGTTCAAGAAAATCCGTTAAAGAGTAACAACATAACGACAGTATTTTAACGACAGCTTTTCTCACTCGTTTATTAGGCAAGATTCGAAAAAATACCAATATATGAAATATATAATATAAAACTGCTAAGATGCCTGCGCCAACCACCAAGAGCAACTGCCAGAAACTGAAACCACGGCAACACCACGAGATTACTCAATCACCAGGCTAGCCATGCCTCCGACCCACAAAAACCTGGTTTTTGGACAGCCGTCAAACGTCTATCTCTATAAATATAAACAATATTTCACTTCGATATTTATCTAAAAATTTGTACCTAGTATCCATTTTGTCTGGCTAGCAGCTTATTTTAAAATATTTTTCTGATAGGTGTCAAAGCTCTGTGTTTAGCCTTATTTAAAATTTGAATATCATTAAAGGTATCGTCCGCATTGGCAATCGTTGCGACTTCTTTCAGCCTATCGATGATACGCTACTGATTTTTCCTAATTTGTGGTAGGTATATTTATTCATAATTCTATCTGATTTCTTTCATTTAACACGATTGTGCCCCTCTAAAATATCATTTTTTTCTCAAAGACGGTCAATCAAATTGAGATGTAGGGGATGAGTTTAATAGATTTTTAGTTGCTGATATTGATAAAGGTGACAAATTCATAAAAGAAGCAGTTAAATGTCATATCAATTGCCCATGCGAACGCCACTGGTGGTGATATTCTCATTTTGAATAAGGTTAAATATAGTTCTTTGAAAAATATCAACGTGCGCCAAGTTTTAGAAAAATATCTTAAAATTGTATTAGCAAAATATTTTAGGATATGTATTCAAAGAATATTTAACAAATTAAAGGTGTTTTTAAAGCACAAACTATTTCATAAAACCTACTTTTTCTGTTAGAATGATGGGAAATGAGAGAACCACATGAAAAACATTTTCAATCCTACTAAAAAAATGATTAAATCGAGCAATCGATGTTTAATAAATATTATATTGAAAATTATTATTGGTGAAAAATTATAAAGAATTTTATTCTTCAGCGATATTACTTTCTTCACTTTTCGTTGTGAAATCAAATCGGATCAACCTACTCGAGCGAAACTGTATTCACCATTAAATATAAGATGACGTCGGTGTCACAAGGGGCTGGTTTCTCATGCTCTAAATTTAAGCTTTTCTCAGCACCCCCCGACTGCCCTTAAAAAATCATGCGTTTCAGAATTATTAGAGAACAAAGGCAAACCCGCAAGGAGCAAAAGTAACACGTAAATGTTTACGTGCGCATGCTCAGTCTGCAAATTTCGATAGGCGTCATATTCCGCACGTTTGC
Organism: Polydrusus tereticollis; assembly: GCA_963920685.1. Lineage (NCBI taxonomy): Eukaryota > Metazoa > Arthropoda > Insecta > Coleoptera > Curculionidae > Polydrusus > Polydrusus tereticollis. The sequence goes on from OY987329.1 coordinate 66,204,994, forward strand.
GTGTCACGTAGAGTGACGGTTCTTTACGGACCCCGTATACGTGACATGAACCGAGACGTGTAGGGCCGAGTCCTCCCTATAGCTGCGAGAGGTACCGAAGATCAAATTTGCCGGATCGATTGTCTAGACCTGACCAATCAGAAGATACCAATGGCAGGCTGTCATTTTCACTTGTGTGTGGTCGGTACGCGTCGGTGCCGTAATTCTTATTTAAAGGAGCTCCCGTACTTATTTCTTTGCGTAAAATGACGTATGAAAAGAAGAATCGTATACGTGTACGTGTTTGCGATTGTGTCTGGCCGTTGTTCTCTATTGTCTCGCAAAGTTTCCTGCAACGTTCCTGGAGTACGTAAGAAAAATATGGTCATTGTCATCAGAACTAAGAAGTGCCATGTCAATATCTCAAGTAATAATTTAAAGATTATATTTTGCAAAAAAAACTGGAATGAACCAGTTTAGTGTTATCTAAAAACTGCTGCAGTTTGCAGTATCTTATATGTAATATGAGCTTTAAAATCCTTCCCGCGCAGTAGTAACTTTTTATCTCAAAATGTCAGGTAATAAATTATTTTCAGTCTGTTAATAAAATATTTTTTAAATTAGAATATTATCTGTTTGGTAGTTAATTATATGAATTTATCAAATTAATGCAAATAATTTAAATTTTTTTATTTATTTTTAAAGATAATGTTTTCACATTTGTCAAATCTTTGGTAAATATGTTAGATAATAATAATCTATATATAAACATTTTTGGAAAGACACCCAGAAAGTTATTAGTGACAGGGGCGGTACTAAGAGAATTTACTATAGGAGGAGAAGGAGCGAGGTCAAACTATTTAGCCAACTGATCTTAAGAAAAAACGTTGACGTAACTATAATCGAATTGATTTCGTCAATTTGTAATCATGTGTGCCAAAGCAACCCATGAATATAACATTACACTAATGACAGCCTATAAACAGTTCTATAATAAAATTAATACAATTTAAAATGTCATTAAATTTTCTCACCAAATATTCATTTATCCATTACGTATTACAATATTACATTCACTACAGTACAGTACATGGTACCAATTATGAGGTAGTAAAAAATAATTTAAATCCTATGTGTGCACTATGGACTAAAGTCTATGTGTGCACACAGTCACTGAATTACACACGTCAATACTTAAAACTTATGTAAAATCCATCATCCTATACTTATTATTTAATAGCATACCCATTTTTACAATATTCACAATTTATAGAGAAGTAACAGCATTTTCAATGATTTGAGTATTACTCATATTTAAGGTCCCTTTTTATGTGCTGAACTGTTTTTGTTTTAAAATGCTCTGGTAATAAGTTCAAAATATTAGGAAACAGATAAGAAATAATTAAAATGTATAATGTGCACTAGGTACTTTACTTTTTAAAATCGTTTATTTCCTATTCGTTGTAATGTTAACTTACTTCTAAATAGTCTCAGCCTAGCTTAATACTACACTTAAAACTATTACAAAGTTTTTGGCGCATATGGACCATAGGCATACGGCTTAAAATGCGCCCAAGAGACCGAGCAAGCTCGGCGGCCGACATTCTGGCCTATTGGAAGCGGTTAACACTTAAATCTACACTTCTTTTGCGAGCTCGCGTCCCGGCAGTGCCTTAACGGGTATTGTACAGAATGTGTTACCCCAAAGGAGTATAATAATTGATACAGTTTGCAGAGAATATATTATGAAATGAATTGGAATACCAGTGTTAGTTAAGTTATGATTTACATTTGCTCTCGTCAAAATATCATGACTAATGTAATTGTGAAATATATTTGTAGTCAGCGAAAATCTAAGCACATTTTGTACATATATTTGGATAATTGGGAAGACACCAGACTGTTGAAATAAAAGTTCAGAGGAAGGACATCTGGACTTAAACAGAATTATTTTAAAAATATATTTTTGGGCAACAGTGATATTGCTCAATATATTCTTACGAGCAGAGCCCCAACAGAATATTTCATAACTGAGACAAGATTCAGCTACGGATTTATGACATTTTAATATATGTATTATAATACATAATCACGATTAAAATTAATACAATTATAGCCGCTCTGTTTAGAATGTTCCGCAATTCCTGGAATTTATATACAAGCTTTTTTAATTTATTCTTTACATATTCTGCGTGAGCAGACCATTTTAAAAACTGACCAAAATTAATACCTAAATATTTCTACTAATTTAACTATACCATTACATGAACATTTCTCAGAAAAGTCACAATTATTTGAGTGAACTATCATTTCTTTTTTATTAGGCAACCCAAACTTGTTCATTGGAAAGCACATAAAATTTGTGTTGTTCACATTAAGAGTTAATCGATTATAATCCATCCAAATTTTTACATAGGTAGCAGCTCCTTCTGCTCTCTCAAAAACATTGTGCCACGTTAACCCCTTAATCAGAACCGTGTCGTCGGCAAATCAAACAGTTCTTACATTAGGTATTGTACTCGCCAGACTGTTAATATAAATAGAGAATAGAATCGGGTCAAGCACTGTACCCTGAGGAACACCAAACTGGACAACTTTAGAAGAGCTACAAACTGTATTTAGTTTAACTATTGGTGTTCTATTACTTAAATATGACTTAAACACTTGAAAAACTTTATCCCTTATTCCTATTAATTCCAATTTGTTTAGTAATATGTGATGATCAACCCTATGAAAGGCTTTAGATCAGTCCAGGAAAATGACCAGAGGTTTATAGTTATTATTAAAACCATTTACAATATATTTAGTGACTTCATATAGGCCAGAATCGGTGCCCACTCCCTCCCGAAATCCATATTGCGAAGCAGGCATTAGCCTTCATCAATGATAGGATACAAAAACATTGAGCCCGGAAACTGTGTTTCATTCAACAAGAAATTCGGCACAATAACTTATCTTATTAGCTAATCTTGCTCCTATAGTACTAAAGAAATTACAAAGTTTATTTGCAATATATGGCTGATCACTCAACTCATGGTTATTGCTATCGCTCAGGGCAATATTGTTACTTCCAGTCTGGATATCGTTAGCCGCTTGTTTAATTATATCCAAGTATTTCTGGGAACATGATTTTACATCAATTAATTTCTGTTTAAAATATGTTGATTTAGTTTGTTTAATCATTTTACTCAATTGGTCATGATATTTTTTATATTTTACCCGCGCGATATAATCACCACGGTTAGCAACACAAATTTTATGTAATCGATCTCTATTGAAACAAGTAGACCAGGAGTAATCCACGGTTTAAGAAGTACTTGTTTGTTTGATATAGGTATTACAGTAGTTGCAGTCTCAAGCACGTTACTTTTTGTCAAGTAACGTGCTTTCGAAATCTGTAATAAAATTAGTTTCCTCAAATACAAGAAAGCATGGAAATTTGCCTAAAAGTACGCGTGAAATAGTAAATAGGTTATTTTTAAAATTAACACACAGATAGACTGAACGGAGAAATAATATTAACATACACGTATTGTAATGGTTTTAAAATTGGCCCGGATTACCATGAACAACTTAACTAGCCTAAAACAATTAACATAATTATAATTACGAAATAATCAATACTAAATCATCCAAATTAATCTCGTATTAACCATCTTAAAATCATAAATAAACATTATATCTAATAATCATAATAATAATTTATATCGGACCATAACGAGAAATCGGTTAAATAGGACAATTTTAGGAAAAAATATAGGACGATGATGATCTTCATAATATTTAGGTCACTAATAGTCAAGTGCACCGACGTTTTTAATCCAGATTTAACGATAATTCAAGGATTAGCTAAAAATTTCTAGTGCGCTGCGTTTTAACTTCTGGGTTAAAACCCTAATACGGGATTTAATTTAATTCGTCAAAAACGACGAGTTAAAAGCGAATTAGCAGATCGTTTGCTTCATTGTGATTATGTTTAACAGATATTCACTCAACGTACCATTATTCATAAACAACGCTAGATGGTAGATGTTGGCTCACCCGACATCGCCCGGTGAAATACCATCCCATCGGCTTAGGTGGCGTGAAGTTGCTCTTTGAGCTAACGTTTCGTCACTGTGCCGATGTCTTCGGTTTCCAGGGTGGGAAATATATGAAAAATGCTATGATGATGGTTCCAAGATCAAAATGTTCCGGAGTTAAAATCGCCCCCCGATCGGATCTCAGGGTGTGGGCGGGTCCTGACGCCTTATCAAGCGATATTATCCAATCATCCACCATGTCCAGTAGCCATGCGGGTCCTTCGAACAATATTCTAAATGGAAATGGTGTGAAAACTGGAGTTGTTAAAAGACCCGAGATTAGCAGCTTCCAAATTGACTTCTGCAATATAAGAGGACTAAACTCGAACATCAATGCAGTCCATCAACATCTACAATCTACCAAGCCTCATGTACTTGCACTAACCGAGACCAAAGTCAGATCATCGATTAATACGGTCAGCTATTTATATCCTGGGTACGACTTCCATCACCGATTTAGGCGGAATTTTGGCCTTTGTCTCTTTGTCCGGAGTGATATTTTTAGTCAACGAGAGGAGACACTCGAGCCTAACGACTTTGATATAATGTGGTTTAAAATATCAACGCAGAGAATTACTAAATTCATCTGCTGCCTTTACCGGCCGCCAAGTGATACCCATTATAGAGACTTGTTCTCCTCTCTTGCTAATACTATCGACTTTTTGCAAACCCACCATCCCAATTCCGAAGTTGTCATCCTTGGCGACTTCAACGTTCATAATAAAACTGGCTCAAATACTCAAGCATGACCGACGAACAAGGTCGTGAAGCCGAATCCTTTGCCATCAGCTCTGGCCTCACCCAGCTGGTGGGTGAACCAACTCGGATTCCAGACAGAGATGGTGATTTTGCTAGTTTGTTGGATCTTTTCTTAACTTCAAACCCCGACTTGTACACTGTCACCGTGAAGCCGCCGCTAGGTACGTCTGACCACAACCTTACTTCGGCACTGAACACACTACCAATTAGTGCCGAAGAGCCTCCTAAACCACGCAAGGTATGGCATTATACATCAGCTAAGTGGGATGACCTAAGGGACCATTTTCGAACGTTTCCTTGGCGGGACGTTTGTTTTACCTCTGATGATCCATCCATCTGTGCAACAGAAATATCGAAGGTTATCCTTACTGGCATGGAAGCCTTCATCCGTTTCTCAAAAAAGTGCCCTTCTAACGGCAAGCCTTGGTTTACCAAAAATTGCGAACGAGCTGTAAAATCAAAAAATTATTTCTACCGACAATGGCGTAAATTATATATATTTCCTTCTTGCTGGAAAACTGCGCGAGTCCAGCCCATACCCAAAACAGGCAAGGAGACCTTGCCAAACAACTATCGTCCAGTCGCATTGCTTTCGGTTATATCCAAAGTTATGGAGAAGGCTATCAACGAAAAATTATTAAAATACCTGGAAGGCTTCAACATTGTTAGTGACCGCCAGTATGGATTCCGTAAGTCGAGATCAACAGAAGACCTTCTCGCTTATGTTACTCATGTTTGGAACAACGCAATAGAACATCATTGAGAGCCCCGGGCGGTAGCACTGGACATTTCCAAGGCTTTTGATCGAGTATGGCATGAGGGGCTCCTAACTAAAGTGAGAGCATACGGAATGCCGGTTCAATTTTGTTCATGGCTGTCGAGCTTTCTTAAAGACCGTTCTCTGCGAGTAGCGATGGACGGATTTCTTTCAGACACATTTAACATCAACGCCGGAGTCCCTCAAGGTTCTATATTGTCGCCCACGCTTTTCTTACTCTACATTAACGATCTTTTGGAAAAAACTAAAAATTCTATATATAGCTTCGCTGATGACAGCACACTTGTTTCATCTTTTACTTTGGATGCTCGGACATCGGCTGCTAATGCACATCTCTATAGGCAGCAAGAGGTCTCACATCTCAACAAAGACCTGGAAGAAATTCTGTCTTGGGGTGACAGTAACCAAGTGGAATTTAACGCTAAAAAGACCCAGGCGGCAGTTTTTTCTAAAAAAGTTAATGTTGAAGGACCGGATACAGTTATGGCGGGACAATCGATTCCCTTGGCTTTATCAATTCATTTATTGGGCGTTAATTTGGATAGTCATATGTCTTGGCATAGCCACGTTGCGGCCATTGCTAAGGCAGCCTCGCAGAAGCTTGGAGTACTTTTCCGAACAAAGAACCTCTATACACCCCAACAACTTTTGATGCTCTATAAAGCCCAAATTCGACCATCGCTGACTGTTCGCATATTTGCTCCTAAACATACCCTGAGATTGCTAGATTCCATTCAAAGAAGAGCCATTCGCTTGATCGGTGACCATAGTCTGACAAACAACCTGGAAAGCCTTGAACATCGAAGGCAGGTTGGCGACTTGAGTCTATTTTACAAATATTTTCATGTCAAGTGTTCAACTGAGGTTGCCCGCTTGATACCACCCAGAGCGGTGCATGGTAGAAATACACGACGAGCCACTGCAGCCCACCAGTACGTGGTTCAGCTTAATGTTCCTCGAACGACACTGTTTCAAAATTCTTTTATCTGGAGAACGTCATCACTCTGGAACGACCTCCCTGAGATAGTGTTCCCCAACGACTATAATCTTCAAAGATTCAAGACCAACGTGAATCGTTTCCTGCGCACACGCACCGCTCCCAGAGCGCCATAAAGGATTTATCCTGCATATTTTTTTTCGAAAGGCAATCCTTATAATATGATATAGGTTAGGTGCGGGCAACAAAGTGTTCCCACTACACTAAACTAGAAATTTCCCTAAATTTTGCAACGTTATGATGTAATTATATTAACTTCGAATTAGGTAACCCTAGTCACGAGTTAAATTTAACTCACGGGTTATGTATTACTAGACTTAAAGCAAGTCGGTGCACTTGGCTATAACTATTTCTAACTGATTTAATCTTCTAAAGACTAGTAGAAGTTTTAAGTGACTTACCTAACCTAAAACTACATAGAATTAACATAATTATTATTACGAAATAATCAATACCACCAATTTAATCTCTTATTAACCAACTTAAAATGAGAAATAAATATTATGCAGGTACGCCCCTGATGACAGCTAAAAGTGCTTATTCATCATAATATACAAAAAATATTAAATTTTCTCGATTGTAGAGATTGTACATCCGATAACAACGAAAAAACGATTAAATAGGACATTTTCAAAAATACAGGGTGTCAATGAATGTCACAGAGATATTTAAGGGAGTGATAGTGCTCGTCAAAATAAGAAAAAAATACTTGTAAGCGTGCGATCAAAAGGCTTCATATTTGATATACAGGGTGTCAAAGCTTTCATTGTTTTTTTGTTTTTTTTTCGTTTTTTCGAGATAATTATTTTAAACTTGGTACACTTATTAGTTTTTAGAATATGTACAGGAACATCCGATTGGTGATTTTCCTGCTGACTATAATAGAAAACAAATCACATATTTCTCAATGATGTTTGACAATGAAACTAAATTTAATGTCATAAAATATATAGGTTCACATATTTGACAGATACGACGCCATTTTTAATTTTCTTAAATAGCAACCCTCATAAATAACCATACGAGTAAATTGCACCTGGCGATCCGATTTCAAAAAACCTATTGTTGTTAATATTTATTTCCAGCCGTTTCGGAAATACAGAGGATCCTAAATTGCGTTCATCGATTTTCTCTTTTAAGTATCTCATCCCTTTAATAAATAGACCTTCTAAGCTAGAAACCCCAATTTTTTCACAGTTACATAATTTCCCGTGACCAGGCTATCTACGCTATACTCATAATTTTTTACTTTTCCCAATAGTTGACTTGAATAAACCAAAGTGCATAAAATATGTGTGTAAAGAAAAGACTAAAATATTTTGATATTTTAAGTGGCGGTAGTTTGTTGGAATGGGTAAAAATATAACCTTTTGTTTAAAGCGAATAACTTAATAATATTAAATAATGATTCACTTTACTTGTTTGAGCTTGATAATAGAAATTTAATAAAATAATTTAAAAAAACATGTCCTGTTCCGTGTTGTTTAAATTATATTATATGTGGGATAACGTTTTCATTAAGACAAAAGTTACCAGCAAAAAACTGGGATTTTCAGCTTAGAGGGTCTATTTTTTAAAGGGGTGAGACACTTAGGTTTTTAAAATCGGATCGCCAAGTGCAATTTACTCGTCTGGTTATTTATGAAGGTTGCTATTTAAAAAAATTCAAAATGGCATCGTATCTGTCACTTTTTGACATCTGTCGGATTTGATTAGGTATAGCGTAAATAGCTTGGTCACGGAAAATTATGTTACCGTGAGAGAAATTGGGGTGTTCGGCTTAGAAGGTCTATTTATCAAAGGGATGAGACACTTAAAAGACAAAATCGATGGAGGCAAATTAGAAACCCCCGTATCTCCGAAACGGCTGAAAATCAAGATTAACAACTATAGATTTTTGAAATCGGATCGCCACGTGCAATTTACTCGTGTAGTTATTTATGAGGGTTGCCATTCAAAAAAATTCAAAATGGTGCCGTATCTGTCCAATTTGTGAACCAATATATTTTTTGACAATAAATTTCCTTGTCGAAAATCATTGAGAAATATGTAATTTGTTTTTTATTATAGTCAGCAGTAAATTCGTCAATTAGAGGAGACACTTAAAAAAATGTCCCTGTACAATAAAATGTCTATATTGTCAGAGGCAGTAACGGAGTGCTAACTTTTTTGCGGTATCAACGTTTTAACTCTCCTGAACTTTCTTTTGGTCTACAAGTGACAAAATTAAAAATAAAAGTAGTTGGTTGGGACAGCTCATATTTTATTTTCCGTTTGTTAGCTTTTTTGACGCTTACTGTCAAATAATTTTGTTAGATGATGTTTCCAAAGTTAGTTAGAGCTATTTAATGATGACTGAGCACTAACCAAGAATATGCCGATAAGCATTTTCTTTAACTTAAAGAAATAGTCCATTCTCGAAGTGGAGTTGAAATATAGGGAAAGGGGAAAAAAAGGCAAAAAGTCTTTCTCCACAAAATAGACTTTTTGCCTTTTTTTCCCCTTTCCCTATTTTCTTTAACGTAAACTGACCAGTAGCTGACACTTTAAGGTACAATTTTCACTAATAATGCCAATTAAAAATTTAAAATTCTGAATTTTGGCGTTGGAATAAATTTCTTTGACTAAGCAGGTATCATTTGCTAGATAGCAGTGAAAAGAATATTTAATTTTATCATTTTTTTTAATTAAAAAGTTACAAAAGAATCATATTTTTTTAATCCAATCCCTGACTTAAAAGAAAAATTGATATCCTATAGCTGACTTTTTAATGCCAATACCTAAATTAAAATAAACAAATCAAATTAAGGATTAAGAATTAAACATTTTTCATTAACATTAAATAATTATTTTAAATATTTTGCCATTTCTGGTACTTTAAAACACCCTCTTGTTCCAAATGATATTGGGGGATTAATTTTTTCTTGTACATCAGTAACAGGGTACCATAATAAGTCATTTTTTTGTGGCCACTTAAAGTTTAGGGTACCCTCAAAACCACTTTGTTTCATGGCACTGAGATAGTAGCTTTGATCGGTATCATCTACAGTTTTAATCATGCCAGGATAATATCTATCTTGGTAGATAAAAATTACAAAATCTCCCGAAACTATGTTGGTTGACTTATTGTTTAATAATTTTAAAGTTGGAGGGATGTAATAATTTTCATTTTCGTCACCGGAATCCATTTTGCCTTTTGCCCAGTCATCTCCCTCCCCTTCTGATTCTTCGGGTACATTTCTAGAGGAGTCTGAAGAAGATTCTGACCATTTGTGTGTCCGCTTTTCTTCTTGCTATTCTTTTCTATTTTTTTCATTATTTTTTTTTTTCGTCGCGTACCTAATCTTTTCCTCTCTTCTTTTTCTCGTAGTTTTTGGTCTTTTTCTTTTTCCTTTTTTTAAAAAATATGCCTTTCCCTGCAAGCCAGTTATCACCGACGGAATTGTTTCTTTTGACTTAGTTTTCTTTTTTTCATCATTCCACGATTTTGGCCAAAACAATGCCTTCTTAAACGGGGTTGGTATGTTTTTTTTATTACAGACAGTGAAGTCTAATAAATCGTTAACATTTGATGAGGGGCCTGCTCTGTTTTCTTGTATATCTATCTGCCTTTTACTTATTTCCGGTTTATCAACGTTACCTTCTTTCTTCTTTGCATTCTCTTCCTCTCTTTCAGTTTCCACTCTCGATTCAGTTAGGTATATAATTTTTTTCTTTTTCTTCTTTCTCATTTGTATTATTCTCCTCTCTTTCAGTATCCATTCTCGTTTCAGTTATATAATTATTTTCTTTTTCTTCTTCCTTATTTGCATTATTCTGTTCAATTTCAGTTTCCACTCTCGATTCAATTATATTTGTTTTGTCCTTTTCTTCTTCTACATTCTTCATTTTCAACTTTTTCCACAACTGATATAAAGATGTGTCTTCCACGCAGATTTCTCTTTTTTTAAATTTATTTCGCTTTAATTCCCCGATTTCTTCTTCTAAAAATTTCAGGTGAAACTTTGCAACTTCATTAGGTGTTTCAGATACAGTAAGCATGTTTTTCAACTTTTTTAAAATATTTATTGTAATTGACTGCTTTTTTATTCCAAGGACACAAGCCGCACGCTCTAAATCCATTAACAAAGTTTTCCACATCTAAACATTTTAGAACTTCGTCCATAATTATTGGAGCAAAGTCCTCCTTGAGGATACGTTTTCCATCATTTTCAATTTTCCGTTTATTGACTGCTTTCTTCCATTCTTGCTTTAGTGGCCGGAAAAAGGAAACGTCTATAGGTTGGAGGATATGCGTAGAATTCGGAAGCAGTGCAATTAGCACAATCTGTGCTTGTCTGCAAAAGTTGCTTAATGTGTATGTTAAATGACTCGAATGACCATCAATAAAAAATATAACTGGACGTTCTATTTGACGATCTGCCAACCACGGATCAAAACCAATTGGCATGTATTCAAAAAAAGTTGCACCAGTCATCCAGTCATTTTCGTTGCGCCCATGAGCCCAGTGATCTGGTAACTTATGGATAATTGCAGCCGGTATTCGTTCGTATTTATACAACGTCATAGGAGGGGCCAGCATACCAACTGCGTTTGCGGTAACTAACAGTATTACACACTCTTTTTCACCGTTTTTGGAATGGGCGTAAACTGTTTTATCCCCCTTTCGAGCAAGCACTTTCTGTGCTTTTGGACACATAAATATTGCTGTTTCATCAGAGTCAAAAACACGAGTTGGATCGTTTAATACCTCTAATAAATGTTCGTCTTTTAATTGTGTTTGGACTTCAAAAAACCAGGTTTTAATTTGATTTTCAGTTACAGATGCTCTTGATTGTGTTAGATTCTGAGCTAACCTTGGAGCAATTTCTGGATGTCTTTTTGAGAATAAAGGAAACCATTTTTCGGCAGGTCTGTTACTTTGAAATGTATTTTCTCTTTTTAGTTCTTTCACAACTGCACACTCAAAAAGCCAGTTTACCAGAATAGTTTCTTCCTCCGTAGATAAGTTTGTCTTTGGGCCAATTTTCCTACCTTCGGGGTATTTACCAGTGACTTTGTAGTACAGTGTGGTACGGGGAACATTATAGGTTCTTGCAGCAGTTTTAACGGGTTGGCCATTTCTGACTGCTTGAATGACCCTTTGCATAAGTTTAGGATGATATTTTAATATTTTGCTGCAAGACATCTCTGAAAAAAAGACATTCCAGTAGCTGACATAAAATTTTCTAATACCTGATACATGAGTCAGCCTTTGGTATTTGATGTTGTATGGTTTTTAAATTTTGTTGGGATATTGGACCATATCTAAATATAATATTCGGAACAGTATTGAAATTTTCGTAAAATCCCAAAGCCTGACACGCAGGGTCAGGTATTGGAAAAATATTCATTGACATACTTCCAATACCTGACACGCCTATTTCCTAACTTTGTATTACAAAATACGCAATTATCATATTAAGGTTATGTTAACTCAACACTATTTAGTAAAGAATATCATTTAAAACAAAACTATTACATTAACTTACCTCTAGATTCACTATGAAAAGCATACAAATTCTTAGGGAAATTGTTAAGAAATTTAATGAAAACCACGAGAGTGTCTAAAACTTTACAGAGAACACAGCCATCCGCAGCTAACGTTCTAACTTTGACTGAAAATCCGTTACACATTACTACCAACATAAGATTGCCGCAAAATTTAAATTTCGGTTAAAAACGGTTACTAATATAGCACTAGATTTAGTAGAAGCAGTCCTGAATGCTTTAGAAATCGAATCAAGTACAAGTACAAGAAAAATTGCGGTATAACTGTAAACATTTTATCTGTGCTAGTTTGGAAAAGTTTGATGGATAATTTCATGTATTCTTACCATATCCAGACAGTCCAAGCTCTTCTTCCATGTGATTTACCACTCCGATTAAATTTTTGCCAGTGTTTCATTCAATATTGACCCAAAATCCATTGTTCCGAAATAAAACTTTATTCAGCGATTAGGCAAGTTTTTCGAATAATGTCATCAGCAGTTTTCATAATAATCATTTTTCACAAATTATGTTCTAAAGACTGTATAGCCACTCAAGTTAGTTTTAAGCTTAGTAATTATTCTTACTTCGTGTGTAAATCAGCGTTTGTTTAATCGTGTGTGAGTCATGGAAAATATGTGCGAGCCCAATGTATCTCGGAAAGCAGAAAACACTTTTCTGTGGAAACTAAGGAAGTTATAAACAATGTTTATTCAGCTTTCATTGAACGTGCCGTCAGCAAGCAAGCAGCGTTAGAGAAAACGGCCACATTAACAAAAATTCCAACATCAACTGTATGGAAAATTGTGAATAATCCCATTTTAGCCAGGAAAAAAAGAACCGATACTGGCATTTTTTCGAAGGTAGATGGAAGTGATCAAGATATAATACGGCGTAAAATTTACAAGTTATACGAGGAACAAAGCATGCCTACATTAGATAATTTAATTAAGAGGCTTGAAAAAGATTAAACCGGCGTTAAATGTGGCAGAACAACGTTATGAAAGTGTATCCGGCACATGGCTTTTAGATTTAAAAATAATAACAAAAGACAAGGTTTAATAGAATCCAGTAGAATTCCGAAATGGCCGATTATTTACTTGGATGAAACCTGGTTCGACGCATATGATACCCCGGAACAGGGTTGGGTTGACTCAAGCGGCAAGTATAAAACAAACGCGCGATTAAAAAGAGGTAAACAAATCACGATTTTGCATGCTGGATCTAAAGACGGATGGATTCTAAATGGACTTTCTCTGTCTGCAAAAAACATTAAAGATTCTTCTCTGGATTACCATGAGGACACCAATGCTGATTTATTTGAAGATTGGTTTAAAAACAAGCTAATTCCAAATATACCTCCAAATAGCGTAATTTTAGTGGACAGTGCAAGCTATTATAGTAGGCAGTTAACCAAGACTCCCTCCTCAAATGACACAAAAGCAACAATCCAAAACTACATGTATGATAATAATATTTATTTTCAGGAAGATTACACCAAAAGGCAATTTATTAAGGTTTTACAAAGTTTAAAACTACAAAAGAAATACTTCTGTGATAATTATGCAAAACATCTAGAGCGTACAATTTTAAGGCTTCCACCATAGCATTGTATATTTAATCCCATCGAACATGTTTGGCACCCACTGAAATCTGCCATTTGTCGTAACAATATTTGCCCTACTATTAACTCCAGTGTACTTAAGCTTACAGAAACTGAAGTTTTTAACATTCCTTCACAAAGTTGGAAAAATCCTATATCCATATAATAGTTATTATCCTAACAAGTGCGGAAAGAGCCACTTTCCCGCACGCGACTGCCGTTACCCGAACGACGCGAAGCGGAGTTCGGGTAAGCAGTCGAGTGCGGGAAAGTGTCTTTCCGCACAAGTTAGGATCAAAATTTTTCCTACAGGCGTTGGAAAAACTACAACAAAATATTTCTAAAAATTTAATTTTACTGAAAAACAAACACAGATTTCATTTCTAATTATAACTAATATTTACATTAAAAGTACAATTTGATGCATTATGCAAATTGATTGCGGATGAAGCCATTGAAGCCAACTGATCCTGATGAGCGGATGGTTGCAAAGAAAGAGGTATCGAGCTGTTGTTAGCGCTGCTGGGAAACTGTGGAGTTTTTGCTTCTAAATTATAGCTCAAACTTGATGGACTATTGAGATTGAGAATTTTGTTAGACATGTTTTTTTTGTGTGTGATGGATTCCTCCAGGTAGCCTTCGGCAACAGACGTGGATTTCCATCCTCCTAAACGTTTAATGTTTGTTATTTCTTCGCCAGAATAGGCAAGTAGAGTGGCCGAGGAACGTCTAAAACTGTGGCCTGTGTATAATTCTGGATTTTTGAGTCCTATATAAGCTGCAATGTTGGAGGGCATTTTTCCTATGGTATTAATTCCAACACATTGGGTACTGCATTTTCCATGTTTGTAGTTCAAAAAGAATCGGCGGTGTGGAGTTTGCTGTGGACGTAAGTTTGCATATTTTCTGTATAGATTTAGAAAAATTTCATTATTGACTGCCTTAGTTATTACAAAGGATCTAGCAGAATGGTTTTTGGAGTCGTTTATTGTGACAATTATAACGTCTCCTTTGTCGTCTATGTCGTCAATGGTAAATTTAGTTAGCTCCTCACGGCGGCAGGCACCAGCCAGTCCAAAAATCGTTACCACTTTAATTAGAAGGAAAATTTCATCAGGTGCTTCTTTCATAAATTTCGCAATCTCTTCTTGTGTAAAAACTTTTGCTTTTTTTGCTCGAAAACCTACATTTTGTCTCTTGATGTACGCAGTAACTTTATAGTATTTACTGATATCTAAATCTTTCTTAACCTTAAGTACACTTTTCAACATGGAATATCGAGACCATAAAGTATTTGGCTTCCAAAGTTTAGACATTTCCAAGAAATATGCCAAAAGTACTTGTTCTCTTGGTGCTTTTACATTTTTCGCTTCACACCAAGTAACAAAATTATCGTATTGTTTTTCATACCTGACTATTGACTTTTTTGGTAGCAAATCCAAATTTGCGACACTTGCAGCTTCTAGAATATCTTCTGGAAGCTCATCGTCCGAGAAATTATCTATGGAAGACATCTGTATCAGAATCTGAACGAAATTATAAATCAAAGCCACGCTCCGGTGAAATGTTGTAAGGTGTCACTTTGACAATTAAATTTTATGTGTGTGTCGTGGTTACCATGTTAACATCTATGTACGGGGTTTTTGAAATAAACCGTTTTAAATCAGCTTTTTTAAAAATGTTTAAAATAAACGGCAAAAATTAGTGTTTCTGTAATATACCTCATTTACTTTCAATAAAAATTTATATTTTATTTATTAAAGTGTCTTTCCGCATGAGTTAGAATCAAAATTGTTTCTACAAGCGTTAGAAAAACTACCACAAAGTATTTCTAAAAATTTAATTTTCCGTGCGGGAAAAATTTTCCCGCACCGTGCCGGAAAATTTTTCCCGCACCGTGCGGGAAAATGGGTCTTTCAGAACCAAAACGAGTGCGGGAAAACGGTATATCGCGCACGCTTGTACGAAAACAATATAGCACAAATAATAATTAGAACAGATGATGATAGCGATAGTGATATTGATATATTAAATGAATAATTACTATAAGTACTGAATAATTTGTATATTTTTGTAATAATAAATATAATTCTTAATAATAAAATAACTTGTAATTTCACATTTAAACATAAATAAAATATTATTTAATGTCTTACTTATTTTTATTACAAACCATGATTAAATTCTAAGCAAAATACGGACCTGTTCGGCCATATTTCAATTTTACAGCTGGCCCGGGTTTTTCCTAATAGGGATCAGTTAGTAACTTTCTTATATCTCTGAACAGACTTTACCGCTTGAACTACGAAATCACTTGTGGTTCATACATGATGGTGCACTGGCACATATCAGATAAATATCAAAATAAACTAGAAACGATGACAGATACGATAAAAATGTAAGGGATCAAAAAGAATGAGAAATGAACGGAGAGTTCAGATACGGTATCAGTACTTAATCAGGGTATCCCAAACAATTCAGGAGAATAAAAAAAGTGCAAAAAATTTAACACTTTGTATACTGCCTTCGACAATTTAGACAATTTATTGTAGATATTCCAAAATCTAATGAGTGTACCAAATTTGAAATAATTATTTCAGAAAATATGGGAGAAAATGAAAGAAGCTATAAGAAATTAAAGTTTTGACACCCTGCATGCATATCAAAAATAAGCCTTTTTGACCGCATGTTTATGAATATTTTTTTTTTTATTTTGACGAGCACTATCACTTTCTTCAATATCTACGTGACATTCATTAACACCCTGTAGAGGATAACGAGGATCTTAATATTTGTGATTAGATTATTCTTCTAAAGATAAAGAGAAGTTTTTAAGTGACAAGAGTCGGCTTCTGTATTTTTGTTGGCAAAAGTTCTAGCAAGGTTAGACGACATGGGTTTTACTCTAAATTAAATTATTTTAAAAGTTTCATTTGGTCTTGCCCACATAAACTTTGCGTATATACACAGCTTTATATCTCAACGAACTTTCGCGAGAAAAAAATATTTTCACAAAATAATAAAATTTAATAGGTATGTACCTAACAATTAAAAATAAAAATATGTTTTTATGAATCCAAAGCAAGAAAATAATTTAAGGATTATCATTTTAAAATAGATACCATTTCAAGGACTGCGTATTAATGGATAATTATTATAGTAATTATATCCATTTAGGATATTATCTATTTGTTAATTTTATTTAATAAGGTCGATAAAATGTGTATTAGCCCACTTAGTCAAGAACCAGTAGTCCCTATAACACATACAATTATGCAAATCCCCGTGTAGGTGGTATTGTAGGAGTATTGTTTCAGAGCGTAGTATTTGATATAGGAAAATTTACATTTTGCGGAAAAGCAAGATTATTAATTATTATGTTAAGTAAAATGTTTAAAACAAAAGGCACCATACAAATACAATTTAATGCACAGGCTGTAATTCTCTAATAGAGCCTTGTTGCTTTGTTATTCTAATATATTGATTGATTAATTCTATTAAACGTGTAGTGCAATAGACAATGTTTTTATTTTATAAATCGGCAGAAATATTGCGCCATAGACAATTATAGCATGATTTAGAGAAAAATTATAATACTGTAGAGTGTAGATAGCCTCTGCTCGTTGTAGAATCTAAATACTGTAATATGAATTTTCATAACGCGGTAACATATACAGTAAAATCTCTCAATAACGACCACCCTCGTGGAATCAAATAATGGTCGGTTAACAGGGTTGATCGGTTAATAGAGAAAAATTAAAACAACAGGTCTGCATTTTACAGTGTTTGTTTATTAATAAAGTTTACGAGGTTTTTAGCCAATACGCTACCTCGCTGGCCTGTGCGTGTTGGTAGCGGGGTGTATGGTAGAGATTACATTTCCTTAGTCTCTGATAGAACGGTTATGCCGCCGTGCCTCGGTCGTCAGAGCCTCGTTCGTTATCTAGCAGAGGGTACCGGGTGGATTAACCACCACTCGTGCAGGTGAGGTTGACATTTGGACTAGCTTCCACCCTTTATGCTTTCGTCCCTTACCCCCCTCGTGTGGGTCGTGGATGCTGTGGAGAGAATAGCCACATTAAAGTGGAATTGGGCTGGTCATGTTGCTAGAAGAACGGATGACAGATGGACTAAGAAGATTCTAGAGTGGCGACCAAGACAGGATGCATATAGGAATAGAGGACGCCCACCGACCCGATGGACGGATGACATACGGCGCATAAGTTCAAATTGGATGCAGGCCGCGCAGAAAAGAGATGTGTGGCAGAGGTTACGAGAGGCCTATGTCCAGCAGTGGACGCAGCTAGGCTGAGTGATGATGATGATGATGATTATTAATAAGTATCTACATGTATATATATTAGGGTGGGTCAAATAACCGAGCTTTCAGATAAGTTTTCCTAATAGCAAAATTATGTTGTCTTTAAGTGATGTTATGACATCTACGAAATATTTTTGAATTTAATTGTTACTTACAGGGTGCGCCTTATGATTGATTTTTTTAAAATCTTATTAAAAAAATCATATCATAATGTTTTACGGAAAAATACTATTTTTAATAATATTAACATTAATAACTCATTTTTATCGGAGGGAGCGTGTGTTGTTGCAGTGACAAGTCTCTCACAGGTATTCTCCCGTTAGTCGCGACCTCGCACTTGACGATATAGGTTGGTTCTCTGTGGTTATTTGTTCAATTTTATAATATTTCGTCATGAGCGTAACACGAAAAGCTTTCAAGTGTGCTATCTTTGGAAATAGCTGTGAATTAAAAACAAATGTTTTGCCAACTCAAGAAGATGTAATAAAGTTTTATGAGTGGACAAGACAGCAATTAAAAATCGAAAAAAATGGGAAAGACCCGTCATTTTCAGATGTTGCTACAATTATTACATCAAAATTAGAAGAAATCTGGGTTTTGGCTTTGATTCCGGTCGTGGCGCATACAAGAATAATTAAACTTATAAAATGCACTCGTGAGAAATGTAAAAAAATAAACAAATCTTACAGTAAACCATGTTTTGCTGATAAGGTAAAGGAATTTCAGATACAAAGTCAAAAACTATTTGATATTTCGTATTGCAAGTGCCCGGAGTTTGATTGTTGTGTTTGACCAAGAGAAAAGAAGGTTCCGATGTTAGAAAGAGCCTTTCTGAAAGATCAACGATCCAGTCGAAAAATGATTATAGGTGATATTGACAAAGAAGTAAGTAAGAAGCTAGAAACACGGTTAAATAGACAAGAAAGAAGCGAAAGAAAACAAAAATCACCAATTCCAAGTACTAGTAAACAAATCATTGAATTAATATCGAGCTCTGAGAGCGACTCTGAAGACGAGGAGGTCCAGAAGGAGACAGTTTATCAAGACAGGTGAAAGCACAGGAAAAAGGACGAAATAGACTATTCTTCTTTATCCATGACCTGTGATAGGTTTGGTGTTTCAGACAGAGCTGGAGCTGCAATTGTCTCAAGTGTAATGCAACAAATAAAACCTGGAATAATAGTCGATAAAAGCAAAATCAGAAGAGAAAGGTTTGAAGCGCGGACAAAGATTGAAGCACAAACCAAAATAGCTGAAGTGCAGGCTTTATATTTTGACGGACGAAAAGACAAGACAGCAAAGAGAACAAGAAAAGGCAGCAAGTATTACAATGAAATAGTCAGTGAAGAACATATATCTTTAATAAGAGAGCCAGAATCTCAGTATTTGGGTTACACTGTGCCAGATTGTGGGACTGCCAAAGGCATTAAAAGGTCAATTATAAGTTTTTTTCTTGAAAAAGGTTTATCCACATTAGATCTTTGTGCGACTGGATGCGATGGGACAAACACAAACACAGGAAAATATGGTGGAGTGATTAGATTACTTGAAATATATTTACAAAGGCCACTTCAGTGGATAATATGTCTTCTACATATGCATTAATTGCCACTTCGCCATTTATTCCAATATCTTGACGGAGCTACATCAGGACCGAAAACATTCTCGGGCCCTATAGGAAAATTACTCGAGACTTGTGAGAAAAGACCAATTGTGTCATACCAAAAAATAGCTTCAAAAATACCCGATATAAATATAACAGACTTAAGTACCGATCAATCCTATCTGTATAAAATTTGTTGTGCTGTCAACTCAGGAACATTTTCAGAAGATTTAGTAAATAAATCACCGGGAAAACTTTCACATGCCAGGTGGATAACACGAGCAAATAGAATCCTGCGTTTATACGTTTCAACCGAGAATCCTACTGACACTCTTTACGTCATGAAAGTTTACGCGCCAATGTGGTTTAGAGTAAAACTACATCCTTCATGTAAAGATGGAGCGCGACACCTATACCAGCTAATTGAAGACTCACGCTACCTGTCAGATGATCTAATAAAAATTGTTGACCCAGTGATTCAGCGTAACAGCTACTTCGCTCACCCCGAAAATATTTTACTAGCAATGCTAACCGATGACGAGAGAAAAATTCGAGAACTCGGAGCTCGACGTATTTTAAAAGCACGTAACAATATGGCTAAAACTAATGTTATTCGACCTTATCACCTACCAAAGTTAAATTTTATGGCACAATGCTATTACGACCTGATCGATTGGCAAGAAAACTTGCATGTACCACCAATATTAAAGACAATTTCAAACGAACAACTTAACCTAGCGATTGAGAATAAAGGAGCGGAAGAGTTTTTATTTTTGAGGCTACCTAGTCACACTCAGGCCGTTGAACGAGCCGTCAAAACCGTAACAGAGTCGTCAACAATATTGTATACTAAAAGGGCAAGAGAGGGTTCGATAAAATTAAAACTGGAATCTCGCAAGAAAATGCCTAAGTTCGATAGTAAGAAAGACTTTAATATTTAATTACTTGCACTCTTTGTTCTGTTTTATTTTTTTGTTAGCTATTAATAAACGATTTTTTCATTCTAAAAACCCTGTTTTTCTTAAGATATTTATGTTTTATGACCACTAGTCGTAGTTTTTCGTATTTTCCACAGATTCCTTTAAACTTCTAAGACAAGGCGCAACCTGAAGATGAGGTGCTATTTATTTCAAATTCTACAACTCTACTGTTTTTAGGTAAAGGCAATATAATTTTACTATTAGAAATTAAATGAGCAAGGTTTTTTTTCTCCATACAAAAATGACCCACCCTAATATATATGCATATGAATATTTAAAATTATTCATATATGTAAATAATTTCAAATAATTTTGTTTAAATTTTTTTTTTTTTTATTTTTATAAAATTCAGATTATCAAACTAGCGCAGGCTTCAGGTAGGCTTGACATTTTCGACACTGGAGAAAGTTTCGGTTCCTCATCCTCTGTCTCAGAGTTTGGAGTAGTTTCATTTGTTTCTTGGATCTGTTCAATATAGATGATAGTCAATACTGCACTTTCTGTTGGCAAATCATCATCAATAGAGACAAATTATTTCAAGTTCACAAATAAGTCATTAATATTAGGAAACAGTTGTGCGAGCGGAATGTTATCTGCTTCTTCGAAGTCGTCAATATGTATTATACATAAATCCGGCTTTCATAAAGTACTCCTTTATTATCACTGGGGGCAAATTGCGCCAGGTCAGTGAAACCCATATCAAGGCCATGATAATATTATTTTCAATTTTTTGAAGAGGACAACCAATGTCCATACATGTTAAAAGCCTCTGTAAAGCATTTCAGAATTAATGCCTTGGTCCAAAGGTTGGCAATGTGAGGTAGTATTGGGTGGAAGAAAAATAAGTTTGAGATTATCCAGTCTAAACTCTTCTATTCTGCTTCTTCACCTTGGTATCAAATATGTGAAGCCATATTGTCACGATGTCTGCTGTCATCCAAATTTTTTTGTTCGAGACCCATTGGAGATCGATATATGCGCATTAAAACATTGAGGATTTTTGTTTTTCTCTATTATAAGTGGTTCTTCCTTCTCACCTTTCAAACTTGCACAGAACAGAATTGTAAATCGTTATTTTGCTGTTTTTCTCCAGTACATTTGTCATATTTCAATGCATCTGTGTTAAATACGTCCCTTGGGGCATAATCCTTTAAAATTGTTAATATCCTTTCTTTCCAAGCAGTTATGTCTTCGATATTGATATCGGCTGATTCGCCACATATTTTCCTGAAGGTAATATCGTGCCGACGACGGAATTTTTCTAACCATCCATTTGATGCATTGAAGTTATCTAATCCTAGAGATTAAGCAGATTCGAAGGCTTTTGCATGAATTTTGGGCCTGGATATTGGAAAGTGCTTGTTTCGCGCCTTACAGAACCAGTTCAAAACAACTTGGTCCACTACCAATCCTTCGGTTTTGGGAAATTTTCTTTTTTGTTCACCGTTGCCCACCTTCCTGCAACAAATTTCTAACTTTTGCTTTATTTTAAAGCAACATAGTCACTTGGGTCTTACCCAATTTAAATTTTTCAATCAATTTCCTGGTACTTAAACCAGTTTTTTTACTTTCCTCGATTATCTTAATTTTTTCGCTTAAAGAAAGACATTGAATGGATTCGCCTGCAATAGAGTAATTAGTGTATGTACCTATATTTCTTAAGAATTGTCGGGTCGGATTACTGCCCCTAATTGAGGATGTTTTTAGCATTAATGTTAACTAAAAATTCCGATGATGAGTGTCCGCGGTCGTTTAACACATGGGTCGGTAAAGACGAGTATAAAATAATGGGATTTCCATTTTTAAATATGGGGAATTCATAACCGGTCGTTTCACGCAGGTGGTCATTTTATAGAGGCGGTCTTAAACAGAGGTTTTACTGTAGGAGCAAAAATTAAATGTGGTGTATAAGTAAGCAACTCTCCTTGTTTATTGGAGTTTTAAAAAGTAGTTTAAAGCTAAATAAATATTATGCTCTCTATAGAACAAAAATAAAATTTATTATTTTATCAACCAGCCTTTATTTAAAATCAGGGGCGTGCGGTGAGCTAGCAAAATAAGGAAGTGCTGCCGACAGGCCCGCCAAATGCAAAGCGGCGCAGTCTAACCTGAACTTATTATGTAGTCTATAATTAAGTTATAATCGATGTCCAAAAAATAATACTGTTATGTATAATATACTCAAGTATAAAAGTAAACAAACTTTCGCAAAATTCAATAATCAGATAGATTCTCTCATGGAAGCCGTGTTTCATTACCCGAAAAATCGCGACTCATGTCGTGGTACCCATTGTACTATTATCACAGGGGCGACACGGAGCAAAATTCGTGGTCTTGTATTTTCGGTTGTCTACCTAGGGCGGTCATTTTTCATTAAACGTCAATCGATTACAGCTGATAACTGACAAGCTGACGCTTGCTTCCTGCTTTTTTTTCATTTGTCAATGTCTTTTTTGACTTGCCACTTGCATTAAAATAATTTTTGAATTCTCTGCATTAAAGTTTGGCTAGTGCTTATGAGAGTCTTTGTCGAGGCTCTGTGTTTTAAATTATATTTAGGGAATATACACATTTCTCTTCCTTTAACGGCTGTGTGATTGAAACATTGCATAGCAATCATCTGCAGAACTTTTTATGAATATTCCGTTTTTTATTTATTTTAAAAAATGTCAAATATTGTTTAAGTTAAGGTGGGTTCCATACAGCAAAATATCATGACATAATAAAATAAAAATACAGTAATGTTTTACGTGAAGGTCGTTTTGCGCGTGTGTCGAAATATAACCTTTTATGTTTCGGCAGATGTATTTTCTGTTGGGCTACTTTTTTATTTAATTTGAAATGTTGTTTATTTTAATGTGACGTATGATTGTTTAAAAGATTGAACATTTTTCAAATGCTTAAACATTCCAATAGAGAAATGCCAACTAATAAGGATAAGAACCGCAGAAAAGTTACATACATTTTGTTCAACTGTAAATAACACTTTTTTTCAGGGTACGTTGTAAATTATTCGTATTCTTCAATATTTTAGAACTTTCTTCCAGTGTGCCAATTAGTATAAACGCCAATGTCGTCAATAAATCGCTAAAAGTCTGGCGACACGAACATCAAAGGGGCCGACAGCTTGTATTGCTTCTGTGTCGTTTATAGTTTTCTGGGGTATTACTTTGTTAGGTTTTGCCAGGACCTTTCTAGCTTTGATATTGTGGTTTTCTGGTGTGTCTTTGGTTACTAGACCAGTGTTATATACGTGTGTTGCATGTCTCACTGCCCTGGTGTACAACCAATACACCAGCCTAGGTTGAGAGTCCCCCCATGTTTTTCCGTACATCTGTCTAGTAACTGCCGCCAAAGGTTTTTTTTTTCTTTTATGATAAGGCACAGCACTGCAGGATAAATCCTTTATGGCGCTCTGGGAGCGGTGCGTGTGCACAGGAAACGATTCACGTTGGTCTTGAATCTTTGGAGATTATACTCGCTGGGGAACACGATCTCAGGGAGGACGCGTTCCAGAGTGATGACGGTCTCCAGATGAAAGAATTTTGAAACAGTGTCGTTTGAGGGACACTATGCTGAACCAAGTACGGGTGGGCTGCAGTGGCTCGTCGTGTAGTTCTACCATGCACCGCTCTGGGTGGTATCAAGCGGGCAACATCAGTTGAGCACTTGCTATAAAAATATTTATAAAATAGACTCAAGTCGCCAACCCGCCTTCCATGTTCAAGGTTTCCACGTTCTTTGTCAGACTATGTGACCGATCAAGCGAATGGCTATTCTTTGAATGGAATCTAGCAATCAGGGTATGGTTAGGAGCAGAGCCCCAAATATGCGAACAGTACTCCAGCGGTGGTCGAATTTTTGCTTTATAGAGCATCAACAGTTGTTGGGATGTATAAAGGTTCTTAGTTCGGAAAAGTACTCCAAGCTTCTGCAAGGCTGCCTTAGCAATGGCTGCAACGTGACTATGCCAAGACATATGACTATCCAAATTAACGCCCAATAAATTAATTGATGAAGCCAAAGGAATCGAGTATTCCGCCATAACTATATCCGGTTCTTCAACATTAATTTTAGAGAAAACCGCCGCCTGGGTTTTTTTAGCGTTAAATTCTACTTGGTTACCCCAAGACAGAATTTCTTCCAGGTCTTTGTTGAGATGTGAGAATTCTTGCTGCCTATAGAGATGCGCATTGGCAGCCGATGTCCGAGCATCCAAAGTAAAAGATGAAACAAGTGTGCTGTCATCACCGAAGCTATATACATATAGGCCTTTTAGACTTTTCCAAAATACCGTCAATGTACAGTAAGAAGAGGGTGGGCGACAATATAGAATCTTGAGGGACTCCGGCGTTGATGTTAAATGTGTCTGAAAGAAATCCGTCCATCGTCACTCGCAGAGAACGGTCTTTAAGAAAGCTCGACAGCCATGAACAATATTGAACCGGCATTCCGTATGCTCTCACTTTAGTTAGAAGCCCCTTATGCCATACTCGGTCAAAAGCCTTAGAAATATCCAGTGCTATACCGCCCGGGACTCCCCATGATGTTCTATTGCGTTGTTCCAAACGTGAATAACATAAGCGAAAAGATCTCCTGTTGATCTAGACTTAAGGAATCCATACTGGCGGTCACTAATAATGTTGAAGCCTTCCAGGTATTTTAATAATTTTTCGTTGGTAGCCTTCTCCATAATTTTTGATATAACTGAAAGCAATGCGACTGAACGATAGTCGTTTGAAAAGGTCTTATTGCCTTTATTGGATATTGGCTGAACTCGCGCAGTTTTCCAGCAAGAAGAAAATATTCCTTTTTTGCAGGATAAGTTAAAAAGTCTACAAAATACCGGTGTCAGTTCGTCAGCGCATGTCTTAATTACAATGACTGGAATATCGTCAGGACCAAGCCTTTTTAGTGTCAATACTCCTCAAGATTTGTTTAACATGGCGGTGGCGGAAAATAATCTCGGGTATTCTCGATTCTACAGGGGGAAAGTTCGGTGGAGTACTTCCCTGAAAATTAACCGTTGATTGTGAAGAGAATAGTTCCGCCAGTAAGTTTGCTTTTTCCTGTGCTTTGGTCGCAATGGTGCCATCAGAACGTGTTACAGGTGGAATGGTTGACTTGGTAACGTTCTGACTGACGGCCTTAGCTACCGACCAAAATGATCTTGAGCCGTTGGAACATTCAAGAAGCTTGTCTTTGATCCTCTTGTTGTGTGCTTCTTTGCTTTGGTTTATCGTTTGCTTGCATTGGTTTTGAGCGTTAGCAAAGATGGTACGATTTTTGGCGGTTAGATTTTTACGCCATTGTCGGTAGAAAAATTTTTTTGATTAAACAGCTCGTTCGCAATTTTTGGTAAACAAAGGCCGTTAGAAGGGCACTTTTTTGAGAAAGGGATAAAGGCTTCCATGCCAGTAAGAATAACCTCCGATATTTCTGTTGCGCAGATGGATGGATCATTCGAAAATGATCCTTTACGTCATCCCACTTAGCTGATTTATAATGCCGGACCTTGCGTGGTTTAGGAGGCTGTTCAGCACTAATTGGTAGTTTGTTCAGTGCCAAAATAAGGTTGTGGTCAGACGTTCCTAACGGCGGCTTCACAGTGACAGTGTACAAGTCAGGGTTTGAAGTTAAGAAAAGATCCAACAAACTAGCAAAATCGCCATCTCGGTCTAGAATCCGAGTTGGTTCACTCACGAGCTGATGGCAAATGATTCGGCTTCGCGACCTTGCTCGTCGGTCACATTTAAGTATTTGAGCCAGTTAACATTATGAACGTTGATGTCGCCAAGGATGACAACTTCGTAATTGGGATGGTGGGTTTGCAAAAAGTCGATAGTATTAGCAAGATAGGAGAACAAGTTTTTATAATGGGTATCGCTTGGCGGCCGGTGAAGGCAGCAGATGAATTCAGTAATTCTCTGCGTTGATATTTTAAACCACATTAGATCAAAGTCGTTAGGGTCGAGTGTCTTCTCTCGTTGACAAGAAATATCACTCCTGACAAAGAGACAAAGGCTAAAATTCCGCCTAAATCGGTAATGGAAGTCGTATCCAGGATATAAATAGCTGACCGTACCAATCGATGATCTGACCTTTGTTTCGGTTAGTGCAAGTACATGAGGTTTGCTGTAGATATATTATATCTATACGGATCCGCATGTATATTATATAAAATACTGTTATCAATAATCTGAATTTTGACAAAAATTTATTGAAAAAAAAAATCTGACTGTTTTACTAAACATATGGAAATTGATATTTCTGAAAAACGGCATCCTTGTTGATCGTACAGTATATTTGTTAGTTTAGGAAAAAAAATAAATTTATATTTTTCAGATAAAATACTATTTGACGGTGATATGAACAAATTAAATGGTTCAAAGATTTTTTTCTAATACAAGTTTAATTTGTTATTGTGGGCGTCATCTGGTACTGCATTAATTAAGCAGTACCAGAATTTACTACTTTACTTTAAATATGCATATTAATTTAAAACAATTTAACCTTTTTAGAACAAGATATTTTCGTGCTTAACACGAATTTCATGTTTGTCCAATAATATTTTGTTTATATCGATATTAACTCTGATTAAGCTGAGATGGGTTTGCCCTTACGATACATTTATATAAAAAAAATCTTCTTTCCGAAACTTTTTCTCTCCTACTTTAAAATAACCCCGGAAATGTATGACTGGGATTTGTTGGTTTAGGTACAAGCCCAATATCCGCGGCAGCCGTCAATAAATATGGCCTCCTGTGTTGGAAAATAGGATTCAATATACCCTTCGTTGTAAATATTCTGTTGTATCCAAAGCAAAGAGACGGAAATTAGTTTTCCACGCGTGACAAATGAAAATCACTATGGAATATTCTATATTCTGTATGTGCCTATTATATAGGGTGTTTGGAAACATTGGTACTTAACTTTAAGAGCAGATTAGTCGACGAAAAATAAAACATTTCATATAAACATGGGCCCGCTAGCCTTTGAAGATTACTGTAAAGAAATGGTTTTTATGTAATAATTTTTAACTTCTTTTAAGAAAAGAGTTTTGGGTGACACGTTAGCACTTATATATGCAAAAAACGCACTCGATATCCTAAAATAAATTTCGATCAAAACGAAAATTAAAAATGAAACACAAGTCCAAAATCTTTTATATTCATTATTATTTAAACTAACACAGAATTTAAAAAATAGATGAGGGTTATTTGAGCATTGGTTATAATTGGCGTTGAAATTTATTTATTTATTTTTATTTTAATCGGTAATTATAAGACGTTTTTAAAATTTTTAATATTGGTTTGTAACATTACCCTGCTAAACAATCATCAATAAAATGTGAACATACCCACAGTGGCGGCAGGGTCGACAGGGTCGGCAGTGCTGACCCACTGTCAAATCGACAACAAACAGTAAATTATAATATTTATCTACATCAATTTGCATTTCAATGATTCTCAAACTGCCAGCGAATAACCGCTCCACTTTTAAATTATTCACCATAAAATAAATTGTTTTACTTTTCAAGTAACCCGGGCTGGGGTCGGCATGCCTACCCTGTCGTAAGTTTATCAATAATGAAGAATTAGATATTTAGGCTTGAAGATAGGCAACCAAACATAAGCCATGTATCGAAGTTAAAACCGAGGGTCGGCAACTTCGTACCTGCCGCTAAATTTAGAGTGAGAGTATGGTTATGTCTAAGGGAAAGTGCGTACTTAAGCCAAAACAGCTCCTGTAATTATAACATTGAATGTGGTATTCATTCAAATATGCTTGTTATCACTAGTCATTTACTTACCAAAGAAATGCTTGCTGCAAGCAGCTTGCAGTATATTGTATGGCACCATCGCATTATTGCAAAAATGTGCAAAAGTTAATTTGGGCATCATTCCTCATGCCTGCTGGTAATTATGCGCATGGGTTGGGCAATTGTGCGCGTTAAAACGAATGCAAATAAAATAAATTTTTAATGCCAAACGAATATTATTTTATTGCGAACACCAATAACGAGTACTTAAGTATTATTTATAGTAGATATTTAAACCGAACAAAAATTGCATTTATAATTTTCTGGTGTATTAACGCCGGAACACTCTGAACCATAATTCCTTGTCCTTGCCCGTTTCTTTACAGATGCATCATATTTCGCTGGGTTTCGCAGTTTTTTCCAGAGGTCCTGGCATAAAACTGGAATCGACGTCATTCAGCTCATCGTCATCGTAAGTTTTTGAAATATTATCGTTCTCTCATATGTTCGAATCTGATGACTTTGGTGTCAGCTCTCTTTTCCGTTTTGTTCTGCCTATCTGAGAATTCATCTTTAAAACATCGACGGAAAATTCCTTTTTTGATAGATTTCTCTTGTTCCTTTTTCTTCATATTCTCTTCTCTTTTTCTTTCCTTTTTCTGAGCTACTTCCATTCATATTCGCTTCTCTTTTTGGTAAGGAGTTATCTTTAGACGTTGATGGCTTGGAGCTTTGATCAGGTGTTGAATGTGGTTGAATACGTGGAACACTGTTTGGATTAGATATTGACGGTGTAGAAGTTTCTGGTTGCGGAGCTTGTACTGTGAGCTCACTGACTTCATTGATAGGAGCGAAATCATGTTCCTTAAATTTATCTGCGTCAAGCGAACAATTTGTACTTTCCCATAAAAACCTTCAGATATGAATAAACAGTCCAATGAGACAATGTGATTTAGCCTTGTTTCTTCAGGCTATCTTAGTGTTCCGAATTTCTTCTACAGTCAATCCTTCCCGGCTAGACCGCTCGTCCTAAATTATGAGGAATATTTATAGCTTCAACATATGTAAATGTTATTTGTCTTAGTGCTCTAGGTGTTAAACCATACAAAAAATTCGCTAGCATAAAAACTGTTTTAATTTTAGTTTAATTTCGTTAGACAACACAGCCCCACGCCCGGGACGTGGTAAGATAAGCGAGATTTCTAACAATTTTTTCCTTACTGTTGATTCGGGTATATTGAAACACCACGCAGCTTCTCTTTGTTTTTTGCCTTCATTTCTGACTGCGTTAATCGCATTTTCCAGATCTTTACGCTTATAGGTAAGAATCGTAGTCTTTCTTTTACAACTTCTCGGCATCTGAAAGAAAAACAATATATCGTTTATTTACCATTTAATTGAAGAGTAATCGTGCGCACAAACGCGCACAATTCCCCCTTTGGTGTTGACATAATAAAATTCGTTTAGAAAGCATAAATTAATTATCTAGGACGTAAATATACCGAAATGTGCAAAAATCTATATATTTCCAAAAAATAATTAGTAGAAAGCAGTTAGATAAGAATTGCTGACTTAAGGCCGATTCATAAAACTTTTCGTCGCTGTTCCTGCTCGTCGCCGCCGTTCCCGTCGCAATTTAACCTAAGGGGAAACAGTGTATACGTTCAGAAAAGCCGCCACCGCTCCCGTTGGTAGTTCTGAATTGGCCAATTTTTAAATCGCGTCGTTCCCACTGACCTTGGTCGTTCGTCGTTCCCACTTTTGGCCAATGAGAAGAAAGAAATTTTCGATCATATGGTTTGAAGTATTGAAAGAAGAGATTTTAGGGTTAGAGTACTTAGAGTGTTTGCTGTTTTGTGGATTTTACTACAAAAAAAAAACATTAATAACATATAATAAGGTACTAACATCACGCTTTTTAAAATAAAATACAATTCTTAACTTTGTTTCCCAACCTCAAACCTTCTTTTGTTATTGCGGCGCAGTTCGTAGTTCGACTTTTTTATAAATACCTATCCAACGGCGGCGACGAGCGGGAGCAGTGACAACGAACGGGAACAGCGACGAAAAGTTTTATAAATCGACCTTTACGGTCTTATTTGCTGATGAAGAAAAATAATAAAAATGGAAGCCAATTGCAATAAGCACCGATCGCTAGCTCCACGTGCAAGCCACTGAAGCGAAACATTGCGTAACTTGTTTAGAGTAACTTAAGTGAGAGGTCGACACTAGCTGGACACACAGAAAAAACCGCGAAATATGAAATACAGTGTTGCGAACGATTACCAGCTGCGCACCATTCCCCCACTTTTCGTTAATACTCATTATCGAGAGGACATATTTTGTATGTCGATCTGTTGTTTTTGAATTTATTGTGATTATTCCTGAAAGAAAAGAACTAAATTATTGTAAAATAAGTGGGAGTAAGTGTGTTTCCAAACAGAATTTTTTTTTTTTAAGAGTAGGACCTTAGGTGAGTGTTTCAAAATTTAAATAAAGTATCCTGATTGGACATTCGGCAAAAATGAGGTTAATGCACGCAATGTCAAGAAGTTAAAACTGAGGTACAAAGTGATTTTATTCAATATATTTTAAGTTCATAATGTGGATTTTCGTCATTGGATGAACAAATTAAATTAAAAACAATGGTCGGTCGACCACTAAAATAGTAATTTACTTTGCACGGGAGAGAGCCAGGAGGAGTAATAAGTCATTTTCAGAACAATGGTAAGTCTGGAATTAAAAGTGGCATATTTTATAAATATTTTACAAAATACAGGGTGGCTCAAAAAAGTGAGGCGAACAAAATTTGTATATTTTTATTGGAACACCCTATATCTTTCACTATTTTTGGATTGTACAGGAAATAACATTTTTTCTTAATAAGTGCATCATAAGTCTAAACTTAATAGTTTCCGAGACATCGACTTTTAAAAAATCACATTTTTGAACTTTGACAGCTTCTAGCTCCTTAACGGTACGTCTTAGAGCAAAACGGCTAACATGTCTTTATCTTACTTTTTTATTATCTCCCTGAAAATGTAAAATTTCGTTAAACCGGATATAACTCGAATGCGGAATTATTTTACTTCCGGTTTAACCGGAAATTCGTATTTTTAGGAAGATAATAAAGAAGTAAGACAGAACATTTGAGCCGTTTTGCTGTAAGACATACCGTTAAAAAACTAGAAGCTGTCAAAGTTTCACAAGCCGATATCTCGGAAACTAGTATGTTTAGACTCATAATGCACTTATTTAAAAGTAATTGTTATTTTATGTAGAATTAAAAAATAGTGTAAGATATAGGGCGTACCATTTAAAAAAATACAAGTTTTGTTCGCCTCACTTTTTTGAGTCACCCTGTATAATGTAAAATACTTTTAAAATATGCCACTTTTAATTCCAGACCTCATACTGTTTCAGTATTTTTGATAAGTTCTTCGATAAGGATGTAATCTTCCGTCCCCGCTTCGTTGGCGAACCTGGTATAAATCTGTGGAGAAACCAAAATCAAACTGTTTTTTTGGCCAAGCATTTTACTATCAAATTGAAAAGGAAAAAATCAAAATCCGTAATGCGAACTCTTTCGGGCTCTCCAGAAGCATGGTATTTCCAAAGAGCATATACCTACCTCGTTGAACTAAAACTTGATTTGTTTTATTTGGCAAATAAAACATTTACCTACCTGTTTGACTTGACTCGATTAACACCCACATCTATGTCAAATGAGCAAGTATTTTCGTGTCTAAAGCGCTTAAAAAGTATTATTTTAAATTTTCACAAAAAACACATCTTCAGGACCTCTCCTTTGAGAATCTGTTATGGGGGGATATAGGAGAAAATGTTACCAGACCCTATTTTGACCCGATCTAGCC
This sequence comes from Polydrusus tereticollis, assembly GCA_963920685.1. Taxonomy (NCBI): domain Eukaryota; kingdom Metazoa; phylum Arthropoda; class Insecta; order Coleoptera; family Curculionidae; genus Polydrusus; species Polydrusus tereticollis. The sequence goes on from OY987329.1 coordinate 66,237,262, forward strand.
GATCCCCATTATTGACCATACCGTTTAGAATACCCTATATTATTATCAAAGTCAAAGTCCAAATCCGTATGTTAAAGTTATAACCTAAATTAAGTCAAAATCCGATTCTCGGAGTGAAAAATAGATAATAGATAAATAGATTTCATACTTTTGTTACAACTTATTAATCCTAGTGAAAACTAGAATTTACTAATAAACATTTCCAATAGTAGTCCAAACTAGTTTGGGAAAACTAATGCACACTTGATGCAAAACAATTTCCAATGAACGTCATCAATCAGCTCATAATTGTAAATCCGTGAGAAAACACGAGGAAATTAAATTTGGGCAAAAGTATTAAAACTTTATGCGATATTGAATTCACTATAAACTTAAAGTATTCTTCTTTGATACGAATCCACTCCAATCCAGTAAATGTTTTGTTCATTTAAGCTTGTAAAAGTTAATATAATTTGAATTTTATTGGCCGATAGTTGGCAACACAACTGTAAACGGTGCGGTGTTGCCAGCTCGTTCGTTGGCATGGTTTGACGTTTCATGCGAAACTAACTTTAATTGTTCGTGGTTCCGTGTTGCTGTGAATCTATTTTTCAACGAAAACTCCAGATCTTTCCATAAATAGCATTAACCAGCTGTTCTATTAAGAGAAACAAAAGTGCACATACATATCTCTGTCGATTGTTTACTATTTGTGAAAATTGCCGAAGCATTTAAATAGTCGGTGCAAAGAGCTAATAGCTTCTCTAAGAAGCTATTTTCAGGAAGAACTTAACAACAATGGTCCATTGTTACCATTGACAGCAGTACAGAGAAGTAAATTAAGAGAGTATGTTAAGGTCTAGATATTTTATTTCTACTTTACTAATTTTTAGCGTGTAGCAGCTGCCCTAAATTTGAATATCTCCACTGTAAGCACAATTTCAACAACAGTTGTTAAGGAAAATAAACTATTAGTATCATATTAAAACAAACGTTCTAATTCAAAGAGAGTTGCAAATGTGTGAAGATTGAATATAAGTTCTATCCGAACACTATTTATGGAATGTACGAAACAAGTAAGTTGTATTATTTAAAAATTATAATATTTTACATCGGTTATTCATAAGCTGTAACTTTTTTTTAGAACATCATGTAACTTTGTGCAACTTTAAGTAAGAAATTAAAAGACACAGAACTGTTTGATGGTTGTCTTAACTCTGTAAGAAGCCCCTTCAAGAAAATAGGCTTCGGATGGTAAGAAGATGAACTGAGGCGAGGGCTTATGGAACTTTTCCATATAGCTTTCAAACGACTGATATTTTTGAAAGAAAATATTAAAGAAAAAGAAGCAATATTGTACCAATTCGTTTTCTTGGATGAAATATGGATTTTTCAGAATGGTACCATTGGTCGATCTTGGCAAGATGAAAATCAAAGAAGTGTTAGATCTCCTAAAGTTGATGGTAAAAGGTATTATGCAGTAAACAAATATATAAAGTATGGTAAGTTTTTGTATATTTATCTTATTTTTATGAAAAAAAAACTGTGTAATTTCCTCAATCGGATATTTTGGCTACAAGCTGGCAACACTGTCGATAACTGACGTCATTCGAAGGGTATGACGTGCATCGGTTTTTGTTTTGCAAAGAGTATAACTAAAATAATTGGTTTGTTTCAAAATAAGCCAGGATAGTTAAATGTTGTATAAAATATTTGAGGCGTTCAGCACAGAAGTTGGCCAACCCACAATTTTCCTGTATTCAAATTTATAGCTACAAGGTAATCTGAAAATCAGTGGTAATAAAGCAAAAATGGACTAATCCACCTTTGTCATATATCAACTAGATGGCAGCACAAAAAGAGTTCTTGAATCGTACTATTTTACTTATGGTAATGAAATAATAAAACTCAAAGGGAAAAAGCGAGGAGTTCAATTTATCTTTCCACCCACCAGTATCCGACTCCTGTAGGAAATGTGATGCATTTAATATTAAAATCAGAATAATAAAGACCAACCTTACCTCATGAAGGGATCCTCGTACTATTTTACTTATGGTAAAATGTGAAAATGGGTTGGTTGGTCCAGTTTTGCCCATGTGAGTTTCAATTTGATGGTGGATCACTGATATTTTTGGATATTTCATTGGTTGTTGGTAATAAACGTAAATGTTTTATCCTATTTCCGGGAAGTATTATTGTTGTTTACATTTTGTGCCTATTACCAGCAGGATCATCTAAAACTGTTGAACAGGAACTAACAGGTATGCTTTGTACTTTAAAGGCACTTCTTTGTTAGTATTAAGTATAAATTTATAACAATGTTCCAAAGTAGTGACGAGAAGCCGTCCAGATTCTGGATCAGAATATCTGCCATCTGATTTGGAGAATGAGAGGTTAGTGTCAACTTCACCAGATTTAAATCAACCTGGAATTGAAATAATAAAACTCAAAGGGAAAAAGCGAGGAGTTCAATTTATCTTTCCACCCACCAGTATCCGACTCCTGTAGGAAATGTGATGCATTTAATATTAAAATCAGAATAATAAAGACCAACCTTACCTCATGAAGGGATCCTCGCCTTAGAAAAGCCGAGAGCGCACGTGACAAGTAAGAGGAACTAAACATTGCTGAGAAAATGAGACAATCTTTATCCTAATGGAAATTGCCTAAATCCATTGAAAAAATGGACTTACTTAGTTTATTTATCACGATTATTATAAAGATCTTAAAACTGATGTAATACAGAAGCTACCGTTAATAGATTATGCTGTTGTAGTTAGTGTTTCTTAATAAGACGTTCCAAAAGCTGTTCGATTTATGCCTAATTCAACCGATATCCAAATAATTTCCTATCTTCTTAAGGTATTATCTTATAAACCCTAAATATAATTTAATGCAAAACTGGACTAACCAAACCAAGAACCCAGTTTTTATAATAATTGTAAAAATATATAATGTCATATTTAACTACATTTTTTAATGGTGAATTACTGGATTGTTTTTATTTGGGATTGGTCCACTTTTGCGCTGAACGTCTCAGTTAACTTACGTGACAATCATTGGTAAATGACACTACTAGCTAAAAGATAGTATAGATTAGTTCAGGTTAAACTAGTTGAAACAAAAATATTTAGTCAAATCTAGTAGTTACTAGAGAAAATGGATTTTAACAACACTTAAATCATGTAAACATTTAGTCGCGGACTAATTTAATTAATTCGGGAGCCCCTTTTAGTATTTTCTCGGGAATCTCTGTACTTGAGGTTTATATTTGAATCTAATCAGATTTAAAATTACTGTTACAAACACGTTGTATATATTATATTTTTAATTAGTTTTTATTTTATTATTAACAGAGTTTAAGATTAACTTTATCAATCTTTTGGATATGCTTATAAAAGTTCAAACATAAATAAAAAAAGGTATTTATATAATTTATACAATTATTCTTGTAACAGCAGTCAGAAATAGCAAAATTGTTAAACTATTATTTTCTTGTAGTTATACAGGGTGTTTCTTAATAACATGCTAATATTTAGGGAGGTAATCCTTGGGCTTCATATGAACATATGTCCTAAAAGTCTTAACTGTTGAACTACAGGGTGCTAAAGTTTTAAGAAGAACATATTTTTTTTATGGTAACTTTGGTAGCACCCTATATATCTTTGTGAAACGTGGTACGCATCTTCTATGCATCAAAAGGCATTTTCGGCTGTACAACATGATTTTTTTATTCTTGCCAGTAGCGTTCGTGCCGGATACGCACTGAATCATTTTAAAGATAAAAGTGATACGCCACTGCTTTTTCTTAAAGTAAAACTAATTTTTGAAATCTTTATTTTTTTCTGAGCAAATCTCGTCTCTCCATTTTGTTTCGTTTGATGTATGGTTTTCGCATAAAAAAATAATAAAATAATATTCATTCATTTGCATCTCGCTAGACCACTTACGAAAAAAAAACAATTTTTGTAACTTTAAACAATAATTTACTTAAGAGAATAATTTTTAAACGGTTTTTATAGTAATCTAAATAGATTTTGGAATGCTAACACAAAATTTCTCTAAACGCACTGAAACTTTTCTATCCCCTGGTCTATTAATCTCCCGATTAAATCGACCAACCTGCCGGTAATCATCAGCAAATTAATTATGACCCTATGTACGTTGTGTAATTGTAGGTTCTTTTTAAAGTTTGGTACACCTGTAAAGGTTTAATCTCTTTATTGTTTTACTTTGTTTTTCAATATTTCCCTACCCTTTATTTCCACCTCTGTGCCAGGAATTAAAATCAAAGAAGTGGTTGTGTTAAATCATTTAATCAAAAACTAAAGGGCGTAGGAAATTTCGGCCCCGGCCAGGTAGCAGCCCGATTTTGACAGGAACTTTCGGCCCCGGGATGGAAGGGTCATGTTTTTATTACAGGCATTTTCGGCCCCAATGGTCTAACGTTATAACATTTTAATTTTTTTATGATCTTTTTTGTTTTGAATCATTTATAAAATGAAAATGCAACTAACCTGAACTAACTCAATTTTTGACCTGCAACTCGGCTAATGCGGTTTTATAGACTTATATTGGTTAAACAGCGCTAGCACGGCATCTAATCCACCTTTTTGGTTCCAATTCGCCTTTTTCAAGTTCACCGGGGAAAATTATTATTAATTGTTTGCCCCTTTTATAGACTTATATTGGTTAAACAGCGCTAACACGGCATCTAATCCACCTTTTTGGTTCAATTCGCATTACCTGCAATGTTTGGGGCCGAAATTTCTTGCAAGATTACTTGACCTAAAATTTCTAGCAGGTACCTTACCCAATATGGGGCTTAAAGTTCCGCCGCCCAAACTAAATTAGCAATAACATTGGGTTTTTGACATCTTATTTTGGCCTATTTAAATATTCTTAAATATCATATTATTTTACCTTTACTATAAAATGTTAACTTCAAGTCGGTCTGTCTGCCAGATGCCATACATGCCTGCGACATGAAATTGGCTTGTTTTACCTTATTTAATTTTTGCCCATCCACCTTGTGTCTGCAACAACATCGGTGGATTTTGATTCCTCCTTTCGCGTGACGCCTGTTTCCAGTTTCCCGCCGTTTTATGTCTGCGACAAGACTGGTCGTTTTATTTGTTTGATACCGTTTCTCTTGTTTTGATAATCTGCCAGCCAATTATTCATATCACCATTTCTTTATATGTACACTGACATTTAGTTGCTATTGAGGAACTGTGGCTATTACCAAGTTTGATTAGATATTTACTGTCACCAATACCTAATCGTACCCTCCCTTGTTTTTTTTTATCACGTACATTAGACCTTCGCTGTCACCAAGGGTCCAATGTGCGCGTGGGCATAATGATACTACGTAACTCTAGGAAAGCCGAAAGACAACAGTCCGGTCAGCGGCCGTCGAACATTACATCGTATAAGATATTAAAATGTAAATAAAGATCGGAGATGTTATTTCCATTACTGAAACGTCGGAAAATGACTTAATAAAAATACGTGGGATACCTAGGATTACCTTAACAACATGACATCCTTTCCTGATAATAACCCATCACAATCATTTAATTACACCTGTAATATATTAACGTTCTACTAATACCATTATACCAATAAATACCTAAATCCTGTGGATCCTGCGGATCCTAAGCAGGTTCTTTAATAATCTTGTTCTCCCTAAGATCTCCCCCATTCCGTATTTCCCCACTTGCAGATTATATGGTGATTTTCGTGTTTAGAAAACACATTAAGTACTTTTTACTATTTTTCATTATCCTTTTAAAAAGTTAACTACCCTGGCAGACAAACTGACCATCTGTTTTACAACGTGGGTTAACAGTACACTTGTCCTATATAGTATAATAAAGATCCTTATTGAAAGCGAAAGTTATATTGACCTACTACAACCACTTTAAATTAATACCCTTTATTGAACCACCAGGTCAGAATTATTATTAAATGTAAGAAATAATTATTATATATAATTCCCCTTTTTTATACTTTTGAACCCAAATAAGATATGTTGCATACTATACTGTCAGACTTTACCTGTTAATTTCTTGAACTGGAGTCTTGAGGTGTTACCTCTTGTTTTCATGGTGATATTAAAATAAACAAAGATAATAAATTAATAAAAATAAGCCTATTCTTGAATTTTATACCAGCAAAGTACGCCTGCCTTTGTTAGTTTGATTTGAATTTACTTTGTTTGTTGATTTAAATGTACTGTTAGTAGTGAGAAGAAACGTCACCTTGCCTTTGTATGCTTTCATCAATTTAGCGACTATTTTTGATTGTTGGTTTTTTTTTTTAGGGGTTGTCGACAACCGGCCACCGGTAGTTAACCTTCGGCGATATAAATCATCGTTAGGTCATCTTCGGCGTATCAACAATTGTCAGTTCAACCTTAGCGTTTTACCCATCTGATCTTAAATAGCCTCCAAACCTAGAAAATGATACAATTCCGTTACCGTGAATTACCCAATCCCACCGTTAATTCGGCTTTGGGGCAATGCAGATAAGTGGAAAAATATCCTTTATGCAAATACTCTGAGAGTCGGCAAGCGCAACTGGCAGCGTATCTGTCTAAAAGAAAAATTTGAATGTCTTTAAACAAGCGCGCTTTTTGCTTTTATGGGCAAGCGTTGCCCTGTGGGCGGGAGCTTGGCTTGGGTTCCACAAGTATTCATTCCTTTCCCGGTGGTCTAGAAATTGACCTGGAACGAACCTTTTTCTCCCGGAAACACGTCAACAACTCAGTTTTGTGCCGTTATAAAATCTTTAAAACGTTTGCTTTTATTTGTGTGCAAATAATACAATTTGAAATAATGATTTTATAGGCCGTATTATGCTGTTTTATTAGCTAAATAAGAGGCCCGGGGTCGGGCCGTTTCAGCACATAAATAAATTAAATCCGATGTTAAAAATGTACACCTCCTGCAAATATGCATGCCTCTGCTCTTTTTCTTATGGACTCATGTACTCTTTGGAAAATGCCGGGACTGTTTCTAATAGTTTTGCAAGAAACTATGATGCGATTTTTCAAGTGCTGTTCAGTATGAATTGGTGTGATGTAAACCAATGTTTTAAGATGACCCCACAGGAAGTAATCTAAACTATTGCGGCCCGGGGACCTAGGTGACCATTCCTGTGGTCCTCCGCGACTTATCCAGCGTATATTGTAATTTTGGTTTAAATGTTCGCGCGCTACAGCACTAAAGTGGGCTGGCTCCCCGTCGTGCAAAAACCACAGTCGATTTCTTACTAAAATGGAAACATCTTCCATCAAAGCTGGCAATCCTTCTACAGAAAACTGCCGGTAATTATGCCTATTCAACCTCTCATGAAGAAAATAGGGTCCAATTAAATAATCACGGCATATTCCAGCCCACACGTTAACGAAAAACTGCTCCTGATGACGGGATTCCAAGATTGCATGTGGGTTTTCTTCAGCCCAAAAATGATTATTGTGAAAGGTTTGGATGACGTTTTTCAAAAAATTGGCTTCATCGGTGAATAAAATTTCAGTATAAAATAATGGATTTTCAATTACTTTTTGAAGAAACCATTGGCAAAAGTTCATCCGTAATGGAAAGTCGCGTGAGAGTAGAGCCTGAACACGTTGGATATGGTAGGGATATAATAAAAAGTCATTGAGAATTTTCCAAACAAGAATATGTGAGACATTCAAATTGTTTCCAATTTTTCGTGTACTTAATTCGGGATCTTCCTCGATTGAATTCAGAACCGCTACCTGAATTTCTGGTGTTCTTACAGTATGTTGTACTCCTTCATGATTGTCTGGTTTAAAACTTCCCTTTTCTGCAAACTCAGAATTCGTAAAATAGACCATGTTTTCTTAATAATATTATTATTAATTTGAATGACTTAAATACGTAACAACTAGACTAGGTAGACAACTGTCAAAACTGTTTATGTTTACAAAACAAAATCTGCTTCTTACCTACTAGATACGTTTTTAATCCTTGATTATACCCAATTTCATAACAACGTGCAAATGAATGAATTCTATTTTTTAATGCGAAACCCATGCGTCAAACGAAACAAAATGAAGAAACCAGATTCGCTCAGAAAGGAATAAGGATTTCAAAAATAATTTTTACTAAGAGAAGCAGTAGCGTATCATTTTTCTCTTTAAAATGATTCGGTGCAAATTCCGCACGAACGCCACTGGCAAGAATAAAAAACCATGTTGTACAGTAGAAAAGTCCTTTTGATGCATAGAAGGCGCGTACCACGTTTCGGAAAAATATATAGGGCCATACCGAAGTTATCATAAAAAAAAAGGTTTTTTTCTTAAAACTTTAGCAACAGCTAAGACTTTTAGGACATATGTTAATATGAAGTTTTTTTGTCAAAATGAACCCAAGAATAACCTTCTTAAATATAAGCATGTATTAAGAAACACCCTGTATAATATTAATATGGCTTCCTCTATGTAGCTTTCAAAGTTACAAAGTGGATAATTATTATTAGCATCATTGTATTATATTATTCTATGAAAACACTTCGGGTACTTAGATTTTTTTGCGAATCAGATTTCAAGTATATATTGTTTTTAAGTTAATTTCTCATACGCCTTTGCTGATTGATAATTTTATTACTAACATAAAATATTATAAAAATCTGTGAAAAGAATTCACCTTGAAATGTGACTGACACTAAGCGAACCATTATAAGGAGATAGTTTTCGATGCCATTTTTCTATTCTATATGGAAAACGTTAATATACTTTTTTTAACATGTAAAATTCGGTACTTTACCTACCAAATAGAGCTGTGCGATTCGCGAAAAAAATCGATTCGAAACGATTAATCAAATTGCTTATTATAGATCAAATCCATATCGATATCGAGCTGCATGGCAGATATTTAAAGTAGTTGTCCAGACTTTTATTTGTTTATTTCTACATTTTTTCTATATGAGTTTTACTTCATAGTAGATCATACACTTTCGCTATACTGTTCCAATTCACTGTACAATCTATTTTTGGTTTTATCTTTGTTCAAAATAGCTGATGTTGCTTTTGGTATGTAGAATTTCATTATTCTGATACGAATATTCTTGTTGGGGTACTGGCTCTTCATTGAGAGCAATACGACTATCATTACTTGTACAGAGTCTTCCAACAAGGACTGAACAGGGGCTCATTTTTGAGCTTCCTTGTATTTAAAGAAAAATCCAAAATAGCCAATCGATGTACTTTTTCCTGCAGAATTCAAAAATGAAACCAAAAATTTATTTGAACCAGAAACAAAAGAGTTACGCTATGGATAAGGTGTTTTTTAAATGGAACATAGCTTTTTTTATACGATTTTTGGAACGAGTGATTTTTTTTTGTCCGTTCTGATTAAAATATTTAATATTGTGACAGCTATTTTTATTAAATTTTAATGTTTTATCCAGTATAATTTAACTTTAACCTGTTTGAAACATACACTAGGTAATAAAGGTATAATCACCTTTGAATCCTACAAAGAGGTTATCGCACATGTTTCGAGAACAACGGAGGTCACATTGAACAATTAAATTATTAATGTTTTTTTTTTTTAAATTAGTATAGAGTTGGATTTCTTTTTCTGTCATGTAATGTTTTATTTTCCTCAAATAGGTTCTTTATCCTTAGAATAGTATTGACGGATATATTTCTATGAAAATTTGCAATAAATCTTCTCCTTGCTTCTCTTGCATTTTCTTGGCATTTGTAGAACAAGATAACAATCTGCAATCTCTAATCTAATGAATATTTCATTTCGGCAATATTATAGTAAACTTGTCAAATTTTTTGACTTTGAAGGATTCAAAGGTGATTATACCTTTATTACCTAGTGTATGTTTCAAACAGGTTAAAGTTAAATTATACTGGATAAAACATTAAAATTTAATAAAAATAGCTGTCACAATATTAAATATTTTAATCAGAACGGACAAAAAAAAAATCACTCGTTCCAAAAATCGTATAAAAAAAGCTATGTTCCATTTAAAAAACACCTTATCCATAGCGTAACTCTTTTGTTTCTGGTTCAAATAAATTTTTGGTTTCATTTTTGAATTCTGCAGGAAAAAGTACATCGATTGGCTGTTTTGGATTTTTCTTTAAATATAAGGAAGCTCAAAAATGAGCCCCTGTTCAGTCCTCGTTGGAAGACCCTGTACAATGTGGCAATGTTGGTAATGTATTTGCATTTGTCTATTCTGTTGGAAAATCCGGTTTTTTAAAGTTAGTGCGTAAATTAAAAAGTCCCAACGGCTCCTGAGGTTGTCTAAGCCCTGCTAATCTACTAGTGAGTTTTTTCCATGGTAAAGAACTAAGATCGTGGCAAAAAATAAACAATATCTATACCTCGTGAACCTCGATTTTGAGTTTGGGCCTAAGAGTAGGCCCTGTAATTTTGGTCTTAGATGACTTAAAATCATAGGTAGATAAAAATTGCATTTTGCTGGTTCCTTACATGAGTGTGGAATTCCTCAATATTTTCGTCAAAAGCTTTCATTTCCTACATTCTACGCATAATCGTACAAGGCGTTTTAATAATCTATTAAATCTAGCAAAGCACCAAACTGCCCTCTTTCAACCCAGCTTTTCTTATCTGGCTCCTAAAATTTACAATACTGACATAGTCAAAAAGCTTGATAATCTAAGCTACTTACTTTCGTTTAAATTCAAATATAAATATTTCTTGCTAGCTCAATATAAATAAATAAATAGGTACAAAATTAGTAAAAATAGTGTTATATTATTATATATATATACTAGAATTTGATTGCCAACTCTTCTTGTCATATTTCTAAATTATTACTAGATATTATATTAAATGTAATTAGAATAATTTCTAACCATAATATGTAGGTATTTTTCAAATTTGTTAAATTTTGTAAATTTATAATGTATGCTCGGTTAAGTAAATAGCTCTGCTGACCTTCGCAGAGGTTAAAATAAAGACGTTTATATTTATCTATCTATTACTTTTCCAAAACTGTTCATAGTTTTCCTTGACTTTCTGAGAAAGTAGAAATAGAGGGAATTTTATAGATGTTTTTACACCAATTAAAAAAGCATTTATAAAACAGATTTATAATATTTTTTTGTTCTTACAGCATATTGATGCAGCTGTTTTGCTTTCAAATACAAAAATAAGGACCTAATGGAAAATATTTATAAAATAAATTGGAAAATGGACAGCCAATATACAACTTTCATATACCATAATCCCCACTTCCCCAAATTATTTGTTAAGTCGTTATAACACTACTAAGAAATTAAAGTATTTTTTAATTTACTGGTATATAATCTATTTTCTAAAGAAGTTTTATAAAGAACTCTAAAATTTAGAAAAGAAATGTAAATGTATAACACCCCTGCCGATTAAGATCTGTCTAGCCTACTTTAATAAGTTAAGTTACTGGAGTCATTAGGGCAATGGTAGAATTTTGGGCATACTATACCTATGTGTATTTTTAAATCCAACTTTTTTAATTTGATAAAATATCCGATACCTATATAGGTACGTACAGAAGAAAAAGGAAATATTTTACTATTTTTATTTAACTCGTTGGATCAAATCGATTTAGTAAGAAGCGACGAGAGTTCATGTTAAAACTATACTTATTCATAATGCAAATACAAACTAAGACATTAATAAAACATGATGTTTGCTCTTTCAAATACGACCGGTTAGTCTTCCATAAAGAAGTAAAATTTCTGCTAAAATAATGATGAATATGCAACTGTTAAACAAAATTGTTTTTAGTATTTCGGGCGGATTACACTTTGCGCGACAGCTTTAAAGTATATTATTCAAATGAAAATATTTAAAAATAAATTATTATGATTAATAAATGTCAAAATTATTGATGTCCAATTAATACGAACCAGAAGGTATAAGATAATTTCCAAAGATACTATTATTGGAACAATAATTCTAGTCAAGGAAGTTATGTGGCTGTTATCATAAACACAACATTGATAAGTTAGGCCCTAAGGCTTTATTTTATTATTTTAGGTAATAAAAATGCAATCGATACTAATAATTAGTATCGGTTGCATTTTTATTTAGAAGAATTATTCTTCTAATTAATTTTTAGTACAGGGGTTTGAAAGGGGGTAAATTATAAACTATTTTAAGTATTAAAAAATGCATTTTCTTTTTGAATATGAGGAATATATCGCCATGCTCTTGATATACGGAGAATGTCAAAATAATGGAAGACGTGCTCAAAACATGTACAGGCAACGATACCGGAATCGTGAGATACTAAGTTATAAAACGTTTCATAATATTCAAAAATTAAGAAGTGGTTCCTTTTCCAGTGGTAAGGCCCAAACACCAGGAAGAAAAAGAGCCCGAACAGAAGAAAACGCATTATCTACGGTTTGGCTTATGTTCAAGTACAAATATCCACATGTCTCCACTCGACTTCTTGCCGAAGACTTAGGTCTTGGAGAAAGTACAGTTCACAGGATACTAAATGATTAAGAATATCACCGCTCAAAGTTCACCTGGTGCAGGGCTTAACACCTAAATATCCTGAGCTTCCCCCTCACTTTTTCCGGTAAGTTACTAATTATTTAGACACTATCTTTCCTCTGCACTCGGTTGACCAAAATGGTGATATCCGGTGGCCACAACGTTTACCGGATTTGACTCCTTTAGATTTTTTCTTCAGGGATATCTCTCGGGATATCTTAAAGAAATTGTGTATGTAATCGAGTGTATTTATCAAATAAACATTTTTCTAGAGTATGGAAATAAAAACATTGAGTTGTTCATATAATTTAGCTATGGCTTTTTTTAATTAAAAATGTAGGTACATGTTTTATAAAAATATGTAAAAAGTTAATTTTGCACAAAAAGGTTTTCATTTTATATACAGGGTATTAATGTGATCATGTTACAAACTTCTAGGGTAGATAGAACACATGAAAAAAAAAACAAAAGTTTATATGAACATGGGTCTCGAAACGCTTTATCACGGAGTTAGAGCCTCTTGAAGATGACCTTCATAAACTACTTTTCGTTTTGTAGCTCCGGGACTACTTCAGCTACCGCAACCAATTTTGAGACATAAATTACTGTTAGTAAGTTCATCTATTTGAGCCTATTGGACAATGTTTACTTTAACCAGGGTCGTGCGAACCAGAGGGTATTAGGGTAAATTTGACCCTATTTCCCTAAGCTTCTATTTCTTACCGTTTACGCACCTTAATAATAAAAATTTACCTTATTTTATTTATAAGGTAAACTCACTGTTGTCAAGAATTTCTCATCATATTAGTGTCACGGTTAAGTCATGGAAGATAACACTTCCGATAAATACGCCGACATGCTATTGATTTATGGGGAAGTTCGACGTAATGGCAGAGCCGCTTCTCGGCCATATGAAGAGCGGTCTACTGAAAGGCGAGTCGCGGCTCACACACTGTTTGAAAGGGTCAATCAACGGCTAAAAAAAACTGGATCCGTAAAAATAAAACGGTTAGATAATTGCACGCAAAGGACCATGCCAACCCCGGATTTTGAGGAAGAGGTGCTTCAGCGATTTGAAAATAATCCTTCTGTAAGTGCCCGAGCAGTCGCAGATGCCATGCGTGTAAATCATGTCCGTGTGTAGGAGATTGTTCATGAACAGCTTTTTCACCCCTACCATCTTCAAAAAATGCAAGCATTGGGACAAAATGATTTCATGTCCCGCGTGGAGTTTCGCCAGTCGTTTCTCGACCGGTGTACCGGGTGTCCCACCTAAGGAGGTAATCGGCTATATCTCAGAAAGTAATAACACTAGGACTTTAGGAAAAAATATATATCGATTAAAACGGCCAAGAGAAATTGCTGGAAATTATTTTCAAGTTCGAAAAATGACCGCTAGGGGGCGTAAAAGAACTTTCAAAATAGAAATGCCGATTTTCTCTTGATTTTTCTTAATAAAAATATGTTAAAAATATAAGCATTGTATTCTTCATAAAATTATGCAACTTTATGTTAGGAATCTTTTTTTTCTATTTTCAATAATAAAGTGGTGGGAGAATCTCAAACTTTTCTTCTTTCAAACGCTGATATCTCTGCTTTGGATAAACCGATTTTATTTAACTTCGCCTTGAAAAAAAACCCTTATTTTCCTCTACACGTAGATATGTTAATTATACCGTATTGATTCTGATGGTGGCCACTAGATGGCGTTTTTCCGTAATTCCTCAATGAATAAGGATTTTCTCAAAAAGATCAAATGTTATGATATGACTTTTTCATCATATCTTATTTTAGGCTTATAAAGGCAATTAAATAGTGGAATAAAAAATCCAGGTCCGTATTTAAAATAAAAAAGTTGATGATGGTGGATGGAAACTAACCCCATCAGCTTGTAAAGAAGGAAAAGTTACTATAAGGAACTGAAAACCGCAACGTGTTCTAGTTTAACAAAAGATATCACGTTGCGGTTTTTAGTTCCTTATAGTAACTTTTCCTGCGCTACAAGCTGATGGGGTTAGTTTTTTAATCCTACGTTTCGGATTCGAGCGACCATCATCAACTTTTTTACTTTAAATACGGACCTTAATTTTTTATTCCACTATTAATTAGCTTTTATAAGCCTAAAATAAAATATGATGAAAAAGTCATATCATAACATTTCATTTTTTTGAGAAAATCCTTATTCATTGAGGAATTACGGAAAAACGTCATCTAGTGGCCACCATCAAAATCAATATGGTATAGTTAATAGATCTACGTGTAGAAGAAAATAAGGGCTTTTTTTCAAGACCAAGTTGAATAAAATCGGTATATCCAAAGCAGAGATATCAGCGTTTGAAAGAAAAAAAGTTTGACCTTCTCCCACCACTTTATTATTGAAAATAGAAAAAAACAATTCGTAACATAAAGTTGCATAATTTTATGAACAATACAATGCTTATATTTTTAACATATATTTATTAAGAAAAATCAAGAGAAAATCGGCATTTCTATTTTGAAAGTTCTCTTACGCCCCCTAGCGGTCATCTTTCGAACTTGAAAATAATTTCCAGAAATTTCTCTTGGCCGCTTTTATCGATATATATTTTTTCCCAAAGTCCTAGTGTTATTACTTTCTGAGATATAGCCGATTACCTCCTTAAGTGGAACACCCGGTACAGAAGAACCTCAAAAGAAGGCATTTTTAATTTGCGAAATAGTCATGTGTGGACTTAGGAAAACCCTCATGGTGTTTACATAAGGGGGCATCAACATAAATTATTTGAACCGATCATGTTGCCTCCTCGCTTAACCGGTACTATTTATCTTGATTTTTAAAGAAATTAATTGCCAGAATTGTTACATAATCTGCCCCTAAATTTACGACAGAACTTATGGTTCCAACATGATGTAGCGCCAGCTTATTTTTTACTTCTTGCCCGCGAGTACCTTAATGAAAATTTTAGAAGACATGCAGCGGAGGCCCTGTCACCTGGTCAGTGCGCTCCCCAGATCTAACACCTTTAGATTTTTTTCTTTGAGGGTATATAAAGTGTCTCGTTTATGAAACTCCAGTCGAGTCAAAAGAAGATTTGGTGACGGGAATTTCCGCTGCGGCTGAAGTAATCCTAACCATGCCACCGTCATAAGATTTTTTTTTTTTTTTTTTTTTTATGATAAGGCACAGCACTACAGGATAAATCCTTTATGGCGCTCTAGGAGCGGTGCGTGTGCGCAGGAAACGATTCACGTTGGTCTTGAATCTTTGGAGATTATACTCGTTGGGAAACACGATCTCAGGGAGGTCGTTCCAGAGTGATGACGTTCTCCAGATGAAAGAATTTTGAAACAGTGTCGTTCGAGGGACACTAAGCTGAACCACGTACTGGTGGGCTGCAGTGGCTCGTCGTGTATTTCTACCATGCACCGCTCTGGGTGGTATCAAGCGGGCAACCTCAGTTGAACACTTGCCATGAAAATATTTGTAAAATAGACTCAAGTCGCCAACCTGCCTTCGATGTTCAAGGCTTTCCAGGTTGTCTGTCAGACTATGGTCACCGATCAAGCGAATGGCCCTTCTTTGAATGGAATCTAGCAATCTCAGGGTATGTATAGGAGCAGAGCACCAAATATGCGAACAGTACTCCAGTGATGGTCGAATTTGGGCTTTATAGAGCATTAAAAGTTATTGGGGTGTATAGGGGTTCCTTGTTCGGAAAAGTACTCCAAGCTTCTGCGAGGCTGCCTTAGCAATGGCCGCAACGTGACTATGCCAAGACATATGACTATCCAAATTAACGCCCAATAAATGAATTGATGAAGCCAAGGGAATTAAGTGTCCCGCCATAACTATATCCGGTTCTTCAACATTAACTTTTTTAGAAAAAACTGCCGCCTGGGACTTTTTAGCGTTAAATTCTACTTGGTTACTGTCACCCCAAGACAGAATTTCTTCCAGGTCTTTGTTGAGATGTGAGACCTCTTGCTGCCTATAGAGATGTGCATTAGCAGCCGATGTCCGAGCATCCAAAGTAAAAGATGAAACAAGTGTGCTGTCATCAGCGAAGCTATATATAGGATTTTTAGTTTTTTCCAAAAGATCGTTAATGTATAGTAAGAAAAGGGTGGGCGACAATATAGAACCTTGAGGGACTCCGGCGTTGATGTTAAATGTGTCTGAAAGAAATCCGTCCATCGCCACTCGCAGAGAACGGTGTTTAAGGAAGCTTGACAGCCATGAACAAAATTGAACCGGCATTCCGTATGCTCTCACTTTAGTTAGGAGCCCCTCATGCCATACTCGGTCAAAAGCCTTGGAAATGTCCAGTGCTACCGCCCGGGACTCCCCATGGTGTTCTATTGCGTTGTTCCAAACATGAGTAACATAAGCGAGAAGGTCTCCTGTTGATCTAGACTTACGGAATGCATACTGGCGGTTACTAATAATGTTGAAGCCTTCCAGGTATTTTAGTAATTTTTCGTTGATAGCCTTCTCCATAACTTTTGATATAACCGAGAGCAATGCGACTGGACGATAGTTGTTTGGCAAAGTCTTCTTGCCTTTTTTGGGTATGGGCTGGACTCTCGCAGTTTTCCAGCAAGAAGGAAATATTCCTTTTTTGTAGGATAAGTTAAAAAGCCTACAAAATACCGGTGTCAGTTCGTCAGCGCATGTGTTAATTACAATGACTGGAATATCGTCAGGACCAGAAGCCTTTTTAGTGTCGAGACTCCTCAAGATTCGTTTAACATGGCGGTGGCGAAAAACAATCTCGGGCATTCTCGATTCTACAGGGGTAATGTTCGGTGGAATATTTCCCTGAAAATTTACCGTTGAAGATAACGGAAAAAGGCGCCAAGAATATGCAAACCAAAATTTTCAATCAAAACACACATGGCGCGGCATTCTCAACAAAGGCAAGAGCCGATAGCAATAATCTTTATGCGAAAATACCTAAGAAGTGGTCGAAGAATCAAAAAATGTCAAAGGGATGCCCTGACGTAAAACCCCATTCATGAACTAATGTGTGCTGTTAGACAATAGAATAAACAGTAGTATAGCGGTTTCATTTCACACAAATAAGAATCCTCCAGACCGAACATTGATATCCTAAAATAAATAATTTAAAGAACAGCAAAACAGTAAATTAACCTATTATGCCCTTTATTTCAAAAGTAAGTGAAAACTGCATTTAAAATTGAGTTTAGAATATAATATTAAAGTTTTCCATTCGTTATACAGTTTCTGACATACACGCTGCAGCAACTACTCCTGAATATCTTCTGCAAGGTTAGAAAGACTAGCAATAAGTATATGGGCATTTTCACATCTACTGACACCGACACCGGTACGATCACACTACGGAGCCGACACCGATACGACCCCGACAGTACTGTAACTCTTTACATTTGGCAGGCATGCTGGGCGGGAATCGGCTATCGGCTAAACTAGAGTACTTTTTTTAAGTAGTGCAAGTGTGAGTCGTAACATAGCAGCAACAAATTATATTTACTTTATTTATTATCCTTACGGCTTAAGAAAAGACGAAGTGGGCGCTTGCACTGGGTACCTCCTATTACAATTTTAGAATGCATTTCTTTGAATAGTTGGCTAATGACCAAAACAGGTTTTATAATTTTATTATTTTCGCATGAGTAAAAACATGCCTATTTAAACTTATTAACATGACTTGGTCTATGACATGACATTGTGCGTTCACCGGCATCGTTGTCGGTGTCGTGCCGGTGCCGTGTCGGCAAGCGTAAAAACGCCCTATAGCTACTGAAATAATTTAAAGTTATATCGAAAAATGTTGCGTGCATGCATTTATAAAAGAAAAAATGTTTTTAATAAAAAAAAAGCACTCGTCGAACTCGCCTTCTATACGAATAAAACGTATTTCAGATGACAAAAAAACACATCCACCGTACAAACTCGAAACAAAAAATATTAAAACTCATCGTCCCGCATACTAAACGCCACCCTTTTGTACGTGGGATACAAAAAGGCCCTTTACACACGTTTTTAATTTAAAAATTTTTAAATGGAGCATTGTTCGACAATGTATGCGGGAAAATTGATAGTCCTAACTAACCACAGGTTTCTGGCACAAAAGAATAACTTTGTTGAATCGCTTTGCTACGACGGAAAACGTGTGTTATCTTTGAGAGGGTTGCGAGAACACAAGTAGTTATTTCCTGTTCTAAATTCTGTTATCTTCTTGAAGATGTTATGCCGAATATGAAGCAAGTAGGTGAATCATAAATAACTTTAACTGACTTTGTTCGGTTAGCTGAAAGTAAACAAAGTGATATCGAGCTGCATGGTTTATAATATAAATGTACAGCCCAAATTGGACCTACATGTATGGGTACCTTGAAAACTATAGAAGATAGAGAAACGGTTAAATAGGATACGTTTTAGACAAATATATATTTGCAACTAAAAGCCGCTTAGTACGCGACTCTATCTTTTTTTTGTTTTTGAGATATTTAAAAAAAAAACAAAAAGTTGCATTCTCGAATTGATGAGTTTCCTTCATCACCGCCTTAGCACTTAAAGCCGTATTACAGTCGGCAACGAATTGCAGCAATACTTTGACCTTGCAACTCTATTGCTGCAATTCAATTGCCGGACTGTAATACATCGTGCAAGTCGTGGTGCAAGTCCATGTTTTTAAAATTGCAATATGAGTACCAACCTCTAGAACTTTATGCGAAATGTCAATAAACTTTTTAACCTCAAATTTTTTATTGTTTTGCTGTCTTTGTGGTTTTATTGGTTACTTGTAGTTTTGAATCTTTTTTGTGTGAAATGAATAAAATAAGGAAAATGAATAGACTGAAGCGCAAAAAATTAATCGCTGCATCATTATGCACCATTATTGCTGCTTCTGCCTTGCTGCTAGGAGCTGGACAGGAACGGGCAGAAAGACGGTGGTGGGTCAGACCTTGGTTAGACAGAGCAAAGGGAAACATAGGTTTGACTGAGGAATTTTTAATGTCAGACCAGGAGACATACTCGAAGTTTCTCAGAATGGATGAAGCAACATTTCAGAAACTTTTAACGAAAATAAAACACCGAATAACCAAAAGTTCTTTTACAAGAAAGGCTATTACTGCTGAACAAAAACTGATCGTTACCCTACGATTCTTAGCTACTGGTGAAAGTTTTCGCAGCTTAATGTTTAACTATAGAATATCAGAGTCCACCATATCACTTTTTATTCCTGCTGTATGTGAGGCCATTTATGAAGAACTGAAGGAGAAATATTTAAAGGTATGAATTTTTAAAATCTATAACTATAATCAATATAGTATATTGGAATAACATTATTAAAGTAATTTGAATTTGAACTACAGGTATCCTTTTATTTAAAAGTTGTATATTTTGTAGGTTCCAACAACGCCAGCAGAATGGTTGGATATTTCAAAACAGTTCGAGACATTATGGACTGCACCAAATTATGGAAGGCACCCACAGATCAAGGATCAGCTTACTTCAATTACAAAAAGCAACATAGTATCATTTTGTTAGCACTTGTAGATGCGAAATACAACTTTACATACATACATGTGGGGATGAATGGAAGATTATCAGATGGTGGTGTCTTTTGGTAAAGTGATCTTTCAGGGGCTATTGAAATAAATTCCTTGAATATACCAGAAGACAAACCACTCCCTGGAGCAACTAAATCAGTGCCTCACGTCATAGTAGCAGATGCTGCTTTTGCATTGTCAAGACACATCCTAAAACCATATCCTCTGCGTAATATGACTAGAGAGCAAAGAATTTTTAACTACAGGTTAAGTAGAGCTCGTCGTGTGGTTGAAAACAGTTTTGGAATTCTTGAAAATCGCTTTAGACTCTTACTAAATACAATACCATTAAGACCAGAGAAAGCAAGACTTATAACTCAAGCTTGTTGTGCCCTGCATAATTTTTTAAATCAAGAATGTGGCAAGGCCTCTTTGTCACATAACATTGATGAAATCGACCAGGACTTCAAGTATATTTATGGTTTAAGTCGACAAAACCATGGCAGAGCTAATACAAAAGCTCTAAACATTAGAGAAGAATTTAAAAATTACTTTAATGGACCAGGTCGAGTGCCTTGGCAAGACGATCTTATTTAGAAGTGGATGAACTCTTTTAGATATCTGTGTTTTCCTATTTGTTAATTGTGAAGTGACTTGCATTACATTTTTTTTTTGTTTACTTTAGTTTTGTAGAAGGACATTTTTCCAGAAATTACATGTATTATAAGTATGTAAAATATGTTTAAATATAGAAATTTTTTTTTTAAAGTATTTTATTATTTATTTATCAATGATCCATGTAAAAAGTACAATGTAATTTCTAATAGATAAACTAAACTAACATACATTAAATAATAATGAAGAGTATTCGGCGTTACATTACATTTCTTCTTTCTTGTCTTTGCCTCCTTTTGGCAGCATAAATATTCTGAAGAATATTCTGCTTTAACTCGTCCAGGATGTCTTCATCCTCAATATTCTCCATCTCTTGGGCAATTAATCTGCAAAAAATAAAATTAGTAGGAAATTTTTAGGAAAAAATTTTTTGCTAAATTTATTTGAATGAAAACAAATTAAATTACATAAAGAGGGATGGCAAGGGCCTAGCGACACCTAAAGCACCGGTTCCCGTCAGATCACCGAAGTTAAGCGGTGTCGAGCGCGGCTAGTACTTGGATGGGTGACCGCTTGGGAAACACCGCGTGCTGTTGTCTTAGGGAAGAGTGTAAAATGAATCGACATCAAAACCATCCTATTCACGCCGGACAGGCCGGATGAGATCGGATATCTCGTAGGATGAAGGTGCCGTTTCACACTCCCCAGTCGGTAGACCGCACGATTAAAAACCGTACGGTCGATGACCGGTTCTAGATGGCCTCAGATACGCCGACGAACCGTAAAAAAGTAAAATAAAAAAAAAAAAAAAATAAAGAGGGATATTTTCTGTTGCATTCTTTTGACTTACTCTCCAAATAGAGCATGTTTGTTTTTGGCAGCTGCTTCCTCTTGCTCTGGTTCTGTCAAACGTTGCAGTGTTGAAACGGCAGTACTTAACAGACTGCTAATTTTCTCCTTTTCAGCAGGCATCTTTCTCTGCCGTTTTGTAGGGGGCATACCACTGTCACTCCTTGATGGTGTCCTACTGGTGGTCCTACTTGATGTAGAAGATGGGGTGAACAGCTCTACCTCTACATCAGAGAGGTCTTGCACATCCCCATCATACAGTACTTCACATTGTGACTGAAAGCAAAAAAAAACATTTTATATATACTTACTACACTACCTACCTAAAACCATAACGCATGCAACAATCCACTACTAACACTGTGGAAATATATTAACTTAAACTTACTCGTGGGTCCTCACGCATTTCATATTCTTTGTTAGCAAGGTTGGACTCTCCCTTGGACACAACCACAGTCCCTGGTTGCAGAAAATGAAGTAGGTCAAAGCACCACAACTTTGGTACATATACAGTATCCGTAGATGTACCAGAAGTTTCACTTTTTTTTATTTTCTGTACCTCAGCTAAGTACTGAGTTCTTATACCGTGTATTTTCTTTTTAATGTCATCGGCTGTGAGTGCAGTTAATTTTCTTCTATTGAATTCATCTGCTATTTGCCGAAACGCCGAGGTTCTTGCGTTTCGGTCGTGGTAATTTGCCTGGGTAGGCAAATAAAGACAGGGGTATCCCTCATAGAGCTCAATGAGGACTACAGTTGCCTCTTTTGGCCAGTCGTAACCACCTCCACACCTAAAACTAAGTTTAGTTCATTATTTTTTGCTTCCTCTTTATTGATGATAATTAGTATTGATGTACCAGGGATAAATAAATAGATTTAAGGTGTGTTACAATATGATATGTTTACACCAACTCAGTGGTTTTAATTATCAAAAGCATATTGAAACTTACCTTTTCCCACAAGCCATCTTCCACCCAATAGAGATAACCAGAAACACGTCCAATTTAATGTAATTATATTAATTAAGTCTTTAAAGTAAAAAAACTTTAATTCGAATTACACAAAATCCAAAATCCGCAAGAAAAATGTAGCAAATAAACACAAAACACAAAACCAATAAACATTAATAACCACAGCCACGCCTCAAATAAACTTCGGTCTCTCTGTCAAACGGCAAACTCAACAGGCGCGTCCTTTCTAGGGACTTTCGGCTCTGTCGTTAACCAAGAAAGTCACTAGAAAACCACCAGAATTGCAAACGCACTTGCCACAAAAATCGATCCCGACCGATCTTTTGGCAATAGCAATAGAATTGCCAAATCCGATCAGCTGTTTTCAACTGCGCATGCTTATAAGCAAGAGAATTGCGACTTGCCGATAGACTTGCCGACTGTAATATGGCTTTTAGCACAAAAGAATTAATCATCATTAAGAAAATAATATGTAATGTTACGTATACAGGGTGTCCCAAAAACATACAGACACACTTTAAGGGGAGGTGGTAGAGGATATGAAAACAAACTTGCTTTGTTTAATAAACATATGTCCGCAAATGAGCCATTATGGCGGAAAGAAGGAAAAATAGTTTTGGTCCGTTTTGTTTACTTTAGTGATAAATAATTAATATTAAATAACAAAAAAATGTTCGAGAGGACATTAATAAATCATTTTTTGGTCCTGTTGGACTATTTCTCATTAAATTGTGGTTTACAACAGTTGTCCAAAATGTTGACCATTTGCTTTAATACAAAGATTGCACCGTCGGTTCATTGACTCGCGGACTCTATGGAATATTCCGGGAATAGCTTCTACATGTGTACAACTGGTCATTATTCTCGCTAACCTGAACTAACCCCAAAGGAAAAATCTGGGGGGTTCAGATCGGGAGAATGCGCGGGCCCGGCCCCGGTACCTCTTATTCCAATCCATCGGCGGAAATAATCGGTGGTCAATATACTTTCGTTCAAACCAAAATGTGGAGGTGCCCTGTCATGTTGAAACCACATGTCATTTCAAATGTCTAAAGAGACATTTTCTAATAATAAAGGAAAAACCTCTTGTAGACAATGGATATAAATATTTGCATTCAATCGAGCAGGCAGCAAGTGAACTATTAGATTCTCTCCAAGAATACCAGCCCACATGTTTACAGAAAATGTTGTTGGTGTCACCTAGATACCACATCGTGAGAATTTTCGTCATGCCAAATGTGGGTGTTTCTACTTTAAAAATACCCATCGCGCGTAAAACATGCCTCATCAGAAAACAATAATATTCTCTCGAAGTGAGGTTCTATTAAATTGTGACCCAAAAACCATTGGTAAAAAGCTAATCCATGTGGATAATCTTCAGGATTTAAAGCTTGTACGTGTTGTAAATGGTAGAGGTAGAGAAGTTGTTCATGTCAGTCACGCTGTACTGTCGACTTGGAGGATCCCATATGGTGTGCAATTGCGCGAACATTTGACCATACGAGTTTTTCTTGGACGACCACCACCAGGACGCTTTAGGTTCCCACTTTCTCTAAGGCGACGATGGATGGAAGCAAAGGCTGTATGATGAGGTTGGCGGCATCCCGGATATCTGTGTACACACAGGCGTGCAGCTGGAAGCATTACAATTTGCTGGACCCTGCTTATGGTAAGGTGCATATCGGTAAGTTTTTAAAATAAGAAACTATCGTCCCTTTTTAATACAAGTCTTGAATTAACAATCAACAAAGCTAATGTTACAATAAATAAGTCACAAATAATGATACGGTCTTAAAATTGGCATCCTTGGAATGTTTATTGCGATAAAGAAATGTTTGTGCTTCCCAACAACAAACGTAGTTGAAACAAAAAATGATGAACGAGGGACAAGTGGTGTCCAAATAAATCAAGAACCAAATTAATTATTTCGATACAACTCAAAAGATTTTTTGCTCTACAGCCCAAACAGCTGAACCGTAAGTCTAGATCAACAGGAGACCTTCTCGCTTATATTATTTACGTTTTGAACAACGCAATAGAACATGATGGGGAGTCCTGGGTGGTAGCACTGGACATTTCCAAGGCCTTTGAACGAGTATGGCATGAGGGGTTCCTAACTAAAGTGAGAGCGTACGGAATGCCGGTTCAATTTTGCTCATGGCTGTCAAATTTTCTTAACGACCGTTCTCTGCGAGTGGCGACGGACGCATTTCTTTTAGATACATTTAACATCAACGGCGGAGTCCCCAATGTTCTATATTATCGCCCACCCTCTAATTACTATACATTAACCATCTTTTGGAAAACATTAAAAATCCTACATATAGCTTCGCCGATGACAGCACACTTGTTTCATCTTTTACTTTGGATGCTCGAACATCGGCTGCTAATGCACATCTCTATAGGCAGCAAGAGGTCTCACATATCAACAAAGTACCTGGAAGAAATTCTCTCTTGGGACGACAGTAACTAAGTAGAATTTAACGCTAAAAAAACCCAGGCGGCAGTCTTTTTAAAGAAGTTAATGTTAAAGAACCGGATATAGTCATGGCGGGAACCTCGATTCCCTTGGCTTCATCAATTCATTTATTGGGCGTCAATTTGGATAGTCATATGTCTTGGCATAGTCACGTTGTGGCAATTGCTAAGGCAGCCTCGCAGAAGCTTGGAATACTTTTCCGAACTAAGAACCTCTACACACACCAACAACTTTTAATGCTCTATAATGCCCAAATTCGACCATCGTTGAAGTACTGTTCACATATTTGGGGCTAAATATACCCCGAGATTTCCAGATTTCATTCAAAGACTTCGCTTGATCGGTGACCATGATCTGACAAACAACCTGGAATGCCTTGAACGTCGAAGGCAGGTTGGGGACTGGAGTCTATTTTACAAATATTTTCTGCATCCCACCCGTACATGGTTTAGCTTAGCGTCCCTCAAACGACACTGTTAAAAAATTCTTTAATCTGGAGAACGCCATCTGTCTCTCACTCTGGAACGACCACCCTGAGGCCATGTTCCCCAACGGGTATAATCTCCAAAGATTCAAGACCAACGTGAATCATTTCCTGCGCACAGACATCCCTCACAGAGCGCCATGAAGGATTAGTCCTGCAGTGCTGCGCCTTATCATAAAAAAAATTAGCGGACATATGTTTATTAAACAAAAAAGTTTGTTTTTGATGTCCTCCACCACCCTTTAAAGTTTGTTGGTATGCTTTTGGGACACCCTGTATATACAGGGTGTATATACTAAGCTCGACAAGGTACGACATTATGGTAGCAATATGGCTCCCGGAAGAAAGTTTTATTGACTAAATCGACCAAAAGAAATTGCTAAAAAATATTTTCAAGTTACTAAAATGACCGCTAGGGGGCACAGTTGGTTGCTAGGATATATCTAAAAAGTCAAATTTTATCAGATAATCGCTATGTTCGGGTACTACTTTAAATACGGGAATAAAAAGTTCGTTAATCTTCGAAAATATGTGGAAAAAATACTTCTTAAATTGTTGCATCTTCCATGTGCTTTTCCCTAATTTTATTGAAGAAATGGAAAATGTAACCTGAACTAACCTAATATTCACCAAATGTAATATTTCTAGGCCCAGGGGTTTGGGCTGAGCGATTTTTAAGTTATGTTTTGATTTCGGCACTTTCTGATCATCATACACAAGTTATCAATGTTAGGGGTTTATGTGGTGGTTATGAAAAGATAGGATATGTGTATAGGAGAGTTTTCCAACTAGTAAAATTTGTCTTTCAAACAGGAAGTGGGTACGATAAATTGGTCTCCGGTGTGTGATGCATATTCTTTGTTTTAAATCTATTTCACAACTACTTTCGTAGGATTTGTGTTGTAAAGAAATGTACATTATCAAATAATAATCATCACTTCTTGTAGACATAAACGGATCCTATATTTTAGAAAGATAAAGGGATTGGTATCGGATAATGTATTTAAGAAGTATTGTAAAGGTAATCAAGGAAGAAAAAAGAATGTCAACCAGGAATTTTGTAACTAAGTCTGAAAATAAGGTTAAGGCAACCTGGCAACTTGTAAATAATACCACCAACAGTAATAACAGCAAAACAGTTTTAGAAAATTTTTCACAGAAATATAATAATGCTTTTAAAATGGTGAACACTTTAAACAGATATTTTGTGAACTAAATGTCCTAAAGTAAGTTGTTCAAACAATGATTCTTTTTTCCATTCTCCACTTCAATGCAATCGGTTTACCTTAAGGCCAACTAGTAAACATGAAATTCATAAGGAAATTTTAAATCTAAAAAATAAGAAATCAATTGGTGATGATAACATTCCAGTAAAAGTTCTTAAGGAGATTGCTGACCCTATATCAGAACCATTACCTTATGTAATTAACCTGTGTTTTAAAACTGGTGCCGATCCTGATCTCCTGAAAAACGCACACTTGTTAAAGTTATATATAAAAAAGGTGAAATTGATGAAGAAAAAAACTACAGGGACTACAGTTGCCTCTTTTGGCCAGTCGTAACCACCTCCACACCTAAAACTAAGTTTAGTTCATTATTTTTTGCTTCCTCTTTATTGATGATAATTAGTATTGATGTACCAGGGATAAATAAATAGATTTAAGGTGTGTTACAATATGATATGTTTACACCAACTCAGTGGTTTTAATTATCAAAAGCATATTGAAACTTACCTTTTCCCACAAGCCATCTTCCACCCAATAGAGATAACCAGAAACACGTCCAATTTAATGTAATTATATTAATTAAGTCTTTAAAGTAAAAAAACTTTAATTCGAATTACACAAAATCCAAAATCCGCAAGAAAAATGTAGCAAATAAACACAAAACACAAAACCAATAAACATTAATAACCACAGCCACGCCTCAAATAAACTTCGGTCTCTCTGTCAAACGGCAAACTCAACAGGCGCGTTCCTTTCTAGGGACTTTCGGCTCTGTCGTTAACCAAGAAAGTCACTAGAAAACCACCAGAATTGCAAACGCACTTGCCACAAAAATCGATCCCGACCGATCTTTTGGCAATAGCAATAGAATTGCCAAATCCGATCAGCTGTTTTCAACTGCGCATGCTTATAAGCAAGAGAATTGCGACTTGCCGATAGACTTGCCGACTGTAATATGGCTTTTAGCACAAAAGAATTAATCATCATTAAGAAAATAATATGTAATGTTACGTATACAGGGTGTCCCAAAAACATACAGACACACTTTAAGGGGAGGTGGTAGAGGATATGAAAACAAACTTGCTTTGTTTAATAAACATATGTCCGCAAATGAGCCATTATGGCGGAAAGAAGGAAAAATAGTTTTGGTCCGTTTTGTTTACTTTAGTGATAAATAATTAATATTAAATAACAAAAAAATGTTCGAGAGGACATTAATAAATCATTTTTTGGTCCTGTTGGACTATTTCTCATTAAATTGTGGTTTACAACAGTTGTCCAAAATGTTGACCATTTGCTTTAATACAAAGATTGCACCGTCGGTTCATTGACTCGCGGACTCTATGGAATATTCCGGGAATAGCTTCTACATGTGTACAACTGGTCATTATTCTCGCTAACCTGAACTAACCCCAAAGGAAAAATCTGGGGGGTTCAGATCGGGAGAATGCGCGGGCCCGGCCCCGGTACCTCTTATTCCAATCCATCGGCGGAAATAATCGGTGGTCAATATACTTTCGTTCAAACCAAAATGTGGAGGTGCCCTGTCATGTTGAAACCACATGTCATTTCAAATGTCTAAAGAGACATTTTCTAATAATAGAGGAAAAACCTCTTGTAGACAATGGATATAAATATTTGCATTCAATCGAGCAGGCAGCAAGTGAACTATTAGATTCTCTCCAAGAATACCAGCCCACATGTTTACAGAAAATGTTGTTGGTGTCACCTAGATACCACATCGTGAGAATTTTCGTCATGCCAAATGTGGGTGTTTCTACTTTAAAAATACCCATCGCGCGTAAAACATGCCTCATCAGAAAACAATAATATTCTCTCGAAGTGAGGTTCTATTAAATTGTGACCCAAAAACCATTGGTAAAAAGCTAATCCATGTGGATAATCTTCAGGATTTAAAGCTTGTACGTGTTGTAAATGGTAGAGGTAGAGAAGTTGTTCATGTCAGTCACGCTGTACTGTCGACTTGGAGGATCCCATATGGTGTGCAATTGCGCGAACATTTGACCATACGAGTTTTTCTTGGACGACCACCACCAGGACGCTTTAGGTTCCCACTTTCTCTAAGGCGACGATGGATGGAAGCAAAGGCTGTATGATGAGGTTGGCGGCATCCCGGATATCTGTGTACACACAGGCGTGCAGCTGGAAGCATTACAATTTGCTGGACCCTGCTTATGGTAAGGTGCATATCGGTAAGTTTTTAAAATAAGAAACTATCGTCCCTTTTTAATACAAGTCTTGAATTAACAATCAACAAAGCTAATGTTACAATAAATAAGTCACAAATAATGATACGGTCTTAAAATTGGCATCCTTGGAATGTTTATTGCGATAAAGAAATGTTTGTGCTTCCCAACAACAAACGTAGTTGAAACAAAAAATGATGAACGAGGGACAAGTGGTGTCCAAATAAATCAAGAACCAAATTAATTATTTCGATACAACTCAAAAGATTTTTTGCTCTACAGCCCAAACAGCTGAACCGTAAGTCTAGATCAACAGGAGACCTTCTCGCTTATATTATTTACGTTTTGAACAACGCAATAGAACATGATGGGGAGTCCTGGGTGGTAGCACTGGACATTTCCAAGGCCTTTGAACGAGTATGGCATGAGGGGTTCCTAACTAAAGTGAGAGCGTACGGAATGCCGGTTCAATTTTGCTCATGGCTGTCAAATTTTCTTAACGACCGTTCTCTGCGAGTGGCGACGGACGCATTTCTTTTAGATACATTTAACATCAACGGCGGAGTCCCCAATGTTCTATATTATCGCCCACCCTCTAATTACTATACATTAACCATCTTTTGGAAAACATTAAAAATCCTACATATAGCTTCGCCGATGACAGCACACTTGTTTCATCTTTTACTTTGGATGCTCGAACATCGGCTGCTAATGCACATCTCTATAGGCAGCAAGAGGTCTCACATATCAACAAAGTACCTGGAAGAAATTCTCTCTTGGGACGACAGTAACTAAGTAGAATTTAACGCTAAAAAAACCCAGGCGGCAGTCTTTTTAAAGAAGTTAATGTTAAAGAACCGGATATAGTCATGGCGGGAACCTCGATTCCCTTGGCTTCATCAATTCATTTATTGGGCGTCAATTTGGATAGTCATATGTCTTGGCATAGTCACGTTGTGGCAATTGCTAAGGCAGCCTCGCAGAAGCTTGGAATACTTTTCCGAACTAAGAACCTCTACACACACCAACAACTTTTAATGCTCTATAATGCCCAAATTCGACCATCGTTGAAGTACTGTTCACATATTTGGGGCTAAATATACCCCGAGATTTCCAGATTTCATTCAAAGACTTCGCTTGATCGGTGACCATGATCTGACAAACAACCTGGAATGCCTTGAACGTCGAAGGCAGGTTGGGGACTGGAGTCTATTTTACAAATATTTTCTGTAGCCCACCCGTACATGGTTTAGCTTAGCGTCCCTCGAACGACACTGTTAAAAAATTCTTTAATCTGGAGAACGCCATCTGTCTCTCACTCTGGAACGACCACCCTGAGGCCATGTTCCCCAACGGGTATAATCTCCAAAGATTCAAGACCAACGTGAATCATTTCCTGCGCACAGACATCCCTCACAGAGCGCCATGAAGGATTAGTCCTGCAGTGCTGCGCCTTATCATAAAAAAAATTAGCGGACATATGTTTATTAAACAAAAAAGTTTGTTTTTGATGTCCTCCACCACCCTTTAAAGTTTGTTGGTATGCTTTTGGGACACCCTGTATATACAGGGTGTATATACTAAGCTCGACAAGGTACGACATTATGGTAGCAATATGGCTCCCGGAAGAAAGTTTTATTGACTAAATCGACCAAAAGAAATTGCTAAAAAATATTTTCAAGTTACTAAAATGACCGCTAGGGGGCACAGTTGGTTGCTAGGATATATCTAAAAAGTCAAATTTTATCAGATAATCGCTATGTTCGGGTACTACTTTAAATACGGGAATAAAAAGTTCGTTAATCTTCGAAAATATGTGGAAAAAATACTTCTTAAATTGTTGCATCTTCCATGTGCTTTTCCCTAATTTTATTGAAGAAATGGAAAATGTAACCTGAACTAACCTAATATTCACCAAATGTAATATTTCTAGGCCCAGGGGTTTGGGCTGAGCGATTTTTAAGTTATGTTTTGATTTCGGCACTTTCTGATCATCATACACAAGTTATCAATGTTAGGGGTTTATGTGGTGGTTATGAAAAGATAGGATATGTGTATAGGAGAGTTTTCCAACTAGTAAAATTTGTCTTTCAAACAGGAAGTGGGTACGATAAATTGGTCTCCGGTGTGTGATGCATATTCTTTGTTTTAAATCTATTTCACAACTACTTTCGTAGGATTTGTGTTGTAAAGAAATGTACATTATCAAATAATAATCATCACTTCTTGTAGACATAAACGGATCCTATATTTTAGAAAGATAAAGGGATTGGTATCGGATAATGTATTTAAGAAGTATTGTAAAGGTAATCAAGGAAGAAAAAAGAATGTCAACCAGGAATTTTGTAACTAAGTCTGAAAATAAGGTTAAGGCAACCTGGCAACTTGTAAATAATACCACCAACAGTAATAACAGCAAAACAGTTTTAGAAAATTTTTCACAGAAATATAATAATGCTTTTAAAATGGTGAACACTTTAAACAGATATTTTGTGAACTAAATGTCCTAAAGTAAGTTGTTCAAACAATGATTCTTTTTTCCATTCTCCACTTCAATGCAATCGGTTTACCTTAAGGCCAACTAGTAAACATGAAATTCATAAGGAAATTTTAAATCTAAAAAATAAGAAATCAATTGGTGATGATAACATTCCAGTAAAAGTTCTTAAGGAGATTGCTGACCCTATATCAGAACCATTACCTTATGTAATTAACCTGTGTTTTAAAACTGGTGCCGATCCTGATCTCCTGAAAAACGCACACTTGTTAAAGTTATATATAAAAAAGGTGAAATTGATGAAGAAAAAAACTACTGCTCTGTGACACTTATGCTAGACCGATAACCTCAAGTAAAGTAGAAGTTACTAAAGGAGTACCCCAGGGTTCTACATTCTGCCCTTTACTATATATTTTATATACCAATGATATAACAGGTCAGAATACAGTTTTATATAGGCTGATGATACTACCTTGATTTATGGTGAGGAATGCTCTGAGATAATGCAAATAGGTCTGTAAAAAAAGGGATTTTTAATTTGTCGGTCGCATCATCTTTGAGCACGGGAGGTTTTTTAAGGTTAAGATTTTTAAATATGTTTTTTATTCTAATTCCAAATTTGTAAAAATATTGTACAAGTTAAATTAACATGGATTATGGATGAGAAGTCGCTGACTGTCCAAGCCACAATATAATTGTTCAAAAAGTTATCCTGATAATGTGACGTACGCCGGGCTGTTGAATCACGTGACAGCATTCTACGATATGATTGGTTATATTCCCAATGGCGCACATAGGAGTATTTGTGTAGTAAAACCGGTTAAAATTATCAGATAATAATGTTTTTGTTTATATGTCTGGTCTTGTCGGGATATATATTTTTTTATGGACATGAAGTTTAGACTATTGCCAATTATATACTACAATAAAATCATCCGCCATTTTGTTTTTTATTAGTTTGAAGATAATGAGTAAAAAGGTTTAATTATTTCAACAAGTAATTTTTTGTTATCTGTCTTGCAGTTTTTTCGGAAACTGTCAAAATAAGTCAAAGTCGCGTATTTCAAGAGCGATTGCAAAAATAAATGAACAGCCGCTATTTACAAAGACGAACGTTTCATAAAAAACAATGAACAATGGCTCATATCATCGATTGATCTGTCTTACTGGTCTGCAGAACCTACACACAAACCACGATGGCCTTCCACAACATTCAGAGAGCTAAGGTATTGCAGTAAGCGTCGAGATACTTCAAGCTAGAATTTCCGATAAAAAAGAGGCAGGCGCGCTCTGCCGAAGAAAAATAAATTGTTAAAGGAACAAAAGAGAACATTCAAAGAGCCTTTAAGGAAGACATGGAACTCCTGGTAGATGTTCCCATAGCGGAGTTTGGTAACACTAACGACGGAAGCACGGCATGAAGATTTTTTGGCGACTCGAAATGCTCATGTCAAATCACTGGTGTGAATGTCATGTATACACACTAATAAATTAATAAACTCCCTTGAGTATTTTCACAATTTGGAATAATATTTTTATTCGAGATTATTTCCTCCAATGTCCTCTTTATGATCTACTTTACAAAAATCTTGCCCTGCAAATAATGTGCTCGCAGTATCGAAATTAATTAATCCTCGTCGCCAATGTATTGTTCTTAATAATTGTAATTAAAACAATGGATTTCTCCTAAACACTTTTATTGGGTTAACTCTCCACACGTATAATACAGACTGACTTATCCTATTTATCCACCGATACGTGATTCCTACTATAGGATGTTTACCCGTTACATTATATTCTAAACATTACAAGGGTTATCATTATTAAAACTAACAATTTTACTAAAAATAAGAAGAGCAATACATTTCTGAATTATTAACACAAATGTCTAATGACTTTCACTGAATTTCTTTTTAAATCTCTTGTAATATCACATTTTTGTCCCTCACCAGAATATCTTCTGCGTATGTTTGGACCCGATACTAATTTCAATAGCATATAATTTTTGGTTACGCCACAATGAACATTTTAGCTTATCAGCGCAGGTATTCTTCTGTAACGTGCAAAAATAAAATTTAATGAAAATTCCTCGCGACTCATATTTCTGCTCTGATAGCCCATTTTGTTTGGCAACAAAAGGCAACTAAGGTATAAAATACATATTTATATGCCTATGCTGGCGCCATTTATTCGTTATCAAAAGCTTTCCGCACAAAAGGAATTGAAAATTTCTCAACTCGACAAAATGTTTGTTAAACATTTTTGTATATGCATGCTAAAACTTTTAGTGCGAATATAAATTTTAATGTAGATACAACAAAATTAATGTTCAACAGACGCAAATAGTTCTAAAGGGATTTTTAGTTGTTTATTTTTCTTGGTTAAATTACATTGGAGACAAGGACCGCGTCGTTCATCATTAGGGTTTTCTTAAGTTTAGTCAGTGACTTTAACTTCTTTTTATTTTTATTGTTGCTTCATTAGCGGGTCTTCCATGGGGGGTTTATTATTGAACATTTGATTCTAATTAAGCTGAGAAGGTAGAATGCAGTAGGGAGGTATTCACTTGTGGGACATTTGATTCTATTTATTCGGAAGCAAGTTAAGTTGCTGGGGGGAGGAGACAAGGAATGAGCCAGTCTCTCGGTAATCTGTATGGTTTTAAACGGTTTGAATGTATATGTGAGTGTGTTATTAAGGAGTTTAGGGAAATGTCAGTGTATTTCTAATAGTCCGCTATAATTTAATGTGCTCAGTTATTGTCGATATCTGTAAGTCATTTAGTGAAATATCAGTCATCGTAAAAACAAGAACCTTCTTATATTTACGATATATAGATAATCAATACATTTATTAAGCGCTAACAGCATCAGAACTTTATTTTTCATACACAGTGTAAATAATGGGAAACGGGAACGAATCTTGTAGCCGCGCTCTTAATGCGACGGTTTCGGAAACACCATGATGAGAGTTGCGCGGGTTCAATTCCTGGGTGCAACGAACGTTTGAATTTTAGTGGTTCGAGATGGCGTTGCTATCAAACGACATACATGAAAAATAATAGAAGGTTAAAAAATGTATCTGCATTCAAAACCCCAGTCACGCCAGCGGCGGTTAGGAGGATGAAATCAGATATTTCGTGGGAGGAAAGGTGAAGATACATTGATCTCAATTTTGCCTAAAGTTATCATTCCATAATCAATTCTAGCTGCAATTTTGAAGAGTTGATAAACTCACCTGCAAAATTTTGTTCTCACCAGACGTAGATACAAAACCACAAGTACAATGTTGGTATTTGTAGGTACCTAGTGACTTAATTACAAATAGCCTAGGGGGTTTGCACTATATTTATATTCTGATCACAGATGATGAACGAGTAATTTTATTTTGACTTAAATTTCTACGTTCGAAAATTTTAAAAACTAAGCTCTCTTTTCCCTGCTGTGCATCGAAACTATTTCACAAATTTACCCTCTTAAGTCTTTTTTTTACACCCTTGTTATGGATAGCTGGATAGCCCCGACATTAACGTAATGGAACAATCGTTCTTCGTAACTCTTAGCAAACACTATGTTTCTTAGTACTTTATTCTGGAAGCGCTGAACTATTCCAATGTTCCTCTTACTAGTACCTACTCACAACTAATCATAACGTAAACACTTTTCCCCAGTCCTCTAACTAACGAATCAGTTAAACTCACAATGCAGAAAATAAAACTAATAAATTATTCCCAATGAGCCCTCTAGTGCCAGGAACCGAACTTGTACAGGGTGTTCAGTCCTTGTTTTTTTTTATATACCAGCTCCCTGATGGGGTTTACGGCTTACGGTTCTATTATTTTATGAAACTTTCATTGCCGCAAACGAAGTTTTCATAACCTTCTCAATTCTGACATACATAACGATTTGGACAATTTTTCATTTTTGATGCTCCCCTGTATCTCGATTATTTGATAACTTGTGGCGTAGTTGGTTTTTTTCTAAAAAGTTTTGTTTTTGAGTTGCCCCAAACTTGTGTTTCTTTAAATGGGACATCCCATATATTAGGTATTTGCCTTATCCCTCTTTTTAAGAGCTTTTCAGGAATATATAATAGTCAATATTTATTTATTTCAAAAAGGGATTTTAACATTATTTGTAAAATTAATCATTTTTCGTATACCATCGTCAATCACGGATAGCCATGACAGAAAACCAAATTCTGTAAATGCGCCGTTACGGATTGTTGCCAAATATTACTAGTATTTGTTTGATTTTGTAAGTTTGTTTTTTATTTCTGTGAAAAATTGATCAACATGGCACAAAATAATAAATATGAAAGTTATGAAAAACACGATTTGTATGTTGTTTTATCCACGCTAATGAAGACGCGAACGCAGCCTCGGAGCTATATTTTAATAGGTAAGTTTTAAATCATTTCTTAGGTGTCATTAATATTAATAATAAAAATAAAAAAGTTTTAATCATTATTATTATCTATTATTAGCTTTTTGTTACATATTTAAATTTTTCGTAGATACCCAGAAAGACAACAACCTGATTAAACAATATTTCAAAAAATCCAAGCCAATCTCATTGAGCACCGATCTTTTAAAAAACCAAGGCCTAATTTTTATAACATGGGAAACAGGGAAGAAGAAGAAATAAATGATTTGGCCTCTGTTACGGTACCACCATCCATATCATGCAGAAAAGTATATGATGGAGTTGGGATTAAAAAATCAAGAATGCAGTTGATACTAAAAAAATATAAATTTAAACCATACAAATACCATCTTGTCCAACATTTGCACCAGGTGAGTCAGAGCGTAGGATAGTTTCTTGCAACTAATACCTACAAATGTTGCAGGAAAACGCAAATTTTGAAAGAAGGGTGGTATGGTCAAAAAGGCTTATTGTACGAGTTGTGGTATCTTAAACCGAGACAATTCAAGGTACTGGTCCCAAGAGAATCAACACGTAATATTTCCATGAGAACGTCAAGGCCGATTTGGATTTAGTGTGTCATGCTTTATTTTCGGCACTTACATTAAGTATTTTATCTATGAAGGAACTTTAACCGGAAATAGACACCTAGATATAATGCGAGATGCACTAATGGAAATATTAGAGGATGTTCCCTTGGGCCGATTTAAATTTATTACCAGCCAGATGGCGCTCCGAGCCACTTGAGCATTGTGGCAATAGAGTCCATGTGGTTACCATAATTAACGAAAAATCAATTAAGCATTTTAAATGCCACAAGAAAAAGCTTCTTCTCAGTGTCCTTGCGAATTATTAAGGAAAAACACTTTACGGTGCATATGTTGACCATATATGTTTTACATTTACATTATATGTATGAAACAAATTGCTATATTATTTCAGTCATTTGATTTTATTGTTGTCATTAATTTGTCTATAGGATATCTGCCAGGATATTTGGTAGCTATATTTAAAACAGTTGCTACATGTTTTTTCATGAGAGACATTAGTTTTTTGCTAAAATGAAGAGCTATAAAATAAAAATACTGCATTATAAGCAAAGAAAGCTAGATTTTAGAGATACAAGGTGATTCTTAACCTGTACTCATAAACTTGGAAAATTATAGTTTTTAGTAAATAATGATAATATGTAAAAAAATAGAAACGATTTTTTTTTAATGAAAATAAACTATCTTAACCTGCTGTAAGCAAATATCACTAGAATAAAGCCGCGCGCAACGAGGTGACTGAAATAAGTGGGTTAGAATTTATTAGACAGTATACTGCTAGTGGCGGCACGTTAGGGAAGGCAGGGGAGGCAGTGCCTCCCCTTCACCCTCTGTGACAAATATAAATAATAATAGGTATTATATTTTGTAGATATGGTAATAATATACAACTAATATTAATACAGTTTTGAAACATATTTTTTATATAAAGTTTGTAATAGTACTCCTATACAGGGTGTTAATTAATGTCATGTAGATATTTCAGATGCTGATAGTACTTGTCAAAATAAGAAAAAAATGCAAATATATGCATGGTCTAAAACGCGTTATTTTCGTTATACAGGGTGGCAAAGTTCCAATTTTTTTTCTTGTATTTTGCGTTTTCTCTCTTATATTCTGTGATAATTGTTTTAAATTTGGAACATCAACCATTTTTTAGAATCTCTACAATAAAGTATCAAAATTGTCGGTCGCATTATACAGAGTGTTACATTTTCTTGAATCAGCTACAATTTTATCTTTCAGAACTTTTTCTTGGAGCTCCCTGTATGAATTCCGGTATGAAATTCGAACTCTCTGTTCCCTTGTTCAGCGTTCTGGTCTGGTCTCTTGCACTATTCTCGTATCTGTGACCGTTTTCGATTTATTTGCAAAAATAGTCATCGATGGAAATTAAGTGTAGGCGAAATAAAGCAGTGTAAAAAGCTGTTTTTATTTGTATGTATTCTAAGTAATTATTTTCAATTTTATTTTAGATCAACCGACAGGGTTATCAACAATCAGATAAAAACATTACAAATCAAAAATAAATTAAAACAAAACAATTAATTAGTTAATCAAATAAAAGTTAAGCAAAATTATAAAAACTGTTGAAAATGTCCGCTTCTTGCTAAAATGCACGAATCAAGTCTTCGCCTCATGGACGGACTCTGCCAAATATTCCAGGAGTATTGCGAATGATGTCGCATGAAGCTATTATTCTGTTTCTTAAATCCTCTTCTGTCTGGACTGGGGTCTGATATACTAATGCTTTCAGGTGCCCCAGAAAAAGAAATCCAGGCTATTCAGGTCTGGGGATCTAGGGGGCCATGGCTGAGGTCCCCCTCGACCTATCTAACGGTTGTTCAAAAGTTCAAAATTTGATTGATAAAGTTTCTCACCTTTATGCTGAAGTGCGGTGGTGCACCATCGTGCATGAACGACATTTGGTTTCTGACAAGAATTGGTACCTCTTTTAGCAGCCCTGGGAGTTCTTCTTCAAGAAATTGACGATAATATTGTCCGTTTAGCCTGGCTGGTAGAAAAAATTGTCCTATCAAATAATCTCCAATAATGCCGGCCCACACATTTACTGAAAACTGTTCTTGGAAATTATTTTCGCGTATCGAATGAGGATTCTCTTCTGCCGAAAAATGGTTGTTGTGAAAATTGTTTATGGCATTCCTTAAGAAATTTGCTTCATCGCTAAATAAAATTGTGTTTTTAAATAACGGATTTTAGGCTAGCATTTTAGGAACCATTGGCAAAAATTAAAACGTAGTTGAAAGTCACGTGGGAGAAGAGCTTGAACCCTTTGGATGTGGTAAGGATACATTAAGTTGTCTGTCAAAATTTTTCAGACAAGCACAAATGAAATGTTAAGTGTTGCGGCAATTTTTCTCGTACTAGTAGCAGGATCATTTTCTACTGCATTCAGGACTGCTTCCTCGACTTCAGGAGTTCTAACCCTTCTGCTTGCTTCTGCTAAATAAGTGGATTTCTTAAGCGATCCATTTTCACATAGTCGATTATGTAGATTTGCGAATGTCCGTGGGTCAGGCAGTATTCGATTTGGATACCTTTGTGCATACAGTCGTCTGCGTCTGGCTTCATAACAATTGCCATCGGCAAGTCCATAGATTAAATGCATCTCTGCAAATTCTTGATTTGTGAATTCAACCATCATTAACCAGTTCAAAACGACTCCGGAAACGTAAAACAAAAAAAATATTTGTTACAAAATGTCAGAAGGATAATAAACAGAATTAACAATTGCCTATCCCAGCCCACTATTTTTTTTCTCATATTTATTATTGCGCTATTTCGCCTACACTTAATTTCCATCGATGGCTATTTTTGCAAATAAATCGAAAACGGTCACAGATACGAGAATAGTGCAAGAGACCAGAACGCTAAACAAAGGAACAAAGAGTTCAAATTTCATACCGGAATTCATGCAGGGAGCTCCAAGAAAAAGTTCTAAAAGATAAAATTGTAGTCGATTCAAGAAAATGTAACACCCTGTATACTGCGACGACAATTTTGATACTTTATTGTAGAGATTCTAAAAAATGGTTGATGTTCCAAATTTGAAACAATTATCACAGAATATAAGAGAGAAAACGCAAAATACGGGAAAAAAAATTGGAATTTTGCCACCCTATATAACGAAAATAACGCGTTTTAGACAATGCATATATTTGCATATTTTTCTTATTTTGACGAGTACTATCACCCTCTGAAATATCTGCATGACATTAATTAACACCTTGTATAAATAATATATTTCACTGTCTCCAAGCCTTTAATATTCATTATTCATTATATTCGCATATCAAAGTCGTTTTTCGATGGCCTCGTTCTGGTCGACGTTCTATGCATACGTACTTGCCTCTACTCGCCCAGACGTTTTTCGGCAAATATCTACTAAACCGGCAAATAACTATATGTTTTTAGTAAACGCCGTAAATTTTCTTGCACGCTGAAACCGGCGCCGGCGATTGGAGGCAGACACGCCCACCTTGAATTAAACGAAAATCATTCATTGATTGACATTAATTATCAGGTTAGGTTCTTTAATTTTACGGTCGTTTTACCTACAACAACTAACCTGAAGTAATAGTTAATTTTTGTGTCCGTTATACTTGTTGTGCGTTAGTTAAGAAAAAATATTATCACTTCACCAAAATTTGCCACAGCAGCCACCTTTGCTTAGTATTATTTTCTATCATTCCCAGCCATTTGGATTTAATATCGCACAAATATATTTATATATTTATTTAGTTAAATGATTTAGAGGAGACGGAATATAAATCAAGAACAGAATAAAATGATTCTTGTTCCTTAGGGCAGTTACTTTTTTTTTAAATAAGGTGCAGCACTGCAGGACAAATCCTTTATGACGCTCTGGGAGCGATGCGTGTGCGCAGGAAACGATTAACGTTGGTCTTGAATCTTTGGAGATTATACTCGTTGGGGAACACGATCTCGGGGAGGTCGTTCCAAAGTGATGATGTTCTCCAGATAAAAGAATTTTGAAACAGTATCGTTTGAAGCACACTAAGCTGACGTACTGACGTACTGACGTACTGACGTACTGACGTACTGACGTACTGGTGGGCTGCAGTGGCTTATCGTGTATTTCTACCATGCACCGCTCTGGGTGGTATCAAGCGGGCAACCTCAGTTGAGCACTTGCCATGAAAATATTTGTAAAATACTCTCAAGTCGCCAACCCGCCTTCGATGTTCAGGGCTTTCCAGGTAGTTTGTCAGACTATGGTCACCGATCAAGCGAATGGCTCTTATTTGAATGGAATCTAGCAATCTCAGGGTATGTTTAGGAGCAGAGCCCCAAGTATGCGAACAGTACTTCAGCGATGGTCGAATTTGGGCTTTATAGAGCACAAAAGTTGTTGGGGTGTATAGAGGTTCTTAGTTCGGAAAGTACTCCAAGCTTCTGCGAGGCTGCCTTAGCAATGGCCGCAACGTGACTATGCCAAGACATGACTATCCAAATTAACGCCCAATAAAAGAATTGATGAAGCCAAGGGAATCGAGTGTCCCGCCATGACTATATCCGGTTCTTTAACATTAACTTCTTTAAAAAGACTGCCGCCTGGGTTTTTTTAGCGTTAAATTCTACTTAGTTACTGTCGTCCCAAGAGAGAATTTCTTCCAGGTACTTTGTCGATATGTGAGACCTCTTGCTGCCTATAGAGATGTGCATTAGCAGCCGATGTCCGAGCATCCAAAGTAAAAGATGAAACATTTGTGCTGTCATCAGCGAAGCTATATATAGGATTTTTAGTTTTTTCCAAAGAATCGTTAATGTATAGTAAGAAGAGGGTGGGCGACAATATAGAACCTTGAGGGACTCCGGCGTTGATGTTAAATGTGTCTGAAAGAAATCCGTCCATCGCCACTCGCAGGGAACGGTCTTTAAGAAAGCTCGACATCCATGAACAAAATTGAACCGGCATTCCGTATGCTCTCACTTTAGTTAGGAGCCCCTTATGCCATAGTCGGTCAAAAGCCCTGGAATGTCCAGTGCTACCGCCCGGGACTCCCCATGATGTTCTATTGCGTTGTTCCAAATGTGAGTAACATAAGCGAGAAAATCTCCTGTTGATCTAGACTTACGGCGGTCACTTATAATGTTAAAGCCTTCCAGGTAGTTTAATAATTTTTCATTGGTAGCCTTCTCCATAACCTTTGATATAATTGACAGCAATACGACTGGACGATAGTTGTTTGGCAAGGTCTTCTTGCCTTTTTTGGGTATGAGTTGAACTCGCGCAGTTTTCCAGCAAGAAGTAAATATTCCTTTTTTGTAGGATAAGTTAAAAATCCTACAAAATACCGGTGTCAGTTCGTCAGCGCATGTCTTAATTACAATAACTGGAATATAGTCAGGAGCAAAAGCCTTTTTAGTGTCAAGACTTCTTAAGATTCCTCAAGATTCATATAATAAACAGGACACGTAACAAAAATAAATAACACACACATTCAAAATCAAGACCTATAATTAAATCTGAGAAAAATCAATCGTGATTCATACACAGGAATTCGTTAGGCAATAGCTTTAGAAAGGACTTAAACTTGCGTATAGTTCCGGCTGATTTAATGAACTCAGAAAAGTAATTAAAGTAATATGGTTCAGTGAATGTAGGTGACTTTTTATAGGAAAGGTTGTCAAATTTCTCTATTTTTGTTTATTCCTCGTGTATTATACGTATGATTTTATCTATTAGTTGTAAAATAAGATTTATTGACAACTGTCAGAATACTCAGGGCACGAAAAATATCTATACATTCGTCTCCATAACCTAAATTAAATATTGATCTTAAAATTCGCTTTTGGGCGATAAAAACTGTATCTATATCTACTGCCTGTCCCCACAGCAAACCATAGAGTATTAAAGCTGGGTACACCATGCCATAGCAGGACAACATAATGGCTACATGGTATTTTGCTTTTCAAATTAAGAGTCGTAAAAAAACTTTATGTAGCCTTAAGTATACCTCATTTACTTAAATAAATCAATCAAAATTATCATTAAGATGTAATCCCAAGATTTTTACCATTGAATCATGATTTATGGCATTGCCATCATAATATTCTATATTCCTCAGGCCTATAGGATATTCTGTGCGTAGAATAAAATTCAACAATGACCATATTTTTAATATTTATATTTAACCTATTTTTTTTTCGCCCCTTTCGGGAAAAGAAAATTCTCATTTTGCCAAAAACAATTTAACAAATATATCTTTGTCCAGCAAGGACCGCGAGGAGGTATCACTTTACTTTGCCAGGAAAGAATAGGGCCAGGTGTTATGTTAGTTGAAATAGGTATACAATTAATAGTTAGAATTCACTAGATACATTTTAACAACAAATTGATCGCACCAGAGTTACAGTAAACGTTCTGTAATATAACAAGTTTTTGAGATGCGTGTTTAATGAACATAATTAATTTAAAATTCATATACAATTTAATGAGTGAAATCGTCAAAACTTTCAGAAGTAGAGTCGTTTCCAGTTTGGATTACTACTGGCGCTATAGGCTGTAAAACAGAATATTAATTTTCTGTGTCTATAACATGAGCTACACAATTTTTCCATACATCCCTACTCATTTCGCTAATTACCTGCAGGACAACTGCGCTTAAAGTTGGTGATTGACTATATTTTCGTAAACGTGTTTTTATTGTACCCCAAATCATTTCAATAGGATTAGAGATACAATTATTATATGGGGGTAATCGCAAAAGAGTATGGCCGCGCCCAGTGCAAAGATTATCAATCACGTATTCATTTTTAAAGTTTAGACTTTTGATAATCTTAATTAATTCCGTTTTACTGAAATCCTTTTACAAAAATATTCATATTTTTGTTCCTTGTAACTGTTAGAATATCTTCTTTTTTGGTATTGATGTTAGGTATTTTATGTAATATTCGCTAATGATACGACGCATTGTCCATAACAATTACCGAGTTCGGCAGAATGTTGGGTAGAAGCTATTCGTTAAACCATTTTTTAAACAAATCTGAAGTCATATCTTCATGATAATCGGCGGAAG
Organism: Polydrusus tereticollis; assembly: GCA_963920685.1. Lineage (NCBI taxonomy): Eukaryota > Metazoa > Arthropoda > Insecta > Coleoptera > Curculionidae > Polydrusus > Polydrusus tereticollis. The sequence goes on from OY987329.1 coordinate 66,280,623, forward strand.
ATTGAGTGATATTTTTTGCTGAGAAGAGCAACGTATTCAGTGCAAAGCCATCTTTACTTCCGGCATGAAGAATAATAACGCATTTTCCTCTTGAACATGGTGTATTTAAAGTAAAATTTACAACCATACTTAACAACATCATGAATATTAAACCAAGCTTGGTCTAAATAAATTTTACTTTTATCACATTCATGATATATATATTATTTGGCGCAAATAGTCCTCGTAGTTCAATGTTACGCCGAGATTCCATTATAACCATTATATTATCTAATTTTTTATGTTTAAACCACAACTTAACAAAACACCACGCAATCTTTCTAAAGATTGGTAATCATAATCAGGGTAACCTTGCAATTTATCACGAAAAAGTTCTAAAGTTGGTACTATATTATCCTTGTATAAGTTGTAAATAATAATAATAAGTTTATTTCAAACAGTTACAACACAGGGTATCCCAAAAGTAATGGGACACAGAGCAACAGCAGACTCCTTAAGGCGAAATAATGCGATTTATTCAAACTGCCTTATCCCAAAATTGATAACAACCAAGATACAGGGTGTCAAAGTTTTAATTTCGTTTTCGTTTTTTTGCGAGTATTTCTTAACAAAACGACATAGCAGCACAAAATTGAGGGTTTTGGGGTTTCTTGAGGTGAGGGATTCAAAATTATCCATAGTTTTTGTGTAACCGGTAGAGGGCGCTATCTACGGCATGCCCCACTCATTTTAGCCGACATAACTTTTTTTTTTTTTTTTAAGTTTTAAAATCGATCCGACTAATAAAAAAATAAGTTACTTTACTTTTTTTACATCAAAAACGTATAACTTATTGAAGTCGCTAGGAGCAAGCATTTTCGAGATAATGGCATTTCATTATGTCCAATTAAACTAAGTACATGGTCCAAAAGCAACGGAAAATCGAGCAACGGTGAATTTCTGACTTTAAATTATTGTAAATCAGCTACATTTGCTAAGTGTTAAAGTTAATGTAGATACTTAAGGTTGACCATTTTTTTCTAATAAACACGCTTTTTCATATACGGTATTACTAACTTTATTCTAATCAAAAATTTTATTCAATACTTAGTTTAATAACATTTAAAAGTAACATAATAGTTAGAAATAAAAATTGTAACGCCGTGATAGCAATTGTTCAAAATGGCCACCATTGCCCTCAATACATTTCGCTATACGTTTTACAAAAGACTGTCGGACTTTAAACAAGAGATCTTCATCATTTCTGAGCAGATTAACAGAATTTATAATTTTTTGATTTAACTCATTACGGTTGTTTATTGAACTGATATAAACAATGGTTTTCAAATAACCCCAAATGCAGAAGTCCATTGGATTAAAATCCGGAATTCGCGCCGGCCAAGTCAAGGGACCACCACGGCACATCCAACGTTTAGCGAACTGTTCTGGAGAAGTGTGCCGGCGCCCAGTCTTGCGTGAAATACATATTTCGCCGGACGTTTAGTGGTACATCTTCTAAAAGCTCTCCAAGTTTATTTTGTAAAATATTAAATATGAATCTCCGTTTAGAGTTGGCGATAATTCAAAGGGACCTATAAGATGATTTTCAAAAATTCCACACCAAATATTGACCTTAAACTCGTGTTGGAAGTGATCTTCAACAACTAAATGCGGGTTTTCATTTTCACACGCATGTCTGATTCGGTAATTGAAAACACCTCGACGAGGAAATGTCCCCTCGTCCGTGAACAACACACGATTTAAGAACATTGGATCTGAATTTTTCAGATTTTGGAAGAAATAAGAAAACTGAAGTCTGGCTGGAAGATCAGGCGGCAGTAAACACTGTACGGGTGTAAAGTGGTATAGGTACAGGCCTTCATCGTGAAATATTCTAATAATTGAAGATTTACTTACACCTGTAGCTGCCTTCAATCTCCTCAAATTTTCTGCTACACGAACTAAAATCTCTTCTTCCTGTTGTGTTGTTATATTTTTTGGACGGCCCGAAACCTCTTTTTTTTTGTCGAAACGAACCAGTCTCTTCTAGTCGGTCATAAATATTTTGTAATAATTTGCGGTTTGGTTGCCTTCTATTCGGGAACATTTCTTGGTACCTGCGCCCTGCACTCCGACCGTTAAAATAGTCTTGTGCGTAAATACAAAGCATATCACACATTTTCGCATTAAAAAATAAATTATGTCGAGGCATTTCTAAAAAATTGAACAATATCTGCGTATTGTACTTAGAAAATTAGTAACCTTGACAGATAATACTTTGTGTAACATGTTGTTGCCTTAGAAACGTCGTTGTTTTTAATAAAGGCCGGCTGTAATAAATAACACTAATACGAATACACAATTATTTAAAATATTTTAACATTCTTGCATTAAAAATATGAAATGCCATTATCTCGAAAATGGTTGCTCCTAGCAACTTCAGCAAGTTATACGTTTTTAATGTAAAAGTAGTAAAGCAACTTTATTAGTCGGATCGATATAGGAATCCCTAACAAAGTTATGCCAGCTAAAATGAGTGGGGCATGCCGTAGATAGCGCCCTCTACTGGTTACACAAAAACTATTGATGATTTTGAATTCCTCACCTCAAGAAATCCCAAAACCCTTAATATTTGACTTTGACACCCTGTATCTTGGTTGTTACCAATTTTGGGATAAGGCAAGTTTGAATAAATCGCATTATTTCGCCTTAAGGAGTCTGCTGTTGCTCTGTGTCCCATTACTTTTGGGACACCCTGTATAATAAACATGTTAATATGTTATTTTTCAATAAACTTTTTCATAAATTCTCCAGAAGACGTGCTTGTTATGGACTAAATAGTTCGCCCAATAAAATTCCTTGTAGTATTGTCAACCGTTTTGAATTTTTGATTTATCCGTTTGCGCTTTACGGAATTATCCTTTACAAATTGTGTTAATTCTTGTACACAGCGCATTTTCAGTTTTTCTCGGATTTTCTTTTTTTATACAGGCGTACGTATTTAAAATAATACGTTGACATTGAACATTTAAATCTTTGTTTCTTAATTCCTGACTTGTTCCACTTTCGACGATCGACTCTGCATCAACTGATTTTAAAGCTGATAAGTGATAACTCAATTGACAGAACTTGAAGCTGTTTGCTGTTCTTTTTTACAGCATATAAATTTGTATTGCTGCCTTGAAGTGTCTTGTGTCCGACGCGGACGAAATAGTTCTCTCTTTAAATTGCGGGCCAGTCTCACCGTTCTGTCTCCAGGGTGTTGCCAGTTCTACAAGGTTTTCGTAAGTCAAGGTGGAATATAAGGGTTTGTTATTTTTTTTTTGTTTAACAGTGAGAATCCCTTTTATTTTAATTTCAATTAATTTTGTATAAATAATATTTTTTAAGTACTAAAAAAAGTATTATAATATTTATAAATGTCTTGTTCTTCTTTTCTGACATTTAAAACTTCTTGATTCAAAGTACATTTGCAAACTAGCTGTCAAAGATAGTTACTGACTATCAATTGAATACTGACATAAAAGAACATCTTCAATAATGTAAAAACTTAAAAAAGATCTGACAACCCCGATTATGATGCCGGCCCCGTTTAAGCCCGTTTGAAGCTTTTTTATGTCATAAGCATACATAAAAATACTGTCAGCAGTTACATGTTCTGGCAAGCGATAAATATATAACAAAAATATCATGGGACCAAGAATACTTGCCTGCGGTGCCGCAAGCGCAAGATTCAATATCATACTAATTAAAAAAACTGGGGTCGATATATAAATATTCATATTCTGAATGCCAAATTATTCTTTCTCATTAAAAATTGAGTTACAAGAACGGTTCCGGCAATTAAAATTTGGGTGACGTTTAAACTAACCTAAAATAACCCATTTCAGTCCATTCCTTTAATAACTTTATTGAACTCTCCCGTTTTGTTGTTTTAACTGCGCCCGCATCATTTTTTTCGGATCTAGTTCATGCGTATACATAAATTAAATTGTCTGCTTTAGTAAAATTTTTAAAATACATCATTATTCTTATGTATGTAAATATCTTTAAGGGGATTAAGCAAACTTAAAGAATTAAGTCAACATTGGCAAATACTTCCCAAGCTTGACTACGGACAACTTTGCCTTTAATATAAAATATGTTTCATTCAAACTGCTACATACGTATACATACGCGCTCTGTGGGTTGCCAAATTTACCAAACGAAATGATTAATTTATATTTCTTAAATAATATCTTCACCGTTTTAGCGATTATATTCTGCAATGTAAGGAGATAAAACGGGATATATGTTGCAGGGTATATACACTATACAGAGATATGCATTTTAAACGTTGGTAAAACAAATCTTTATTCTGTTGACGTATATATGGCAAGCTGTGAACAATAAAGAGTGATAGGGAGAGCCTTAAATCTAAATGAAATAAAAAAAATTTTTCCTCCCTCAATTGATACTGAACAAGATTTAAATCCACAACGATTAGACAACAATAATGCAGACAACTATGTGTGGAGGAAGCAAACGAAGGCGATATAACCAGCTACTCAACAAATTACAGATGAGAAAAATGTAAATAAAATGACTGCTGAAATGAATGTTCCCCAAGCTAAAAAGAAAACGCCTTATATTCGGTGAAGTTTTGACAAAAATCTTTTTTGGAAAGTAATTAGCGGTAAAATAATTAAAAAAATACAGAATGGTTGGACAGGCAAGTAAAATAATTTCGTTTAAAATGCACAGAAAGCAGCTAAATATCTTTAAGTTATTACAATATGACAGAAAAAATGCAGTAGTAAATATAGCAATGATATAAGAAAATATATGAACGAGTTTTTGGAAAATTACGAAAATATGAAAATGTTCCGGGGGAAGAAGAACTGTGTTGACAAGGGAAAATTTAAAAGGCAGAAAATAATTTTACTTGATTCATTTAAAAATTTACACCAAAAATACTTGGTAAGTGAACAAAGACACATGATTTTAATGGAGACTTTTTGGAGATTGGGTTATTTTACCAAAACAATGCAATAAGGAAACATGTGCATGTATCAGGCATATAGAAATGAAATTGATCATTTTAAAAATGTTTGTTGCCAAATTAATATCTGCCAAACGTCCATACAATTTTCTGAAAGATTGGTTTGCGACAAAAAAAAAACATAAATTGCGCGCTCAGACGCTGCCAAAACGACAAAGGAAAAGTTTGTAATTTAAATACTAGAGATACAAGTGAACTTGACGAAAACGTTATATTAGGCATTGGGAGTCAATATCAGAAAATTGAATTATTAGGCGAGACAAAAATTTCAAGAAGAAACAAAAGTTGAACAAAAAATGACAGTAACTAAAAACATAAAAAAAACAAGCAGTTGATTATTTAAAACACGTATATATTTCATGAAACCCAAACAACGAGAAATTCAAAATAAAAACTGACTTTCATTTTAATAAATTAATATTATTAGTATTATGTTCTAAGAACCTTCAAAAATAGTTTACAGATATGTCAACTGTGTTTTAAAGCATCACTTTATTGTGATAGTTATTTAAAATAAGTATTTGTGAGAGATTAAGACAATTTTGGTAACAATTCGTCATTATGGTAACGCCTGGTTTTTTCCTATATTTTTATCTTTTTAAACGAAATTTATTGTGCAATTGGTAAGACTAGTAGCTAGTTACAATACATATTCAGTATTCAAGTATTCATTACAAATTGTAAGTCTCAAACTTAAGGTTTTATGGATTCCATTACAGTTCTTTTAAAAAGTTGAAAAGAACGACATTTTAAAAACAAATATTTACAGACAAATTAGAAAACATTACTTAAGAAGATATTTTTAACGGATTAAGGAGGTAAATAAATTAAAACTATTTAATTCATTTATAAAACTTGTTCTTTAGTATATTACTTTGAAGCCTTGGAGATGCTTTAATAGTTATTAATGATACTAGTTCGATATGAACACTAAGTATAATGAAACGTGTGCAACGTTAAACTACGAGGCGTTAGCCGAGTGGTTTAATTGCACAAGTTTTATAAACCAAAATTTAAGCGCAAACAGGACAAGTGCGCTAATAGCTTTATAAACTTATACTATTTTTTCTATTTTGTATTCTTTAAAAATAAAAAAACCCATATTTAAAAAGAGAATATTATGTAATACAAATTTTGTAAATTTTTATGCCTACATTTTATGTTGGTAATACTATCACGATGTCTGGTCTCCTCCTGTCGACAAAATAATTTTATTGTTGGCGTTTATGCAACCAAACATACATGGCTGAAAAGGAGATTTTAATAATGGTCACAACTTGTAATGCCATATGTTCACAGTATGAATCACGGATACATAGATAATTTCATTATCAACTGTGAGAAAATAAAATTTCAGTTTTATAAAGTGGATCATAGTTCAATTTTGTTTGCATTCATAAAGTTGTCGTTATTAAATTTAAATAATCCGTCTATGGTTCAGAAAGAGATCTGAATTCGTTTATTCATTCACTCATATTTAGTCATTATGAGTTATATAGAAAAAGGTAATTTGTCACATAACGGAGTGGAAATATAAAGCCAGCCATCTAACTATAAAGTATAACAGTTTTTCCGAAAAAGGGTCGTATATTTTTTTACCCTTCGCACGAGTAGTAAACATTTCCCGCATACGGTTCATTACATAATCAACACAGCTTGAAATCCTGAACCGAAAACTTGTGTGATATTGTAATTGAATGACCAACCGACAAAATTGATTTCCCTTCATTTAAACCAATTTGGAACTAAATCGCAGCAGCCACGGACAACATTTGAACTGGAATGATGTTTCTTTTTACGGTTAGGAAAACTGCAAAATTTGAATAAAGTTTGCTTAAAAAAATAGAGTTTATCAAAGTAGCGAGGCGAATGTTATCCGCTAGCTAAACAATCAGATTTACTAACAGTGGCGTAGTGAAGGGTACAAGTAACTGTTGAAAGGGAACGCCCGCTACTGCCTTAACCCATTTAAATGATGACTTATATTAATCTTTAAACCAGTGGCGGCTCGTGAACTCTATTAGTAGGTGTGCTGCATATATAAAAAAAAAATAACGTGGCAGGGAATAATTTTTTTTTGGCCACGCCCATTTATAAAAATTTTAAATTATAAATTTTGCCACGACTTTTACCCGCAGTTTTAATATTTAAATCAGGTATAGGGCGACCACGCTTTTCCACAACTAATTGTTTTGCATACGTAAGTTTCAGTGGGTCTCTGCTATTGCTGCCAGATTTAAAGTACATATTGCGCCGCAAAAATTTTTGGGTGCCACGCCCTTTTTTGTTGACGAATCTTGCTTTTCAAGTAGGAAAATTAATAATACATAGATAAAAATATCAACATATTTTTTAAAAAATACTAAACTTACCTATCTTTTATAAATTAAGTCTATCCTACGTTCTTTTCGGTTCGCAAATCTTGTAATCTCTTTGTCAATAAAATTGTCTATTTCGGAGATAAACTTTATTTCAATAGATAGCATGGAAAGAGCTGTTAAATGATCTTCGCTCATTGAATTGAACCAAAAAGTAAGCAGGGAAAACAGTATAAAGCATTTTTGTTGTTACATCCACAAATCCATTCATTTTTTAAATAAATGTCTCTATTAAATTTACGTGTATAGCTTTTTCCTCTACTTATACTAGATTTTTCAATAATAATATCTGGTAATGGTCTACCTTTTGCTTTTAATTCTATCTTTTTTTCGTATGAATATTTAAAAAATCTCTTCACATTAATTAAATTGAAGACCACTTCAATAGTACACTACACAGTTAATAATTATTGTCACAGCAATACACAAAAACCACTCCCGCACTCAATTATTATTAAGGATTAAACGACTTACCTGTAAGGAAGTTCAATCCAAATTATACGAGATTGGTCACATCCGAATAGAACACCCTGTAGTGATACTTCGTAGCACGTCACACGCAAGTTTTAGAGAGAGAGTTGAACCATTCCTTCACCGCCCCACTACACCCGTCGTAGCCTCAGTATACTTCTGAAGCTTGCTCAAGATCGCCCCGGGTGGGACAATACTTAGGTTCTCTTGCAATGCTGGCAATTATGCCTAACCCCAAGTTTGAAGCGGCGGGAGTCTATTCGGATGTGACCAATCTCGTATAATTTGGATTGAACTTCCTTACAGGTAAGTCGTTTAATCCTTAATTATACTTCGATTGGTCACATCCGAATAGAACACCCTGTAGTTGTTTAGAGTCAGGCGATCTGGTTACCGTGAGTTAAATAAACCGTGATAGTATAAACACTTTTATTTTCACAACCCAAACAGGAACATTTAAATGTAGTTTGTACTAACTTAACAGTTTAGTAAAGAGTATATGTATGTATCTAATCTAATATATGTAGAGAAAAAATGCGATAACAAATGATCAAATAAAAATATAGAATAAATCAAAATAAATTCTTATAATCTACGGTAATTTTTATCCTGTTTTATTATTTATTATTCTTAATTTAACAGGGGATTAATTAGTATATTTATGCTTGCTGATATATAATAATAATAAGTATATACTATACTAAGTATATTTTTCTATGTAACTAGCAAAAAATTCTTTAGTACATAAAGGTTTATTGTAAAATCTATTAAATGTGTCGCTTTTTCCCGACCATCCCGCAGCCTTTCTGATGCTTTCGATTGAGGTGCCAGCCCTAAGAGCTGCGGAAGAGGCTGAGTGCCTTGTACTGTGCCCCTTAAATTTTGGATCAATTCCGGCATTTTTTAGTCCTTTTTTGATCCATCGGCTTATGGTTTGTGATGTGACGGGCCTATGAGGTTTTTTAATTGTTAAAATGAGTAAGTCTTCATTCCCTCTAATTATATTTGTTCTATCTATATAGTGTATCAGAGTGGAACAAGCACAAAGCGCTGGGTTCGCTTTAAAGAACGGAAATCTAAGCAGCGGTTGAGGTTTCTTAGGTCCCGAAGTTTTTAGAATGTCAGAAAAACTTATTTCCATACCCTGTTCGGTGGTCTTAATATTACTTAATCTAATTTTAGAAAAAGTTTGAGCCCTTTGTGCCGAGCAAAGGGCTAAAAGGAGAACCATTCGAATTGTTAACATTTCTAGATTAAGTGTATCTAGGGGATGTAATGAACTTAAATAAGCTAGAGCTGGTTGTGGGTCCCAGGTTTCTTGGTATTTTGGGAACTGAGGACGCAGCTTAAAAATGCCTTTCATAAACCTTTCGACGATCTCTGATTTTCCCACATCGCAAACCATATTTAAGGCCGATCTATGCGTGTTGAGTGTCGAATACTGTACACCTTTATCGAATTCTGTTTTAAGAAACGATAGTATTTTCTGAACACTAGGCTGCAGGATTGTCTCAATTTTCCCCTCACAGAAGCCCCACCATTTAGAGAAAGTAGAATTATATTGTTTTAGTGTGTTCTTGCTTATCGAGGCAGTTTCACATCTATGGTATCACCTGGGATGTCTTTCATGCTAAAGGCAAGCTTGATAAATTTGCTGCACCCAGGGTAAGGTTCTTCCAGAGGGGGTGGGGCTCCCTGAAAGGGGATAAAAGTAGATTAGGCCTTGGATTTAAAACCACAACCTCAGAACGTATCATGGATTCTAATTTAGGGTACCAAGGTTGAGTTTTCCAAATAGGAAAAACTACAAGACATACGGCCTGCTCATTCTCGATTTTGCTTAGGATTTTTGGTAGAAGAGAAAATGGGGGAAAAATGTAGGCTTTTAGGTTTTTCCAATTTTTTGTAAAAGCATCTACGAACTCCGACTCAGGGTCCGGGAATCGTGATGCAAAACGCTTACATTTTCTATTTAGATAGCTGGCGAAAAGGTCTATTTTGGGTAAGCCCAATTTTCTAGTGACGTCAAGAAAAATTTCATTATTTAACGATTATTCAGTATCTACATTCTTAATTCTGGAGTTTTGTCCGCTATAACATTGTCCATGGTGTTTATGTATGTTGCAAAAACGAATATACGCCTGTCCTCGCACCACTGCCACAACTGTCTTGCCAGATTATTAAGTTTTATATATTTTACGCTGCCCATTTTGTTTATAACAGAAATGGCAGTTTTATTATCGATTTTTAGCAAAATGTGGCAGTCTTTCAAGTCTTTGGCAAAGCTTCTTAGACCATAAAATGCAGCCCTGAGTTCCAGGGTGTTTATGTGTTCGGCCAGTTCTCTTTTCTCCCAAAACCCCTTAGTTGCGGTATGATTGGAGTACGCTCCCCACCCCGACCGTGAGGCGTCCGAAAAGATTGTAATTTTATAGTTTGGTTGTAAGATACTTTGTTTTGCACAGTTTACCTGTTTTAGCCACCATTGAAGCTCGTTTTTAATATTAGAACCTATAACCGTTTTTGCGTTGTAGTTTTCCCTATTTGTTTTGAGTGCAATGTACTTTTCTCGCTCCAAGGTTTTTAAATGAAACCAGCCGTATTCAGTTGCCACACATACCGCGACTAGACAACCTATTACTTTAGACAGATCCCTAATTTTAGCCCTAATTTTGTTAAGGAGATGCTGAATACTTGTTTTGATTTTAATTATTCTTTTTTGTGTAATTGATATTTCCATGCGTTTTGTGTTTAACGTGAATCCTAAGAAATCAATGTTTTGTGTAGGTACTGCGTGACTTTTTTCCTTGTTAATAAGAAAACCTAGTTTTTCAAGTAGTTTAGTGGTTTCTACTACGTTTTGTTCACACTGAACACTACTGGTTCCATATAAAAGACAGTCATCTAAATAGATAACAGACAAAAAACCCCGTTCTCTTAAAAAGGAGAACACAGGTTTAAGTAATTTTGTAAAACAAAAAGGTGCGGTTGCTAAGCCAAACGGCAAGCATTGAAATTCGAAAATCTGTTTGTGAAAGGCAAATCTTAAATATTTTTTGTGCTGTTCAAAAATAGGAACTAAGAAATACGCGTCCTTTAAGTCTATTGAGGCAAGAAAACAGTTTCTTGTTATTAGGTTTTTTGCAGTTCTAATGTCTTCTAATTTGAAGTGAGGAGGTGATAAAGACTTATTTAACCTCTTAAGATTTAAAATGAATCTGTAATCACCACGGTCTTTTTGCCTCAGGAAAAAACCCGATAAGAACTGATTTTCGCATTTCTTAACTGTCTTAACTGCTCCTATTTCCAACAAGTGTTGGATGCTCTTCGAATAAAGTTTAACTTCATTTTTTGTGAGCTTTGGAGTTTTGGGCGGATGAATTTGAAAAGGTTTGCTTTCAAATGGAATTTTATAGCCCGTTACCCAACTTAAGACAAGTTTATTGCTAGTTATTTTCCTCCATGTAGGAAGAAAATACTTTATTCTCCCCGCACATTTCCTTTTCCTGCTTACCTCTAGTATTTCCTCCCCTCCTTCCTGAAGGGCTTGGACTGGGGTTTGTTCCGAGCTCTGTAGTAGCGTGGTTTGTACTTCCCCGATCCTTTGTCCTGCCATGTCGTTGTTGCTTTCCACCGTTTCTTCGAGGCATGAGCCGGTGCGTTTTTTGACGTGGAAGCGGTGGCTTTAAGATCTTTCGCCGTAGTTTCGAATGTTTTAGCATTTTTGCATTTTTCTACGAAATCGTCGCCAAAAATAAGCAAATATGTAGATTGCGCAGTTGCTATCTTCTGCGTTTTCGGGTTGAAGTGATGGTTTATTTGGAACTTTCGATGCGCAGAGACGATGTTGTGGGCAATGCAAAACAACTGTGCCGATTCTGCTAGTCCCAAGAGGTTTTCGTCAGGTTCTCCATTTTCCCCTGCTCCTTTCTCCTTAGCAAGTTGAGAAAGGACTTTTTCTAACGCTGTTAAGCCTTTACCCATCACGGTCTGCAACTCCAAGAGAAAAGTGTCTTTTTTCTGCTCAATGGGTGATAGCAGGGCTTGCACTTCAGGATTAAGCTTGGGTCCTTGGAGTATTTGACAATTTGTGGGTATTTTATATTTGTCGAACAGCTTATTTTTTATTTCTTTGTCTACTCCTACAGACAGGTAGCTCTTCCATCTAAGTACGACCTCCTCCGCCATATCTGGCCCCAATAAGGTATTATTTGTGGGATCAGCGCCCATAATATTAACAAGCGCACTACGTGGCTGAGGGTTTTCTGAATTTATAGATCTAGAATGCGAGGAGCTACTTGTGTCAGTCGAGCTTGACGAGCTGTCAGATTCGTCGCCTATAAATAAAAAACAGGCGCCCGTTAATTAAGACACAAATTATATTTAAGTATTTGTCTAAATTACGGTAGGAATAGTCAAAAACTATGTAGTTCGGTCTATAAAACAGACAATCCCATGCCAAATCAGTAAATGGTCCGGCGGGCATGTGTCATAGACCATGCAAGGTTATTTGTTTATCATCATACAACATTACGAAACAGCTTAAGACTAAGATATTATGTCTACAGAATAGACCAACCCATGCCAAATGAATGATGCATTTGACGGGCATATGTCATAGACAATGCAGGGCCGTTTGTTTACATACAACGTCATAAAAATGGTCGAGATGACTCATAAGGTAAAAACCTGTCTACAGAATAGACCAACCCATGCCAAATGAATGATGCATTTGACGGGCATTTGTCATAGACAATGCAGGGCTGTTTGTTTACATACAACGTCACAAAAATGGTCGAGGTGACTCATAAGGTAAAAACCTGTCTACAGAATAGACTAACCCATGCCAAATAAATAATACATTTGACGGGCATATGCCGTAAGCAATGCAGGGTTATCATTGTTTAATACAAAATGTTGTGAGGAATTATTCAGACTAAACAACAGCTATTTTTTCCCTCGGCTTCGTATTTTATGTTATATTATTAGGTACTTACTTGATTCTACATATCGTTTCTTCATTTTCTTATCCAGTTTTCTCATTTTGCTTTTGAGGTGATCCATTTCCTTTATATGTTTACGTTTGACATTTTTTCTCGGCATGTTTTCGTAAAATCTTCGCTCGAAGCGTTCTCGTATCATACGTCGCGTATCAGCGCAAGAAGTATACTGAGGCTACGACGGGTGTAGTGGGGCGGTGAAGGAATGGTTCAACTCTCTCTCTAAAACTTGCGTGTGACGTGCTACGAAGTATCACTACAGGGTGTTCTATTCGGATGTGACCAATCGAAGTATAATTGCTTTTAAGTTCAACATGCCGGCGCCGTATACTAAACAGTCGCGTAAAAATTCGTTCGATACTATTCAATACCGAGTCAGCGCGGGTGTTCGAAGGAGCTCACCGAGCCCGATCGTGTTGCCCAGATCAAAAATAATTCAGCGACAGGGTAGTGTCGGTACGATATTCCATTGGTCGCCACACACATGAGTCTAGAACTGGCAAAACAATCCGAGTAAGAATTAATACAATTGAAATAAAATATTTTTTATAGATTATGTAATTATTATTATTTTTCTTCACTTTTTTGGGAGCTCTGCAGCACTGCCGCGCTTATGCTCCAGCCGCCACTGCTTTAAACGATACAGAAAAGTTTGCACTTTCGGATGCTTTATTGACTGTCTTCTGGATAATGCATGTTTTAAATTTTTTTATTCAAACGCCTTGCATTACTTCTATAAATGTCACCACTAGTTTATTTTTCGGAGCGATCTTGCAAAAATCACTTCGAAAAAGGCCCATACATCTCTTTAATCGTCACTTATGTTAAGCTGAATATACTAGGGTTAACAACAGTCCCGGTTAACCAGTCTGGCTGCCCATCCAAGGTGGATGTAAGGTATAAATAGGTGATACAGTTTTCAAAGTTTTCAACCACATTAAAAAATATTCTTATTTTATTGTTTTTTATTTCATAACGTATATCGGAAGTTTTTATAAATCTATGTTATAATAATATTTTAGGAGCTGCAAAGATGTTTATACAACATCTTGTTTATGTTCTAAAGGCTCTACAAAATATGGCGGGAGACTGAAGCATTCTATAACACTGTGCCAATTTAACATTTATAGTTGTTAAAAAAAACATTAAATACTGAGCACACAAGGGTTAGTAACTTGCCGTTATTTAGAATCTTCTGCTTCGCCACAGTATAGGCTGGATAGTTTATAACTGCATAAATTCAATTAAAACTCCCTTTTAACAAAAAATAAACATTTATTAACGACACTTAACCCATGACACTTATACAAACTTTACAAAACTTTAAACGTGAAACCACACTGCGCGCCAAATATTTTCGGGACTTATTTCATATTAGTGACAAACACATCTTTGTGTTAAAATATAAAAATCGCCACAAACTGGCAGAAAGAAACTGACTTTACTCTCTGTGTAGTCATAAAAGAATGATCAGATGCAAAAATTGAACTACATTCCTACATTTAGTTTACCGGTGGGAGGCCAATTAAGGCTCAGAAAATGTGTGACATATATTGATGTGTTATGCGTTGATATGACAACGTCAGCCATGATTTATACATTCCTGATAAGAAATTATTACAAATATTAGATATACTAGATTTTTTGTTATCGCTACTCGGATCTATTCTAAGGAACCTAATTTGCATACCTTTACCTCTTTGTCGACTACGATAAAGGCAGCCCTTGATCTATAAGTGAACATGCTGTTGAATCTTGAGGTAATCCATGCAACATTTTCGGAGAACAATATTTTTAAAATAGGAATTTAAAGAAGTTATCTTCTTTGTTTTAAACTGGGCCGTAGAAAAATATTATTTAATTTGTAATAAAGCATGCTTCTCAAACAAAAACCTTTTAAGTGAAAAAATTTAGTTGTGTATTGCGTGCATAATTTATTCGAAAGAATAATTGGTTACAATCGTAGCAGAGCGCTTTCGGCTTTCGCCATCTTCAGTGCTATTCGTCAGTTATTAATACATGTACTATCTTCAAAATTTGCATATTATATCTTCACAATCTAACACTTAGGAACTCTGCAGTTAGTCTGTTACCCTTTCGGTCATAATTCGTTAAAAATAATTAAAAAACAGAAATGGACGAAAACAATTAAAATATTTCAACAGCACGTTACATTTTGGTTGAGGTTTAAAGGTGCAATGATTGATTGTGAAGATATAATATGCAAATTTTGAAGATAGTACATGTATTAATTACTGACGAATAGCACTGAAGATGGCGAAAGCCGAAAGCGCTCTGCTACGATTGTAACCAATTATTCTTTCGAATAAATTATGCACGCAATACACAACTAAATTTTTTCACTTATATTTCTACGTGCACACAGCCAATACCCTTCTTTTCATAAAAACCTTTTAGGCAAAAATGTAATTTTATAAAATTTGTGTCGAAAACATTTTCACAAATATAAACTTGTTAGTTGGGTATACAACTATATACTAGTGGTTACAAATTTTTCATGGAGCCATTGTGCTCTTTTTTCGGACTAGACGACTAGCAATAAAAGCGGCAAAGATTTTAATCACCTTTTTTCCCTTTATTTTCTTCATCATAGAGATAGGTTTTAAAGATATTATTATAGGTTTTTGGCGCAAAGATATATTATGTTGTAAAAAACTACTCACATAAGGTATACACAATATTTGAGAACTAAGACAATAAGTAAACAAAAGAAGGAAATAATTTTTCTTTTAATAATTAATATCTACGAAACAAGTACGTAATACACACCTTAAAACCGAAACATTCAAAAATAAACAAACAAATATGCAGACACAGTGAAACATTCTCATTAGTACAAAGCAGCAAGAAGCCTGATTCGTATAAAATATCTCCGGATGATATATAATCAGATGGAAACTGAAAAGAGAACAAAACGGGACAAAAAGTCCTTTGTGCTTCACAGTAGCGAAAAGTATATCTATCTTTGCAGAAAGTATTCCTTTCAATAGGAGAGGCAAACACATTTCTCTATATTAAAGTTGCGTAGCAGAATGAGAGCTTACTAATAAGGTTAAGAAGAGAGGAAAAAGAAGGAAAACAAATATACTGTAGATTGTAGATTGACTTGTTTACATAACTTCCTCAATGCAAGCACGGAATTGAGATTTATTTAAGGGTTATTTGAAATTAGATTAAAGAAACGTGGTGTTTTTTTCTGCAAAATTACTGTTGTTAGACTAAAAAGCAGTAAAGTAGTTTACAATTCACGATATCATTATACTTTTTAATAAGTTTATTAGTAAATTTATATAGATTTTTAGATTGCAAGTTCAATTTATTAACTTTCTTAAAAGTACATTGTCTAATTTTTCAATAGTTTAAAATGATGTTCGCAAAAACTTTTAGTGCGGCTAATATTCTACTTTTTTACTTGTGTAATTAAATGTATGAATAATTTTCTGCGGTTGGTCACAATTATGTTGCTTATGATTTACCGTTGTTTTTTCGGAACATAATTAACTAAACTATGAGCGTCGTCTCATTTTAAATTATTTAACACCATTAACGAGTAAGTAAATCTATGTCAGCAACATCTCACTTATTTAATCAATCAATATTTATCTGAATAACTATACTTTTATATGTTGTTCTAACAAATCCTCAATCTAAAACAAAGATTTTTTTAAGCCTTCTAAGATACGATCACCCGATCCGGATCGTCAGATAATATAAATGAGAAAGCAGCGAAAAGGAAACAAAGCCGGACGAAAAGCTCTTTGTGTTTTACAATAATAGAAAGTGTTTCGTTACAGAAAGCTGTCGTTAAAATAGAAAAATCAAACCTCGATACTGTTTATTATAATTTCTAAAATAATATCTTGCTGGAATGTATCTTTTAAAAATATCAAAAACATGGATAATTCATCAAAAAAAATTATACGTAGATAATGTATACCATAGAATTCGGCTCTAACTTATTCTTTTCGGTTAAAATAAACCCTTTTTTATCTAATTATATGTATCTAATTCAGCAAAGCAAGATTTAAGATAGTACATTATATACCTAGGTTGAAAAGTGAGCTATTATATAGCGAGCGCTTTAAATCATGAGGCGCGAAGCACTGATTGATGGTTGGAAGAACTCATTGAGTAACACAATAAACGTTATTTGACTTACTCACAATGTTGATGGTAACATAGCTTTTCTGAAGTCATTTAACTTCACAGGTGAAAAGAAACTGGTGATAAACTGCAAGAGATTTTGGAAACTTGTGTAGTTATAAGTAAGAAAGTTTTCAATGCAGAAATTTACGCCGTCTACTCAGACAATGCCAAGCAACATGAAAAAAATTGGTGCACTAATTAATAATAAAAGATTTTTGCCACCTGACCTTGAAAATAGCATATTAAAATTAGGCGTTAAAGAGTGATCCTAGTTGTTGAAACACGTTGGTGTTCTTTTCGCGACTCATTTGTCAATTATTTGGAGAATTTGAAGCCAATGCGAAAAATAATTGCTGAAGCCACCTTATTTAAACCCACTACGGCAAAACTTATATTTGACGAAAATCTAAAAAAGCAAATTGAAGGCAGTGTTAATTATTTGACCAAGTTTGCAAAATTATTAACGCATTACAAAGTACTCGGGCTTCTATTGCAGATGCAGCTGAAGAATGGATGAACTTGCAACTACCAGAAGGGTTTAATGGATTTATTTCATATGCAGAAAAACGCCCAAAGAAGGATTTAAATATTAGAATGTTATGCAAAGATCAAATAAGAGATGTCAATGATTTTTTAAAAGATAATTTAGAATCTGAAGGGTTGGACCAACGACGACAAAGCAAAGATAGATACCGCATGCTCTTTTATCATAACAAGCTGACAAGACGTCAAATGCAAAAGTCCGCCGGGTTCCTCGGGAGTTCTACGGTGAAAATATTTCTGTCTTATTTCAGCATAAATTTACTCAGTTTGTAACTATTTGGAATTTACTAGTACTATGGCCGCGCATAATGTCGGTTTTAAGAAAATTTGTGGCTGGTAGTCAATCAAAAATTAACTTTACAGTCAGAACAGTAGGTATAGGTATAAGTAGGTATCGGAATATTCCACACTGCTGTAGAGTTCGTAAAATGTGGCAACGTCTGCCTACTAGCGGTAGTGGCGTTAGCAATTGAAAATAAGAAAATAAAATGTCACAATTTTGACAATAGAATTATTGTAAAGTATTTTCGGCTTTATAAAAACAATTTAGTGGTAAGATTATTGTGTTTTATAGTTTCGTGAGATAATTATAATATTACAAAATATGTTGGGACGGTTTCAGGTTTGCAAAATAACCGATTCAGTGCCTGGATTTTCTTTTCACAAGTAAATATTTTTGACATAAACATTTCATTGCTAATTTGACCAACAGTAGCGGTTCATAAAGGTATTTTTTTAATGTCGATGTTAAACAGCATATTAATTTAATTTAAATAGGGCTATTATAAATATTATGCCTTTAACGACAAAGTCAGTATTGTTTTAAATAGGTTAGATTGGCAAAAATTGTAGAATAATTAATTAAAAATACAATAATAAAGAATCTTAACTTGTTAGGTAATTGTTATAAAATTTGCGTGAAAAAGTTTAGGTTTATGTTTATTAACTTATTAAACTCCATATTTTAATTGTCTTTCATGGTATAAAAGAACCGCCGGCCCCTCCTGAGACACCCCTGGGCATGAAATAAGTGTCCTTGTATTACAAGGTATTTACCTAGTATTATTTCAAAAATTACATAATGTACAAATTGTTCAGTATTTTAAAATTGTTACAGGAAAATGTTTAGTCAACAAAATAAATTTCTATTATTATTATATTTAAGGTTTCCGAGTGATCCCATACACAAAAAAAATGGTTTACTTAATTCGGGTTTGAAGAGGATAAACCATTCCCATAAAGAGCTTTGGTATATTTAAAGCACTTTAATAAAGACGATTTTTTGCATTAAAGAAAACGGAGTGAAGTACTTAAAAGTGGAGTTAACTCGAAGCCATTCTATGTAGGGAGAAATCAATAAATTAATATAAGGTAAGTGAAACCCTATAAATGAGTATTATATAGGAAAATTCAATAGGAACAACCATTAGGGCTTTAAGACAAACTACTAAATATTTTCTCTTAAAATTTTACACGTTTCAATTTTTTTAGGTGTCTCCTTTAAAATATTTGCAATTTCCTATATTTTCTGGTTATAGGGCAAGTAGCTGTCGGCTTTAATATTTTAAACAGGATGATTAATTTTATTGTGCTTTTATATTTTAGTCACACACAGATTCTAAATACATTTTCTTCTAAAGCTATCTTGCTAGCTGAACTAACCTTTTGGGTGACCTATACTTTGTGTCAGGCTTAGTAAAAAAAATCGTCACTTTAACTCTGCCTGGAAAGTTACAAATTATGTGATATTGGACGTTTATATTGTGAATTAGAGAAATTATTTTAATATAATATAGGTATAGCTACGCTACTACCATTTTTCTTCTTACTTATAAATTAAATCCCCTATTTTTCAGTCCGGATTCGACTATAGATGGGACTCCTCCAATGAGGTATGTTGTTACAAAAATGATGTGATCTGTAAGTTTTTTTAACCACTTTCAAAAAGGAGGGATTTCTCACCAGCTTTAATGTTTATATTTTGAAGAAAAAAAATTGTGAGGGTGGGGGAAGACAGGGGAATAAAACTTTTGGAAAAACAATAAAGTAGTATTAAAGTAGTTTCTCGTTTTCGAGGCTTAAAACAGGTAAAGGCAAGTCTGTAGACCAAATAAGATATTTTAGAAAAAAGTTCTATATCGTTTTATGATTTTAAAATAAAATTTTACCAAATTTGTTTATAATTAATAAGGAACACTACAAATAAATATCTAAATATAAGGCTTAGAAAAAAAATAGAAAGCACCAAAAATGCTCTAATTTGTATGAAATAATGTAAAGATATTACAATACATTCTCGCCACAGTAATCAACTTACTGCGGTCTTATACTCAGCTTTTAAATGTCTGGGCAAGCAAGAGTAGCTACAAGAAAAGTGATTTAAATCAAAGATGATATTTCATTCTTTTCAAACTTTTTCAAAGTAGATTTCTATTTTAATTCTAATTTTTTTTATAGTCTATCTTGTTTTTAGGTTAAAGTTATTACAACAATTAACACTTCCTATAAAAAGTACTCCTTCAGAGATATACAAAGAGTCAGATGCAGAGGGCAATGTGCTATCAGAGACTATGAAAATGTAAGCAAAATGCACCCTTCTGACAAATTGTCCCAAAACAGTTTTTTTTTACTACTTTGATACCGAACTTTTATTGTAATATTCAGAAGTAACCCAATATTATAGTCACTATTTACTTTAACAAATGTAATTCTTTCCCAATTAACAACTTTAGGGACAGTAGAATTGAACTTCCTGTTTTTAGTATAATTAAACTGTTTGTTATTTGTATCATATAATATGTAAACATATCCTTTGCATTAAATCGTTTTATTATTTTTTTCTGGTTAACGACGATGACTGTGGAAAGTCACTAACAATAAATACTGTTAAGATTGTTAATTTAATGTTGTAATCTTTCTTCCGCTTTAGTATTATATGTAATCTTTGGTAATATGTAATACTATTAAGGTTGCCACCTCCCCATTAAGGTTGCCACCTCCCCAGGTTTGGCCTGCAGAGTCCATAATTGAGCCCTCAGGCTCCAGCCTACTAGTTATACACTATACAGGTTAGTCAAGTGCCCGAGGTGAAGTATTATTTAACACTTAGGTAACAAAGCAAATTCCGACGTACCCGATTTTAGGAAACCATTTGGCCTTGTATCATGGTTTCCTATTTTTATATAATTATTATTGAAATGACATTATTGATAATTTTAACACAACATTTAAATGCTTTGAAAGCGATACGCCACTGCTAATTGAACCTTGTAGTAGCCTGCCCATGCTATCGTCCTCTTATAAACACTGAGTTGTAAGCTCGGCGCAAAAGTACGTATATGAATGAGATTCGTTTTCTATCTTTGCTTTGTCGTCATTGGGTTGGACAGTCTTCCAGACTTTAAGAATAATCGCAATATATTTCACAAATTCAGCGACAAAAAAATTACAGAAGTCCGAACTTTTTGGGAATTAACTGAAAAGCTTCGTCATACATTATCCCGTCTAGCGATTAAGATAAACACAATTCACAGGTTCGTTCCCTAAAGGATTTCAATTTATTTTTGACATTCCTTAACAGCTTACACTCAAAGATTAAATTTACTATGGAAATAGAATGAGACAATAAACTAAATTTGTTGGACCTTACTATGAGCAGGAAGAATGAATTAATTAAGTTCGCCATCTACAGGAAACCTACTCGGATGAATGATATGATTTCATGGGACTTTCGTCATCAGACTTAAAAACTAGCCCCCTTATATACTTACCTTCACCGCCTATGTTCTATTCTAATGGAACGAGAGTCCTTTATTACCGAGAATAACACTATTTTCCAAATCATTAACAACGTTTTCAATAAACAACCATGAAAGTCACTGTATAAAAATGCCTATACTAGATTTGTCAAGAAATAGAGACTGAGTTTCAGACGCTTTGTTTCCCTTCCCTACTTTGGTAAGATTTCTACCGTTATAGAACGTATAATTAAAAAATTTAATAAAAATCTGTTCATTTGTTGTAGATCTGTAGGCTCTGTTTCGCATCCTTTTTTTGGGATAAAAGATGGAATGCGAAATTTACGGAGTCTCTGCTTTCTCTGCGATTCCTGTCCTGCAGAATATTTTGGGACAAACGGACCGATCCCTTCACACGAGGATTAAAGAACATTCGCGCTGAAATAGACTCTCACATGGCAACAAATCAGCTTTTGGAACCCATCTCAAAATGTCCAATCACCATTTTAGCATCAAATCAAACTTTAAAGTATTACATAATCTCAATAAAGAAAAAAAATTGGACACTTTGGAAAATCTGGAAATTGCCCTTTCCCGATCGCGCTCCCCACAAAACCTTAGTGAGCAGAGTACCACTTCTTACGCAATTATGCCTAAGCTATCATGCTCTTTAAAGATTGACAACCATAATTTCAATAGTAATTTCTGAAGTTTATTCCAATTTCCTTTAACTCGATATAGTTAGAGCCGCGGTGACCAAAATGCCTTGGAACTCCCAAACGGATGAAAAGCACGTTTTTGTATAGTTCGAGTGTCGTTCTCGAAATCCGTGTTGTCGAGTAGGGGTCTGGCGCTCGGCGGTGAGCGGCTATAATATTTTTTTCAAATTTTGACCAGCGGTTTAAAAAAACATTTCCCAAACCGATGAAAATTACTGGAGGGCATCTAGGCAACCCCCCCAATTACCGGAAAAATATTTTCAAAACCTCGCCAGCACGCGTGATTTTGATCCCGGAGTTCTTCGTAAATTTTCTGCGAGATTAAGATGGAAGTTTCGTAAACTTATTTGTCTCTGGTTTAAAAACATAAAAAAAAATGATATGCTCCTGAAAGGCGGTAAAATGTTAAGTGACTATTCAATGGTAAGTAAACATTTTTTTAGATTTTGTAATTGAAAGCACGAAAACGTATATTTTCGTGAAAATTGGCTGATTATCAGCCCGCTTCCGCTTTTCTGTCTTCCTCATCGTTCCTGAACCCTGGGCAACCTTCATTAATCACCTCCAAATATAATGAACCCACGACTCATTTTCCATCACTGGTTAGAAAGTTATGGGCGGTTTTTGATTTTGCAGGTCGAATAATTTTTTTAACCTATTTCCATAATATGAGTGTAATAACATTGCCCCCTAGTAAGCATACAGTAACCACATATTTTGGGCTGTCAGAGGAAGCTTCTGAACCAGTTTGGTGATAAATAAATCATAACTCTCCTTCTGACAACCGAAAAACGTCCTGCGCGCATTTATGTCGGCTGCCAGGAGGAGAGTTTTGATTCATTAATTGCCAAATTGGGAGAAAACCTTCCTCTGACATCACGAAATTTTTGTATATACTTTGGTAGCAATCGGAGCAATAGGAAAAACTAGAGGCGCTTGGATGTAAGTGCGACGAGAGCAGTTAGGATCTTTTTTTCATGGATTTATGATCGATCAGTTGTGCGCTGAGTAGCGCGTTTTGCGGCTGCCGATTTCAGAGTTTCCATCGGAATGGAAACTGAATCAGAACCTTCCTCTGATATCTGAAAATATGTGGCTATATACAGGGTGTTTTGTAATTGAATGTCAATAATTAAGGGGGCAATTTTTGTGTTCATTTTAAAAAGAAAACTTCATATGAACGTATGTCCTAAACGTCTTTATTTTTGATATACAGGGTGGTAAAGTTTTCAAAAATAAATAGTTTTTTAATAATATCTGTAATACCACTTTAGATATTTTAATGAAATTTGGCAGACATGTACTATGTATCAAGATGCATTATTTACCGTACAACAATTTTTTTTATTTCCACCAGTGGCGTTCGTACCAAATTTTACCTGTCTATTTTGGCAGACATTAATGTAACGCTACTGGTTTCTCGTAAAAATAAATTTATTCCTAAAATCCCCAATCATTTCTAAACAAGTTTGATCTCTTGAATTTTTTCAATCCGATGCACGGTTTTCGCTTAAAAAAAATAAAAACCTTTTCTCTGCATGATCATAGCAATATCGTTAATATGACAATATCACCATGCACAGAAATATATTTTATTTCTTAGATCAAGTTTGCTTAGAAATGAATAAGGATCTCAAAAATTATTATTGTAGTAGGCTGTGTCTGTAAGAGCTATTAATTCTGTTGTCAGGGCGGTTGTCATTATTTTGTTTGACAGTTTATCAATATTTAAATTCGGTTTTTCGTGTCTTATTAATTTGGTGTTTAAAATATCCGAGTATTGTTATTTTGAAAGATAATGGTCGGGTTTACTAATGAGGAGTTGGCAGATATGCATTACATGTATGGTTTGGCTGATGGCAGTTCGCCGGAAGCTAGGCGATTGTATCAAGAGCGGTTTCCTAATAGAGTCATACCAGATAGGCGAACATTTGCAAATGTACATAGAAGGTTGACTGAAACAGGTACTTTTATGGCAAATAATCAATTAAAAGGATCCCATCGGACTGTAAGAACTACAGAAATTGAAGAAGCAATTTTAAATTATATTGATAATAATCCTGAAATAAGTACTAGAAAAATTGGACATAATCTGAATATCTCGCACGTCCTGGTTTGGAAAATTTTGCACGATTTTTTATTGTACCCGTATCATATTCAGCGGGTCCAAGCGTTACTTCCCCGAGACTTTCCCTTTCGTGTTAATTTTTGTCAGTGGTTTTTGGAGAAAATTGCGCATAATCCCTTGTTTTACCATGAAATAATGTTTACAGATGAAGCTAACTTTTCCAGAAACGCAATCAGAAATTTTCACAATAACCATATTTGGGCCGACGAAAGCCCCCACGCAGTTGTAGAATATAACCAGCAAGAACAGTTTTCGGTAAATGTCTGGGGTGGAATTGTTGGAAATTATTTAATTGGACCTTTTTTCCTGCCAGAAAGGCTAAATGGCCATAATTATCGCCGGTTTCTAGAGGAGGATTTGCCCATATTGCTAGAAGAAGTGCCAATTTTAATAAGAAACAGAATATGGTTCATGCATGATGGTGCGCCCGCTCACTTTAGTGTTGTAGCAAGAGAATATTTAAATCAAACATTTAATAACCGATGGGTTGGTCGTGGCGGACCTCAACCATGGCCGCCTAGGTCCCCAGATTTAAATAGTTTGGACTTTTTCTTATGGGGGCATCTTAAAAGTCTGGTTTACCGCACCCCAGTAAACACTTTAGAAGAGCTGGAAGATCGTATAAGAGCTTCCTTCGATTTAATAAGAAATACTGAAGGTATACTTCAAAGAGTGCGCGACAATATGAGGAAAAGAGCTGAAGGGTGTATCCTTCAAGGTGAAGGGCATTTTCAACAACTTATCTAGTTTCTATGTATGTTCTTTTTTTTCACAAAGGTTGTTGTTGATTTATTAACAGACGATCCTTATTCATTTCTAAGCAAACTTGATCTAAGAAATAAAATCTATTTCTGTGCATGGTGATATTGTCATATTAACGATACTGTTATGATCATGCAGAGAAAAGGTTTTTATTTTTTTTAAGCGAAAACCGTGCATCGGATTGAAAAAATTCAAGAGATCAAATTTGTTTATAAATGATTGAGGATTTTAGTAATAAATTTATTTTTACGAGAAATCAGTAGCGTTACATTAATGTCTGCCAAAATAGGCAGGTGAAATTCCGTACGAACGCCACTGGTAGAAATAAAAAAAATTGTTGTACGGTAAATAATGCATCTTGATACATAGTACATGTCTGCCAAATTTCATTAAAATATCTAAAGTGGTATTACAGATATTATTAAAAAACTATTTATTTTTGAAAACTTTACCACCCTGTATATCAAAAATAAAGACGTTTAGGACATACGTTCATAATATGAAGTTTTCTTTTTAAAATGAACACAAAAATCGCCCCCTTAATTATTGACATTCAATTACAAAACACCCTGTATATACTTTGGTATCAATCGGAGCAACCGGAAAAACGAGACGCTTAAACGATAGCTGAAATTCCAATGATCCTGCTGTCAGAAGCAGATTTTTGCTTGGGGAGTCACCAGGATGGGAAAGAACCGTCTTCTAATATTAATCTAGTCAAAATCCGAATCTCTAACACAAAATATAAGCGAGTCTAACCCTACCAAAGATATACTAGCTAAAATGTGGATGAAGTATGCGCTTGTCGCGTTCATACGGTCTAAAAGTCAGAGTTTTCACTTCATAATCGTCAAATCAGAGGAAAATATTCTTATCAATGTTTAGGACAATAATATACAATTTGATTGCAATCGGCCTTTCTACTTTAAAGATTGAACATTCGGGTCCTGGAGTTTCCGGTGATAATGAATATATCGGAGCATGTTCTGGAAGATCTGGTCTTGGCCGCAATAAATTTGGATGAAAATAATTTTTCGATGTTTTGTAGGTGTCAAAGAACCTGTGTGCAAATTTTCATCCATGTGGGAATTACTTTATCAAATTTTGGCCATTTAAATTTTGAAAAACTGTTTTAGAGCGATGGCGACACATGGAGCAAAAAAAATTTTTTTACATATTCTCAGACACGAACTCTAGCTCCCTGCCAAATTTCAAGTTTAAATGAGTAATTTTTTTTTCCCCCTTTTTTCCATTTTCTTTTGAGCTCCTGGAAGAGCTCTTTGCAAAAATCAAATCGGATGAAAATATTTTCCCGGTAATTGGGGGGTTGCCTAGATGCCCTCCAGTAATTTTCATCGGTTTGGGAAATGGTTTTTTAAACCGCTGGTCAAAATTTGGAAAAAATATTATAGCCGCTCACCGCCGGACGCCATCCTGCATTCCAGCAGTAATTTTGATTCTCCTAAAAAGGACGATTTGTGCGTCTTGTGAGTGTATTGTTGTTATTTCTGTTTTTTACATTTTATTTATAGAACTTTTAATTAATGTGTGTCCATAGTGTGTCCTACCTATCAGACAGACCTACGTAACTGAAAGTTAAACCCGTGGTTTGTTCTCTTAATTTTTAAAATCGAGTCGTTTTCGTTTGAGAGACCGAAACGCGTAGGTTTTTAACAAATATTTTTCTAAAAAAAAAGGAGGAGGTTAGGGCTTTACTTTTTACCCCCTTCACACTCAAGGAAATGTGTTCATAAAATACATACCCAAAGCGTTAAAATTATTCAGAATTTAAAATTTAGAAAAAACAACTGAAATTTCTTGTTGTGCATCTGCTAACTTTATTAAAAACAGCATAAACTTCTTTAAAAGTTTCCCAAGGCAAAATTATGCAAATTCATTTATTTCTTGTTTAACTGTGCAAAAGCGAAATTGAAACTTGGCCTCACCAATTTATTTCAAAAACAGGGATGGATATTGCAATATTTCACAAAACAAAACAAATGTAATATACATTATACCGGGCTCCAAGGTGGGGGGGGGGGGGGGCACTTTTTCGGAAATTAATTTAACTCTATGATTCTTTCAAGTGAGAGCGATATAATTAAACAAGTTCAAAAGATGCAATATCGTCATATATTACACTTTATCGGGTAAGGTGTCCAGCATGTTGTCTCACATGGGGAACATAAATGAATGACATAAGTAAGTCCTGCTCTTGCACTATTGATTATGAATACAGTGCAATATGAATAACGCCAGAATCAGATTGAAAATTAAATTGATTCCAATATCTTGTTTTTTATACATATCAGGATGTGACAGATCAATAAAATATTATGACTTTCAACATTTACAAATAATTAAGTCTGAATATATAAATATTAATTGGTAAGGTATAGTTCGCCACCTAGTAACATATTTTTCATAACACATGTTTTGAAAATATGACTTTTGATGCCGACGGAGTGGGTCGAAAGTTGAGTTTTCGACCCTAGGGTCCGACATGAAAAGCAGCTGATTTTTAGTGCATTCCACTAGGAGTTTCTCGTTGACACGCATAGACCTTTTCATTTTTGCAAAAACCGAATGGGCATCCTTGTCTGATTTCCGGGCAAAACAAGGATAGCGATACGACTGCGCTTGCGCAATAGATTTGTAATAGATTCGTGAAAGTATATGTATCTTGCTCGCTTTGTGGTCACTCTATTTTTACAAATAAACTTTAATAAAATCTTGTTGAGATATAATAGTTTAGCAGCACCAGTTCTGTCCGCGTTGCTACAAGATACTTACTCGGTTGTGACAATGTTCATGTTGGTCTGTCAAAAAAAGAAAGCATGTCTGAATA
This sequence comes from Polydrusus tereticollis, assembly GCA_963920685.1. Classification (NCBI taxonomy): domain Eukaryota; kingdom Metazoa; phylum Arthropoda; class Insecta; order Coleoptera; family Curculionidae; genus Polydrusus; species Polydrusus tereticollis. Next base: position 66,308,396 of record OY987329.1, read on the forward strand.
ATAAAATTATGATCTGTTTCTTGTGTTGGAAATGTCTGTAATGTATTTAAAGGTAGGTAATTTAATATATCTACTAGTAAGTATTAAAAGGTACAGTTTATATTATCTGTTGTATTATGTTTGAGATGTTATAGTTGACATATTGTTTCTGGCGCCTTGTGTATAATAACCTTTCACACTATATAAATAAATGATTGGTGAATAGAAAGGACCTGGGTTTTATTCTGGATCTCTACGAGTGTGAGTCCAACAATAAGTAATTAACATCAAATGCACAGATTTGCGAGCATATTTTTAAAACATTTTATATGAAAAATTGTATGACCAACTCGGGGCGACTCAACCATTCCACGAGTGTGATATTCACACTCGTGAAATCGTTGACTTTCGCCTTTTGTTGCGCAATATAGTATTGAACTTACTAATATATAGTTTGCCACACGGTTCTAGACCAACCTTAATACTCATTGGTTCTAGAGTTACAACGCCTAAGGAGGCAGGGCGGTAAAATAGAGTCGCTATGACGCGATGGTAGCAGCATAAGCGTGCGTAATAATTTATTTGTTTTTTTAATTGGCAATTACTTCCCTAGCTTGATAATAACTTTGCCTTTTATATACAGGGTGTTAATTAGTGTCATGCAGATATTTCAGGGGGTGATAATACTCGTCGAAATAAGAAAAAAATGCAAATATATGCATGGTCTTATATTCTGTGATAATTGTTTCCAATTTGGAACATTAACCATTTCCTAGAATCTCTACAATAAAGCATCAAAATTGTCGGTCGGAGTACACAGGGTGTTACATTTTCTTGAATCGGCTTCAATTTTATCTTTCAGAACTTTTTTTTGGAGCTCCCTGTATGAATCCTGGTATGACATTTGAACTTTCTGTTCCTTTGTTTAGCGTTCTGGGCTCTTGCACTATTCTTGTATCTGTGACCGTTTTCGATTTATTTGCCAAAATAGCCATCGGTGGAAATTAAGTGTAGGCGAAATCAAGCAAAGTAAAAAGCTGTTTTTATTTGCATGTATGTATATGTATATTCCAAGTAATTATTTACAGGGTTATCAACAATTAGATAAAAACGTTACAAATTAAATATAAATTAAAACAAAACAATTAATTGGTTAATCAAATAAAAATAAAACAAAAAATAAATACTGTTGAAAATGCCTGCCTCTTGCTAAAATGCACGAATCAAGTCTTCGCCTCATGGACTGACGGACTCTGCCGAATATTCCAGGAGTATTGCGAGTGATGTCACATGAAGCTATTATTCTGTTTCTTAAATCCTCTTCTGTCTGGACTGGGGTCACTAATGCTTTCAGGTGTCCCCAGAAAAAGAAATCCAGGCTATTCAGGTCTGGGGATCTAGGGGGCCATGACTGAGGTCCCCCTCGTCCTATCGAACGGTTGTTAAAAATTTTATTGAGAATGTTTCTCACCTCTATGCTGACGTGCGGTGGTGCACCATCGTGCATGAACCACATTTGGTTTCTGACAAGAATTGGTACCTCTTTTAGCAGCTCTGGGAGTTCCTCTTCAAGAAATTGACGATAATATTGGCCGTTTAGCCTTGCTGGTAGAAAAAATAATCCTATCACATAATCTCCAATAATGCCGGCCCACACATTAACTGAAAACTGTTCTTGGAAATTATTTTCGCGTATCAAATGCGGATTTTCTTCTGCCCAAAAATGGTTGTTGTGAAAATTGTTTATGGAATTCCTTGAGAAATTTGCTTCACCGCTAAATAAAATCGTATTTTCAAATAACGGATTTTGGGCTAGCATTTGTAGGAACCATTGGCAAAAATTAAAACGTAGTGGAAAGTCACGTGAGAGAAGAGCTTGAACCCTTTGGATGTGGTAAGAATACATTAAGTTGTCTATTAAAATTTTCCAAACAAGCACAAATGAAATGTTAAGTGTTGCGGTAATTTTTCTCGTACTAGTAGCAGGATCATTTTCTGCTGCATTTAGGACTGCTTCCTCGACTTCAGGAGTCCTAACCGTTCTCTTTGCTATTGCTAAATGAGTGGATTTCTTGAACGATCCATTTTTACAAAGTCGATTATGTAGATTTGCGATTGTCCGTGGGTCAGGCAGTATTCGATTTGGATACCTTTGTGCATACAGTCGTCTGGCTTCATAACAATTGCCATCGGCAAGTCCATAGATTAAATGCATCTCTGCAAATTCTTGATTTGCGAATTCAACCATCATTAACCAGTTCAAAACAACTCCGGAAACGTCAAACAAAAAAAATATTTGTTACAAAATGTCAAAAGGACACTAAACAGAATTAACAATTGCCTATCCCAGGCTATTATTTTCTTTCTCATATTTATTATTGCGCTATTTCGCCTACACTTAATTTCCATCAATGGCTATTTTTGCAAATAAATCCAAAACGGTCCTAGATACGAGAATAGTGCAAGAGACCAGAACGCTTAACAAAGGAACAGAGAATTCAAGTTTAATACCGGAATTCATACAGGGAGCTCCAAAAAAAAGTTCTGAAATATAAAATTGTAGACGATTCAAGAACATGTAACATCCTGTATACTGCGACCGACAATTTTGATACTTTATTGTATAGATTCTAAAAAATGGTTGATGTTCCAAATTTGAAACAATTATCACAGAATATAAGAGAGAACACGCAAGATACGAGAAAGAAAATTGATACTTTGCCACCCTGTATAACGAAAATAACGCATTTTAGACCATGCATATAATTGAATTTTTTTTTATTTTGACGAGTACTGTCACCCCCTAAAATATCTGCATGACATTAATTAACACCCTGTATGTATGAAGTTTACATACAGCTACGTACGTTTAAAAATAATTATTAATTATAAATTAAGTAATATAATTCTAAATTCCGCCAACGCCTGTAAAACTTCTGAAGATGCCATGATAACAAGCATCTTCCCACAAATCCAATACTATATTTGACAGACAGAGATTAAACCAGTATGAAGGCCCAGATAATAGGTTGTGTCCCAGGAATCCGCGCTGTATTAGACGTGGGTTGCCAAATTTACCAAAGTAAATGATTAATTAACATTTCTTAAATATTATCTTCACCGCCTTGCATTTTTTTTTGTATCGTTATTTGAAAAAACAATTTTGTTTTCATTTTAAATGTTTTAATTAACTTTGAAATTGGTTTTTATTTTTGCTCTCGAAAACAAAGCAAGGTACGACAACAATTCAAGAAATAAACAAGTTGTATTATTAGATGGTAAATCCGAAAAGAAATATCAAAATGAAAAATGTCAGTGACGTACATTTTCTTGTCAATAATATTTGTCAAGGTGCTCCCCGGGACGCCACTGGACTTAATAAATTTAATATATTTAGGGCTAATTAAGCCAAATTTCAATAAAATCGGGAAAAAAATATTTAAAGAAATTATAAAAATCCGATTTTTTTAAAAAACTTTAACACTTGGGCGAGCACTTGGGTCAACTTCGAACACATGTGTATATAAACTTTTTCTCTTAGAATCTCATAAGGAATCATTCCTTACGTTACGTACCGTACTTCTGAAACACACTGAATAATAGAGGGTAAATAATTGTTTTATGCAATAATTTTATTTGAATTACTCACAAATTAACATTTTATGAAAACTTAAACAGAGTATTACGGCAACAATGTTTACATTTGGGCCATACTTAAATTCTTTTGGTAGCTGTAGACTCATTCGTGTGACTATAGACTAAAAAAATACATCTACTCTATAGATTAGTGGCGTAGATAGGATTTTTTAAGGGGGGAAGGGGGTCTAACCATAAATGAGACAATACATTTTTGTTAGGGGGGCTAGATTCTGGAATGTGGGAAAAAATATTGCCACAGGAAAGACATTTTTTGGACCACGCCCAAATTTTGTAAGAACTTTATAAATGTATTGCATCTGTTCACATTTTGCTATGACGGACAAGAATATTAATATGATTTCTGGGGGGAGGCTCTGGTCTTCTCTCTTGCTCCGCCTATGGGTTCAACTATTTTGTAACTTAGGCAACTAAAAGAGGTTTGAAGTAGTGGAAAAAAAAGTTTATATTTACCACAAATATCGTCATCATCTCGAGAATTAAAATTGACGCTTGAACTATAACGGTGTCTCTCTAAATCATCATAACATAAATCATGGTTAATAATATAGCGCTTGAAGAATCAAACATCGACAATGTAGATGCACAGATAAGAACTAAGAAAAAAACCTTGAGGCTTTGTGGAAGTTAAAACTCCGAATAATAAATAACAACATGATCTCTAAAACTAACTAAAACCGATATTGAACAGGGTAAATAGGCTAGTCCGTCCCTGCTAAATCTTAGCATTCTCAACCACTTAGGAAACTATACCACCAGACCCCATAATCGCTCTCATTAGAATATTGAGAGTTTCCTTTTTTGCTGACGCCGCACTTTACAAGGAGAACCGGGAGACACAGATGGTCTTCGAGATAATGACACTTTGTACGATCCGGCATACGTCGTAAACTCCGTCTTTTTAAAAAAGGTAATGATCTGGAGATTTTACGTTACATAGAGATCGTAACTTTTCTTCGGATTTATTTATTTACGGATTGAGAAAAATGGTGTTTTGTATTACAATGTGAATGTAAGTGTATACCATATTCGGCAGAATGTGTATTGCTTTTTTGTCTTTTATTTTATTTAGAAATATGTAAAATCAATATATCAATCCCATCGCATGGCAGTAACCCGCCGTTTATTAAGGCACTTTAATATATCGTGGTCATCAAGACAGCAATTTCAGTTTGAGATTAACTCTCTAAAGGTTTAATTTTATTTGCATTTTATGGATGCATGGGCTTATATAGCTAATAAAGCATACATCTTTACTATTCTCTTTAATTCAATGCGCTCTTATAATATAGCTAAAGCTACTTTGTCGTTTTAAAAGAAAATCTCATGTGCAGCGTTACCGTTAATTTTGGACGTGACATCCAGTGAAGAACCTTTAAACTGAGCAATTTTGCAAAAAAAAAATATTGAAAGGACCTGCAAGAACTGCTGGTAGGTAGCAAAATTCCTCATATTTTTAGTAAGAGTTTAACGTCTAAAATAGCGGTTAAGGGTAAGCGCTCAATTGCTTGTGTCGGATGGACTTATTGGATTGACGGATAGAACGAAAAATATTATTTACGTTATTTTTAATGGGATAAAGCACATTTATACGTATCGAAGGCATCGTAGGGACGGAATTCCCTACAGAATTATTCAAAAATAATTAAATCCGTGTATACGATGCGTACGAATGGGCTCATTCGCAAATCCCGACTAATACGCAGTCACAGCAGGAATCGGCTCGGAGAAATCGTATGCTAGAAACATTCTTATGTGCACGGTTGATCGATTCCCGAAAAGTACTATTTTGCTTCTCTCTGGATGGACGTTACATATTTTAAAGATCGGAAATTTGTTTAAGAGTTATACGAAAGTAATGGAAACATTTTGCTACATCCTTTACAAAATCTTCGAACGCATTGAAATTCTCCGTTGCGTTTCCTCTTCAAATTTATATTATGAACCCAAACCCGTTTTTGCAACTGGATGTGTATTTGATAAGATAAAGAACAAAGGAATAATCTTTATCTTTAAATGCACATCCAATTGCAAATATTGCCCAAAAACATACAGGGAAAAAGGAGATTTCGTACTAACCCGTATTTCGATTGCACTGTGAAAATGTGACAAGCAAATCCGATATGATTTTTTTATTATAAATTGAGGCGTTTATTTGAAAAACAACACATGTCCATTTCAATCGAAATGAACCTCATGCAGATTTACATAGTAAAGTACCATATACACACGTTCCAAACATTAAATAGTGTAAAAACATCTGTTGTCTGGGTTAAAATCAATGCCGAGATTCTGCATGTTTTGGAAAAACAACAGATGTGCTCGCGTTTTGTTGTAAAAACAACACTTGTCCGAATATATCCAACGTATCCTCTTAAACGGCAACGGCTGTTTCAGCTTGTTTATTGAATTGGAAGCAATGATGTCAATATGTACACATATCATGAGGGAACGGCAAAGACATTAGAACTATGTCTTTGGGGAACGGTCTTTGGGGAACGGTCAAAATGAAGTCACTTCCATGATATTTTATTATCTTAAAGAACATTTATCAAGCCGAACTGATGAAATCTGGTTCTTTTCTGATTGCTGCCCAGGTCAAAATAAGAACTAGGTGTTTATTCACTTTTTATATACCGTAATTTGGGGATATATGGAAGAGCTGTGGTTATATGGAACAAACGTGCAAATATTTAAATTTCCCGCTATGTCACGCAATGCATCATAAACTTTTAGGAAATTTTATTTTCTTAGGTTAGAAGCAGGCTTAGTGATGACATTCTACCAAATTGTTTGGAATAAATTGCAGGAGGTGTTTGAAAAAGAGAAGGTGAGAAATAAGGTAGTTTTTAGCTTATTTAGAAACTCCAAAGAGTGTCCTTTGTATCTTTTAATCCGAAAAAGATAGAGTATATGCGCAATGAGAAATATTTTACATTATAACCTATATAAATCATCTTAAATGTTTGTTTACAAAAATCTTGATCCATTTTTTTTTAAATTATGATTTTCTGAAAAAGATGCTTTTGTAGGGTTTTATGGAACGATGCCCAGAAAACATAAACATGCCCCTGGGACAGCGTATAGAAGAAATTACGATCCAGAAAGTATTGAACTGACCCTCAGAGCAGTTTTAGATAATGGAATGTCCTTTGGGCAGGCTGCCACTCGCTATGGTGTCCCAAAAACCACTTTATATAATAAATATAAAGGGCTTTATTCCGACACGTTGGGAAGACCTACTGTCTTAAGCAAAGTAGATGAAAAACAATTAACAAGTGCAATGATATCACCTGCTAGTTATGGCTATCCTTTTATAAATAACGTTATAAAAGAATTTGTTCAGTCTTATCTTAACCGTAAGGGAGTAAATGTTAGCTGTTTTAGAGAAAACTGTCCTGGTAATGACTGGTTGGAAAGTTTCCTTAAGCGAAATCCAACATTATCACAAAGAAATGCTGAAAACATAAAGAGAGCCGGAAGTTAATGAAGATTTAATAAATCGATATTTTGATAAAATTGAGGATACACTAAGGGACGTTTTGCCGGAGAACATAATCAATTATGATGAGACCAATTTTACAGATGATCCCGGAAAACAAAAGGTTTTTATCAGAAAAGGTAATAAACATGCCCGAAGAATATTAGATAATTCGAAATCTTCAACTTCCGTAATGTTTGCTGTCACTGGCGGGGGGGAACTTCTACCATTATATGTTGTGTACCAGGCCAAACATATATATCCCGAATGGATTGAAAGAGGCCCACCTGGCACAGTTTATAATAGATCAAAAAACGGGTGGTTTGATGGAGCACTTTTTGAGGACTGGTTTTTTAAAATTGCCCTGAAATATTTTCGTGCAAAAGATAGCAAAAAGGTTTTAATAGGCGATAATTTACAAAGCCACCTTTCCGAAAAAGTTATTAGAACATGTCAGGAACATAACATTTCCTTTGCATTTTTACCTCTAAACAGTACACACTATGCCAGCCATTGGATGTAGCTGTATTTCGCCCCGTCAAAATAATATGGCGAAAGGTTCTTACACAATGGAAAAAGAGATTTAGAGGTGTGCTCCCGAAAACTGAGTTGCCCCTCTTATTAAACGAATTAATAAAAAAATCAAGTTTAAACTTATCGAACAACATTAAATCGGGTTTTGCAGGTTGTGGCCTTATGCCAGTTAATAGGAATCGAGTGTTACAAAAAATTGTTCCAAGACTTCAGAGAATTGACCATGATGATGATGCCATGCAAGAAATATTTCACAATATTATGACAAGAAAAACAGCTACACCTAATATAATAATCCAAACAAGAAAATAAGTAATAAAATTGATGTTCCATCAGGACAGGCAATTCGCATTGAGGATTTAAACAATAACTCACAACTTGGGCCATCCAATTCAAAAAAAGACCAACCTGGAACATCTCATTCAAAAGAACACCAACCTGGATCATCTAATTTAAAGAAATTTGAAAAAAATGTCAAAGAAAATGATGTAGAGTCTAGCAACGATGTGACATGGAGACTAATTTTGAGGACTCGCTGAGCTCAGAAGACGAAACGAAGACCGATTCAAGACTTATTCCTGTAAAAAATATTAGTGATATTAATGTAGGTTTTTTTTGTGATATCAGAGTTTATTTATAATGGCAAAACAAAAAAAGAAACAAATAAAAAATTTGTTTCCAAAATTACTATGATTTCTACTGAAAAATATATCAAACTGCAATGTTTACGTCGTTATAAAGGACAAAATTATAAATATGTTTATCCAGATGTGCTTGATGAAACTGTTGTTACCTTAGAGAAGGTAAAATTTGTAGTGCCATACCCAGAAATCCGTAGGGGAATGCATATTTTTAAAACAGTTCCTATTAATCTTTAAGTTTATTTATATGTCCTTAGCACTGAATTGTTTCTTTTGTTTTTTAGTTTGTAGTTACCTATTAAGTTTCTACCTATTTTTGTATGCTGTTATGTTTTTATTTTTATCTATTTACAGAAGGATTGTAACTGTAAAATGTTAATAAACAGTTTTTCTACTTTTATATGATTATTTTTGTCCCAACCAAGCCTAAAATAAAAAAAAATTGCTTAAAAATGTTCCATATAGGCTTTTACATAGTTATGTATGAAACAAACGTAAAATTTTATGCATTTTCTATGAAAAATTGTCAACGTTCCATATATCCTCAAACCCTGGGTTATACGGAACAGTAGAAAAGTTAAAAAAAAACTACCCCTTCAGGGTCACCATCATTAAATAAGGCTTAAATCAATTTTAACACTACAATGCAACTCCCCAAAGAGAAAAAAAGTTAAGAAAAAAAGTTAATAGCAAAAATATTTAAAAATTGTTCCATATATCCCCAAACTACGGTATCCTTGTACATGTACTAAAGTTGGCATCTAAAGTGACACATGTATATCCTATGCGGGGACATTCATACTTACCATGTGATAGCGACTTTAGTCTAATTTTCAGTCCAAAAAAAGTAGTTCTGGACGTTCCAGAAGAATGGAATGATCTTATTCGGAAAGCAAGGTCCAAACCATCTCCATTTATTGCTGCGAATGCTGGAATAGATTCCCAATGGTTTCTAATGGATGAAGGTTTTAAAGACCTATTTTTAAAAAAATCCCAAACCAAAAATTTCGCTGAAACCAGCGCGAATGTACCAAATATCTAAAGAATATCCTGGACAAGTGCTAATACGCCAAAGTCATTATGGTCCTTGGACATACCATACTATTGCAGGAAAAGAAAAGCCTAAAGAAATAGCACTGATACCTAACCAACGTACACATGAAATAAATCCAAAAAAGTTCAGAGATTTGATGGAACTTACCAAATATCTTAAGAATCCTTGTAACATGGAGTTTTATCTTAACATACGACCAAAGACGGAGGTACAGCAGGATACCTCAAAAGACATCCAAAGTGCCGAAATTATGAGTGATGATAATAGCCAGTGGAGGCGAATAAAATTGGTGTCCAAAATACAAAAAAACAGTGATGTTGGCATTGGGACAAGTGTTACTTTTCCAATATTTTTTAATTTTTTAACGCTTTTTGGTTGTGCGTGCAAAATAAATAAAAATTAAAGTCAAAAATTGTTTCTTTATTCCACATTTAATCATAAAAACACCTTAATAAAATCGAAATCCTTAACAGTATAAAGCCAAGCAATTTTTTTTATAATCTCCAATTTGTTTCTTTGGATTGTGTTGTTTTGCAAATAAACGCCTCAATTTAGGTTTTATTAAAAGAAACTACAGAATTATATGAATACAAAACAAACTAAAAGCAACACCTTGGGACATCTCTAAATTTATAAACATGAAACAATTACAACGCGTAAGGCGTGTACGCTTTCAACTTAAAAATCGCAGTTACAATGCTACGCTTCTGACTAACAATCAGCACATGCCCAGAGAAGCCAAGCGTTATAATAATAATTATATACCTATACTATGTTGCTTAATGCGAGAGAGTAATAAATCATTATTGAACTATAAAACCCAGTAGTTTTTGCCATGTTTCATAGGTGTACTCCAATTATTATTTCATATAACATTCGGAGTTGCAAAAATAGTTGAAATGTGTTCGAATATGACTGGAGTCGGACAGTCAACAATATATTGACTTGTGCACGAGGATTAACGCGGTCCCATTAGGTCACCAAAAAGAAGTACAGGAAGAAAAGAAACTAATAAATGAGGATGAAAAGACTGCCATCAGAAGAATCATACACTCGTTTCACTTAAAAAAAAAGAAATACCTACCTTGGACAAAATAATGTCTGAAATGAAAAAGGATGATCTCATTCCACCCATGGGTAAGAAGAAACTATGGAAAACTTTGAAGGAAATGAATTTTTGTTATAAAGAAATTCAAAACAGAAAATCAGTTTTAATAGAGAAAGACGAAGTCATCTGCTGGCGACGACGATATTTGGGGGCAATTAGACAATTTCGAAGGAAAAATAAAAATATCTTCTATATGGACGAATTGGTTAAATGAAGGATATACCGTTGGTAAAATATAGCAGGATAAACATATAAAAAGCGTGAGGCATAGTTTCATGGAAGGATGGTCCACTGAAATAAAAGCATCCTCGGGAGAAGGTAAAAGATTAATAATTACCTACTCACATATGTAGCAAAAATGGATTTGTCGATGGCGGCTTACTAGCATTTTAATCGAAACCGACTGGAGACTATCATTAAGACATGAACGCTAATGTCTTTGAATAATAGTTCTAGCAAATGCTAGATCTTATTCCTCCTTAGTCTGGTATAGTCATTGATAATGCCAGCTACCACTCAAGAAAATCCGAAAAAATACCAAAGTCTTCTTCGAAAAAAAGTGGCATCATTCATTGGCTTACTGTAAATAAAAAGCCATTTCATAAAGATATGCTGAAAAAGGAGCTACTGGAGATTGTAAAGTTGAATAAACGTCTTTGTACGAAATTTGTTTTCGACGAAATCGCTTCGAAACGAAATATAACGGTACTTCGCCTTCCGCCATATCACTGTCAATTAAACCTCATAGAATTGGTGTGGGCGCAAGTAAAAGGGTTTATAGCAAGGCATAACACCACTTTAAAAATGAGAGACGTTGGAAACCTCTTGCAAGAGGGAATAAAGTGAATGCGTCGAACTTGTGATTCAAATAGAAGAAAGAATGTGGGAGGCTGATAACATGCTAGAAAACACTGTGAAGCCCCTTATTATTTCTCTGGACCCCAACGACGATAGTTCATCGGACTACTCGGAACATGATGACTAAAATTTAAAAATTGAGTTGTTATATTGTACAAAGTAGATTTTTTTTATAGATATTTATATTTATTCCAATTTATCTATTTTAATATTATTTTTACTTCCATATAAGTTTTTATCTACTTAATATTTATAGAATAATTAATATCTCAATTAGCTGCCTCTCTAGAATTATAATCAAATATAATTATTATTATACTTTTATTCTAGTAAACTACCTGTAGTAACGCCGTTGTTATATTACTTTCATTCGCCAAACTCCTCTTTCTTCTGTATGCAAATTAGGGTGACCCTAATTTAGGACTGGTTCGGGGTGGGTTGGTCGGAAATACAGAATTTTTAAAAACTCTCATTGCAATTTACCTGAATTTTATAATGCAACCTTTATGGCTACTTCATACCTCAATTAAATTAAACTAAACCTAACCCAATTAAGAGAATTAGGAAGTTAAAATACTACATTCAAACGTAACCATTCATACCTACAATTAAGGAATTAAATTAAACTAAGAAGTTGGCCAACATTTAACTCCTTAGTTTAATTTAGTTGATTCGACATAATTCGTTGGGCATTCGGTACAATCCGTGATTTCCCGTCATTCCCAGTGAAGATTTTTACAGCTAACCTTAAAGTTTTATTTTTTTTATCAAGTTTTTGAGATCTGTGCTTTTGCAATCATTTTTAAAATACTTATGTTTTGTGGTGTAATATTAATAATATTATGGTTATAAACGACGCAGCGTTGATTGAGCTGGTACAGCAGTTTCCGGTTATTTATGACAAAACGGATACACCGTTCCATTATGTCAATTAAGTGGTTAAGTTGTGGAGGTATGAAGGACTGTCTTAATTTCTTAGTTTAATTCATTAAGTTTAGTTTAATTTAATTGAGGTATGAAGTAGCCATTAAGTTGTCCACCCTGCTTAATGGGTCCTGTCATTGCAAATTTACATTTTATTACTCTCTGTCATTAAGCAACAAAGTATAGTGTAAGATAAATAAATACTTAGATGATCTTTATTGAAATGTGTGTTAGTCAAATCGGCAATGTTGTACTTTTTTATTCGCATTCTTTTCATAGGGCAAGCTTCGTGCTTCGGACTACGCTCTCACACACATAACAATTTGTAAAAGTTCGGAACGGATCCTTTAGAATCAAATATTTAAAATCAGTAGTTTGTTCACTACAACTTTTATTACGGCAATTTTTTCGAATCCCGTTTAATATAGGAATGGGGGAAGCTTTTATTAAATTTTAAATAAACTTTCTTTATGTCGTTATCATTCAACAGATTTTCTCGAATTTAGACTTATTTAAAAGGGAATTCCTTGACGTTTAAATAAGTGATTCAGGAATTGTCACAAGTTTCCTAATAAAAGATGGCGCTGTTATTGAATGTAACTTATTTCTTGATTTTTTTCAGTATTTTTAAATTGGATGGTATAATTATTTTTTGATAGTATAGCAGACAATTTGCATTAAAACCGACTCGTCAAAACCGGAAATTAATATCACCATCGGTTTAACAGTTATTTAGATTTTTCTTATAAAAATGATTCAGTTTTCATTTACCGGTATCTGGTATAATCGCAATAAGCAAATTTCATGACCTTCTGTATAATAAACTATAAAAGGTATCATAAAAGGCCAATGGGACAAACAAACATTAATAACACTGAATAAAATATTCATATGAAAATATGCACACATCTTAGAAACACAAATAATTAGCAATTTAGCGAGAAAAACATCACAAATGTTCAAAATGTTTTCCATCATTCTCTAAGCACTTAGCCAAAATCTTCTTTCCGTAGAAATCACGGCTGCCTCAAATTTAGCCGCGGATAAGCTTCTAATGACATTTCTTATCCTGTCCATCATGATTTCCCTGATCCCTCTTGGAAAACCAGATCTTTTAACCTACCCCATAGGGAAAAATCCACAGAAGTAAGATCCGGTCAACAAGCTGGTCAGGGAAACAAAATTGCTTAGAAAATGATTCAGAACATTTTGAACATTTCTGTTTTTTTTTCTCGCTAAATTGCTAATTATTTCTAACTCTAAGATTTCTGCACATTTCTATATTCATATTTTATTTAGTGTTATTGATGGTTATTTATCAGTAGGTCAAGAAATTAGTTGTTATCTCGCTCCGGGTATACCAGGAAGCGATATGTGAAACGGAACCATTTTAAAACAAAAATCAATATAACTCTTAAACCATTGTCGATATTGATATGCAGTTGAGAATAGTCGTTTTCAATGTAAATTGTATCCTATATTACCAGAAAAAGGTTATACCATCCAATTTAAAAATACCAAGAAAAGTCAAGAAATAAGTTTGATTGAATAACAGTTCAACAATTCCTAAATTATTTTTTTAAACTCCAAGGAATTCCCTTTAAAACAAGCCCAAGTTCAAGAAAATCCGTTGAAGAATAACGACATGCTGACAGTTTATCTAAAATGCCCTAAAAGCTTTCCCAACTCCTTTGTTGGGCGAGATTCGAAAAAGTTCCAAGAATAGACGTTGTAGCGAACGGTATACTGATTTTAATTTTTTATCTGTTTTTCTACGGTTAAGGGGCATTTATTGCCGTAAAATGTACGTTTTAAAATAAATGAACCATTACGCCCTCTTGCGTCAATTTTCAAAACTTCAAATTTTTAATAAATTCCTCTCTTCTTTTTTATAATGGTAGCTTTTTTTTCAAATCTGTGAGACGTATCGTTTCCGAGAAATGGTCGCTTCGTATCCTTATCCGGACACCCTGTATATTAAATGATTACTAATTGGCAAGGGTACTTATATAAAGTAAAATCAAAATCTCTCAATAGCGAAGGGGGCGATGCTATTCCAGCTTGGCTTATTTTATGACTAAAAATAATTCATACAGTGAGTCCCAAAATAATGTCTAAATTTATTTTAAATTCAGCGTTGTGTCTGGAAAAACGCTGGGACCGTCGATTTTTATTTCTTAATTTTTTATGGCAAATTCATGTATACAGGGTAGCCCAAAAATTAGTATCAACTTTTCAAATGAAAACATCTATTTTTTTATCTAATTTTTGAATTTTGCATTGTATTCTAAGTATGTTTCATGTACCATGTCCTATACCTAAAAAATTACGATTAAACATATCAATTAGTAAGACCAGTTTATTTAAAAAGAACAGAACAACAAATCAAATTAAATGTTGAAAATGTGCGCCATTTACGGCTTGACAATATACAAGGCGATAAATAAATTTTTCTTGAGAGCGAGGGGAATCAAATGTTGGTCAGGTAATAGGCGTGGTCGGTTTTTAGAGAAAAATTAAAACAACTGGTCTGCATTTTATAGTGCTTGTTTATTAATAAGTATTACATAATATATTATGTAATGTAAATAATTTTAAATATTTTTGTTTAAATTTATCAGAACTAAAACGCGCTACTACAGTTTCTTTTCAGTTTATCTGTGTGAGGAAGGCCTAATTATTGAACTCATAGCAAGAATTAAAATTTTTGATAAACTAACCTGTGAAATTATTTTTAAACTTTTAAAACGTACATTTTATTACTGTTACAAAATGTTGAGGGTTGTAAATAAAATCGTATACAAATCTCCGTAGAAAATTTCATATCTGTCTCGAGATTGTTTAGTTAACTGAGGCGCAAAGTAACGATGTACTTCCCACCTCTGTGTCTCATCAAATTGGCGATTTCCCTGCTTACTATAATAAAAAACAAATTACATATTTTTTAATGAGTTTCGATAAGGAAGCCGAATTTAATGTCAAAAAATACATAGATTTACAAATTTGATAGGTGAGACGCTATTTTGAATTTTCTTAAATAGCAACCATCATAAATAACCACACGATTGAATTGCATTTGGCGATCCGATTCTAAAACTATATAGTTGTTGACACTTATTTTCAGCCGATTCGGAAGTACGGGGGTTCCTAATTTGCCTCCATCGATTTTGTCTTTTAAGTGTCTCACCCCTTTAATAAATATACCTTCTAAGCTGAACTCCTTAATTTTTTTCACAGTGACATAGTTTCCCGTGAGCAAGCGATCTGCGCTATAGTCAAATCCGACAGATGTCAAAAAGTGACAGAGACGACGCCATTTTGAATTTTTTAAGATGACAACCTTCATAAATAACTAGACGATTGAAAATGGCGTCGTATCTGTCACTTTTTGACATCTGTCAGATTTGACTATAGCGCAGATCGCTTGCTCACGGGAAATTATGTCACTGTGAAAAAAATTAAGGTGTTCAGCTTAAAAGGTCTATTTAATAAAGGGGTGAGGTGAGACCCTTAAAAGACAAAATCGATGGAGGCAAATTAGGAACCCCCGCATTTCCAAAACGGCTGAAAATAAGTATCAACAACTATATACTTTTAGAATCGGATCGCCAAATGCATTTCAATCGTGTGGTTATTTATGAAGGTTGTCATTTAAAATAATTCAAGATGGCGTCGTATCTGTCACTTTTTGACATCTGTCGGATTTGACTATAGCGCAGATCGCTTGCTCACGAGAAATTATGTCACTGTGGAAAAGATTAGGGTGTTTAGCTTAGAAGGTCTATTTAATAAAGGGGTGAGGCACTTAAAAGACAAAATCGATGGAGGCAAATTAGGAACCTCCGTATTTCTCAAAGGGCTGAAAATAAGTATCAACAACTATATAGTTTTAGAATCGGATCGCCAAATGCATTTCAATCGTGTGGTTATTTATGAGGGTTGCCGTTTAAAAGAATTCAAAATGGCGTCGTATCTGTCACTTTTTGACATCTGTCTGATTTGACTATAGCGCAGATCGCTTGCTCACGGGAAATTATGTGACTGTGGAAAAAATTAGGGTGTTCAGCTTAGAAGGTCTATTTATTAAAGGGGTGAGACACTTAAAAGACAAAATCGATGGAGGCAAATTAGGAACCCCCATATTTCCGAAACGGCTAAAAATAAGTATCAAGAACTATATAGTTTTAGAATCGGATCGCGAAATGCAATGCAATCGTGTGGTTATTTATGGGGGTTGCCATTTAAGAAAATTCAAAATGGCGTCTCATCTGTCAAATTTGTAAATCTATGTATTTTTTGACATTAAATTCGGCTTCCTTATCGAAAATCATTGAGAAACATGTAGTTTGTTTTTCTATTATAGTCAGCAGGAAAATCGCCAATTTGGTGAGACACTTAAAAAAATGTCCCTGTACAATTATTGCAGGGCTTGTGTATGATCAAATTAGATAAATACGTAGTTTGAGAAAAGAATGTTAATCAAACTTTTCGTGTATTATTACTAGTAGGTAAAGTTGGATGTTTTTGTAATATAGTGCTGAAAGTTCACATACATCACATACCCTATATCGTTGCTATAAGTTTGTGTAATAGACCAATTTGCTGATTGTTAATATAGAAGTCAAAATAAATATACAAAGATATTTCGATGTGTACTTTCACTTTGATAACACCAAAACTAGATAATTTTCCCCACGCTCGTACATTGTACCTAACACGAGCTGAAAGTGTCTTCAGCCCGCCCTCGACTGCTGACCCAACTTCACTTCAAGTCGTTCGGTCAAAGAGTAACCCAACTGTTACTCTTTGGTTCGGTCAACTGCAGCCGAGAAGAGCCAACAAACGAGAAACGACAAAATCCCGAGTTTAGCATTGATTAAATGGGGACCAAATTATATGTCCTTCACCTTGAAATTTTGACAGTTGTCCGTGTTATTACACTAAAATAAGCACTAAAACAATAAAGAATATGCTTTACACTAAAATAAAAATGTGGGTACCTAGTAAGAAGTAATTTTTTCATGATTATCTTCTGTGTTTCATGTAATTGGCTTTCCAGCAAATTTCGTAAAATCAAAAAAAAAATAAATAAAATAAAAATATTTTTGAAATTGTTTATTAATTGTGCGTTACTTACTGATAGTACATTTTAGAAAGGGAATGAAATAGTATATTACATACCAACAATGGTAAGAAGATCTATGCGGAGAAATATGATATTATTCGATAAAAACTACTACGTGAAAATAAGTACTTGTGCTTTCAGGAATGTTTTTCAAAAAACACAGATCTGTTAGGAAAATACAGACATGCTCTTTTAGATTAGTTTGATATTTTTTCCTTCCCGTCGCCTTTCCTTAAAGAGGCACTTGTTTTTATACATTTAATATCAACTTACTATACTATACCCTCCACGTAATAAAATACAGCACATAAATACCACAAAACAAATATAAACAAATGTATCATAGCGGTGCAAATGTACTTACTGTTCAGGATCCTTTGGAAGAAAACATGCTTATTGCTTGACCTTCTTTTGAGTGACACCCTCGAAACGCATAGGTATTACCAGTCATAGTTTTATAATAGCACAGCACTCACAAAAATAAACAGTTAAACAATACCCTTATTTTCAACAAAACAGACAACTAAACTCGATAACGATAACTCATCGACTACCGGACTAACGGGCCGGCTTAAACTTATGACAGTTGTCCGGTGTACCTCCCACTACATTAATTTCGCCAAATGTCACATTGTCGCTTCTCGTTTGTTGGCTCTTCTCGGACTGCAGCCTTTTGTGGAAAAATGTGACTTTCAGCACTTGTTAGCAGTGGTGGCCCGTCGGGGTAAGCAAGGTAGACGACCACTCGTAATATTTCCCAGTTACAGTAACTCAAGTTCATATTGTTAACCAATAATGTTATTGTTGTACAGGGTTATTCACGTTATTCGACAGGACATATTATAGCTAAATTATTTGTTTTGAATAAACAAAAGTTTTCAAGGTTGTCTCAAAAACACGAAACGCATTAAAGATGCATTTTCTTAAATGGAATGCCCTGTATATCATTGTATTTTTGGTTTCTACTTTCAAAATAAAAATGAGTTGCATCGGGGTTTATTGTAGTTAAACTCTAGGGTTTTTGAAATATTTCTATTCTGTGAAAATGTAGTAACAATTTTAATGATCAAATTCTCAATATGTAATTTCTTTTTACAAACCAAATTCGCACTGATTAGGTTTTATGTTGCGCTTACGAAAAATCCACGAACTTATACAAGGTGTCCAAAAAGTATCACAAAATAATTGCAAATTTGAAATGCTAATAACTTAATTAATTTAAACGTAATAGGTAGCTATAATAGGAGAGAGCTGGGCCAGTGGTGCAGGTGGTTCGTTTTATGACCTAACCCGAATGCTTCAACGATGCAGTTTATAACCTAACCCGAGATTAAACTTGACTTTTTACGATCTAACCCTTCCTTTTGGGAGATGCTTTTTATGACCTAACCCAAGATTAAACCTGACTTTTTACGATCTAACCCTTCCTTTTGGGAGATGCTTTTTATGACCTAACCCAAGATTAAACCTGACGTTTTATAACCTAACCCGTATGCTTCAACGATGCAGTTTATAACCTAACCCGAGATTAAACCTGACTTTTTACGATCTAACCCTTCCTTTTGGGTGATGCGTTTTATGACCTAACTTAATTTTTTGTGGATTACGTTAACTTTTAAAAAAATTTTTACACGTTTTAACCTAAGCCAACAATAAACCTAACTTTTCACTATCTATCCTTAGTGGAAACGCCGCTGTTAAAGCGGCATAATAAAATCATGATTTATATTTTCTAACTTAGTGAAACGCCGCTGGTGGATGATAAAGCGAAATAAAACCTCAATTTATATAGTCTAACAACATAAGTATAATAAGGCGGCACATTTGTCACCCGCAATAATTACTTATACCTAAATAACCCTCCCAAACTCTCTGCCGCCTCGATTTAAAAAGAAAGGCACATAAAACTTTATTTATTCCGAAGAACCCTTATTAAAATTCAGAAGCATATCTAATAATTGTTTTCAATTTTTTACCACTAATAAAAAATGCAATAAAATAATTACCATCTAGAATCATTAACTAGCGATTTCTTTGTACTGGAAATGGATAAATTATAGGACTATCTTGTAATGAGAATAGTAGACAATAAATAAAACTTAAATACGTATATGGCTCTATATTATATCATTCGACCCTTACTTGAAATACCCACTAGGTATAGGTAATATACAACCGAATACAGGTAAAAGCCCTCATAATGCTTTTATAAAAATTTCGGATAATATCATAATATAAGTAAATAGTGTGTAATTTCTGGAAAAAAGCAAAAAAAAATAATTCACAGTGTAAAATTGTAGTTAAATGGATTGTAAATACGAAATAATATAAAAAGCCACCTTTTGTTTGCGATGATGTATGCACAATAACTCTATATTATTCGGCCCTTAAACTGAAAATATTCACTAGATAGGTATCATAACCTGTATTTGTCATCAGGTAGAACCCCCAATAAAATTATGAATATTAGGCGTAAGCAACAAAGTAGCAATCTTAACTTATTTTCAACATGAGCATAAAAATATGGGGTTGTTAAATATTTTACAACCTTAATTCTCAATGTCAACAATAACCAAATCACGTTGGTTTTTTAATTTATTATTAAATTCGTTAGAATAATAATTATCATAATACATTACTGGATGTGAAAGCAATTGCGCTGCAAAATATAGTGTATACCGTCTTTTCTGAGGTAGTTAATTAAAATCACAATTACTACATATAAAAATGTTCAAACGTCTTTGCAATAAATAATAGGTACGTACACTGACTAAAAAAAAATATATACATGAAATAAGAACTAACCGAAACTTTTATGTGGTTTAACCTTTTTGCCTAAAATGATGGAAAACTTAAATTGTGTACTATTTCGTATGGCTGTTAACTGAAATTTATTAACTATCACCAATCGAGGCGGGGTTTAACGTAACAATCACAATAAGGAGTTTTCAGGTGCTGACAAAATCTTAAACATTACACCTCAAGAGAAATATGCTATACTAGGATGCATTTTAAAGTACTCCGATATTCTGGAAATAAAGAAAAACTAGTGTTTATGCTAGTAAAAAAAAATTAAAATCTAAGAATAATCGATGTGGACTTTATCCCAACCAGCACAATAAGGAGTCTTTAGGTGCAGGCAAAATCTTAAACATTCCTATGAAAAACATGATTATTTTTTTAATTGACACAAATATACATAAGTTCTTGACAATTTGATGTTTTGTCGATAATTGGAGTAAACGTAAGCGAAGGTCTGAGTGATGGGCCATTGTGCGATATTTCTATACCTATATGTACTTCAGAAAACTACAGTTAGGTAAACAAAAAGGTCTATAACCAATGAAAATCTTAACTTTACAGTTTTGTCTCATATAAAAGTCACTTTTGAAGAAACCTACATATACGATTTCAAACTAATCCGGCTTAAGGGGTAATTCATGTCATTGTGTGTATTAGAGTCCATTTTAAAAAGTACGATAATTTGCTAACCGACACTAGATCATTATTTTGTCTATTAAAATCTCATTTTGACATTAATAGTTTTTAAGGTCTTAAAGTGAACCGGCTTGCCTGGAAACGATGTTTTCCTATAGCCATTTTACCAACGCAACATTTGGAAGAGAACCATAAACTAAAAGGATATATATATATATATATAAATATACAATATAGACCTACTAAACAGTCAAAGCTTCTTTCGGATGAAATCGAGACATCATCATGCTTACAATATCAGAAACTAAGCTGAATTCTGGTTGATGTTGGAAAGAAATTCACTTCACACCTTATTTTCAACAAAACAGACAACTAAACTCGATAACGATAACTCATCGACTACCGGACTAACGGGCCGGCTTAAACTTATGACAGTTGTCCGGTGTACCTCCCACTACATTAATTTCGCCAAATGTCACATTGTCGCTTCTCGTTTGTTGGCTCTTCTCGGACTGCAGCCTTTTGTGGAAAAATGTGACTTTCAGCACTTGTTAGCAGTGGTGGCCCGTCGGGGTAAGCAAGGTAGACGACCACTCGTAATATTTCCCAGTTACAGTAACTCAAGTTCATATTGTTAACCAATAATGTTATTGTTGTACAGGGTTATTCACGTTATGCGACAGGACATATTATAGCTAAATTATTTGTTTTGAATAAACAAAAGTTTTCAAGGTTGTCTCAAAAACACGAAACGCATTAAAGATGCATTTTCTTAAATGGAATGCCCTGTATATCATTGTATTTTTGGTTTCTACTTTCAAAATAAAAATGAGTTGCATCGGGGTTTATTGTAGTTAAACTCTAGGGTTTTTGAAATATTTCTATTCTGTGAAAATGTAGTAACAATTTTAATGATCAAATTCTCAATATGTAATTTCTTTTTACAAACCAAATTCGCACTGATTAGGTTTTATGTTGCGCTTACGAAAAATCCACGAACTTATACAAGGTGTCCAAAAAGTATCACAAAATAATTGCAAATTTGAAATGCTAATAACTTAATTAATTTAAACGTAATAAGTAGCTATAATAGGAGAGAGCTGGGCCAGTGGTGCAGGTGGTTCGTTTTATGACCTAACCCGAATGCTTCAACGATGCAGTTTATAACCTAACCCGAGATTAAACTTGACTTTTTACGATCTAACCCTTCCTTTTGGGAGATGCTTTTATGACCTAACCCAAGATTAAACCTGACATTTTACGATCTAACCCTTCCTTTTGGGAGATGCTTTTTATGACCTAACCCAAGATTAAACCTGACGTTTTATGACCTAACCCGTATGCTTCAACGATGCAGTTTATAACCTAACCCGAGATTAAACCTGACTTTTTACGATCTAACCCTTCCTTTTGGGTGATGCGTTTTATGACCTAACTTAATTTTTTGTGGATTACGTTATCTTTTAAAAAAATTTTTACACGTTTTAACCTAAGCCAACAATAAACCTAACTTTTCACTATCTATCCTTAGTGGAAACGCCGCTGTTAAAGCGGCATAATAAAATCATGATTTATATTTTCTAACTTAGTGAAACGCCGCTGGTGGATGATAAAGCGAAATAAAACCTCAATTTATATAGTCTAACAACATAAGTATAATAAGGCGGCACATTTGTCACCCGCAATAATTACTTATACCTAAATAACCCTCCCAAACTCTCTGCCGCCTCGATTTAAAAAGAAAGGCACATAAAACTTTATTTATTCCGAAGAACCCTTATTAAAATTCAGAAGCATATCTAATAATTGTTTTCAATTTTTTACCACTAATAAAAAATGCAATAAAATAATTACCATCTAGAATCATTAACTAGCGATTTCTTTGTACTGGAAATGGATAAATTATAGGACTATCTTGTAATGAGAATAGTAGACAATAAATAAAACTTAAATACGTATATGGCTCTATATATCATTCGACCCTTACTTGAAATACCCACTAGGTATAGGTAATATACAACCGAATACAGGTAAAAGCCTTCATAATGCTTTTATAAAAATTTCGGATAATATCATAATATAAGTAAATAGTGTGTAATTTCTGGAAAAAAGCAAAAAAAATTAATTCACAGTGTAAAATTGTAGTTAAATGGATTGTAAATACGAAATAATATAAAAAGCCACCTTTTGTTTGCGATGATGTATGCACAATAACTCTATATTATTCGGCCCTTAAACTGAAAATATTCACTAGATAGGTATCATAACCTGTATTTGTCATCAGGTAGAACCCCCAATAAAATTATGAATATTAGGCGTAAGCAACAAAGTAGCAATCTTAACTTATTTTCAACATGAGCATAAAAATATGGGGTTGTTAAATATTTTACAACCTTAATTCTCAATGTCAACAATAACCAAATCACGTTGGTTTTTTAATTTATTATTAAATTCGTTAGAATAATAATTATCATAATACATTACTGGATGTGAAAGCAATTGCGCTGCAAAATATAGTGTATACCGTCTTTTCTGAGGTAGTTAATTAAAATCACAATTACTACATATAAAAATGTTCAAACGTCTTTGCAATAAATAATAAGTACGTACACTGACTAAAAAAAAATATATACATGAAATAAGAACTAACCGAAACTTTTATGTGGTTTAACCTTTTTGCCTAAAATGATGGAAAACTTAAATTGTGTACTATTTCGTATGGCTGTTAACTGAAATTTATTAACTATCACCAATCGAGGCGGGGTTTAATGTAACAATCACAATAAGGAGTTTTTAGGTGCTGACAAAATCTTAACATTACACCTCAAGAGAAATATGCTATACTAGGATGCATTTTAAAGTACTCCGATATTCTGGAAATAAAGAAAAACTAGTGTTTATGCTAGTAAAAAAAAATTAAAATCTAAGAATAATCGATGTGGACTTTATCCCAACCAGCACAATAAGGAGTCTTTAGGTGCAGGCAAAATCTTAAACATTCCTATGAAAAACATGATTATTTTTTTAATTAACACAAATATACATAAGTTCTTGACAATTTGATGTTTTGTCGATAATTGGAGTAAACGTAAGCGAAGGTCTGAGTGATGGGCCATTGTGCGATATTTCTATACCTATATGTACTTCAGAAAACTACAGTTAGGTAAACAAAAAGGTCTATAACCAATGAAAATCTTAACTTTACAGTTTTGTCTCATATAAAAGTCACTTTTGAAGAAACCTACATATACGATTTCAAACTAATCCGGCTTAAGGGGTAATTCATGTCGTTGTGTGTATTAGAGTCCATTTTAAAAAGTGCGATAATTTGCTAACCGACACTAGATCATTATTTTGTCTATTAAAATCTCATTTTGACATTAATAGTTTTTAAGGTCTTAAAGTGAACCGGCTTGCCTGGAAACGATGTTTTCCTATAGCCATTTTACCAACGCAACATTTGGAAGAGAACCATAAACTAAAAGGATATATACAGGGTGTTATGGAAATGACTTATTATTTTTTAACCCGTAAATCTATAGGTCGAGCCGAATTGGGGAAAAATTGCGTTAAATGGCGCTCGAAGCTAGAAATTCGAGAAAAATGCCTTCAAAAATTTAGCTCAAAACACCTACGCGCCAATGATCAAACAGCTGATTCGTACTACTTGTCAAAAAAAAAAATTGTTGACAAAAATCTGACAGTTACTGTCAGATAGTCTTTAGATATCGTCAGCCCAAAACATGTGTTTTGAGCAGTGTTGCCACATTTACTACATCAGTTTCATCAGATAACCTTTTTTGAATATTTAATTTTTTCTACTTAACTTTAATATGCTTTAGTTTCTACCCTATTACACGAAAAATTGTCTACGTATTGCTCTAGTTTTATTTGTACATACCTTGAAATAAAAAACATATCGGCAAGAAATCCACGTTATACCGTTACCATTTCAAATGATTCTAGCGGGACATTTATTCACTTTAACAACACATTAACTGTTCGGGACATTATCAAGTTATTAGCTCTTTAATTCTGTGTTATTAATACAAGAAATTACTAGTTATAGACTTAGAAATACTTTATAACAAAATCCGGATTGAAAACAACGCGACACACGTTTGATACGGTTATGTTCTTTCTCTTCTTCTGTGACTTCTGTTCTTCTTGGTAATGATAATAGCTGGCTCATTGTCGTCAAGACAGGTGGCCATTGCAATTAAGAATAATAATTACGGTATCCAATCCAGTCCTCTTAACTGGACACACAACATTTAAACACGATAGTCCAGGGGGCGGGAAATGTGATTTGTTGCTGTTCTGTGATTGGGTACTGAGCAGTTCAAAGTTCAAAGTCAATGAGCGCATTCGGGAGACGAAACTGCTCCGGAGCAGTTCCTAAATCGTCTTGTTGTGTCGACCGCTACTTTTACACTTTCCAACATGTTACGGAACGGTCGCCATTTTGGGTAGCATCTTTCACTTCCGCTGCTTGGAGAGAGCGGTTCGTTATGTCAATGGGGAAATGACGTATGCAACAAAAGTTTGGTTACGAAGAACGTAGTAAATAGAATGGAGGAACAAAACATATACATTAAACAGGAAAACGTACTTTTTAACTGCCACCAAAGAGTTTCAACCAAGGGATGAGTATATTGGTAAGCTTCACAAAACAAGAAAGGTTAATGTTTGTTACGCACAGCTGATATGGATTTGACATTTGAACCAAACGTGATGATCTTTTGGTCGAAATAGTCGAAATCCATGGAAGCCGACGAATCGGTAGCGGTTGGATCATAACCGGTAACCACTGCGGAGCAGTTTCGTCTCTCGAATGCGCCCAAATGGCTTCATATGTGGCTTCATAAATTTGTTTTTAATATCATTTCTTATTATTCATTTACTTGCAACGGCATAAAATTTGTTTGCGTTTTGCTGCTGGAGTGTATAGTTGTTGAATAATGTGATACACATGTGATGGGAATGTTTTGTGATGTGATAGTTTATCTGTGTAAATTTCCAGACATAGGGCTTGTTGTTGGTATCTACGATTTTTACTCAGCGAAGTATTATGATAGCAATACAATTTCATGGGGTGAGTAAAAACTATACCTATTGAATAAGGCTTGTTTAATTGAAATCGCAGTATAGTTTTTGATTTAATCTTTTTTAAAAAACCTAAAAAAAAGATTTTCCCGAATACTTGGCAACGTCGCAAGGTAATCAGCTGTCTGTAGAAATTCCGCCAATTTGTCATGTCAAAAACACGTGTTTAGGGGTAATGAACTTTCATAGAGGCACAGATGGTCCGGTTTTAAGGTATTTTACAAAATTCAAAATACTTCCGATTTTAGAAAAAAAAACTATCAAGTGTAACTCTAGGCCACCCCAGGAGTGGCCCCTTAAAATATAATAAGTCATTTCCATAACACCCTGTATATATAAATATACAATATAGACCTACTAAACAGTCAAAGCTTCTATTAATTTTAATTAAATTAAATTTAAATGTCTATTCCTTCCACGTTTGCCGGAAGAAATACTTTTTTTATACTAGTATTTTAGTTGAAAATAAGATTGTAAATCGTCTGTACAAAACAAGGGTCCCTTATGAATTTGAACGAAAATCGTAGATTTAACTATTTTCATGAAAAATAAATCTAAGTACGGAATAATGCAGGGAGATTATCTATTTTCTTGGTTTAGAAAGTGATGTAGTTAAGATTTATAACTTAGGAATAAATAAATTATTATTAATCTTTTTGACCTATTTCTCTTGCTTATTTAATTTCTTTGATAGTAAGAACTAATCTTTTTATTTTACAAAGCTAAAAAAGCTAAAGATCTGCGTTGTCAATCAGGTATAAGAACTGATTTAACACGATGGTTTTTGTGCGAACGTTCAAATACAATTGTATTCTTTTTAACCGATTGTGTCGGAAAAATGACGTTTTATAGATAAGATATTTAGACGAAGAGGTCACCTTCTCAATAAAGTATTGATTATTGCCCTGGTAGCTAGACAACCCTTTTTATGTTAGTCAAAAAAAATTTTTTTTTCGGACGCTATTACAGGTTTCATCGTTAACTAACCAACATTAAGAGCGAAAAATTACCGTGCAAGATGAAATGTATAGGTTCACTTCATTTTTACATTATTTTACAACTGACAATCGGATTAAAAACAAGATCGGATAAAAAATAACTTATGACATATGGACGAAAAATGTTTTTCGGACTATTTGGGTTACCGGCCGCATTACGTCCGAAATACTACATTTTTTAGTCTTATAACATAATTTACTATTTTAACGTTAAAATAGGGGAAATGATGTATCGAAATGGGTACTTTTTTGTGTCGGTCACGAGATTATAGTTCCTTTTAAAATGAACTCTAATATTTACAACACAAATTATCCTTTAAGCCACATTAGTTTAAAACGCATCTGTCGCTTTGTCTCTATATTGAGTTTGGTTAAAGTTTAGCGTAGTATATATTTAGATGAATTTCGTAAATGTTGGCTACTTTTAAAACTGAAAAAGCCGCCCCTTGCAATAAATATCTCGTACAGTTAGGTACCCTGAAGATTAAGGGTATTTCAGTGGATAATCATATACGAATTCAAAGATTTTGTCTATTTTAATGGATTAACATACAATACCTATGGGATAACTTTACTGTTAAAAAAAAGAAAAATCCATAAATTCCTGTATTTAGCGAAGCCAATATAGACAATTATTTTCAAGAAAATTTATGTTATCTAATTTGTCGTCAATTTTGAGTTTAAACTGCGCATGCACGCAACAAGTCACTATCTTAAATAAGAATATTACCTTTAGATTAAGTAATTTAAAGTCAAGATAATTTATTCTCTTTTGGAAAATGCTGCCTTTTATCAGTGTAAGATAGAAGAGTAAAAATATGAAGTATTGCAAAGTGAACAGAAGTGGGTAGATTTAGTTTCGCCCACTTTACCGTATTGCATCTCACTCATTGTTCTGCTAGTGTCACGTCTCCCGCTTCAATTCAATTACATTCAAATAAATATTCATTCTTTCGTATGTTATCGCCTGAGTGAAAGGAAGAAGTTGTACGTATTTTTTATGACAATTGTGTCCAACACAGTGCATCCCCCTTCGACAGTATAAATAGCACTAAAATTTAAAATTCGGTCCAATCCAAGCAGGAAGTATAACACCAGCTGCAGTTCAAACAGCGAGATGCAATACGATGCAGTGGGGGAAACTTAATCTACCCATTTCTGTTCACTTTGCAATACTTCATATTTTTACTTTTCTAACTTATTACTAAGATATGGGCGGTCAATGGATTTCCACACCTGTATATTGTATGTGTAATGTGTATGCATGTAAAAACTTTTTTTATTCCTTTGCCTTTTGAAATTAAACTGAGTTAAATAATATTAAACCGGATAATAAAAGAACACAATGAAAAATAATGATCAAGTTTTATCTTCTAAACAAGCCATAAAGCCAGTGTATAACATGTTTTTTTACGATGGCCACACTCATAAAGATAAAGTTTTATATAAAAAAAAAACTATATTCAAACAAACCCCAGTAAACCGAGTATAATGCAGGAGCGACTGACTACAAACGGAATGTCATTTGCAGCCCGAGTATTAATAGTCGGCACCATTGCTTTATTAAGTGGAAAGATACCCCTTTTATTATTATGCTCTCTTAAAAACACCTATTATGATATTTAAAATAATATTCCGTAATATAAAGTCTCCCCCAGGATAAATAAAACGAGAGGTGTTAAAGACAAAAAAACTTTCGAGTTTTAATTCGACAATTAGAGATTTGCCTAAGGCCTATTCTATACGAGCCACAAAAACGCGACCGTTTGCCTGCGAGCGACACGCGTGTGTTACAGAACCACAGAGTGTTAATTGGGCATACTATACGGGCAACTTTGCGGTCGCGTGTGGACGCGTCGTTGGCGTGCCGGCGTGTTGAACGCAAGAGGTTGCGTAAAAGTCGCGCGCCGGAGACCGGCGTTTCATTCTACATGTAGCAACTTGCAAGCGTCTGGCCGGCCGAGCCGATTTGTCCTTTAGCAGTCCACGACTAGTAGTGCAGATCATTGTTGTTAAATTTTTGAGTTCTGTGATTGTTGTGCTTGGTATCTTTGCAAACAAGATGTTTGAAACTGAACGATTTATTTGTGAAATCGAGGGTCAACCTCCTCTCTATGATGTTAAAAGTAGGGAATATTCTAATCCGGTAGTACTGAAAAAACTTCTCAGGATATCTCCGATGTTCTGCAAAGCTAAGATGAAACACCCCTAAGGTCAGGCGATTAGCACCAACCGGGTGTACCCACCAACGTCTTTTTTTACGTTTTTTGGCCAAAAAACTTAATAACGTTAATTGGTGAACAGCGATACACCCAACTTGTACGGGATCCATAGCAAATATGAGGCGTTTTGTCGCTAGTCTAGAATGGGTCGCGTTTCACTCGCCGGTTAGATGCGCTACAAAGGCGCGGCGTCAACACGCTCGTATAGAATGGGCAAAATTTTCAAGCGACTGAGCGTCTAACCGGTCGCGTTTTTGTGGCTCGTATAGAATAGGCCTAAGCTTTTATATGTGATTGTGTTATACATAGCGGTATGCTTATACAGGGTGTCCGATAATTTCCTCCGAATTTTTCGGAAGCATAGAGAGGAGGTCAAAATAACCATAATTTAGGTATTAACAATAACAGTCTGATTTTTATAATATTTGCAGAATTATACCGTTGACTCTTACTGTCATAAATAATCTACCTGATTAAATCCTATTGTATACGCCTCAGCCTCTTCAAAGCTGAATAAATGGGATCAGGGTCGGCTTGAAAATGTACCTACACCACATGATTTATTTTTATAATTTAAAATAAATAGACAGGCATTTTTAGTTTTAGGTTCCTATAATAAATGTAAAATAATGATAACAATTAATGATAATTGAAAATAATATAATTCCAAAGTATAACTATTAGGATGACAAGTACAATAAAAATTAATTAAATTCTTAAAAACCATTGACAATTTATTCAAAATTTAACTCTGTATCACTATCACTATCTTCATCTAAGCCTAAACTTATAATTAAGGGTTGAACATTTGTAATCATACAATTGTAAGAATTTTCCACCTTAAGTACATGCTGTACACAGTTTTTCCAGCTGTCTGCAAAAATTTTTCTTACTTCGTTTTTAATTAATTCTACTACAGATGCATTTAATGTAGGAGAAATATTATTTCTCCTAATATTAGATTTTAATTGGTGCCATATTAGCTCAATAGGATTGAATATACAATAGTATGGAGGAAGACGCAACACTGTACGTCCATTTTCTGCTGCAAGTTTGTCACACTCGTATTCCTTATTTATTTTAAAAGCTTTTAATACTTCTAGCAGTTCTCGTTTTTTGTAAATTTCTTCAAAATATATAAATCATTTTCAATCATAAAATTTTGAATTTCTGCTTTTTTATTATTAGAATTGGGAATGGTCTTTGCTTGCCGACTATGATAACTAGCATTGTCCATTACAATGACGCTATTTTCAGGTATATTTTTAAGGAGTTTATGTTTAAACCAATCTTCAAAAAGTTGTGCGTCGGTATCTTGATGGTAATCTAAAGAAGAATCTACTATGTTTTTAGCTGAAAGCAACAGACAATTTGGAACAACCCCGTTCTCTCAATTGTTTAACAGCTGTTAAATATTTAAGTCTCCATTCCCGTAAACGTTGAGATTCCATTAATGTTTCTCTTTTATTAATGCTTCGGTATTTAAAACCCATTTTATGCAATATTTTCCTAAGACTTAAAAGGCTACAAGAGATATTTGTTTCGTCTTTAATCAGCCGCTCTTTGAGGCAAATCAAAGTGGGTACAGTTTGTGCCTCATACATTTGGTAAATCTTTCTTCTTAATAAATCCATGTAATTTTCGTCAATGCTTCTAAATATGCCAAAATCACTCCGATTTTTTCTAGGATTAACAGGTTTAAGTACTATGTCTCTTACCGAAGATAAAGGAGTTTTTGTCCAAAGTAGACGTCTCTGCTAAAGCATCCATCGAATTAAAATTTCTACTCAACAAAGATTGATACACATTTTTAATTATTAGTTTGGCATCGGTAGATAAATGCTTTCTTTTAAAAATGACACTTGAAGATGCCCCCCTATCAGCACAATTCCAAGGACGCCACATTCTACCACTAATAAGCCCAAATAAAAATTACTCGCCGGAAAACCACTAAAGACTAAAATTATTAAAAATCAGTTTGTATTTATATATACATCAGGCATAGGTATAAATTGAATTTGTATCTGGTCCGGCTCTACTCGAAAAGGTTTTAAAATTTGAGATTTCCTTATTTATTTTATGGTCAAAGGGATAATGAGGGTTTTATTGCAGTCTAAAGATCAACGATATAATTCTACAAATACTATACCTGTTTGTGTTTAGCATTAGTAACTTTTGAGTGTCTCGCATAAAAACCGATTTATCTCGAAAACTGACAGTTTTATCGAAATAAATGAAGAGTACCTTTTTGAAGAGGAGGTATTGGAAAAAATATTGATTTTCGGCTCTGTCAAATGATACAGGTCAAAATTTTGGACCAGCGATTGTAGGGGCAAGTCCGTTCCTGACTTCCCTGACGATGTAAAACATCTACTGTAGTATGGTTTAATGACTCTTTATGGCCTCTATAGAGTATTAACATTTTATTGTATTATACAAGTCGGTACAAAAGTTAGAGCCCAAAAAATAAATCAATGGGTACCCCTTTGGGGATCGGTATCTCCGTTAAGGGACACTCCAGTTGTTTTCTTTTCTATGACGAGTTAAAGTCATTTTGACCTGCTCTGTATGCTCTCTAGAAATTAGGAGATACTTACCGGACACCCTGTATTTCAGGGCATGGTTCTTCAGACCATTTAAACAAAAATCCTTTATATGCACATCTGGCATACAGATGAAGACAAAATATATATTCGCTGATTGCACACACATAAAAATAAGGTCTTGTTTCAAAGAAATAATTGTTTCAAAAATATTTATTTACTTAGAATACTTGAGATGTTTAATAAAGATAACTTCTTTTTTTTTAAAGAAAAAATAAGATTTAAAGTGAGAAAAAAATATTTCAACTTATTTGACATTTTCTTAAACGGATATACTGTAATAAAATTATCGCTTTGAAAACATCATAGAATTATGAAATTGAAAAGGTTTAGTTTAAGATTTCAGATTTCTCTTGCTTAGAAAGTTGGAGTTTAGAACAAAAAACAAATTCTCCAACACTGAAATCGCAATGATATTCTTTTTAAGAACTCGAGGAACTTGATTTGAGAAACTAGTTCTTAGTTTAAGGCCAATCTACATTTTTTTTTCAAATCGCCTAGTTCTAAATCTAAAAATAAAGTGACCACACCGGCATTAAAGTACGACACGCGTCTTTCTTGTTCTGGGTACTCATGTACGTGCAAGCGAAAAAGACGGAGCGATCACAATTACGGAATAATTATTGCTCTGATCTTCTTTATTTTCTAGCCGCTTGTCATTCGGTTGTGATCTGGTCTTGTGAGATCCTGAAGTCCTGAGGACTACCTAAACCATTTGAATTAAGCAATGTAAGTATATTTATTTTATACAAAGTAAAATATATTATTTCTAGCGTATTTAGATCCTTGATTGTTTTTGTTTTTGTATACATAGTAAAATGAAAACGTAATATGCTACTATTCAGTACACTGCGCATCATATAAAACTGGTACAACTGTAGTAGGCTAAAAATTAGCTTTTTTAAGCTTTGTAAATTGGTCGTTTATGACGTTTGTATAACAATGAATTTTGTTGGTTATGGCTTTAAGAAACAGTACTGTCAGCTATTCGAAAATTCTTTAACCTTCTGAGTAAATAAATAAACTTCACTATAGAAAAGATAATTAAATCGGTTTAATTTAAAAAAAAATCATCTGCTAAGTAAAAATATACATTATTTTAAGTTAATAACTATAGTCATAGCTCCATTACTATCTAACGCTTTTTGTAACCTTATTGGCACATGATTGGCACAGAATTCATTAAATTTAATACTAAATTTGGATCTTCGGACAGGTTTTCCCAAACATCCTCAATAAGAGTCCACAGCTGTTGCCTATTTTGCGGAACGATATTTAATTTTCGAATTTTTTTTACCATAATTCCCTAAATATTTTTTATAGGGTTAGGATCCGGACTCTTTGATTGCCAAGGAAGAACTTGAATATTATGTTCATCAAAATAATTCCTCACACAGTTAGCAGTGTGAACTGAACAATTATCTTGTTGAAAAATAAAATTGTTGTTCGGAAAAACCTCCCTGACTGAAGGCAACATTACGTTATCTAAAATATCTATATATTTCCTCGCATTCAATCTTCCGTCAAAGTCCCAACATACTCCTAATCCCCCTCTGTACATCCAAGCCCAAACGTTCACTGAAAATCTTGCCGATTTATCGCTTGGAGAAATATACTTTTCTTTGTATCTGGACCGAGGCGGTCTATATAGTCGAATATGACCATCATGATACGATTGAAACACTTTCTCGTCAGAGAATATAACTCTCCACCAAAAATTTACTACATCATTTAACAGGTAATTAAGAGCAAAAATAATTCTACCTTGTTTTTTTTCTTGGGAAAGTTTATATTTTTTTGCCGCTGCGCAATATTTTAATTCCGTTTTTCGAATCCTTCTTAACGCAGTTGTGACAGAAGCGGGGAAATTTGTATCAACTTTAGCTTTTCTTGCACAATCAAAAGGATGGTCTCTTACAAAATTAACTAAATTTGCATCTTGCTGTTCGTTAGTTATACACGATCTTCCTGTCCCTCTTCTTCTTTCAACAGTTTGTTCATTATCCCATCTTTCTTTTAAATTCTGGATAGTAGTTTTGCTTCTATTATATTCTTCGGCCAGTATTCTTACAGACCAACCAGCCTCTATTTTGGAAATTATTTGCAACCTTTCGAAATTACTCAACTGCCTTGGCATCGCTATAACGTAAAATGGAAATTTTTGACATAATATCCTATTATTTGTCATAGTGACAGGTGTATTAGGTGTCATTCTTATGCAAAGCATGATTGATAGCGAATATTATAAAACCCGATTTACATTGATAAAATCAAGGTGTACCAGTTTTATATGACGCGCAGGGTACAGGGACATTTTTTTAGAACTTCTAAGCTGAACACCTCAGTTTTTTTCACAGTGACATAATTTCCCGTGAGCAGGCGATCTACGCTGTAGTCAAACCCGACAGCTGTCAAAAAGTGATAGATACCACGCCATTTTGAATTTTTTTAAATGGCAACCCTCATAAATAACTAGACGATTGAATTGCATTTGTCGATCCGATTCTAAAACTATATAGTTGTGGATATTTATTTTCAGCCGTTTCGGAAATACGGGGTTCCTAATTTGCCTCCATCGATTTTGTGTGTTTGGGGTGAGACATTTATTTATAAGGGTTGCCATTTAAAAAAATTCAAAATGGCGTCATATCTGTCACTTTTTGACAGCTGTCGGATTTGACTACAGCGTACATCGCTTGCTCACGGGAGATTATGTCACTGTGAACAAAATTAAGGTGTTCAGCTTAGAAGGTCTATTTATTAAAGGGTTGAGACACTTAAAAGACAAAATCGATGGAGGCAAGTTACAAACCCCCGTATTTCCGAAACGGCTGAAAATAAGTATCAACAACTATATACTTTTAGAATCGGATCGCCAAATGCACTTCAATCGTGTGGTTATTTATGAGGGTTGCCTTTTAAAAAAATTCAAAATGGCGTCGTATCTGTCACTTTTTGACATCTGTCGGATTTGACTATAGCGTAGATCGCTTGCTCACGGGAAATTATGTCACCGTGAAAAAAACTAAGGTGTTTAGCTTAGAAGGTCTATTTATTAAAGGGTTGAGACACTTAAAAGACAAAATCGATGGAGGCAAATTAGGAACCCCCGTATTTCCGTAACGGCTGAAAATAAGTGTCAACAACTATATAGTTTCAGAATCGGATCGCTAAATTCAATTTAATCGTGTGGTTATTTATGGGAGTTGCCATTTAAGAAAATTCAAAATGCGTCGTATCTGTCACTTTTTGACATCTGTCGGATTTGACTATAGCGTAGATCGCTTGCTCACGGGAAATTATGTCACTGTGAAAAAAACTGAGGTGTTCAGCTTAGAAGTTCTATTTATTAAAGGGGTGAGACACTTAAAAGACAAAATCAATGGAGGCAAATTAGGAACCCCCGTATTTCCGAAACGGCTGAGAATAAGTATCAACAACTATATAGTTTTAGAATCGGATCGCCAAATGCAATTTAATCCTGTGGTTATTTATGGGGGTTGCCATTTAAGAAAATTCAAAATGGCGTCTCATCTGTCAAGTTTGTAAATCTATGTATTTCTTGACATTAAATTCGGCTTCCTTATCGAAAATCATTGACAAATATGTAATTTGTTTTTTATTATAGTCAGCACGAAAATCGCCAATCGGGTAAGACACTTAAAAAAATGTCCCTGTACATGTCGAGATAGTAAATGCAATGGATTTTTTTTTTATTTTCTGGAATTTATTGACATGTACAGATTGTATACACTAACTTATTCTTCGTGTCTCAAATTTATTGTATTTTTAAGTTTCAGTATTGTTTGCTTTACTAGACTTTGATTATTAGAAGAATCTGCGATCATGGGGTTAAAAATTCCCCATGTAAAACCCTATGGTCTATATGTTAAACGAAATGCAATGTATACATAAACGTTTTTAATGTTTGAATGAAAAGTTGAGAGAAAAGTAAGGAAATATAGGTTGAAGCAGGTATTACAAATCTACATATTTTGTATTTGGTAAGTTTATTCCTGGATGAATTATTAATGAAATTTGTTGATTTTTAGCCATGAAAGAATTTCAAAAATGGTAGGGTATGACAGAAAATATTATACCGGGTGATGCATGGCTTAGTTGAACATAGGAAATCCCATGTAAATTTTGAGGTAGCTAAATATTGGCTCACCTGTACATTTAAGAGAAAAATTGAATTATAATTTTTTAAATAGGCCGATATAATAAACACATATGCCAAGTTTAAATAAATTGTAATAAACCAATCCTAACTCATTCAATTAAATGTGATGGCCAAATAACGAGATCTTTATGTTTAGGTAAAAAAGCAAAAACACCAGCAAATTATTATTTGGCATTGACAAACGTCAGAGACAACATTTTCGTTTAATGCGCTTCAGTTATAGCTAAATATGAGCTATTCTATTAAGGAAAAAGTAACTATGATCAAGTGGTATTATACAGGAAATAGTTTAAAAGCAGTGTCTGTAATGTTTTTAGTTCAATTCCCTGACAAGCCTATCCCTTCCATTTCATTAATTAAACTTATCATTAGTAAATTTGAGCCCAAAGGCACTGTAATAATAATAAATAACTGTAAATCCTCAACTCAGAATGTCAATAGAGCTGAAGAAAGGGATAATAGAATGGAAATGGCAATGGAAAGAGCAAATAATAAAAGAAATTTTTTGAGAAATATTTGTTTTACCAATGAATGTACATTCACCCTCAACAACGAACCAAATGTTCAAAATTGTCGGTATTGGAGTCAAGAAAATAAAAATCGTCTTGTTCATACTCGGACGCAATATCCACAAAAAATAAATGTTTGGGCGGGAATTGTAGGACATCACATTATTGGACTATTTTTTATGGAAGGCAACCTTACAGCAGTAACCTATTTGGATTTACTACAAAATCGAATTGAACCCTCACTAGAAGAAGTTGTACGCGAAAATCAAGAGATCTGGTATCAAATGGATGGTTGACCTGCCCATAATTCTCTCATGGTTAGGGAATACTTGCAAAATATTTTTAACGGAAATATTATTGGCCCACGGCATCTAATCCTTTGGCCAGCCAGGTCTCCCGACCTTTCGCCAGCCGACTTTTCTGTGGGGTCACTTAAAAAATTTTATTTAAAAGGATGTAAAATTTGTAAATCTAGACCAGCTAAAAAACTGTATTTCGTTAGAATGTGACAGAATTTCTGAATATCAACTCAGTAATGTTAGAAATGAATTTTTTGATCGGTTAGGATATTGTTTAGCTGTTATTGGAGGGTTGCCTGAGCATTTAATTATTTAATGTTTTTGTGAAAATCTGTAGTCTGTATGTTATGTTAAATTAGAGGCTTAGTAAGAAAAACACAATGGTGTGTTTTATTTTAAATGTGTGATTGCCGGATTGGTGAAACGAAAATGTGTTCTTAATGTAAAATAATCTTTAGTCGTTATGTCCAGCTTTACGTCAAT
The DNA here is from genome assembly GCA_963920685.1 of Polydrusus tereticollis. Taxonomy (NCBI): domain Eukaryota; kingdom Metazoa; phylum Arthropoda; class Insecta; order Coleoptera; family Curculionidae; genus Polydrusus; species Polydrusus tereticollis. Next base: position 66,345,598 of record OY987329.1, read on the forward strand.
TTTCGACAATAGCGTCATAGAAATTATTTTCTGGTGTCCGCTGTATTACCTAAAATATGAAAATTTTGCCATCACATTTATTTAAATAAGTTAGGATTGGCTTATTAAAATTTATTCAAACCTGGCACATGGGTTTATTATATCGGCCTCTTCAAAAAATTGTTATAAAATTTTTTTTTGAAATATACAGGGGAGCCAATATTTAGCCATCTCAAAATTTACATTAGTTTTTCTATGTTTAAATAAGCCAAGCAGTAGATGGTTTAGTAGGTAAATATATTATTTGTTTGTATATTGTTTCTAAATAAAATTTGTTTCAATATAGTTGTATTTTTAATTAAGCCATATTTAATCTTGGCATTTAGATAAACAACGAAATAATCATAATTTTTTTAAAAATTGTAATTTTTATATGATGTGGCAAACTTATAATTCATATTTTGAACTATTATTTATTCAATAAATAAATGTACATGTATACTGACTGTTTTCGCGTTTTACGCCAATCATGCAGTTCTTATTTTTGCTAAGAAGAAAACAACTTAAACTAACAAGTTTTACTAGTTTTTCTAAAATACCAAAGATGTTTTTAATAAATCTGGAACATGATGATGAGGTTTTAGCGAAAACTCCAATTTTTGTACTTAAAGCAGTTTTTCTTTGCAGTAATCGACAAATGTTAGGTGGACGCAAATCATGACAACACTCGGAACTATATGTACAGGGTCTTTGATTATATTTACGTGAACTCTAGAGCCTTTATTATTAGAGATGGAAAAAAATCTTATATACAAAAGTTCTAGGGTTTTTCTTTTATTATCTTTTGAAGTTATCAGAAAAAACAAAGTCGCATCGGAAAATGAAAAAATATAGGCAACTTCAAGTTTTTTAAATGGAACGCCCTGTATATTATGCGCTAAAATGAAAGATCTTTTTTCCGTGATTCTAAATATATATATATATATGTTGATGACATTTGGGTGAGCTATTTTTGACACACCTTAGCTTAAAATATAAATAAATTGAAAAGAAGGTTGATAAACTTGTCAAGCAAACCATGGAAACAATTCATAAAGCGTAATAAATAACTTAACCATTGTTTCCAGGGTTTGCTTGACAAGTTTATCAACCTTCTTTTCAATTTATTTATATTTTAAGCTAAGATATGTCAAAAATAGCTCACCCAAATGTCATCAACATATATATATTTAGAATCACGGAAAAAAGATTTTTCATTTTAGCGCATAATATACAGGGTGTTCCATTTAAAAAACTTGAAGTTGCCTATATTTTTTCATTTTCCGATGCGATTTTGTTTCAAAAGATAATAAAAGAGAAACCCTAGAACTTTTGTATATAAGATTTTTTTCCATCTCTAATAATAAAGGCTCTAGAGTTCACGAAAATATAATCAAAGACTCTGTATCTACGTTTGTTAAAGAATAAAGCAAATTGTTTAAAATCAGGAAATCAAGGTTTCCGTATAGGATTTTAACGATCTCATTGGAAGATTTAAGCCGGGGACCAATTGTTTGGACGTGTTGTGTTGGGATGTGTTATGATGTATTATGTTCTGATAAGTCGTAAACATATTGCTCTGATGCATTATGACGATAATAGGCGGGTTTCAATATCAGTGAATCGTTTGCATTCGTTATACACCATGACCTCAAGTTCATCAGATGAATTTGATAAAAAAATTAAAGAATGTGCTGCGGCTGTTATTTGTTCAACATTACCTAACAAAAGGAATATTACATTAACATTTTTCTCTTAGCGAAATGCTCGCGTTTGCTATTAGAAACGTTCTGATTCTTGTGTCGGCATCTGACGAAAATCTGACCGGTCCGGATTTCATCACGACACAACACATCAGAACTCGTCAGGCCGCGTAGCATCAGATAAATGTGCACGCCGCTCATTTAAATACACAAGAAATAAGCTGTATGATCCGTGTAGCATCACATCACATCACAACACATCACGTCAGAAGAATGTGTCTTCGGTATTAATATATACGCGGTGAAATACCCTTGCTTTTATCAGAAAAAAAATAGTTTACTTTTATTTTTAGATTTGAGTTAATAATTAAAAATATTTTTACTCTTAAATTGAAAAAAATTCCGTTTGAGATATTCTGTCTCTGTCTCAGATATTGAGTAAATATTTTTTCAAACAATGATGGGTAGTACTTCTGTACGAAAGCGAACATTCTTTAATACGAAATTTTTTGTGTCTTTCATTAGAAACACGTTCTGTTAGTATAAGACAGTCAAAATCTATGTCCGAAATTAATCACTTTTGTTCTTAAAAAAGTATTATTTAATATAAAACCTATTTACACACAAACTAAAGTAAGAACTGTTTTAATACGAGATATTTTCTTTTGTTCTAATGCACAAGTACGAAAATATTTTTGTGTCCCTTTGAGATCCTGTTTCTTCGCCACATATGAAAGCCAATATGCTCTTGATTAGAAACCAACGGCTTTACTTTAAGACATTATTTTTATGTGTGCACGCATGCGTTGACCACAATGGCGAGCATTTGCCTTTGAAAATTTGACATCCTGTAAACGATCTTTTAAGTCTAACTTAGTTAGTCATCCAAAACACATTCTTTCTTTCATGGACAATCAAATTCAGGTGGACTCTGTCGATGCTGATTTTAGCAAGGCATTCGATAAAATGGACCACAACATCTTAATAAAAGCGCTAGGCGACATTGGTTTATACGGGGACCTTCTTAGATTGTTAGCTTCTTAGATTAGAGAGGGGAGAGGATGCCGCGCTTGCCATTAAGCGCATAGTTGAAAATTGAAGGTTATTTTAGGCTGGCCGCCATTATTTATGTCACAAAACCCAAAATTAAGAGCGAGAATATTTTATAAATTGGTGCTAGTTTAAGTTAATTGAAATAAAGATTTTGAACTTTTTAAAATGCCAAATTGTTGTGCTTTCGAGTGCCAGAGTAAAAGCAGAAAGAAGGAGCCAGGAATATCATTTCATAGGTAAAATACTAAATCGTTTTGTTGACAAACAAAATATTTTATGCATATTTTCGTATTTTGCAATGATCTACATTAGCTGGTCTTTTAATAGCTAAATATAGATTATACAATGTGTATAATAGGTATATTTCAAGTTTATAATTTTGAAATCTTAATTGATAACTTGGTAATTCAATATCCTTTTTATCTTTCAAAGCGTCATTTTCCCAGTGGCGTAGAGATTGTATAGTTGCAATTTGTATATTTTTTATGAAATTTGTAATATTATTTTAAAAATTTTGCCTTTTTGATAATATACGTATAGGTACATATTATTTAATTGAGTAGATACAACAAAATGATGTTAAATGTAATTCTGAAATACCTATTATTTTTACAACATAAGCTGAAAATTTCCAGAGTCTAGGGATTTAGGTAGGTACCTACCTATCACACAGAGAAGGGTTTAATAAATCAAAATTTCAAAAATGAGTTATGATTTATTTTTGGTATAGCTTCCCCAGAGATCCAGAAAGATGTAAGATTTGGGTAAACAATATGAAAATTAAATCTTGGTCACCAACCATATCTGATAGGCTTTGTTCGAAGCATTTTGAAGAACATTGGTTTTATAAGAGCAATTTAGAATTAAGAGTTCGCTTGCTGAATGAAGCAGTTCCAACTATTTTCCCACAGCTACCTAAATATCTTCAACCTAGTAAGGTAATCGAGTTTCTTCGATAAAGCGTATTGCCAAATGATAAACTTTTTGTTTTAGACTTTACCGATAAGCGAATTAAAATATTTTGCATTATTATATATTACCTATTATCCTATGGGGTAAATTAAAAGCCAAGTAAATAAATTTGTAGGTATTTATATTATTTTTTAGACCAGGAAACGATCATATATTCAACAGGTTGTCGACTCTCAGGAACAGGAGCCTGCAACTTCAGCAACTTCATTGGTTTCAGATCCTGATACCCCAAGAAAAAAGAAATTAAAGAAAGAACTTTTCAAAGAAGTTAGAAAGAGTCAGACTAAAACGAGAAAAATACGAATACTAACACAATCTCTAAAAAGATATAAAAAAAAGGTTGTGTCATTAAAAAATATTCTGCATACTTTACAGAATAAATGTATATTAGATGGTGAAAAAGCTATGCTTTTAAAAAGTATGACAAACGTAAATAGAGAAATGCTGAGAAGAAAATTAAGTAAAAAAGGAAAATATTCACCTGAACTGCGCAAATTTGCAATAACTTTAAATTTTTTTTCCCCTAAAGCGTATGATTATGTTAGAAATGTATTTGACACATGTTTACCTCGTAGCAGCACAATTGGGAAGTGGTTGCAAACTATTAATGCTGCCCCAGGGTTTTCCACTGAAGCCTTAGAAATGCTACGAAACAAAATTAAATTTGATAATAAGCCATGCATATGTAGTTTATTAATGGATGAAATGTCCATACGTAAACATTTAGAGTGGGATGGGAAGAAGTTTCAGGGATATGTAAATTTTGGTGTAGATTTTCATGATGATTCAAATGAACTAGCTAGGGAGGTATTTGTTCTGATGATTGTCGCTGTAAATGGTTCTTGGAAGCTACCTGTTGGTTATTTTTTGGCCAATGGATTAAATGGCCATCAAAAATATTCGATTATTAAGCAGGGCATTATTTTACTTCAAAATGTAGGGGTGATAATTGTTTCTCTAACGTGCGACGGGGCACCATCTAATGTTGCTATGGGAAATTTGTTAGGATGCTCGTTTCAAGATTCAAATTTAAAAACAAATTTTTTAGTAGGTACCACAAATAGTTACTTCTTTTTTGATCCAAGCCACATGATCAAACTAATAAGAAATGCCTTTGGGGAAAAAAAAGTGTTTAGGGACGGAGATGGAAATTTAATTGAGTGGAAATACATAGATTCTTTACAAAAATTGCAAGAAAATGAGGGCTTACACTTAGGTAATAAATTGAGAAAAGCACATGTGCAGTTTTTTAATCAAAAAATGAAAGTTCGACTGGCTGTGCAACTGTTGGGTAATTCTGTTGCAGATTCACTTGAATATTGTGAACATATACTTGGGTTAAATGAGTTTAAGGGCTGCGAAGGAACAGTCAAATTTGTAAGAGTCATGAATGGCATTTTTGATATCTTAAATAGCAGGAGTTTGATAGCACCTGGTTTTAAAAAAGCGATGTGTGAAAAAAATTTGGAAAGAAATATCGAATTTGTACATTTTGCTTCTGATTATATTTCAAACTTATCTTATCCTAACGGGGAACTACTAATAAATTCACAAAGAAAAATGGGTTTTGTAGGTATGTTAACATCTTTAAAAAGTGCTTTAGATTTATATAATGATATTGTAGGAAATCAAAAATTATTAATTTATATGCCAATTTATAAGGTTAGTCAGGATCACCTTGAACTTTTTTTTTCATCAGTTCGTTCTAAGGGCGGGTGGAATAATAATCCAACGGCACGCCAATTTATGGGGGCATATAAACGACTTATGGTGAAGAGGTGAAGTAAGAGAGGGTGGAATGGGAAATTGTATACCGCTCGAACAAATCCCAGTGTTAGTTGCATCAAGTCGAATTAATTATCCAAGTCCAGAAGAGACTATAAATGCAACTTCCGTAGGTATCTCTGAAGAAGCTTTGGAAATAGAAGATGAATCGTTATTTTCAATTATCAATGACCATGATTATGTTTTAAGTGAAACTTCGGAATATTCATGTCAAGTTGTTATATATATTGCAGGTTTTATTGCACACCATTTAAAAAAAAAAATAAAATGTGAAACCTGTGTAGCAGCGTTAATAGGAAATCAGGCAGACTATTTACTTTCCTTGATTTATCAAAAAACTTATGGTGGCTTAACGTATCCTTCCGACGATGTTGTAAAGATATGCAACAAAGCTGAGTATTATTTAAAAACGTTTAAAAATAATTTGCACAAAACCAATTTTGTTTTAATGTTAACAAATGTTATAATTCGGAATTCCCTGGACTGTCAAATATTTCAAAATCTTAAAAATCATTGTCTAGAATCTCCAGTTAACCACCTATATTTTTTAATTAAATGTGTTTGTATGAAATATTTAAATGTTAGACTACATTTTATGGCGAAAATGAAATCACAGCAAGTAACATCGATTAGAAATAAATACACCAAACTTATATTATTTAAAGGACAGTAAATATTATTGTTAAGTATATATATTTTCAAGTATGGTGTGGAAATAAGTAAGGCACTGTCAGGTAATGTATTGCCTTTCAAACAATAATTTTTACAGGTTTTACTTAATTTTAAAACATTTTTTTTAGATATGATTCATTTAATATGTTATAAATAGATTAAAAAGTTAGGTATAATGAAGCGTTGATATTTTATATAATAAAGAAATGTCCTCTTTGTGTTAAATTGTATATTTATTATGAACTGTTCACAAAATAATTCAATACCCGCAACCAGTCGCAACGATACGCCACTGCCGATTCATTTATGTCGCACATGGTAACAAAGCGGAGCACGGTGCTATCTGTCCTCTCTCTTTCCTTGTCTAAGGTTAGCTTAATATATTTTCCATAGATCACTGTATGTCAGTACGCTTTATTATCTACGTAAATGACATAAAACAGAGCTTTCACTCTTGTAAATCTTACTTTATTCTGACGAAAGGAAGATTTTCTCCTCCATAGGAAGTATTGGTGACTGTTTGCTGCTGCAGAACGATTTAGATGAGTAGAAGTCTTTTTAAACTTAGATAAATGTACATTCACGTCATTTTTAAGAAATTTTAGTATTTTCTCCTATGGTTACAATTTTATCGGAATCTTACTGAAATACAGCTGGTCGCCGTTCGATTCCTAAGAGCCACCTTTTTCTATCATTCCACTCTCTATGCTCATGGTTTCTGGCACTAATTATTTCAATTCCCCATAATGTCTCCGATCTTCTCTCGGGGTTGTCAGTCCTTTATCAATTTTGGCAATCGTTCTTCATCCATACGCTGTACAGTATATCTGGAACATATTATTAGTTTTTGTTATATATCCTACGTCTGAGTATTCCCTCTGGCCTTATTATTTTCTTTATTCTCATTCTGTCTTGCCTCGATATTCTAATAGTCTAAGAGAGCTTGTGACGCAATCAGTCACCATTAAAGAAGCAGAATGGCATTATGTATATATAGGGTGCGGCAAGATGGACCCTGTCATGGAATATTGTTATAATTTGGTTATTTCCTTGGCATCTGTCAAAAATGAAGTTTAATATTAAAGTAGAAAAATACAGAATTTTGTTATGGAGCGTTGTTCGCAATAACTTCACCTCAACTTGCTTTTAGTATAGCGTATTCCGATCGAAGAGCTCCACGCGGGGAAACAATTCAACATTTAGCAAATGCATTTTTACTAAATGGCACAGTAAGTGATGTAAAGGTTACTGGAAGACTTTGTTCTGGTCCTTTAAACGAATATATTGAGCTATTCGGGTTGATGTTCAGAAATGACCTACAAACTTCAACAAGAAGACGTGCGTTGCAATGAAGGTTGACTGAGCAGAATTTTGCACTTAGACTTGCATATATATCCATACAAAATTCAAACTGTGTTTAAACTACGGCTACTTGATATTCAAAGACGTTTCCAATCAAATCGTTACAAACTTAGTGGAAGCACAACTCAATTTTTAAAAAAATTTGAGAATGAGCGACGAAGCAAATTTTTGCCTTTCTGGTCGTGTTAACAAGCAAATTTTTTTGAGGAACAGAAAACACTAATCTTTTTCATAAGCCAGGGGCAATAAAGTTAATTTTAATGTAGAACGGTATCGAATAATGATTTGTGAATTTCTGCAACCACACTTGAAGGAACTTGAATTGACATATTGAGATATCGAGTGGCCATCTCATTCCCCTGATTTGACGGCACCAGATTCTTACTTGTGAGGATATTTGAAAAGTAAATTCTATTTTAATCGCCCACAGACGTTTAAAGATTGAAAGGCAAATATTCGTGAAGATATTGCGCAAATTTTAGGTATAGTATTGCGGAAAGTTATGGCAGACACTCAAAATAGAGTTGATCATTTTCTGGCTTGTCGTGGTGGCCATTTACTCTATGTAGTTTTCATAATTAATTTTCCATGTTTCAATAAATAGTCTTCATTAAACAATTTATTTTCTTTATTTTAGAAACAACTTGAGTGGGTATATTTTGCCGCATAATGATTAGTCTGACTGGTAATAACTAGTACTTACCTAGTTATTATACAGGGTGTCTGAAAATGACGATGAAAAGTTTTAAGGTATGATTTTGCATAAAAAATTATGAAAAAAAAGTTCATAGTAACGTAGGCCCACAAATGATTTCTTTTCGGAATACAGTTAAAAATAAAATAATAATTGAGTAAACTATGGATATTAAGGAACCTTACAAAAAAAAAAAATTTTAAAGTTTGCTTTGGTTGTTCAGCAATTCAGCCAGTCGCTTTATTCTCTATAACATATGTATAGTTACATAATATTTAACAAACACTTAAAAAGTCCATGTCCAAGCCGGGATTCGAACCCGTAATATCTAGATTGCCGGGCGAAATCGCTCCCACCCGACCACCGAGGTCGACAAAAAAATTTCAATTAACTTTAAAAGAACGAATAATAGTTAAAAACGTATACCATGGAATTCGGGAACGAAATCCCAAACTAACCACATTGGATGCTGCAGAAATATGTGTCACTTTAACTAAAATTTTGGTCGCGCACTGTGTTCAGAGTTTTGAAAGGTGTTAATTAAGAAAACGACGAAACAGAAAATAGTCGGGGAGCCCAGACAAGAGGACGGAAAAAGATAATCCTGAATGATGCTACAAAATACACCATTCGTTGCAGAATCCATTTCTTTCGTAAATGAAATATTCACAATAAAAAAAAAATGGCTTTATTAAAATTATTATTAAGAGTTTTCGAACAAATTTTAAAAAGAAATTAGGTTTAACGAAATCAAGAAAGCCAACTAATTAAAAAGGGTGTTTCGGAAAATGGGAAAACTTGTATTACACCGACAAAACATAGCTCAATGAAGGGCACATAATTGAGAAGGTATGGCAAGATCTAAATATTAAAAATTCAGGGCAGGCATTTATGGATGGATTTTCGCAAGAACTAAGAAATCCCAGTGGAAAAGGACCTATAGAATCAGGTTTTAAGAGTTAACGAAATAAATGTAATTAAATTTAATTTAAAGAATTGTATGAAAATTTCCGAATTTATTATTTTTTGAAATGCACACGCCACTGGAATTCATTTCGTTGACGTCGCACAACTCGGAGCTCTATATTTGCAAGTGATGAGTCACTAACAGAAAATTTGGACTTGAAGTATGGATCCTGATAATTAAAAAAAAAACACTGAGAACACCATCTTCAAGGGCCATTAGCTCCAAATGGAGGCCTTTGCTGACCTATGTTAATATGAACTTACTCTCATATTTTTTAATGTAGAATCATACCTTCAAATTTGTGATCGTCATTTTTAGACACCCTGTATATTTTAGAGTCAAATTAAGCTTCTGTGCAAATAAAGTCTACTACTAAAAGTTCTTAACATGTTTCTGCATTCAAATGTTTTTGTAAATTGACTTACTAGGATTTACGAATGGAAATTTAAATAAATAAATATAGTGTGCATGAAAATAGTATCCTAAAATAGTAAAAAAAATATTTGCAACACAAAATAGATAAATAGACAGGTACAGAACCAAATATTAGAAATATAAGAAAAATTTAAAATTTCAGTCACACTTTTTGATTATTGTGGAATAAACGGTTTATCACAACAGACAATTTTACGATTCACACTTTAATATTGATAAAAATGATGAAGTCTGTATTTCCAACCAACCCCTGCAAAAGATACAAGCGGAGTCCAATAGGGGACGAGCACTGCTAATAGCAGGATGTCATTTGCAACCAGAGTGTTAATAGTCCCCACGATTGCTTTATTAAGTGGAAAGCAGAGAGATAAGAATAATAATACAGACTCGGGAATAGATCATCAATTATACGCACCTTTTTGGGTATCGTATATCTCTTTTGTTCGTTAGCTGCAGCGATCACGACACTATCAGTGTGCTCATCCTATAATTAAATTAGTCCTGTGGTGTGGAACTGATATCGTAAAGTTTATATGCGTCTGTTATTAGTAGTAATGCTTGCATATTATTTGGCTGGTTATGTTTTTAGACATTGTCGATACTAATAAAGCTAATATGACTACGATACGTATTTTGTAAAATATCACTTACCTGATACGGCCGATTTCATATTATTTTATCTTTAATATGCGGTTTTCACCAGACTTATCAGTTTTTAGTCAATTTTTTATTTAATTTATTTAATATTTTTATTTATTTATTTTATTATGTATTACCTTGAATAAATTGAGGCCGCAACGGAAATAGAATATTAGGTGTATCTGAGCACATGCCCATGCTACATGATTGCGTTGCCAAATGAACTTAATTTCTAAAGAACAGGGTAAAAAATGCCGTAGAGCATTTAGGCATGTGTGACAAAATTAGCATAGAATTAGATCAGTGACAGTTTGACTGTCAAAGTGTACTCTACGTACGTCAGATCGATTAAAGCGAGAAAGTTGAACAAAATATAATAAAGAGCGTAAAGAAGGGCTGCAGACTGTAAAATCTGCAGGCTCTCCCCCCGGAGCGGCATGTCCCTCCAGATTTGGGGAATTCCAATAGTGGCGACGAGGATATGAATGCACAAGCCCCAGACCTAGACATTTTAGCCTGAAAGCAAGAATGAAAGAGAGAGCTCAAAAAATGGAGGCAAAATGAGCCCTAGCATTCGAGGAATTTAACAAGAAATTGGCAAAGAAACTAAAGGAAACCACAGCAAAATAGGAGTCGATAAACAAAGATCGTGACACGAAAATTCAAATAATAATAGGACGAAACTCCCAAATGCAGGAGATAATTAATAGGTATAAGGGTCAATCCTTCGTCACAAGCACAAAGGAAAGCCACAACACTGACATTATTACAGAAATTACACATACAAAAAAGAAAATTCATATAAAACCAGTTCCAAAACCACTTGATTTTGTGTACGACACGGTGTTTGACAATGGCAAAGACAACAATACCACCGACAACCAACTGACAAATACCGAAAAATCAAATAATCAAATAAAAGATATCGAAATGCCATCTGACTCGAATGATGGCAGTGACGGACAAATATTCAAGACAATAAATAGACAAAGGCAAAAGCGAATAGCGACAAAAACCGCAGATAATACAAATAAAAGAAAAAATGTACGGGAGGATTTCCCAGCGTTGTCAAAAGTCAACAACGACAACTTAAAGATACTTGAGGCTTTAAATCAGGTTAAAACAAAGCCGATTTATGGAGAAGTCCCAAAATAATCACCTAGCACTTCGAAAGTAAGTGAAAAGACCGACAAACAAAAAAGCAATAACTGCAGCACACGACCAGGTATAGAGAGTCAAAGTCACCACAATAGTAATTCATAAAAAAGAAATGTATTCGCGAATAGTTAGTCCTCTAAAAACAAAAAATATTGATACAGGGAACAAAGGGGGTAAAAATACACCCACTAACCCGGAACGATTATCGAAAAATACGAAATTTTCTGATATAGGAGAAATTAGACCAACACTCATTCCGTTTAGCAGATGAAAAAGAACTGCATGTAATAATTAGAGGCGTGCTTGAGTGTTAGTCGGAAGAGAAAATTAAATCAGACTTAGAAAATTAGGGCTTACCCCCTCCAAGGTTGTAAGATGGAAGGGGCAGATGGCACCTTTGCCCCTTGTGCTCGCTCTTTTGCTCAAAACAGAGAGGCGAGTCTATGATCTCAAATATTTAGACAGCATTAAAATAACAGTCGAGAACCAAAAACTAAAACCATCGATAACGCAGTGTCCCAGATGCCAGATGTTCGAGCATTCGCAACATAAATGTACGGCTGCATTGAAATGTTTACGATGTGCACAAAATCACCGAGTAAGCGAATGCCCGAACATACCTTGAAATGTGCAGAAGGTTCGATGGCGGTCGTCCAGGCCTGTAAGGCAAGACACTGCAAACTCTCACGATTTCCCTAAGCATCCAGAGATGATTAAAACACAAATTCAACAAAAGATAGCTGCAAAAACAACAGCACAAAATCAAAGACCAGCCTCCAATTTCACTTGGGGCACACAAGACAATAAAAAATTGCTTGATAACAGAAATAATAAAAATAACAACAACAACGAGCCAGCAATATCGCAGAAATCAATGCAGTCGCTATTGACGGAGTTTCAAGATCGAATGCAACGTAAGGTCCAAAATATGCTGACGACATTAAACAACGCGAGTCGTTAATGACGTTAAAACCAGAAATTGCATTTTTCAGCTTGGCTACAATAAACACAAATTGAATCAAAGGTAAAAAACTTGAGATTACTGACTTTGTTGAAAGATACGCCATTGATGTTTTGCATGTAGAAGAGACATGGTTGAAGAGTGAAAGGCTCACTTTCCCAAATTATAATGGTTTCCGCAGTGATGATCGCGAAGGCAGGACAAAGGGAGGAACCATGGTTCTTGCCAAGAAAAACATCATTGCCCAATCTGTGCCAGGTCAGGTGCACATATAGAGGGCACCTTCATTATTATTAAATTTAAAAATAAATGGATCAAACTGGGTTCTGTCTACACCAGTCCCATCGTCAGTTTTGACAAGAATTGTCTAGCAAAAATCTTTGTTGCTCAAGATACAATCATTATAGGGCGAGATCTCAATGCCAAACATAGGATTTGGAGCTGTCGATCGACAAATGCACGAGGTCTCTCCCTATATGATAATTCAATTAATTACAACTTTCAATCTTTTGCCGCCGGAGGGGCACACATCATCAAATAGGTGCTCTTCCGGAGATTCTTGACATCTTTGTATTAAAAACTACTGGACGGTGGTCACAGCCAGTATTTCTAAACGAACTGACGTCGGACCATATGCCAGTCATGGTTAAATACGGAGATCCTGGCTGAAAAGGGGCATGGCTTTATCTCTATCACTAAAACTAACTGGCAGCTCTTCAGGCGCAAGCTCGAAAATAAGAATAAATTGCTCCCAATCGTTGCTGAGGAGGACATTGGAGATATAAATATTGACGAAGACATGACTGGCGCGTCAAAAACAAAGGTGTGAAGGTTTTCGAAGCGATGCGACCTAGGTCCTGAGCTTTCTCAAGTAATCAAAAATAAAAACAAGACAATGCGTCAAGCGTACAGAACGGGCGACCCGCGAGTCAAGGCACTGCTGGTGATCCGACGACTCCCTATACAAAGAGAGTCGGATCTATGGGATAATAAAATAAAATATTTGAACATCGTTGACGGTTCTGTCTATAAGTTCATAGGTCCCTGACGAAGGGAGGCAAGAAACCTGTATCCTTTCTCAGGGACCCGATTGACGGGGGCAGAATTGTCACCGATCCAAATGAAAAAATCGAACTGTTTGTAGACAGTCTCTGTGAACAGTTTGACTTTTCGTCAAACGATCATGTTCGTGAATCGCGGGTCGCACGGTCTGTACCAATTTTTAAAAATTCACCGTTTACTGTTAATGAAGCAACAATAGTAACAGCTGAGGAAGTCCAGACGATTTTGCACAACATCAATGCAAAAACGGCTCCTGGATTCGACGGTATAAAGAATAAAGCACCAAAGAATCTGCCGGAAAAAGCAGTGTTAGACGTGGTAGACGTAGCCCAGGCAATTATCAAAAACTGGTAAATATCTTCAGTTTGCTGTCAACTAAAGGTCGATAAGTTTATTATCGTCCCTTGACAATATACTATGAGGATTAAATAGACACCTGTCAACAAGAGCAGTCGTTTTTGACGTTTCTAAGGCATTCGGTAAGGTATGGCACAATGGTCTTATACTTACGTTAATAAGGTTAGCTATGCCAAACGTTTTAATTTATACTATCATCTCATTCCTTGAGGACAGGTCTTACGTGGTATCGTTAGAAGATATGCTATCAGGAGTAATCCAAATAAAAGCGGGAGTGCCTCAAGGATCCCCGATAGCTGCAATTTTGTACAACATATACACTAGTGATATTTCAACGCACCCGCAAACAGAATTATATCTGTCTGCAGACGATACTACAATTACCGCCACCTCAGAGACGCCTGGATCGTAGTTTCAAAGCTTCAGCGCCATATAGCTCTCCTTCAGAGATGATTGGACTCTTGGAAGCTCCGTCTCAACGCGGATAAACCCCAGGCCATTTTCTTTTCAAAAGCCCGATTAAAGCTCCCAGAAACAATAGTAAAAGTTATGAATATTTCAATATCATGGTCTCCTCAAATCAAGTATCTGGCTATAATTTTTTATAAGAAAATGACATGGGAAAGCAATGCAACTGATAGAATGCGAAAGCGCATAATAAATAAAAATAGCGCAATTAGTCTGAGAACAAAAGTTACTCTTTATATAACAATAGTGAGACCTGTACTTACTTACGGTATACCAGCCTGGTGTACCGTAAGTAAGACAAATCATCTCAAGATACAAAGAGCGTAGAATAAAGCACTAAACATTATAACATACACGCCAAGATATTTTTAAACAGACTTTTACATTTAGACTTAAGAACGGAAACAATAAAATAATTATTTAATAAAATAATAACCCAATGCACTAAGCGCGCCGAAAACTCGATATACATTCTAATTACCGAGTCACACATAAGATCGACAGATAGAAACAAATACAAATACCCGAAAGATTGGCTCCTACCCTGAGAGCGACCGGTCTAGTAAAGATTCTATAACTTAAACAAATCTTCAAAACCTCGAAATAAAATATTTCTCTCATCAATCAAAATAAGTAAACAAAAAATCACAAAACTCCAACCATTGTAATCAAATAGATATCTCTAAGAAAACAAGAGTAAAGGATGGATCACTTTGATCCAACTCAATGACTACCCCTTAAAATGAAGTGAAGTGAAACATAGAATTAGTTGTCTTAATGCCGTTGGATTTTTTCGTTTACCACTTTACAATAAATTTTAAAAGTAGATTAAGGTATGCCACGCCCTCATGTTTTCTTGCGGGCCGCTGACGTCACTAAGCCTTCTTTGTTTCATGGAGGTATTTGTGTCACTTCAATCTTTATTAGTCCCCATATGTTTTTAATGGGACTAAGATCTGGTGAAGCTACTGGCCATGGAATTGTTGCTAATTGGTGTTCTTGCATCCAAGCTTAAGTATAGGCAGAAGTATGTCATGTTGCATTATCCTGCTGAAAACGCCGCCCGTCTTTTACCATTTAGAATGTCACGATACTTTGCACTATTAACGGTGCCATCAACTATACAAAGAGGGGTAGCACCACGCTGAGATATTGCTCTTCAAACCAAATTATTTTTTTGGGAAATTTGAACGGTAAGATTTTCTCTTGACAGGACAAAGCTGAAGAGAATCTTTGTCAGATATTAAAATATTACTAAAATTATCTGGTCGAAAACGTCGACAAAAATTCATTCTTCGTTGCCTTTGTAGACATGTCATTGCAGGGATTTTTGTTGGTTTCCTTGATATATAGCCTTGTCTTTTCAGTAACATGCGGACAGTTTCAGGACACACTTTTATTCTTCGTTGATTTCCAAATCTATTAGCCAATTTTCGAAACCCTAGGAGCGGATTTTGCCGTCGTAAGGTCACTGAAGCGTTTAAATTGTTTCCGCAAATATTTGGCGGTCTTCCCGAAAATAGTCTATGCCTCATATCTACGCCATTTTTCATCCTCGTAATTGTCTCACTGTAGCAATTTTAAAATTGCCACTATTGACTTTGTGGGGAATGTTAGACTTACCTTGATTCTTACAGTCATATTTCCACAAAGTACATTTTATATAGTTATTTTGTTCAAAATTTGCTTATTAACTTGTGTCTCTGTTATCTTTTTTCTTTTGGGTTAGGTTAAGTTGGCAACACTTTATGTCAGCTGATATTTTTTTAGAGAAGGGGTATCTCGGGATTCTTGAGGCCTTTTTTAAATACCTTTGAAGGGAAGGTCGAGCCACGCCGTTAGGACATTTATTTTAAAAATGACCACCAGCTCTCACACCCCTTTTAGAGAGGTTTTGTTGGTGGTTTGCTAGTTGATGCGTTTAGGCCGATTTTGCCGATTTTGCTGCCTTTCGGCATTTATGTAGGTTAACCACAACCACATGGGATTTTAAGGCCAACGAGCTACTATATGGGTGCTGCTAAAGCTTTTTAAGGGGTCAAATTCCACCTGACCTACCAGGAGTAGCCTGGGAGAAACCCCTTGAGACCATCCTGAAGTTTGAAATAGTAGACTGATATAAAATTGTCTGGATGTAATTTTTTTATTTAATTAATTTGTATCGTTCAACAGTTATATCTAACATTTCAGTTTTATAATTTCATTTCACATTTTTTTACAATCAATTTAAATTAGTCATCGTTCTTATGTAAGGCTATCTCGGCGAAAGGTAACAACACTTTTATAACCGTACATACTTAAAAGATCTAAAAGGTTCTAGAATCTTCGCATAGGTTATACCCCATTTTACTTAAATCCTTGCGCCCGGAAAGGCTTTAATCATTCACAATAAATAAGTCATCATAATATAAAATATTCTTTTACTTGTAACACAAGCTGTCTAAACCCCCTTTTCCTTTCATTTCGTCTTTAATAAAATCTTTATTGTTTGTTGGGAAAATTCTAGTTTTATTTATTGTATAGATTTTCAATTGTACTGACATTCGGTATATTTATCCTAGTTTGGACTTCTATCAAACCAGGTGGCGCCCAAGGCGAGCCAACGACGAAGGAAAGGTGTAAGTATATAACGGACCACGACCTAGTGCATCCACAATAAGAGCTACCGTGCGCATTGAGTGGCAACATGTCCCCACAACAAAAGGTTGCCACTGTCACATCATATACTGCGATTTTTCCGAGTTCAGTCCATTTCACTAATATCGTAACGTTTTAAATACCATTCCTATATTCAAAAATTCTACCTCTTTTCTTTTTTCTTCTTGCGACATTATTTCACAAATCTTAAGCCTGTTTAAGATCAACAATATTTGACAGTTGGTGTTACTATCGGCACAACCAACTTGATGTATTGCTTTTGTCTTAGAATGTTACAAAAAAGAAATATATTAAAATGAGGGAAAACATACCATTCCGGATATTTTCTAGACTGACTATATTTGTAATAAAAAAAGGTATATATTAATTTATTAAAAATATCTTGGCAGTAAAGTATCACTCGACTCTTTTTCCCACTTAAGATTTTTAAAACAGTTGTTCCAGGGGATTTCCTCCTAATCAGTATCATATTTAATGTGTTTCGCCGATTTTCTCCCACAAGCCTGTAGACATAGATAAGGGTGGTGGTAACTTTTCAAATGAACATATGGTATACGAAAAAAAGATAATATAAACGTTGACCCAAAAATACTACCTTTCCAAGATATAGGTGTAAAAAAAGTGATATGATTTTTTCTTTTAATACCCAAAAAGCGATTTAAAAATATTACATTGACCTTTGGTGTAAACTACACTGCACTGGCTTTACGTACTTTTCTTGATTTAAAAAGTTTTGACCAATTCACGAGTAGCGTGCGTGACAGCAAGCAATATAATTAATTATACTGATGAAGGAAATAGTACCTACGCAACTATAGTCTGTCGCACGAGGCTAGCACTACGACGTATGAAGAGAAAGGGGAAATAAAAGTCATAAACATGGAGTTCTAAGCCGCGTGTCATAGACGTTCGTACAACTTTTCTGATTATGATATTTTAATTATAAATTTAGAAAATGTAGAATTATCTGAAAATAAAATAAACTAAACGCAACAGCTTACTTGAGATGTTTCTAAATTTATAAACATGAGAAGAATTACAACCCGTTACGCGTGTACACATTTATCTTAAAAAGCGCATTTACAATGCTACGCTAATGACAAACAATCAGCACACGCCTGACGCTTCTAAGATGCGCATCACACCAAATATTTATAGTTATGTGAAACCTGAGTTAAATTAATTACTATTTCTGGTCCACTGCCTTAAGCTCGTCGCATTAACCTGTTGCCAGATGTGGATAATTGGATTAAATCATAATTTAATAAGATATTTTACGACAGAAATTATAATTATTTATTTTATAATAGATTGATCTGATGAGAATCTAAATTATTTTGTAATATACCTATATTTTGTTGCTCTAATATAGTCTAACAATAATTATACAGTGAGAACGTAAAGGTAATAGAAAAGGGTCCCAAAATTCTATTTCCAACAATGCCGGCTCGAACATTAACTTTTTGAGGATATTGGGTGTGACATTCCATAACCCAGCGTGGATTTTCTGTAGCTCAATACCGACAGTTTTGTTTGTTCCACTTTCATTCAAACAAAACGTTGCCTCATCCGAAAATACAATTCGTTTCGAAAACTGTGGATGATTATTGCACATATTCATTAGTAGGTATCTCGCAAAATTGGACTTCTCTCTAAATCATCATCATTGAGTTCATGAACCAATTGAACCTTGTAAGGATGGAGTTTCTTTTTGTCTAAATACTTTAAGAGGGATGTCTTGCAGATATGATTTTCCAAAGCAATAGTAGGCACTACTCGCCTTATAGTGGTGTTCTTGAACCGACAATAATACATTTAATTGTGTATCTTCTAATACCGCAGATCGACCTTTCGTATAGTTGTTTCTAACGTGACCTAACTCTCTATATTTTTTTTCTATTTTACTCACTGTAGATCGAGATATCGGTTATCTGCGAGCATACTTGTTATCGAAGAGTTTTCAAACTTCCATTTCTACGTGCACTCTATCTTCATAACCAATCATTATTAATATTTCTCTTCGCTCTCTTTCACTTAAGCGTACCATTTTTTAAAATTACAAGATTATCTGTAGTAATATATTAAGGGATAGGGAAATTATCGAAAATCATTCCGAAGATTTTTTGCCGTGGAAATCGCTCGAGGGCTTGCCCGAGAGCGATTTCCTAATGGCAAAAAATCTGAGAATGATTTTCTGATTATTTCCCAATCCCGAAATGTATTTTGAAGATTATTTACCAAATAAAAAACTAACGATTTCTGACGGGTGAGATTTTCGCTTTTGACAAGGGTGATTTTCACCGGAGAGCGGGAGATTATCGCTGGATTTCTGACGGGTGAGATTTTCCCTTTTGACAAGGGTGATTTTCACCGGAGAGCGGGAGATTATCGCAGAATAATCAGGTGAAAATCAACTCGCTTTTATAATGGATGAGGTAAATAATCAAAATAACTTCTGGAAGTCACTTTGCCTTGAAGCAAAACTACTCAAATCAGGGGACAACCGTCACTGTCAGTGTGACAACCTAACAACCAACGGCTTTGTAAACAACAGTGTTCATGATTTAAATAATAATAAAGCTGGATTTATAAACTCGAAAAGTTGGCGAGGTTGAGGTTCAGTTCGTGTTGGAAATAGGTGTTCAATTTAAACTAAAGGGAACACTCAGTTCCATTTTATGTTGGGAGCAAAGCTCGAAAACGGCCAATAGTCGATATTTTTGCTCAATCTTAGGATTGGCTATTTTATAGCGACTAAAGTCCGAAGTTTTATTCAATTTCGGGCTTTGGCCTTCTTCAAACAGCCAAACCTGGAATTGTGCAATTACAAAACGACCAATACTTAAAATAACGGTAATTTTGGTTCGTTACTCGACAAGCATAAACAGATATAATTTGGCGCGAGCGTAATGTGGGCGGACCAGTGTATTATTTAGTGTGGTGTGTGGTGTCAGTCTAAGCCTTGCATTGAGGGAGTTTACACGTATTGTCTGTCTCGTTAAGAATGTCTGCTGTTAGTGAACATGAATTTAGGTTGAAGTTGGATGCTTATATCCAGAAAAGTGAATCAGATAATACATTCCTGTTTACTCAATATAAATATAAGGAATTAATAGCCGATGTAAAAGCTTCGCTATTTAAAAGAAGAGAGAGCAAGCCGCTCACATCATTGGATTATCGACGCATAAAGAGGTATGACATTTTATCCATTGGTGATGTAGAAAACCCTATAAAAAAGCGATCTACAAATGACGATGAAATAAAATATTTTTGCCATACCTGGTGTTGCATCGTCGAGCGGGACATAGGAAATCCCATGTAATTTTAAATGGGGTCAATTATTGGCTTCCCTAATTATTTTAGAGAAAAATTCTATTTAGGTTTATTAAAGAGCACTAAAACCCACATTTAAAAGAATAACTTTAGACATTTTTGATGATCCCGTTTACGGGTTATCGCCGATTTCTTTTTAACTATTTCTCCTTTTTATGGCCCCGTATTTGCGGGCACCAGTCAAGGTAAAAGATGACTGTCAAATAAAGTTGTCATTTTGAAATGTGTGCTTTATTGTTATAAAAACTCGTACATCGAAAATATTAAAGGTGTATTTATGAGTACAAATTATTCTCAATAAAACTAAAATAAAGTATCCAATTACAAGGTTAATTATGACATTGTACATGTTTCAATATTTTATTAATTAATAGGTAGGTACTATTAAATTGTTAGAACTTTAGGATTTAAGAAGATGTTCAAATATTCCTCCATTGACTGCTAGACAATAACCGAGGCGATCATAAAATTCTCTTCTTACATTCGCTAGTTGGTAAACTGAAATTCTATTGCATTCGGCAGAAATAGCATTTTTTAACTCGTCTAGATTTGGGTATTTTTATCTTTGTATATCCTGTTTTTTAAATGGCCCCAGAGAAAGAAATCATTTGGCGATAAATCAGGAGACCTGGCTAGCCAATTTACTGTATGATTTAAGCCAATAACATTTCCATTAAAAGCACGGTTTAAATATTCCCGGACAGCCAGGGTACTATGTGCCGGGCAGCCATCCATTTGGTACCAAACTTCCTGATTTTCCCTGGCGGCATCATGTAAAGTAGGTAAAATATGATCTTCAAGTAGTTCCAAAAAATATTCTGCATTTAAATTTCGTGTAAGAAATAATGGCCCGATAATATTTTCTCCGAAAATCCCAGCCCATACATTAACTTTTTGTGGATATTGCGTCCTTGTTTCCACAAACCTGTGTTGGTTTTCTTTGCTCCAATATCGATAATTTTGAACATTGGGTTCATTGTTTAAAGTAAATGTGCATTCGTCAGTGAAACAAATGTTTTTTAAAAATTCCCTATCCATGTTTGCTCTTTCCATCATACCAAAACAAAACTCCTGTCGTCGTATTTCGTCCCTATCTCTTAGCTCTTGGTGCGTTTCATATTTGTATGAATAATATTTATGTCGTTTCAAAGCTCGTAACGCTGTGGTGTGATCTAATCCTATGTCATCCTCAAGTTTCCTTGTGCTGATCTTCCCATCATTTTCTTCCACGCACAATAAAACTTGCAAGTCCCTATCATTTCTTGCCTCTCTTCTTTGTTCCTGCCTTTCTTCACATCTGCAGTTATTTATTACAGTGCCTTTTGTCTCAAATTTCTTGATAGTCCTTTCGACTGTAGATTTTGCAGGTATCGGTCTATTCGGATACAGAGCAGCAAACATGTCTGACACATTTTGATAACTATTTCCTTGATAATACCATTTAATCATCAATATTTTTTCTTCAGAAGTGTAATTCATGGCTAATATTTTCGATGTACGAGTTTTTATAACAATAAAGCACACATTTCAAAATGACAACTTTATTTGACAGTCATCTTTTACCTTGACTGGTGCCCGCAAATACGGGGCCATAAAAAGGAGAAATAGTTAAAAAGAAATCTAAATAGAATTTTTCTCTAAAATAATTAGGGAAGCCAATAATTGACCCCATTTAAAATTACATGGGATTCCCTATGTCCCGCTCGACGATGCAACACCCGGTATAGATGAGCTGTATGAAATTATTCACAAAGCTCACATAGATACTGGACACAAAAGAACACGGTGCATGGACAAAGAACTTAAAAAAAAGTACTGCAATATCACGCGTGATGTGATTGATATTTATTTACGGTTATGTGGACAATGTCAGTTAAAAAAAAGAATAAAGGGAAGGGACTAGTGGTAAGGCCAATTTTAAGCAACCACATGAACTCAATAGGGCAGGTGGATCTGATTGACATGCAAACAGAACCGGACAAAGATTATAAATTTATTTTAAATTATCAGGACCACTTAACAAAATTTGTTTGTTTGAAGCCTTTGAAATCCAAAAGAGCTGCAGAGGTAGCTTATAATCTGTTAGATATTTTCTGTATAATAGGCGCTCCCAACATTTTCCAGAGTGACAATGGAAGAGAATTTACAGCAGCTGTCATAAATGAACTTGCTGATATGTTCCAGGCTAAAATAGTTCATGGCAAACCAAGGCATTCTCAAAGCCAGGGAAGTGTAGAAAGGGCAAATCAGGATGTTAGGGATATTTTGGTTTCTTGGATGGCAGATAATAAAAGTACAAATTGGGCTGACCGGGCTTCGATTCGTTCAGTTGAAAAAAAATAGATCTTTCCATAGAGATAAAAACAGAAGTCCATATGAAGCGATGTTTGGGGTTCCTGTACGAAATGGCCTATCGGATTCAGATATTCCTTTCGAGGTTCTTTAAACTATTAGCACAGAGGAAGAGTTGGAAAATGTATTGAATGATAATACTAATGTAGATGCCGCCAGCGACTCGGATATAGAAGAAAATCATGTGGTTTTACATGAAAGCTCAAACAATCAAATTAAACAACAAAAGTAAGTGATATTTTAACTTTGTTTTATTTAAATAGGAATAATCCAAAGTACAGTATTGCCCGAAAAAAACAGTACTGAACTTGTAATCGTATTATATATTTAAAAAATACATATTATTGACACTTTATTATATGTTCTAAGTGTGCACCTCCTCGTTCAAGACAGACTTCATAACGATGTTCTAAGTTTCTGGTCATGTTATTGAATAAGGGTTGTCTCAGAGCTGCGAAGAAGACTCTAACGGCATCCTTTAATTCATCGATGGTTTGTGGTGCCCGTTTGAAAACGGCATTTTTAGCCAATGCACCCAGCTCCTTCAGGATTCTTTGAAAGGAAGTTCTTTTTAAATCAAGTTGTAACGCTGTCCTTGCCTGGCTGGCTTTCGGATTTTGTAAGATTTGCTCAAAAACACGTTCATGGTTATTGTTGTTGTTAACTGTCCTGGGACGCCCCGAGTTTCCTTTTCGTTGGCACAATACACTACCCGTATTTCTGAACTTTTCAATAACCTTCAAAATTACAGCATTACTTGGAGAACGTTGTGTGAATTGATCAGACACGTATAGCAAACTTGCACCATTATGTCGGCCCATTCCGTATGAGCGAAAATAATGCTCTACCAGAAACACTTTCTCCTCTGTACTTAACACCATTTTTAACAATTAGGCCCTACTAATTACTTCTTTGAGGTTTACTTGACAGGTCTATACTAGCTAACTTGAGTGTGACAGCGCACGCATAAAAACACCGCCAACTTAGTTTCAGTACTGTTTATTTCGGGCATATCTGTATTTACTTATGTGAAAAATCCTTATGTGACTCATCCGCTTAAACTCTTATTACGACCCACCTCAATATTCACTTACACGGTTTTTTTTTACAGTGTGCCTGTACACTACACCTCAAAAAGCATGTGGGATTTGCATTCGTCAAGAAAAAATCACAGAAGCACGTGAAGCATCATGCAAATTCCAGAAATGGCAAGCCGATGAAATGCTGCAGAGGTCTAACAAAAAATTTCCTCCTATTAGTAGTGGGCAAAACGTTTTGGTAAAAATTCCAGATGTAGATAGAGGGCGTGCCGCACCTAGAAACGTAATGGCCGTTATTATGGAACGGAAAGAAGAAAGTGACCTCTATCAGCTTGGGACAGCTTCAGGAGTTGTTGAAAAATTGTACGCGAGGAACGAATTCCAAGTAGCTGATCATAAGTTTATGGAATTGGAGGATGTTCCAGAAAAAACAATAACATTAAGAACCGCTGCTGCTGTAGAATCTCAGTCAAAGCAAGGTTTTGTGAGATGTGGTTGTAGAAAGAACTGCGTAAACAAGAGCTGCAATTATTTAAAAAAAGAAGTGAAACGCAACTCAAAATGCCACTCATCGTCAAGTTGCAGAAATAAATAATTATCAATATATCTTTTTTTTCCATTAAATGCCTCATTTGGGAGCATGGTATTAAACTGTTTTGACGTATATTATGCTTTTTATTTTATTTTATGTTTTCTGTCTATTTTATTGTAATAACTAATAATCTTATTTTGTTTGTATTATAATATTTTATTATATCATTATTATTATTATATTAACCCACCTCAGTTATATTTGTATTATGTATTCGTTCGTAAACAAAAATGCAATTTTTGCAATTTTTTTAAAAAAAGTAGTAAAATACAGCTCAAAATGTCACTCATCGTCAAGTTGTCTAAAATTATCTTGACATATATTATGCTGTTTATTTCATATTAGGTTTTCTACTTATTTTATTTATAACAGTAATCAGTAGTCTTACTTTGTTTGTTTTATAGTATTTTATACTTATATTAATATTGTTATACCTATTAAACCATTGCAGTTATTAATGTATTATGTGTTCCTTCCTAAATAAAAATTATTTTATACCTTATTGTTTTACTAATTCATGTTAAAATTCTTAGAATTAAATTATGCTTTATCAAAAGTTAATTCGAACAAAATGACACAAATACATAGCTTAACCATTTAATGATTGATTTCCAATAAACTAACTACAAATAAACTAACTACAAATTTAAATAACACATTGTTCCAACTTACTTTTTTAAAATTGTATAGTGTGGCTGTATAGCTTTGGTCGTTTCGCAATTGCACAATTCCAGGTTTGGCTGTTTGGAGATGGCCAAAGCCCAAAATTGAATAAAACTTCGGACTTTAGTCGCTATAAAATAGCCAATCCTAAGATTGAGCAAAAATATCGACCATTGGCCGTTTTCGAGCTTTGCTCCCAACATATGTACTCGTTCATGTTGTTCATGTAAAGCTCATGTAAGGTTCGAAAACTTCCCGGGTAGTTCGAGATAACCAATTTTTATGCTCGGAGTTCGGAATATCTAACCTCACAAACTTGATCATAACTTCAACCTCACCAACTTTTCGAGTTTATAAATCCAGCTTAAAAGATCATGTATTGTGTTAAAATCCGAATATCGGTTTTCTCGCAAACGGCCGAGTTTAAGTATATGACATATTTCATGAAATATGTTTAGAATTGAATGTTTTTGGGACAACCTGTATGAATGAATAAATTAAGCTTAAAAAAATGCACAAAAAAAATTAACGGATCCGAGCATTTTTTCGAAAGAAAAACACATGCCTTTTAATTGAATTTGTTCCAACCTTACGTTCTCACTGTACATAGGAAGACCTAGAATAATATAAATAAATATTTAGATCTTCTTCATTAAAATGTGTGCTAGTCATATCGGCATTATTGTACTTTTTTATATTCACATTCTTTTCACAGGGCAAGCCTCGTGTTTCGGACTAAATTTTGCTTACAATGAAGAAGTATTTTAATTTTTATATTAATACGGTTTGTTCTACCATAGAAACTCTGAAGATTTTTTGTTTAAGCAACGAATGGTAAGTAGGAACAATAAATATTTGGAAAAGAAACCCTGCCGCTATTTCTTTTGCCAAAATAATGTAATTTTTGCTGTTCGCACGTCTTTGGTGGGATGGTTAAAACTCGTTGAATCGTTATCGAGTTATAGAAAGACCTTAGGTTCGCAATTTGAAATTGTTTGAAATTATACAGGGTGTCCCAAATATTCTTAATTTATCAAACATACTTTTTTTTAAATGAAACACCCTGTATATAATACCACTTTTGTATTTCTGGATAAATTCTAAGAAAGTTTTGTGTTACATACCATATGCCCAAATTAAATTTTTTTTTAGATAAATTAATAAATGTTCAAAAAGGATATGGAATATAACCTTTTAATGTACATCTCCGATTTTACAACATGGCTAAAAACATTTCCCTTGTGAAAAACCCAAATTTCATGTATAACTGTCGGTCTGCACTAACTACCGACTGGTCACAGCCCCCTAAAGGGGGCTGTGGACTGGTGCATGTTTTTTAATTGCCCTTGCCATTAAAAAATCGTTATAACTCATTAATTTTAGAGATGTACAAAATATTTTTAGAGTTACTGATAAAGAAATCCTTAAATGTCATAACATTTAGGATGTTTCATTAAAAAATAAAATATGTTTGATATTTCCTAACTATTTGGGGCACCCTGTGTAATTTTAAATTACTTTAAATTGTAGAACTAGTACCTCCATATAACACCGTTTTTGAAAAATATTAAAATCCTGTTTAGTTTAAATGTTATGGAATCTTGCGTTGAGAGTGGGGGATACTGGGAGATATTTCCTTATATTTATTTACAGATCAAGTCGTTAAAATATTTCTCTATTCTCTCGACACACCTTGTATATCAACTTTGTAAAAAATATATGAAATAGAAAACACATTCAAAAATACTTCCCAAGACCAGACAATGAAATAGGTAAAAATCCAAAGTTTTTTTTTACATGTATTGTACAACGCATTGTATATAAAAATATTAAATGAGAAAAACATAAAATTCCACACTTAGAGATTAAACTGAAAATAGTAACATAAAAGCTTTATTCTTAATATCGGTGTAAGTACGCCAACTAAGCTGAACTTAATCTCCTTTTGAGATATTATAAAAAAATTTTATTTCCATTTTCTCGTCAACAAATTAAGAGCAATAAATTCAATTTGGTAGAGGCGTTAGTAGACATGCTAACAGCGTCATTTCCTTAACAGTTTTGCCAATGAGAACAGAAAGTACCTTTTAAAAAAGAAATGGATGTAATACCAAGTCCTAAATTACCGTCAGACTTAGAAACCCAGTTCTGTTATTAGACTTTTAAAACGGTTATTACATCTGGCATTCGAGAAAATGCGCATCACACAATAAATATTAGGAAACCATAACCATTACACGTGAGTAATTTATTTTCATTTTAACAATGATTTCCTGTTTCTACGCCAAATGCTTTTACTTTTAAAATTACAAGCAATTTAAGAAACCATTTTGATATCTAACTAAATAATAGCTATTCATGAAACTGGCGCGTAAAATGCTTGTTCGAAGAATAATGTCAGCATTATTGACGGCAAAAGAAATGTATAAATTAGGTATATCGTTTTCGGATTAAGCCCATCGGCTTTATTTTGCCCCTTGTCGATGCCCATGTCATTTTTAATTTGTTATTATTTTTGATATTGAGGTGTTTAATTTTATTTTCCCACAGAAAAGGAAGGTGAACGGTTCTCGTCTTTGAGAAAACACAAAACTGCAATAATTAAAGCTTGACACATTTATCTGCAACTACCGAGAGAATAAGGACAAAAAACGTTTAGCGGTGTGTATCAGTGAAGTAGTGATACAAAGGGCAAAAGATATTCAGTTTTGTTAAATTCGTCTGTCACAAAACTTTAATTCATGCGTCTTTGATATTAATACAGCCAAAGCTAAAAAATCATTATCACTGAAATAATCATGAAGCTGTTTTTTTTTCACGCTGAAATATAATTTCCTATTTTCTTTGCATTTAAAATATATCGGTGTAGCACGCCAATGACTGCGCTATGTTTTAAAAGATTGTGCTTTCCCTTACCGCTACACAGTCGTGTGTACACCTATATATCGCGAGATATGATCTCTCAGCGATTGAAGGATAGCGGCCCAGGTTAACGCGTAATAGTATGTATTTCGTTTCTTCTTATAATCAATTTCTTGTCGATAGCAATCTTGATAGGTTTTGATTTTGAATTTTGTATTTGATTTTCTTCTCATCTTCTTCTGTTTTGGTCCTATAGGTGCTTTTCGGAATTTGTGTTTCGAGTTTAATAATGAGTGTATATGTGTGTCTAAAATAAGCCGATTCGTGGATAAACTTGCTCGCGTATGGTATTTTGTAATAATTTTGTCATAAAAAGTATTTAATTTGTCCATTGGTAAGTCCATGTGCAGTATGTCTGACGGTACATGTCTCTGAGCGTCCGTTATTATGCGTAGAACTCTATTTTATAATATTTGTGATTTTGTCAGTCTCGTTTTGTTTACTGTGCACCACGTAGGTACACCGTATATAAGGACAGGTCTTATTATTGTCTTGTAGATCAACGTTTTCGTCTTAACGCTTACTTTGCTTCTTTTGTTCAATAATGAATAGACTGCACTTAATTTGTCTTGAGCTCTTGTCAGTCTCTCTCACGTTGTAGTTGCACAATAATTTCCGGCCAAAAGTCAGGCCAAGATACTTAATCTTATTCCTCCAATTAATTTGTGCATTACCCACTCCTACTCTTGTTTGGGGTAGTTTTGTGATAGCTTTCCAGAAGTAAATTGCTTGGGTCTTACCATCATTAAGATAAAGTTTGCAAGAGTCCAACCATCTCTAAAGGAGACTGATATGGCGTTGCAAACAAAGGACTACAACCCAGGGCAACTTCGAGGTTGCAGTAATGGTATCATCAGCTATCAAATACAATTGGGTGCACGGATCCCGCGTGATATCACTAGTATAAATATTGTATTAGTAGAGAGGCTAGTGGCGATCTTGCGGTACTTCCGCCTTAATGTTTCTGACGCTTGAAATTGTATTTTCTGGTGATACCGCGAATGTCCTGTCCTTGAGGTATGAAATCAAAACTTTTATCAAATAATTGGGCATACCCAACCTTATCAACTTTAATATAAGACCATTATACCAAACTTTATCGAACGCTTTAGAATGGTCAAAAAAGACTGCTCCCTTTGATTTGTGTAATGATGCACTTCTTTAAAATAATTAGGATTCAATAATCAAAAATTCGAAATTAAGTTTTTTACCTTTAGTATTGTTAATGTTTATTGTGTCAATTTTGAAGTATTCAACCTCAAACGGCACCGCCATTGCTTTTTGACAAGTTGGAAGCTACCTATATCATTGTCAGCACTTAATTTTGCATTACTGGTGTCAATATATTGTTACTTTTAGCTTTAATAAAATTATTTTTATATCAGAATAGCCAAAGAATAAAAATCACAAAATTATCTTATATAATGTTCTAAAAATCCTCCACCAATTGTCCTGCAAGAGATCAATCGATTCAAAAATTCCTGTTGTACTCTGTATATCGCACTTGGGGAGATATTTACGGTATATACTTATTCGTTCATCAAGTGGTAATATTTCGAAACCGAAGATACACAGAGGAAAAACTTTTTCTTGTGTAAATTAAAACAATGGGTGGTCGGTTGAGAGCAATTTCGCCGGCAATCTAGAGCTCCTGGGTTCGAATCCCGACTTGGACATGGACGTTTTTAAGTGTTTGTTCAATACCATGTAACTAGATATTATATTATACACAATAAATCGACCGGCTGCCAAAGCCAACTTAAAAATAAATAAAAATATAAGAAACGATTAATTTATTTTTTTGTTAATTGTGACAATACAGTTTCATCAAGTGGAATATATTGCAGGTAAGATATTTTCCGAAAAGAAATTAGTTGATTTAATAAAATTATTTAATTGCCGCATATTTTCTTAACCAAATTTTATTGTGTCAATTGAATTTTGGTAATTTAATTTTGTCCGGATTTTCTGTTATTACGACTTTACTATAAGAATAGAATACTAGTTTCTTTAAACATAAGACGCAAAAATAATATTTTTGTGTACAAAGTCAGCTATGTATACACTGGAGATCCTGATTTATGTAAAGGCAGACAAAATAAAAATTGATTTATTCCTGAGCACAACTTAACTCTGTTTATGAAAAGTCATTATTTTCATGGACACAAGGTTATTTAATAAGTTACCATTCTATATTAGGAACATAAATTTACCGCTGTTTAAGAAGCATATATCTAAGGTATTAATTGAAAGTATTCCTTATAGCATACAAGATTAGTTTCAGTTGGAAAATTTAGATACTATATGAATTAAATTTTAAAGGTAAAATATTTAAACGCTACATTGTTTGTTAGGTATTTTTTTATATGTGATAGCTTTGCTTAGTAATCGACAATTTGTATCGGGAAGCAACCAACCGACATTTTTCCTGCACTTTGGCCGATGAAATAAAAGCTTTTTTTTATAATTTTTTATTTCTATCTATATGGATAATTTACTTGAATGCTATATAATTTTTTGTCTTTTCATGCCAATCAAATAAATTGTTATCTAAGAATCTGCCAAGTATCAAAATATCTTGCCAAATTTAATTTTGTCGTCTACTCCTGCCACATTTCTTACGCCTGAAAACCCTCAACAAATGACAAAAATACAAAAAGTGAACGAGCGTTTCCTAAACACGGAAACGCAGAAAAAGAATCTGTTTAAGAAATATTTTCTTAGTCTCGAATCGCTATAACTGGTCGTGACAAGTACATTATTCTTTTTTATCGAATCACTGAGCGTAATTTCCAGCCGATAAGGCCAACCTTCCTTCCGAGTAAAAGAATTTTTGCGGTCACCAAATAATGTTAAAGTCAGAGAGGGTATTTATTGACGAAAGCAGTGTGTCCATTGATTCTTTACTTGAGGTGACATGTGTGGTGACCCTTATTGGAAATCTGTTTTTATAATAATGACTTAAGCAGTGATTCCTTGCTTGGGTATAGATTGTAGAAAAATGGTCTTAAATAAGAGCGTTATAGTATTATAAGAAGCTATAACCAATGAATAAGCCACATAATTTTCCGCTCTCACAATTTACAGCGGAACCGTGATAATAAGTGTCAAACACAAATTTTCAGTTCGGTATTTTTAACAAAGTACTGATATATCTTAATGGATGCGATGGAAGCACTGCTTCTTCTACTGCTTTCATAAGAAAACAAATTCATAATAAAATTAGACCTAAATAAATGGTGTAAACATGCCCACATTTTGTTTTAACAACTAAAGGCTGCTTACACACGAAGCCTTACCTTACCATAAAAAACAAATTCATAATAAAATTAGACCTAAATAAATGGTGTAAACATGCCCACATTTTGTTTTAACAACTAAAGGCTGCTTTCACACGAAGCCTTACCTTACCATAAGTAGCGCGCGGTAAATTGTGGCAATAATTTTAATATAAATATACTTAAAGTATAATTATAATAATAATAATTTTTCACACAAAACGATAGTCTACTATTGGCGCTAATTCTTAATCGAAGGAGAAACTTAAACAAAAGGAGGCTCGATGCAAAAACGGGTGTTTGTGGTTTCATCCTTTGTAACCAGGAAGGCACGTATAGATAGTGCCTTTTATGTGCTTTTAGAATACGTACTCTTCTACTTCCACTTTTTCCTCTTTCTGCATGTTTTCAAAATCTTCTAATAAAGACTAGTAAACCTCCGTCTATGCTTTGTTATTATATCTCTATCTTTGTACTCATCTTTTGTTTTGTCCCATTTGCACGGTCTTGCTTCGAATAATTGAATAAGGCTAAGGCCAAATTGTATAGGTTGGGATTATCTCAAAAGTAGAGGTTGCTCCAGGAGTTGACAGTAAAATACATTGTATAATCAGAGGTTACCTCCGACCCTAGGATTAACCCTCAACTCGAGGATTGGGTATCAGTTAATTCGTAATCTTGGGATAGAAATAGCTTGTTTTTAACATGTTTCTTTGAGAACATATGCCATTTTTACCTATTGAACATCGACTACTGCGTAATAATATATAGTAACCCTATATCGATGTTTTCGATGTTGTAAATTATCTTCTTCTAGATGACAAAGAAGATTTGGAGATTATTAACGCAGTTGAGAATGTGCAAAGACGTCGAGTTTTTTAGGCCTTGTATTGAGAGTATAGACTATTGGATAGATCCAGAAACATTGCAAGGTTTAGAATATCAAAAGCTTCTGTAGAAATGCTAATTCAAGTGATTGGCCAACGCCCGCAAAGAAAAACGTAGTACCAAATCACCAAAGACTTTAGTGTCACAAATCAAAAAATAGTACATAAGAAAATAATTGTAAATTTAAGTTAGTTTTAAATGACATGGACAATATGAACATGACAAATAAAATGTGCAATTTTATGGATTAACCCCATCCTATAAAACTGCAACAAAAGCCTACCTTAGACTAACTTTACGTTTAATTTAAGGGTAAATTTCCATATTAATTCTATAGTTAATTCTAACCTATGGGCCTTATTAAAGGGGCATAACGAAAATGTTACTACTTTCTTGGCCATTTCTACACACATGAGGCAACGCTGCTTGAATGATACCAAAGAAACTTATAGTTTCTTTGATGATACTAACCAAATTGCGACAATATATGGTAGACACAAAGACATTATAACTAATAGACCAAATTGTTTACATTTTTATGCGGCAAATCATCATTCCCTCTTTATTATTCATCCCTGTCGCTCAAAATTGGACCTTAGCCGGCTTTATCTGTCTGTTAGAAATATTCCCGCTAAACAATTTTTAGTTCCAGAGATGTTTCATAAACATACATTTAAACGTTGAAACGTATCACTAAACTGCAGATAAATGTTTGAGAAATGTTTATGTAACTGTAAATGTCCTACCTCAGAAATGTTTCATTGAAACGTACCAAGGAAACATTTCGCAATGTTACAAAGATATCACATTGAAACATTAAAAAAAATATATTTACGAAATGTTGCAAGTTAATTTGTATGCAATATTTCAAATTTACTCTTCGAGAATGTTACCAAACGTTGCAAGTGAACCCCTAAATAATTCACAGAATTAAATGTAAATCACATAATTTATTTTCAGAACATGGGAATATTTACAATAAAGTTTAAATACAAAATACAGCCGAATCAAAACCTTATCCAAAACAATAATACCTAGATTTTAGAACCTTATTAATATTAAATTTTCCATTTTTTTGGATCTTCAGTCATTTTCTGTTCCTTTCAAAGTTTCATCCTAAAAGTAAATGATTAAAATTTTCTTAAAAATAAATCGCACAATTATTTAATTATTTACTTATTTATTCCGTCAGTACGCTACAGAAATAAAAAAAACTCCTAAATGCTACAAAATTCGTAAATAATGTAATGACTAACGACGAATCACCAAATATTTCTTAATCTCATACCCTAATGTGCCTTCTAAAGGTCACTTTTACAACAAATAAGTAATAAACTGGGACACTTTTATACGAAACTTAAATAAGTATAGATAAAATAATACTGTTTCATACCCATTGACATAATAGTGTTATTAACAACAAATTGGAGGGAAAATTGGAAAACGTTGGATTTTTAGGTTAGATTGTTGACACTAAAATATATAACTAGGTACCTACTTACCAAATTATCACCATTATCACAATTATTTTTGTTTGCAGTAGTAAACACCTGCACTGCTTGACTCATTGTGGTAGTTATATTGTTTTTTTTTTAATTTTGTATCAAATCCAAATAAAAAGCAGTAAAAGCACTCTGACTCAGCAAAATCAGCATCACTACATTGGTTGGTGTGTCTATTGACCCGCCGCCGTGGACCGTGGTGGTTACTACTATATTTTCATTACCTGGCAGTTTTATCGGGTTCTGGTTAATTTGGATGGCATTTGGTCAGTTATTTTGATTTTATGTCCCCTAAAAATCTGTTAAGGCCACTAGGTTCCGAAATTATTGGTTTAATTTACTGGTTATGAAGTTCTTCCGTCAGGGGAAAATACAACCACGGTAGAGTGGCAGTAGATACAATTAAATTTTCGGATCTATTTACAATACACTATACGCACAAAATAAATAAATGCTTTTTCCACAACATTTTTGGTAATAATTTAAAGTACTTGATGTTGCGGAAAAATATTTTTGCCGTGACAAAAACACAAAAGAACGCCATAACTCAACCATTGAAATGACAGATCAAAATAAAAAAGAAAACGATTCTGGAACATTTCTGACATACATAAATGAAATGTTTCATTTTTGCGATACTTCTGCAAACATGAAATATTTCAAGAATGTTTCATGTTTAGCGGGTTAGGGAAAACTGTTTTTAAAAAATTGAGTTAGTAATTGCAGTAACGTCCAGAACTCAATATACAAAAAAATTAAGGTGTGTGTATCAAATTATGCATTCATGATTGTAATGTTATGCGGATATTTTATTAAACTGTTAAAAACTTTAAAAAGTATTAACATTATTGTTATATATCTCTGGCACTACGGCAACATTGTAATACGATTTTACAACCGGAGAGATTTTAAGAAGGACGATAGCGATTGCGATGTTGGCAGTCTGTCATAACAGCTAGTTGGTGTTTTTGTGCCCTTTTTGCAGTTTATTCTTGATATCTTTGTGTATTTGTCTAAACATTAGTGTAGAAATAAACAATCATGGTTCATGCCTGTGTAGTGTGTAAAAAAGTGGATCATTTTAATCCAAATTTATCATTTCATCGGTACCTAAGTATGGTAAGGTTATTGTTTTATAGAAAGCATTGGTGTAGTGTATGGGTTCGTTTAGTAATGCTGTGGTAGCGCCATTTTTATTAAAACTTTTATGCACAATGAAAAACGTTTTGTTATATACTTAGAAACAATTAAGAGTAGATATTGATAAATAACTCATGGTAGCTACTTAACAGTAAACGAGTAAATTTATTGTATTATTTTCATACATTGTTGTTAGGTTTTAACCTCTACACCACTGGCGAGCAAACCCAAGGGACGGTTTACAATGTTGCCGATCGGGTCCAAGAGATCTGCCTTTCTCTCTCGCACTCGCCAATTATTTTAAAACAATAATACTCGATACTTTTATGGGAGTTATGAATAAATCGTTTCGTATATTTAGACATGTGGAAACGTGGATAACCGTCCACTGTTTACGGAAATGGTGACGGCAAAAAATGGCGCGATTTCGGTAGAACAAATCGCATGCTTGCGTCATATAGCATTAGTTTTTATCGTATCGCCTACGTGTGAAAACGGCTGATTAAAAAACACATACATTTGGTGTTAGAAAGTTCTTGGGTTTTTCACGCTACGCTAATACGGTAACGCTACCATACGGTAAAATTATATTGCGACTCATTTAGATTTCGAGTTCTTGGACGCCTTGTTATACTTTCTTTTTTATTTTTTATAATTTTATAACCTCACTTTCTTTAAAAAACTATGAGTTTTTCTTGTTCTTTTTTAATAATAATTAATAAGAATAAAAGATACCTTGAAAGTAGCTGTTTTAGCAAATTTGGATGCTGCATGGCGATTTGGAAGATGTGGTGATGGAGATAAAGCCGAAATTTATGGACGTTTCAATTTAAACTTGCTAGCAGAGATGCAGAGTATTCATTGAGATGCGGTGTACCAGTATGTAAATATGTAAATTAATATACAAAGTGGTAAATAAAAAAAACAAAAGTGCAATACTAGTATAGTTTATTAAAATGATGTACCTAATCCTGAAACGGGAGGACGATACAACATATTATATCAAAATGTTACAAGAACAAATACAGGTCTTAATAGGTATTTGCCCCTCCTATTATATATGCGACAGAAATATACAATAACCTTCCAAAAAAAAATGAAATATAAAACTTAAGGTGGATTTATAAACTTGGCATTCCGTTTTGCCGGTGCCGGCGACGGTGGCCGTTGGAGTTAAAAACATTGAAATGAGTGAGGCCCTTCATAGTTGCCGATGACGGTATCGGCTGCATTCCGCCGAACTAATAATTTTGACGTAAAGTAGCGTTACGGTATTGCTGCCAGAATTTGCGTAAGATAGCGGGACCCGGAAATAAACGGTATTAGCGTTGACACATGACAGTTCAGGCAAGTAACTGTCGAAAACCCTTTTCTCTAACACTATTTTAGAAACAACATATTCTTAACTAAAAAAGTGTTATAGAATGGCTTCATTCTAACACACTAGTACAGAATGGAAGCATTCTGTATCACCTAGTCAAAGCCAACTAGATTTTTAATTTGGTCTTCTAAATTGCATGGGAAAACCAAATTATTTTGAAGATTATTGCTCATAGCCTTGGTTTACTTATTTTACGCTGTCAGGTTATAAATTCAACTTTGAGAGCGCTTTATTATTCATGGTAGGTTAGTTTTATTACAAAATATTGATTTTTTAACGTAATAAATTATTTTTTTCTACGACCGTGCGTTTTACCCATTTTGCCGCACGCATTTTAGTTTTGAAAGTGTCACTTTCCCGCACTAATGCGAGAAAGTAAAATTATGCAAATTTTTACCTTATTAGATAGTTTTTTACCTCGGAAGTTATAACTATTGTTACAGTAGGTAAATAGGTAAGTATTTACGAAATAGTCCATCTAATAAACTCTACCTCTTTTCTTTCTTTGTTGTATTTTTAATTTTTTGAAAATATAAATGAAGATAATTTTATATAACCCTGTACATTTCTACTAAGTCTACTACTGTCGCTGAGGGCTATTTGGATGACTCCGAGAATCAGAAGAAAAACATATCGAATAACATTCTTTCATCTACAAATGACTTACAACCGTTGCCGTCACTGTCATCGTCATATTTATGCGACCTGCAACCGATGCCATCCCCATCGACGTCATCTTTATGCATTTACCAGTTAACACCAAATAACTCCACTGGACCGGCAATTTTAAATAATTTACAGAATGCAACAAATTGTGTTTTTAATATTAACATTCATAATAATTAGTAGCTTTTTAGTTAAAGTTTTGTATATATACTATGTTGAAATAAAATAATTTTTGAAAAATAAGTTGGTAGGTATACTTTTTTGTATACATATACGGTCGTAAAAAAAATAAAATAGTTCCTAACTCATGCATAAAGTGTCTTTCCCGCCCTTGACCGCTTGCAGTCGCGTGCGGGAAAGTATCACTTTCCGCACTTCTTTGAAAAATAACTATTTCTCCAATAGTGTTAAAGAAAGTATAGTCTATACTATTCTACGTGTCGAAAACAAAAATGTAGGTAGATACCCAATGGCAATATTTGGTCGTGGCCCACAGAAACTGCAATTTAGATTTTATAAGAAAATTTCGAAAAACTAAACTTTCAATGTATTCTAGAGAACAAAATACGAATTAACGGCAAGACAAGGTTTTTACTAAGTACGATATTCGGTTTCATAGGTTTAATTAAATTGGATAAAACGTGTGAAAGTACTTTTAAAAATAATTTATTCACCAGATGCCCTTATTATAAGAGATGCATTTAGTTCGAAGAAAAGCTGCTTGTTGTTTTCTAACACGACAAGTCTTAATAGCTTTATAAAACATGTACATTATACCATTTCTTCTATTTTGCATTTGTTTCTCAATAAAAATCGATATTTAAAAAAATAAAATGTAATACATAATATTTCACGTTGCCATTACTATCGAAACATCTTGTGTTCTTCTGTCAACTAAAATAAAAAAACTAAGAAATTAAGACCAAATTGTTCCTGCAAAAATGAATATTTGTTTTGTCAAAATAGTACCTTGACGGGGCAATTTTTGAAATAAATAAAAACAATTTACAGCGTTTTATTTCCTAGAAATTCATGACCCATACGTGCCGAGAGTCACCCCCTTGAAAATCCTGTATATGTATGTTATAACAATACTATATTATTTTAAACATAATCTAAATGATTCCTTATTTTGTAACTAACCGAAATATTTCATTTTAGACTGTGTTTTAGCTTTTTGTTTCATATCTTTTCATTCTAAATTATTGGGGTCACCGATCCGATAAAAAGTATAATGCAGTTGTCATCCCCAGTTCTGGGGTTACGAGGGTTTCTTCAAACTCAACTTTTGAAGCTTATTTTTATTCTTTGCCAAGTAGGCAGTTTATTTAGTAAGAGTTTACTGCCTTATAGGTGTAATGTATACATATTATACAGATAGCAAAGGAAACTGTAAAATATATTTATATTCAAGGCATTTATTAGATCCGCAGGTTCATATCCGTACAGATCTGTGGTCCCGGGGTAAAAGCGCTTAAGTCAATTTTTTGAGAAAATGAGCTTATGTCACTATTGCACTATAAATTGCACACTCTTTGATAGATGAAACTTTCTCAGTTGTTTGTCTAAATCAAATACATGGTACCTGGAACAGAACTGCCTAAATCAAATTTACGTCGGGTAGAACATCCTAACAATACATAAATAATATATATGAGAAAATTCCGTGGGTAAATTTTCTGAGTAATATTAAAAAATAAGTGTCAATAAAAATTACTCAAACATGTTGTCAGTAAAACAACTTAGGTCGACTTAAACACAAATTTACAGGAAACAGCTATCGACATAAGTCGAGTTGGTTGGTCATTAAGAAGGCGGACTGAAATGTGACATAAGTCATTAGTATCTGTGAATGTTATCAGGAAGCTGAGTTGATATGACACGTGCCATGATCGATAAAAAGAATAAACGAACTGATATGAGGATTCATTACCCTGGGGGCTGTGTACAACTTATTCGGACGGTTGAAAAGAAAAATTTATAGTAAGCGAAATGGAACAAGACTTTTTTGATTTTAAATATTTTTATAATTAGAAGCTACAAATAAAAATTAAAAATGGCGAACACGAAAAATTTATTTGGTATGATGTGCAGTGTATGCGTTTTACAGGGTGACGAGATCAATAATTGATATTATTCAATACAAATCCTGTGTCGAGATTCTAGACCCTTGCAAAACAATATTATTTTTGCGAAAGCGTCGAGTAAATCCCATAATCCAAGTTGCATGCCAGTTCTCAGAATGTATTCCAATTTCTGAAGAAAAGAAGAAAAACTTGTTAAGCATTTTACACAACAACACTTATATACTCGATCCATTGTTCCACGAGTGTTATAGGAATTTGCCTACCCCTTAGCAGAACCTGATTTCGAAGATGAGGATTGAAGAGTTCGATTATATTTTCTTTGTTAAAAAAGAAATTTTGTTTGCTAACAAATAACAAAGAAGAATATTGGAGAATTCAGTTTTGTTAAAAAATAAAACTCAAGTTTGTTTCTTGTATAAAGTGTATACTGTGTTATTATTAATATCGGAAAATATTCTAAACAAAAAATAATAGAGTTCATATAAAAATAGTTTTAATCTCCTGAGGAAAATTGTCAAAGTCAAAAAATCGGTGTTGGGTCGTTGCGCTTACGTCATTCAAAATAGGCTTAATATTGAATGTTATGCCTAAATTAGTAATTAAATAAACAACCAGTCATAAAACGGGTTATTATTACTACTAAAATGTATAGAAGGTTTAATCTTTGGGTTTTTATTTTTGATTATCATATGAGTAAAATTTGTTTGCCTAATATCTCTAAACTATAAATTTTGACATACGCACTATTACCCCGGGACCACAGAGATATTACCCTGAAAATTTCACACCTGTCATTCTAAGCCAATTACACACTTTCATTTCGACAGTTACCAATGACAACCTTCAAATTTTTCGGAAATTTTTCTCCTCCTGCCAAGCTAGGCGAACAAAATTAATAAGTGGAAATTTTTTCTTGACAACTATCATATGATCCGAAAATCAGTATTCAGGATCAAATTTTGGTATTTAATGTTTTTATTCATTTTATAATACTAAATAAATACAAATATTTATTTACCAAATATTTCTTTCA
This sequence comes from Polydrusus tereticollis, assembly GCA_963920685.1. Lineage (NCBI taxonomy): Eukaryota > Metazoa > Arthropoda > Insecta > Coleoptera > Curculionidae > Polydrusus > Polydrusus tereticollis. The sequence continues at coordinate 66,385,439 of OY987329.1, forward strand.
TTAAGGCTAAATATTTTTGGAATTCTGGTTGGAACTCTTCTCTTCGTAATGGAGAATAACAAGGATAATGGTTATCTTCCCTTTCCACTTCTATCAGATGTCTATGTTTAATATAATAGATGTAATATTTGGATGCAATTTTGTTCTGCTGAATTCTGGTTTTTCTTAAAAAGGATGGGATATCTTCCTCCAAAATCTTTTGGATAGCTGAGAAAAGGTTTTCTTGATGGGGATTTAATTCAGTTTTTTCCATTAAACATTGCAAATACTTTAAATTTTTATGAGACATATTAATGTCCCCTATTTCAGAGCAAGATTTGCACCGTAGGGCCTAAAATTAGTTTCTTGATTGTTTACTGCCTTGATTTAATTATTGTGAACTAAAGAAGCACGTTTAAGAAATAACTGTCGACGTGACGTATAGCAGAGACGATTTTGACATCACAAGCCTAAGCCTACTTGACTGTGGTATCTACTATCTACCTAGATTTTAAAAATTGTTTTATCTGGCATAACTAGCCTAAACTAGACTATACTATGCTTTCCCTTTGTTTTAGTAAATGAAATGTAGTAAAAATAAATAAAAAGGATAATTTTCACTTATATTTTTTGCATTTCGTTTAACTAAACGGTGAGGAAAGTTTTTTTTGAAAGTTTAGGTATTCCCATAATTATGGATAAATAAATTGTTTTATCTGGCATAACTAGCCTAAACTAGACTATACTATGCTTTCCCTTTGTTTTAGTAAATGAAATGTCGTAAAAATAAATAAAAAGGATAATTTTCACCATGCGTCACCGCATAAACGTCAAAATGTAAGAACCAGCCAACTTCATTGTTGCAAAAGTAAGTTTCAAAATGAAACATGTCAGATTTTTTAATTTTTTTTCAAATAAATTTTAAGTGTGAAATTTTCTTACCGAATCCCCCGCGTCCTTGAATTAATATCCGGAAATTCTTCCTCAGTCACGCATTTTTCTAGAAAATTTTCCCTCGTCTGCGACTCGGGAAAATTTTCAAAAAATGCGTTCCTTCGGAAAAATTTCCGGAAATAATTCGAGCACTAGGGAGATTATAAGTGAAAACAATAATCAAGAAAATCTATGGACGAGAGAAGAATGCACAGGATTTATTGAAGATAGAGACACGTACATATTATTTTTACATTATTTTATTGGGTGAATCCTAGACCAATTTTAAGAAAAAATGTTCATCTTAAACATTATTTGAGAAGAAATCCAATAACTACACATGAAAACATTTTTTTTTCATAGAAAATATTTGGCAAACTTTTACCATTGGCGTTCGCGCTAGCAAATCTTTAAAAAAATTATACGCCATTGCCTTTTTAAAAATAACTAATATTTTCATAATAACGCATTATCACTAACCAAAAATTGTCACTAAACTTTTTTTTGTGTAACGAACGGTTTTCGATTTAGAACCTAGATGACAGACATTTATTTATATATCGATATGGGCCTATTAGAGTTTGATATAATTGTATTTATCCTAAACGATGCCGAAAAAAAAATATTAAAACGTACTTTGCATAAGACATTGAACTCTCCACTGAATTTGTGCCATCAAAGAGGAAAATGGCAGTGGCGTACATATTTTGTTCCGGTTGAGAATTGTAAAAACATGTACTTCAAAAATAAAGCGGTTGCAGGCCAATGTGTATATGAACTTGTCGGGTCTAGGAATAACCTCCTAAAATAAGTCCATACCACTAAGTAACACTCAGTATAGTGCGCCACATGGTTCGTGGGCTACGAAAGAAATTTAAGGAATGTGGACAAAAAATAATCATTGTTGCCGTAATAGTATGTTTAAATTTCCATAATATATTAGTTTATATGTAATTCAAATATATTACCTAAAACAACTAGACGTTTGCATATCCCTGTATATTGTATACACTCTGTAATATATATCCCGTTTATTTTCTCCCATATATTGCAAATTATTTTTTTTATTTAATATAATTTATTACATTCTTCAAGCGATAATATTCAAGAAATATTAATTAATCATTTATTTTGGTAAATTTAGCAACCCACGTCTAATACAGCGCGGATTCCTGGGCCACAAATTATCACCTGGGCCTTGATAATTGTTTCGTCTCATTTTATCGCATATATACTAATGAATTAGCTTGTCATTATGACATCTTCAGAAACTTTACAGGCATTGGCGGAGTTCAGAATAATATTATCTAATTTATAATTAATAATTATATATAAACGCATGTAGCTGTTTGTAAAATGAATGTATAAAGGCAAAGTTAGTTATAGTCAACCTAGGAAAGTAATTTCCAATGTTGACTAACTTCTTTGTTTCATCACTTTAGAGTTAATGACATGCATTAGATGTTTTTTTTTAAATTTGACTATCGCAGTGCGGATACATGTTACCTCGGATGACCCGAACACTATCCGATGACTAGAACCTACAGCACCATCCAACCATGGTTTTTTTATTCGTTAAAATTACCTAAAAAGTCGATTGAAGCAATTACTAATACTCTTGATCATTTAGCGGAGGCGGATGATGGGCCTTTATCAATCAAGAAGGAAACATTTGCCATTTTATTACATATAGGTGACTACGAAGGCGTAGAAGGGCCATGCAAATTTTTGTTTTTTAATTCCGACTTTAAACTCGGAATTTAACTGAATTTCGACTTTGAACTCGAAATTTAACTGTCACTGGTGGATGTGGCGTTAAGAAGGTAAATTGCAGTGTATTGAGAAAGCTGTCAGTGTCAATCATTTTAAAAAAGAGACAAACTTCTTTCAATTATTTTAATGTTATAAAATATATTATAAGCAATGAATTCTCAGGTAAGTAACTACATTTATTTATTAAACAAGTCAATATACTAATTGTCACTGTTACCTATACTTATACTTTAAATTAACTGAAACAAAGTTTAACTGTTCTGCAATAATTAATTTCGTTACGTATCTTAGTGGCGGATCTAACGGGGAAAAGTTTAGAGGGTTAAAGCCTCCCCCCTCCCACCTATGGCAAATCATTATCACTCCAACCTTTGGCTAAAACGAATTATAAATGAACAAACTTTAAACTTTGCTTTCATTGCATTGCGCTATATAATGACAGATATTTTGATAGGTCATGACGTTTCAGCTTTGATTCGGATGATAGGTGAGCTTTGGGCCAGCGCGATAAGACTGGGTTTGACTATTTTAGGGTTCCTACTTTAAATTCTCGCAACACAGATACTTTCTACCTACCACCGTTCCGTACCAACGTTTATAAGTTTGCACCTATTAACTCGATGTGCGGCTGCTATAACTCCAATGTTAATGCCTTCGACATTTTTGCCTGCAGGTTGAGCGCAATCAAGAGTCACTTTTATCGACGTCTGACTTTTTGATGTGTAATTTTCCTTTTTTTTTATGATTTTGTTCTGTATAAATCTTTTGTGTAATATTGTGTAATAAATCATATTTGTTTAGTTATGTAAGTAAATTAGGAAGTTTGTAAGTTTTGTTCGTACCTACCTGTTTTGTATTGGACAGCCTAAGTCTGACGTCACAAGGGGCGTGTTTTAAAAAATCTTTCCAAACAAAAATAAATTGCATTGAAAATCCCATAAGAGATTTTTGCAAGCATTGATACACGTTTATAAGCGACAAATAAGCAATTTCTTCAAATTATTCATATTTTTGGTGATATGATTGACCGATTTACAGCCACAGATAGAGGTAAGTGTTTCCTGAAAATATTTAATCGCCATTTGAAAAAGTTTAAGGTTATGTTATTGTTGTTTACATTATTGTTTATTAAGACATAATTGTAGTTTTTTTGTAAAATAAAGCTCGTGTTAGTGTTTATTTATTAATATGAAGTAGACCCAGTCTATAGCCTAAATAATTTATATTATAGATTCAATATTGGCTAAAGTGGTTACGTATTTTGTTACCCGAACAGAAAATTTTCAAGTTTGTTGTATTCCCTGCAAAGATAAAAGAAAGGAAAGCTCGGACATCACTTATATGGTACCTAATAGAGCAAATATTATTATGTTAAAAAGGGGTAATACCTTGGAGTCAAACCATGTCCTATGGATGCAATTTGATTCAGATCGGAGAAGTTCATACTATGATGAAAGACAAAAGTTATAATATATATAAAAAACTAAATCCAGCGAAGTTAAAACAGCTGAGGAGCTATATCCCAGTAAGCCTTAATCATGCAGCTATGGATAATCAGATTGATCAGCAATTTTAGAAATACTGTAGACCTTAACATTTGATGTACTGAAATTATAAAAATTTAAACAAATATTTATTGTTATTTTTATTACATTGTTTTATAATCTACATAATATATATTTCAAATTAATTGTATTAGGTATATCATTGATATCCCTGTCCATACATAAGGATATGAGAATAGTTGTAACTAAAGCGTACTAAAAGTTTTTAAAGGTTTTTTTGAAATTTTTTCCAAATCTTGTATTAAAAAATACTTTTCTGCTTCTAACGATGCACCTAAAGCATGAGTCAATACCTTCGGTAACATCTGTTTGCTCACTTCTTTTCTAAAAATAATTTATTATAATGTTGGCCTTGCTTTTCTATTAAAAGTTAAATCAAACTATTAAATGTTCACATTTTTTACTTTAGTTTTTAGGAACGTGAATACATTTTGTATAATAAAAGCTATAACATACCTTTTTTCTGGAGATGTAATGCTAAATTGCCTTTTAGCGCTGAACTCAAATATTGTAGCCCTATTCTTTCTGTCATTGTGCCCAAAATGGCAGGTACAAACCAAAGAATGTTGGGAAGGTTCTCTGCTCTATCTTGATTTCTACCATTGTAAAGCAAATAATGGTTCAACTCCAAGGCGTTTATCCCTTTTTAACATAATAATTGTTCTATTATGTACCTTATAAGATGCTTATAGGTGATGACCAGGCATTCCTCTCTTCTATCTTTGCAGGGAATACAACAAACTTGAAAATTTTCTGCTCGGGTAACAAAATACGTAACCACTTTAGCCAATATTGAATATATAATATAAATTATTTAGGCTATAGACTGGGTCTACTTCATATTAATAAATAAACACTACCACAAGCTTTATTTTACAAAAAAAACTAACAATTATGTCTTAATAAACAATAATGTAAACAACAATAACATAACCTCAAACTTTTTCAGATGGCGATTAAATATTTTCAGGAAACACTTACCTCTATCTGTGGCTGTAAATAGGTCAATCATATCACCAAAAATATGAATAATTTGAAGACATTGCTTATTTGTCGCTTATAAACGTGTATCAATGCTTGCAAAAATCTCTTATGGGATTTTCAACAGTAATACACCGATAGAGGAGGCGTCTTATCGGTAATACCGATGTTTTTAACAAGAAATCGATTTTCTGACAAATTTTTACGAAATGTAATTTTTACTTATAATCTGATATGATCCCGAGAGCTTTAGCTCGAGGGTCTTATCTTTGATTATAAGTAAAAATTACATTGAGTGAAAATTTTCTTGGAAAATCGAGTTTCGATTGAAAAACGAAGGTATGAAGATAAGAAACCGCCTCTAGAGGTGTATTTTATTGGATAATTTACTGAACATAAAAATGAAGGCCGTCTGATAAAGGTAAATATACAAGTTAGAGGTGTTACTAATTTTTTATTTAAGTAAAAAAGCTACAAGCGTCTTTTCGAAAGCGTCTTTTCGAGCTAGCGGTAGTCTTATCGGGTAAGACGACCGTTACCAAGGTGGTTGCTATGAAAATGAGCGTTTTGATTGGTTCAATAAAAGTGAGGTGAATTATCAATGCAATTTATTTTTGTTTGGAAAGATTTTTTAAAACACGCCCCTTGTGACGTCATCACTTAGGCTGTCTATTGGGTAACTGTTAAACAGTGTATGTATAAATAAAATAAATAAATAAATAAATAAAAATATTATTTCTTTTAAGCACTCTATGCCTTGACGCATTCTCCCCTTGTTAAGGTTACAGGGCCGCCACTGTATGGTATCTTATACTGTATAGATATTATAGATTATTTAATTAACAAGAGACTTATGTTGTTTTATAGGAAGATAATACAGAATAACTGATAACAACATATGTTGCCCTTGGATTTTAACAGAAAGAGATCCTTGCTTATTAAAAATACTTGCATAAAATCATAGTTTCTCACCGTTCAATAAAAATGACTTTGGCGAATTTAAACTTGAATAGAAGGAAAAGCTATTCAAGTATAGTAGAAATAGTAAAATTTATTGAAGGTGAACTAGTGAAGTCTTTTACATCGATATTGTTGGATGCACTTAAGGTGTTTGCAGAGAAATCTAGTTGTTACGCAAGAGTTGCTATTGTCTTTAGATCCAAGGGAGGCCGATGTGAGGAAGAGAAAAAAATTTTAGGCTGAGGCAGTATTTTAACAAGGGTCCCAATTACCTTTGGCATAAGAATTCGTACGACAAATTAAAACCATACGGAATATGTATAAATGGATGCGTTGATGGCTTATTTTGTGGCTTCATGCAGGTTCAACCTCCAGCGTGCAGCGACCCAAAGGTAGGACGGAAAATGTGCACACCTAACTATATTTTGTAGCTAAAATGCGAAACACATTTTCGTAGGGTCCTTAGTCCTTAAAGTATACAACTCTTAAATGCAGAAACTTTGCGAGTGCAACAAGACCATGGCACACATTTCTGTTGGTGGGTTATGGTCTTGTTGCACTCGCAAAGTCAAAGAAAGGAGTTTGAATTTAAGAGTGCCTACTATCTGCTCTTTACCTCCACTTATACAGGGTGTGTATGTGGTATAAAAGTTTTTCGCATGTCGCTTCTTTTTCGAAATACAGGGTGTTAAAAAAAATAATAAAGCAATAATAATCATTTTAATAATTGATTTAAAAACTTTTAATAATGAACTCACATGAACAAAAGTCAAATAAATTGCTGAAAATGTCCTCCATGAGCCAGTAAACATCCATGTACACGACATGCTAAATTGTCTCTTACGTGTTGGAAAATTTCGGGACTGGCGCGAATCGTATTAAAACCATCAATAATACGCAGTCGAAGGTCTTCTTTAGTTTCAATAGGAGTAGTATAAACGAGTTGTTTAAGGTGACCCCAGAAATAAAAATCCAATGGATTTAGATCCGCCGAACGGGATGGCCATGAGTGAGGTCCTCCTCTACCTATCCAACAAGCAGGATAAAGTTGATCTAAATAGTTTCTAACACGTAGGTACTGTAAAGTGAGGGGGAGCGCCGTCATGCATGAACCACATTAAAGTTCTCGTTCTTAATGGCACTGCTTCCATCAATTCTGACAATTCATCTCTAAGAAAGTTATAATAGACATCACCAGTTAGTCGATTTGGAAAAAATACGATCCAACTAAGCTGTCTCCAATAATCCCTGCCCAAATATTAAAAGAAAATGTATACTGGTGATGTCCTTCGATGATAGCATGAGGATTATCTTCCGCCCAAATATGGTTGTTGTGAGAATTTATGATGCCTTGTCTGGAAAAATTCGCTTCATCTGTAAATAGTATTTTTGCCGAAAAATGTGGGACCCTTAAAGAATTTTCTTGAAACCAGTTACAAAAATTAACTCGAGCTGGAAAGTCTCTAGGCAACAAAGCTTGCACTCTTTGTACGTGATAAGGATAAAGTAAATAGTCCTTTAAGATACTTCATACTGTTTTGTAATCACATTCAACTTGTTCCCTATAAAGCATCTCGGCTTAGTGTTATACCAATAATTTTTTCTATGTCTTAGTGGATGTGGATTGTGGATGGTTACATTGGATGCAGATCGGTGCGATTTTTTAGTGTTTCGACATCTTACGACTATGTGGCTAGACTGCTTTGTTGCGTGCGTAGTTTAAACTAAAAATGGACGACGAATTAAATATCGTATATTTTATTAAAGATAATTATATACAGGGTCGTTGGTATGTATGGAAATGGTCGATTATTTCCTTAAGTAAAACAGCTAGCAAAAAATAATCGAGACAAAAGTTTTAGGGTTTTTTACACACCCTCTGTCTTAGAATATTTTTGGATTTAGCATTAAATTACAATTATTTTTTAATAAATACAATATAAGTCTATACCTAATAGTTTCCGAGATATCGACTATTGAAAAATTACATTTTTGAACTTTGACAACCTCTAGCTTTCTAGCGGTACGTCTTAGAGTAAAACGGCTTACATATCCCTGTCTTAGTTTTTTATTATCTTCCTACAGGTGTCAACTTCCGGTTAAACCGGATGTAACTCAAATGCCGGAAATATAGTACTTCCGGTTTAACCGGAAGTTGATATTTTTGGGAAGATAATAAAAAAGTAAGATAGGGACATGGAAGCCATTTTGCTCTATTGTATAACATTAGAAAGCTAGAATCTGTCAAAGTTCAAAAATGTAATGTTTCAAAAGTCGATATCTCGGAAACTATTAGGTTTAGACTTATAATAGACTTATTAAAAAATAATTGTAATTTTATGTAGAATTCAAAACTGTTCTAAGATATAGGGTGTTCCGTTTAAAAAAAAGTTACTTTGTTTCTCTACGGCTTTTCGACTAATCCTGTATATTTATTTTTTTTAAATTCTAATAGACTTCGATAAACCCTAAAACTTTTGTCCTAAATATTTTTTGCTAGCTGTTTTACTTTAAGAAATAATCGACCGTTTCCATACATACAAACGACTCTGTATATTGGCTTCGCTAAAGACAGTAATTTCGTTTTTCTATATTTGAGCGTAATGTGCTTGTTTAAAAAAAAAATCTTTTTATTGTGTGTATAAGCAAGGACAAATACATCTTTGTAAAAGTATTGGAAACATAAATTTTTAAACGAACACCAAACCTCTGAACCGTCCAGGTGTTTTTACGTTTGCTGCAAAGGAATAGATTCTTGCAACAAGTCATATGAACTTTGAACATATGAACAATTTCATTAAAACTTTTAACGGAAGTAATTATGAATTTCTTTATCTTGATTCAAGGTTACCGTCTTTGAGTCAAAACAATAACAAAGACTTGTGTCTTATGTCCTTGAAGCAAAGACACATATACTTAACATACATATATAAATACTTGTACACAGTACATTCAGATTTGAACGCATCTATTCAAGGATGTCATCTCTTAGACAGGTATAATATTGATTCTTTAAGATAAATACTAAAAAATAACTAACCTTATTTTAAGATAATGAATGAACTTAACTCAAGGCTATGCGTAAAATGGTTTAAATATGTTATCTTAGTTGAAGTGTTTAAGAAAAAATTTTCTTTCCGCTAAGATAATTAAGAAAATTACTTCCAAGGATGTAGCTGACTGTTATCAAGGAAATATTCATTTGGACATATCGAAAGATATGGCGGCTTTGTTTTAAATATGTTTTGTTTCACATTAAGCTATCCTTTTTATCTGTGCAGAAGCACGTATTAAAGCGTCGTTGTGAATACCCATCACCGCTTATACCCTAGTCCTAGTCTGTCTTCTTTCATTGCAGCTAGCCTCTAGTACACTGAGAAAAGAGGAACAGTTATATTTATGGGCTGGAAATGTTTAATACTCACAGCTTAAATAATTGCAACTATTACTAAACAAGTTGACTTATGATTATGAACTTTTTTATTTGAAACGCTTTATTATAGGCTATTAATGATTTTTGTTATGGTAACAACTGCAATTTTATATTCAGGAACCACATCTAGATATGTTCCTGTAACTACTGTTACAGTCACATTTATACTTTTTTACTTACTGCAGCTACAAACCGAATAGTCACAAGTCAAGAAAGTAATAGCTGGTAAAGTTGTTCCAAGCTTAATTTGATGACATAAAAAAGCATTAAACTGGTGACCATATAGGCGTCGTTTCTACCAAATAATTAAAATGCGGATTGTTGAAAATTTTTAATATCATTAAATAGTATATATAACAGCTTGTTCATTATAGTTTATATCAATAAAAGGTTTGTACCCGTGACTTCGCCTGCAGAGAATATTTTTAAAAAGGTCTTTCTGTGAAAAATAATGCTAATTTTGCCGAAAACAATTTAAAAATATAGTTTATATCAATAAAAGGCTTGTACCCGTGACTTCGCATGCAAAGAACACATGGATTTAATATTTTTAAAATGGTCTTTCGTTAAAAAAATGCTCAGTTTGCCGAAAACAATTAAAAAAAATTGTCTTTGTCCAACCAGGACCGCGAGGAGGTATGAGTTTTCCTTGCCAAGAAAGGATTGGGGCAGGTACTATGTTTGTTTGAATATACAGTTATTTTAACAACAAATTGCGGATCGCATCCGCAGAATCGCAGTAAACGTTCGGTAATATAACAAGTTTTTAAGATACATGTTGAACGAACATAATTATTTTAAAATTCATAAACAAATTAATGACTGGACTCGTCAGAACTTTCAGAAGTAGAATCGTTTCCAGGTTGAATTACTACTGGCGCTATAGGCGGTGAAACAGAATATCCATTTTCTGTTTTTATAACATGAGCTATACGCAATTTATCCATACATCGCTACTCATCAGTGGCGGCTCGTGGGTGTATAAGGTGGGGAGGCTATAAAATAGCGCCGCAGGCGAAAATTTTTCGCGATTTCAAGGTCATTGGCTTAAAATGAATAGTTAGGAATTCAACCAGCAATATAATTACTTTGAAATACTAGGTTTCCCGAGAAAAATATTCAATTTGCAAGGTCATGGTCAACTTCTCTTAGTGCATCCGCTATTGTGTCTCTATTTTGCTCTACTCTCGTAAGCGCCACAGAATTCTTAATATTATGTTCTTTGGAACTTTCGTGTGATTTTACCGCCCGTGAAAATTTTTTTTAATCAGAATACCCACCCCCTAAACTCCAATTGTTTTTTACGCTGCCTAATAAAATACAAGGCCAACAATATAAGCTTTCCTTATAAATACTTCCGCACAGCCACTTATAGGTTTCGTACCAAATTACCTGAAAAGCTCTTGAATATTGCTTACCCTGTCTCTTATCGTTAAATATTGCCGAAATTTTTGGTGTCGGACGATTACATAATATCTGTCTTTTTTCCGTTTCGTTTCTCCTTAAAAATAGGTATGAGAGAATAATATCATGAACAGGATTTATATTTTTTTAAAACAATAAAATTTAGCGTTTAATAATTAATAACATAATAAAGAAATCTTAAAACTTACCGGATCTTGAAAATATAACCTTAATTTCACTTCAACTCGACACACAAATAAACAAATAGTTCCGTATACTGTGCCGGCACACACTACTCACTACGGAGCTTCCCGCGAAATATTATTTGTGGGCGTTTCTGCCTCCTTGCTATCAGTTTTTCACGTGACAAAAACAACTCGCGTCGTGGTGACGCTCGGTTCTTGCAGTGTTATCCGTGCTGAAGAATTAAACCGTCGGAAGCATGCCTCCGTTGATAATAGTCTAGGCGCATATTCGCTGATGCGGGCAGACACCACCTAATAGTACTAAAGCTGAGCGGCAATAACAAAAATATTATATTATAAAGAAAATGTTTTTCTAGAAGTAGCTAATTCAGAATATTTGATACACTGAAAATATAAGAATATGAAAGTATCATTTTCAAAAATGAATAAAGTTATCTTTAAAAAAATAAAATGTTATTTCGTAAGTTTTTGTTCGGGAGGCACTGCCTCCCCTGACGAGCCGCCACTGCTACTCATTTCGTCATTACCCGCCGAATATTATCAAGGACAACTGCGTTTAAAGTTGGAGATTGATTATTGAGTGATATTCTTTGCTGGCAGGAGCAACACATTAGGTACAAAGCCATCTTTACTTCCGGCATGGTAATGCGTTTTCCTCTCGAACACGGTGTACCAAAAGTACAATTTGTACTATCTACCCAACCATACTTAACAACATCATAAGTTTCGAACCAAGTTTCGTCTGAATAAATTATACTTTTATCGGATTCATGTCACTGCTTTATTTTGCGCAAATAGTCCTGTCGTAGTTCAATGATACGGGGGGGATTCCATTTGAACCATTATATTATCTAATTTTTTTATGTTTAAAGCCACATTTTAATGAAACACCACGCAATGTTTCTAAAGATTGGTACTTGTATTCAGAGTAACCTCGCAATTTATCACGAACCAGTTCTAAAGTTGGCACAATATTATCCTCGTAAAAGTTGTAAATAGTTCGCAGAATAAAATCCCTTGTAGTATTATCAGCCGTTTTGAATTTTTGATTTATTGGTTAACGCTTTATAGAATGGTTACAGTCCCACAATTAATTACGTTATAAATTGTTATAAAACCCAAGTTGTGTTAATTCATTACAAGTACATTCTTGTACCAAGCGCATTTTCAGTTTTTTCCGGATTTTCTATTTTTAAATACGCGTACATATTTATAATAATGCGCTGACATTGGGCATGCAAATCTCTGTTTCTTAATTCCGTACTTATTTCGCTTTCGATGGCCGACTCTGGCACCAACTCATATTCCTGTGATAATTCACCTTGACCTTATGCTTTAAATTGTCGCCAAAAAGCCATACTGATATAATAAAATATAGGTACCAAGTAAAAACTTACTTGCTTGAAGCTTGAAACCACACAGTTATAGCAGAAAATAAAATATGTAAATTACAGTAAATCGTTTCAACCAGTCACGCCGCGCGCTGTCCGACTCCCAATATCGCATACCTCAAACATCAAATGATTTTAAAGCTGATAAGGGATCACCTAATTGGGAGAACCTTTAACTATTTGCTGTTCTTGTCTATAGCATATAAATTTGTATTTATATGCTGCTCTATTAATTTTCCCATCCGGAAAAAATATTTCGCACTTTAAATGTGCTCTAAATTATTAATTTAAAGTTTACCAATAAATTTTAAATTAAAATAATCTAATTTTATGATGATTAGACCGCGTATGAATTTTTTCCCGTCCACGCATTTCCCGGTGGCTTCTTCTAGTCAATGAATTAATTGTTGTCGACACATGAATAAAATACTGCCTAAGAAATGTGTGTCCACTGCGTTTTTTTTACCTATTGCCACTAAGAATCGACAGTGGTGTGGTTTAATTATTAAAATAAGAGGAAGTAGATTTCGTTTATTAACTTATAAAATATTTATATGAAATGAGGCACCGCACCGCTTATGCCGCTACAGTTAAACTTAACTTTTTTACCCCCTGTCTCCTCAGCTGTCGTAGCCACAGACTCGTAAGGCGGACTATACTAATCACGGTATGGTACTAAGAATTGTTACTTATATTGTGTTGACTATATATATACCGATATTATATTTATTTTCTTAAATATTACTTAGGACTTCCTAATGCTATATTTTTTTGTTATTTTATTTGTTTCTTAAAGATGCGTGGTCGAGAAAGTCGTACCCATATCTACTTATTTTCTATATCCCGTCTTGATATCACCTTTAAGGTAAATTCGGTCAGTTCTTAATTATTTATTAGCATCAGAATTTACGCTGTTTAAGTTCATTGTAAATTATAGAATCTACCCAATGTTCAAAATGAACAAAATGTCAGCGGTTTGCGCAGTCGTTGTGAACATCGGTCAGCGCCACATATATATAACCAATATATTGCTGATGCCGTGTTACAGAAATGTCCCCAGCATGCAGCCTTTTCCGGAACTTCTGGGCCTGTGCAGTTCGCGTGTACGTCAGGTCCGGCTTTAAAATTATTTAACATAATATGTTGGAATAGGTATTGATTTATAAAAAAAAAGCAACTATATTAAATCTTGGTATAATATGAAATATAAGAAGATGTAAGGCATCAATTTTCTCGAAGAAGAAATACACTGCAAGAAATTATGAAAATTTCAGGACTTGTGTATTTTGGGGCGTAAATACAGAAATTGAAATTTTGAATTACAATTTAGTTTCTGGCATAGTTCCGTAAGTAATAGTGGTTGCTCTATACACAATAATAGGTGCCCTATGTCGCCTGGTCTGGTCTCCTATTATTTTCTATACAACATATGACGAAAGTTGCAAGAAAATTACTTTTTTCTTGGATTAAAAGTAAGCCAGAATGGAGATTTTAAATGTTTATAGTAGACTTGATAAGCATGTGCATTTGTCTTGCCTTGGAACTTTGTAGGAGAGAAAGTAAATTGGTTATCATATAATTGTGAAAAGCCCGAATGCAGCGCATTATAAAAACTATAAAACAGTGAAACAAACAATTATGCTGTTAATATATTTATTTATATTATAAAACTACAGTTAGGGTTTTAGTAGAAAAAATGTTAATAGTAATAATCTTTATTAATAATAATAATAATAAGTTCCAATTATAAGACAATTTGACTTAAGAAAGTTACAATTGACTAAGTGTAGAATATAACAATATAAAAAAAAACCTAATTAACCTAAGAAAATACACAGGATAAACCAGTCAATAAATATAAAAAAGAAGACAGAAACATCTAGCGGGTTTGCGAGTATCGCTTAATAACAATATTTTTAAATTGAGCAGATGATAGGCCATACACATCAATGTCAGAGCAGGTGTCATTGAATAGCTTCATTGATTGAAATATTGGTGTTTTAATTAAAAAGTTAGTGGAGGGGGCGGGCAAGTGGAACATAGGAGAGGATCTCATATTGCGCGTAGGAACATAAAAGTTGACATCAGATAGCAGAGCAGGGCAGTCAATGTATGATCGACAAACTTTAAATAGAAACTGCATCAATAAATAATGTCTACGATCGTGAAGTGACAGAAAGCGAGATCTCGATAGCAGAGAGATCAAAGCCCCTGGGGGGAAAGAAACCATGTTCTCTAAACATGAGAACCTTAAGAAATTTCCTCTGAACACCCTCCAACTGGTTAATGTATTTATTGCAAAGTGGGTTCCATATTATCGCCCCATACTCCAACTTAGAGCGGACAAACGTGAAATAAAGCAATCGAAGCGTTCGCGAATTTGTGAAATCGCTGGAGTTACGCAAAATATAACCAAGCGACCTCATAGCGCCGCCACAGACTAGGCTTATTTGAGTAGCAAATGAGAGTTTAGGGTCAAATACTACACCAAGGTCCTTGAAGGTGTCATTTCTGCCCAATTGATTATCGCCGATGGCATAATTGAAATAAATCGAATGAGTTTTATTCGTAAAGGACATTGCAAAGCACTTGTTCACATTTAATGGCAAGGCGTTGTTTTCACACCATTCCTGCAAGTTATTTAAATCGCGCTGTAGGGAGAGGCAATTGGGTAAATCGTGAATTAGATAATGCAAATATTTTGAGGTCATCGGCGAAAAGCAGAATATTATTAGAAATATTGAGAGAAATATCGTTTATAAATATTGAAAATAGAAGGGGAGCTAGGTTACTACCCTGAGGGGCTCCACTAGTAGCTATAAAATCAAGCGATCTATGACCTCTAAGTTCAACATACTGACGTTGGTCCTTAAGATAGGAATTGAAGAACGTAATTAGTTGGGCACCGAATCCAAACTGATTGAATTAATGATCAGCACACTAAAAAAAACAAACAAAAGAGGGGTAATAAAAGTAGTATTTGGATGTATTATGTAATCTTTAAACACAAATAAAGGTTTTTACGTTGAAATATGAAGGCAACAGTAAAACGGCAGCCGTATTGACGAAACACATAATATTAATGCATAATTAGATATATTGTGAATTATTTTGTTAGGGTGACGAGACGTGAAAAGCATTTTTGAAATATTTCACTACTAGGCATTCAATAACTAATATGCGCCGTGAATTAGGATGATATCCATACATTGGCACTGGAAAGTAAATAGGCAACCATGACTACTATTGCAAAGTACAAATATATTAATAAGTACGGGAAAAATTAATAAAAAAAAACGTTATTCCAACTAAACCTAATTGAAAGTACACAAAAGTTAGCATAAATATATCGGTAACGAACATCTATTGGTAACGTGTTTTTATAATGTGGATTTGACTTGTGTACGTTCGAAAACTTTAGCACCAATAAACTATATGATATCAATAATTGATGTTAGAGCTTTTTTTCGTGCCCGAAATTACAGAACAAAATACTAAGGTGTTAACAAAATGTATGTGTAAAAACATAAGTAGTACTAAACGTTACAACACGAAACTAATGATTATGTCATAATATCTTCTTGGAATTGCTATTACAACTATGCAAGGATTAAGGGAATATTGCACAAGGTAAGTAAACAATTTGGAGCAATTAAAAAAAAGATATTATATTATTACTGGTAGGGTTTTCATTTCAAAACGAACCAACCCAAATATCTCCTTATTTTGAGGAAAATAACATTTGACAAGAAACATCAATTTTAATATCAAAGCAGAAGTTTAATTACACATTTGATAGAATTTTACTATTAACACCTCCAGCCAACCTCACATTGAAATGTCACATGGCACTACCTATCGAGTGATACAATGTTGCAGAGGGTATTAAATTGGCTAACCAACCGTGCCAAGAGAAGTGAAATTGAGGTGGGAAAATGTAATGACAATGCAACCAATTAATTTAGTTTAAACGAATTATTTTATTAAGTGCTCAAAATCAAGATAAAAACAACACAATATATATTACTTGTTATTGTCAAGATAATAACAATATATACCACTCAATTGACATTTTGCAACTCGCAGACCGATGATACGATTTGACTTCTCTTGGCATAGTTGGATAGGCAATTTAATGTTTTTTGCAACGATGTATCACTCAATAGGTAGTGCGATGTGACATTTGAATGTGAGGTTGGTTGGAGGTGTAGAGGTGAATAGTAAAATTCTATTAATACTGTAGTTAAACTTTCCCCTGGATATTAAAATTGACGTGTTTTTTGTCACATCCTATTTTGCTGAAACTCAGGGCGGTTCGGTGTAAAATGAAAACCATGTATAAATCAATTGCAAATATTACAAATATCTATAATAGATATACACTTTACTGATGATGAAACAAAATCAATTTTGAATATGTTTTGCGGATTGCTGATCCTTTTAAATGTAGAGTTTGCTCTTTGCTAACATTAAAAAATCTGATGCGGGTATATATTTTTGCTATTAATTTAATTACCTTCATTCTGTGGGGCTCTTCACCAAATGAACTTAAATATATGTGCTTATCTATACCGTGTAAATAATTATTTTCAAAAAGAAACATTGATATTTCTCTGTTAAATACAGGGATAAAATTTAAGTCATTCGGCATAAATTGGTTTGTTAGAAGAAGAACCTGTCTTATTTTTTTTTCTATATAGAAACAAACATTGACTAGATCGTTTTTGAGTTTTATTAAACCTCCTCTATTTTTAATGTGAAACAATCTTAAACTGCTAACGTGGTCGTCTTGACGATTTGTAATAAAAAACTCTAAACATTCCTGACACTTAATAGATTTGTTTAAGGTTCTAATCACAAATCCTGCAATATATGCAACTACATTCTCAGAAAGTTCACTTAGTTTAGGTAACAGTGTTACCACACCTTCAATATCATCCTCATTAATGAAAAGGTCGTTTAGATCTAAATTGTATTTTTTTACTATTAGCATATCATCCACCGTCAATGATGGTATAATCTGCTTCTTACTACTTGTTGTTAATATGTGCGCATCGTCAAACGAAACGCAATTTCCATTTATAGATTTGATGTCCATGTTCAATGCCATCCTTTTGTAGGTATAATCAAATTGATATGCGGTAGGGTTATTATTCCACCCATTTCGTCCCCTAAAAATAATTATAGGAAGAGTAATATAGATCCATAGAACAGAACAATCATTTAAAACATTTTTAATAAACAATAGGAATCTGCCGTTTGTTCAATTATATGTATTATGTTAACCCTTATCCTGCCACATTACTGGTGTTACATTAAAATTTCTTGAAGTTGTTTTCAAAATAGTTATTAGCATTAATTGTGTTTAATACTGACTAAAAACTTTTTGAAACATGGATGTAAAGTAAACTATTACACATTTGGAATATTCATAGGAATGTAATAAATTAATGTTGTTAACTGTAGAATGAACATATTTTCCTTGAGGATTTTTCAGTTGCTTCAGATAATTAATTCCATTTATAATTTTGGGTTTCCACGACTCTTTGTTGGCCTCTTGTAGTGGTGATTTCAAACCCCTTCCAAATGGATTACGTGAATTTGCCATGTCAAAGAGTTCATCTACTATGCGTAGAAATTTTATGGTCGCTTTCGCATTTCTGAAGTCCGGGTGCACCTCCGACAAAAACTGAAGTGCGTCGGCAACGCTGCGGCTCAATGTGTGAGCAGCCAAGTTGACCTGCAACATAATTAGTGGTAAAATTAGATTTGAAATAAGTACAAAGTGCTTTTCATTATGAAAAGATAAAGGAAACACATTAAACACAATATTTTATAGATGAAAGTTCAAACTGTTTTAATTAACTTTTTTACTTATCAGTATGCCAACTGCTAATGGCAAAAAAACATACCTTCATTTTATAACTTCGCCATTCTAGATGAGTTTTTCGTAATTTTGTGCCTAAACGACAAAACTCTTCCTCTTGAACTTTTCCCAGTTTGGTTATAAAATTATAATTAATTTCTTCTCCATCTTCGTCATAAAATAACCCAAGGTGGACCAGTTATTTCTAATTAGCTTTAGCATATGTGCGGCGTCCAATATAACAAATGCTTTTGACGTTTCGGTAGTTTTGAAGTATGGTCTTAAACAGTCTATGCCCTTTATATCTGCCCCAAGATGTTGTAGCATTGCGAAATTGACATTTGGGCCATCACATGTAACTGACACAATCTTTACGCCAATGGCTTCCAATCTCTTGATGGCCTCGCTTACAATGTTGGCTTTAGCTTGCCCTCCCAATGAAGAAATAAGAAAATATGCAATTGGAATTTTCCAACTGGCGTTAATGGATACAACCATTAATGTTAAAGCCTCAGTGGCACATTTCATGCTATCATCATTCACAATACCTGTTCCCAAGTCCGGATATCCCCATGTCTTGTCTCCTTTATATTCAATAAACTTCTTTATTGCCATTTCATCAAGCATTAAAGCACATATTGTCAGTTTGTTGTTAACTTTATTTTCTTCAACAGTCCTCTTTAATGTTGTGAAAGAACAATCGGAAAAGCCTGGCTCACAATTAACGTTTCGTACCCAACTTCTTATTGTAGATGGAGCAGGTAGTGCTAAATTAAATACTCTTCTGACGTAATTATACGCCTTGGAGGAATAAAATTGGGGGTTAGGGTTAGAGCAAAACTCCTCAGCTCTGGGGGAAACTCTGCTCTTGTTTGTTTTTTACTCTTCTCAGTAAGAGTAACGTTTTTTAGTGCTCGTCTTAAAAGTATTAGAGGAATTCCTGAGTACGATTTCTCCAGAAGAGACACAGCATCATGTTCCAAAAATTTTTTTTGGTGCAAGTGTAATACAATTTGCTTCAAGCTTTTTACTTTTCGGGAGAGGCGTTGTATTCGTTTTTGGGACCCTTTCAGTTTTTCTCGGAAAACGTTTTTTGTTAATCTGGCAGTACGTAACTTCTCGACGACAGTTTCTGGATTTTTGCTAAAAAATTTGTATTAATTAAAAAATAAATACGCAATTGAGGACATCGGTGTACCCAAATTTACCGGTCATACTTAAACGACGATATCTACATCCTATATCCTATAAAGCTGACTATCACACTCAAATTGCATAAATAGTTTCGTCGGTGATTAAACAAATCACCTTCAGGGCTCCCTTATGACAGATTTCTTTATGGGAAAAAATGTGATTATTTTGGCACATAGTTTACGCCTTTTAAGTATGACCCCTTCATTTGAGGACACCCTGTATAAAGGGGTTGCGTCATTTTTTAACAAAATCCCGGTACATGCAAATATAACAGAATTCTTTACATAATCCATAAATTGGTCTTTGAATATCTGTCTTGGGGAAAGGTTACCTAGTTATTGGACAAGCCGTACCTATACGTATGAATAGTTTTAACATCTTTTCTAGCCCTTTTTGTGATACTTTCGTAGCCTTCGCTGTCACTGCTAGAGTTTGTCACTATTTGCAATTTCCTCTTCAGTTGTCGTAATTGGAGACTTTCTGTATCGTTGTTTGATGAACACAACAAAAATATACCCAGCAGGATATAAATTATCATAAGGCAACTACTGTACACATTCATCTCATATTCAGTCGAAGGCGCTGACAGAACATCCGAGGATGAACTACAAAAAAATCACCTTTAAATATCAACTTCAATGTAAGTGCATTTTTTACAATTGCCAATACTTGTGTTTATAATTTTATGCTAAGCTCTTTTGCAAGCAGACCAAAAAAAGTAATAAATGATTTTAAAAAAATGGTCATAATTGGATCTACTAATACATACTTAGAGGTAAGGCATTGGACGTGCAGCAAAAACACATTAGATAATAATATGTACAAAAGAATTGCCTTTCTTTAAAAACTGTTTGGCATGTGCTGTGTTACTTATATTTCTGTCCAATTTAATCATATTATAATAGAGGAACCAGCATTAATAAAAATTAGCAAGTAGCTTTTCATTTAATGATAATTACATGTAAATATTGCTAAAAACACCTAAACACTTAAAAAAGAAAATAACTAATAAATAACACAAGAACACAATATTAATACTTACTTCTCCAATAGTTCTTGGTTTTCTTGATTATCTTTATCTACCGGAATTTCGAAGTGTTCAAAACTAAATCCATCTTCTTCAACAGTATCCCCACCATACAAATTTGAGGGCACAGGAGTTATATTCTCGTCATAAGGAATTGAAGGCATAGGTTGCCTAAAGACCATCGGGATTTCTTGCTGTCCGCTATAACATATTTTTTTAAGTTGTCACAGATGTGAAAATAAATTTTGTCTTTACTCCTGAAATATAATCCTGGAAACCCAGCATTTAACATGAATGTATCTAAATATTTGTTCTACAAATTATATAGGGTAATCGAAAAATTTGTTAGGAAACTTAGAGCAATGATTCGATGTGGTAATAGCTATGTGTAACAACAATTGAAATTTTAATATTTATTACGTAAGTGATTTAAAAATTCCATAAAAACCGAAAAAATTAAAATAAAAACTAACAAATAAACTGTAAAAATTGTTATTTACTTATACCTTCAAGACACCCTATTGTCAGATTTCACGAAATTTGAATCATGATCAATTATATTTTTTGCTTTGCTTATAAAATCCTTAAATCTAATTTGCCACCAAGGGGTAAGGATTATTCAGATGGGGAATAACCTTTTTAAAAAATATGCGAAAAATCAAGAGGCTCTGCGCCAAGTATTTGTTTCAAAAGTAATGAGATAAGCACGATATATAGGTATTAAGAAAAAGGGAAAAAAAAATAACTTTGACAGGATGTAACTTAAAAAAATATTTACAAGTCCATTTTATGTTACATGGCATATTCTTTTACCTCTACTTTATTAAGCGAAATTGTCTCTCTAAGATTTATAACTCATTTTCCGAATACCCTTACCAATTTATGCCTTGCTGTAAGTTTGTACAAAGTACAAAACTATAATGTTGGAAACATAAAATAACTTTTAAACAATATTAAACTGTGCTTCCTTCAGGTCAGTTAGAGTAGGTTAGCATTTATTTATTAGATAGGTTTTGTAACTTGTTATTATATTTTATGTTCACAGTTTCATGCACATATTACTGCCCATTTAAATGGATGAAGTCTACCATAAAAAAGAAATAGATAACTAGTTAAGGATATGAGTACTTTTTTCACACTAAAAATATTTCTTGAATTATACTTTGAAGCTATGAAAATGTATAATTCTTGGACAAAAACCTACAACAACATGTTTTACACCTAAAGACCGATACTTACTACGGGAAGCCTTAAATAAGTTATAGGAGTTTCTTACCTGCTAATTGTCATTAAACATGTATTGTGAAGTGCAGCTAGAGGCTTACGAGGGCCCAATAGCTTGGTTGGGATGGCACCTGGTTTTAGGTGTGCCCTTTTATTTTTGATAATAAAATCATCCTGGGCAAAATGCAATCCGCAAACACGATTCCCATCACTAAGATGTTCTATATTGGGGTTTCTTCCTAGAGCTCTTAACCATGAATCATGTCGTGCTGCGGTCAATCTGCAAACATGTCTTTATATATATGGGGACATATGTACATATTATTTAGGTCTCTCTGCATTGCATTTTATAGGCGAAGAATTAAAATGATTTAGCTTGGACAAGCAACAATGTTCAGGAAAGCATTTTTTACTATAAAAGGATATCCCACGCAAGACTTTAGATCCTTTGATCCTCTGAGTAAATCAAATCTCTTACAACATAATCTGAACTGTTAGTCCAGGTTAGTTTACCACTAAAAGCAATGTAACAGATTTGCTTCTTTTAATTTGCCAAAAATCAGTAAGCAAGTTGGACACAAATAACATAATATTATCCCTAGTTTAAACTGTGTCCAGTTTCAATTTGGATATATTCTTGTAAAGTAGTTAAACGTTATGGTAGGTATACCCACGAACTGCTTAAATATTCCAAAAAAAAAACACTTACCTTAATAAATAAATAAATTGTGTTGAAAGCAAGGTAAATGCTATGCGGGGATACAATTTTAAAAGTATTTTAAGTAACCTAGGTACTTACCTGAAGAACTGAATTTCGGTCGTTGGCTTGCAAAGCAACACCATACACTTGTTTTTCATCATAAACTTACACTAAAAGGTAACTGCACTATAATCTAAATAAATCTTTAACGAAACGTCCACAAAATACTAGAAATAACTAAGAATCACTAAAAATAACGCTAAGAAATCTCACAATTAACACGCCAAATACTGTGTAAATTAAGAATTAAGTGACAACCGGCTCTGATAAACATAAACGTCAAATATCAAGAAATCGTAGAAATCCGACGTACTGCGCATGAGTTAAAGTTCCGGAAAGTCAAGCATGCCGGGGACATTTTTAGATCGGTCGGCAATTAGCTTTGCTTTTCCAGTGGTGGGAGTTCAGTGGTCAGCGCTTATACTCTACTCTAGTCTATCTTCTATCATCGCAGCTATCATCTTGTATCACAGCTTCGTCGTGCACGTGCCCTATCGCGTCACAGCGACTCTTTTGATTCATTTTACCGCTCTGCCTCTGCGATTATAGCTGTGCTTTATGGAAATATACTACGTATTTAAATGTAAGTGTGCACAACGAAGCTGCGACTACATCGAGTAAGCGCGCTGAAATAAGCACTTATAATCGAGAGAATTCAGCATTGGAATGCAGCACACCATTCTTTCTGCGAGCAGAAGTCGGTAAGCGCCGGTACTTAGGCACATCCAGATCACCACAACAGATTTGTATTAAAAAAAAAATGAGAGGAAATAGCTGTTGTGCTAAACACCAGCAGTAAACTATATTTTCATTACGGGTAAACAGAAAAACAGGAGTTTTACTGGTAAATTTCCACTGTATTACATCAAATAACTTGACATGTTTCGCTACACAGTAGCTTCTTCAGAATAAAGTGTATGAATGATACAATATTGAGGTTTGTAGTAAAAGATAATTAAAGACAGGTAAATTGATATAGTAGTAACAAATCTGGGTTTTTACGGTAAATAATTATTATAAATCTAAATTAACATTATTAAATAAAAAAAAACATTATTGAATTCAAAGATACACAAGATTTATTACCAAAATGATTATAAGAAGGATAACAGTTGACTAATTGAATAAATTTAACAAAGGAGAATTGTTAAGATCTATCTGATCTGGAATTTTTAAGCTTGTTTATTTCCAAAGCTTCTAAGAAGTTGAGTTTTGGACCTTTATTTTCTATATGTAAGATTTTAAAATTTTTTTTGAAATTGTGCTGGTTTTCTAGTAAATGATTGGCGTAATTAGTCTTTTTTGTTTTTGCTATAACTATTATAATGTTCTTTTAATCGTGTGCTGAAATTTCTACCGGTTTGACAGTAGCTAGAAACGGACAGAACGAGACCAGTGGTGCTGGTGGTGCTGGTGGTGCAACTAACCCAGGTGGTGCAGGTGGTGCGTTTTACGATCTAACCCAAGTGGTTCGGTGGTGCGTTTTATGATCTAACCCGGGTGGTTCGGTGGTGCGTTTTATGACCTAACCCGGGTGGTTCGGTGGTGCTGTTTACAAAATAACCCGAAATTAAACCCGACTTTTTACGACCTAACCCGGATGCTTTCATGAGGCGGCTTCTTATCTAACCCTAACTTGAACCTGAATATTTATGAACTGACCCGAGATAAAACCCGACTTTTTACGACCTAACCCGGATGCTTTCGCGAGGCGGCTTCTCATCTAACCCTAATTTGAACCTGAATATTTATGAACTGACCCGAGATAAAACCCGACTTTTTACGACCTAACCCGGATGCTTTCGCGAGGCGGCTTCTCATCTAACCCTAATTTGAACCTGAATATTTATGATCTGACCCGAGATAAAACCCGACTTTTTATGATTTAACCTTAGTGAAACGCCGCTGTTAAAGCGATATAGTAAAAAAAACTCGATTAAAATTTTATCTTGTTCGCTAGACCAATTAATTTCCAAATATTATAATTAAAACATACAATCACTACACTGGCGCACCGTCAAAAATCGTGCTTGCACTATCCCAACGTACAGAGCGTCCGCTTCAGAAAATACGGTGCCGTATTTTTTGCGCCGAACGCTCTGGAGGAACACACTCCGATTTGCAAGTACATACACGCTTTGTCGCGGCAAAGCTCGCCGTCAAATTACGGCCACTCTTTTGCGGTACCGCTTTGTAGGAAACCAAAGCTTTAGTGAAACGCCGCTGCCCCAGAACTCTGTCCATATTCCTCTACTGTGTTAATTTATGCGGGTAATAAAACCGACAAGGGTCGGATCGGCCTGCATACTTATAGAGGTAAAAAAACCGCTTTAGAATGTTTTTGGTATATCTTTTTTAGATAATTTTGGGGGAAATAATTTGCCTGAGATGCCAATTAAAAAAGCCTACATTTAATTGTATTTTAGATTCTTGAATTTTGTACATGGATTAAAAATCTACTATTTCTTGAAATTGTATACATTATGTTAGATAATTATTAATATAATGTTATTAAGACTTTGTAAATATCTGTAAAAACTGTTCTAAATCGTGTCATTTCTGAAAATTGTATACTGAGTGTTTAGAATTTAGTAAAAAATTAAAAAAATGTTTTAATGTTATTAAGACCTGTGAAAATTTGTAAAACTGTACAGAATTGTATTATTTTCTGAAAATGATATACTGAGTGTTTAGAATTTAGTAAAAATTAAAAAAATGTTTTAAATTTGTTAAATCATGTGAAATCTTGTATAAAATGACTAGAACCGTTCTTAATCATGTCATTTCTGAAAATTGTTTACTGAGTGTTTAGAATTTAGTAAAAAATTAAAAAAAATGTTTTAACGTTATTAAGTCCTGTGAAACTTTGTAAAAAATGACTAAAACAGTCGCAAATCGTCCTATTTTCTTAAAAGTGTATACTGAGTGTTTAGAATTTAGTAAAAATTAAAAAAAATGTTTTAAATTTGTTAAATCATGCGAAATCTTGTATAAAATGACTAGAACCGTTCTTAATCATGGCATTTCTGAAAATTGTATACTGAGTGTTTAGAATTTAGTAAAAAATTAAAAAAAATGTTTTAACGTTATTAAGCCCTGTGAAACTTTGTAAAAAATGACTAAAACAGTCGCAAATCGTCCTATTTTCTTAAAAGTGTATACTGAGTGTTTAGAATTTAGTAAAAATTAAAAAAAATGTTTTAAATTTGTTAAATCATGTGAAATCTTGTATAAAATGACTAGAACCGTTCTTAATCATGACATTTCTGAAAATTGTATACTGAGTGTTTAGAATTTAGTAAAAAATTAAAAAAAATGTTTTAACGTTATTAAGCCCTGTGAAACTTTGTAAAAAATGACTAAAACAGTCGCAAATCGTCCTATTTTCTTAAAAGTGTATACTGAGTGTTTAGAATTTAGTAAAAATTAAAAAAATGTTTTAAATTTGTTAAATCATGCGAAATCTTGTATAAAATGACTAGAACCGTTCTTAATCATGGCATTTCTGAAAATTGTATACTGAGTGTTTAGAATTTAGTAAAAAATTAAAAAAAATGTTTTAACGTTATTAAGCCCTGTGAAACTTTGTAAAAAATGACTAAAACAGTCGCAAATCGTCCTATTTTCTTAAAAGTGTATACTGAGTGTTTAGAATTTAGTAAAAATTAAAAAAAATGTTTTAAATTTGTTAAATCATGCGAAATCTTGTATAAAATGACTAGAACCGTTCTTAATCATGGCATTTCTGAAAATTGTATACTGAGTGTTTAGAATTTAGTAAAAAATTAAAAAAAATGTTTTAACGTTATTAAGCCCTGTGAAACTTTGTAAAAAATG
The DNA here is from genome assembly GCA_963920685.1 of Polydrusus tereticollis. Taxonomy (NCBI): domain Eukaryota; kingdom Metazoa; phylum Arthropoda; class Insecta; order Coleoptera; family Curculionidae; genus Polydrusus; species Polydrusus tereticollis. The sequence continues at coordinate 66,411,972 of OY987329.1, forward strand.
ACTAAAACAGTCGCAAATCGTCATATTTTCTTAAAAGTGTATACTGAGTGTTTAGAATTTAGTAAAAATTAAAAAAAATGTTTTAAATTTGTTAAATCATGTGAAATCTTGTATAAAATGACTAGAACCGTTCTTAATCATGACATTTCTGAAAATTGTATACTGAGTGTTAAGTATTTTAGTTGAAAATAAGATCATAAATCATCTATACAAAACAAGCGCCCCTTATGGATTTGAACGAAAATCATAGATTCGACTATTTTCATGAAAAATAAATCTAAGTACGGAATAATGCAGGAAGATTATCTATTTTCTTGGTTTAGAAAGTGATGTAGTTAAGATTTATAACTTAGGAATAAATAAATTATTATTAATCTTTTCGACCTATTTCTCTTGCATATTTAATTTCTTTGATAGTAAGAACTAATCTTTTTATTTTACAAAGTAAAAAAAAAAGCTAAAGGTCGGCGTTGTCAGTCAGGTATAAGAACTGATTTAACACGATGGTTTTTGTACAAACGTTCACATACAATTGTATGCTTTTTAACCGATTGTGTCGGAAAAAATGACGATTTATAGATTAGATATTTAGACGAAGAGCTAACCTTCTCAATAAAGTATTGATTATTGCCCTGCTAGCTAGACAACACTTTTTATGTTAGTCAAAAAAAAATTTTTTTTTTCGGACGCTATTACAGATTTCATCGTTAACTAACAAACATTAAGACCAAAAAATTAGCGTGCAAGATGAAATGTATAGGTTCACTTCATTTCTACATTATTTTACAACTCTCAATCGCATTAAAAACAAGATCGAATAAAAAATAACTTATGACATATGGACGAAAAATGTTTTTCGGGCTATTTAGCTTAGCGACCGCATTACGTCTGAAATACTACATTTTTCGAGCTTATAACATAATTTACTATTTTAACGTTAAAATAGGGGAAATGATGTATCGAAGTGGGTACTTTTTTTTGTCGGTCACGAGATTATAGTTTCTTTTAAAATGAGCTCTAATATTTACAACACAAATTATCCTTTAAGCCACATTAGTTTAAAACTCGTCTGTCGCTTTCCCTCTATTGTGAGTTTGATTAAAGTATAGCGTAGTATATATTTAGATGAATTTCGTAAATGTTGAATACTTTCAAAACTGAAAAAGCCGCCCTTTGCAATAAATATCTCCGTAGAGTTAGGTACCCTGCAGATTAAGGGTATTTCAGCGGATAATCATATACAAATTCAAATACCTCATTTGTTTCGGAGCAGTAACCATCAACTTTTACACCATTTAAAACAGCTTCTTTACCATTAGCAGCATGTAAGATGTTGATTTTTCTGTGATTCTCGGTCCAAAGTAAGCAATCTATGGCAATTTTGCTCTGCCTGTTTCTCCATCGGTATCCATTTTTTGGTATGATTCCTATAGTATTAGGCTTCAAAAAATGTCTTTTAAAATTGTATTGCATGCTGAAGCAATAGTTGTAGCTTCAGTAAATGGACATACATTGGTAGTTTGTATAAGTTGTTCTCTAAACTTTAAACATGATTGCGCAAGGATTTCGACATCCGATACGCAGTAGTCTACCAGATCTCTTTGCATATCGAAACCATCATTTTCATGTTCTACAAACCATTTAAGAAATTTGGCTCTGTCTTCTTCTTTCATACTATCTGAGGAGTAATATTGAATTGATGGTAGAGGTCCTATATAGTTTTCATTTGCCTTTGTATTAAATAGGTGCGGGAAGTAGCCTTTTTTAAAAATATCCTCAAGTCCAAATGCCTTTGGTAGTTTGGCTTAAGGCATAGGGAAATAGTTAAGTGAGTCGATAAATTTTACATTTTCAAGTTGCATCGTAATTATTTTGGTACCTCTCATGATTAACTCAGGTGTAAAATCTGTCTTTGTCATAATATAGTTTAATATAAACTGGTGATCAAAAGCCTGACCATTATGGGCTATTACAATAATTTCTTTAAAGTTTTTCCTCATTTGTAACAAATGGTTAGTAAATGTTCCCGCTGGGTCTATACCTCTGACTTTTTGTAACTTTAGACCACATTTTTTTTTTACAAGTATCTGCTTCAGAATCCATGCACTCATCGCAGTATTGTTTGAAAACACAGAGATTGACTTGATGTAAAAACATTGAATTTTCCAATAGTTTATCTTGGCTCGTCTCTAAATCGTAGAATACAAAAAAGATCATCTTTAATCTTAGGTTTTCCCTTATCAGGCCGAATATAACATAGATGATCCTCGGATGCATGTTTATTACAAATTTTACAATAAATTTCACCACATGCATGTGCTCTTTTGGCTTTAATGGTTTTTAAACAAATAGAACATAGTTTAATTTGTTCGCATACTGTAAATTTGCCTGACGAATAATCCTTTTTATGATTTTCGTAACAGTTTTGACTTCTAAAAAATCATAGACAGTCCTGGCATTTAATTTTTATTGCTATTTCGCAAGCAGAGGCTTGCTGACATGCCTGACAGCTTCCACCACATCGGTGCTCATTTTTGTGATCATATGGGACGTAACACTTTTCACAAAAATAGTTAGAACAAAAAGCTGCTGTCAGCGATGTAATTACATTAAAATGGCTTTTGTAATGTAATAAGTTCAGCCGTTTATTGCTTTCAGTTGAACCTTCAAATATAATATTTCGTCCTTTTGATCCATAGCTATAAACAACTAATTTATATTCTTTTAGATGATTTTGAAATTGTATTAACTCGGGAATTCCACCTCCTGCCTCAGGAATGCTAATTTTAGCTCTCTCCAACAATGATCTTGTTCTTTCGGTTTGAATTTTACTAATATCTCTTCTAACCTTACTGAATTCGGGATCTCTTTTATTATGGGCAATGGCGACTACCAAAGCACGTGGTAAACACAGGTTATCGGTATTTTTAATACTTATAATACCTCGTCGCTTGTCGCATTCCTCATGAAAGCTGTTATAATTTTTTCCTCTTCCCCCACCAACAGGTAATCTAACAGTTGTCACACTAAGACAAAATGATTCTGTATTAAGACCTGCTGAGTTTGACTGATAAATGCCACTTATAACACTCCAAACATCTTAAAAGGTTATGTCTTTAGCTGCTTTGAAGCGAATCTAACCTTCTCCTCGGTTGAAGTCTTTAGAGCAAAAACTAAAAGCCACACGATCTAAGGGTTGTAGGCCTTCTGTAGCGTTTTCCACCCAACCAACTGGTTCAACTCCCTGTGGAACAGGTTTTAACTTAAACTCTAGAGTGCGTCCTGTAAGGTTAAATTCTCGTAACTTTTTAACAACGTCTTTAACAATAATAAACTTCTCCATCTTTCTTTTTTTTTTTGTTGTTTTATAGTCTACTATCTACCTACATAAAAAAAAAAAAAAAAAAAAAAAAAAAAAAAAAAAAAAAAACAAGTATATTTTCATATTTTTATCGGTCTTAAGTTCGATTTCAAAAGCACACTCCCTCTTTTTGATAATTTCACAGTCTAAGCACATAGATCTTATATTTTTTATTTACGATCAATTCATCTTTATTCGCCAATCATCTCAAACGAGTCTGCTTTTGAAAGTAATATAGCCTTAGTATTCAGAAAATATTAATGATATCGGAGCCTAAAACATCCTTAACACTAAAAAAATCATTGTGTTTCCTAACAAAACCCATCATCTTGTCTATTTAGCTTGCTTTCCTATTGTTTAGCAGGTTAAATAAAATTATTATTTCGCTCTTTTTGTCTGTACTGAATCGTTAGGGGAATACGATTCTAGTCCTATAAGAGAGACAGTTAAAATTTATGTAAGCAATCAGAAATCCTACACTATGAGCTACTTAGTTAAAATTTCATATTTCCTTCCTGGATCAGCTAAAATTTGTGTTGTGTCGGTCAAAATTTATAAAATACGAAAAAAATGCTAGATACATTTTATCATGACTTTCTATCTAATACCATCTTATTTCAAGGTATAATTCGGTTGTCAAAATGAGAATCTAAAAAATCCTCGTGTTTCCTCACAAAACCCATCATCTTGCCTATTTAGCTTGCTTTTCTATTGTTTAGCAGGTTAAATAAAATTATTATTTCGCTCTTTTTGTCTGTACTGAATCGTTAGGGGGATACGTTTCTAGTTCTATAAGAGAGACAGTTAAAATTTATGTAAGCAATCAGAAATCCTACACTATGAGCTACTTAGTTAAAATTTCATATTTCCTTCCTGGGTCAGGCAAAATTTGTGATGTGTCGGTCAAAATTTATAAAAATACGAAAAAAATGCTGGATGCATTTTTAGCGTGACTTTCTATTTAATACCATCCTATTTCAAGGTATAATTCGGTTGTCAAAATGAGAATAAAATAATCTTCCCATGGTTTATGTCATCTTAAAAAAGTCAAAAGGTTATATTCTGTAGAGGGTCAGATACATTCAAATTTAAAAATTTTCTCCAAGAAGAATTTTAAGATAGTATTATAGTAAATAAAAATTCTATACCTCCAATATTTCTTGGAAACATATCGTGTTCTAGCGACATAACCCAAAAGTACCTCTATTCAGAAACGCATCGTACTTTTCTTGTCAAACTTGACTTTGTTGTAATGTTGTATGCAGAGCACTTTGAAAACAAAAATTAGATTAGAAACCGCCGCCTCTTAAGGTATACTTTTTTAGGTCTTACATAGGGTACACTGGTATACAGAACAAATGTCATCTTTAATTGTCTCATTGTCCCATCCATTACATTATTATAATCTTAAAGCACCTGTTACCAGCATTATCTGTTTTTATGGTTTTCATAAAACATAGCGATTACCGATGAAAATTAAACGAAAACTTAATAAATAACTTTTTTTCAACTGAAATAGACTGATTTTCGATGGAAAAATGTTACTTATAACTAAAAATGAATATAAGACATATACGCAATGATATTTAGAATAAATCAATCTTTTCTAAAATTACTATGAAATATTCACAAAATCGTTTCGTTATAACCAAAGTAGCAAGGCTTACAGATTTCGTATAGAGTTCAAACGCGATACTGGGATGATCTTTTTTTTTTATATTTTTGTAGGATAATGCACCACTACGTTGTAAGTACTTGAGAGAGGACTTTCTTGAAAAATCCTCAAATTTCTCTGCAATTTTGTTCCTTCTAGAGTTAAATTCACACAGAAAACCCCGTATTCTTATCTTTCAGGTTGGTATATTAAAAAGGGCTTATTAGTATGGTTTAGAAAACAAGCAATATTAATTAACGGATGTTTTTTCGTCATATGAAGAGTTGAAAAATTTTTTTTTTCCACTCCAATGGTTGCGATGCAGAGAGTCGGGTTTCATCATAATCTTTCAGGGTAGCTCAGGTTTGATTGCATGTAGAGAGTCGGGTTTCATCATAATCTTTCAGGGTAGCTCAGGTTTGATTGCATGTAGAGAGTCGGGTTTCATCATAATCTTTCAGGGTAGCTCAGGTTTGATTGCATGTACTAAGGTTAGTGCTCCTTGCAATCGGTTTCAGGTTTGACGCGCCCCCCTCAGATTTGTTCAGGTTTCTCAAACACTTGAGAAACCTGAACAAACCTGAGGGGGGCGCGTCAAACCTGAAACCGATTGCAAGGAGCACTAACCTTAGTACATGCAATCAAACCTGAGCTACCCTGAAAGATTATGATGAAACCCGACTCTCTACATGCAATCAAACCTGAGCTACCCTGAAAGATTATGATGAAACCCGACTCTCTACATGCAATCAAACCTGAGCTACCCTGAAAGATTATGATGAAACCCGACTCTCTGCATCGCAACCATTGGAGTGGAAAAAAAAAATTTTTCAACTCTTCATATGACGAAAAAACATCCGTTAATTAATATTGCTTGTTTTCTAAACCATACTAATAAGCCCTTTTTAATATACCAACCTGAAAGATAAGAATACGGGGTTTTCTGTGTGAATTTAACTCTAGAAGGAACAAAATTGCAGAGAAATTTGAGGATTTTTCAAGAAAGTCCTCTCTCAAGTACTTACAACGTAGTGGTGCATTATCCTACAAAAATATAAAAAAAAAAGATCATCCCAGTATCGCGTTTGAACTCTATACGAAATCTGTAAGCCTTGCTACTTTGGTTATAACGAAACGATTTTGTGAATATTTCATAGTAATTTTAGAAAAGATTGATTTATTCTAAATATCATTGCGTATATGTCTTATATTCATTTTTAGTTATAAGTAACATTTTTCCATCGAAAATCAGTCTATTTCAGTTGAAAAAAAGTTATTTATTAAGTTTTCGTTTAATTTTCATCGGTAATCGCTATGTTTTATGAAAACCATAAAAACAGATAATGCTGGTAACAGGTGCTTTAAGATTATAATAATGTAATGGATGGGACAATGAGACAATTAAAGATGACATTTGTTCTGTATACCAGTGTACCCTATGTAAGACCTAAAAAAGTATACCTTAAGAGGCGGCGGTTTCTAATCTAATTTTTGTTTTCAAAGTGCTCTGCATACAACATTACAACAAAGTCAAGTTTGACAAGAAAAGTACGATGCGTTTCTGAATAGAGGTACTTTTGGGTTATGTCGCTAGAACACGATATGTTTCCAAGAAATATTGGAGGTATAGAATTTTTATTTACTATAATACTATCTTAAAATTCTTCTTGGAGAAAATTTTTAAATTTGAATGTATCTGACCCTCTACAGAATATAACCTTTTGACTTTTTTAAGATGACATAAACCATGGGAAGATTATTTTATTCTCATTTTGACAACCGAATTATACCTTGAAATAGGATGGTATTAAATAGAAAGTCACGCTAAAAATGCATCCAGCATTTTTTTCGTATTTTTATAAATTTTGACCGACACATCACAAATTTTGCCTGACCCAGGAAGGAAATATGAAATTTTAACTAAGTAGCTCATAGTGTAGGATTTCTGATTGCTTACATAAATTTTAACTGTCTCTCTTATAGAACTAGAAACGTATCCCCCTAACGATTCAGTACAGACAAAAAGAGCGAAATAATAATTTTATTTAACCTGCTAAACAATAGAAAAGCAAGCTAAATAGGCAAGATGATGGGTTTTGTGAGGAAACACGAGGATTTTTTAGATTCTCATTTTGACAACCGAATTATACCTTGAAATAAGATGGTATTAGATAGAAAGTCATGATAAAATGTATCTAGCATTTTTTTCGTATTTTATAAATTTTGACCGACACAACACAAATTTTAGCTGATCCAGGAAGGAAATATGAAATTTTAACTAAGTAGCTCATAGTGTAGGATTTCTGATTGCTTACATAAATTTTAACTGTCTCTCTTATAGGACTAGAATCGTATTCCCCTAACGATTCAGTACAGACAAAAAGAGCGAAATAATAATTTTATTTAACCTGCTAAACAATAGGAAAGCAAGCTAAATAGACAAGATGATGGGTTTTGTTAGGAAACACAATGATTTTTTTAGTGTTAAGGATGTTTTAGGCTCCGATATCATTAATATTTTCTGAATACTAAGGCTATATTACTTTCAAAAGCAGACTCGTTTGAGATGATTGGCGAATAAAGATGAATTGATCGTAAATAAAAAATATAAGATCTATGTGCTTAGACTGTGAAATTATCAAAAAGAGGGAGTGTGCTTTTGAAATCGAACTTAAGACCGATAAAAATATGAAAATATACTTGTTTTTTTTTTTTTTTTTTTTTTTTTTTATGTAGGTAGATAGTAGACTATAAAACAACAAAAAAAAAAAGAAAGATGGAGAAGTTTATTATTGTTAAAGACGTTGTTAAAAAGTTACGAGAATTTAACCTTACAGGACGCACTCTAGAGTTTAAGTTAAAACCTGTTCCACAGGGAGTTGAACCAGTTGGTTGGGTGGAAAACGCTACAGAAGGCCTACAACCCTTAGATCGTGTGGCTTTTAGTTTTTGCTCTAAAGACTTCAACCGAGGAGAAGGTTAGATTCGCTTCAAAGCAGCTAAAGACATAACCTTTTAAGATGTTTGGAGTGTTATAAGTGGCATTTATCAGTCAAACTCAGCAGGTCTTAATACAGAATCATTTTGTCTTAGTGTGACAACTGTTAGATTACCTGTTGGTGGGGGAAGAGGAAAAAATTATAACAGCTTTCATGAGGAATGCGACAAGCGACGAGGTATTATAAGTATTAAAAATACCGATAACCTGTGTTTACCACGTGCTTTGGTAGTCGCCATTGCCCATAATAAAAGAGATCCCGAATTCAGTAAGGTTAGAAGAGATATTAGTAAAATTCAAACCGAAAGAACAAGATCATTGTTGGAGAGAGCTAAAATTAGCATTCCTGAGGCAGGAGGTGGAATTCCCGAGTTAATACAATTTCAAAATCATCTAAAAGAATATAAATTAGTTGTTTATAGCTATGGATCAAAAGGACGAAATATTATATTTGAAGGTTCAACTGAAAGCAATAAACGGCTGAACTTATTACATTACAAAAGCCATTTTAATGTAATTACATCGCTGACAGCAGCTTTTTGTTCTAACTATTTTTGTGAAAAGTGTTACGTCCCATATGATCACAAAAATGAGCACCGATGTGGTGGAAGCTGTCAGGCATGTCAGCAAGCCTCTGCTTGCGAAATAGCAATAAAAATTAAATGCCAGGACTGTCTATGATTTTTTAGAAGTCAAAACTGTTACGAAAATCATAAAAAGGATTATTCGTCAGGCAAATTTACAGTATGCGAACAAATTAAACTATGTTCTATTTGTTTAAAAACCATTAAAGCCAAAAGAGCACATGCATGTGGTGAAATTTATTGTAAAATTTGTAATAAACATGCATCCGAGGATCATCTATGTTATATTCGGCCTGATAAGGGAAAACCTAAGATTAAAGATGATCTTTTTTGTATTCTACGATTTAGAGACGAGCCAAGATAAACTATTGGAAAATTCAATGTTTTTACATCAAGTCAATCTCTGTGTTTTCAAACAATACTGCGATGAGTGCATGGATTCTGAAGCAGATACTTGTAAAAAAAAAATGTGGTCTAAAGTTACAAAAAGTCAGAGGTATAGACCCAGCGGGAACATTTACTAACCATTTGTTACAAATGAGGAAAAACTTTAAAGAAATTATTGTAATAGCCCATAATGGTCAGGCTTTTGATCACCAGTTTATATTAAACTATATTATGACAAAGACAGATTTTACACCTGAGTTAATCATGAGAGGTACCAAAATAATTACGATGCAACTTGAAAATGTAAAATTTATCGACTCACTTAACTATTTCCCTATGCCTTAAGCCAAACTACCAAAGGCATTTGGACTTGAGGATATTTTTAAAAAAGGCTACTTCCCGCACCTATTTAATACAAAGGCAAATGAAAACTATATAGGACCTCTACCATCAATTCAATATTACTCCTCAGATAGTATGAAAGAAGAAGACAGAGCCAAATTTCTTAAATGGTTTGTAGAACATGAAAATGATGGTTTCGATATGCAAAGAGATCTGGTAGACTACTGCGTATCGGATGTCGAAATCCTTGCGCAATCATGTTTAAAGTTTAGAGAACAACTTATACAAACTACCAATGTATGTCCATTTACTGAAGCTACAACTATTGCTTCAGCATGCAATACAATTTTTAGAAGACATTTTTTGAAGCCTAATACTATAGGAATCATACCAAAAAATGGATACCGATGGAGAAACAGGCAGAGCAAAATTGCCATAGATTGCTTACTTTGGACCGAGAATCACAGAAAAATCAACATCTTACATGCTGCTAATGGTAAAGAAGCTGTTTTAAATGGTGTAAAAGTTGATGGTTACTGCTCCGAAACAAATGAGGTATTTGAATTTGTATATGATTATCCGCTGAAATACCCTTAATCTGCAGGGTACCTAACTCTACGGAGATATTTATTGCAAAGGGCGGCTTTTTCAGTTTTGAAAGTATTCAACATTTACGAAATTCATCTAAATATATACTACGCTATACTTTAATCAAACTCACAATAGAGGGAAAGCGACAGACGAGTTTTAAACTAATGTGGCTTAAAGGATAATTTGTGTTGTAAATATTAGAGCTCATTTTAAAAGAAACTATAATCTCGTGACCGACAAAAAAAAGTACCCACTTCGATACATCATTTCCCCTATTTTAACGTTAAAATAGTAAATTATGTTATAAGCTCGAAAAATGTAGTATTTCAGACGTAATGCGGTCGCTAAGCTAAATAGCCCGAAAAACATTTTTCGTCCATATGTCATAAGTTATTTTTTATTCGATCTTGTTTTTAATGCGATTGAGAGTTGTAAAATAATGTAGAAATGAAGTGAACCTATACATTTCATCTTGCACGCTAATTTTTTGGTCTTAATGTTTGTTAGTTAACGATGAAATCTGTAATAGCGTCCGAAAAAAAAAATTTTTTTTTGACTAACATAAAAAGTGTTGTCTAGCTAGCAGGGCAATAATCAATACTTTATTGAGAAGGTTAGCTCTTCGTCTAAATATCTAATCTATAAATCGTCATTTTTTCCGACACAATCGGTTAAAAAGCATACAATTGTATGTGAACGTTTGTACAAAAACCATCGTGTTAAATCAGTTCTTATACCTGACTGACAACGCCGACCTTTAGCTTTTTTTTTTACTTTGTAAAATAAAAAGATTAGTTCTTACTATCAAAGAAATTAAATATGCAAGAGAAATAGGTCGAAAAGATTAATAATAATTTATTTATTCCTAAGTTATAAATCTTAACTACATCACTTTCTAAACCAAGAAAATAGATAATCTTCCTGCATTATTCCGTACTTAGATTTATTTTTCATGAAAATAGTCGAATCTATGATTTTCGTTCAAATCCATAAGGGGCGCTTGTTTTGTATAGATGATTTATGATCTTATTTTCAACTAAAATACTTAACACTCAGTATACAATTTTCAGAAATGTCATGATTAAGAACGGTTCTAGTCATTTTATACAAGATTTCACATGATTTAACAAATTTAAAACATTTTTTTTAATTTTTACTAAATTCTAAACACTCAGTATACACTTTTAAGAAAATATGACGATTTGCGACTGTTTTAGTCATTTTTTACAAAGTTTCACAGGGCTTAATAACGTTAAAACATTTTTTTTAATTTTTTACTAAATTCTAAACACTCAGTATACAATTTTCAGAAATGCCATGATTAAGAACGGTTCTAGTCATTTTATACAAGATTTCGCATGATTTAACAAATTTAAAACATTTTTTTTAATTTTTACTAAATTCTAAACACTCAGTATACACTTTTAAGAAAATAGGACGATTTGCGACTGTTTTAGTCATTTTTTACAAAGTTTCACAGGGCTTAATAACGTTAAAACATTTTTTTTAATTTTTTACTAAATTCTAAACACTCAGTATACAATTTTCAGAAATGCCATGATTAAGAACGGTTCTAGTCATTTTATACAAGATTTCGCATGATTTAACAAATTTAAAACATTTTTTTAATTTTTACTAAATTCTAAACACTCAGTATACACTTTTAAGAAAATAGGACGATTTGCGACTGTTTTAGTCATTTTTTACAAAGTTTCACAGGGCTTAATAACGTTAAAACATTTTTTTTAATTTTTTACTAAATTCTAAACACTGAGTATACAATTTTCAGAAATGTCATGATTAAGAACGGTTCTAGTCATTTTATACAAGATTTCACATGATTTAACAAATTTAAAACATTTTTTTTAATTTTTACTAAATTCTAAACACTCAGTATACACTTTTAAGAAAATAGGACGATTTGCGACTGTTTTAGTCATTTTTTACAAAGTTTCACAGGGCTTAATAACGTTAAAACATTTTTTTTAATTTTTTACTAAATTCTAAACACTCAGTATACAATTTTCAGAAATGCCATGATTAAGAACGGTTCTAGTCATTTTATACAAGATTTCGCATGATTTAACAAATTTAAAACATTTTTTTTAATTTTTACTAAATTCTAAACACTCAGTATACACTTTTAAGAAAATAGGACGATTTGCGACTGTTTTAGTCATTTTTTACAAAGTTTCACAGGACTTAATAACGTTAAAACATTTTTTTTAATTTTTTACTAAATTCTAAACACTCAGTAAACAATTTTCAGAAATGACATGATTAAGAACGGTTCTAGTCATTTTATACAAGATTTCACATGATTTAACAAATTTAAAACATTTTTTTAATTTTTACTAAATTCTAAACACTCAGTATATCATTTTCAGAAAATAATACAATTCTGTACAGTTTTACAAATTTTCACAGGTCTTAATAACATTAAAACATTTTTTTAATTTTTTACTAAATTCTAAACACTCAGTATACAATTTTCAGAAATGACACGATTTAGAACAGTTTTTACAGATATTTACAAAGTCTTAATAACATTATATTAATAATTATCTAACATAATGTATACAATTTCAAGAAATAGTAGATTTTTAATCCATGTACAAAATTCAAGAATCTAAAATACAATTAAATGTAGGCTTTTTTAATTGGCATCTCAGGCAAATTATTTCCCCCAAAATTATCTAAAAAAGATATACCAAAAACATTCTAAAGCGGTTTTTTTACCTCTATAAGTATGCAGGCCGATCCGACCCTTGTCGGTTTTATTACCCGCATAAATTAACACAGTAGAGGAATATGGACAGAGTTCTGGGGCAGCGGCGTTTCACTAAAGCTTTGGTTTCCTACAAAGCGGTACCGCAAAAGAGTGGCCGTAATTTGACGGCGAGCTTTGCCGCGACAAAGCGTGTATGTACTTGCAAATCGGAGTGTGTTCCTCCAGAGCGTTCGGCGCAAAAAATACGGCACCGTATTTTCTGAAGCGGACGCTCTGTACGTTGGGATAGTGCAAGCACGATTTTTGACGGTGCGCCAGTGTAGTGATTGTATGTTTTAATTATAATATTTGGAAATTAATTGGTCTAGCGAACAAGATAAAATTTTAATCGAGTTTTTTTTACTATATCGCTTTAACAGCGGCGTTTCACTAAGGTTAAATCATAAAAAGTCGGGTTTTATCTCGGGTCAGATCATAAATATTCAGGTTCAAATTAGGGTTAGATGAGAAGCCGCCTCGCGAAAGCATCCGGGTTAGGTCGTAAAAAGTCGGGTTTTATCTCGGGTCAGTTCATAAATATTCAGGTTCAAATTAGGGTTAGATGAGAAGCCGCCTCGCGAAAGCATCCGGGTTAGGTCGTAAAAAGTCGGGTTTTATCTCGGGTCAGTTCATAAATATTCAGGTTCAAGTTAGGGTTAGATAAGAAGCCGCCTCATGAAAGCATCCGGGTTAGGTCGTAAAAAGTCGGGTTTAATTTCGGGTTATTTTGTAAACAGCACCACCGAACCACCCGGGTTAGGTCATAAAACGCACCACCGAACCACCCGGGTTAGATCATAAAACGCACCACCGAACCACTTGGGTTAGATCGTAAAACGCACCACCTGCACCACCTGGGTTAGTTGCACCACCAGCACCACCAGCACCACTGGTCTCGTTCTGTCCGTTTCTAGCTACTTTTGACCTATGTACGTTTTAGGACAATCGTAACAAGTTAATTTATAGACACCTGAATTTTTATTCTTGTCAGTTTTGCTTTTGTTGTTTTTAATGAACTTGCTTAAAGAATTGTTAGATGTATAATGCAATGTTGATGTTAAGATTATTTAAGAATTTGCCAACGGTTAAACTACATTGGCCGATGAAGGTAAGCAGTTTGTATTGGTTAGGGGGGTTTTTTATATTAGGAAAGACTAGATCAATAGCATTTTTATATGATTTTTTCTTTCAAATTTTTGTTAATATTAACTTTGTTGAGTATCCATTATTAATAGCAATTTGTTTCATTAGGTTTATTTCTTTCTGAAATTCAAATTTATTTAGATGAAGGAACATTGAACTATATTTTAATGTAACTAATAGATAGAAATATATTTTTTTCCAATAAAATTTCAACTTTTAATGTAATTTATTTATTATATTTTAAATATAGGAATAATAAGATGGAGAGTAGTTAGGTCACTATACATCAATTCATATTATTGAAAAAGTAGTCCATACTTGCAGTGAAGTTCGCGCAATGCAAATAAAACAATCCATTCTTCCTTTACAATATTTTGTGGAAAAGACTTGATTGTTTTATTTGCAATTAATATTAGGCATAAAAATGCCATGCGCTTCTACGAACCGAATTGGATAGCTACAAATAAACGATTTAAATGTATCTCTAACAATTTTTGCAGAATCTGCTTGGCGTCCCGCTTGACGATGTTGAAAACTGGCGGCTTGGGGAATTCTGATGACTTCTTGTAAATGTCGTTCAAATCCTTCTTTATCAATTATTGTGTTATGTAAAACACAAATGAATTTATAACTTTATCAGCCGTTTTTTCCGAAGTTTCAAAAGCTTTTGATAAAATGGGCCATTTGGAAAAAACCATTCCGAAAGCACATTCCACAGCTTTTCTAGCTTGTGATAATCGTTTATTAAACTATTAAAACTTTATTGTTAAGCCGAGTTTTACCATAGGGTTTTAGTAAATGATGTTAAAGAGGGAGAGCTTCAGCTGCAATGAAACCCTATATACATCATTTTAATTTCTGTATTTGGAAGACAATCATCTGCTGAAAATTCAATTCATCAGACTAAATAGAACTGACGATGTAAACGTGACTCCGTCACTCTGCTTTCCATACCCTCCGACATCAACTGCAAAACTTTTATAAACCGCATCAACCACAATACAATATTTTGTAAAATTTTGATGCCAAAGTAAAAAGTTTTTTATTGGTGTAAATGTGTTAAATATATATAGTTATTTTCTATTATTAAATTATGAATAACCTACTTCTTCAACACAAATAGGGCTAAAATGACAAATTTTCCAACGCCTTTTCAGTTTTACTTTAATTTTTTTCAGAATATAGTTAAAAGTGGAAGGTTCCATTTGTAAGTATTAAAAAAAAAAGATGTAGATTATCGTAGTTTCTTGTATAAATTATGAAATTCGCCCAGAGTGCGCCAATTTTTATTTGTAGGGTGAATATTATATCACATTTTTTTTGTGCAAAAGTTAACACGCTCGTTCTTAAGTATTCTTTGTAATAAAATACATACCTACTTTAAGAATTTAGGTAATATTTAAGTGTAACCAAATCAGTTCTCCTAACAATACTATTAAAACACAATTTGTAAGAATAAAAAAATATATTTCTAAACGCCAGAATGCGATGATATCCATTCCCTATAATAACTTATTCTTGTATACACAGTGGGCGATCCTGCTTCACAATTTACATTACCAAATGAAACCAATCCAACTAACACGTTTCCAGTCACCAAAGGTCCTCCTGAATCACCAGAACAAGCTCCTACGGGTCCTATTAATTCGTCGATTCCACTCGTGCACACATGGCAGCCTAATATACGAATTCTTTTTCTGCCTAGTACACATTGTTTATTTGAAATAATTTCTACATACACTTTTCGCAGGTTTGATGGAATAGATCTGCATCCTGTGGAAGTACAACCTAAAATTTTAAAAATTCTTAGTAGAAACTATATTTTAGCGAGTTTCGGCTGATTTAAATTGGATAATAATAATATACAGTCCGCTGCCCCCTGTTAACTTTTTATTAACAAATGTGAAAATAATGAAATTTGAGTACGTACAATGTAATGTGTGTGTAAATTCTTGATTTAGTTTTTAAAGATGGCGACAGGGTGCAACTTTAAATACATTTTTTAAATAGCCGGTGGGGTCGATTGATACCTCGTTGAAATAGTATATTACGCACCGAGGCGGAAAGTGTTTCATCACTATCGGTAGTTAACCGAGGCGCGAAGCGGTGAGGTGAACTAAATCTCGAGACGGTAATGAAACTTTACATCGAGGTTTGTACACTATTATATTTACAACCACTTCTTCCACTTCTTATTATTTTGAATTAAAGTTATCAATAAAAGCAAAATGTCATTTTGACTTTTTCATTTAACAATTAGACAGACATTAGAATTTCAAATAACCGCAGGTGGTAATTAATACACATGAAGTAAGATTTAGGGCTTACTTATGAGATATTATTTATAAAATTAGGAGAAATACAGGACGTATCCCCAAATCTCCTGATGTTGTTCAAAAAACCCTCGAAACGTCATTAAACCACAATGTGTGATACATCGTTGCATTCGGAAGAAAAAAAGCTATCAAATTCCAATATCAGGAAAACAGAATCGTATTTAAAAAAATAAAGTTGCTAATGGCCCCTCGAAGACGACTCGTCGGATTACAAAACAATTAACACTGTTAGAGAGAGTGAAAAAAGTGGCAATGTAAAAGTGAAATTTACTTTAGAATTCGTTCTGAAAAAAATCCAGGAAAAAAATAACACGCTTTTTCAAAATTTCGTTTTTTTCCGAATATCTCCGGAACTACTCGGAATTTTAAAACTTTCTATACAGCATATTATTAGGCACGTAAATGCGCAACTTTACTCGCCGACTTCGTATCTCTTACGATTTCCGAGATCCCTGTACTGGCCCTCCTTAACTCGGACACGTATTATAATTAATTTAAATAAGTAAAACATAAACCATGTTTTTTTGTTTTTTATGTCATTATAATTCATTTAAAACATAAACATTTATTGTCGTCAAATTTGTATAATGAGTGTAAGCGTATTACAGTGTCTATGTTAGTGTGTTCGTATATTATTTCAAGATATCCATTTTTAATAAAATTAGATGGATAGATAGGTGAAATGTTATTATTACATGAATGGTTGTAAATAAAGGTATTTTATTTTTTTTATTAATAAGATTTTATTGCTTTATTTCAGAATGGGGGGGGGGGGCACTTTTTTTAATACCTCATAATACAACCTTTTTGTTTTTGTTTCTTTTTCGTATCTTTCGTACTTCGTTTTCGAGAAAAAAATTTTTCGTCGTGCAATAAAGTGGCTTTAATTTTTTTTCTCGAAAGCGAAGTAAGATACGAAAAAATATCGAAAGAAAGAAAAAGTATTATTAGCTGCTCAATCCGAAAACAATATAAAATTTTTAAACAAGTCAGTGGTGTATGTACATTTTTCTTTGCCAATATTATTTGTGAGACTGCCCCCCGGGGCGCCACTGGAACTCCTAATTATTATCTAGTAAGTGGTCTAATCACAACGAGCAACACTGCCGAATTTCACCAAAATTCGCAAAAGGATAATAAAAAACGATTTTTTTTTAAACTTTGTCACCCTGTATCTTGAAAACCAAACTTTTTAGGACACATGTTTATATGAAATTTCTTCATCAATTTGGTTCAGGAATGCACCTTAGGAATTACGATCTATCATTAAGTAACACCCTGTATACAAGACAAGGGATAAAAAATGGATATAACTCTATAGTCAGCGGTTTCAAACTTTTTTGGTGGCGGAACCCTTTTGGGAAGCAAAATACCTGATGGAACCCTACAATAAAACAATAGTTTTTAAAAGTGTATTCTTTATTAATAAGCATAATAAAAGTACAATGTAACAGTTACTAATTATTACTTACTTTACCACATGGCAAGTACAATAATAGAAGATATTAAAAAAGAAAAAATCTAACTAATGGGAGGTATGAAACTGTTTTTTATTTTTCATCAATTGGTTGATATCAGGTTTGATAGAAGACAGTTGAAGTCTCATATCAGGTTCGGCGTCCAGTCTATTGCGATATTTTGTTTTCGTGGCTGCATAGGTTGAGAATCCTGTTTCGCACAAATATGTTGTTGGGAACGGGAGAAGAATATTCAGAGCAATTTTGCCAAGCATTGGATATTCATCACGGATTCTGCACCAAAAATCGTTGAGAGGCGTCGTTTTGAACAGTGACTCCATACTTGTGTCTGATGACATTTCTAAAAGAGATTCATATATCTCGTTTGACATACTTTCGGGCTTTTCCAAGTTGGGTAAAAAAGGATTATGAATCCATGAATTCAGTTTCATTTTTGTATTCTGTTCTTCGGGAAAATACTTTGTAAAAGATGCGCGCATCGAACTGAGATATTGGACCAATTCTTCAAACACATCATCTTGAAACATTTCTGAGTCGTTATCGCTAACAAACTCACTGAGTGACGTAAAGCTTTCTATTTCTTTCTTACCAACGCAAATAATCCAAAAATCTAATTTTCTTTTGAAGGCAGTTATTTTATTATTGGCCTGAAACACTGTTGTCTGTTTACCTTGCAATGATAAATTCAATTCGTTCAGTTTTTGAAAGATATCCGCCATAAAAGACAATCGGAACAACCAAGTTTTATCATACAAACGGTCCTTCAAATTAAAAGAAGTATCTGCTGAAAGAAACATTTGTAACTCGGCTCTAAGTTCAAATAGCCTTGTTAAAGTTTTACCCCGAGACAGCCATCGCACTTCTGTATGGAGCAGCAGTGTTTTATGTTTGCTGCCATAATCTTCACACAATAATGAGAACAATCGGGATTGTAGTGGTCGTGATTTGATAAAATTAATTATTTTTACCGCTTCATCCATAACTAATTTTAGATTTGACGGCATTTGCTTCATCGCAAGTGCTTGTCTATGCAGAATACAATGGCTGGAACTACAATTAGGCGCTTTATTTTTTATTCGTGACACTGCTCCTGCTGTTTTACCTGTCATCGCCTTGGCCCCATCTGTACAAATGTCAATGCAATTGTTCCAACTGAGATTATTTTCTTCAAAAAATATATTTATTTTATTAAAAATTTCTTCCCCGATAGTGTTTGTGAGCAGCGGTGAACACATCAGCATGTCTTCTTCAAAAGAACTTTCATATGGACATCTCACGATAACCAGCAAGATAGCCAAACCAGCGACATCAGTTGACTCGTCCATTTGCAAGGCGAATCGTGTTTTTTGTAGACGTGTAACTAGTTCTTGTTTGACGTAGCTTGCCAGATCATGGATTCGCCGTGAAACAGTATCGTTTGATAGCGGCACAGTAGAAAGATGCTATGCAGATTTTTCATCGAGCATACATTTTGTTATGTCTAATACACATGGCTTTATTAAATTCTCAGCGATAGTGTGCGCTTCACCTGCTTGTGCAATGCGATAGCTAACTAAATATGATGCCTCCGTGGCCTTTTCGTTGATAGTTTTTGTTACATGCATCATATTTTTTTGACTTTCCAATAACTGATCTTTTTTACGAACAAAAAATTCTTTATTCTTGTCTTTAGACTCGGGGTGTACAGTTTGTAAATGTCGGCGCAATTTGGCAGGTGCCATGAAACTATTAGGAAGCAGTTTACTACATAGCATGCAGAGAGGTGAGCCGTTGGAATCAACAAATCCGAAACTGATATATGATTCATCATACTTCCTTTTTTTCGTCTTTGAAACCGTCGAGCTTGACGTCGTGGCATCATCGTCTGGATCGGTGATTGCTATATTCTCCGCGCGTACTGTTTTTGAACATTCAGCGTCATTAGAAGATGTTGTTGCAACACGTTTAACACCTTTAAGCCAACGTTCCATTCTTCTTTATTTATAATGTTACACGTCAGGATGGTGGGGTCTAAATAATGCACAATCGTTACTGCGTATAAGAGACTAAGTTTAGTACAATGAAGAAATGTATAAAACTGAGACAACAGAATACAGCAGGCAGTAGAACAATGAACACTAGTTTCTCGCTAGCGAGCTTGTAAGTAGGTAGGTAGGAACTTATCGCTCCGAACGCTAATCGTCAACTGACTGACGAGGCGCGACGCGCGATCGCCGCTTTTATACTTAGTCCTAGACTCGATCTCGAATATTCTCGAAAATACTCGAGTCGGCGCCTTTGATAAACAAAAAGCAAAAATAAGAAGAGAAATATAAAAATTGCGTTGTAAACAATTCAGAGGCGGCTTTTATCAAAGGGACTGCGCGCTCACAAGTATACAAGTATACATGTTGATACCAAACTTATGAGATATTGTACCAGCTATTGTAACACATGTTTATACAAATACAAATAAATAAATAAATATACCTACGCGCGGCCGCGGAGTCAAAACGTTCGACCAGAGAGAGGTGCTTTGATTTTTTTCTAAATTCTTGAGGAACCCCTACAGAGGTATCGCGGAACCCTAGGGTTCCGCGGAACACACTTAGAGTATAGCTGCTCTATAGGGTCACTATAAGATTAATAATAGGCATTCTTTATAAAATCAATCTATAAGGGACCAGATTCTTTTAAACTATTTAAAACAGATTTAGGATTTTGCCAATTTAAGAACCAAGCGGGTTAACTACCAAGTTTTTCGGATATATTTTTTTCCGGTATCTTTTACGAAAATAAGTGTTAATAATTGAAAACCACTAACATGAAACGTCCATCCAAACTGTAAGTCGATCCGCGTCGGAGATATGGCGGGTCAAGGTTCAATCCAATAATGAAAATATGTAATTAGTTTTGAATTCCTGTTCTTGGAGAATTCACAAAGTGCTTCATTCAGACATTCCCTTGTTGACGTTTTTTTATTTTTTACTTTGTGTTGTTACGTATTACTTTGTTTTTACTATTTAATTTGCCGTTGCTGTTGTTCTTGAAAGTACGTCCATGTTTAATTAAGGAGCCTATAGGCCGAGTTAGTTATTTCAATTAGTGCTAGGAATCAAACTCGAATAATTCGACTATTAGAATATTCAAATACTCAAATACCGAATATTTTTCTTTAAAACTATTCATATGTTCGATTATTCGAGTACTCAAATATTTGAATACTCGAATAATTTCATGTTTAAATATTTCAATATTCGAGTGTTCAATTATCAAATATTTTTACTTAAAAATTATTCAATGTTATGTACACAAGCCTGTTGAAAATGCGTTAGTTGTTACATGTATTAAATAAATGTTGTATCTTAAATGAGTTTTTTTTTATAACGAAATACAAATTCTGTTCACTTATTATTATGGTATTATACAATATACTATACAGAGTCGCAAAAAAGTCGCGCATAATGCCTGTAATTTTGAAGTACTTGGTATACGAAATAGTGACCTTTATGAGAGTTGTTCAGTAAATTATTCCCCACATTTCTACCTGCATGAATTTTTTCTGTCTCTAAATGTTTTGTATTTCAAATTTCTATTTATTTAAAATTGTAACATCGGAATAATAAACAAGTGAGACATTTTCAGTGAATCAGGTGTTCAAAATGACCACCATTTTCTGCTAAGCAGAGCGCCAGTCGATCCCTGAACCCGTCTACAACGTTTAAATGGAAGTCCTCTGGAATGGCCCATACTTAAGCACTAATTCTGACTTTTAAATATTCTAAGTCATTTGGACGGTTAACGTAGACTTTGTTCTTTAAGGTGTCCCCACAAAAACAAGTCGAGCGGGGTTAAGTCCGGGAATCGCGCTGGCCAGTCAATAGCACCTCTTCTGCCTATCCAACATCCTGGAAATTATTCGCCTATGTATTGTCTAACATTTGCCGCATAATGCGCAGGTGCTCCATCTTGCTGGAACCATACCTGTTCGTTTATGCCATTATTTACACCCGGTAAAACCATTCTGCAAGAAGGAATTATGTGATTCCTGAGGAGGTCCAGATATTTTTCGCCATTCAAATTACCATTTATGAAAAAAGGTCCTACAATATATCTACCAGCTATGCCCGCCCAAACATTAACTTTTTCGGACCTCTGAGTATGACCTTCCTGGAACCAGTGAGTATTCTCATCAGACCAATAAGATTAATTGTGTCTATTAAAAATGCCATTTAAATGGAAATTAGCTTCATCCGAAAAAATTATATTTGTTATGAAGTTATTATCGTTATTGCATCTTTCCATTATCAGCTCACAAAGTTCAGCTCTTCTATCAAAATCGTTTAACTCGTGCACCAACTTTATCTTGTAGGGTTTCAACTTCTCCTGCTTAAGCAAATTAATGAGACACAATAAAATCCATTGCCATTGGTTTGGATGATTTTGTTGGATTTTCATGTATTGAGAGCAAAGCTTTTTCTCCCCCGGTTGCTGTTTTAGGTCGACCTGATCTAGAGGCTTCCCTAACACTGCCTGTTTTTTGAAATTTCTTTATCACTCGACACAACGTTGACTGATTTATTGGAGGCCTATTTGGATATAATTCATTAAAAAGTTGACAAACCTGATCTTGCGATCTCTTCATATTTCCGTAACCGCTCATTATTAAAATTTCAACTCGTTGTTTCTTATTCAGATGAACCATAGTGTAAACAAATTAAAAATAAGACAACAGAAAATTAAAAAGGAACTCAAAATTGACACCTCTTAGGTCGCTGTCATGAAAACACCTTGATTCAACTGGTGGGTATTAGGTAGGAATAATTATAATTAGGAAGTTTCTCATTTTTGAGCTGCCATTATCTCGGAGACGCTTGCAGATGGGTGAAAATTTGAAATACAAAAAATTCAAAGTTTATTATATTATTTATGTATATGCAGGATGTTCCCTTTAAAAGTAAGTTGGTCTCTATGGCAACCAAACCAGAAATGATAGAAAACATTCGTCAAGGTAGAAATGTGGGGAATAATTTACTGAACAACTTTCATGAAGGTCAGTTTTTGGTATACGAGCAAATTCAAAAGTTACAAGCATTACGCGCGAGTTTTTTGCCACTCTGTATATATTATACAGGGTGTCCCGAGATTAAGGGACAATACTTTACCACCATATTCTCCGGCTAATAATAGAATTTTTTAATATGGACATAAGTTCAGAAATGCTTGTTAAGGGAGCTAACCCCCCCCCCCCTCGAATGGGGAATCCAGAAATCTTTTTTTTTTTATTATTTTCGAACCCGTTCATAATTAACTTTTGAAATTAGGTATGGTTATAAACTTTTAACGATAAATCATTTTCTGAATTCAGAATTTCAAAAATTTAGTCATAGACGTCACATACCGGGGTAGTTAAGGGTTAAAATAATCCCATTTTTTTAACCAGTCGTTTTTTTTATTATTTTCCTAATAACTATGAAATTTCGAAGTATTTTGCGTAAAAAAGGTACCCTTAGTTCACCTTGATAGGACTTACAGTTTTTGAGTAAAATCGTTTTGAAGAGAATCACGGCCATAAAGGAGATAACAAAGTGAAATTTGTGAATAGAAGGCCATGGATTAAAATTGATATTTGTTTCCTTTCACACACATAATGAAGTTAATTAATAAAATTATTCTTAAAGCTTTTATTTCAAAAATGTACTAAAAACTACAAAATTAATGAAAGTAAATGCTTTTAAAATATACGCAGTCAGCTCTTATGCCTCTTACGAAACAAAATAAATTGAAAACGAAATAAATATAACTTATTTAGAGAGTAATAATGCGACATGAAATAGGGTTGTTTAACAAAAAATAACTACTCCTTGAGAAGGTGTTCAAATAGACCCCTCATTTTCTCTGATACAAAGTCCAGCTCTACGGAGAATGTTGTGAGATGCCCAAAGAATCTAAAGAGGATTTCTTCTTATTTCATCATTTCATTTCCAGCTTGAAAAATTCACTGAAACATATCCTCACGGGATATCTACCTCCGTTGCATAAACTATGTTGCATAATGTCCACCTCTGCCTATCCACCTTTCAGGATAATTTTCATCTAACCAGTTACGAACAGACCGTCCAAAATAGGTAGGGGCACTGTCGTGAAATACATCCTCAACCTGGACCTTAAGGGTACTTCGTCCAACAGTCCTGCTAAGTGATTTTAAAGAAAGGCTAAATATCTCTCGCTGGTTAAATTATTGGGCACTTCAATTGGACCAATTAACTGACTTCCAATTATTCCCGCCCACAAATTGACGGAGAACCTATATTGACAATTAGTTCTTCGGACTGTATTAAACACTTCAGCTCTACTAAATGTTGCCTCATTAGACCACAAAATTTTGATTAGCAAATTTTGATGTCCTAAAATCCACCGACATAACTCGATTCTGGGTGGGAAATCTCTAGACAACAGCTCTTGAACCCTCTGGTAATGATATGGGTGAAGACCTTGCATCTAAGTCATTCTTCCTATCTGAAATAAAAATTCGTTATAATTATGGATAGCAATATGGTAAAGTAAAACGCATTACAATTGATTTCGGAATGTTCTTCTGTAGCTAATGGCCTCAGTCCAACTTGAGGATTATCTACTATTTGTTGAAGTGCATATTTCAAATCATAGTCCCCCTAGGTCGTCCTTGCCCACGAAGGCGTTCAAACAAACCATTCTCCGTCAAATTTCTATGAACCCTCCCAAATACTTTGCGTCCAGGAAGTCTCCGTTGTGGAAAACGTCTGCGATATTTCTGTACCGCAGCAAAGGAACATCCATTATAATATCCGTATTCAAAATGGATATCGGTAAACTCGTGGTTTGAAAAACTTTGCATTTTCTTATTTATTATGTTTAATTTTACAACAGTAATAACAGCGGTCATTATCTGACACAGAAATGTGAAAGGAAACAAATATCAATTTTAATCCATGGCCTTCTATTCACAAATTTCACTTTGTTATCTCCTTTATGGACGTGATTTTCTTTAAAACGATTTTACTCAAAAACTGTAAGTCCTATCAAGATGAAGTAAGGGTACCTTTTTCACGCAGAATACTTTGAAATTTCATAATTATTAAGAAACTAGTAAAAAAAAACGACTGGTTAAAAAAATGGGACCATTTTAACTCTTAACCACGCCGGTATGTGACGCCTATGACTAAATTTTTGAAATTCTGAATTCAGAAACTGATTTATCGTTAAAAGTTTATAACCATACCTAATTTCAAAATTTAATTATGAACGGTTTCGAAAATATTAAAGAAAAAACGATTTCAGGGTTCCCCATTCGAGGGGGGTAGCTCCCTTAACAAGCATTTCTGCACTTATGTCCATATGAAAGAAGTTCTATTAATTTTAGCCGGAGAATATGGTGGTAAAGTATTGCCTCTTAATTCCGGGACACCCTGTATAATAGTGCCTATACTTAAAAATTTTCATTTTTTTAAATACGTAGAAGTTAAAGCTAAAATTCAAATTAAAGGTGGCGGAAATAAAATAATCGAATTGTTTTAATCGAATAATTGAATATTAAAAATCGAATATTTGAATACTCAAAACCGAATATCTGAATACTCGTAGATGATATTCGAACATTGAATAATTTGAATATTTTAATAATTAATAAAGTGAGTATCCTAATACCTAAATTTCAAAAACTCCGAGCACTAATTTCAATCTACTTCGTATACACTATACCTCATAGGCATCGTAACTATAGATCCGACACGCCATTCATAAATGCTATAAAATTGTGATGTCAAAATTGTTTGGTGGCGAGACGCCGTGAGGAGCTAGGTGGGGTCGGGAGTAGGGATTACTCTGAATTTAGATATGCATGCGACAAAACCACAGAACAATAAAGGCTAGGTTGATAAAACTCTAGGAAAACCCACAGAAAAACGCTGTCACAAATCCGAGTATTGCCGAGTCGATGCGGATGGCCACGAAAATGATGGGATCTGGGCGAATTCTTTTTTGCTGCGTTGCCATATTACAGATTTTTTACAAAGGGGGCAATGTTATATATTTCCAACATCATGTTATTCTAGTAAATCATAGAAGTTAATACTTTTAACAGAGTAAGCCCAGAAAACTACGTTTTCTGTGGCGTGAGTCTGGCAAACCAAGTGGAGGGGAGCAGCTTGAATGTTAATTTACTTTACACTGGAATACAATGATGACAACACGTTTATTTGTTATTGTTCGGTCTAATAGTTACGAGGTTTATGCTATACCTTATATTTATATTATTGCAATTTTCATATTTTGCAATAAAATCAAGAACCATAATTAAGTCTAACTTACCCCATCCAGAGACACGACCATAATATCCTACAAAATCTCCGGAGTCTTTAGGCGCCAGTGAATCAACAGCTCTAATTGCCGCGGTTGGCGCTATGGGAAAATGTAACATTATCAAAGATATGTCATTTTGAAAAGTATTAGCGCTATAATTTTCATGTCTTATAATTTTTGGATCGTATATAATTATTTGAGTATCTTCCTCTTGACGAATGTTGTGTTTTCCAAGAACGACCGCAATATTATCTATTCTGAAACATTTAGAAAAATTGCTATTCAAGTTCAAATCGAGCTAACCTGCGGCTGGATTCCGAAGTCGTCGTTACGACGACGATCCAATTTTAAAACTGGTGTACCTGCAAATGATAAAACGCTAACTAAAATCGATTTGTTATAGCGTAAGTTTGGCATGAACGCGTTAGATCAAGTCAATCAAACTTTTCCGCATTCGCAACTAGACCAGTTTTAAAGGATCGTCGCCATGACGACGATATCAGAATTCGGCCCCTGTATCTCATAATGAACTTACCCATCAGTGCAATGTGCTACAGTTAGAACGTATTTCGTAGATATTAGTACTCCTCCACAGAAAAACGCACTATTTATAAGCAGAGCTGCCTGATAAGGTATAGAGTGAGGTGTTACTTCAACACCACCTATTATGCGAGTGGGTGGTTTAAAAGGACTGATTCTTTTATTCACCTGAAAGTAAATGTTATTAACTTAATCATAGATCTAAAAGATCATTTTCATAGTAAATCTTTGAACCCTATATTTATTTGAATGTAGTTTTATTATCGACTGTAATACAGGGATTAATCCTACTCTGGTTTAACATATGTGGAATGAAGAAATTACATGGATTTATTTTAAAGGGTGATTCAAATTGGGGTTTCACATTGCAGTCTAAATATTTTTTGCATGCCACTATATCTGCCAACAACAATGAATCTAATATGATATAAATATGTACTTATAGAGAGGGTATATAGTCGTTGCTGACTAGTTGAGAAATAGACTAGCGAATATTGGGGAGTGCAGCAAATGAGAGAATACTCTTTAAAGTTTTCGGAAATCATTTATTTCATTTTCCTCCTCAGGGAGAAACTTTCTTGAGATTGTTCATAAAGATGTTCGTATAAAATAAGAGACATGTGAGAAGAAAACGTGTTAAAAATCAAAGTCAACTGCAATTAAAGCCAACGTCTGGAGATTCTATTAAAACCATTGTATATGGACGAAGAAACACACAATTTAAAATAAAATCGAAATTAACTGGTTACATTTTGAAATACTGTTACATTATTCAAAGTCTATGGAAATATTAGGCGGGAAAACAGCATTAAGTCTTAAGTCATGTTCCTAATTTGTGCCTCTTTTACTAAAAAGAAAAGAAAAAAGAAAGTTTACAACGTAAACCCGATTAAGTCGACATAATTTAAATAACAATTGATGACCACAACTAACTTAATGACGTAAATTATTTTAATACATTTTAATTTCCCTCCCCCCCCCCCCCCCCCTTTACTTTATTAGTACTATTCTTATTAAAATTCTGACCCACCAAAAATAAATCATGTTCTTTCTTGGAGTTGACTTATGAAACGTTTACTTTATTGACTTTTCATTATAGACAGCTATATATCATATCATGACTATAAATGATTCCATTTGAATTTCCCTCTACTACAATTTTCGCATCTAATTTCCTTCATTGCTGAAAGTAGCATCGTATAGGTGATTGTCTTCTGTCGAGTCCATTGGCTGCATAAGGTGCACGTTATGGCCATGTATTGTTGAACCACTTCGTTCCCCCCCCTTTTAATTTGTTTTAGTTCGTTTATTTAGGTACATCCTAAACATAATTCTTAATTGTATAGTTGCTGATGATGACTTTGACTAAAGTTGAAACTAGTACAACCTAAACAACCTAAAATGACATTAAATTATGCACACTCTGTAATCCTTTTTTCACCTTAAAGGGACAAGTAAAAATTTTAGTTTGGTGGTATAGACAGACCTTGTTTTCTTTAATAATCTCGCCACAGAAAATGGACTACTTCTTGAATCTATTTTTATCTAGTTAATTTCGATTTTATTTTAAATTGTGTGTTTCTTCGTCCATATACAATGGTTTTAATAGTATCTCCAAACGTTGGCTTTAACTGCAATTGACTTTGATTTTTAACACGTTTTCTTCTCACATGTCTCTTATTTTATACGAACATCCTTATGAACAATCTCAAGAAAGTTTCTCCCTGAGGATGGAAATGAAATAAATGATTTCCGAAAGCTTAGAATAACTTTAAAGAGGAATTTTTGTGTACTCTTTTGTTAATTTCTATTAAACAATTGTTAGTATTGTCCAAAATACATTAATATGTTGTAGTTTGCCGTCTTCAGCTTAATATTAAAAGAAAACATAAATGTTCATATTTCATATAATGACTCAATATAAAATTTTTTATAATCATCACATGGAATAAATGAGTTTCAATGAATTGGGAGAGCATGTAGTCTATAATTTCACAAGCTTGTGAAATAACGAGATACCTATAAGTAATTTCTCCCATAGATTTTCTTGTCAACTTTACAATTCGTTCAATTATTGTTGTTTATTTACACATTTAAAATAATAAGTAGTTTTTATCTTAATAACAACGTTAATAAATATCCTGTAGTGTTCATTGTTGATTAATAAAATAATATTGATTGCACAATTACAATTTAATTATTTTAAGCCCAATTACATAATTGAATTATTTTATCCGGTTTTTTTTCCAGGATCTAACTATTAAACCTTGTACGGGTTTGAAAGGAATAGGCAACACATCAGGAATTATTCTTTAAAGAACTGCAGCAAATTATCGTATCATATAATATATAAATTATCTATATATGTACAGATTCGAAGGTTTAAAATTTATAGGTAAGTACGTCAGATGAGATGTCTCTATACAGGGTGTCCCACCGAGAAACGCTTCGATCTATATATGGATGCGTAGAAAAATTTTGAAAATTTGACAGTGTGCTAATGTTGCTGAGGGGCTAAAATATTTTTTTCTAATTTTGACATATAAAGTGACACTTTTTAAAACTGATTGACATTATGAAATGTCTTACTTTTTGTAACTAGTTGCATAAAGTAAAATTTAATGCAATTGGTGACGAAAAATGTATTTCAAAATTAGTGACAAAAAGAATTATTCTATTTATTAAACTGTTATAATACAAGTTAAAAACATAAATTATAAATTAATTAATTATTATAAATATTGATAACACAATTATTGCAATTATTCAAATTAATTCCCGACGACATATTTTTTTCATTGCTCGAACTTGCTGTTATTTGGGAAGCGACGCACATTGCATTAGATGTTTCACCAAATATTTCTTGCGCTATAAGTTTTTTTTTTGCTGCCTCTTCAATATCGCTTGGTAGCTCTTCAGAACTTGAATGACTCATTTTTTAAAAATAAAACTAAAAATATATCAATCTCGATAAAAACCTTCCGTCTAGACTTTTTTACAAAATGTCAAACTGACAACTAACATGAAGTAACAGCAACAATAGCTATTTATGCAATCAGTTATATGTCAAAATTAGAAAAACTAAATTTATGTTTTCCAAATTTTTATCAATTATATTAAATTTTATTTTTTTATCACTTTCTTCAAAATTAGAAAAAATCTTGTATGCAATACGTTACGAAATGAAATTTTGTGTAACTTGTGAGTTTTTGCGAAACTCACTTCGTTCGTTCCGCAAAAATCTCACGCGTTACCCAAAATTAGGCATTTCGTAACTGATGGCATAAATAGCTATTAATTAGGCAATCCAAACCAGGTTATGTTTGCCTGCCACGGTCATATTGGAGTCACACAGTGCTTCCAATATGGCCGTCGACGGCAAACGTCAGAAAAACTAACCTTTATTTTTGCGTGTATGTCAGTTTGACGTATAAACCGCAATTTTGGTTTCGTGTATTTTACTAAGTTATTGTTGTTCAATATGTGTTTTTTCTGTTATTCTAATTAATAATACTTAAAGTTGATGATGTTATTGGAGATGTTAACAATGACAAGTGTATAACTATACACAGCACAGGACTCGACTGTGAACTAAGCATTGAATCCGTGTATATTTGCCTTCAACGGCCATACTGAATTGTTCGTTGAATGTTATTGAGTTCTGTGGAATGAATTCAATATGGCCGTGGCAGGCAAATCGTAATTTGACACATCGTTGGATTGCCTAATAGGGTAACACTTCCGGTTATACCGGAAGTAGGTGTCAACTTGCTTATTTTCAATAAAATATCCTGTATATTATTACATTTTTAAATTCTACATAAGATTCTAGGCCGATTTTGTATACCATGTCCTATACCCAAGTCTAAGCGTTTTTGACATATTTAAGGTTTTATGTCAAAAAATGACGTCATAAAATAATTAATTATCAATTTTTCCTAGTTAAAAAAAACCTGCTTTAATAGAATTTTTATATTATTTTAACAACTATTAATACAGAAAACTGCAAAAAATCTACACTTTCAAATGGAAACCACTAAATTTTATGTATATTTCCTATTTAGCACTAAATATAAGGGTAAATTTGTATAAGGCTGTCCGTTCGGAAAATTTGTAGTTTTCGAAATATTGCCAATTTAATATTTTTATATTGCAATATTGCTGCAGATATTAAGTTTAATTATTCTTAGTTAGCTATGACAGCATTGAAAGCAGTCAAATGTTAAAGAAATGCATGAAGCTGTCACTTACCATTTAAAAATTATTAATAATCATGCCGGGGCGCTTAAATTATACAAACGAAGATTATTTAAATGTATTTATTATTTACGGAGAAGGTGATAAAGTTATATAAAGAACATTTGTTACTCGATATCCGCAAAAACAGAAGCCATCACAATGTGCTGTTCTGTAGAAACTTTAAGAAATTTGTAGGGGATGTTCAAACAATAACGATTAAAAATGAAATTCAGAAAAGTGCAAAAAATCTACATTTTCAAGTGGAAACCCATATTTATCATTTTTTCAGTAAATGTCCAAACTGACGTCCTTAAACTTCCAGACATTTTTCGCATCTAAGCAATACTTGTTCATGGGTCGCTTTCCTTATTGACATGGGACTTAAATTTGCAAATTCATTCCTCACTCGCTGCATGCAATCTTTCATGGTTGTTATGGGAGTACTATACACTCGATCTCTAATTGTACCCCAAATAAAAAAATCAAGCACTGGAAAGGACCATTGTTGGCGATCCATCGATCATCAAAAGCATATCGTCAAAAATTATCGATGAGGTAGCTACCACGTGAAGGTGCGCCATTATCCTAGTAAAATATATTCTGATTGGCTTCTATTATGTTGTTAAGGTCGTTAATGAAAACAATAAACAAGACGGGTCCTAATATACTTCCCTAATGCATGCATTATTGATTTAAATAGTGGAGTTTTTCATTTTTTAGAATAGATACTCTCTGTTTTCTATTATTAAGCTATGATTTTAACCAGTTATAGATGTCTCCTCTTAACCCGTACATTTTGAGCTTCCTGTTAAGTTATTCCCTATTCAAACTGTCGTATACCTTGGACAAGTCGAAAAACATTCCCACAACTACGTTGCCATTCTCAAGGTGCTCCAGAATTAATTTAGTAAATTGGAATATTGCAGTTTGAGTAGATCTTCCTTTAATGTACCCATGTTGATTTTTACTAAATATATCACAGCTGGTTAAGAAATTGACTAATCTTAAGCACATTGCCAGTTCAAACAACTTTCAGAAACCTGTCAGTAAACTAACAGGTCTATAATTGTCCATCAGTTCTGGATCACCTTTAAACAGAAGTTTTACAAAGCGGCCTTTAAGTGTTCAGAGAATGTTTAAAGGAATTATTAATAATATGGCACAATTCATCTTTACACGCATTGGAGAGGTTTACGATATCAGTTGGAATTTCATCGACGCCACAACTATTCTTATTTTTTAAGTTTCGTTGAACCGAAATTAAGTACTCATTAAACTTATTAGCTAGGGCTTTAGGATCTCCCACTATTTTAATGTTCGAGTTGTGATTTTTCTCCCCGTAATTTTATTGCAGATTGCCCACAAGCATTTAACTTTGTTGGCTGAATTATTTATTCTGTTTTCATATTGGTTTGTCCGAGATTTTTTTGAAAGTTTATCATATTCTTTTTTTTTCTCTGTACTGATCTTTATAATTTTGGTGTTGTCTTGATTACATTAATAAGACATCCAACTCATACTTACATGCAGTAACTTCGTCGTCTTTAAATTTTTTTGGAACCCGACCGTTAGAACACAGTTTTAGAGGGAAATTCTGATTAAATATATTTATAAAGACATTCCACTGTCCATTAACATTATTTTTGTCAACCCTGTATACATCAGACCAGTCTTGCTTGCCTGAACAATGAAAGTTATTCTTCTATTTTCTATTATTCGTGGGTAAATATTAAAAGAATACATTAGTAACAAAAATTCGGTTTTAAATTTGTTTTCACTAATCATTTCGATATTAAAACCGCCTACCACGAAAATCGGCATATTTTCTTCAAACACGGTAATTAAGATTTGCTCCATTTTATCCAAAAATAAATTTATGTTGCCAGAGGGAGGTCTATATATCACTATAACTAAAACATTGCTTGTACCAATTTTACACTCACTCGCCGCACATTGAAACGATCCGCTAACATATATCTTGTTTAGCTTCAATCTTACTTAATAGTTTACACCTCTTTTCACGTAAATCGCTGTCCCCCATGCTTACCTTCTTCCCCACAAAACATACAACATAACATGAAGTCTTTAAGTCCCAGACTGCGCAGTTGTTCCTCCAGTGTTCAGTTACACACAGGATTTTACATTCTGGGTGATTTTGTAGCATATCATTAAGTTTATCGATTGTGTTTTTAATTGATTGTACATTTTGATGGATCATGCTTACTTTTTGTTGGTTTGATGAACTCTTGTTTTAGGTATTTTCTTTATCACTTGTTAAAAAAAATTATCACTATAGTTAATCTGATTTCTGTATCTTTCTAGCTTTCTTTTAAAAAGAGGACAGTTAGTATCTCCTGCAGAATGTTGACAGTCCTTCCTATCATATTTCATTTTAAAACAGTTTGGACACCTACGTTTACTTTTTGTACAGTCAAAGAGTAGCATAACCAATTATGCTACTCTTTGGTACAGTCTCGAGCAGTATGTTCATCTCCACATTTGTAGGAACATTCTTTTTGATTACAATGTTTAGCCACATGTCCGAAACCACAGCAACGGTAGCATACAGCCAGGTTAAGGTATTCACTTACATAAACTTTTACTAAATCAATATTAACTTTTTGTTTCTTTAGTAACCACTTTGCAATGTTGGGTGGTGCTTGTAGGGTCCAGTTTTCCTTGTTTGGGTTTCGGCATTGGACGTTTTGTTACCACATTAATTTTATCTGTCACTGTACAGTGTACAAGCTAGGTCGAGTTCAATTTCCCCATTTAAGTGGACAAGCTCGTTTACAAACTTTTCGATACCACTAATCAAAAACATCGGGTCAGACTGTTGAGTGTCTTTCAGCTGCATATTATGTCCTTTGTCTTCTAGTGCTAACTTGAATTTTTCTTGTTGCACTCTGTTATGACACTCCACCACTATAGCGTTAACTTTTCTGGAATTATTTATGTTGTCCATTCTGATAACAGTTTCTAGTTTTTTGCTTGTTTGTTGAGTAGTCCAGCTAGCACAGTCTTCTTTAAAGTCTGGCTGTTTTTCAGCGCATTGTATGTTTGATATCGCTGATATCGTGGTGTATATCTTCGGTTAATTCTTTGACTGTTCTACCTTTTTCTGTCCCAGATTGTTTCAGTATGGTAATTTGTTGCTGTAATGACATGTTGACCATTTCTAACTTACCAAGTTTATGTACTAATAATGTCATGCATTTGTATATACAGGGCTGCCCAGAAGTCCGGAATAAAATTAATATAGCCTTAAGCTGTAACCTTTGGGGAAAATGCTCGGACACGTCAATTTAGTTTCTATATGTGCTCACATTTTGATGTTATTCGTTTGTTTTTTTATAGACATTTGTCAAAGATATGACGACATCGATCTTTTTTTTAAATGGAATTATACAGCTTGTGACACATCATTAGAAAGCTAATATTTTGTGCAGTATGCTCATAAATTTAAACGCGATTCTGTCAAGCTATTTTAAAATGGCGACTGTTACAAGTTATAGAAAAATCACTATGTAAATAAGCGGAAATGATAAATCATTGATGTTTTTTTTACCTTTCAAGGTAAGAAATCTACATTGTTTCACGTTCTGACATTTTGTGGCATTGTGACTTAACAATAGTTATGGTTTATTTGTTATTTATTTTGTCAAAAAAAAATAAAAATGTAACGAAGCAAAACAAAACACAACAAAAAGGTGGCTTAACGTGGCAAATGCTGGAAATGTCCTCCGCCCTCTACTTGGCATGCTCCCAGACGATGGTAAAATCCGTCGACGGAATTTCGAAGAGAGGCGTTAAGTCTGGGGACCTCGGTGGCCATTCAATTGTACCACGTCGTCCAATCCAGCGACCTGGAAATATCTAATCTAAATATCTTCTCACATTGACACCAAAATGCGGGGGAGCAACATCTTACTGAAACCAAATTATTTCATTATGTATATCTGGATCTACTTCGTTGGAAAAAATTACAGCTAAAGCACGCGTCTACTCGAAGGTTAAGAAATCCAGGTACCGTTCAGCTGTGAGGTTTCCTTCCAAAAAGAGTGGCCCTAAAATTCGGTTATTAATGATACCTGCCCATACATTTACTTTCTGGGGCCGCTGAGTATGCACTTCAAATATCCATCGTGGATTTTCTTGACTCCAGAGACAATAATTAGATCTGTTAACCACCCCGTTTAAATAGAAAGTAGCTTCATCCGAAAATAATATGTTATGTGGAAACCTTTTATTCTCGTCACACCGTCTCATCATTTCTTCGCAAAATTGCAAATGCCTATCATAGTCATCTTCTAAAAGCTCTTGGACAAGACCTACTTTATAAGGGTAGTATTTTTCTGTTTTCAAAAATCTTCCAATGGTACCTTTAGATGTGTCATGATTTTGAGCCAATGAAACTGTTTAAACATGCGGATTATCCTGCAGAGATAATGCAATATCAAATTTTTCATCGTCGCCTAAAACACGTGGCCGTCCATTCCTAGGCAAGTCCTTTACTGTGCCATGTTCATCAAATTTGTGGAATATTTTACTAACAGTGCCCTGTGAAATTTGATTTTCCGGATATTTAGCATTAAATAAAATGCACACTTCACTTTCACTTCTTATTTTATCTTATAATTGTTTAGAAAATTGTAAAAATACTTTGGAAATATCTAAATTAATTTTACAAGTTTACAATGTCACAAAATGTCAGAACGTGAAACAATGAAGATTTCTTACCTTGAAAGGTAAAAAAACATCAATGATCTATCATTTCCGCTTATTTAAATAGGGATTTTTTTTTTAACTTTTAACAGTCGCCATTTTGAAATAGTTTGACAGAATCGCGCCAAAATTTAAGAGCAAACTGTACGAGATATTAGCTTTGAAATGATGTATCACAAGCTGTATGTTTCCATTTAAAAAAAAAGATCGATGTCGTCATATGTTTAACAAATGTCAAAAAAAGAACAAACGAATAATGTCAAAATGTGAGCATATGTAAAATTAAATTGACGTGTCCGAGCATTTTTCGCAAAAGTTACAGGTTAAGGTTATATTAATTTTATTCCGAACTTCTGGGCAGCCCTGTAGATGTACTGGCATGTCTAACATGGTTTTGATTAGTTTTAGACAATATATTGGTAGTGTCATCATTTACCAGTTTCTGTATCTTTTCCAAGGATTCAAATATTTCAACAATCATTTTGTCTGTAGCAATGGTTTCCTATTCTTTTTTATTCGAATCGTTGTTACTTGTAGCATTATCATTGGCTGGTTTGACAAATATGTTACATTGTCTTTTATTTGAACTTTAATTTCCGGGACTATTATCTGATTTTGGTTTTTTATGGTGGCTGTCATCCGTATTAGCAATTATCTTTCTATCTGTTTGGTTCCCTTGGGACGTTGAGGGAGGTGTTCGCACAACTGATGAGAATCTTGGTTTAAAAATACCATCTGACTCCCTAAAAACCTTATTTTCCTCGGCCCTCTGAGTAATAATTGCATCCAACTTATTGATTTCCCCTGGTAATTTATCTTCATCGTTGTCCTCAGCTACACTTTTTTTCTTAGCCTGAGTCTTTAAGAGCCTGCCAGTTTGTTTATTTTCAAGGTCACCAATATTTATTTCATTCATGTTTACATTCCGAGAACCCACAGAAAAACTTCGTAATTTTCTGGTTGATTTACACTTACCGCCTTTTTTTTCTTTGCGACTTGATTTACCACCATCACTTGAATCATTTATAGCAATTTTATTAAATGTTCGCACTCTGTTTCACCAAATTAATGAAAAATTCACAAGCGTATACACCAACGTATACGACACCTCGCCTGTGGTTTACCATGGATTAGGGCTCGGAATTGTATTCGAATTATTCGAATATTCGACTATTCTAAATTCGAATTTTTTCTTAGTTAAAAAATTCGACTATTCAAATAGTCGACTATTCGAAATTCGAATATTTGACTATTCGAATATTCGACTATTCAAATATTCGACTATTCGAAATTCGAATATTTGACTATTGAAGTATCTAATCTCAAGTTCTCATATCTTGAAATAATTTAACAGAATTATTTATTTGTCATCTTACTTTATTCGACAAAATGCACATTATTATTATTCGATAATTTAGATATTAAAAATGACTACCTAATACTTAAAAATGTTTCTTTATTATGTTTAAGCAGTTAAACCACTTCTACCGTGATTAAACAACTGTATTTCGATATTTAAAGAGACGACTATTCGAATATTCGACTATTTGACCATTCAAAGATATTCGAATATCCGAATTACCTATTCGACTATTCGAATTATTCGACTATATTCGACTATTCGAACTATTCGACTACTCGACTATTCGAATTATTCGACTATTCGAATTATTCGACTATTCGACTATTCGAATTATTCGACTATATTCGACTATTGGAATAACATACCAAACGACTATTCGAATACTTATATTTTAAAAATTCCCAGCCCTACCATGGATACCCTATATCTATAATATTACCTTACTTTAGGAATGGTGTTATTCAGGTTAGATTAAATCGTTATTGTGACGATAAGTATTGTAACGGTATGGACAGTTTTTAAGAAGGTGGAAAGAATAAGAAAGAAAGAACAAAAGTGTACTGGCTTAGTTTACTCTAATATAGTTTTAGTTAGTAATACTGGTATATTTACTATGTTAAACGCATCGTAACACAAATAGAACAGGGACGCAATAAATATGTCATGAGCAATGATATCACAGATATATTATTCTATTCAAAAAAACATGAAATATGGCAAGGCAATAAACATCTTACCTAAATATTTTGTCGCGAATTTTTACAAAGCCTTTTATAAATATAACTTACATGTTTAAGCGGACTGCCCAAGACAGAGGCCTCCAGCACAAACAGAATAAAAGCCGCCAATTCGATCTTCATGTTGTCCCTGTTTGGTCTTTTTACTTAAATTATCCAGCAGCCTATTTTTAAACCCTTTGTTATTGTAACGTTCGGTCACAAGATGAACTAAATTACGTGTATAATCTATTTTTGCAGAGACGTACTGTCGATTTATTACTGTGCGAGCAAGAATTATTATCATCAAAGTGTGTCTAAGGCCGTACTGCTTAGCGGTAGAGCTTAATACCTGTTGGGTATCAGTAAACACCAGCGTTATCAATCAGTAAGTTATTCCGTCGTCCTTAACAGTTTACAAGTAATTTGATTTATCGCTAATTTATTCAATTTCTTTAATTGTTCACGGAATGGATTTTACGGAATAGCACAAAAAAACGTATTTTGGAAACGGGGATAGAGTAAATGGTGAGTGGCAATACAATCAGCGTTTGTGCCTAAACAATTTTCGCGAAAATTTTCCTAAAGTCGCTTTTACTGCTGGGGATTTATATTATTGCCTGAGAAGAACCGTGGGTCTGTTTAGAGAAATAGGTCTCATACGACATAAAAGAGAAGCTGGAAGACTATCTGTAAGAACAGAAGAAATTGTTGCAATCGTTCGTGAAATAATGCAAAATATTCCAACAAAATGTGTAAGACGCCTGTCTCAAAAAGTGGAAAGATCTTATGGAAAATGCAGGACTATTCTTAAAAAACAGTTAAATTTGTTTTCTTATAAGGTGCAAGTATTCCAAGAAATACGAGCTGCAGATTTTGAAAGACGCAGGAATTACTGTCAGTAGTTTACCTGACCTGACATATTTTTCTGATGAAGCCTGGTTCCACCTCACCAGCTATGTGAATTGTCAGAATACACGCATGTAGAGTAGTGAAGTTCCCATTTTTTTTGTAAAGTCCACATTGCATACTCAAAAGATTGGTGTCTGGTTGGCTGTTCTCCGAAGGAGAGTTGTCGGTCCTTTTTTTTTCCATGACACAGTTATAGCACAGCGGAATAGGGACAATATTTTAAATCCATTTGTGGAACAATCACTTGACGACAAACGATGTTTTGGTTCTTTTCAACCGGTGCAACTCCTCATACATCCGTCGAAACTATTAATTTCTTACGCAATTTCTTTGACGAGAGATTGATCAGTTTTTGAACTGAACAATTGAATTTCCACCCAGATCACCTTGTGTGGCGGTTATGGATTACTTCATCTTTCCTCATTTGAAGAACAATATTTTTAAAACACCAGTTGAAAATTTAGAATAGTTACAAGAAAGGATTATCTAAGAAATTATACTTCTCCAGAGATGCTGATCAACGCTTTCGAAAATATGAAGAAACGTGTGAATTTATGCTTGGAGCGGTGGCCAATTTCAGCAATTTCCATAATTTTTATTTTCCTTCCTCTATATTTTTTTCTTTGTTAATTTTGTAAGAAACTAAAATAAATTTGTATTTGTTTACTTATTTCAATATTCTTAACTTTGGTATATCTTGTCATAATATGAATTTGACACAACATTACCCTAGATTTGGTTAGATATATCGTCCGCAATAATTATTGTGACCTAAACCAAGCCCTACGTTTTTCGGTCCTCTTGGATGAAAATAATTTTCAATCGCGCGGTGTAATTTTTAAGGAATGGTTTTAATATTTAGAGAACCAGCTTAAAAGTAAGTGCTGGCAATGCTTTTCTTTTTTGGTATTACAGAGAGACCGACAAGCGAAAAATAAAACTGATAAAAATTCAAGAATACGTTTTATTAATAGTCAAAACGAAAGAAAAGTAAATTCCTTAACTAAAACAATATTGTAAGGAATGATAACCCTTTCCGCTCATATATACAGGGTGTCCCAGATAAGAATGCACTCTACAGGGATATCGTAAACCACAGGAGATACAGAGATGGTTAAATTGGAGAAAAGTTGCGCATAATTGAATCCTGTAACGTCATGTTTTCAAATTTAAAAAACTCCGAATGCTTCCGAAGATATTTGGATAAAACCGAATTTTCGCGATTTGGTTTTAATTGATTTATGATTCTATTTGAAAAGACATGTCAAAATAAATTGTACATTCTCATTGCCACTTTTTCTTTCCTACAAGACTGTTTAATTACATTTTTGATCCGACGTTTCGTTTAGTCGCAACCATCATCAACTTTGTTATTTTAAATAGTCGGAAAATCTTATTTTATGCTTAATAGATTCTACGTTTTATTCTAAATCCAACGGTGTATTACACTTATTAGTTATTAGACGTTTCGATATAGAAAAACACATCATCAATGAAAATAGGCACATTATCGAAAATATGTATGTTTTTATTGTTGTATTTAAACACTAGTAGGATTTTAAAACATTTTTATCATATATATTCAAACATATAATATTCAAACATAACGTACCATTTAAATTCGGCATCATATGGGTGGCTATGAAATTGATTGTAGTTTTGTAGATATGTAGTTTCTTTAGATCTGTCACTTAGTTACAGAGACTTGTTAGCTTTAAATTTGGTAATTATTATTATGTTTTTTTAAATTTTAAACTGTTGCTTTGTGAAGTAAATTTTAAAATAATGGAACATTATTCTAACGAAGAAAAATTTGACATGATTTGCTGTTACATCGAGAGTCATAAGAATTGTGCGCAAGCAGAGATGCAATATTTTCAAAAATATCCCGAACGGCGTCAACCAAATCGATCAATTTTTAAGAGACTAGTTACAAATTTAAAAGAGAATAGCGCGTTTGAAAGACCTGTGTTACATCGCAAAAAAAAATTATGACCCTGAACAGGTAATGACCGTTTTACTTGCTGTAGCAGAATATGATACTGTAGGACTTCGTGCTATTGAAAAGGAACATTCTGTTCCTAAATCAGTATCGCAAAGAATTCTCCATAGGAAAGAGTACCGTCCTTATAAATTCCGCATCTGTCATTCTTTGCTTCCTGGGGATTACGAGCGCAGAATGACTTTTTGCGAGTGGTTTACTAGACAATGCGATGAAAATCATCATTTTCCATATAATGTTCTCTGGTCTGACGAAAGTAATTTTTCTAACAATGGCATCTTTAATAGAAAAAATCGTCACTATTGGTCAACACAAAATGAAAATCGAGTTCATACATCTAGATATCAACATCGTTTTGGATTTAACGTGTGGTGCGGTATTTTGGGAACCCGGATCATTGGACCTATAATTTATGAAGCAACACTAAATTCAGAAAGATACGAAATAATTTTAAGAAACGACATTGAAAATATTCTTGACGACCTTCCTCTAGCAGTAAACAATAATATGTGGTTTCAACAAGATGGGGCTCCCCCTCATAATTCCAGAAATAATATGGAATATCTGAGAGACCGTTTCCAAAATAATTTATTAGCCACTCGTGGTCCCATAAACTGGCCTCCGCGATCCCCAGACCTTACGCCAAGGGACTTTTTTTTTGGGGATTCCTTGATAATGAAGTTTACTGGAAGACTTTTCAAAATAATGATGAGTTGAAGGCTGAAGTTCGGGCTGCAATAAATAAAATAACTCCAGAAATGTTAAATAACGTTACGGAAGAAATTGTTTACCGATGTTATTTATGCTTGGCGAATGAGGGTGGAATTTTTGAAAATAAAAAATAATTTATTATAAATAAATTTTGTTTTTAATAATCAAAATCAATTATTACTTGTTGTATTGTGAAGATAAGTTTCATTAGATAATATTATGTTTCTTTTAATTTGGTCCCATAATCCTAAGATTTACGCATTTCAACACAAATTTAATAATATTGTAAATGATTTCAAATAAAAAAATGTTTTAAAATCCTACTAGTGTTTAAATACAACAATAAAAACATACATATTTTCGATAATGTGCCTATTTTCATTGATGATGTGTTTTTCTATATCGAAACGTCTAATAACTAATAAGTGTAATACACCGTTGGATTTAGAATAAAACGTAGAATCTATTAAACATAAAATAAAAGAAAACAAGGCCTGTCTATACCACCAAACTAAAATATATTGGTC
Organism: Polydrusus tereticollis; assembly: GCA_963920685.1. Classification (NCBI taxonomy): domain Eukaryota; kingdom Metazoa; phylum Arthropoda; class Insecta; order Coleoptera; family Curculionidae; genus Polydrusus; species Polydrusus tereticollis. The sequence continues at coordinate 66,453,670 of OY987329.1, forward strand.
CCTTTAGGGTGAAAAAAGGATTAAAGAGTGTACATAATTTAATGTGACTTTAGGTTGTACTAGTTTCGACTTTGGTCAAAGTCATCTTCAGCAACCATATAATTAAGAATTACGTTTTTTAGGATGTACCTAAATAAACAAACTAAAACAAATTAAAAGGGGGAACGAAGTGGTTCAACAATACATGGTCATAATGTGTACCTTATGCAGCCAATGGACTCGACAGAAGATAATTACTAACATGATGCTACTTTTAGCAATGAAGGAAATTAGATGTGAAAATTGTAATAGAGGACAAAATTCCAAATGGAATCATTTATAGTTATGATATGATGTATAGCTGTCTATAATGAAAATTCAATAAAATCAACGTTTCATGAGTCAACTCCGAGAGGGAACATGATTTATATTTGGTGGGTCAGAATTTTTAATAAAAATAGTAATAAAGTAAAAGGGGGGGGGGGAGGGAAATTAAAATGTGTTAAAACACTTTACGTCATTGAGTAAGTTGGGGTCATCAAATTCTCCATATTCATGGCTTATTATTTAAATTATATGAATTTAATCAGGTCTACGTTGCAAATTTTCTTTTTTTCTTTTCTTTTTGGTAAAAGAGGCACAAATTAGGAACATGACTTAAGAATTAATGCTGTTCAAAGCGAATGTTGCAATAAAATTGCAATTTGCAAGTAGACCTGATTAAATTCATATAATTTAAATAATAAGCCATGAATATGGAGAATTTGATGACCCCAACTTACTCAATGACGTAAATTATTTTAACACATTTTAATTTCCCTCTCCCCCTTTTACTTTATTACTATTCTTATTAAAAATTCTGACCCACCAAATATAAATCATGTTCCCTCTCGGAGTTGACTCATGAAACGTTGATTTTATTGAATTTTCATTATAGACAGCTATACATCATATCATAACTATAGATGATTCCATTTGGAATTTTGTCCTCTATTACAATTTTCACATCTAATTTCCTTCATTGCTAAAAGTAGCATCATGTTAGTGATTATCTTCAGTCGAGTCCATTGGCTGCATAAGGTACACGTTATGACCATGTATTGTTGAACCACTTCGTTCCCCCTTTTAATTTGTTTTAGTTTGTTTATTTAGGTACATCCTAAAAAACATAATTCTTAATTATATGGTTGCTAAAGATGACTTTGACACTAAAGTCGAAACTAGTACAACCTAAAATCACATTAAATTATGTACACTCTTTAATCCTTTTTTCACCCTAAAGGGACAAATATATTTTAGTTTGGTGGTATAGACAGACCTTGTTTTCTTTAATAATCTCGCCACAGAAAATGGACTACTTCTTGAATCATAAAATAAAATTTTCCGACTATTTAAAATAACAAAGTTGATGACGGTGGTGACTAAACGAAACGTCGGATCAAAAATGTAATAAAACCATCGTATAGGGGAGAAAAAGTGGCTATTAGAATGTAAAATTTATTTTGACATGTCTTTTCAAATAGAATCATAAATCAATTAAAACGAAATCGCGAAAATTCGGTTTTATCCAAATATCTTCGGAAGCATTCGGAATTTTTTAAATTTGAAAACATGACGTTACAGGATTCAATTATGCGCAACTTTTCTCTAATTTAACCATCTCTGTATCTCCTATGGTTTACGAGATCCCTGTAGAGTGCATTCTTATCTGGGACACCTTGTATATCGGTCTACAGGGTGTCTCCAAATAAGTTCAAAATATTTAAACTATAGTTATTGTTGTGGTGCACCGTCAGAGTAGCCATAGGAAATCCTATGTAAATTTTGCTACCTTCAAATATTGGCTCTCCTATTAATTTACACTAAAATTATATTGGACTTTTTTTGAAGATGCTAGAACAGTTTGATTAAAAAATGTGTATACATTTTCACACTTCAAATAATCTCAATTATTGGGCTATTGCCCCTTAAGATATTTCGCTCCTATTTGAAAACACCCTGTATAAGAGAGTCTCTATACACTGCGTCCATAAAGTCTTGCACAAATTCATTTAAAATTCAGGGGCTTACTTTTTTTAAAAATGCTCGGACACGTCAATTAGTACTTTTGTTTGCGCATTTTTTAACGTAAAATGTTTTTATACAGGGTGTCGCACGTATGAGGTATGAGGTCATCAAGGATTTTTTTTAATGGAACACCCTGTATATTATATCAATTTTGAATTCTATGATGAACACTTAACACCTCTGGAAATCACGGTTTCCGAAATATTGACGTTTGAAAATTTATTTTAAACACATTTATTGATGACCTCATACCTCATACGTGCGACACCCTGTATAAAAACATTTTACGTTAAAAAATGCGCAAACAAAAGTACTAATTGACGTGTCCGAGCGTTTTTAAAAAGTAAATACCTGAATTTTAAATGAATTTGTGCAAGACTTTATGGACGCACTGTATAGTAGAGTTTTGTAAATTTTAGAACTTAACGATTTTTTATGATATATTGCGAGTTACTATTTTTTTTCTAATACCTCTCTGAGCGACATGCAAGTCGACATATTATTATTTATAATCATATTATCGTCCATCGATCAAAAAGATTTCCTTCTTTTATACGAAGGTACCTACTTAATACTTATTAAGTATAGTAAGTTTTTATTTTGTTATGGATTATATTATTAAAGACTTCCGTTAATTATTTGTAAATGAAAGTGCTATCTTTCCATTGATAAACCATGAAATGTAATTATAGACGTGCGTGATGAAAATTTAATTAAAAGTAAAAGACAATGATTCAGCGCTTTTTATGGCGACCTTTTATCAACTATTTGTATAAAAATCCCGTTTTTGATCCACAGCCACCCAAAATCCCAGTCCTGACATTTAAATGGCCTAACTATACAGGGTGTTTCCTAGCCTCGGTTAAGGAATAAAACTTGAATGAATTCTCACGTAATTGTATTACGAAAATGTAATATAGGGTTTTCAAATGTCGCTTATTTTTCGAAATATAGGGTGTTAAAAAACAACTTATTTATGTTTTCTTATATTATATTTTTTTAACACCCAAAACCACTGAATAATGAATAATTAGGTCAAACAAATTGTTGAAGGTGTCTTCCATGAGCCGTGCTAAATTGTCCCTTACGCGTCGGAAAATCTCGGGATTGGGGCAAATCGTGTTAAAACGGTAATAATGCACAGTTAGTAGTATAGATAAGTTGTTTAAGATGATGCCAGAAATAAAAGTTCAAAGGATTAAGGTCTGGCGAGCGGGGTGGCCATTATTGAGGTCCACCTCTACCTATTCAATAACAACTACAGCAAAGTGAGGGGGTGCTTTGTCATGCATAAACCACACCCTGTAGCTTAAAAACTAAGAAAGCTCAGACAATTCCGTTTGCGGCATCTTTTGGTTCATGTAAAAACCGCAAGTCTCTATCTTCACCATTTACCGAGATATCCTGCAATTACATCGAAAAATGGACACCCTGTACTTCAAAGAATCCTACAAAAACCTATTTGTTTACCTGTTGAACTCTAAAAATAATTGTAAAATATCTAATAAAATTTTCTGTAGTAATATATTAAGGGATAGGGAAATTATCGAAAATCATTCCGAAGATTTTTTGCCGTGGAAATCGCTCGAGGGCTTGCCCGAGAGCGATTTCCTAATGGCAAAAAATCTGAGAATGATTTTCTGATTATTTCCCAATCCCGAAATGTATTTTGAAGATTATTTACCAAATAAAAAACTAACGATTTCTGACGGGTGAGATTTTCACTTTTGACAAGGGTGATTTTCACCGGAGAGCGGGAGATTATCGCTGGATTTCTGACGGGTGAGATTTTCACTTTTGACAAGGGTGATTTTCACCGGAGAGCGGGAGATTATCGCTGAATAATCAGGTGAAAATCAACCCGCTTTTATAATGGATGAGGTAAATAATCATTAATATTTGCCTGCGTTCTTTTTCTTTTCCCAATCGAAATAATGTACAAATCAAAACTTTAACGTTTGTTTACAAATCCCTGTCCAGTTATGAAATTCAAATGTGACTGAAAAGCAGCATAACCTCATTTTCTTTCCCGTAAATAGAATTTTTCTCGCGCATGCGCACTGTGCGAAATTACCCTGACCAGGCAAGGAACCTTGGCTTCACTACGTTTACATTGGTTAAATGGGCAAGGCGCCATATAGTACTAAAACGTATATGATATTACGTAACGAATAACCAACGCGCTCGTTTTCAAATGTTCTTTTCAATAAAATATATACCTACTTTAAGAATTTAGGTGTTATTTAAGTGTAACCAAAGCAGTTCTCCTAACAATGGTATTAAAACACGATTTGTGAAAATAAAAAAATATATTTCTAAACGCCAGAATGGGATGATATCCATTCCCTATAATAACTTATTCTCGTATACACAGTGGGCGATCCTGCTTCACAATTTGCATCACCAAATGAAACCAATCCAACTAACACGTCTCCAGTTACCAAAGGTCCTCCTGAATCACCAGAGCAAGCTCCTACGGGTCCTATTAATTCGTCGACTCCACTCGTGCACACATGGCAGCCTAATATATGAACTCTTTTTGTGCCTAGCATACATCGTTTATTTGAAATAATTTCTACATACACTTTTCGCAGATTTGATGAACTAGATTTACATCCTGTGAAAGTACAGCCTAAAATTTTAAAAATGCATAGTGCTAACTATATTTTAGCGAGTTTTGGCTGATTTAAAGTGTATATTAATAATATATAGTCCGCTACCCCCTGTTAACTTTTTATTAACTAATTTTGGTACGTTCAATGTAATGTGTGTGTAAATTTTTGATTCAGTTTTCAATGATGACGACAGAGTGCCATTATAAATACAATTTTTAAATAGCAGGTGGGGTCAATTGATACCTCGTTGAAAAGATATATTCAATCTACCAGCGACACCGAAGTTTAATAATATTTTATGTTTATTACTTTGTCATTAGTAATATTAGTGGCAAATTTGCAGACACTACTTAATAAGATGCTTAAAATGTTCGCCATTTACTTCTTGGCAGATGTAGGTATAGCCTATCATGAACGTCTTCGCGAACATTATGAAACATTTATTACGAAATTCATGCGCACACTTGAACTATAATCTGGCGCAAATATTCAATGACTGGATTATGAATACTGTGGACTTAATAAGTCCCCACAAAAAAAGTCCATAGGAGTTAAGTTTGGTGAGGGATCAGGCCATTCGTTAGTACCACGACGACCAATTCAGCACCCGGTATAGTGTTGATTAAGGTATGTTCTTGCAAAACAATTTCCGATGCACGTCATTAATCAGCTGATAATTGTAAATCCTTAAGAAAACATGAGGAAATTAAATTTGGGCGAAAAATATTAAAATTTCATGCGATATTGAATGTAGTACAAACTCAAAGTATTCTTCTTTGATACAAACCCACTTGTAGCAAATATCTTGTTTATTTAAGCTTGTAAAAATTTATAACATTTGAATTTTATTGGCCGACAGTTGGCAACAGAACTGTCAACGGTGCGGTGGCGCCAGCTCATTGTGTTATGTTCTTCTATAGTTTCGTGTTGTTGTGCGTCTATTTTTAAACAGAAATTCTAGATCTTTTCAGAAATAGCATTAAAAAACTGTTCTTTTAACAATAACAAAGGTGCGCATACATATCTCTGTCGATTACGTAGTTTACTATTCCTGAAAAATGCCGAAGCATTCAGATAGTCGGTGCAAAGAGCTAATAGCCAGTGGCGATCGGCCCGCCCCTGAGCTCGTGCCCCCCTATCGGTATTTCCCAATATGGAAATTGTACTTGTAAAATGATACTTTATTATTAAAATATGTATATACTGTCACATTAAATGGTTTAAACGTACAATAATGGTTTTTAATGGGTATGCCATGAAAGAGCCATACGATGTATTAATCTAAAACTAGACCTAGCTGGTCAAATTCCACAAAATAGAAACACAAACGTTTGCTTTCTTCTTGGAATAGTTGACTTTGTGCCTCGAAGTCTAGTAGGCGGCGGAATTTTGTATTGTTGGTGTTTGAATTCGGGTGTGATTTATTAAATAATTTACCGGTACCAAGTGAAAACATTGACTATGACCCTAAGCGTAAAAAAATGTCTGGAGCTACTTTTGAGAAAAAGAAAAATGATGAGGCTAGCACTATGTCCGGTAGCATTTCTGGATTTCGAACCAGAAATCAGCAACGAGTTCCAGTGTGTATAGTGCACACATCCACCGCTGTGCTCGTAGCCTAAATTTGACTTTGGTGGATACAGTTAATTGCTGTCCAGATATTAAGCTCTTTTTCGGAACACTGGAACAAGTTTACGTGTATTTTACCGAAAGTTTCCCTCGTTTAAAATTATTCGAAAATATTCAGTCAAGTTCATTTAGTTAAGTCAACTAACACAGGATAACAGAACTCTTACATTAAAAAAGCTGTGTGTTACAAGATGAGCAACCCACAAAAGGGCTGTTGATTCTCTATATCAAAATATTCAAGCTGTAGAAGCAACCTTGCAAAATATAGCTTCCAGAGAACTGACCAACGCTACAGCAAAACAGATGGTAGAGGCTTCAGGGATGTTAAACACCAAGAAAACATTTGAATTTAACTTTCTTTTATGTTTTTGGAAAGATGTGTTAACAGAAATGTATGCCTTATCTAACTATATGCAAAAGTCTGATTTAAATTGAAACGCAGTAGCCAGTCTAGTAAGAGCTACTGAAAATGAGCTAAAAGCTCTTAGAGATGAGCAGCCATTTCTACGATTGAAAGCAGGTGCGCTGAGAATTGCAACAAAATGTGAAAAATTTAAATTTTGCGGAAGAAAGTGTACGTTAAGCAAAAAAAAATCCGATGAGATTTAAGAAGATTATTGGCATCGAGATCCGTAAAAAATTTTTAAAGTTAAAATATTCTATGTAGCTCTTTACACATTTATTCGAACTCTCGATACTGGATTTGCCGATTTTATTAAGGTGTCACAAAAATTTGATGGTCTGATTGCAGAAAATATTAAGGCAACTGAAAACAATATAAAAGCTCTAATGGATTTAACTATTTTCTATAAAAATGACTTGGGTCCCGAAATTCTTGACGAATATAAATCATTCTTTAGTCTCATATTTGAAATTAAAAAAAAAAGTAATCATTTAAAGACGGAGGAAATTTTACCTTTTATAATAACCAACTACTTGAAAGATGTTTACCATAACTTAACAAAACGTTACAATAGCCAATAGTGCTGGAACAGAAAGGTCATTTAGTAGACTGGTAAAAATTAAAACATTTCAGAAATTTACAACTGGTAAAGGACGGCTAAATGACCTTTCATTAATTAGCATTGAGAATGATTATGCCATAGACAGTGATTTTAATAATATTTGAGATAAAATGAAAAGTGTTAAAAGCTTCTTAATTTTTAATTTATAAGTAAAATGTAATACCGAAATACTTGAATAAAACTAGATTTTTCCAAAACTGAAATAAGGGCGCCCAAACGAAACAAGTAAGTTATAATATTTTACATTGGTTATGCTTAAGCTGTAACTTTTTTTAGAACATCATGTAACTTTGACAACGTTAAGTAAGAAATTAAAATACAGACAACTGTTTGATGGTTGTCTTGACTCTTTAAGAAGCCTCTTAAAGGAAATAGGCTTCGGATGGAAACAATACCGAGGCGAGGGCACATGGAGCTTTTCCATGTAGCTTTCAAACGATGATATTTTTGGAGGAATATAAAAATATGAGAAAAAAAGGAACATCCTTGTACCAATTTGTATTCTTGAATAAAACATCGAGTTTTCAGAATGGCACCATTGGTCGATTTTGGCAAAATGAAAATAAAAGAAGTGCTAGATCTACTAAAGTTGATGCAATAAACAAATATATAAACTATAGGAAATTTACCTAGGTAAAACATATTTCTCTGGGTACATATTACTTCATGCTTGTAGTGAAGATGGTTTTGTTGAGGGCGCAGAGTCAATTTTTTCTTCTAAAACTGAGCTGAGTGACTACCATGGAGAAATCAATCAGCAAAATTTTTTACAATGGTTCGAAACCCAATTATTGAAAAATTTAACAAAGCCATCTGTGATTGTAATAGACAACGCCCAATACCATAGCATGTTATTAACAAAAATACCCAACACATCATGGAATAACGCTGCAATTCAAGAATGGTTAACTACTAATAAAAATTGAATTTGATTCAACAATGTTCAAAGACGAACTTTTACAAATCGTTAGTAGGTTGGTACAATACATTTTGTATGCCCTTTTTTTAACATATTCTTAAATATTAAACTTGAATTCTTTCCAGACATAAGCCACCAAAAAAGTATTTAGTTGATGACCTGGCTGAGCAATATGGGCCTAAAGTTTTACGGCTTCCTCCATACCACTGTATGTTCAATCCGATTGAACATATTTGGGGGATTACCAAAAATTATTATAGTAGACATACATATTGGTCGAGATGGCAGGACAAAAACTGACTGTATGAAGATGTGGAAAAAATCATTGCGTACTGCTACTCCTGTTGTTTGGAAAAATTCAATTCAGCACACAGAAAGCGAGATATTAAAATGGTATGAAAGAGAGCATGAATTAGATAGACAGAACATTAAACCCATTATTATTGAAGTAAATGAAACGAGTGATTCAAGTGATTTGGAGGATGATTGGTGATCCATCTTTGTATTATTATTTTTATTATTCTTAATATTGAAACCCAAAAACTAAAAAAATTAGAGTCTTTAAATAAGGACTACCTACTTGTAATTTTAGGTATATTTTTGCTTCGCCTACTTTTATAAAAATACGGAATAATTAAATAGATTAATAGCAAAAGCATATATAAAAAAGTAACAATAAAATTACATGACTATTCTAATACAATTTAAGTATATATTTTCATCCTGGAATATTTTAAAAATAAAGTAAATACATTTGTGTTTGTTTTTGTAAATTTATGTTGCTTTTATGAAAAAAAACAGTGTAATTCCCTCACTCGGTTATTTTGGTTACAAGCTGGTAACACTGGCGATAACTGACGTCACTTGAAGGGTATGACGTGCAATGAAAATTGTTTTGCAAAGAGTATAGTTCCTAACATCTGTGTTATAATGTGGCGGAGCTCCCTTTTGCTCAAGCGGTTTAACCACCAAGTTTTTCGGAAATACTATTTTTCCGGTATCTTTTACGAACATAGGTGTTAATAATTGGAAAATACTAGAATAAAACGTCCATTTAAACTGTAAGTCAATCCGCATCGGAAATATGGCGGGTCAAGGTTCATTTCAATATTGAAAATAATTAGTTTTAAATTGCCGTTCTTGGGGAGTTTACAAAGTGTTTCATTCAGACTTTGCTTGGTTGACGTTCTTAATTTTTTACTTTGTGTGGTTGCGTATTAGTTTGTTATAACTATTTAATTTTGCCGTTGCTGTTGTTCTTGGAAGTACGCCCATATTTGATTAAGGAGCTTATAGGCCGAGTAACTTATTTCAATTAATGCTAGGAATCAAACTCGAATAATTCGGCTATTCAAATATTCAAATACTCAAATACTGAATATTTTTCTTTAAAATTATTCAATGTTACGTGCACGAGCCTTTAAAAAATGCGTTAGTTGTTAATTGGATTAAATAAATGATATTATATAATATACTATACAGAATGTTATTTAATAATTGTCCGATATTTTACAGGACGATTTCTCAGTTACATATAAGGTGAAAAGTTCATATAAGCATGGGTCCGCAAGCCCTTTATTTTTGAGATACAGGTTGTTACAAACAGGAACAAAAAATATGTACGCCACTGCCGTTATCTCTTTTGAAAACACTGTTATACTGGCACTTTATTGGCTAACTAGTACAGTCTCATAATTTTTTGATTATTTTGGCTTTGTTTAGGAGATAAATGCTATTTTATCAAACTCTGATATGGGCATAGCGATATGCCAATAAATGACATTTATTTCTTTATTTTTCTTTTTTTCGGGAACAATTGCTCGTAGCGACTTCTACTAAGTATGCCTTCTTCAGGTAAAAATGATGAAGAAATCCATTTTTTTGCCTAAAAATGAAATACAAGTACGTATGAAAAAGTTATGACTCCTAGAAAGAGTACGAAGACACATAGGTGGCGCCCTCTACAAATGGGAGATATACTAACATTAAATTCGAATTTCGAATTTTAAAAAACGCCTAGATATCAACTTTCGTCCAAATTTAGACATTATTTACAAAAATTATTTACGAAAAACAAGAATAAAAATAAATTTTTAACACCCTGTATCTCAAAAATGAAGAGCTTGCGGACCCATGCTTATATGAACTGTTCACCTTATAAATAACTGAGGAATCGGCCTGTAAAGTATCGGACACTTATTAAATAACACGCTGTATATAATTTATACAGGGAGACCCTTAACTACATGAAGAAAATCTGGGATATAATTCTTGACGTCACTTTAAGACGAAAAGTTCATATTATGGACATATGCTCTAAAATGCTAAGATACAGGGTATTAAAATAATAAAAAAAGAGAATTGTTTTTTCTTAAATTTTGAAAGTTCTTGTCCGGTATTAAAAATTGGTGTCAACTGATTTTGTATTAAACTGCACTTCTTCAATAAAAAAGGTTTTGCTTACTTCTACCAGTGGCGTGCGTGAAGATACCATCAATATTTTTTTCTGAAAAAATTTGATACGCCACTGATTTTCTCTAACTCTAATGCATTTTTATGCATTATTGATACAAGCTGAACAAAAGTTGTCTCTACTATGTTTTTGAAAAACACAGTAGTTTAAGCGAAAATTGGAAAAAATTGTAAAATTGTAAAAAAAAAACTATGTTAAGACATCGCTGACTCGTTTTTTTTTTCAAAGTAGGCTTATGTCACAGATTGTGAAGATAATTGTGGAAATGTCACAAAATTAAATAACAGAAAAATCATTTAAAGCTTTAGTGCGTCGTCTTTGTGAATTGTTTATCGATCCGAAAGTTTTAAAGTTATGGCTGATTTACAAAACAGTGCTCATTTAGCAGATATGCATTTTGTTTATGGTCTTGCTGATGGAAATGCATACGAAGCCAGACGCATTTACCAGGCAAGATATCCGAATTGTGTAGCACCGTGTAGTATTGCTTAGACCTTTGTAAGTCTCCATCGCAGTTTATCAGAAACCAGAAGTTTTGTAAGAGTTTCTGGTATTCCCGGCAGGCCAAGGACGGTAAGAACACTACAATTAGAAGAAGCAGTATTAAATATAATTGAGGAAGATCTAGAAAGCAGTACTCAAAAAATTGGGCATGAGGTAACCGCTAGTCAGCAAACCGTTTTGAGGATTCTTCACGATCATCAAATGTATCCTTACCACATACAACGATTTTAGGCCCTTTTACCACGTGATTTTCGTGAAGTCGTTAATTTTTGTCAATAGTTTTTGGAAATGTTGGCCAGAAATCCACAATTTTTAGATAATTTCTGTTTTATCGATGCAGCTAAATTTTCAAAGAATGCCAAACAAGCTTTAGCGAAAGACATTTTCAGTTCCAATTTTCGTTAAATGTATGGGCAGGAATAGTTGGTAACAGACTAATAGGTTCTTTCTTTCTTCCCCAGCGGTTAGATAGCCAAACTTATCGCAATTTTCTAGAAAACATTATTGGAAGACTTGCCGTTAGCTCAGCGAAACCAGTTTTTTTTTATGCATGACAGAGCTTCCGCCCATTTTAGTGCCACAGCCAGAGAATATCTAAATGCAGTTTATGGAAATCGATGGATCGGTAAAGGAGTTGAACTACCTAGTAGCCCGCCAAGGTCCCCAGATTTAAATGTATTGGATTTTCATTTCTGGTGCCATTTAATATCTCTAGTTTTACAAAACTCCAGTTGAAAACCTGGAAGATCTTAGAAACTGGATAATAATGGCTTTCGAAAATATTAAAAACACTACAAGAATTTCTGAACATGTTAGAAATTTAATAAGAAGAAGGCTAGATGCTTGTATTTTAGCAGAAGGTGGCTACTTTCAACACCTTCTCTAAATCCAGTTTGTTATGTGTTTAAATTTAGATTAACAAATACGTTAATAATTATATTAGAAAAAATTTTAAATAAATTACTTGTTGTATAAATAATTCATAAAATGTTTTGTACTTATTTAATTAGTGTATTAATTTTGTATAGTTTATATCCGTACTGCATCAGAGTTATCTTTAAAGCTACTATTTTTTTCAAAAACATAGTAGAAACAACTTTAGTTCAGCTTGTATCAATAATGCATAAAAATACATGGGAGTTTAAAAAAATCAGTGGCGTATCAAATATTTCCACAAAAAAATATTGATGGTATCTTCACGCATGCCACTGGTGGAAGTAAGCAAAACTTTTTTTAACGAAAAAGTGTAGTTTAATCAAAATCAGTTGACACCAATTTTCAATACCGTATCTTTAAGGACTTTCGAAATTAAAAAAAAAAAAAACAATTATTTTTTTAATTATTTTAACACCCTGTACCTTAGAGGGGTAAGCATTTTAGTGCATACATTCATATGAACTTTTCGTCTTAAAATGGTGTCAGGAATCATATCCCAGAACTTTTTCATGTACTTAAGGATCACCCTGTATAGTGCATATACTTAAAAGTTTTCATGTTTTTAAATACGTAGAAGCTTTAGCTGAAATTCAAATTAAAGGTATTAGAAATAAAATAATCAAATTATTTTAATCGAATATTTGAGTATTAGCCATCGAATATTTGAATATTTGAATAATAAATGAAGGGAGTATTCGAATACTTACATTTGAAAAATTCCGAGCACTAATTTCAATCGACTTCGTACACACTATACCTAACAATCTATATCATTGTAATTTCCATATTTTGTAATAAAATCAAAACTCATATTTAAGTCTAACTTACCCCATCCAGAAACACGACCATAATATCCTACAAAATCTCCGGAATTTGTAGTCGCTAGTGAGTCAACAGCTCTAATTGCCGCGGTTGGCGCTATGGGAAAATGTAACATTATCAAAGATATGTCATTTTGAAAAGTATCAGCGGTATAATTTTCATGAATTATAATTTTTGGATCGTATATAATTATTTGGGTATCTTCCTCTTGACGAGTGTTGTGTTTTCCAAGAACGACCGCAATATTATCTGTTCTGAAACATTCAGCAAAATTGCTATCCATGTCCAAATCGAGCTTACCTGCGGCTGGTTTCCGAAATCGTCGTCACGACGACGATCCAATTTTAAAACTTGTGTACTTGCGAATGAGGAAAGGCAAACCAAATTTGGTTATTTGGTTATATCCTATGTTTGGCATGAACGAGTAAGACCCAGTCAATAAAACTTTTCCGCATTCGCAACTACACCAGTTTTAAAGAATCCTCACCATGACGACGATATCAGAATTCGGCCATTATATCTAAAAATGGACTTACCCATCAGTGCAATGTGCTACAGTTAGGACATATTTCGTAGATATTAGCACTCCTCCACAGAAAACCGCACTATTTATAAGCAGAGCTGCCTGATAAGGTATAGAGTGAGGAGTTACTTCAACACCACCTATTATCTGAGTGTGTGGTTTAAAAGGACTGATTCTCTTATTCACCTAATAAGAAATGTTATTAGCTCAATCATAGATCTAAAATGTTATTTTCATGGTTTTTTTTAACCCTAATTATTTTAACGTAGTCTTATTATTAACTGTAATACAAAGATCAATCCTACTCAGGGTTAAAACTTTTGGAATGAAGAAATGATATGGATTTATATAAAAGGATGATTCAAATTGGGGTTTCACATTTTTTTTGTATGCCACTATATCTGTCAACAACAATGTATCTGATATGACATAAATGTGTACTGTAAGAATCTTTATTCTTCTCCAGCCACTTAATGTTGAGACCTTATACAATAAGGATTAACTAAATTATGCTAAAACAGCTATTCTCTGGGCTATAATAATATGCCCTATAAAACTTATGAAGCACAATCTCGCGTATTTTAACTAACACTGTCAGGTACTAAACTAAAATACTCAGATTGCCACTATTGTGTATTTAATCCAATCAAACTAATATTCAATATAATCAAATATTAGAGGAAATAATACTTCTCCCACATTAAATATATTTTGTAGGAGAATTAATAAGCAACATAGTAAGTAACGTTTCTGCAGACAGTTGAAAAAACTGTATAGAACATATAATTAAGATGAAAAATTCTTATAGGTATTTGTATGAGTACTAAAGTGATTACTCAATATAAAATTATTTAATAATCATCAAATGTATTAAATAAATTTCAGTAGCGTTAGTTGTTTATTAACAAAATAATATTGATTGCACAATTACAAAATGTAAACTTTTGTTAAACCGGATGTAACTCAAAAGCCGGAAACATGGTATTTCCAGTTTAATCGGATATTTAAATTTTTAGGAAGATATTAAAGAAGTAATATAGGGACATGTGAGCCATTTTGCTCCAAGACCTAACGTTAAAAAGCTAAAAGCTGTCAAAGTATAAAAATGCCATTTTTCAAAAGGCGATATCACAGTATAACGGAACTATACAGTAGCGACACGAGCTGTCGGTCCCTTTGATCTCCAGGGGTCAGTTTCAGTGACAGAAGGATGACGCGGATGACGGTATTGTCCTCTATTACACTGAAAAAACATATGAGATTTTATGTTGAAATCGCTTTTACACTAAAAGAAAGTCAATTTAAAGCACATCTGCTCCTTATTTTTTCTTGGGAATCCATCGAAAATCAGCAAAAGTTCGGCACAAACACTTCAAAGCACCTTCAAACACTTAAACGCACGATAAAAACCAATAAATTTACAAAAACTAAACAAACTACATTCCACACAAGCTTTGTTTACCTTTTTGACTGACTTCTTTGTCACTAAAAAGATGACCGCTACGCGCATTGCGCAGAGAAATTTGGGTCTGTCTAAATCGCCTCGTGTCGCTACTGTATAGTTCCGTTATACTGTGGCGATATCTCGGACACTATTATGTTTAGACTCATAATACACTTATTAAAAAATAGTTGCTATTTTATGTAGAATCCAAAAATAGTGTAAGATATGTGTTCCATTTAAATACAAGTTTAGTTCGCCTCACTTTTTTGAGCCACCCTGTATAATGTAATATATTTTTAAAATATGACACTTTTAATTCCAGACCTCATGCTGTTTTACTATTTTCTTCGTTCTTCGATAAGGATGCAATCTTCCGTCCCCGCTTCGTTGGCGAACTCGGTATGTGTACGGATTTGAAGCTTTAAAATTTATAGGTAGGTACTAGGAATGATGCTTTGGAACAGGATCTATTTTCTTTGAAACAGGTTTTAATATGAAACAGGTCGAAACAAGTATGAATCGATAGGTTTTCCTGTTCCGATGAAACAGTTAACTAACTGCGATCGCGGTTCGCAGTCGTCTCGTTTACTTGTTGCCGTTCCAGCTGTCCAGCTGTACTGTTCTATTGCAGCTACGGTTGTTTAAAAAATATCGATATATTAAATTATCGATATTTGTTGGGAAAAATATCGATATATATCGCCGATATATTTTTAGTTTAAATATCGATATATCGATATTAAACTTGGAATATCGAAGTCGCTATTTTTTTTTTATTTTCCACATATTTTCTACGTAAGTATTACCCTAATATTATCCCATTCTTAACAAATAAGAGACCTTCGTTGCTGCCGATCGCGGCTGTTGCAACAAACTGAGGCGAATCCGGTCAGTACCAGTACGTTGAGATGAAAATTTGAACGCGCATGATGCCTTCGGCAACCGCCAAACCGACAATGATTAGCGATATGAAAGGGAGAGCGAACTAACGACCTAACCTTACTAATTTCGCAACAAAATACGATACGAAACCTAGTTTGAACCACCAGGCCCCCAGAGGGCCACTAACGGTCACTATCATGTGTTCTTTTCTGACAAATTATTAATGTATAAAAAATACAAGACATTGGTAAAAACTCAACATAATAACATCATAAAATATCGATATATCGAAATATCGATATTTTTTTTTCGATATATCGAATTACTAAAACGATATATTTTAAATATATCGATACAATACATCTTTTTTTCGATATCGACATCCCTAGTTGCAGCAATCCAGTCGGATAACCCCTTATCTGTTTTGCGAGTCGGATCTTTTTACCTCGTGTGCTGCGGCACTCGGTGTATAAACGAGAACCCAGGGCCTTGCCCGCGAGGTGTTGTCGATGTTCATTATTTTTTGAAAAATATAAAAAAATAGAAACATATTTATTACTTTTCATAATAAATATTTTAAATATAAGTTTGTGCGTTTTAAGAAGTCCGATATCGGATTAAATCACCAAGGGATGTTATCGCTTTTAAAACAGTAAGTCGGTTAAGTTGCAATATCTTCGCACCTTCGCTATACTTGATCACACCGAACATCCCACTGGTTTACTGTATTCTATTACTGGGCGAAATCAGAGGTTTCAAAACAAAATTATCTTAGAATTACGCCTTGAGCATAAACAATAATTAAATAGATAATTAAATTATTTTGCTATTATTATAGTTAAATCTATATAATAATCGCTATTTTCCAAGAACCAATTAAAATTTGCTCAAGTGCGGGATGGTTAAATATGTTAAAGATTTTGTCAGGTATATACTTTTCCGATAATGACATTATTTTGGGATTATTATAATTAAATCTTCATAATAATTACTATTTTCCAAGAAATAATTAAAATTTGCTGAAGTGCGGGATGGTATGTTCTACTTTATTTTAAATAAGTAGTTGTGCTTTTCACTTTTAGTTTGTTTTTCATTGTGTGTGAATTAAAATCAGTTATTAAGCAAAGTTATGGAAAATGTTCAGCAAGGTGGCACATCGCCTAGAAGGCATTTATCTCCAGGTGAACGCCGTTTGGTATTACAAGTGGAACGTTATTTTACTTTAGAAAAAGATAACTCGGGCCCGTTAGAGTCTGTTTTGGCAGTGCAAAAACGAACGTCTGATGCTTGCGGCATTTCAGAAAAGACCTTAAGAAGACTTCGAAAAAAGAGTGAAGAGGATTTGGACAGACCATATAAAAGGGTTCGACTCCATTCAAAAACCTTGGATTTATCCCAAGGGATAAAACTCTCTATTAGGAATATTGTTTATGATATGTATAAAGCCAAGGAATATGTTACCCTCAAAGCTATTCTTGAAAAGATAAAGCAGAAAAAACTTTGCGATATTGAAACTAACAGTTTGTCCATCATCTTAAAACATATGGGTTTCAAATATAAAAAAAAACGAACAACAGAAAACTGCTTTGCGAGCTGTCCAATGTTGTTTCGAAAAGATGGCAATTTTTAAGGGATTATTTAAACAACAAAAAATCGGAATTGTCAAGACAAGTTGTTTTTCTTGACGAAACATGGGTATTTGCAAACGGAACTTCAACAGAAACGTCTTGGCAGGATGACTCAAAGCATTGTTATTCAAGTACCCGTGCCAGTAATGGAAAAAGGTATATTATATTACATGCTGGTAATGAAGAAGATTTTGTTTTAAATGCCAGTTTGATATTTTCATCAACAAAAAAAACTGATGATTATCACGGCAATATGGATGCTGAAATTTTTGAGCATTGGTTCGAGGAAAAACTTTTAAAAAGTTTAGAAAAACCTTCCTTAATTGTTTTAGACAATGCCTCTTACCATACGAGACTCGAAGAGAAATTCCCTACAAGCAGCTGGAAAAAGGAAGAAATAAAAGAGTGGTTGTCAAAGAAAAACATAAACCATGAAAATTTATATTTAAAAAGTGAACTTTTAAGCAAGTGTAAAGAGCAGTCATTTAAAAAAAGTATGTTGTTGGCGAATTAGCCCTCAAATATGGACATCAAGTTTTGAGATTGACGCCCTACCATTGTCATTACAACGCAATTGAATTGGTATGGGGTATTAGCAAGAACTATTATGACAAACATGCCTGTAAAAATATCGGTAAGCCTAGCGTTATAAAGTTATGGGAGGAGGCGCTTAGCCAAGCGGGCAAAGAAGAATGGCGGAAATGCATTGAACACACGGAAAAAATTATTTTTGAATCTTATGAGACAGAACAGGTTATAGACGAAGTAAGACCGTTAATTATTACGAATAATGATGATGATGACGATGATGTTGATTCTGATGAGTCTGAAAGCATGGGTGAAATTTCGAATGCAGAGGAAGACTACTTTTAGTAGTACCTATCTACAAGTAGGTACGTTCTGTCGCAAGACTAGAAAATCGGTTCTTTTTAGAACCAAAACTTTATAAAAAAGAATTCGTAAAGCTAATTCGTATGAATACTACAAAAGCTAAAAAATTATTATTTTTCTTTACCTAAACTAATTTTTTATTTACTTTAAATTATTTTATTTAGAAAATGTAATTCATCAACATCCAAAATTACCTTCAATATAATTTATTGTTTGAGAGCCACCGACATAATGCTCAAGAGGTTTTATGGCTTAGCGGACTTCTTAAAACGCACAGACTTTAAATATAAAATAAAAACCCTTTGGATAAAGTCCATAGTATCAGTATCAGTACACATTAGTACCTACACAATAGAAAGGTTAATAAAAAGAACATACAAATCAAGGGCGGTTTTACGGGGGGGGGGGGGGTAATAGGGTAATTACCCCCCCCCCCCCCCATGAATTTAGAATTTTAAGCATTATCATTGAAAAAAAGAGCGTGGCACCCAAAAATTTTTCGTCTGCGGCGCTATTTTTTCCTGACCCCCCTCCCAAACTTATTTTCTGGTTACTTTTAAAAAAAAAAAATTGGGATTTCCCATTACCCCCCCCCCCCCCCCATGTTGAAAACCTGAAACCGCCCTTGATACAAATAAGACAAATCATCCTTGTAACTATAAAAATATTAAGTACATTAGGTTGTAGGTACCGTAATGATAAAAATACATATTTAGAAACTAAGTGAAGTGAACAACGAAGAGTAGCAGGTATAGGAGCTTAAATTTCTTAAAATTTATAATAAATAAATAAATACAGTTTACCTAATTACCCAAAAATTAAATCAAATCAAAATGCATATATTTGTCAAATAATGAGGGTGCATAAATAATTACATGGTTTATAACTTTTACGACAAAATTGGACTGTACCGCTATTATGTAAAATCCGGTAGTTCTGCGCTCACATAATAATAATATAAGCGCAGAACGGTACAGTCCATTTAAATAGTACGTTCTTTAAAGCGCCTTCATTTCATAGCACACTAAGCTATACAAAAAATAAGAAGAATGATGGGAGTAGGGAAGTGAATGCATGCCATTAATTTGAAGGCATTCGTTGGCTGAAAAATCCAGAAAAATGGTATTTTTTTAAAATTGTTATTAAAGATTTATAAGATATTTGCAATTTTCACATATTACACTGTACATTGAATTTGTCTTATCAATGACTGTAAAAAAAATTCACACTGGGCTACTTTTATTTCGCATTGTTAAACTTCTTATTAAACTCATTATAAATTTTATTTCAGAAAAAAAAACTGGTATACTTACTTAGTAACTTAAATCGGCGACTTTAATATAAACAGTCGACACAACACGATTTACTACGTACGACGTGTAAAACATAAATAATAAATACAACAACATGAAAACAAATAGAAAACAGCGAATATTTTAATTCTACTCTAAACGCTTCTCTGCTATTAACGCGACAACCGGCAACCTTGTCTGGAACAACAGGCACCGCTTGATCGCAACAGAATAAGAACAGCATCAGCCGCCGCGCGCCGGCGCGAAACAAGTACAATTAATTATCTACGTTTTGGTCTTGGAACAGATCGGAACTGAAACAGGTTTCTTGAAACAGGCACTTTTTAAAACTGAAACAGGTTATACCTGTTATTAAAAAATCCATGTTTCAACCATCCCTAGTAGGTACGTTAGATAAGATGTCTCTATAAGTTTACCTTCAACCCAGAGAAACAAAATTAAATTTTTAACCCTGGAGGTTTCCAGATATTAATAATTTGTAGAGAACGATTATGAGAGAAGATTCCCATATATACCCTATCAATAATATTACATTACTACTTTAGGAATGGTGTTATTTAGGTTAGATCAGATCGTTATTGTGACGATAACTTCGGTAACGGTATGGACAGTTCTCAAGAAGGTGGAAAAGATAAAAAAAAGGAAGAAAAAAGGTAGTGTACTGGCTTAAATTACTCTTACATAGTTTTAGTTAGTAATACTGGTTTATTTACAATGTCAAACGCATCGTAACATTCGTAACACATATTAGAACAGGGACGCAATAAATATGTTATGAGCAATGATAATATAGATATATAATATATGGAAAAGCAATAAAGATCTTACCTAAATATTTTATCGTGAATTTTTACCTTTACTTAAACAAAGCCTTTTATAAATATTACTTACATGTTTAAACGGACTGCCCAATACATAGGCCTCCAGCACAAACAGAATAAAAGCCAATTCGATCTTCATGTTGTCCCTGTGTGGTCTTTTTACTTAAATTATCCAGCAGCCTATTTTTAAACCCTTTGTTGTTGTAAAGTACGGTCACAAGATGAACTAAATTACGTATAATTATTATCTATTTTTGCAGAGACGTACTGTCGTTTTATTATTGTGCGAGAAAAAATTATTATCATCAAAGTGTGTCTAAGGCCGTACTGCTTAGCGGTAGAGCTTAATACCTGTTGGGTGTCAGTAAATACCAGCATTATCAATCAATCAGTTATTCTGTTATCCAATTTCTTTAATAATTCACGTAATGGGCTTTACGGAACAGCACAAAAAAAGCGTATTTTCGAAACGGGGTTATGGTAAGTGGTGAGTGGCAATACTTACTGCTGGGGATCTTTATCATTGCCTGAGAAGAACCGTGGCTCTGTTTAGGGAGCAGGTTCTATACTAAATAAAAAGGAGCTGGAAGACCATCTGTAAGAACAAAAAAGCTTGTTACAAACGCTTGTGAAATAATGCAAAATATACCAACAAAACCTGTAAGACGCCTGCCTCAAGAAGTGCAAAGATTTTGTGAAACATACAGGACTATTCTAAAAAAGCAGTTAAATTTGTTTCCTTATAAAGTGCAAGTATTCCAAGAAATACGAGCTGCAGATTTTGATTATGATAGACACCCAAGATTTATTGGAAATAAATGATTTATTAAACCTGACCTTTCTTTCTGATTCCGCCACATCGGTTATGTAAATTGTCAGAATACACGCATGTGGAGTAGGGAAAATCCCCATTTTCTTGCACAGTCACACCCTCAAAAAGTTGGTGTCTGCTTGGCCGTTTTCCGAAAAAGAATTGTTGGCCCTATTTTTTTCAAGACACACTTATAGCACAGCGGTATAGTGACGATATTTTGATTCCATTTGTGGGGCAATTACTTGACGATGAACTACGTTTTGGTTATTTTCAACAGGAACAGGACGGTGCAACCGCCGAAATTATTAACTTCTGAGGCAATTTTTCGACAAATTGATCAGTTCTTGAACAGACATTGAGTTCAGGTTAGTTTAAATCATCAGTTGAAAATTTAGAACAGTTACAAGAAAGGATTATCCAACATTTCTCCAAAGATACTGATCAACGCTTTTGAAAATATGAAGAGACTTGGAGCATGGCGTGGGTCAATCTTAGAAATTTCTATAATTTCTATTTTTCTTTTCCTATATTCTTTCTTTGTTCATTTTGTAAACAACAAGAATAAATTTATGTTTGTTTATTTATTTCAATATAATTCAGTTTGGTATGTTATGTCATAATGCGAATTTTACACAATCCTTTATAATTGTGATCTTAACCAAGCCCTACATTTTTCAGTACCTCTTGGATGAAAATAATTTTTAATCGCACGGTATAGTTTTTAGCGGAAGGTTACAAATTTTAAAAAATATTTAGAGAACCAGCTTAAGAGTAGTGCTGTCAATGCTTTTCTTTTTTGATATTACAGAGAGACCGACAAGCGAAAAATAAAGTGATAAATGTTCAAGAATACGTTAATAGTCAAAACGAAAAAAAAAATATAAATTCCTTAACTAGAACAACGTTGCAGGGAATGATAGCCCTTCCCGATCACACATATATCGGTCTACAGGGTGTTTTCAAATAAGTTCAAAATATTTTAAGGGGTTTCTTCTTCTCTTCTTTTGAAGACGTTAAAATAAGTTGATTAAAAAATGTGTATGAACTTTCATGCTTAAAATAAGCTCAATAATAACTCCTTAAGATATTTCGCACTTATTTGAAAACACCCTGTATAGGAGACGGAGAGATGGTAGACTTTCGTAAACTTTAGGATTTTTTATGATATTTTGCGAGTTAAAAAAATTTCGAAAATGGTACGCAGTTGTCATAAAACGACGTTTTCAAAATTATGAAATACTATTTTATTCTAATACATCTCTGAGCGACATACAATTATATTATTATTTATAATCATATTATCGTCCATCAATCAAAAAGATTTCCTTCTTTTATACGGAGGTAGCTACTTAATACCCATTAAGTATAGTAAGTTTTTAAATTGTTATGGATTATTTTATCAAAGACTTCCGTTAATTATTTGTAAATGAAAGTGCTATCTTTCCATTGATAAACAATGAAATGTAATTTTAGACGTGCGTGATGAAAATTTAATTAAAAGTAAAGGACAATGATTCAGAGCTTTCTATGGCGACCTTTTATCAACTATTTGTATAAAACCCCCGTTTTTAAGCAACAGCCACCCAAAAACCACCTCTGACATTTAAATGGCCTAGCTGTACAGGTGGTTTCCTAACTTTGGTCAAAGAATAAAACTGGTGAATCCCCACGTATTTGTAAGACGAAAATGTGGTATTAGTATATTGCGCAACAAGGGGCGAAAGGCAACCATGGCACGAGTGTGAAGTTAGCTGCCCGAGCGAAGCGAGGGCAGTTATCACACGCTTGAAATCGTTGAGTCGCCCCGAGTTGCGCATACAATTTTTTATATAAAATGTTTTAAAAGTATGACTTGAGATGCGTCGCAATTCTGTGTAGTCCATTAAAGTTTATTTGTAAAAAGAGAGTGACCACAAAGAGAGCAAAATGCATATACTTTCACGAATCTGTTACGAATCTATTGCGCAAGCGCAGTCGTATGGCTATCCTTGTTTTGCCCGGAAATCAGACAAGGATGCCCATTAGGTTTTTACAAAACTGAAAAGGTCTATACGTGGCAACGAGAAACTCGTCGTGGAATGCACTAAAAATCAACTGTTTTTATGTCGGGCTCTAGGGTCAAAAACTTAACTTTCGACCCGCTCCGTCGGCATCGAAAGTCATATTTTCAAAACATGTGTTATGAAAGAACTTGTTTCGAATGTCGTTTTGTTTTCGAAATACACGGTGTTAAAATAATTTTATGCATGTTTTCTTTTTATTATCATTTAATGGGAAACAATGTTCGAATAACATTTGTCACATATAATAAGGGATTTGAGTACTTTGTTTTGTGTTAATGTTGAACTTGTCAATTATTAGTTCAGTGACGGAGATCCGGGTAACGACTACTAGAATTTCGCAAAAATTAATAAATTTTATTGTTCCATTTCCTAAATTAGTTATAACACCCAAAAGCTCTGAATAATAAATAATAAAGTCAAATAAATTGTTCAAAGTGTCCTCCCTGCGCCAGCAAACACCCATCTACTCGACGTGCTAAATTGTCCCTTACGCGTCGGTAAATGTCGGAACTGGCGGGAATCGTAATAAAACCGTTAATAATGCCCAGTTGAAGTTCTTCTATAGTTTCAATAGAAGTAGTAAAGACAAGTTGTTTAAGGTGGTTCCAGAAATAAAAGTCCAAAGGATTAGGATCCGGCTAAATTGTCCCTTACGCGTCGGTAAATGTCGGAACTGGCGGGAATCGTAATAAAACCGTTAATAATGCACAGTTGAAGTTCTTCTATAGTTTCAATAGAAGTAGTAAAGACAAGTTGTTTAAGGTGGTTCCAGAAATAAAAGTCCAAAGGATTAGGATCCGGCTAAATTGTCCCTTACGCGTCGGTAAATGTCGGAACTGGCGGGAATCGTAATAAAACCGTTAATAATGCACAGTTTAAGTTCTTCTATAGTTTCAATAGAAGTAGTAAAGACAAGTTGTTTAAGGTGGTTCCAGAAATAAAAGTCCAAAGGATTAGGATCCGGCGAACGGTTTGGCCATGGTTGAGGTCCAACTATACGTATCCAATAACAACCACTGTAAACTGAGGGGGTTCCTACAGGCACTCCTTCCATTACTCCTGGCAATTTCTGGCTAAGAAAATTGTAGTAGACTTTACCAGTAAGCCCTATCGGAAAAACATGCGGTCCAATTAAGGTATCTGCAATAATTCCTGCCACACATTAACTGAAAATCTATGCTGGTGACGTCCATCGATGATAGCATGAGGATTATTTTCAGCCCAAATATGGTTGTTATGAAAATTTATAATGCTTCCTGGCGAAAAATTTCCTTAATCTGTAAATAAAATTATTTTCGAATAATTTTCGACACTCGTTTCCTATTTTCTTCGTTCTTTTGCCTGGAGATTCTTTAAATATATTTATAATGTCTTCTCGTATCTGCAAATTTGTGAACCTATATATTTTTTGACATTAAACTTGGCCTCCTTGTCGAAAATCATTGAGAAATATGATTTATTTTTTATTATAGTCAGCAGGAAGTCTCTATAGAGTTACAGTGTAATAGTATGTTTTTAGCGCCCTTTTCTTATCCATTTTTCGTTTTATTTACCACCTAGGTAGTAGGTATCAAGGTATCTCTAATCTCTATTTTCGTATTTTTTAAACTTCTAGGGGAAGCAGCCGCCCTCCCCTGCCCGTCCTTAGCGACGCCCTTGTACCGACGGCTGTGAGTCATGCTAACGCTAGACGTAAGAAATGCCTTTAATAGCGAATCATGGCAGCTTATCCTGGAAGAACTAAGGAAAAAAGGAATTGAGGAAAGTCTAGTTAATGTCAGGCATCCTACCAGAGAGAGAGTTACTACTGGAAACAGTGGGGGTTCAAAGACCAAAAAAATAAACAGCGGGGTCCCGCAATGGTCAGTCCTAGGCCCAACTTTTTGCAATATATTTTATGATGAAGAATTCCGGATAGAAATAGGAATACTTTTTAACGCAGGCACTGGCAGGCCATGACTGTTTCAGAAAATACCGATGTGATCGAAGAAGATTAAATTGAAGAGAATGTACATACTGTCAACAAGAGGATGATGCATACCACAGCTTTTCTACTGACCTAGATGGGAGGATGAACGCCTAGCCTACGCCAATGAAACAAGGAATCCTTTCAATATGGCAGCCATGTCTAGAGGACTTGTCTAATCCGAGGAATCGTGGAACCATGTCCATAAAGTAGTAAGAACCGTTATCGAGACTAAAGGGACTGATAGTAGAATACCATAAAAACCTTGTGGGTGTTTTATGCAAGATTTTTCCCCTTAAAAAAAGTTCAGGTCAATAAAAAAAGGTTGTCCTACGACCATCTATGAAAGTAAACAAAAACGCACTGTGAACTTGGCAAGAAAATATCTTATATCACACGCACGTTGAAAAGTAATTCTTAAAAGTATTTTTCAACTTTTGTTGTGTCCCGCGTGTGGATCCGGAAAAATGTATTACCCATTTTATTTTCGTGGTAAGGAAACAACTATTAAATTTTTCACCACAGCAACATTTTCGCATATGAAAGTAGGCTTTGACAATTGCGTCACATATTTACATAGTTCTCAAAATGGAGCGCTGGTCAAGTAGAACATTGTGTCTTTTGTGTTGAAAAATGTATTGTATTGCGGAGGCATCCTCGCAGAAGTTTGGAATACTTTTCCGAACTAAGAACCTCTATGCATCCCAACAACTTTTAATGCTCTATAAAGCGCAAAGTCGACCATCGCTGGAGTACTGTTCGCATATTTGGAGCTCTGCTCCTAAGAATACCCTGAAATTGCTGGATTACATTTAAAGAAGACCCATTCGCTTGGTCGGTGACCATGATCTGACAAGCAACCTGGAAAGCCTTCAACATCAAAGGCAGGTTGGCGACTTGAGTCTATTTTACATATATTTTCATGGCAAGTGCTCAACTGTAGTTGCCCGCTTGATTTCACCCAGAGCAGTGCATAATAGAGATACACGACGAGCCACTGCAGCCCACCCATACGTGGTTCAGCTTAGTGTCCCTCGAACGACACTGTTTAAAAATTCTTTTATCTGGAGAACGTCATCACTCTGGAACGACCTCCCTGAGGCCGTGTTCCCCAACGAGTATAATCTTCAACGATTCAAGACCAGTGTGAATCGCTTGCTGCGCACACGCACCGTTCGCAGAGCACCATAAAGGATTAATTCTGCAGTGCTGTGCCTTATCATAAAAAAAAAGTTCAGTTGTTGTTGCTCAAAGACCATTTCGCCAAAATTTTGACGGTGGCCGATGCCCTCAACGTAAAACCAATATGTTTTGGTACCGTAAATGGAAAGAAGTAGGGTCAGTTATAAATAAAAAATTGAGTGGAAGACCAAGGTCTGCTTACAATGAACGTAACCAGGAAAAAGTAAGAGCAACTGTTACTACTAGCCCAACAAGATTTGACAGACAGAAGAATGACGAAAAAAAACTGAACTTCCACCCATATAATATTGCCATAATTCAGAAATTAAGTCAAGAAGATAAGATTAATATGCTTGAATTTTGCCCCAATTTTATGGCCTTGCGGGATAATCATCAAGGTATAGAAAATTACCTTTTTGTGAGCGACGAAGCACATTTGTATCTGAACGGTGATGTAAACAGGCAAAATTGAAAATAACTCTCGAGAAATTCACCCGTGACCTTTACATTGTCCAAAGGTAACCGTCTGGAGTGCCATTTTCTTGACCAAGAATGTCGGACCTTATCTTTTTAAAAGGAAAGAAGTTACTGCTTTGCGCTATGTAGCAATGCTTGAAACGTTCTTCCTACCATCAATCCAAAATGAGCTAAAAGCATATTGGTTTCAGCAAGATGGAGCAACAAGTAATACCGCGAGAATCAATATAACTGTTAAAGGGAGGCTTTTTAAAACAGACAAATCAAGCGTAATTAAAAATTTTTATCTAGCGTTCCAAATTTTTGCATAATCAGAGTAGAGACTCAAAAACATTTGATAACTTTGTTGTTTTGACAATGTGTCGGTGTACTGCGATAGTAATTATTGAACGTTTATTTTCAAGTTTGAATAATTAAAGTGCTACAAAATGACAAACATAAGATTTTGATGCTGCTGTTGAAGAATATGATCAGCGGTTTTTACATCAGAGACATCCTAAAATAATCGTATTTATCAGAGATTTAAAGAAATTGTGCGAGACCGGTAAGCTTCCTAGTGCTACAAGATCTCAACGAGCTACTCGTCAAGGTTTAGAAGAAGTAGAAAATATTCTGGATTTAGTTGAAGAAGATGCGACGACCAGCTTACGATTACCATACCACGTACAGAAGGTACAGCACTTAAAACCGGAAGATTATGCTTAACGTATGGAACTTTGTCGGTGGATAAATAATAATCATCGTAACATTTACCCGTGACGGTATTAATAATACCCGTAGTTCTAACAGTCAGAAGTAATATTCAACATAAGTTCTCGGTAACCGTGTGGTGTGGTATGGTCGACAGTTATTTAATTAGCCCTTTTATTTTAGAGGATACCACTACTTCAATTTTTTACAAAATTAAAATTACTAGAGTATGTTCCTGTAAACATCAGAATGCAATTTGTGCTGTCGGCAAGATGGAGCTTCTGCACATTTCGCTCATCAGGTTAAGCAATGTTAGGACGAAAGATTTCCAGGACGTTGGATTGGTCACCGTAGTCCTAATAATTGGACTGCAAGATCTCCAGACCTCACAGCACTATAGATAATTGCTTCTGAGGCTGGTTTAAAAATGAAGTATATAAAGTAAATGAGGACACTCGGGAGGTACTAATTCGACGTATTAGAAATACTTCAGCCAACAGGCGCTCTTCATAGACGAAGCAACAAATGGTTAGAGGCCAATGGCAGTATTTTTTAACATTTATTAAAATATGATTAAGGAAATGCTAATGTATGAAATTGTGTTTTTCACATTGTTTTCGTGTCAAGCTTCGTCCGTTCCTCTCGACTCACCCTGTATAATATACCAAACTCCCAACCCAGGCTGCCAACCTGCCAGCAACCACTGGGTCTGCCGGTTGATTATATACCAGAGCAAGATATAAAAGTGGGTATATTAATGAAAGGGGGGAAATAAATTTTTACTCGGGTTATCTGGTTTGAAACAGTATACAGTAAATAATTGAGTGTTAAATTTAACACTCAATGGTGGTACATATAGGACCACACTCAATAGGGTATATTAACCAATTGGTATATCTCGTAAACAAGACATTTTTTAATGTTTTTTTTTTACTTTTTGATGAGTATTAGTTCTTCTAATTTATTGTTAGGTACATTTACGCTATCGTGTGTAAATAAATTTTACATTATTAACCTCTGCTTAGTTTGATACATGATTGAATGACTTAATCAAAGCTAAAAGTAGTAGCCCATAATATATATAAATCTTCAGATCGCTTGGAAAAGGTTTGTTAAATGAATGGAAATATTGAGTATTATTTATCATTTATTTATAAACAAAATGATGGTTACAACAGAACTGGAAAACCCTGTGATTTTTTTACACTTATTATTATAACTAACTGAACAAAATGGCACACCTATTATACAGGGTTATCTAAATTAAGTGTCCACCATTGGTAACTTTGTTATTATTAAAGATACAAAATAGTTTAAATTAGCAAACTATTAGTATTTTTAACGCTCATTAAGATGGAAGAATAAAAAAAATTAAATGAACATCACGTTTTCGATTTTGGACGAGAATTACGATCTTTTTAAATGGGAACCCCCCGTATATATTATTTTTTTCTGTTCGAACTCTGAGTTTTAAACAAAAAAGCTTATAAGTAATTTTCTAATGGGATGAAAATTAATAAGGTTATGAAGCTCAAACTAAAACAGCTAAGTAAGTTTTACAAACTTTATTTTAGATATTTTTAAGAAAATTAAAATAAAAAATCACAAATTTTTTTTTAGAAGATGCTCAAAAACACCTTTCACCAATACATTTTTGCGCACGTTTCTGAACAGCTCGAGCTACTTTAAGTATGGTCCTACCATCTATCTGGTTTATCTTTTCCCTAACTGCAGTCTTTAAGGCGTCGACATTTTCGTACCTTTTCTTGTAAATTTGGTTCTTTAAAAAACCCCATAAAAAGAAATCAAGCGGGGTTAGGTTCGGTGATCGGGGAGGCCACTGAATAGGGCCATTTGTGCCTATCCACTGATAAATAAGAATAGTACTTAAAAGTTGATAAGTACCTCTGTAGTTGTGCGCAGGTGCGCCATCCTGCTGAAAATGCAAATTCAGTCTAGTTATAAGGTCCAGTTCGTCTAAGAAATTGTTCAGAATTTCAGTCATAAATTCAATGTATCTTTCACCAGTAGGGTGCCCTCATAAAAGACGAACCGACAATTCTGGAACCAATTAAGCCACACCAAACGTTAAAACTGAAACGGACTTGTGGAGCTCTTGGATGTACTAACAAAAGATTTTTCCTTGACCAGTAATGATGATTTTTTCTATTATACGTTCCACAATTTGAGAAATTAGATTCATCTGCCCCTAAAATATAACAAAAGTTATTTACATTTTGGCGACAGAAGTTAAGATACCAATGGCAAAAAACAATTCTTCTTTTTGGATCCCTTGGCAAAAGCGTTTGAACTGGTCGGTACTTATAGGGAATAAATTTGTATTTTTTTAGAATCCTATGCACAGTACCATAAGACAAATTAGAGTCCTTGACAATATCTGGTATTGAATTATTACGGTAGGCTTCAAAATATGCAATAACTGCGATTTCCGTGGCATCGCTTATTACGAAATTGTTATTTGTCCTTGTTTTGGCGAAAACACCCTCATTGCCTCTAAATTTTCGATACAGTCTCAGAAAATATCTCTCATGTGGTTGAATGCGAAGTGGATATAATTCAGCGTAGTATTCTTTTGCTCTGGAAGAGACTTCTCTGCACACTAAATAAGAAGCTAACATATCACACTTTTCCTCATTGGTGAAAACCATTTTTTTTTAAATTAATAATTGACACAACAAAAGTTATAAGCGAAAAACGAATTAAAGCATACTAATGTTTGACATTACTTGATAGAGAGCGTTATCATTGTTTCCCAAAGCCTCCTTGATATGGAACTGCATTTCTGCCTTCTGCGATTCATTACTTATCTTAATACCATCAAATCGTAAAGATTACGTGGCTTTCATAGCCTTCTTACTATTTTTACTGTTAATATTAAGAAATTGTAATATCAACGTCATTTTTGACTTTAGGAGAAAATAACTTATAAGCTTTTTTGTTTAAAACTTAAAGTTCTAACAGAAAAAATATAATATACGGGGGTTCCATTTAAGAAAATCGTAATTTTCGTCCAAACTCGGAAACGTGATGTTCATTTGTTTTTTTTTATTCTTCCATCTCAATGAGCGTTAAAAATACCAATAGTTTACTAATTGAAACTATTCTGTATCTATAATAATAACAAAGTTACCAATAGTGGACAGATACTTTAGATAACCCTGTATAGTTTAACAACTTAGTAAATGAAACATTTATATATATATACGTTTAATGTACCTCATTGTTAAGCTTAACAAAACAAATAACATAATAAAAAAATGTATACTTGGAACACTAAACAACTAAATAAAAGTATGCTTTGGAACAATATAAAAGAATAAAAATGACGAGTATTATATTAATCGTATATTTATTTAGAGATCTATGAAGTAAAATATGTAGGTAGGTACTTAAGTATTTTTTATATAAAAAAGGAATACATTTATATTATAAGCTTATATCAGAATAATTTAAAAGCTAAAGGGAAAACTGTAACAATGTAAATACCTACTTAGTTTCTTTAAAATGGCGTACTTATTAGTAAGGCTTCTATTAAATTTCGTTAATATGCTTACCCAATTTAACAAGATCCTCGTAAGAAGAAGCACTCTCATTTGGCACTTTAGAGAACTTTGCTTTGTTTCTATATTTTAATTTAAATATAACCTTATTCTATAGCACGTTCAAAGAGCACAATCAGACTCACTTAAAAGTTGAACTTGCATGTAGCGTCGGCGTCATGTATCAATTCCTAGAATTTCACACCACTTATTGCCGCCTGTATTTTCGGTAACACGGGTTTAGGTATTTTTACCCGGGGCCGCGGGGCCGTGTAAAAAAACGATTAAAGAATAAGTTTTACATTCAATGTGTTAAAATAACCTTCTAGCGGGGTTTATTTACACGCTTATATGGTGTTATTAATTGTTATCGTATTTAATTTTCCTGATTGAGTGTAAAATGGAATAAACAACACCCATTCAACAAAATTTACTTTTTAGAGAGTTAAATTCATAGGCAAATTTAATACAACAACTTTGGTCCCATATGAGTTTAAAAATGTGGTAAATTATGTTGATACAGGTGTTAATTAACACTACTTTTTTTACCACTCCTGAAATGATTTTTACCAGGTTGATATTTTTTACTGTGTAGTAATGAAGAATATCTAGAAGAGAGCGACAAAATAAGGTCATCAAAGATCAATCAAAGTATATGTTTTGGACACTTCAGCCGCATGTATTATTAAAGACTACCTAAACAAACAATGAATGAAAGTCAAAATTCTTCAAATTTATCCAGGATTTTGAACGTGTTTCAGCGTACTCGAGAACCCGTACTACAATCTAATTATTATCTTTAAAATAGACGCATTAGACGTGGCAGGTTATTTAGCAAAACATAAAGACGGAAATAAATTGCCAACAGGCATCAGGTGTTAGACTGAAGACCTGAGAAGAATTAACTTAAAATTAAACTCTACAAAGTCCTTAGCCTTCCAATATTTTGTTCCTGAATTGCCTCCGAGCTCCAAAATTTAATTGCAGCCTTATTTATTGGGTACACTCAATTTACTGCAAACTCGTTTTGTGACACGACGCTAAAGATGTAATTGCTTTTTAGAGAACATTACAGTTAAATTAGTAGCCCTAGATTGCCTGTGGAAGTTTGTTATTACTTGAGGAAAATATATGTCATATTATATTAAATATTTTACATACCGGGTCTTTGGTATGTATGGAAACGGTCGACTATTTCTTTAAGTAGAACAGCTAACAAAAAGTATTCAAGACAAAAGTTTTATGGTTTTATAAAGTCTATTTGTCTATTTGAATTAAAAAAAGATAAGTTTACAGGATGAGTCAGAAAGCCGTACAGAAACAAAGTTACTTTTTTTTTAATGGAACACCCTATATCTTACAACATTTTTTTTAATGGAACACCCTATATCTTACAGCATTTTTGAATTCTACATAAAATTACAATTACTTTTAAATAAGAGCATTATAAGTCTAAACTTAATAGTTTCCGAGATATCGACTTCTGAAAAATCACATTCTTGAACTTTGACAGCTAACGGTACGCCATAGAGTAAAACGACTTACATGTCCCTATCTTACTTTTTTATTATCTTCCCAAAAATATCAACTTCCGGTTAAACTGGAAATGCTATATTTCCGGCTTTTCAGTTACATCCGGTTTAACCGGAAGTTGACACTTCTAGAAAGATAATTAAAAACTAAGATAGGGACACGTAAGCCGTTTTACTCTAAGACGTACCGTTAGAAAGCTAGAAGCTGTCAAAATTCAAAAATGTAATTTTCCAAAAGTCGATATCTCGGAAACTATTAAGTTTAGACTTATAATGCTCTTATTTAAAAGTAATTGTAATTTATGTTAATGTTAAATACAAAAATATTCTAAGATATAGGGTGTTCCATTAAAAAAAAAAGTAACTTTACTTCTCTACGGCTTTTTGACTCGTCCGGTATACTTAATTCTTTTAAATTTTAATAGACTATAAAAAACCCTCAAATTTTTGTCTTGCATATTTTTTGCTAGCTGTTGTACTTTCAGAAATAATCGACCGTTTCCATACATACCAACGATCCTGTAGTTTCGGCTGTTATAAGAGAAAACCATTTAGTATGAAAAATGTAGTATATCTGTTAATACATACAAATACGTTAAAAATACTTATGGATAATATACAGGGTGATCGGTAAGTATATGGCATACTCTCGGGAACGCACTTATACGGGAAGTAAAAATATCCCTAATTTGTCATAGAAAAAAAATCCTTTAACGGAAGGGGTACCCAGCGACTTACTTTTTCGGCTCTAATTTTTGAACCGACATGAGTAACTTAATAAAAATTGTAATTCTTGATGAAGGTCATAAAGACTCATAAAACTAGTAGTTGTTTTACATCGTCAGGCAAGTCAGAAATGGACTTGCAGCTACACTTGTTGGTCCAAAATTTTGACAGGTGTCATTTACAGAGCTGAAAACTGAATATTTAAATACTGTGGTCATTCCTCTTTAGAAAAGGTACTCTACAATTGTTTCGATAAAATTTGCAGTTTTCGAAGAAAATAATTTTTTTTTGTAAAACACATTTAAACATTAACTTTCGAAGTTCATATAATAATCAAGTTTAATAACATAAATTATTTAAGCACAGTAATTAATCGAATAACAACGTAAGTATTATTCGCATTAAAATAATAAAATTTGTCATTATTACCAGGGACGCACGACGGTGCCAGGCCTTCAACACAAATTAACATAAAACTAAAAAAATTATCTATGAATACCGGTGGTGAAAATGCATTATCCACCAACACCGACCGCCGGTCGGCGACCAGTACCAGTGGTGAAATTTTACTACTCCTCTTCCTGTGGGGGTGCGAAAATCCGCGTGCGTTCGGCGCGATGGTTCAAACTTGCAAAATTTTGCGTGTTCGTAATCGATGTAGCAGGTTAGTTTTTTATTCTTGTCTTGATAAGCGCTTAAGACGCATAGAGTGCCTTATTTGCTATTACGTATCTACCGCAATTGTAAAAAATAATTACAAATAAGGTAAGTAAGTGATTAAGTAAATTAATTAACAGGGATGCAAATAATTGTTTTTCATTTTAATAGCTTTTGTCTATGAAGCAAATAAGGAATGCTTAGTGTTTAATATTTTTTATTTATTTTATTTAGAGGGCCAGAGAAGAAAAAATTAAATTGTCTGGGTACCAAAACTAGCTTAACAAGCGAAAACGGGAGGAAGACTTGAAGAAAGCCAATTCCAAATTAGCAACTTTTTTCAAAAGACCACACAATACACTACTTCCGATAACAGTTTTTTTCTACATTCAATAAAATCAAACTTGCCACCAGAATTAGAAAAGCAAGCTAATGAGGATGAAGATCCAAAAGAATTAGATCCTGATATGTTTCAGTCAGTGTCGGTACCATCATGTTCGAGTAAGCAAGACGAATTATCCAAAGAAGCGCCCCTTTCTAACGATCCAGGTCTTTGGCCGAGTGTTTTGTCTCTAATCCAGGTGCAAGAACTTCTCGAAAAAGATCCAATGCATTATCATGATTTATAAGGCACAACACTGCAGGATAAATCCTTTACGGCGCTCTGGGAGTGGTACGTGTGCGCAGGAAACGATTCACGTTGGTCTTGAATTTTTGGAGATTATACTCGTTGGAGAACACGATCTCAGGGAGGTCGTTCCAGAGTGATGAAGTTATCCAGATGAAAAAATTTTAAAACAGTGTCGTTCGAGGGACACTAAGCTAAACCATGTACTGGTGGGCTGCAGTGGCTCGTCGTGTATTTCTACCATGCACCTCTCTGGGTGGTATGAAGCGGGCAACCTCAGTTGAGCACTTGCAATGAAAATATTTGTAAAATAGACTCAAGTCACCGCCTTCGATGTTCAAGGCTTTCCAGGTTGTTTGTCAGACTATGGTCACCGATCAAGCGAATGGCTCTTCTTTAAATGGAATCTAGCAATCTAAGGGGATGTTTAGGAGCAGAGCCGCAAATACACGAACAGTACTCCAGCGATGGTCGAATTGGGGCTTTATAGAGCATCAAAAGTTGTTGGGGTGTATAGAGGTTCTTAGTTCGGA
Source organism: Polydrusus tereticollis (assembly GCA_963920685.1). Classification (NCBI taxonomy): domain Eukaryota; kingdom Metazoa; phylum Arthropoda; class Insecta; order Coleoptera; family Curculionidae; genus Polydrusus; species Polydrusus tereticollis. The sequence goes on from OY987329.1 coordinate 66,488,969, forward strand.
AAAGTACTCCAAGCTTCTGCGAGGCTGCCTTAGCAATGGTCCGCAACGTGACTAACCTGAACTAAATCAATCATCATCAGCGAGGCTATATATAGGATTTTTAGTTTTTCCCAAAAGATCGTGAACGTATAGTAAAAAGAGGGTGCGCGACAATATAGAAACTTGAGGAACTTCGACGTTAATGTTAAATATGTCTTAAAGAAATCCGTCCATCGCTACTTGCAGAGAACGGTTATTAAGAAAGCTCGACAGCCACGAACAAAATTGAACCGGCATTTCGTATGCTCTCACTTTAGTTAGGAGCACCTTATGCCATACTCGGTCTAGAGCCTTGGAAATGTCCAGTGCTACCGCCCGGGACTCCCCATGATGTTCTATTGCGTTGTTCCAAACGTAAGTAACATAAGCGAGAAGGTCTCCTGTTGATCTAGACTTACGGAATCCATAATGGCGGTCACTAATAATGTTGAAGCCTTCTAGGTATTTTAATAATTTTTCATTGATAGCCTTTTCCCTTACTTTTGATATAACTGAAAGCAATGCGACTGGACGATAGTTGTTTGGCAAGGTCTTCTTGCCTTTTTTGAGTATGGGCTGGACTCGCGCAGTTTTCCAGCAAAAAGGAAATATTCTTTTTTGTAGGATAAGTTAAAACCAGGACCAGAAGCCTTTTTAGTGTCCAGACTCCTCAAGATTCGTTAAACATAGCGGTGCCGGAAAACAATCTCTGGCATTCTCGGTTCTACAGGGGGAATGTTCGGTGGAGTACTTTGTTGAAAATTAACCGTTAAATGTACAGAGAATAGTTCCGCCAGTAAGTTGTTGTGATGGTGCCATCAGAACGTGTTAGAGGTGGAATGGTTGACTTAGTAAAGTTCTGACTGACGGCCTTAGCTACCGACCAAAATGATCTTAAGCCGTTAGGACATTTAAGAAGTTTGCCTTTGATCCTTTGGTTGGGTGCTTCTTTGCTTTGGTTTATCATTTGCTTGCATTGGTTTCGAGCAATAACAAAGATGGTACGATTTTCGGCGGTAGGATTTTTACGCCATTGTCAGTAGAAATAAATTTTTGATTTAACAGCTCGTTCGCAATTTTTGGTAAACCAAAGCTTGCCGTAGGGCACTTTTTTGAGAAAGGAATGAAGGCTTCCATGCCTGTAAGGATCACCTCCGATATTTCTGTTGCACAGGTGGATGGATCATCAGAGGTAAAACAAACGTCCCTCCAAGGGAAGGTTCGAAAATATTCGGCACTAATTTCTAGTTTGTTCAGTGCCAAAATAAGGTTGTGGTCAGATGGTCCTAAAGGCGGCTTTAGGGTGAAAGTGTAAGTTGAGAAAGGATCCAACAAACTAGCAAAATCATAATCTCGGCCTGGAATCCGAGTTGGTTCACCCACGAGTTGGGTGAGGCCAAAGCTGATGGCAAGGGATTCGGCTTGGCGACCTTGCTCGTCCGTCATATTTGAGTATTTGAGCCAGTTGACATTATGAACGTTGAAGTCGCAAAGGATGACAACTTCGGAATTGGGATGGTGGGTTTGCAAGAAGTCGATAGTATTAGCAAGAGATTAGAACAAGTCTCTATAATGGGTATCCCTTGGCGGCCGGTAAAGGCAGCAGATAACTTTAGTAATTCTCTGCGTTGATATTTTAAACCACATTACATCAAAGTCGTTAGGCTCGAGTGTCTCCTCTCGTTGACAAGAAATATCACTCCGGACAGTAAGACAAAGGCCAAAATTCCGCCTAAATCGGTTTTGGAAGTCGTACCCAGGATATAAATAGCTAACCGTACTAATCGATGATCTGACTTTTGTTTCAGTTAGTGCAAGTACATGAGGTTTGGTAGATTGTAGATGTTGAAGAACAAGATAAAACTATGTATCCTAAAAACAAAAGTGGACGTAAGTTTTCCGATATATATTTTACTCGAATTTTGTTAAATGATGAAAAGGTTCAGCGTCATTGGTTGCTATAATCTATTGAAAAAAATGCCGTTTTTGCTTGTGCTGTAAAATATTCAATGACCCCAACCTCAACAATCCATTGACTTTTATTTTTAAAAATCGTTTCAATGGTTGGCATCATTTAAGCGAACATTTGAGAATCCACGAAAAAAGTAAATCTCATTTTCAAAATTTACGTGTCTGGTCAGATTTACTAGAAAGATAAAAAAATAATCGAACCGTTGATTCGCAAATGCAAATTCATTAAAAAATGAAACTAAACATTGGCGCAGTGTCATCATTGAAAGAATAATTTGTACTATTCAATTTTTGGCTGAACAAAACTTGGCTTTTCGTGATTCTTGTAACAAATTATTTGAAAGATATGCTGGAATTTTTTTTTAAATGTATAGAAATGATAGCAAAATTTAATCCAGTCATGTCTGCACATATTAGTAGATTTCAAAAGAATATTCCACTTTACCTTGGAGATCAAATTCAAAACGAAACCATTAAATTAATACGTGACAATATAAAAAATAATATTTTAAACGAAGTTAAAGAAGCAAAGTATTTTTCTTTATTACTTGATTGTACTCCTGATGTGAGCCGCCAGGAGCAGATTTCTGTTTGCTTAATATATGTTAATTTAAAAAACAATAAATTTAGTGTCGAAGAACGTTTTTTAACATTTTGTCCTATAAGTGATACAACAGGTCTGGTAAAGGTTTAACCAACTTTTTACTAAAAACTTTGGAGAATTATGGTTTAGACATTTATAATATGCGCGGCCAAGGTTATGATAATGGTTCAAATATTGAATAAGGGTGAACATCAAGGTGCACAAAAAAGAATTTTAGACATTAATCCACGAGCAATGTTTGTACCTTGTTGTAACCACAGTTTGAACCTTGTCATAAACGATGCTGTGAAATACAATATTTCTAGTACAAATTTTTTCTCGACTGTTCAAGAATTATATAATTTTTTTTCTGCCTCAACCAATCGGTGGTCTGTTTTGAAAAGTAACATTTCAAGTCTGACATTAAAGCCTTTGTCAGATACTGGATGGTCTAGCAGAATTCATGCAATAACCCCTCTAAGATTTCAGTTGGGCGAAATTTACGATGCTCTTTATGAAATTTTATCCGGAAATAATTTAATACTAAGATTCTGCAATCAAAAACATTTATTATTTCCCAGGCTTGCGAAAGTTTAAATTACCTCAATGAACTTGTAAAACAATATTAATGTGACAAAGGCTTCAGTGACTTTTTAGTAGATGCCAAAGAACTAGCTTCTTGCTTAGAAGTTGATGCAAAATTTATATCCGCAGAAACTTTAAGGCCACGAAAGATTAAAATACAATTTTCTTACGAAGGTGACGACCAGCCGATTAAAAAACCGGAAATGAAATTTAAAGTAATAACTTTTTTGGAATGCTAGACATTACTCTTTTATCCGTACATGAAAGATTCAAACTATTATCGTGTCATTCTGATGTTTCTAATTTTTTGTGTATTGTTGAGGATTTCGACAAATATTCTGACCAAGCTCCATTTAATTTTTGTAACGAACTGGAAGTAACCTTAACTGACAAATATCAAAACGAGAAAGATATAGACGGAACAGAACTTTTCCACGAATTACAATTTCTGCAAGATGGCCACAAAAACGCGACGTCTGTAGTAAAAACACTTAATTACATTGCAATAAATAACCTAACCCACTCATTTCCAAACATTACGATTGCATTGCGCATATTATTAACCATTCCAGTTTCTGTAGCTACAGCCGAGAGGTCATTCTCTAAATTAAAGTTGATTAAAAATTATTTACGATCTAGAATGTACCAAGAGCGGTTAGAAAATCTTGCTATCATTTCTATAGAGTCTGACTTTTTAAAGCAACTTGAAATGGAAAATCTTGTTAATGAATTTGCAAAAAGTAAAGCTAAAAAAGTCCAAGTTTTGTAAGACCTCTCCATCATGTATCATGATCATATTGTATTATCTGTTTCAAAGCAATGCCTATTTCATTTCTTTATCTTTTTTTTAATATTTTGAATTAATGTTTTGTAACTTTGATACTGTTTTTGTTTTGTTACTTTTTTTTCGTATTCTATTAATATTTTTTGTGTACTTTCTGTTTGTCACAAATAAATATAGACAGTACTACTAAAAAATAGAGTTTTCTTCAAATATTTCAACGATAAACTATGAGAGAAGGGTGGTAATTTTAGCTCAATATTATAATATTCGTTAAAGGCGCCTATCATTATTTCACACGACGCGACGGCGCCGAAAATACTTGGCGCGTCCCTGATTATTACATAAAGGAACTATTGAAAGGGTTGATATTTCGGAAATCAGGTAAACGCAAAAATGTGAAAAATGTGAAATATTTACTTCTTCTGGTTTACTTTAGCAGATTTTTGAAATAGGCACCCTGTACCACTATAAAGTGTGTATCAGCCAAATGGAATAAATTCGATAATAAATACATAGGAGCGTGTCCGAAAAAAAAAACGCTCGGACACGTCGATTGGTATTTCTAGTTGCGCATTTTTTTCAATAAATACTTTTATACAGGGTGTGTCATGTAACAGTGGCCAATACTAACTTTCTTATTTTAAATGCAACACCCTGCATATTATCCAATTTTTGGATTCTTCAGAATATTTTAGACATATTTCATGTACAATATCCTATACCTATCTTCAACTGTTTCGGAAATATTAAGTATTTTCAGATTTGTTGCAAAAATTAACAACACACTAAAAAACTAATAAGTAATACTGTTTATTTCTTGATAATATAAAAAACAAAAAAACATTAATGTAGAAGATGTTGAAAATTGATGTTAAAATGTTTTTACTGATATGAAATAAAACAAAAGGTATAAATAGTTTTGTTTACTTTTGTTTAAAACGCCTGACCTTAGCAAATTGTTATCTGTCTGCATGACAGTAGTTGTCAGTGTTATAGTCGTTTAAATTTCGTTCACTGCATATCAGAAAAATGGTTTATTTAACAGAAATGCACAAAATAACAATTATACAGATGATTGGTATTGGAGATAAAACACGGACACAAATGGAAGTTGCTCGCTTATTTCATTCCATGAAAAATTTCCAAATTTGCCGCCTATAACTCAAAGGATAATTAGTAAAATAGAAAAGCAGTTTCGCCAGCTTGGTCATGTAAGGCAGATAAAAAAAGTAGCTGCCAACGCAATAAGTGATGATACCAAATTAGATATTATTCTTCAGGAAAACCCACATACTTCTAGTTGAAAAACAGCCCGAATGTTAGATGTTTGCCATTCATCGATTATTCGAACATTACAAGAAAATAAAATGTATCCCTATAAAATGATACCTACTCATGAGCTCATGAAAGACGATTTTGATAGAAGAAAATATTTTTGTGAACAAATGATGGCAATGTTAGATAACAATGTGATCCAATTAGAACATGTTTTGTTTTCTGATGAGTGCACCTTTACACTTCACGGTCATGCTAATCGTCAGAATTGCCGCTATTGGTCTAGGAAAAATCCTCACTGGATGAGAGAAGAACATGCGCAATATCCTGAAAAGGTTAATGTTTGGGCAGGAATTTTGAAGATCATATCATAGGTCCCTTTTTCATTAATGACAATTTAAATGGCGATAATTATTTAGCACTGCTCCAAAATAATGTCTTGCCAACTTTGACAAACTTATATCCTGATCCAGCAAAGCCACATCTTCCAGCGAAGCGATACCTATGGTTTCAGCAAGATGGAGCACCGCCCCATTACCAAATCAATGTCCGGCAGTACCTCAACCGAGTATTTCCAAATCGGTGGATGGGGAGGTGTGGATCGATGGAATGGCCAGCACGATTCCCTGATCTGACGCCATTAGACTTCTTCTTATGGGGTTATGTCAAAAATATTGTATACAAAACTAAACCCCTCGACTTAGCTGACTTAAGAAGACAAATAACGCATGCGATTAGATCGGTCACGCCTGAGATGTTCAGTAACGTTAGAAGAAATTTCTATTTAAGATTAGGATGTTGCCAAGACGTTCGCGGCGAGCATTTCCAACATCTCCTACATTAATGTTTTTCTTTTACATTGTCAAGAAATAAACAGTATAACTTATTAGTTTTTTAGTGTGTTGTAAATTTTTGCAATAAATCTGAAAGCACTTAATATTTCCGAAACAGTTGAAGATAGGTATAGGATATTGTACATGAAATATGTCTAAAATATTCTGAAGAATCCAAAAATTGAATAATATACAGGGTGTTGCATTTAAAATAAGAAAGTTATTATTGGCCACTGTTACATGACACACACTGTATAAAAGTATTTATTGAAAAAAATGCGCAACTAGAAATACCAATCGACGTATCCGAGCGTTTTTTCGGACACGCCCCCATGTATTTATTATCGAATTTATTCCATTTGGCTGATACACACTGTATATGTTATAGAGGTAGGGAATTTCGGTTGCCATAAAATAGGCCCACCTCGACCTATCCATCGATTACCAAAAGTATTTGATAAGTGCTGACGTACTAAATTGCTAAAATAGTTCGGTGTACCCTCGTGCGAATACCACATCTGATTTCATATTTCTAAGTGCACATTTTCTAACAAACCGTTTAAGTTTTGTTGCAAGAATTGCAAGTACATGCCACAATTTAATCTGCCTTCAATAAAGAACGGTCCAATGAGATGATTCCCAATGATCCCCGCCCATATGTTTATCATGAACCTTTGTTGGTGCTTTGCCTGTGCTATTGCATAAGGATTTTCTTCATGCCAAATATGCAAATTATAGAAATTTATTACTTCCTCTCGGGTGAAACCGGTTTCGTCCGTATACAAAATAATACTAGTAAAATTATGATTTTACCTAACCCAATTTGCGTAGTTGACTCTTACAGGATAATCAGCGGGATTCATGGCATATACCTTTTGGACATGATGCAGCAGTTGTTCTCAAAGGGTCTCACGAACAACCCACTTTGTCGGATGAACTTGGACCGACAGTTTTCTTACACTATTAGAAGGATTTTCAGCGATCTCATCCAGAATTTCCTCCACTAAATAAGGGTTCCTTGTTCTTTTTGGAGGCTCTTCTCCACTACGAGGCGTCAAAAAACTTCGTAAAATGGATTAGCAAAAGAATAACTACTTTTAGCATTTTTGTTTTATTTCATTTGACTTTTTACATGTTTTTCTTAAGGTACGATCAATTTTTTCAAAAGTTCTTCGGTGCGCTAAACGTCGATTTGAAAATGAATCAGAATAAATTATTCTCGCCTCCACACAACTGCCGAGTGCTTGGCCATAAATTAGATGCATTTCAGCATATTCACTTTAGGAATGATCCTTCATTACGTAAGTCTTATGTACTCAATCAATCAGACAATTTAGAATAGTGTTGTCTATATTACATTGTTAACGAAATAGAAACAAAGATGAATGATCAGATTTAAAAAAATCAGTTTTCAGTTCGGTAAAATGACACCTGTCAAAATCTTGGCCCCAACGACTGTGGTGGCAAGTCCGTTTCTCACTTCCCTGACGATGTAAAACATCTACTGTAGTATGTTTCATGAGTCTCTATAGCGCCTATATACAGGCAAATCCAAATGATTAACGCACGTATATTATATAACCAATATATTGCCAATATCGTGTTACAGAGGTGTCCCCAGCATGCGGCGTTTTACGGAACTGTTGGGCCTGCGCAGTTTGCGTATTCGTCAGGTCCTGCTTTAAAATTATTTAACTTGACGGGTTGGAATATGTACTGATTTATAAAAAGAAAGCAGTTATAGTAAATCTTGGTATAATATGAAATATAAGAAGATGTAAGGCATCAATTTTTTCGAAGAAGCAATATACCGCAAGAAAGTATGAAAGTTTCAGGACTTGCGTATTTTGGGGCGTAAATATAGAAATTGAAATTTAAAATTACAATTTAGTTTCTGACATAGTTCCGTAAGTAATAATGGTTGCTCTTAACACCGTAACAGGTGCCCTTTGTCGCCTGGCCTCCTTCTATCATTTTCTATACAACATACGACGAAAGCTGCAAAAAAATTACTTTCTTTTAAGATTAAAAGTAAGTCGGAGGTTTAAAATGTTTATAGTAGACTTGATAAACATGTGCTTTTGCCTTGCATTGGCACTTTGTAAGAGAGAAAATGAATATGTTCTCATATAATTGGAAAAGCCTTATCGCAGCACATTATGAAAACTATAAAACAGTGAAACAAATAATTATTCTATTAATTTATTTATTTATATTATAAAACTACAGTTAGGTTTTAGTAGAAAAGATGTTAATGTTCAGCACACCAAAAAAAAACCAAAGAGGGATTATAAAAGTAGTATTTGAATGTATTATGTAATCTTTAAACAGAAATAAAGGCTTTTACGTTGAAATATGGAGGCAACAGTAAAATAGCAGCCGTATTGACGAAACACATAACATTAATGCATAATTAGATATACTGTGAATTATTTTGTTGGGGTGGCAAAAAGAGAAAAGCATTTTTAAAATATTTCATTACTAGACATTCAATAAGGATGGTATCCACACATTGGCACTGAAAAGTAAATAGGCAACCATTTTTTAAGGCACAGGAGTTATATTCTCGTCACAAGAAATTGAACGCATAGGATATATAAAGACCATGGGAATTTCTTGCTGTCCGATATAACATATTTTTTAAGTTGTCACAGATGTGAAAATAAATTTTGTTCTTACTCCCGATATACAATCCTGGAAATCCAGCGTTTAACATAAATATATCTAAACATTTTTTCTACAAACTATAAAGGGTAATCGAAAAATTTTTTAGGAAACTTAGAGCGATAATTCGACGTGGTAGTAGCTATGTGTAACAACAATTTTAATATTTTTTACTTAAGTGATTTAAAAATTCCATAAAAACTGAAAGAATTAAAATAAAAAATAACAAATAAACTGTAAAAACTGTTAATTACTTATACCTTCTAGACACCCTATTGTCAGATTTCACTAAATTTCAATCATGATAAATTATATTTTTTGCTTGGATTATAAAATTCTTAAATCAAATGTGCCACTAAAAGGTAAGGTTTATTCAGGGAATAGCATACTTCTCAAACTTTTTATAAGGAAATGATACAAATCAAGAGTCTCTGCGCCAAGTATTTATTTCAAACGTAATGAGATAAGCACGATATATAGGTATAGGTATTGAAAAAAAAGGAAAATATTTGCAATTCCATTTTATGTTACGTGGCATATCCTTTTACCTCTGCTTTATCAAATAAAATTGTCTCTTCAAGATTTATAGCTCATTTTCCGAATATCCTTAGCAATTAATGCCTTGCTTCAAGTTTGTACAAAGTACAAAACTATAATGTTGGAAACATAAAATAACTTTTAAACAATATTAAACTGTACTTCTGTCAGGTCAGATGCAGTAGGTTAGCATTTATTTATTAGATAGGTTTTATAACGTGGTGTTATATTATATGTTCACAGTTTCATGCACATATTACTGCCCATGTAAATGGATAAAGGTTACTATAGAAAAAGAGATAGATAACTAGTAAGGATGTAAGTATTTTTTGTCACACTACAACTATTTCTGGAATTATTTTTCGAAGCTATCAAAATGTAAAATTCTTGAACAAAAAACTATAACAACATGTTTTACACCTACAGACAGATGCTTACTACAAGAAGCCTTAAATATATAGGAGTTTCTTACCTACTAAGTAAGTGTCATTGAAGGTGTATCTTGAAGTGCAACTAGAGGCTTACGAGGGCCCAATTGCTTGGTTGGAATGGCACCTGGTTTTAACAATGCCCTATTATTTTTGATTATGATATCATCCTGGGCAAAATGCAATCTGCAAATCCGATTTCCATCACTAAGATGTTCTATATTAGGGGTTCTTAGAGCTCTTAGCATCATGCCGTGCTGCAATCAATCTGCTAACATGTCTTTATATGAGTACATAGGTACATATTATTTAAGTCTCTACATCGCATTTTAGGCGAAAAATTAAACTGATCTAGCTTTGACAAGCAACAATGTTTAGGAAAGCGTTTTTTACTATAACAAGATATCCCACGCAAGACTTAAGATCATTTTTTATCCTCTGAGTCAATCGAATCTCTTACAACATAATCTGAACTTTTAGTTCAGGTTAGTTTACCACTAAAGGAAATGTAACAGGTTTGCTTTTCTTTTAATTTACCAAAAATTGGTAAACAAGTTGGACACAAATAACATATTATTATCCCTAATTTAAACTATGTCCAGTTTCAAATTGGATATATTTTTGTAAAGTCCGTGAACGTTATAGTAGGTATACCTATAAACAGCTTAAATATTTGAAAAAAAAAACACTTACCTAAATAAAAACATGGTTGTGTTGAAAGCAAAGTAAATGCTATGCGGGAATATAGTTTTAAAATTATTTTAAGTAGCCTAGGTACTTACCTGAAGAACTGAATTTGGTTCGTTGGCAAACAATTGTTGCAAGACAACACCATACACTTGTTTATCATTACGAACTTACACTAAAAGGTACTGCACTATAATCTAAATAAACCTAAACTATTTATATAAAAGCCTAATTTAGTAATAAGTTTTTAACGAAAGTTCCCCAAATTACAATAAAGAACTGAAGATTACTCAAAATAACGCTAAGAAATCTCACAATAAACACGACAAGCACTGTGTAAATAAAGAATTAAGTGGCGACCGCCTCTGGACAACATAAATGTCAAATATCAAGAAATCGTAGAAATCCGACGTATTGCGCATGAGCCATTCTTCCGAAAAACCCGCATGCCGGAGACATTTTTAGATCGGTCAGCGATAAGCTTTGTTTTTCTACTGGTGGGAGTACAGTGGATTAACCTCAAATATTCTTCTTCATTTTTTTTTCACGTATTTTTTTGATGACACGAGGTCAAAATGATGGAGAATCGACTTTGTTTTGAATAATCTTATAAAACCTGATATTCAATCGCGACCATATTTCAAAAAAAAAGTAAATGACATTAATACGGCGTAGATGAGATGCCATACACTTATTGATATTCGAAGAAACTACTTTAACCATCCACAGTTGCAGTAACCCTGACGTCTGACTTAGATCGTACTCGTATGTGGTGAAAAGTTGGCAAAAACTGGAACGTTAAATTTAAAAAATGTCTCTTTAAAAAAGATAATTGAGGGGCAAGAAGAATCCATTTTTTCCAAAGGCAGCGAAAAAGCTAGATTGGCCGACGCTTAACTAACTAATTTATAGCTGTTTCTTAATTATTCAAATGGCTTTCCACGTTCAACCACTAATTGCTTAGGGTTTTAATATAACGATCTCTAGATTGCGTATGCAATGTACGTATAAATCATATCATACATGGAGCACCGGCCGACTACCAGTATGGAATATAGAGAATGAATATTAAACAAGAAAAAGGATTAAGGGTGCGGAAGACAACAAGAAAATATAGCCACATCGTAAAATAAATAATAAACGGTGTATTTAGTAGGGTTGAATTACATTTGATAAATAAGTATTTAGTATAATTTTAAGGGAAAACCTTTTAAACCTTCCTGATGACTTTAACATGTTGATGTTGTAACATTTCTGGTTTCTTAGAAGCCGACGGAAAACGAATACTTGTTTAAGGAAGCCCTATAGGAACATAACGCGTCTTTTCGTTACACACACGAGAATTTTGCCACTACTTGGCAGGAAAAGACAGCCTACTTGCTAAATAGCACTAAAGAGAATTTTTATTACCGAGTGAAGGAAACATCACACTTTTGTATTCTGAGAAACGATCGTTCCCGTGGAACCTGTGTCGAGGACTTCTTCCATCGGGATGCCATCAGACAGTCGTTGGAGTTGAAGTTTCCGTAACATGACTGAAAGAACACTGTAATAAGAATTGCCGCTTTGCGGCAGAAATAAACTGAACTAATATAACACATATTTTGTATTAGAAAACGACGATTTCGTATGCCCGGTCGTGATTTGAACTAAATACCTTCCTCGAAGTGCAATGAGCGACTTCATGACATTGCAAAACGGGCCACTTACCTCCGCTGCTCGGTGTCCCGGGTAAACCAATTAGCGCTATATCGCTATGGTAACGGTGGCCATAGTTTTTCATTGCCAGTAAGAAATTAGCACAAACATTGAGATGAAATAGTAACCTCGCGGAGATTCGGTGTTATATCAAATTAAGGAACCAAGTTGCATAATATTATACCATCCGACAAGGGATTCTGACTTATAAATAGAATCACTTTAGAATATTGTACCTCTTTATTTTAACTCGAGAAATAATAATTTCTAGAATTTACCACAAATTTTGTTGCTTTGTTTAGTAACAGTTTCAACGAAGAATATTCTAAAAATAGAATTTTATGTCTGGCTTTGATTTAGATTGACATACGTTTCTCACACCAGATGTTAATCTTTTAACTCCACGTATTTCACGAGTCAAAATAAATTATAATTTAAGGTTTTAACCCAAAAATTAAAACATAGTGCACTATAAATTTTTAGTTAATCCTGGCATTAGCGTTAATTTCGGATTTAAAACGTTGGTGCACTAAGGCTAAAGAAATTAAAACATATAGTGAACGTTCAATAAAATACTTATAATAAAAAAAAATCGATAGAAAGGGCATACAGAAAATAATTTGAAATTGAAAACCTTGCACCCAATCAATGTCTAAACTGTCGGCATTGGTTTCATAATAGTAGACACAATGACATATTATCAATTACATGAGGTTTCGTGGACATATGTAAATTAATATGTATGTCATTAATTGATGGTCTAAGAAATCTGATGACAATTTCTGAGGATTTCTTTCTTTACACCTCTTTAAAAAAAAACCAAAGCCGTTGCCTTTTAGCAGAAGTTTTACAAACTCCATTATTATCTTCATTTCGAGAAGAACTTCTGCTTAAATCGTTTCTAAATATTTGATATCTGCTTAACTGTACACCTTCCCTTGTTCAGGATTAATGTTCCGCCTACATTATTCTCAACTTGCATATTTTAAGCCGTCAGCAGAATAGGATTGAAACAAAATTAAGCTGCATTTCTGGTTTTAAGCCGCTTTAGGTAATTTCAGACGAAATGCGTCACAGATTGAATGTATATATTGTATATACAGGGTGTCCTCTAATTAATGGTACACACGACGATCACAGATTTCTTATATAAGAATTTAGTATTTAACCAAACGTCCCTTATTCCAATCTCTTAAGGCAAGTCAGTGAAGCAGGATATCAACCTGGGGATATGCGGATCATGACACAAGAGAAATTCAACACTACCTCAAGGGATAGAATGCATGAGGACCTAAAGTAGTGAAAAAATGGGTAAGATAGGAAGGCCTAAACACCAGCTCTCAATATAGACAGACAGACCGTCATAGTCCCTTTCACAAAACGTTGTAATAAAGGGGGATTTGGACCCCTAACCCTTCAGGCTACAGCTGTCTAGCGAAGTAAAATATCTGAGGGTAATTCTGAACTCTTGACTAACTTGGAACAGTCACATGGAAAAAATGATCCAAAATTACTGTCGCGGCAACAAGGAGACTGTACGGAAAACAATGGAGTTTATCGCCAAAGATAACGCATTGGATATACACCAGAGTGATGATCAATAACCTACGCACTGGTGGCAAAAGTGCTGCAGAAAACTTCTATATATCAGGGCAATGAAATCGACCTTCTGCTGCGATGGGCCTTAATCCTTTTAACCGAGTAATACGGGGCGAAGCAAGAATGGGACTTCATCGTCTTCAAATGACACTGTCTACTTCCAGAAGAAAAATGGTAGCTCACGAGCCCTTCAAAAAAGTATCTTATTATTATTAAATCATCTACAATGTGCATTGAGAAAAACAGTAAAAGTGGCCTAGCAAAATTAACGAATCTATATAGAGTGCGCGTCTAAAGTCCCCCACCCCCTGTTAACTTTTGATTAACAAATGTGAGAATAATGAAATTTTGGTCCGTTTAATAATAGGTAACTAAAATACTACCATTCTAGTATAAATTCTGGACTCGGATTTTTAAGAGCACCATTTTGAATAAAATTTTTAAATGGCAGATGGGGTCGAGTGACACCTCGTTGGAAAGGTATTTTCAATCTATGAACGATCCCCAAGTTTGAAAAGATTGTATCGATTAGTTTCAAAATGGCACATTTTGTTAATGTGGGTTAATTTGATCTTTAAGCAATAGGTAGTAAAGGAACCTACGGGCGGCTAGGAGATATTTATAGTATTTTATAACAATAAAAAGCTAGCAAAATTACAAACACTACTTAAGATGCTGGCACATGTATAGCCTTCGTAAAATTCTTCGCAAACATTATGAAAAATTTCTTGACTAATTGATGCGCACACTTAAATTATTCTCTGGCGCAAATCGTCTAATGACTGCGGCTGGGAAATGAATACTTTTTACTTAATAAATTCCCACAAAAAAAAGTCCATAAGCATTAAGTCCGGTGAGCGAGCAGGCCATTCGACAGCACCACAACGACCAATCCAGCGTCCGGGATAGTGCTGATCAAGGTAGTTCCTAACATCACTACTATAATGCCGCAGAGCTCCATCTTGTTGAAATATTATAGGCATATCACGACATTCATCAGGGTTTTCCTTAACACACTCCAGAATCAAATGTTCTACGGTATTTTCAATCATACCCAGATACACCGGTCCAGTTAAATTTCCCTGGATAAAAAGTGGCCCAATAATATAATAATATATATATAACTAACCAAAATACCTGCCCAAACGATAAGTTTCTGAGGGAACTGGGTATTACACTCCATGTAAATACAAGGATTTACATCGCTCCAATACCGAACATTTTGACGGTTAACTTTTCCGTTTAGAAAGAAAGTACACTTATCACTAAAACAAATATATTTAAGGTAATTTGGGTATCAGTTCAATCTTGCACCCATTAATTCACAAAACTCTAGTCTACGATCCGGATCATCTGCTGTTAACTCGTGCAACATTTTTAATTTGTAGGGATGAAAAATATAACGTCTCAATAATCTCTGAACACTTTTAGTACTTACATCGCATTCAGCTGCTACAAGCGATGTCGGCTGCATTGGATTAACAATCATTTCAGCCACTATCTGAATCTGTTTTTCTTCTTCTAATGAGGGCCGTCCACTTAACTTCTTTTAGCATTTCCAACACTTCCAGTTGTTTTGAACTTTTGAATTAATTCTCGCAAATATTTCCTTGAAATTGGGCGATCAGGAAAACATTCATAAAAAATGCGCTCAGCAGCATGATAGCTACGTTGCGCCTCCACAAAAATCAAAACTGCCTCTATTTTATCTTCTATAGGACGAAATATTTTAAATCTATTAAATAATTGACTTAAACGACCACAGTAATATAAGCTACACAACTTACTGACAAATACTTATTTGACAGGTCAAAACAAAACAGTTTTTTATGAAGAAGCTAAGCCTACTTTGTGTTCCACATTTAAAAAAATGTGATCTATTGTAATGAAATGGCAGCTACGAAACCTACCTACTTTTTCTCCTGTCTTCGAGGGTGTGGAACACAAAAAAAGAGTAACCATTCTTTTTACCCCCCACAATCCCCGCAAACGGGCAAGAACCACCCTTTTGCCCCGCTTTCTAGTGGATATGAGTGTTTGGAGGGGTATGATTGGAATTGTTAAGAGGGTATAGAGACATGAAAAGGGTTATGAGAGGTTAGTTTATTTGGTCTTGGCCCAAGGGTTGTTATAACCCTGACCCTATCGTTGCCCTTTCCTTGTCTCTAAACTCTCATGAAAATCTCACTATTTCACTATTTTTCTGGTTTTCTCCACTCTCGAAAACAAGAGAGGGGCGAAGTAAGGTTCATAGCTGCAGCTAATTTTCATCAAAATCTTTTCAAACTTGGGTATCGTTCATAGATTGAAAATACCTTTCCAACGAGGTATCACTCGATTATTTTCGTCATTATTAAACGTACCAAAATTTCATTATTCTCACATTTGTTAATCAACAGTTAACAGGAGGATAGGGAGGGGGACCTTAGACGCGCACTGTATATGTTTGGATACTCAAGAGGCCATTAACGCCCTAACAAGACAGACATTCACATCAAGGTCAGTCTGAGAATGTCAGAATGAACTAAGAATCCTAACGAATTAGAGTAAAACTATTACCAGGTCACAGAGGCATTTTTGGTAACGTAAGAGCTAACGGGTTTGTGAATCAAGCGACAGCTGCACTGCACAATGGTTTAGAACCAGGTCGAAGAGTGCTCAAGTTCACTGTAATAAACGCTGAAAAGCTAGGGACTAAAAGTGGACACACCCTCCATTGGAAGAGCAGACAGGGACTCGATTATAGTCAGAGGGTTACGTGGTGTATGGGTCTTAAATTCTCAATTACCAATCAACTTAGAATAACAGTGGGAATCCCAACAGGGCAGGTAGCTATCTAAGATCATCTGAATAAAATAATCGAGATCTTACCTGCAAGGTTCTGTGGCAAGGATATATAAACTGTCTTTTATATAATCTGCTAATGGGAAACCTTGGATCGAAAGAGGCACCTTATATTCGGGAAAGTAAAACTAGAACTGAATAAAATAAGCACTCAATCTGTTGTTCACTCGTTTAGGCTAATACAAGGTGCTAACATGAACATATACAAGAAGCAGTGCTTTTATCATTAAACTTGACTTGAGTATTTTAATTGATACTAGTACCTGATGAAGATTTAATTTTATTTTTGTTTTTTCTTTCAGGTAAAGTATTTTTTGGATAGGAAAACCTCTAACTCTTCTTGTGGTCTACTCTAATTATTTTAACTCTCGGTAATCTTTATTTTATCGGTATTTTATATATTTATGAGTTATTTTCAGTTTTTCTTGACATTTCTACAGGCTATTAATTTCTGACGACGTATTATCCATTTCTTAAAACTATACTATTACAGTTCCACCTTAGAACTGTTCTTTGTCTCGAATTGACTATTAAATGTGATTTCTATTAACTGCTTCTATATCTTTCGATAAGGGCCTGCGGAAGCCCTATTGGGGATATAGCAAACTCTACACCTGGAAAATTTTCGTGTCTGGAATATCACGCCTAACAAATTAAGAGCTTTTATTGGGAAAAAGCAAAGATGAGCAATTTTTCTCGACTTTGAGACGTCTGAAAACTTATTTTCGATCGACAATGATCCAAAAATGCCTCGACCATATTACCTAACATTTAGTTATCACTATATATCAATTAATTAGTAAGTTCCCGACCTATGACGCGAAAGAAATCCACAACGAAAACGATAAAATATCACAGCAATTGCTCACTTCAAACTCACTCCCCTGCACATTAGACTGTATTGCGAGTATTTTATGTCTGGCGACAAAATAATACAAGAACCATAAATTTTAGTTATTGCGGCCTGGCTATGACACTCTTTTAGGTTGTTCGTCGTTTGCGCTGAAACGGGGCAAGTTAAATCCCAGTATAGCGCTTTTCATTTTCATTTTACTGAAAACAATAGTACTTATGACTTAGAAGTTTTGTAATAAAATTTTAGAGCGTGTGAAAACTAATTGTTTATCAACTAAATTATTTACTAAATTGTTTAATTTATTGAAGCATTTAATGTCACAAGAAAAAAGGCTGCATTTTTTACAAAGAAAAATGTATATAAATGTATAGATTGGACAAGAATACAAGAAACAAAATAAATGTTTTAACCGAATTTCAAGTTATGATAAAAATTAAAAGACAAAAAATTATAAATCAAATATTTCTTATGCAAAATGACTTTCTAAGGAATTTTCTAAAAATTTAATAAGTTATAGTTCTTGACCTCCCGATCAATAGTTCTCATATGCATCTCAAAGTTTTTTTTTTAATATACAAGGTCTAGTCTAATAACTATATGGCATACTCTCGGGAGCGTATACGGGTGGTCAAAATAAGCCTAATTTCTCATATATTCCTAAATTACCCCGCAGTCTGCACCCTTTTCATAGGTTATCCCATTATCCCTAACTAGGTTAAATTTATTAAGTCCAGTACGCCATTGACTTTTTTTTTAATCTTCATATTTTTTTGCGGATTTTTCAACTAATAATACAACTTTTTTGTTCCTTGAATTGTTTCCGTATCTTGCTTCGTTTCAGAGAGAAAAAATAAAAACCACTTTATTGCATGTACAAAAAAAATACCTACGTATTTCAAAGTTAATTAAAATATGAGGTATGCTCCATTCCACAATTATTCGTTGATTTATCGACCGCAATAAAATTTAAATGACAGCCCTCAGTCGTAATCACAACCATAAATAAGTTGCCTGAGAAATATCTATTGTGTAGGCACCGGACCTTCTGAAAGGGTACAGGTCCTGATTACCTACTAATTTCAATAGTTTAGGTTAGCTATTTTCAACAAAACAACAAATATGAAATAATAGGTAAGTATCTTTATTTTAATCATGTAATTAAATAGCTATTAATATTTATACAAAAATACTAAACTACAATATTATAATAATACGATATTTAAATTAACCTACTCTATATTTAGCTCTGTTTCACTATCACTGTCTTCTTCATCTATGCCTAAACTAATTATTAAGGGCCTAACGTTACTATTAATTATTGGATGGATGGGTCTGGTCATTATATCTTTTACTGTCGTTAATGCAACTTTGGTCAAAATACTCGTTTCACTAAAACTTGCACTCCGGTCATACCCTTTTTCTAAAAGGGTACAGTGAACGTTCTTTATGTTGTTTTTGGCATTAAGTGATAAATGTTTTTCTTCGTTACACCATAACTTCCGGAAGCAATATTATCTGAAGTTTCACACAGATCTGACATATTTTGGATGCTCGAAAAAAAAACGAAAATGCCTTTAACGCACAGCTTGACAAACACCAAACGACTGATGAACTAAGATGAAAAGACTCTGCTTTATATTGAACACCCGCAATTTGCCATTAACCTACTTAATATACCAATATAATAACATAATTAATAATAACGTAAGGCCCTTAATAATTAATTTATGCATAAATGATATTATAATATTGTAGATTAGTATTTTTGTATAAATATTAATAGCTGTTTAATTACATGATTAAAATAAAAATACTTACCTATTATTTTATATTTGTTGTTTTGTTGAAAATAGCTAACCTAAACTATTGAAATTAGTAGGTAATCAGGACCTGTACCCTTTCAAAAGGCACTTATTTATGGCTGGGTTTAAATTTTATTGCGGTCGGGAAAT
Organism: Polydrusus tereticollis; assembly: GCA_963920685.1. Taxonomy (NCBI): domain Eukaryota; kingdom Metazoa; phylum Arthropoda; class Insecta; order Coleoptera; family Curculionidae; genus Polydrusus; species Polydrusus tereticollis. The sequence goes on from OY987329.1 coordinate 66,508,283, forward strand.
CAACGTATAGTAGCTCTGCGAATTTATCAGGAACGTTACCCAAACAGAGTACTGCCATGTGCCAAAACATTTAGACAGCTCTATGCTAGAATGAGTGAGAATGGGAGTTTTAAACGTAGTACGGAACTGCAACAGTAGCCACGCCTGGGTTAGAAGAGACGATACTTCGAGAGCTAGTTCCTAGTTCTAGGAAGGCAGCAGTGCAACTTCAAACAAGTGCCTCAACTTTTTGGAGGATCTTGCATCTTTATCAACTATACACATACCATATTCAACGTGTGCAAGCTCAGCTTCCCAGTGACCTCGATTGAATGGAACCTCTTATACGCAGTTTCTCTCCGAAGAACTTGACGTTCTGTTAGAAGACGTACCTCTACAAATAAGAACCAATGTGTGGTACATGCACGACGGCGCCTCAGCATTTTTGAACGTGTAAGAGAATCAATGATGAGACGATTGTAATCGTGCGTTTTATCAGAAGGTGGCCATTTTAACATTTGCTTTCTGTTGCATTCTTTTTTGTATCATTACTTAAAAAATTATTTTATTTTTAAATTAAATGTTTTAATAAACTTTGAATACATAGGTATTTTTTTTGTACATATAAGTGGTTTTTATTTTTTCTCTCGAAAACGAAGCAAGGTACGAAAACAATTCAAAGAACAAAAAAGTTGTATTATTAGTTTGTAAATCCGAATCCGTTTAAGTTTTGCTGCAAGAATTGCAAATACATGGCACCATTTAATCTGCCTTCAATAAAGAGCGGCCCAATGAGATAAATCCCAATATTCCCCGCTGACATATTAACCATGAACCTTTGCTGGTGTATTGTCTGTACTGATGCAAGGGGATTTTCTTCGTGCAAATTATGGCAATTTATTTGTCCGTCTCGGGTGAAACCGGCTTTGTCCGTGAACAAAACAAGACTAGCAAAATTATGAATTTTCCTAAATCGTTGCACAAACCAATTTGAGTAGTTGACTCTTGCAGGATAATCAGCGGGAGACATGGCATGTGCCTTTTGGATGTGATATGGATGTAGCAGTTGTTCTCAATGGGTGTCATGAACAACCCACTTGGTCGGATGAACTTGGACCGACAGTTTTCTTACACTTCTTCTTCTTAGTTCGCCGTCTCCTGTCGAAGGTTGGCGATCTATTTGGCAATCAATCATTAGTCTAGAAGCTGCTGCTCTAAAAATTTCGGTGGAAGTACAGCCGAACCATCTTCGCAGATCCTTTAACCAAGAATTCTGTCGTCTTTTGATTAATCTTTTGCCCTGAATCTTGCCCTCAATAATCAGTCTGAGCAGCTCATATTTTTCCCCTCTCATTACGTGTCCGATATATCTCGTTTTCCTTTCCTTAATAGTAATCAGGAGTTCGAGTGACTTTCACATTCTGGCAAGCACTGCCTCGTTCCTAACCTTTTGTGCACACGATATTCTTAATATGCGCCCATATAGATACATCTCGAAGACCTCCAGCTTTTTCTCCATAGTTGGGTCGAGGGTCTATATTTCACATCCATACAGCAGCACGGAGAAAATGTAGCATCTGATCATGCGCACTCGTAACTGTAGGCTCTAAGTTCTGGTCTTGTGAAAAATTGCTTCATATCTATAAATGCTTTTCTTGCTTCTTACACTATTAGAGGGATTTTGAGCGACCTCATCCAGAATTTCCTCGTTTAACTGAGGGTTCTCTGCTCTTCGTTATGGCTCATCTCCACCACGATGCGGCAATAAACTTTCTAAAGTGAATTAGCATAAAATTAGCTACTTTTAGAATTTTTTTTTATTTCACTTCACTTTTTACTTGTCTCTCTTAAGCTGCGATAAATCCTTTCAAAAGTTCTTCGGTGCGCTAAACGTCGATTTGGCAACCTATCAGAATACATTTTTCTCGCCTCCACACAATTGCCGAGTGGATATCCATAAATTAGACGAATTTCATTAGTTGGACTTGTACGTGGTTTCCCAAGCCTGATATGCCTATTTCACAAACTGTTTCTAAAATCGCTGTTATCATCTTTTTAGACTAACCCTCCTCCAACGGATTTGCAAAATTACTTTTCTTTTTTTCTCGCCCCTTTTTCAGCACTTTCACAAAATTTATATAAAACCAAAATTTGGAAGTGTGTAAAAAATGCGCTATAAATAAAGTCTTTTGTTTCTTCTTTTTATTTATTAATTTAAAGTACGACCCAGATATTCGTTCCAGTTAGTTTTTTCTGCTAAATAATGTTTACAGAGGCTAACTTAAATTTAGAAACAATTTTGTGTTTTTTATATACACACAGGGTGCTCAAAATATCTTCTTACCTTGTATACTTAGCAAAAAAGGTTTAATAATATAAATGAAACTACCATCTAAAAGTATAAAGATTCATTGTACTGATTCGGCGGTTGGTTCCTTGTGAAACATTTTAATAATAACTTTCAAATAAGATAAAAAATTTTGCTTTTTAATGTTTCAATTTATTTAGAGAATAAATCACTCTACATGTTTCGGCTTATTAAGCCTTTTTCAAGAGCAATACAAGATGAATACTAAATCTAAAAGTAACAATACGGGTGTTTATAAACGTAATAATAAAGGAAGGTTTTTATTGCACCTATCTAAATGTTGGGATTTTCCTAGTGGTTATTATGGGTAGACTTAATGAGGGTGTCTATTATCATGAAATCAAAAAATCTATAAAAAATAATCCGTGTACCACCAATGATCAACAAAATTTTATAAATACCCCGATAATAGACACCCTCATTAAGTCTACCCATAACAACCATTAGAAAAATCCCAACATTTAGATAGGTGCAATAAAAACCTTCCTTTATTATTACGTTTATAAACACCCGTATTGTTACTTTTAGATTTAGTATTCATCTTGTATTGCTCTTGAAAAAGGCCTAATAAGCCGAAACATGTAGAGTGATTTATTCTCTAAATAAATTGAAACATTAAAAAGCAAAATTTTTTATCTTATTTGAAAGTATACAGATTCGTTTAGTCACACCAGTCGGCAAGAGTTATTCTTTATTAAATCCAGTAAACTTAATTTTCTCACATTTTCGGCATATTCGCAGTTGAAGGATGTAGGTATGTATAGTATATGAAACAAGTGCAGTGGCAAGTTCGTTCCTGACTTTCCTGACGATCTAAGACAACTACTGTAATATGGATTTATGATTCTTTTTGGCCTACATAAAATATTAAAATTTCATACCCCTTTGGGGAGGAAGATATTTGGATTTCTTTTGTCTCCATTTTAAGATTTAGTTTGATAGTTAGTATCCTTGTTTATGATAAATAATCATATACAGGGTGTGCTTGTTTTGTAACACATGCGAACAATTTTAAAGATTTACCTTTATTGAAATCCCCAAAACTTGTATCTATTACACATGCAGGGCCGTTTCTAGGGTAGCTACCGCCCGTGTGCCAGAATAGTTTTGCCCCCCCCAGCCCCTCATACCGTATAGATTAATTAAAACTTCTCCGAAATATTTTTACTTTAAATGAAACATAGAATTACACAAAATATAATAAATTCAGTTTATTTTTAATTTTACAACCTAACATATTAACTGTTAATTTATTGATATAATAACCAACTGAATCCGTTATATTAAATACATACATATACATATCTATTAACACATATACAAGTCAGTCAAAAGGCTTAAGTAATTTTTGCTTTTCTTGCCTTTTTTAATGCAAATTCTGTTAAAATACCGATACATCTATATCTTCCGAAATGTCCTTTATGATACTAATAATAGATAAGTCTGAAAGCCTATCTTCTTCCATTGTTGATCTGAAATAATGTTTTATTATTTTTTTTGAGAAGCTTCTTTCCCTGCTAGCCATAGTCACAGGTAATGTTAAAGAAATCCGTATAGCAATCACTAAATTTGGAAACAGATGACGTGAAGTAGCGTTTTTAAAACCAATGTTGTTTTGTTTATTTCTAGTTATACTTGCAAAATTCATTTTTAACTCTAACTTACCTAGTATAATGGAACGGCCCTGTAGACATGAACTAACAGTCAGATTTACTTCATTTTGTAATATAGAAATGTAGAAAACTATATTAATACTTACTTAAAGTCAAAAATCAAAATTTTCCTATACCCAACGGCTTTTTACGAAATCAAAATATATCCATTAGTTTTCGAGATACAGACCTTTGAAGATTTAAGAAAAAACCCTTTTATAAAACACAACAATAAATAGAATATTATATAGGTTCCACGACCTATTCTCTGCTCATTACAGGTACTTTTTTATCTATGAAGTATCCGTATAACTGGACTCTCGCATTTATACAGAAAATAATCCATGGATTTTGATATAAAAAGCAAATATATATTACACATACAAGAACAAGCTTTTTTGCTTGATTTATGACCTTATATTACTTCGACGCCGGAATATCTGATGATTTATTAGAATAATTATCAAATTTTTCTTGAAAAGCATGAGAAGGTAACAAATTTCTTCCATTGTCTAAGAGGACAAATATTCAATCCACTGCCGTGTCATTAATTATAAAATTTAACCACAACTTGACACGGGAAAATGATTTGCCTACATTCCTTGCGTAACTTGAATCTCCCAAATTCTGTTGTAAAGCAGGGTAATCGCATTATTTGTAATTTATGTTTTCGAACCCACTTTACTCCTATTAAATTGTTAGAATAATTGTTTTACTGGATATTGTAATTTAACACTAATGGAAATCAATACTGCGGATAGATACATAACCTTACAACCCACAATAGAGTATTGAACTTGATTCTTTAGTTTCTGGTTTCGCAACCAGATAGCAAGTATTAGTATTGTTTCAGGAATTGCTCGCTAAAATACAATTTATTGTCGATAACTATTTGGAGACTTACCAAAGTGGTGCGTTGACCAAATGAACATAACATATTGCAGATTATCAGCACCGCATTTAAACTTTTTAGATACGATAAGGTTATCACATTTGATGTGAAAAAACGCTCTCTTAAGTACAAAGTTAAATTAAAAAGCCAAAATTACGACTTTTAGGTCGAATTCTTGAATTCAATATTAAAATGTTAGAACCGAATGACTTTATTTTTGTTATTATTATGCATCTAAGGCATATGTACATCTCGAGAACCAGAAGTAAATCTTCCCACACCAGACTGCAAGTCAAAAACTTCAGCCTAATCTGGTGTGATAAAGTAAAATATCTGGGCCGGAGCTTTGACAAACAGCTGACTTGGAATGATAACGTAGACCAACGCTTAAAAAAAGTCAAGGGTCAAATCAGCGTCATCTACTCACTCATCATTAGAAGAGGTAGACTAACGTACAAATACGTTACATAAGGCTATTTTTAGGCCAGCACTTAATTACAGCGTCGCCTCCAGGTGCACTGTAAGTTAGTCAACGTTTAGAAAAATTTAGACTCTTCGAAATAAAGTTTTAAGAATTGTAACAAATGCCCCACGCATTGTTCCATGGTAATGTATGATGATGACATAAGGGATAACTTTCCATGGGCTGTTATTGATGTAATGTTATCGTCATTGCTTTTACAATTATGATTACAGGAGTGTTTAAAATTAAAAGTGTGTATTCTATAATTTCACAAGTCCGCTAGGACCAACCAATATTTCTGCTCTTGTTTCATAAACCAATTACGTCATCCACCCCCATAAGCAATAATCCAAGGGATTAAGGTCAGGTGACCTGGATGGCCAATTTTGAGGACCACCTCTGCCAATACAACGATCAGATAAATAAGTATCTAAGAAGTTTCGCACTTGGAGACCAATATGCGGTGGGGCACCATAGTGCTGGAAATACAGTCGTGGACTTACATCTAAAGGAACTTCATCAAAAATACTAAATAAGTTTTCATGCAAGAAGCCTAAGTAAGATGTCCATACAATACAAAAGGACCAAACAATTGATCCCCAAGCATATCACATCACACATCAATACTAAATCGAAGTTGAAAGTTTCGTGTAGCGTGAGGATTTTCTTCTACCACCTATGTTAATTGAGAAAATGATTGATTCCATCACGAGTAAATTAAGCGTCATCCCTAAATAAAATATATCTATGCAGTTGTCGATTTTGACGTATCCATTCACAAAGCTCTGTTGTTAGGGCATAATCACCATCGTGAAGATGCTGAACTGGTTATAAGTGAAACAGATTTAAACTTTATATCGGACTACTTTGATAAATGTTTTAAATTTGATTCACCAGTTAAGAGAGCAGTTGAAATACAAGGATACATTTGCAAAACCGTGAAATCCGCTTTTATGCCATTATTACACGAGAGTCAGTGTGTCAAATTTCAATAGATGTGTCATTTAACAGAGTTGAAAACTGATTTTTAAATACTCTGGTCATTCCTCTTCAAGAAAAGGTACTCTTCATTTATTTCAATGAAGCGGTCGGTTACTAATGCTAAACACAAACAGGTAAAAATAAAATGTGCAGGGTATGCTGATGTGCATTTAATTTTTAGGAAGCACTTTCCAACTCTTCGCAGGCAAGAAGACTTTATGCTGAAAGATTTCCAGCTCAGACATTTTCATGACCAAAAACCTTTCAAAGGGTTGATCGGAGCTTAATTAATTTACAAGGTTGTTAAAATACAAGAATAATGAAAGCGTGTGATTGTTATTTTTGCAAATGTTCAATATTGGCTTCACGTACATTTTCTTAGTGTTCGGATATTTTCCCGCTGCGCTGCAAATGATATTCCGTCATTACGGGCATCGTTACAGTGCTGTGTTGTTTTCGCTAGTAGTTCTTCTCTAGTATTTACTGATGTTGAATAAACTAGTTCTTGTAGATGTCCCCAGAAGTAAAAGTCTAAGATATTTAGGTCTGGAGACCCTGGTGGCCATAAAACAGGCCCACCTCGACCTATTCATCGAGGGCCAAAAACGCTTAAAAACGGATTTATTTCGAAAACCGTCAGTTTTACCGAAATAAATTTAGAGTGCCTTTTTTGAAGAGGAATGAACATAGTATTTATAAAATCAGTTTTTAGCTCTGTCAAATGACACCGGTCAATATTTTGGACCAACGAGTGTGGTGGCAAGTCCGTTCCTGACTTCCCTAACGATGTAAAACATCTACTGTAGTATGGTTTAATGATTCTTTATGGCCTCTATGAAATATTAAAATTTCATTAAAATATACAAGTTGGTTCAAAAGTAAGGGCTAGAAAAGTAAAAAAAGTAAATAGCTGGGTACCCGGCCTTTGGGGCTCTGTATCAGCGTTAAGGCGTACTTTAAGATTTTTTCGATAACAGGTTAGTATTATTTTGACCTCCTCTGTATGCTCCCCAGAAATTGGGAGGTACTTACCTGGCACCCTGTAAACATATAGGCAGTCAGCGTCATTTTTATATTGGACAAAATATCTACTCTATATATAGTCTCTATATAGTCAGGTGTATGAAGTGTCGTGAACGTTCATACAGTTACGTTAAGTTCACGTCATTTATCAGTGACGAATAATCACCTTGTTACGGAGGGTGTTTTACTTCTAAAACAAACTAAGTGTATTTGTTTATTAGGACTCTATACCTCCTCAAATGGAATAAAAAAGGATGAGATCGTTTTCATCAAGTTTGATCCTTAAAGTGATCTCACCGCACCCGCTGAGCGACGCCACTGTAGTAACGTAATTCTCTTTTTTCTCTGTATTGGGATTCAATTCACGCTACATGCAACACGCTTACTATTAATTAATGCGTAATTATTTAACACGTCTCCAATATGTGTTTGACGGGTGTCTTGGGCAGATGCTGACCAATGGCCCAATGAGCCCATCGGGCCGAACCAGCCCGAAACTCATCAATCATTGACGGCGCAGCGTTTCGTGACGTAAAACATGAACAACGCGTAAAATTGTTTAATGCGAATGACGTAGTTAGATATAGAGCCCATAACACTGCGGATAGGCTGTTTTTTTTTTGTAAATTGGCTATGCAGTTAATTCTATTTAGTGCTGGATTGTGCGGATTATTGCCGTCCTAAAATACTTAATTGTTGGGTCTATACTATTTTTAATTTATTAGAAATGGTTTACCCAGCTCACGCTCAGGGCCGTTGAGAGAAAATCGGGGTCCGGGGTAGTAACGTACACCTTAACATTAAATAAAAGTGATTTCTTCGTGACAAACAATTTGATAGTATCGCTTTTTACTGATGACACGACCTTTGTGGCTAACTTCTTGGAAGAATCGGTTGAGGGGTGTATGCGCAAGATGGAACTGCAGCCTGGTTTTGCTCCAGCAGACTTCTGTTGAATGCCTGCAATAAAACTAACAGAATGATTTCCTTCATGCTTCTTTATCTCATATATCGTCAGTAAACATTATAATTTTTTCGGTTCCGGACCCCGGATAGTTCGTCGCCCATGAAGTTAATATTTAAGGTATTAAGTGTAGCTGAGAGGTCGAAGAATAATCTTGCTGCTTCATTCCTCGTCAAGCCTCTTATATGTGATTTCTAGAAAAAAAATGGACGCGGATTCTGTCTACCCTTTCAGCTCTATCCAAATTGATTTTTTGTCAATAAGGAATATTTATCCAAGTTTCTAATAATTTTATTCTATTGTACATGATCCTTTTCCCAACTTTTGAACGAGCACATTTATTGGTCTATAAAGAAGATTTTTTTGAGATCGCCTTTTTTAAAAACTGAAACAATTGTCCCCCACTTTAAGAACACTTGGAAATTGGCCTATGGTTACCGAGTGATAGCTCAAATACACTTGTGGTTCTGCAATCAAATGACTACTTTTAAGATTTTCGCGCTGATCCCATTACTAGCACTGAATTTTACGTTTTCTAAGTTACTAATTGTCTTTTTTATGTCAGAATTCTCAACAGGTAAGAATACAAAAGAATTATTAACACATGGATAAAAAATATATTTTATTTTGTTTCAACAAGACCGAGACCATAATCTTCTACAAAAACAAGACCAACTGTGCAAGAAAAATGCTAAGATCAAGACTGCTGTAGTCATAATCTTGGTCTTGCGTTCCTTCTTCAATACTGCAATTTGGTGAAAAAGAAAAGCTTAAGAAGTAGTAATTGAAACATACTAATTGTTCTAGGAAAATAAAGTAGGTACTTACATCTCTGGAATGACATTCGATTTCCTGTCTCTTTTTATCAGCCGCATGCCTTCGTGGATTGTGGGATTAAAAATCGTTAAATCTGTCACAATGTTATGGATCTAAATGTTTAAAAGCATTCAAGTAAATATATTTCTCTAACTTGTCTACAATGTCTTAATCTTAAGCGAAGCAAAGGTTCAGCTCGAAGGTGTATTGAATAATTTACGTCATGTAAGATAAGTTTGGTTAGCATTTAGACATTGATTGAAGGCTATTGTTTGCAGTCTTATTTGGTCGGTTTTAAGGTTTGAATATTCAATAAGTAATTTGCATAAGGCTCGAGGAACAATTGGGTGTTGTTGACGCTGTAAATTAGCCGGGCAAAAAACTGTAAACGATAAGTTTTAATAATACCTACCCATAGGATTAGACTTGGGAGAATTATATTTCAATTACAAATTTATAATTTCGATTACAATGTAATGAATGCAGTAAAGTGATGAGATCGCATGTAATAATATTTTGGTCCGGAAATGACGAAAACAAATTTTAGGGTATAATACTCCTTTTTTTTAGATTCAGTACAGAACCAGGTCCATGAAACATAAAAGCTCGTTATATCATAGATATTTTTACTTTTCTTAAAATACCAGGTTTTTCTTATAGCTTCACAACCAGCAAATACCGCTGCTCCTATTCTTCAACGCTGCGAAATAGTACTTCGTATACTAAGAATTATTGTAAGTAGCCCCATAAAAAATAATCAAATGGATTTAAATCTGGAGAACGAGGTGGCCCACTTAGAGGACCCCTCGTACTACTATTAATCTCTTCGGATAAATTTCATTTAAATGCTCCTTTACATTGACTGAAATGTGCTGGCGCCTCGCCTTGCACGAAATACATCATATCTCTCCTTAGAGCATAAGGCACATCATTAAGTAGGATTTGTAGAACATTTGGTAGAAATCGACACTTATTTATTTCTTCATCTGAGCTCCTTTCAGGCAGTTAACAAAGTGGTGCTCTACTCAGATTCTCGTAGAGGCTAAAACCGGAAAAGATTCATAGCTGCACTATTATTATATTCAGTCAATATCCTTCCAAGACAAACAATTAGGCAACATTTTCTGGAAACTGGCCAAAGGGAAATGGAAGCTGATTCCATTCACAGCGCCACTGAGTTTGCGAAAAAGGCTCAACACGACCGTGTTCTCGCCGTTGGAATGGCCACGAATTATTTCAATAGCAAGAAGGAAGAATCCATAGGGTGCAAACCCTATTGCATAGGGATTTCTTCGATCACAAACTTCTGAAAGACACCATTGATCCTAATCCGATGACACAGGATAAAAAATGAAAGTGCGATCAACTGGATGAGTGCAACATTTGTGAAATACAAGAAAAATTCCGCTGATAAAAGTTATGTTAAAACTTTCTGCAATCAATACAAAGAAGTATTTACAAGTAGTGGCATCGCAGGTATCAATGAGAAAGTCCACAAGAAGTAATAATAATATTTTGTCTAATATCGGGTGCAAAGAAAAAGGACTTGGTAAGTTTCAGTATAGGTAGTATAATACTTCCAATATATAATTAGTTTTATGAAGAACTACCTGATAATTAGCGTGTATCCGATAGATTGTCAGAACCAGACGTTACAGAAGAGCTGGAAGAGCAAGTGCAATGAAGTGTAAAGTCAAAGGTGAGTATTTTCTCTCATTTCAGAATTTTGCTGTTTGGAAAATGTTTTTATTTTTTCATATCACTTAAGTCGTGAAACTAGATAAATAATATTTTCTCCACGCATTCTACCGTCGAGCTAAATGACATGCTGTTATAATAGTTTTACAGCAATACCTTCATTCGATCAGGATTAAAATACCAAGTTAACCCCTTAAACTTCGAAAATTAAGTGTTTTTTGAATATTTAAAAATTTGTATGCACTAGAAATACATTTTTTCAAATCAGAACACGTAGGTGTCGTCAGCAGTGTCCCTTAATTTTCTTAATGACACACCAAGTTAAATTGGGAAGTTTTAATTACTTTTAATAAAAAATCCACTCTCGTGAGCGCTTTTAAAATTAATGTTCGTTTACATGGCATATGCCATATTTCGGACACGATTACTTGCAAAAATGAAACGTGGGCGATATAACTACGAAGTATAACAATACTACTTGCTCGTAAATTTAAGTTTCTAAGACACTATGCTTCGTGCCCTACACATAAATAAAAATTTTATAATTTTACTACAAATTTTTATATTCATCAAGAATACCAATTAAGACGATGAATTTTCTTGAAAAAAAAAATGTTTTAAATGAAAACTCTTTTGCATGGAGAACTTATTCTCATCCAATGAAATATCATTGATTTTATTAGTATAAAGTTAATATTTTTTATTGAAATATACAGAGTGTTCTATAAGTACAGGGCAACATTTTCCGGCGTACAGGGGAAGTCAAAATAATACTAATCCTTCATATAATTATTTCCTAATGTCCCTCCTAATAAAGATATTGTATATATTATATCATATACAGGGTGTCCCAAAAGTAATGGGACACAGAGCAACAGCAGACTCCTTAATGCGAAATAATGCGATTTATTCAAACTTGCCTTATCCCAAAATTGATAAGAACCAAGATACAGGGTGTCAAAGTTTTAATTTTGCTTTAGTTTTTTTGCGATTATTTCTTATCTTAACGAAACGAGCAGCACAAAATTAAGGCTTTGGGGGTTTCTTGAGGTGAGGAATTCAAAATAATCCATAGTTTTTGTGTAACCATCAATTTTTTAGTAGTGCCTCGACATAATTTATTTTCCAATGCGGAAATGCGTGATATGCTTTGTATTTACGCACAAGAAAATTTTAATGGTCGGAGTGCAGGGCGCAGGTAACAAGAAATGTTCCCGAATAGAAGGCAACCGAACCGCAAATTATTTCAAAATATTTATGACCGACTAGGAGAGACTGGTTCGTTTCGACAAAAAAAAAGGTTTCGGGCCGTCCAAAAAATATAACACCAGAATAGGAAGAACAGATTTTAGTTCGTGTAGCAGAAAATCCAGAAGTGAGTTCCAGGAGATTGAAGGCAGCAACAGGTGTAAATAAATCTTCAATTGTTAGAATATTTCACGATGAAGGCCTGTACCCATACCACTTTACACCCGTACAGTGTTTACTGCCGCCTGACCTTCCAGCCAGACTTCAGTTTTCTCATTTCTTCCAAAATCTGCAAAATACAGATCCAATGTTCTTAAATCGTGTGTTGTTCACGGACGAGGCGACATTTACTTGACGGGGTGTATTCAATTACCGAAACAGACATGCGTGGGAAAATGAAAACCCGCATTTAGTTGTTGAACGTCACCTCCAACACGAGTTTAAGGTCAACATTTGGTGTGGAATTATCGGAAATCGTTTTATAGGACCCTTTGAATTACCGCCAACTCTAAACGGAGATTCATATTTTAATTTTTTACAAAATGAAGTTGGAGGGCTTTTAGAAGATGTACCACTAAACGTCCGGCGAAATATCTATTTCATGCAAGACGGGGCGCCGGCATACTTCTCCAGACAAGTGCGAAATTATTTAAAAGAACAGTTCCCTGAACGTTGGATAGGCCGTGGTGGCCCCTTTACTTGGCCGGCGCGAAGTCCGGGCTTTAATCCAATGGACTTCTGCATGAGTTATTTAAAAAATATTGTTTATAACAGTTCAATAAGCAATCGTAATGAGCTAAAACAGAAAATTATAAATTCTGTTAACATGCTCAGAAAAGATGAAGATCTCTTGTTTAAAGTCCGACAGTCTTTTGTAAAACGTATAGCGAAATGTATCGAGGTCAATGGTGGCCATTTTGAACAATTGCTATTACGGCGTTACCATTTTTATTTATAACTATTTTGTTACTTTTAAATGTTATTAAACTAGGTATTAAATAAAATTTTTGATTAGAATAAAATTAGTAATTCCGTATATGAAAAAGCGTGTTTATTAGAAAAAAATAGTCAACCTTAAGTATCTACTTTAACTTTTACACTTAGCAAATGTAGCTGATTTACAATAATTTTATGTCAGAAATTCACCGTTGCTCGTTTTTTCGTTGCTTTTGGACCACGTACTTAGTTTAATTGGACATATGAAATGCCATTATCTCGAAAATGGTTGCTCCTAGCGACTTCAATAAGTTATACGTTTTTGATGTAAAAGAAGTAAAGTAACTTATTTTTTTATTAGTCGGATCGATATAAGAAGCCTAAACAAAGTTATGCCAGCTAAAATTAGTGGGGCATGCCGTAGATAGCGCCCTCTACTGGTTAAACAAAAACTATAGATAATTTTAAATTCATCACCTCAGGAAACCCCAAAACCCTTAATTTTGTGCTGCTATGTCGTTTCGTTAAGAAATAATCGCACAAAAACGAAAACAAAATTAAAACTTTGACAGACTGTATCTTGGTTGTTATCAATTTTGGAATAAGACAAGTTTGAATAAATCGCATTATTTCGCCTTAAGGAGTCTGCTGTTGCTTTGTGTTCCATTAATTTTGGGACACCCTGTATAAGTCCCAATTTGGCCGAAATGAGATAAATCACAATATATCATTTTTAAATTGTTACTTTTACCTTCCCACCGAGCGGAGTAAGTTAATTCACATTAATAGGATTGTTAAGGCAAAGTTCATTTGGAGATATGTCATAAATGTAAGAAGAAAGAAGTTTGTCCCTTTTCTTTTCGTCAGACGCGTTTCGCCGTACTACGGACTACGACTCATCGGCAAGGTTATAGAGTTTGACGAAAAGGTAAGTGTATTTCAATACATAATGTAACGATACATATGCGAGATGTTGCACGTAGCGACATCTCGTGGCAATCGAGCTATCCACCCAGATAGATACCTGCTTATGCGGGTTCCATTCCAGTGTTTGGTCTTCTCTAAAACCTCGCTGTTCTGGTTAGGTGGACAGCTCGATTACCACGAGATGTCGCTACGTGCAACATCTCGCATATGTATGTCATAAATGTTGGTCAACCTCACAACTGGCCGCTGAAATCACTTTATATTTAAGGCAATTGTGGGCTTTTAATTAAACATTCCACGATGGGGATGTGATGATAATCAGGTTTATTGCTTCATGTAGCATGGAGCCAACCAAATAGCATTATGTCTACATAAATTCTTAATGCAGATTTCTAGAACCATTCAATAAATTACGCTACATTCAGATTCTTGCTCGGTACAAAATAAGAATTTCCACGTTATTGCAATGTACCTTGCATTACTAAAAGCTCACACGACTCTTCAAAGATTAAATCATAAGTTTTTAGTTCCGGGTCACACCTATACGGGCTGTGACGGGGATCCTGCTCCTATTGAAAAAACTAGAAATCGTATAGAGGGACCAATACATCATCCACATGACTGGAAAGAAGCATCCCTTCATATCCATTGAAATTACTCACTTTTTTTTCTATTTCGCAGAAACATTAAAAAAGGAACTGCGTGAAAAGAAAAAAGATGAATCACAGGACCCATTTTATTGGTGTAATGTTGGATAAATAACCGTTAAAAAAATCAAATAGGTCACATGTTTTTTTAAGGCAAACGTTAATGGGAACTAAAATTTTGTCATTTAAGCGACGTGGTTTTCAATACAATGGTCCAGTACTAATTGCTAAAAAGTAAAAGGATAACCTAATGTGGCTACTTTCAAATATTTCGAATCTATTGTGGGATTTTTAGATTTTTACAAAAATCTTCCTTGTGTGGATGGTGCAAACGAAACACAACTATCATCCGAGGAAAAAACTAAGTTTAGTACTTCTAGTTTTCATTTTATGTCTAACTACATTTTTTAGTAAAATAGTAGCATAGTTAGCTCTGACAATAGTTCTAGTATATAAACAAAATATTAGAAATGAGATAAGTATTATTTTAGTTAGTTCATAAAGGGATAGATAACTAAACTTTATTCTTCAAAAACCAGAAACATCAGACCTTAACTATATTAGATACATTTAAACTTAAGGTGTACTTTTTCCAAAGTCAGCTTGATAACATAAAAAAGCTTTGACCGTGCTTCAAAGGGACCGGCATCATAATCGGGGTTGTCAGATCCTTTTTTTTAATTCTTTAAGTTTTCGTTAAATTAAAACTGCTCTTTTATACCAGTAATTAATTGATAATCAGTAACTCTCTTTGAAAGCTAGTTTGCAAATGTACTTTGAACCAAGAAATTTTCAATGTCAAAGAAAGACCGAACAAGCCATTTATGAATATTACCATAATTTTTTTTAGTTCTTCAGAAATATTATTTATACAAAAATAATTTAAATCAAACTAAAAAGAATTTCACTGTTGTTAAACAAAAAAAAAATAAACAATTAACAAACCCTTGTGTTCCTCCTATACTTACGAAAACTTTGTAGAACTGACAACACCCTGGTGATAGACCGTCAAGGCCCACTGGCAATTTAAAGTGCAAACTATTTTTTCCGAGTCGGAAAATTAATAGAGCAGCATATAAATACAAATTTATATGCTGTAGACAAGAATATTAAATAGTTAAAGGTCCTGCCAATTGGGTGGTCCCTTATCAGCTTTAAAATCAGTTGACGTTTGAGGTATGCGATATTGGGAATCGGACAGCGGCGTAACTGGTTAAAACGATTAACTGTAATTTACGTATTTTATTTTCTGCTATAACTGTGTGGTTTCAGTCAAGTAAGTTTTTACCTGGTACCTATATTTTATTATATCATTATGCCTTTTTGGCGACAATTTACCACAGAAGGTTAAGGTGAATTATCGCAGGAATATACTGAGTTGGTGCCAGAGTCGGCCATCAAAAGCGAAATCAGTCCGGAATTAAGAAACAAAGATTTACATGTTCAATGTCAACGCAATATTTTAAATATTTACGCGTGTTTAAAAAAATTAAATCTTGGAAAGACTGAAAATGCGTTTGGGTTTTATAAGAATTTATAACTTAATTAATTTGGGGACTGTAACCGGTCATTCCATAAAGCAATAATCAAAAATTAAAAATGGCTGACAATACTACAAGGGATTTCATTCTGCGAACTATTTACGAGGATAATATAGTGCCAACTTTAGAACTGGTTCGTGATAAATTGCGAGGTTACCCTGATTATAAGTAACAATCTTTAGAAACTTTGGGTGGTGTGGCTTTAAACATAAAAAATTAGATAATCCAATGGCTATATAATGGAATCCCCGCGTATCATTGAACTACGACAGGACTATTTGCGCAAAATAAAGGAGTACCATGAATCCGATAAAAGTATAACTTATTTAGACGAAACTTAGTTTGAAACTCATGATATTGTTAAGTATGGTTGGGTATACAGTACAAATTGTACTTTTGATACACCGTGTTCGAGAGGAAAACGCGCAAAGAATATCACTCAATACCCAATCTCCAACTTTAAGCGCAGTTGTCCTGGATAACATTCGACAGATAATGTGTGCGTATTAAGTGAATGGCTCTTGTTGAAACCAAATGGCCAGCAGGTAATAACGAAATGAGTAGCAATGTATGGAAAATTGCGTAGCTCATGTTATAAAAACAGAAAATGGATATTCTAACTAACTAACCTATAGCGCCACTAGTAATCCAACCTGGAAACGATTCTATTTCTGAAGGTTCTGACAATTCCAGTCATTAAATTGTTTATGAATTTTAGATTAATTATGTTCCTTGAACACGTATCTTAAAAACTTGTTATATTACAGAACATTTGCTGTGATTCTGCTGATGGCATTAATTTGTTGTTAAAATATATATAGTGAATTTTAACTACTAACTGTATATTCCAACTAACATAGTACCTGCCCCTATCCTTTCTTGGCAAGGAAAACGCATACCTCCTGGCGGTCCTGGCTGGACAAAGACAATTTTAAATATACTAAATGCATGTGGTCTTTGCAGGCCTAAGTCACGGGTACAAACCTCTTATCGGTATTAACTATATTTTTTAATTGATTTTGACAAAATTAGCATTCCTCTTTACAGAAAGACCATTTTAAAATTATTCTCTGCAGGTGAAGTCGCACAGGTACAAACCTTTCATCGATATAATGATAAGCTTATAATGAATGAAATAAAAAGCTTATAATGAACAAGCTGTAATATATACTATTTAATCATATTAAAAATTTACAACAATCCGCATTTTAATTATTTGGTAGAAGCGACGCCTATGGTCAGGAGTTTAATGTTTTTTATGTCATCAATTAAGCTTGGAACAACAATGATACTCACTGTGCTATCAAAGTTTTAGATTCCCAACAACTTCGACTAATTTGCGGTACTAAATTAAACTTTAACTCAATCTCCTGAAACCTATAAAAGATCAACAGACGGATATATTCATATTAAATGATTTTTTATTTATATAATAATTATTTTTAAACTATTACATACATTTTGGTTCCATCGTTACAGTGTAAAACAAAGCCCAAAAAATAACAGAAAAAAAAGCATCACAAAATCCCTTCCTCTTTCCATTATATAAACAGACTTTGTCATATTTGTGATGTCTAAACTACCCTGGTATTGATTTGAAGACAATGAGAAACGGAGAGCCGTAAAAAATCGCAATATCAGCCAGATTTTCCATAAATCATGTGGCGGATCATTGCAAATGACTGTTTATATCCGCCCTTTGCTGCTCATCCAAATTTTTTTGTACGGTCTGCATTATTAATCCCTATTCTACCTCCTGGAAAACTCTGAGGGTTTTCAAGCACTCCTGTGGCGATAGTCGGATAAGTGGAATCTAAACGGTTGCGGGGTGCAGACAATGGAGTCAAGTAGAATCGGAAAATTCAACTTACTTTCTTACTCAAAGTTATTGCCACTTGTATTTCATATTAGAAATACAAGGCAATAATTAAATGAAGTATTTCCCTTACATATTAAAGATCCCATAATATGGTGCGGGATATTTTCGAATAATTGCAGCGAAATATAATACCTGTTAAAATTATTCACGCAAATGCTTGCATTTTGACATGTTGCAACAACCTAATTTTTTCGAAAATTTTTTGGAAAACTTGCTGGCTGCTTGACAGCTGTAATAAGAACAGTGGCGTAAAATATTTTTGATAGATATTTATTATTTATTTTTATTTAGCCAACTTTGATTGTGTTATTATAATGCGTAATATTATCCTTTATTTTGTATGCGTTATTGTTTAATTGTTTTCACAATTTTCCCTTGTTTCTTGTAGCATAAAATTATGGAACATATAAAGAATAATATTTATTTTAGATTTAAACCTTGTTTTACTAGTGCACAGGGAAAGTAAAAAAATGCGGTTAAAACTGCTTATGATTTACCAAAATATAGTGCCCACTATTATTTACAACACAGGCTTGTATCTTTTCTCTTTTCTCTAGTACTATAAAGTTATGTGACATGAGTAGAAGGTTTTCTACTTTATTTAATCAGCACAACCTTTATTCTACTAGAGCATAGGGAATTAAAATATCTGGCATTAAAATTTGCGAGCTTGAATTGAAATTTTTCTCAGTTGAGAACTTTTTAAGAAGCGTTTCAAAAAAATTCTCACCTCGAAAAAATGTCCGGAAATAGTTCATGCTCTAGGGAGATTATAAGATTTCCCGCTAAGCATCAATTGTTTGTTATAAGTCAGTATTTATAGTGACAGAGACAGAACACGTCGCAGGAGGGGGGATTAGATAGATAAAAATACAGCAAATTATGGTGAAATACTAAGTTTTTAATTTAACGAACGGACTAAAAGAAAAAGTAACGTAATGTTTGGTACCGTATCTTCGCTAAATGAGAGACAGGGCCTTTTCAACCCGGTGGTGTCAGGAGTGCGGGGCACAAGGGGGCGGCGATAGCCGTCCGATTAAAAAATATAAGCTTAAAAGTAATTTATTAGTAAAATGATCATTATAAAAATATTATCATTATACTAGGTAACCACTTAGAGTTAAAAATTCATTTTACAAGTATAATCGGAAATAAACAAAACAATATTGGAGTATGTCGCAACCAGTTGGGAAATATATTGTTCGTTTTTATTTTAACATGTTTTAACCCATCGTCCTATCAAGCCGCATCGCATCGGTGGTTTTGTCAGGTTGCAGGAAAATACTCGTTTATTGTTATATAATAAATATTTTATATATTTATTTACAAGCCATACCGTGGAGAAATATTTATCATTACAAAGACATAGATGAAAAGGTAAACTTTTTTAACAGTAATCTTCAAACACTTCTAGACATACATGCCCCTTTAAAGAAAGCTGTGTTTAGAAAGAAAAGTAAGCCCTGGATAACGGACACTATAAAAGTCTTAATCGGCTATCGTAACAAGTGTCTCAATAAATACAGAAAGAGCAAAAACCCAGTCCATTTAAGCGACTATAAAAGAGTTAAGAATTTTAAGTAAATGTATAGAGAAGGAAA
Organism: Polydrusus tereticollis; assembly: GCA_963920685.1. Taxonomy (NCBI): domain Eukaryota; kingdom Metazoa; phylum Arthropoda; class Insecta; order Coleoptera; family Curculionidae; genus Polydrusus; species Polydrusus tereticollis. Next base: position 66,527,898 of record OY987329.1, read on the forward strand.
AAAGGTTTTTTTACGGCACAATACAAATTCGTATAATAGCAAGGAAGCTTGGAAAACGTTAAGGGAACTAAATATTTATAATAAACCTAAAAAAATTGCTATTCCGGTTCATTTAGCTGATGTCAATCTAAGTAATGACTTTTTTCTTAATTCTGTACCTAACCTGACTCCAAGCAATAAAGTTTTAGAGTACTATCAAGGCTTGAGAGAAAACCTCAAATCAATGTTAAAGATTAATTTGGCTAGTGAAATTGATGTAGGCAAACTTTTACTTTCGATTAGGACTGGGGCGGTGGGAGCGGATGGTCTCAATATTAAATTTGTTTTACTGTGTTGTCCTTTTTTACTTCGATATATAACCCACATTATAAATTTTTGTATTTCCAATTCTGTTTACCCTTCTCAGTGGAAAGTGGCGCATGTTGTCTCCCTCCCTAAAACCAGTTCTATTGAAGCTTTGAAAGATTTAAGACCAATTAGTATCTTGCCAGTACTTTCAAAGATTTTGGAACGCATTGTAAAAGAACAGCTCGTTAACCATCTCAATTTAAATAATATTCTTCCAGACACGCAGTCAGGTTTTAGGGGGGGACATAGTTGCGCCTCTGCCCTTATTAATGTAATTGATAATATATTTCGTGCAACCGCCCAAGGAAATCTTACAGTCTTGGTGCTTCTCGATTATTCAAAAGCTTTCGACACGTTAGACCATTCTACATTAAAACTTATATTAAAACATATCGGACTTGACCAGAGTGCAGTTGATTTTTTTAGAAGCTACTTAAAAAACAGAAAACAACATATTGTACTTAATGAAAAAATTTCTAAACCCTTAATGGTTCAACGTGGTGTCCCGCAAGGTTCTATTTTGGGACCTGTTTTGTATACCATATACACGTCCGTATTTTCAAAGTTTTTAACCGGTTCGTTCGCTCAAATGTACGCCGATGACACTCAGCTGCATTTTTCTTTCTCGCCCGCAAATATTGACTACGGCTGCCAGGTTCTAAATAGAGACTTAGAAATAATACATACTATTTCCATGGAACACTGTTTATCATTAAATCCCGGTAAGTGTAACGCTATGCTATTTGGAAGACCTATTGACAGGGCTCGTTATGCTGACCGGGTTGGGATTTCTATAAATAACGTACCTGTGCCCTTTTTGACTGTAGCTAGGAATTTGGGAGTTTGGGTGGACTCATCCTTGAGATTTACAAAGCACATTTCAGAATGTATTAGGAGGTCTATTTGTAAGCTCAAATTGTTATATAGTTCCAGAAAAATACTAAATATGAAACTTAAAAAAAAATTATGTGAATACCTTGTTTTATCTAACTCAACTATTGTAGCACATTTTATGGTCCATGTCTGACGGCCCTAGACTCTCAAAGAATACAAAAAATTTAAAACTACTGCTTAAGATTCATATATTTACAATGTGCTGGATTGGTCGCTAATTATTATACATTTGCAGATGATACCGTATTGATGTATGATTTTGAAAATGCGAATGAAATGGAAAATATAGTGAATTTAGATCTTAGAAGGTATACAGACTGGCTCTTAAGTAATAAATTAAAAATTAACGCAGATAAAACGAAATATATGCTTTTTAAACAAAAAAATAAGTCTGTAACATTACCAAATTTAAAAATAAATAATATACAAATTGAGCATGTAGCAAAAATAAAATATTTAGGATTAATAATGGATAATCTGCTAAGTTGGTCAGAACATATAAATTATATATCTGGTAAAGTACTTCCGATGGTGAGTGCCTTATATAAAAACAGAAACTATCTCTCGCATAAAAGCAAACTAAATGTTTACAATGCCTTCGTATTATCACGTTTTCGATATCTGATCCCCGTATGGGGCACATGTGGGACTACAAACTACAATTCTATGCAAGTACTACAAAACAAAATACTAAAAGTTCTATTTAATTATGATCCACTGACTCACACTGTGGATCTGTATGAGAATTTAAGAGTACGGCAATTACATAAGGTATTAAAATTTGAACAGGGCAAACTTATACACAGGATAATAAATAAAACACAAAAATCAAATATTAACATAATATTTTCAAGAGATATCCATACCCACAATACTAGATCACGAGAAAATGTATTCCACAATAATGTCAGAAGTAATAAAGGATTAAATAATCCTATATATCAGGCATCGCGAGAATATGATAGTTTACCAGAGAATATAAAAAGTATTAGAAATTACGGTAGGTTTGTCAAACACCTAAAGGAGTTTCTCAATGTGTCTTAGAACGTTTACATGAAAAATGTTTAGTTTATAAGAAATCGTACTGTTATTATAAAAATAATTCTCCTCAATACCAGTGTTTAAAAACACTGTCTAGAGGAATAGGGATATGTATATTGTAATTATTGTTATACTGTGTTAATAAATAAATTTTCAAAAAAAAAAAAAAAATATGGCATTCGGAAGTATCAACACATTTCCCATAAATTTAAAGATGCGGGATGGCTCTCAATGAAAAAAACTAGATGTATCCATTGTGCAACTTTCTATCATAAAATTATTCTTTCAAAAACACCATCATATCTTCACAGAAGGTTAATGTTTAGATCTGACGTACACACTTTGAATTTGCGATTTCGAGGTCTCCTGACACCTCCTCTTCATAGAACAACATTTTTTGAAAGATCATTCACATATAACGTTCCGGCAATGTATAATGAAATCCCGAATAGTATGAAAAGCTTGTCTCCATTTGTATTTAAGAGGAAGCTTAAGGGTATATTACTTATAGAATAGTTATTAAACTTTTCTTTCTCTTTTAATTCTGGTATATACTATTATTACATACTTTTTGCTGTTTTTCTTTATTATGTCATATCAATACTTACTACATTTATTTCCGTGATAACTCTTTTTCAGGTGTAGCGATTGTATATTTTGTTATTCTTTATTTATTGTTTTTTTTTGTTTTTACTATATTTTTTCTTATTTTGAGTATTTAAATAAGTAGAATTGCTGTTTAGGTTTTTTTCTCAGGTTAAGTGTAAGACCAACCTTTACCTCTAGCGGTAAGGGATGAACTTCGCCTATTTAATACAGTACCTAACTATATATACTAACAGTTAATTTCAATCCTATTGTGTAAATTGTAACTTGTGCTGTTTTAAATAAAGATTATTATTATTATTATATGATCAATCCAAGGATGAAAAAGGTATTATAGCTGGAGATTTATGCGATGAAATTGACAACGTTGCACCCTATATTTCCCCTGCAATGAACGCGTTAAATGTGATCCAATACCTATTTACAAATAACCTCATCTATATGTTTCCAAATTTAGTGATTGTCGTACGAGTTTTTGTGACTAACGGGGAAAGAAACTTTTTAAAACTTAAAATAATAAAAAATTATTTGAGACCAATACAATGGGGCAAGAAGGGCTTTCAGACTTATTTATTATTAGTATCGAGAAGAACATTTCGGGAGATATAGATGTATCAGATATTATAACAGAATTTGCATTAAAAAAGCAAGAAAAGCAAATATTATTGACTGACTTATTAAGTATATGTATTAATACATATGTATATGTATGTATTTAATAGGTATAACGTATTCATTCGGTTATGATATCAATAAAGTAATAAATATTATGTTAGGTCGTTAAAAATAACTAAATTTATTATATGTTTTTTTGCCTTATGCTCGTCCTTGTCCGGAGCACTGCGGCCATAAGGAGGCCTATTCTGCAAACCTTCGTTTTATTGTATCCACTTGGTTATCTTGGTTCCGTGTATTAGTTGTTTATACACGTCAACTGCTGATTTAGTGGTTATTTTATTCAGTTCCAGTTTAACTCTCCTAAATATTGCATAGCGTCTGCGATCCAAGGATTCGCATTGACAGACAACATGATAGACAGTTTTCCTATCCTTGCCGCAGAGCCTGCAGCTAAGATCTCCATTGTATATCCTCATTTTGTTCAGGTGATCTTTGACAGTCATATGTCCTGTTAGGATTCCCGTTGTTGTTCTTAGTTGGTTTCTGCTAAGGTTAGGCAATTGTTTTAAGAATTTAGGACTAATACTTCCCATAACTCTCTTGCTATAATTGACTCCCTGTCTGCTGTTCCAGTAGACTTATTTTCATTCTTGGTCCATCGCTTAATAGTTTCTCGTGCTGTGCATTTAGGCAATCCTAGGGCTGGTTCAGGACCAATGTATAGTGCAGCTGATGCTTGTTTCGCGAGCTCGTCTGCTCTTTCGTTGCCAATAATGCCTCTGTGACCCGGAACCCAGAATAGTTTAACAGTATTTCTGTTCGCCAGAGTTCTCAGTTCATTCTCGCATTCCCAGACTAGCCTTTATGTTACCCTCTGACTCGTAAGAGCCTTGAGGACCGCTTGACTATCTGAGCATATACAGATTCGTCTATTTTGTAGGCTCTTCTAATGTTTTCCCATGCACATTGTAGTATGGCATAGGATTCTGCCTGGAATACTGTTGGGAGTTTTCCCAAGGCAAAGAACAAGTATTTTCTTGGTCTTAATCTGTGTATCCCAGCCCCTGTACCTTCTTCAGTCTTGGATCCATCGGTGAACCAGACCAGAGCCCTAGACAAGAAATCTGGTCTGTTGTTTGTCCACACGGTTCGATCCTGAATGCTTATCTCAAAAGGTGTGTCGTAAACAAATTATGGTGTCATGTGGTCTGATCTCATCATCATCTCCGGCATATGTGCTATGTCTTCTATAAGTTCGTGCCTTTCCCCTTTTTACTCTAGAGGTCGGCAGCATCATCTGAAGGCGGTGGAGGCCCGTTCTCACCTCCTCCTGTATCCTCAAACGAAGGTCAAGAAGACGCTCCATCGCTGCAGAAGGGGTCGATTTTATTGCACCTGTTATGCCTAAGCAGTTCAGTCTCTAAAGAATTCCTAGCTTCAGCATAGAGGTCCTCTGCAGAACTTTTGGCCACCAGATTACGGATGCGTAGGTAATTAAGGGTATCACCACTCTGGTGTATATCCAGTGCACTATCTTGGGCGATAAACCCCATTTCTTTCCGTACGATCTCCTTGTTACTGCAAGAGTAATTTCAGATTTACGAATAATTCTTTCCATGTGGCTATTTCAAGTAAGTCTAGAGTCCAGGATGACCCCCCGATATTTACTTCTCCAGCCAACTGCAACGTTTCTTATTGAAGGATTAGAGGCCCTAATCCCTCTTCCTTCGCTCTGTGAAGGGAGCTATGACGGTCTTTTGAGAGCTGATGTTTACATCTTCCCTCTTATCCATTTTTCCACCACTTTAAGGACCTCCCGCATTCTATCTCTCATACATTATATTTGTAATTCGTTATTTTATTTAAGGTAAAAATATTTCAGAGAAATTTCAGTTAATCCATACGGTATGAAGGAGAGGGGGACAAAATTATACTCGCACACGGGCGGCAGCTACCCTAGGAACGGCCCTGACGAGAGAAATATACATATAACAATAGTCAATAGGCATAACTCACCTAAAACAATAAGTAACACCAGGGCGTTATAAGGTAATCTAGAAATAAAACCAAATTCCTTACAGCAACCACAAGGGTTGTCACCAAGATGGCTAGCACCGCGTTAATTCACGAAATGAAATCCACGTTTCCAATGGGTCAAGTAGGCCGTTTTTTTAAAGATGGGCAAAAAAACATCCGAATAAACGAACGTCGGGATGGTACTCGGGCAAATAAATGTTGTTTACCTTCATGCATAGAAAAGTACTACCACAGAACCAATGTTTTTTCTACTCGAGAAATATTCTACCAAATTATACTCGTGCATCAAAATAAACCTAATACTTTTTTTCATTCAAGAATGTTCTTGTTAATAGAGCCTTTCTTCCTCGGAGTCTCTTTCGTCCTAATATGAAATCAAAGTCGTGCAGTTTTTTCACAACACGCTTTAATTCAAAAATTCTCGATAATTTTGCTGCACTTGTTTGTTCGTTACTTCCGAAAATTTCCTACTTCTCTCAAATGTGACGCTTGGAAATAAAACATCTAGTATCTATCTATTGTTTTAAGCCAATGTTAATTTTTTAACATGATTATTATTGAAAGTTATAATAGTTTCTAGCAGTATGGCTCACAACAATTTTGCAAATATCTTTATTTCATGATATCCATATAATATCGGTAAAAATCAATCGCTTTCAATCAAGATTAAAGCCAGTTTTCTTACCGTAATTATTTCTACCAATTCATAAATTGCATGACATTTTCTAATTTTTCAAAATTAAAAAGAAATATTTAGGATTTATATAGTCAAGCAAATGGTGGCAACAAATGGGGCAATTTTGCCTATTAACGAAGCCATCGAGGTCATAATGAGCCTCATCACTAAAAATGGTTTTGTTCACAAAATCGGCATTCACCTCTTGTTGTTCAAGGATTCAATTGGTGAACTCTTTTTGCAGCGCATGTGCCAGAAGTTGTTGAGTCAACTTGACTTTATATGCACGGAGATGCAAATCACTCACAAATTGATTCCAATGCATTAAACTCATTCTATTGCTCAGTGGCAGATAGGTTGATATCTGACTTGCGGTCTTCTCAAAGTGTCTATAGCGAATTCGTTTTACTTGTGTCATGCAACCACTGAGGAACTTAAAACAATAATAAAAAATATCAAAAATAAAAATTCCTCCGTTGCCACAATTGATGAAATCACATAAGAATATTTGAAAGCCTTCCTGATGACCGTCTTAATGTTTTATTTGACTCAATCAATATGTCCTTCGATAGAGGTATTTTTCCGGATCGTCTTAAAACGGCAATTATTAATCCAATATACAGGGTGTTCGGAAAATGCGTTAGGAAATTTTAAGGGGTGATTCTACATGCAGAAATAATGTTAGTAGATCATTTGGCGAAATGCCGAAATCTCCATGGTTACCAGGGTATACAGGGGTTTGAATTTGATTGTTTATTTTAGTTTCTCGTCATACTACATATATTTTCGAACCGATCCATTTGATATTTGGCACACACACTAAACTCGAGCGACTATACAATTTGAAGATAAAAGTGCTTCTTTTCGATACCGCGAGAGGGCACTTTAACTGAACCATAAATATTTACTCCGTCATAACTTCTTTCTTTTGGTAGTTAGAGCAAAACCGAAGGTGCCGTTTTAATGGCAATTAAAAGCATAAAAAATAAGTTACTTCTGATCAAGGTCAATAAACCCCACCGTTTAGCCACTAATCGACATGAAAGTTTTCATCGATCGCTCGTATTTAAATGTAATCGCGGCAAATCAAGTGGCCTGGTTTCAAATTATGCGAAATTTGACAACTAAATAATTTGTTTTACTGTCAAGTTTAGATAGGTTGAGTTTTTTGTCATAAAAATCGAAGTTAAAATGGAACGAGAATATTCAAATGTTGGGTGTAGTCTATCTGATCTTAGTTGGAACAGCATAAAAACGCTTGGTCGGCGTCTGCTTTGAAAACGAGACCGACTCATTTTTCGACTTAAGATCCCGGCCCGTTCATCAAGCACGCCACCTTTTATCTTTGTCTCTCCCACGCCATCCGCGCCGAACTCGCCTATCTCTTTCTGACAATGATCGATCGTTGAACGGGCCGGAACCAATTACACGCATTGAGTCCACGTTGACTCCTACCGGTACGGATCAATATATATTTTACTATTTTGTTTCAATTCGTGATGCAGTATTTTGATTAGACCACATATTTAGCGCTGTTCCAAGTAAGATCAGATAGACTATACCGTAATATCCATTTCTGTTACGGGCGAGCAAATGGGAATGCGAAAGAGGCTAGACGGCTTTATATCGCAGCTTATCCTGATATCCATGTTCCTGAACTTTTATCAGTATTCACAGATGGCTTGCCGAGGTAGGTTCGTTTAAAAATAGTTTGGGTGATAGAGGCAGACCAAGGCATGTTAGAACTGTCGATAGGGAAGAAAGGATCCTCGAAAGAGTAGAGGAAAATCCAGGTACGAGTACAAGAAAAATGGCGTTGCAAGAAGGGATTGCGAGTTCTACAGTTTGGGAAACACTTCATGAAGAGCTACTGTACTCCTTTCATGTACAGAAAGTTCAAGCGCTTTATGAGGGTGATTCACGATTACGAGTAGATATGTGCAATTCTATTTTAGAAAAATGTGAAGAAAACAACCACTATATCAAAACTATATTATTTACCGACGAAGCAGGATTCACGCGACATGGAATTATAAATATTCATAATACTCATCGATGGGCTTATGATAACCCACACTGCATCGTAGAAAGCCGACATCTACGCCGGTTTTCTTTAAACGTTTGGGCCGGAATCGCATGAGATCACCTAATAAGTCCCCATTTCTTTAACGGGCCTTTAAACGGAGAAGTTTATTTACATTTTCTTCAAAATGTACTACCACCTTTGTTGGAAGATGTTGACATACAACCCAGACTAAACATGTGGCATTGTGGCTTCTTCAGGATGGCGCTCCACCCCATTTTAGTTTAGTAGTACGAAGATACCTGAATGAAACATTTCCTAATAGGTGGATCGGACGAAACGGGCCTTTACCTTGGGCGCCAGATCTTAATCCTATGGATTTCTTTTTCTGGGGTCATTTAAAGGCTTTGGGGTATGAGACGCCGGTAAATGTCATAAATGATTTGCGTCAAAGAATAATAAATGGATGCGATGTTATTAAAAATAGAGTTGGTATCTTTTTTCGCGTTAGAACGCATCTTTTAAAGAGTGCAAGAAAATGTATAGAAATGAACGGAGAACATTTTGAAAACTTTCTATAATTTTTTAAATTATTTTACTCATTATTGTCATAGATTCTAGATTTCAAAGTAGCACCTATGAAGTTTTGCTTGTTGAAAAATGTATTAATAAACCTATAAAATAAATTACTTAGTTCTCAAATTTCGCATAATTTGAAACCAGGCCACTTGATTTGTCGCGATTACATTTAAATACGTGGGCATTTGGTTTAGAGCGATAAAAACTTTCATGTCGATTAGTTGCTAAACGGTGGGGTTTATTGACCTTGATCCAAAGTAACTTATATTTTATGCTTTTAATTGCTATTAAAACGGCACCTTCGGTTTTGCTGTAACTATCAAAAGAAAGAAGTTATGACGGAGTAAATATTTATGGTTCAGTTAAAGTGCCCTCTCGCGGTATCGAAAAGAAGCACTTTTATCTTCAAATTGTATAGTCGCTCGAGTTTAGTGTGTGTGCCGAATATCAAATGGATCGGTTCGAAAATATATGTAGTGTGACGAAAAACTAAAATTAAAAAATCAAATTCAAACTCCTGTACCTTGGTAATCATGGAGATTTCGACATTTCGCCAAATGATTCACTAACATTATTTTTGCATGTAGAATCACCCCTTAAAATTTCCTAACGCATTTTCCGAACACCCTGTATAAGGATGGCGATTCCGATGACCCAGTAAATTTTTGCCCTATACCTACTCCTCCTACCAACTCTGTCGAAAATTATCGAAAAGCTTGTTAAGGAAAGAATGCTCAGTTTAATCCAGCGCCATAACATATTCCTAAATAATTGCCAGTTTGGATTTCATAATAGGAAAAATACAGGGGATGCTGTGTTTCACTTCTCCAAAAGTTTGTTTCTGGGACTTAATAAAGGGTAACTTGCCGCAGCAGTATTTTGGGACTTCTCTAAGGTCTTCGATTGCATAAATCATTCCGTATTTCTATGTAAGCTTTGGTGTTATGGCTTTAGAGGGGTGGCGTTAGACTGGTTTTCATCCTACTTATCTGACAGAACCCAGATGGTTAGATCTCGAGGTTGCATCTTCAGTGCACTCGCACACTTGCAAATATATGCATAAATGACATGAACATGACAATTGACAAATGAAACGTGAAAACAGAAAGCAATTATGATATTCCTATCCCTCTGAAGTTAGCAGTTTTATGGATTAACCCCAACCAATACAATTGCAACAAAAACCTATCTTAGATTAACTTTAGGTTTAATTTAAGGGTAAATCTTCAAATTAATTCTATAGTTTCTTCCAACCTATACAATTGGGCCTCAAGAAGTACGACTACTTTTTATGCCCGCACATTAAAAACTCGGTGTCAAAAAAAAAAGATTTAGTAGATCTACGGGCTAGAAATACAAATAAATTTCAGGAGATTAACAACTCCCCCAACCAGGTCATCTTCGCAGGCCTGAAATGAGGCTACGGGTTAATGGAGCCCAAGTGAACTGGTGCCAAGAGGTAAAATACCTAGGACTTATTTTAGACCTAAAACTGAATTGGAGGCAAGATTCAATTAATAGAGTAAAACTTGCATTGTGGCATTAGGCTTTATTTACGCCCTACGTCACAGGCGGAGTAGCCTTGCTAATAGGGCTAAGGTCAACCTCTACAAGGTCGGGTCGGTTCTGACTTGTAGTACAGCTACGTGGTGCAACACAAGCATAACGGAGGTTAATAAGTTCCAGGTAATTCAGAAGAAGGCGCTAAATTTCATCGCGAGCGTGCCCAGACAATTATGAATGTAGTGTTACAAAATAACTCTCAGACTTTGAGAATAAATAAGTTTTTCTTGAAAATGATTACCAAAAATTACGGACATTTGTATTGACAAATGATTAACAGACGATTACTCAATGGATGTCAAGGGAGTTTCTCCTCGCGTAAAGAAACATTGAAGATCCTACTCTTGGTTTTGGCTATACTACTACGAGTGCTAAAGATTTTAATTTTTCCCAATTTTTAGCAAAAATCTAGAAAACGTAAAATTACTAGATAATTTTAAATGTGATTTTACATTCTGCTTTTTTTGATGGCTTAGATTACGTCTTTATGGCGCAATTTGGAAAGTTGGGATCAGGTTGGAAGGTCCCCTTTTAAATCTTTAAATTTTTACCTGAATGTGGATTCTTTTCATTACTTCATTTTCTTATTAACGAATAATTTCGAATTTAGTTAAAGGCCAGTACCTTGCAAAATATCGAATTTGTTAAATTAAATTTGTAAAACATAGTTCACATATTTTTAAGGTCTTTTCATGACACTTCAGAAGTAGGTTAAGAAAAATAATGCTATAAAAGCACCGAACTTTCAAAAACTTAAATATCCCCCATATCTAAACCCTCAAGCTTAAAATAACAAAGTTTATGACACTCAAAATGTCAAGCTAAGATGTTAAAGTGAACTTATGCTGGGTGTGAGCTCATATTTACATAAAATCTCATTAAAGATAAATAATATTACCAACTTTTTGGTTTCCTAATTAAACTAGCAAGAAATAAACACAACAGGTCATAATATATGACATCTATAATATTATTAAAAAGTAAAAGTAAGTTTTAGTAATATTGTAAAAACCAATATTAAGGCCAATAACACTGGGGAACAAATTTCAACCTTTTTTTTGTTTCCTGAACAAAACCTATTTTTTTTTTATTGAACTACACTCAAGTAACTAAAAAATACCTATTAAAGATTTTAGTTAGCTCTCAAAAAAAATCTGAATTATTTGTTAAATAATTTTAATTTATAGGCATATACAATGAACATTTTAATTTATAGGCATTTACAATGAACACACAAACAATATATTGTTGGTTCAACAATAGCAATTAAATAGCACATTTTTATCAGTGAGTCTAAAGTTAGACACTCATTTGACGCTTCTTAGCCTGTCTTTTGAAAGCAGCCTCGGGGGCATCTCTCGTAATAGTCCAACAGTACTTTGCTAACATCTCACAGTTCCATTTTCCCTGATACCTTCTATCCATGTTTGTGGTCGTCACTTACAGCACCACAATTTTCCAGAAAGTAATCCAGATGAGAATCTAGGAAATGAATTTTCAACGACATATTACAGCCTAGGTTTTGGTAACATAAAAGAAGTTGGGCAACCAGGTCTTTATAGTTTTCTGTTTTTGTGTTTCCCAAAAAATTTGTTGCAACCATTTTAAAGGCATTCCAAGTGTCCTTTTCCTTGCCTTCAAGTATGGAATCGAGTTGCGCATCTCCGAGAAGTTTCCTAATCTGGGGACCCACAAATATTCCCTCTTTAATTTTAGTGTCACTAATTCTAGGGAACTTTTCTTTTAAATAACTAAAAGCACGGCCTTCTTTGTCCATGGCCTTCACAACATTTTTCATAAGTCCCAATTTTATATGAAGTGGCGGTAGTAAAATCTTTTCTGAGGGAACTAATGGCGCGCTGGCTACATTTCTCTTTCTTGGCTCAAAAGACTCTTTCGGTGGTTGAATTTTCTGTATGTAGTGATCCGATCGTGCTCGACTGTCCTATTCGCCGAGGAAGCAGCAGTATTTCGTATAACCTAGCTGCATTCCAAGCCAAAATCGCCACAACTTTTAAATCCCCACAAATTTGCCAATTATATCTTTCATATTGTATGGTCTCCAGTAACAATATCAAATTGCTATACGTTTCTTTCATGTGGAATGCATAACCAATTGGGACTGAAGGCAACTTGTTTCCATTATGGAGTAACACAGCTTTAAGACATTTGAGGAATCAATAAAAAGTCTCCAGTCTTTTGGATCATAGTCGAGATTTAAAACTGCTATTAATCCCTCAATATCCCTACAGGCTACCAAATTGTTTTTTATGTTAACAAATGTTAGGTTTTTCTGGCGGCTTCGGTACACAGAAACTTTTTCTTCATCTAGAAGTAGGTTCCATTGTGGTAATCGAGAGGCCAATAGTTCGGATTTTTTCTTAGGAAATTCCAAATCCCTTATAAGGTCACTTTGACTTATTTTGTGAGGTTTTTTACTGGGAAGTTCACAGACAAAATCGGAGTCTTGCGAGGTTGATGGGCCGGCGACGTTTTCCAGTACACTACCGTTTGAATCCATTGGATCATCATTAGAATCAGGGCTATATTCCTGAGGTGGATTAGATACAGGCAACTCGTCACTATGAGGCAGACCTTTTTTTCTCCGAAAAGCCTAATTTGATGGAAGGTGTCAAAGAAAAGTAACAGTCAGTAACGTGGTATTTCGGTTCTCGTCAGATCATAGGAACAGCAAAGGGCATATTACGCGTTTTTACACTTAGCCAGCCGCGAATGTTGGACGCACATTTGTAGCAGCAGATATGGGGAGCCCAATTTTTATCCTGGTCTCCAATTTTACAGCCAAAATACAAGTGGTAGGCCTTTTGTATTAGTTGGTTTAAGTGTATGTTTTTGTTTCACAAAAGTCACTTCACCACATATATAACAAAAATGATCCGGCTTATTTAAACAAACTCGCGACATGTTGCGCAAAACTCTCTTATTTCTTAAATACGAACAGCTCTCAATCAACTGGGGTTGAAATACAACTAACTAACAGTTTAGGATTTATGTTATATATATTTAAACCCCTTATAAAGGACACCTGGTATAATAAATCCAGGTACTTCTCATTTAATAGTCGAATTTTCCCATACATTATGGGCAGGTAGGTAATTATCATAATTAGCATGGATCTATAAAACCGGAGCCAACTCAAAATTTTGCAAGACAGATTGTTAGTAAGTATAATAAAATAATTAAGATTTTGCTATTTTGGTCTCGGAGACATTTTTGCTGTTCCCCAGTGTAATTAGCTACCAATCCGATAAAAGCGCTATACACAGGCCAAATTTAAATCCATCATTATCTCGAGAACGCAGATTAGTGAAATTAATTTAGAAATAAAAACCATTCAAATTGGATCTTAAAAGAAAACAATTTTCGACATACACATATTGCAATTTACATTTAAGCTGCGTTGACATGGATCGTGAATGACGATCGTAAGCCACCCTATATAGTCTAGTAATTTTACGACTAAAGTCATTTTTCTTTCGTGAAAAAGGTATACACGGCAAATTCAGTAGTTTAGACCAGGGGCGTCTCACCAAAATAGGAGAGAACAAGCAATTTGTGGGCCAGTTCATATCAGGGGGCGGGAAGGTTTGACATATTATGTTGGATGTGTAATTAATTTAAGTTCTATCAGCATTTTCAGTTAAAATCTTGCAAAAACATTAAAAATTAGTGTTTTTCTTGCCACACTGATCTATTTTATGACAATAATGACAGTTTACTTTTCGTCTAGTCTTCTGGCGCGTTTTTAATTTTTTCCATGACTTTTTCCTTTATTAAATGGGTTTAATTTGATCTTGGTATCAATTATTAGTGGCCCTTTTTGGTTAGTTTATAGTGATATCTTAGTCTTTAGTTTATAACTTTATTAATTAACTATTAACTTTATAAAATTTATAATTTTTTTTTTTTTCGTATAAATCCTATTAAATTAGTCTGTTTCTAGGTACAGGACAAACGGTTTGTTTGTAGTTAAACATTGGATGTATGTATACCGTTATTGATATTTTTCAGTTTACTTATGTTTAGGTTAGGTCGGCATACTTTCAAAAATACAGTTTAACCTGAGGATGAACTGCAAAATAAAGTTAACTATAACCTATAGAACTGGGCATTAATGAGTTGATAAAAAAATTACATTTAATAAATTAAAATTCAATATAGGAAGAATATCATAGGTATTATATTTTTTCCATGGATTTGTTTGCAAGTTTAGTGATAGGTATAAAGAGTATTTACTGAAATGTGTTTCTTTAATTGGGGTTTAATTGTTTTCTTATAGTATGTGGTTATACACAGTGTCCTCGAATGTAGTCCTTGAGAGTGTAAGTCTTCACATGTATGCGTCTCCGAGAGGGTACCTACAGCTGATACCAGCATTACTACATTGCACCTGCTATGCAATTTAACTGGTAAATGTTTCTCTCGTCACTCTAATTAGGCAAAATATAAAAGTTTTCGTACCTATTGTAACTGCATATTAAGTATATCCTAATTATAAAGATCTTCTTTTTTTGTTTCAGTCTAACCACACCACTAGGCATCATTAGCTGTAGTTATGTGAGAAAATCTTATTTCTTTAAAATGTCATGACTTTAGTGTTGTATATTGTATTTTTGACATGTAGGTATCTTTTTATTTTAAATATTCTAAATAAATATGTTGTGATCATATTTTCTTTTATTATAATAATTCACTAGATATTGTTTCATAATTAAAAAGCCTTAAACAGTAGTAAAAACAATTAATGTGTAATAAATCTTAAGGTTTTGATTAAAATTGGGTTGTAACATTACAATATAATTGTATTTTGGAAGATTTATTTTTAAAATTATTAGAAATTATCACAAGCTGCTCACATTTACTTTATTAAGCGAGCAGCTTGTGTATTCCTGCCAAACACATCTTTTAAAATCCAACTGTAATGTTACAGTCAAATCGAATCAAAACTAAAATTTATTTAAGAATTATTATGTGTTTTCAAATATTTCCGCTCATTTTTTCAGTCGGTATGTCAGATTTCTATAATGCCGGTAATGCCATTATGACATTATCGGTAAGATATAATTCTATTTTGCCGGTGGATTAGTCAGACCACAGTATAACGGAACTATACAGTAGCGACACGAGGCGATTTAGACAGACCCAAATTTCTCTGCGCAATGCGCGTAGCGGCCATCTTTTTAGTGACAAATAAGTCAGTCAGAAAGGTAAACAAAGCTTGTGTGGATTGTAGTTTATTTAGTTTTTGTAAATTTATTGGTTTTTATCGTGCGTTTAAGTGTTTGAAGGTGCTTTGAAGTGTTTGTGCCGAACTTTTGCTGATTTTCGATGGATTCCCAAGAAAAAATAAGGAGCAGATGTGCTTTAAATTGACTTTCCTTCAGTGTAAAAGCGATTTTAACATAAAATTTCATATGTTTTCTCAGTGTAATAGAGGACAATACCGTCATCCGCGTCATCTTTCTGTCACTGAAACTGACCCCTGGAGATCAAAGGGACCGACAGCTCGTGTCGCTACTGTATAGTTCCGTTATACTGTGGTCAGACAGTTAATTCATAGACGGCCTATGTCTCGAAACTTTAACATTGTTGTAACATTCCTCTACCCTATATTATTCTGTGGCTTAGTGGCAGAAATTTAGGTCTTGGTAGCAGAAGCATGTCAAGTTATGTGTGGAGTGATAGATAGCAGATAGCATTTCAAAAACTCTTTCGGTAAAAAAAACACCGGGCGATTGTCGACAAGAAAGTGGATTTTACTAAGAATTAATACTAATTTAATTAAAGAAATATATCCTATAGATTTTAAAAATTTACTTAGAATGTTGGAACACCATTTTCAGGATTTATTAGAACTCGTTAGCTCCAAAATTCAAAAAAATTACGCTAATATAAGGGAAGCTCTTCCTGAAAGTGCGGATATTTCACTTAGATATTTAGCGACGCCTCATTAATATTTAAATTCATAGTTATGGTTGCAATGTGTGATGCTCTAACTACTCTGTTCACGGACGACTAAATGAAACACAATCAGGTTTGATTTGATCACGAACGGAATATTTTGGTTCGTAAAAAAAATTTACGATTCGTATTCACGAATCGAGTTGTTGACTAGCGCGTGGTTTACAAAAGCATAGCTCACGTTCGTGATTCAAAAGCCATGTCAACGCATTTTTTTAGAACGGTCAAGCGAATTAGTAATTAATTAATTTCATCGAGAGAGTGAAAGTAAAGTGTTGATTCCAGAAAACAACATCTCTCGTCCTTGTTAAGTATTCATGAATGTTATTTTCATTTTCTTGCACACGTACATTATGGCACTTCCTAGATTTGACTCAGCAACCGAAAGTATACAGGGTGTTCGCAAGTAGTTGCAGTTTGGTAGACTACACTGAGAGAAAAGCTTTTATTGTGAGAATTAAATGGCTTAATTGATTCTTATATTAATTGTGGTAACATAGGTTATATTTCGTCAAGTAAAATATATTGCAGGGGAGAAATTAACCAAAAAAAATTTTTAGGGTAGGACTGGGTACTGGGTACACCTTTTGAATTAAGAGAGAGAAACAGTAGATTTTGTTTATTAAGTGTATAATCTTCCAAATTTAATACAGAGCGCTTTCGGCTAAGGCTCTCATCAGTGCTTCTTTGTCAGGAAACAGGAACAGTTCATTAATAAAATTTTTTCAAGTGGGGCATGAACACCGCAATTTAAAAACCTCATCACATGAAACATTCAATTTGTAAAATTATAAAACACGAACATAGGGATAGAAACCATATTTTGAAAATTTTATGTATAAATTATCATTTTTCTTCTTTCTTTTAAGTCTTGTGTTTCATGTGTTCATGTCCCTTTTGAAAAATTTTTTCAATGAACTATTTCTGTTTCCTGACAAAGAAACACTGATGATGGCCTAAGACCGATAATTAATTTTCGAATTTTAAACTACCTTAAAATGACAAAATAAAACATCAGTCACGTATTCACAATTGTGTAAATACCCTTGCTTACTTGTTTACCTATACAGATTTGTCTCATTCTTGTGAGTAATAAACGTTGTCAAAATAAGGGTCTAAATGGGATACTCTGAAGAGCAAAAGTGCGAAATTCTTAAAATATATATTAAATGTGGACGCAACGCGAATCCAGAAGGCACATCCACATTTAGTAATTCCTAGCAAAACACTTTTCGAAATGTGTTTCGGCAACTTTGTGAGCGAAAAACATTACAAAGAAAGAAAAGCCATTATCGGATACTTGAGGATGAAGAACTTGCTGTTCTTTTATATTTTCAAGGTAATTTTTATTTAGAAATAAAGGTCTGTCTTTACCACCAAATAACTTTATTTACCCCTCTAGGGTAGAAAACAAGGGTTATAGAAATACATAAAATGACGATGAATTAAACTAAATTTCTTAATGTATGTGTTGTACTAGTTTCGACTTTAGAGAAAGTCATCCTTAGCAACTAACCATTTAAGAGATTTTAATATGAAAAGAAGTTAAAACAGTTGGGGGAGCAGAGAGGTGATTCAATAATACAATACAATATAATGTAGATTATGCAACCTTTGGAATCGACAGGAGTTTAGTATAAGAACGGTGTATCTCCATGTAAAGGTAGGGGTTGATTTATACGCAAGTAGAATAAAGGACCTTAATCATAGTCGAGCAATGTTGAAGTCAAAACATGTTGTAAAAGAAGAATTTTAACATATCAATTCATTCTTTTTTCTAGTGAAACCGAATTAGTGAGGTGACATGCTCAATGTTATGGTGGATTGGATATTTGTGAATAAAACTAAATGAACTTGCTATTCTTTAAAAATTGTCAAAATGAGACTATGTCATTTCATATAAAATGGGAATACATCTGAAAAGAGAAAATTTCAAATTTTAGGAACTCATAGATAGCAATAAGACTTTTAGTCTCACAACTTAACGGTTTGTTAATTATATTTGTTATAATATTATTAATCATGTACTCACCAAGTGGTCACTATTCACTTGTTATATTAAAATAAAAATAAAAATAAAATTCAAAAAAATTTTTTAAGACATTATTAGACTGTTGATTTTTTATTTTTCATCTTGTTGCCAGGTGAAGAAATTAATTTTAATTTTAAATTCAACATGATATTCAAAGCAAATGGCGTCGCTAAATGGTGAGTACCCAGAATTGGTACTACTAGTTACACCTTTTTTCCTTTTTTATATGCGTAATTTAAATTTCCGGTAATCAACTGTCAAGTCCAAAAGCGGCAAATTTAAACGGAATTCTACAGATATCAGAGGAGGAATAAGATATACAACAATATTGTCACTAAGTTACAAAAAGGGGGGGGGGGATTTACTTCCTTTATTAGGGTGTGTAAAAATTAGTTTAATTTTTATTTGTTTTTATATTCGCTTCGTATCATTTAGAAGCTTAATTTGATATGTTGTTAAGGGACTGTGCAAGATATCTTGGCAAATGTTGCACAGTAGTTTTTAAAATTCTAAAACGGCATAAATTCCACGACTTTAAATTCAGAACAGTCCAAAAATTAACAGAAGAACAGAAGCAAAGACGTTTGGAGTTGTGCCGTCACATGACAAACATCCTCAACAACAACGCCAATTTGTTTGAGAACATTATATGGACCGATGATATTTCTTTTAATACGAATTCAGCTCCAAATCCCAAAAACACACACTTCTGGGCATTGCAGAATCCGCATCTTACAGTTGAAGTGATACGTTCTGGGTAGGTATCAGTACATGTGTGGTACGGCTTAGTGCAAAACAGAATCATCGATCCAGTTTTCATTGATGGCTCTTTAAATGGAGTTAGATATCGTGAAATGCTTGCACATGTAATAGAGGATATTCTTGAAACTTTTCCTCTAAACGCCGCAAGAAATTTTATATGGCAGCAAGATGGTGCTCCATGCCATAGTGTTCTTCCAGTTAGAGAATACCTCAATGAGAATTATGATATTTGGATTGGTCGTGGAGAGACGATTGCATGGCCTCCCAATAGTCCGACTTAACACCATTAGACACATTTCTTTGGGGGGAAAACAACAATCGTTTTGCGTATTAAGTGTATAATTTTCAAAATTTAATTATTAGCAGAGCGCTTTCGGCCATAGGTAATCTTCAGTGCTTCTTAGTCAGGAAACAGGAACACTTCATTGATAAATTATCTTTCTTCATTAAATAGGCCATCAACACCACAATGTAAAACTGATTACATAAAACAATTAGCACGTAAAATTGTAAATGACGAACAACTGGGACGAGCCACTTTTAAATTTCAATCAGTAACCCTCATTTTTCCTTTTTCTTTTCCATTTTTTCGTTACACGTGAGAACATGGTTTCGAGTCAAAATTTGATGGTTATTTAATTAAGAGCTCTGCTAATTATTAAATTTTGAAGATTATACACTTAATACAAAAAACGATTGTTGTTTCCCTCTTAATTCAAAAAAGTGCACACAGCTCCACCTTATCACATTTCTTTGGGGGGCTACCTTAGAGACAAGATATCTGAATCCAGACCAAATAGTGTTGTCGATTTGCAGGAAGAAGTCGAAATTGAAATTGACTTTCTCAGCTTCGGTAGGCCAGATATGATTGCTAATACAATTGAAAAACTGAAAGAGGGTTACCAATCCTGCATTTTAATGAACGGTGGCTATTCTGAGCAATTATAAAATAATATACAGGGTTTTTATTTCAAAAGTAGCCACCCCGGTTTTAGGTAGAAATAACTATTTTGATACGAAATGTCAAAACATGTCAACTTTTGTTTTAAGTTAAGTTGGGTAATAAGAGGATCTATGACATTTCCAACGGATTTCCAAGAATGCCTGCTCACACATTTATCTTTTGAGGGTCTTGGGTATGATCTTCCCTAAATAAATGTGGATTTTCATTATTCCAATATCTGCAATTATGTTTATTCACGAATTCATTCAAGAAGAAAGTTGATTCATCACTGAAACATACATTTTTAACAAAATTCCGGTCGGCTTGAATCACCAGTTATTGTTTCGTCAAATTCAATTCTTCTGTCATAATCGTCTTCGCTGAGTTGTTAAAGGATTTGTATTTTATAAGGAAAAAACTTATTTAGTTTCAAAGTTTTGTGAATGGAACCTACTGAAACGTGTGTCAATTATTGTGATACTTTTGGAATTGACGTAGATGGATTTATAGCGAAATGACCTAATATTTCAATTTGCGTACCTCCATCTAGATCCCTTGCTTGCTTATTAACTCGGTTGCATACGAAGCGGGTTTCTTCAAACTTCCTTACCAACTGTATCACATACCTGTGACCTACATGTTTGTTAGGGGTGTATGTCGTTAAATTTGCGAGCTGTTCTGCGAGCACAACGATTTTCAGCGCCATACATGAAAATTATTTCTGTCCTTTCTATGAGAGTATACACCATTTTAAACTGAATATTAAGCCAATTTTTTGTTAAACCATCAATAAATCACTTGTCAGTGGTAGGCGAAAAGTCACTTTTATAAATTAACTTGTGGCTGAAACATAAAGTCGTATTTAAAATGTTTCGATATTTTAAAAACTGTTAGATTTGGCTGCTATAGGATGTGTAATACAAAAAGTGTTTATTATTTGTAGGGGAATCCAGAAATATAAAAAAAATTATGGGTTTCCATTGAAAAAATACAAAATGACATACGTCTAGCTTTTTTGACGCACCCTGTATAAATAAAAATATGATGAAAAATTTACCCCCTTAAAACAAAAGTTGACATGTTTTGACATTTTATATTAAAGTAGTTATTTCTACCTAAAACCGGGGTGGCTTCTTTTGAAATGAAAACACAAGAACCACTATATATTTAAAAAGAGGATAAAATTCTTTAACGGATACAATGAAAAAATAGGGGTATTTGATTTGAAAAAACTTTCACTTGTCAAGAAACTGTCACTTCTGATACCCAGTGGTTTTTGTTCATTTCATTTTCTGAAGGTTCGGTGAAAATGCTATGCTAACTTTGATAATTTAACAGTTTCTCTAAAACCAATAATAGTGAAGATATCTATTGGGCGAAATATACGCGAACACCCTGTACAGTTTGCGGAAGTGTCTCTGCATTTATTATTCTAATTTTTTTTCATCAATTTATGATATACCAAAAGTATTTAAAATACTACAGTGAGTACATCTAACATAAAATAAATTCTGTATTGTCACCTTGGTCAATTTTTCTAAAAACTGCTCGGACACGTGAACCATTATTTTTTATGGCGCATTCATGAACTGAAATACGCGTATACAGGAAGATCCAAAAAATACTTATCATAGCCAACTTTCTTTTAATGGAACCTGGAAAAATAAAAAACGTACCGGGTGTCCCACTAAGAATGGCTGTCGGCCGTATCTCAGAAAGTGTTAGTCGTATGGCTTGCGGAAAAAAAAATATACTAGGTAAAGTGGTCATAAGAAATTGCTGAAAATTATTTTCAAGTTTCTCAGACTGGCGCTAGATTGCGAAACAGTAACGGTAAATATGAATCACGAAGTTTCCTCAAAAGTCGCCTAGTTAAGGTATCCAGAAAATAACATTTTTGTATATTTCGAAGATTTATTAATAAAATTCACCTATCGACCGTGTTCGTCACTTTTCAAATAAAGTGATGGGGGAAGGTTGAACATTATTTGTAATAAATGCTGATACTCCAGTCTGGCTTAACATAATTTAGTAAACTTAGTTTTGTTAAAAGGGCTTCTCTCAATCTATGTATCATCTTATTATCTACGGCAATATGTGTTTTACACTAGGCGCTAGAAGGCGCTGTCTTACAACTTCACAAACGCGCGTTTTCTCCATAATTGTAAATATAATAGTATATTCAATTTTACCTGATTACATGGATGATTAAAAGTCTAAGAAGTCAGCGAAAACCGCAAGTTAATATCTATTTTCAATCCGGAGATATCAACAACAATAATCATAATTACGGAACATTGTGATTTTATTTTGAAGTTGCCATTGTAAAGGTTTTTTTAAGAGTCAAATATGCCATAGAAAAACAAAATATGAAGGTACGTATTTTTCAAGCAAATATATCGTTACGACAATAATTCTCAGTGGCGCCCTAAATGTTCAAATTGTCGCGCATCGTTCTGTATACACGACTCCAATCTCTCCCTGGTTGATAATACTGCAGTTTCCACCTCTGCTATAGGGATACGGCGGCTGCTGTCCATTATCCTTTCTATCATGTTATTCCTTGTGATGGGGCTGGTAACGAAAACAAGATCCTTCAATCTCCCCCATAGATAAAAATCTAGGCATGTTAAGTCAGGTGATCTAAAATACAAATTAGCACTTTCATTAACAGTATCACAATATATCCTATAATATTACCTGGCAGACCACGGAAATATACTCCCTCTTCCTATCCACCTTGCAGGAAATGTGTCGTCAAGAAATTGACGAACGTTTGCCGCAAAATATGCAGGACATCCATCGTGTTGGAAAACCATAGTTCTGCGAATATCCAAGGGCACATCTTCGAGAAGAATTGGGAGTTCGTAATTTAAAAAATGTAAATATCTTTGCCCAGTAAGCGACTCATTAAATACAAACGGTCCAATTATTCTGCCACCCAAAATGCCGCACCAGACATTGACACTCCATCTTCCTTGATACTGCACCTCCCGCATCCAATGGGGATTATCCCGCGACCAATAATGCATATTATGGCAGTTTACTCCTACATTACTATGGAAAGTAGCTTCATCAGTCCACAAAATTCTGGAGAGGAGATTTCTATCTTCCAATATCATATTGAGCAACCAATAGCAATGATCCAATCTTCTATCATAATCTTGCGGGGCCAAAGCCTGGTGGAGCACAATATGGTAGGGATGTAGCGTAAAGAAAAACAAAATACTTATTACATTGACTTTAAAACTATTAAGAGAAATATTGGCATTATTCTAAACTATTTAAGAGTTATAGCATATAGATATAATTACTTACCTTTCTTCTAATAAAATCCTATGCACAGTAGAGCGAGTAACGCCCAAGTGTCTAACAATTAATCTAATACTAATTTGTGGATTTAAATCCACATATGCCAAAACATTTACAATGTTTTCCTCGGTTCCACCTCGGCGGCGTCTGCGATATACAGGGCGCCTAATACTTCCAGTAGTTCGAAAAGGGCTAGCTAAACGATTAAACATTCTACTGTCGTATCGGCGCCTTTGAGGGTAAGGTGTAAAGCGCATATTGCCGTAGTTCATAAGATGATATATAGAGTGAGAAAAGCGCTTTTTAACAAAACTAAGTTAACTAAATTATGTTAAGCCAGATCGGAGTTATCAGCATTTATTATAAATAATGTTCAACCTTCCCCCACCACTTTATTTGAAAAGTGACGAATACGTTCTATAGGTGAATTTTATTAATAAATCTTCGAAATATACAAAAATGTTATTTTCGGGATACCTTAACTAGGCGACTTTTGACGAAACTTCGTGAATCATATTTACCGTTACTGTTGCGCCCTCTAGCGCCAGTCTGAGAAACTTTAAAATAATTTCCAGCAATTTCTCATGACCACTTTGCCTAATATATTTTTTTTCCGCAAGCCATAAGACTAACACTTTCTGAGATACAGCCGACAGCCATTCTTAGTGGGACACCCGGTACATGTATTTGGGAAATCCTGGTGATTTCGGTATTTCTGTAAGGATTTCGGAATGTATGAGCGATTTCGTAATTGATGGATATCTCGATACTTGCATAAAAAACTCGATACAAAATATGAAAACTGCACATTAACCATAAATAAAAAAAAAAAATTGTTCTTACATAAAACTTAAAACCATTCTGAGTTTAGAACATGCGATCAAAGAGTAATCCAACCAACTAGTTGGGTTACTCTTTGACACGATCACATCTATGTTTACAAAGCGTAGAAAAATTCGATGGGCTCCGTCAGCGCGAAGCGTTGCGCCGTTGCCGGGGACATCGCTGGGGGACAGTATCACGCGGGAAAGTTTCTACTTATTACTGGGAATTATTTATCTTGTTAATCCTACATATATGACTTAGTAACTTACCTGTTGTTAAGCACCTAGGGTTGCCAAATTCTAAATATAAAATTAAACTATTCCCTAGCGCAATGCACAAGACAATTTATGAAACAACAAAATTAAGAAACAATAAAATCTCTTAGATCATAATAATAAATTATTTTAAATTAAGCTTTTTAGTCAATTGCCGTTCTTTAACAGCCAAAGACAAAGCACAATATTCTAAAATAAAGGACTGTTCTTTGAAACAAAGGACGGTTGGCAACCCTATAAAACACCCTCACAAATACTACTTTTAATTGATAAACCGGTAAACTCTAAAGCTGGGCATATTATACAAAGAGGTTTGCTTGAAGGCGAGCCTTCCGGCTTGCTAACCGCATTGCTGGTGGATATATTGGCCTCCCGAAAAACTGTTCACGTTTGAAATTTGGTTTCCCGGCCATGCTTTTTGCTTACAAATCGGAACGTATAAACAGGGTGTTTCAGAAATGCGGTACGTCACTTAAAGGGGTGATTCCTTATGATATTCTAAGAGAAGTTCATTTGAACATATGTTCGACGTTGCCCCATTTTTGATATTTTAAAAAAAATTGTTCTCTTTATAATTTTTTTAAATATCCTTTTCCCGATTTTGTTGAAATTTGGTACTGTTATTCGTCAGGATAAGGAGCTTGATTAGCTATATCCATGCTAGCCTAGCTGAAGAAGCTCGGCGAATTTATCAGGAACGTTATCCAAACAGAGTATTGCGATGTGCCAACATTTAGACAGCTCCATGCAGTGGGACTGGGAGTCTTCAACGTAGTACGGAACTTCCTGGCAGACCTGCAACAGTAACCACGTCTGAGTTAGTAGAGGCTATACTTACTTCGAGAGATAGAAGAGATCCTCCAACTAGTGCCAGGAAGGTAGCAGTGCAACTTCAAACAAGTGCATCAACTGTTTGGAGGGTTTGGCATCGTTATCAACTATACCCATACCATATTCAATGTGGACAAGCTCTGCTTCCCCGTGATTTCTAGCCCAAGTTTGATTTTAGTACTTTTAAATTTCGTTTATTTCCTATATCTTTTATAATGTTAGCTTACGTCTACGTCTAGTATTAATCTAAATAAATCTAACCTAAAACTCGGAACAAGTTTTGGTCGCATATTGAGGGGGTGTAATTGAAACAGTTTGCAGTATATTATGACGAATTAACTTGGAAAACTAATGGCAAGCACTCTGGGAAGAGCTTAAAAAACCCAGTAAGATTTTTGATTTTAGTAGATGGTTGCTGCATAAAGTAGCACTTAACAACAATTTTTTTTTTTAACATTTTATTTACTGATGAGGCCTCTTTTCGAAGAGAAGCCATTATGAATTTTAATAACGAACATTTTTGGATGGACGATAATCCTCATAAAATTAGAGAAGGTGGTTTTCAGCAACAATTTTCGGTGAATGTATGAGTGGTATTACCACCTCGATTAAATGGAAACTCCTATGCGCAGTTTTTATCTCAAGAACATGACGTTCTGTTAGAATACGTACCTCTACAAATTAGAACTAATATGTGGTTCATGCACTATGGCGCCACAGCTCATTTTAGCCCAGTTGCTCGTCAGTACCTCGACAATACTTTTCCTAATAGGTGGATTGGAACAGGTTGGCTAGCTCGCAGTCTCACCTTGAATCCTTTAGACTATTATCTATGGGGTCACCTAAAGTCTCTTGTATACAAGACGCCTGTACTAAATAAAAACGACTTAAGAACTCGAATTATTAAAAGTTGCAATGCGATACGAAATAATGCAGGCATTCTTGAACGTGTAAGAGAAATCAATGGTGAGAAAATTGCAATCGTGCGTTTTATCAGAAGGTGGCCATTTTCAACATTTGCTTGGAATAACTGTTGCATTTTCTTTCGTATCATTATTTAAAAAAATTATTTTATATTTAATTTAAATGTTTTAATTAACTTTGAAATGCATAGGTATTTTTTTTATACATTCTATAAAGTGGTTTTTATTTTGTCTTTCGAAATCGAAGCAATTTTGGGATTTCGGTGAGATTTCGAGATTTTGGGAGGAAACGTACACGTATTTCGGAAAACCCTGTATCTTTTTGTGTTTTTCCATTTTTAACCGTTATTTATACAGAGTGAATAAAGGATTGGATAGAATTCAAAGGTATCTTTAAAAAATGTAATACACTAAGTTTGCCACGATATATATTTTTTGGCTCATCCTGTTTACACGTATTTCAGCTCATTAAATGCACAATAAAAAATATACGTTTACGTGTCCGAGTGATAGAAGGTGACAATACGGAATTTATTCCATATAAGATGTTCTCACTGTATAAAAATTTACTTTGAGATATCAGAAACAACCACAAAGGAGTCTGCGGCTTGTACGGCCCTAAAAGAACACAAAGGATAGGTACCATTTTTTTCAAAAAAACTCAATGGAAATGGTTATAATTGAGAAACAATACTTATTTTCAAAAAGAGAACAGTGGTGTACCATTTCAAGAAATTTATTTTGGAAAGCAACTTAATTTCCTCAAATATATTTTCAGTTTACCTTGTAATTTGGTGAGGAGAGTTCAGTGGAAGATTGAATTAGCTTTAAATTAAGTTATGACAACCTATGCCAAATTTTCACTTAGTTTACAGTGGGTACTTATGCAAACGTACAGGGACATTTCTTTAAGTGTCTCACCAGATTAACGATTTTTCTACTGACTATAATAAAAAACAAATGACATATTTCTCAATGACTTCCGACAAATAAGCCAAATTTAATGTCAAAAAATAAGTATATTGAATCACAAATTTGACAGATACGACGCCATTTTAAATTTTTTTAAATAAATAATCAGACGAGTAAATTGCACTTGTCGATCCGATTTTAAAAACCTATAGTTGTTATATTAATTTTTAGCCGTTTCGGAAATACGGGGGTTCCAAATTTGCCTTCATGGATTTTGTCTTTTAAGTGTCTCACCCCTTTAATAAGTAGACATTCTAAGCCGAATACCCCAATTTCTTGAACATAGTTTCCCGTAACCAACGTACGCTATAATTAAATCCGACAGATGTCAAAAGTGACAGATACGACGCCATTTTCAATTTTTTTAAATGGCAACCCTCATACATAACCACACAAGTGAGTTGCAATTGGCAATCCGATTTTAAAAACCTATAGTTGTTGATATTTATTTTCAGCCGTTTCGGAAATACGGGGGTTCCTAATTTGCCTTCATAGATTTTGTCTTTTAAGTGTTTAATAGTTTTTAATAAATAGACCTTCTAAGCTGACCACTTCAGTTTTTTTCACAGCTACATAATCTCCCGTGACCAAGCTATCTACGCTATAATCAAATCCGACAGATGTCAAAAAGTAACAGACACGACGCCATTTTGAATTTTTTTTATTGGCAACCCTCATAAATAACCACACCAGTGAATTGCAGTTGGCGGTTCGATCTTAAAAACATATAGGTGTTGATATTTATTTCAGCCGGTTCGGAAATACGGGGGTTTGTAACTTGCCTCCATCGATTTTGTCTTTTAAGTGTCTCACCCCTTTAATAAATAGACCTTCTAAGCTGGACACCTTAATTTTTTTCACAGTGACATAATCTCCCGTGAGCAAGCGATCTACGCTGTAGTCAAATCCGACAGCTGTCAAAAAGTGACAGATATGACGCCATTTTGAATTTTTTTAAATGGCAACCCTTATAAATAAATGTCTCACCCCAAACACACAAAATCTATTTTGCCTTTATCGATTTTGTGTTTTAAGTGTCTCGCCCCTTTAATAAATAGACCTTTTAAGGTAAAAACCCCAATTTTTGCTGGTAACTTGTGTCTTAAGGATACGCTATCCCACATAATATAATATAATTTAAACAACAAGAAACAGGACTTGTTTCTTTAAATAATTTTATTAAATTTCTATTATCAAGCTCTAGCAAGTAAAATGAATTATTATTTATTATTATTACAGTGATTGGATTTAAACAAAAGGTTCTATTTTTACCCCTTCCAACAAACTACCGCCACTTAAAATAGCAAAATATTTTAGTATTTTCTTTAACATATTTTATGCATTTTAGTTTATTCAAGCCAACCATTGGGAACAGTAAAAAAAATATCAACAACTATAGGTTTTTGAAATCGGATCGCCAATTGCAATTCACCTGTGTAGTTATTTATGAGGGTTGCCATTTAAAAAAAATTCAAAATGGTGTCGTATCTGTCAAATTTGTGAACCTATATACTTTTTGACAGTAAATTTGGCTTCCTTGTCGAAAATCATTGAGAAATATTTTATTTGTTTTTCATTTTAGTTAGTAGGAAAATGGCCAATCGGATGAGACACTTAAAAAAATGTCCGTGTACAAATATTTCTAAAAATCAGCAACGCAAACTTCTGCTACTATTATTTTCTAGTTCTAGATATAAAAATAAGTAAATTTAAAACAAAAAAAAGTACGAAGAATTAACTTAATAGAGCTTTTTTACAAATTTACAATGAAGTTTATAAAAAAACGCAGAGGCTCTGCAAATAATAATTTTGTTTTTAACATTGTTAAATGAACATTGTACCTTGCATAAAAATTAAAATTGGAAAGTAACACTAAAAAACAAAACAAAACATGCATTTCACAAATAAACTGTTATTTAATTCCGTCTCTAAGCTATAAGCAATTGAAATTGCTCCGAAACTGAAAATATTCCACGCGACCGAGAACGCGCCGTGACGTCATCTGGCACGAATTTTTACCGCGGTGACGGTGGACTATGCATTTTACCAGGTTCTAAGGTGATTAGATGCTTGTTTCCTTGATTCCTTGATTTCTGGTTTAATTTTAATAAGAATATTGTATTACCTGCTTCATTATGCCTGAAAAGGGGTTTTAAAGGGTCACAGTCTGATAATTTACCAAATGTAGTAGGCATGCTCCAAGTAGTTGCAACGGAGAGTTTTTTAATTGGAGCAAGTTCGCCAAGTAAAGGCAGATAAGTATATATGTGTATATGTGTATCTTATTATTATAAATAGTACTAGTAGTAGTAGTAGTGGCAGTGGTAGTACTCAGTAGTCATAGTATATTAATATTGGGTACAAAGTAGGCAATGAAGTCAAATTATGCTTAAGTAAACAAATACTTTCTGAGCGTTTTAAAAGTAAATTGTAATTTTATTTAGTCAGCTAAGTATTAATACTTCTAAGAAGCACTCCCCACTAAAATGTAGAATACTACCAGGGGTGGATATAAATTATATTTCATAAAATAATATGATAAAATTAATAAGGTTTATAAATATATTTGGGGTTCCATCTGCTTTTTGGTTTCTTTCTGAATTTCAAAGCGGGGACAGGGTCTTCAAAACAAAAAGGAACGGGCTGCAAGATATATTTCCCCTGTTCTCGAGGGCGGGAAATAAGACGCTGGCAAAATTAAACTGAATACACTTCTAGAACTACCCCTTTGAAAACCACCTCTATTTTGAATTATTTGTTGTGCTAAACGCTTGCGAGGGCTTTCATGCCGGATTGGAGTGAATATGTGTAAATTGTTTACCTTTGAGTTCCAACCAACCCACAGAGGTTGAAACAACCCTTCCAAGAACTGCTGCGGAGGAGAAATCTCTTATAACCGGATCTCAAAACACTTTTGATGTTTTTTGCAATTTCACATGGATTATTGCCCATTTTTATACGACCTCTTACTATTTGGTAGTTGCTTGACAAGGCTTACTACTTATTACACATTTTTAATAATGAAATACACATACTTCTCTGCCGCGAACTTTTTGCCCTTTAAGAGAACCTTCTTCAGTCATAATTAAATACGTAATCAAATATATCTATTTAAAAACCATCCAGAAATCAATTTGCATAATCGGCAGAAATATTACATTCGTTTCATAACCTAACTACTACCGACGTTAAATATGCTCTACAAACAGATAGACAGATGAGTACATAAAGCAAAAAAGGACAACATTATAGAAGTGGTAAACCTATCTTAAAAAATCCTGCAAGTTGCCTATTACAGAAACAAACTAATGATATAGTAGCACTTTTTTAAAATTTTTAAATTAATTTATTAAAAAAAGCAGCGGCCTCCAAGCTCAAAACCTACTTTGATCGGTTTATTTTATCAAAAACTTTATTTAACGTTGCGGACAGCGACCAACTAATCATATATCACTAACTACGAGTTATTCTGCTTTTATTTAGTAACCAAATAATTCGGCGGAACATTTCAATTTCCAATATATTAAATTATGATTTACGGCTTATTTTCAAATCGATCGTCGTTCGTAGTAATTTTAGTAATTTAATGCAAACATCGTCATTTATTTTTACAGTATAATTATTTTCGGTACAGTGGGTGTCTAGAGTCGCCTCTGTTATTCAATTAAATTCAAAATTATCATTGTTAAAGAAGAAACCCCTCAAAGCAGTAAGTATTAAAAGAATAACCACTTATTATTTGTTTTACATAAAAAAATAAAATATTACTTTTTTAGTTTTAATTAGGGACATCACTTTTAAAGATGGCAATGATCCCTTCATACTAAATGCATCGTTTTCCTCTCCCCTTTGAAAGAGTGTTACTGCCAAAAATGCAAAAAACACTTGTAAAACCTTTACAATTAAATTATGCGCATTTCTATTTATCCAGCTTTTTCAATTTTGTTATGTTTATAAATTAATTCATTTTGATTCACAATCAAAAATATTGTTGTACTTGATCCATTTTAAATTCAATAAACACAAATACATATTATTACAACCACATTGCATCGCAATTTCAATTTCAGTAATTTTCTATAATTCGAATGTACTTTACTAATAGAATTCAAATTGTTTTACGGTTATTTTACTTCTAACAGATGCAGAATTGACAATTAAATAAATGTATTCAATATACACGATGCTTAAAAAGGGTAAAGTAAATTTATTTAAAATCGCAGTTATCTTTTTTTAGAAAAAACGCCCAGACCCGTCGATTCTTATTGTTAAAAGGGCATTTTTTAAACTTATTTTTATATAGGGTGACGAAAAAAGAAGATTCTACGTGACACTTCAATTTCAATGCTTTTAACGTACCGATGTTTTTAGATGAAGCAGTTAAACAGTCAACTTTTTGGTCATAATTAAAATTTTATATTCGGTCGTTCGGGGGACTGCCAAATCGATTTCTGATATTACTTTTCAAATAAAATAATCGCTAAAGGTACTTTACTCTTTAAATTATTATTTTAAATTCCCTATAAAACCGTACGCCAATAAGCAAACTAAAATTTTAAGCAATACGTTAGTAAATCAATTTAGAAATAAGGAAAATAAAAGCCGGTTATAAGTTTATAAGTTATATAGGACACTTTGTATTAAGAGTACATAATCAATTCTTCTCAAATCGTTAACATTAATAGAAACTTGTAATGGTAAAAACATGACTTCATTCACTGTCAAATGGTTACTTAAACATTGGTATTTATAATTGAATATTTTTTTAAAGAACAACTTAGTTTAGACATAGGTTAGTATCATACGAAAAATATTAAACAAAAAAGTGGAAGATTAAACTTTAAGAATGAAACTTGAAATAGTCTGAGCGTTTTTTCGAAAAAGAAATTACTGAATTTTATATAGATTAACTTCAACCTTCTCGGGCTGACTGTATATAAGGGGTATACCCTCTTTATTACTCCTTCAATATTTTCCGTAGCTCTAAAAATAAAAAGTTGAAAATTTTGTGAGAATTTTGAAAGAATTAGGAAATATGTCTAAATGCAAAGTCATAGGTACCTTATATTCAAAAGAATTTTTTTTTTTTTGAAAACCTAAACTAATATTTATATTTTTTTATTATTTCACACGGTATCGACTTCTATGGTCTGTCATTTTTTACTATGCAGGTACATTAATCTTAGAATAACAGAATATTTGCGAAATTCAAGATTTGTTTGTAGTATCCTTGCAACAAACATGAAGGTTTTGGTAATTTAACAAAATATAAATCTACAAAACCTTCACAACTTTGCTTTATGTTAACAAAAGTTGGTCCAGAAGTAATTAAATCGTAGTTAATTTAAAACGGTATTATACCTAGTTATAAGAAAATTCATTTTATGGGGTTAATTGAAAGTTTTCAAAAACTTTTTTTTTTATAGAAGGCTATGACTTTGTATTTAGACATATTTTTGAACTACAACAATTTTTTAATTTACTTATTAATCAAAATAATAAAATTCAATTCGCCATAGAAAATAGTACATTACGTATCAAGTTTAGAAAAGTATTAAGTAATTGTTGCTGAACATTTTTTTTATTCACCACAATTCACATTCACTCTTCAAATATGATTTTATTTGGATGCTGTCAATAGTCGTCATGGAAATTAAATCCTCGCTTCGCTCGGATTCAAACTAACCATACTCGTCAAGTAAAATCACTTTTCTGACGAGGTGCGTATACTATTTTTTTGCATTTTGTAAGTAATTAATTATTTTGCATTTCATATTAAAACCTAAAAAGAATAGTTACTGAAGAAAATCTACAAAAACTTAGTAGTATGACTTCTCGGTAACTTAGCAATATAAACAAGATGTTTTTTTGTGTTTGACGACTATTGACAGCATCCAAATAAAACCATATTTGAAGAGTGAATGTGAATTGTGGTGAATGAAAAAAATGTTCAGCAACAACTACTTAATACGGCGAGGTCAGCAGTTGCATCCTTTTCTAACTTAAATAATTGTTCTTTTAATATTTATTGTAATAAGATTTAAAATAAACGAATTTCTTTCTTGTAAAATTGTGTTTTGAATGACATTGACGTTTTATGCAGTAATGGTTGCTATGCTGTAAAGTGACCCATTACTGTACGATTTTGAGGTCATTACTCTAGTGCATTACTGTATAAAATGCGAAAAAGAAATAAACTACTCAATAAATTGTCTAGACCTCAATGACAATAATCAATGACAATAATCAGTTAAACTATGGAATCTATAGAAAACCTACCACAACAGACACAATTATACCAGTGTACTCCTGACAACCCCTACAAGCCAAACTAGCAGCCTACCACAGTATGTTATATAGACTAATCAACATTCCCTTATCAGACACTGAATATAGAAAAGAACCAGGCATAATAAAACCCATAGTCACAAACAACTGCTACGAAATAAAAATCTGTAACAAACTACGTTACGGTTCGAAAATTGCATTTTCATAGTTTGGTTATCTATGTTAAGTTTTCGGTTTCAAATTATTAAAGTACCTATATAGACTCTCACCTTAAACATTAATTAATAATTCAATTACCTGCTGATGGTTAATAGTTTCACTATGTTCAGTTTGAAACTTTTGTTGATAATGTTTATATTACATGAATGTTTTGCATCTTGTAGGACATAGCCAAGTGGATTGATTTCTGTTCTTTTGTTTCATACTACTTGTAGCCAGGTCTTAATTCGAATCCTCGTTTTAGCTAGTTAGTAATTACTCAACTTTTCAAGTTATCAATAGAAATTATTTTTTAACCTTGTATATAAGCTGTAGGTCAAATGTTTTGGCTGTTGTCAGTTGGTTAGTGTCAGACTAACAAATCTGTGGATTTTCACGACCACGTCTGGTTAATTGAGACTTATTATTGCGGTTGACGCTGGTTGCCTTACTTTTTTCTATGGGGTTAAAGGGGTTATAGTTTTCATGGATTGGTATGACTAATTTGTCGACAATTTTTCGTAACCATGGAGGAGAGGAAACAATATCCGGCCCTTACAATGAAAGCACGTTTGTGGAAGTATTTCCCGAACTTTAGTTTTCTTGGGCAAGGAAGGCCATCTGGTGCCAATAAAACCTTCACAAATTTATTTATTTAAAAGGATATGGCATAGTAGTTTGCCTACTGTTTGGGCAGAATGCCGATTTAAAACGCTTTTCCATCAACTTCGACAAGCGGTCCTAGAAGCCATTTTGTGGAATGGAACCCTAGTTAGTTATTTGAAGTAGGTTTAAATTTTAGTATCTAATAAGAGTTTTCTCTTTCATGTTGTACATCCAAAATTCAAATTTAGGGTTTTTTTGGTAGGGACTAAAAGTCCTAGTTTAAACTGGAGTACTAGTTTTCTTTTATTGGAGTTGCCTGGACCCGGAACCATGGCCATGTCCTATTTTAATTTTTGGAGACTAGCAGTGTAGTAGTATCCACGTTAGCTGTTTGAGAGACCATGTGTGTGTGTTTTACTAAAGATACAGTCTTCATGAAATTTGGGTAACACATTTGGGTTTCAGCTAAGTAAAATTTTTCTGGGGTAGTACGGAACCTTGGGAGTACCCATTAGGTGACAGGAAAGCGTGAAATCAACCTTTGCTATATTATTTCCCGTGGCGTGTATGCTATTATCAAGAAAAGCCTGTGAACACCTGAGTACTGTGGGGCAATCAGGGTAACGAACCTCACTACAAAATCATATACACTGTGGTCATTTTTCTTTAAAAACTTAGTAAACTTAAAATCTTAATATTTTGCATTTGCATATAGTTTTGCGCCCATGTTATGTACAGAACTTGGGCATTGTAAACGTATTGCGTATGACGACATAGCGTTAAGACGTCACAAGAGTCTCTAGTTGTTCAATGTGTTGTGGTGGTCTGTTTTTTTTCGTAGTAAATATAGTCCCGGCTAAAGGTCATTTGTTTTTTTAAACTTTAACGCTTGTAACTTTAATATTTTAACTTATCTGCTTCCCGAGTGTTTAGTATACTTATCGAGTATACTCGTAAGATTTTGTATTGTACTTTAACAATGCTCTTATGGTAAATTTAGTTAGCTGTGAGAGGTCCTTGCACATACCTTACGGAAATTCCAAGTCTGGGGCAATGTCCTAATGTCCTAGATGTAGCTCTATGTGGCTGCCAGATCAGACTAATCAGTCGTTTTTATGGTGTAGGTCTGACAATTGCCGTCTTGTGCAAGGCCCTGTCAACCAGGGTTTGAGTTTTACTTTATTTTAATGATAACTTTGTAATTTAAACCTTCAAGACTTTTATGTCAAACCTAGTACTACCACTTTGTTATTACATTTCACTTATTTATCTTTAAACTTTAAGTACCTATGGTCTACCAGTCTACCAAAGTAAGAGAAGCTTGCATTTATAAACCCAAGTAGCCAAGGGCCTAACACAACTTTTAAGAATAAATATTTGTATTGGCCTCTGCTAAAATTTGGCTTTTATTTCAAATAGAGTGACTTTGAGGACTTAAGTGAATGAGAGCTTATAAGAAGCTATTGTAAACCGATTCTGATATAATTTTCTTTTTCCTAGCTTGTTTTTCTCTGAGGCCAAACACTAGACCATTTATAGGCTTTTAAGTAAAATAAAACTAAGGTGGTGCCTTTAGGATTTGACTTTAACTTACTTATATAAGAGTGCTAAACTTCCCAATCTAGAAACAAAATAGTGAACCTACCTTGAGTTGAGCTAGCTAAGGGGTAAGTTTTCAGGCGGCACAACATAGGTAATTTTTAGGGACTGTTGTCTGAAGTACATCCTCCAGGGCGTAGGGTTGCCAAAGTAAGAGTGGATAGGTTGCCTTGTCAGTATACTTTATGTTAACCTAAGGTGAATACTGGCACCCAAGGATTATGGTGAATATTTCCCTCTTATATAAAAAATCTCATAAGAAGTGTGGTCTTTCGCAAGAATTACAGCGATAATTCCACAGTAGAAGCGATAATCCCCCAGTAGGTAGCTATCAATCATAATCAAGTTTTTACTACTACTGTGTACTAACAATCATACAAATCCATAATTTTTGACTGTTTATAAATATATTATTTATTATGTACTTTTTTTAATTTTAATACTAACTTAATACTTTACATTATATTTATAAATATATTTAAAAAATAATAATAATAATATTATATTTTCTTTACCAACATTGGAGGCGTCTTTTGCATATCCTGGTATATGGGTGTTTAAGTGTAACCACGGTTACCGCAAAAACTTTTATTATTGAACTTACTTATGTCAATCTGCGACATTTAAAAAGTGAATTGATTACAAATCAAGATTTCTTTAAAGATATGGAACGTTTTGGTAGTCACTCTATAAAAGAAATTTATACAAGCATTACCAACAGCACAATACAATTTTTCGGGAAATATTCCACCGAATACCACTCGTGCATCAAAAATAACCAGATAATTCTGCTTTCAAGCGTGTTGTAGTATTGTAACTGCATTGGGTTATTTTCATTTTTGATTTAATCTCGAAAAAGCCCTCCTTCTTCGAAGTCGGGCTCTTTCGGATTTAATCAAAAATGAAAACAAACTCATTCAGTTACAATACAACACGCTTTCAATCAGAATTATCGGTAATTTTGATGCACTAGTGGTATTATACCCGATAATATATCACCGCTGTTTTGGAAATATTACAACTACGAAAGAAAAACTAAGACAAAAATACAAAAACTTCTCTACCATGGACACCCCAATCCAACAATATCCAAATACTGTTCGATTAATTTTACCAGCAATACAAGTTCAGAAATTTGTAAAAAACCAAGAAATTTCAACATCACTTCTATATAAGTAAATAAAAACAACTTAAATAGACGCTTACGCAATTCTAAAATAGAAATAAAGGACAAACGCTTACGAAGCGGAATCTACCAAATAAATTGTGACAACTGCGATGCAATCTATATTGGACAAACAGGCAGAAATCTTAAAACTATAAAAGAACATAAAACTTTTATTTAAAAAAAAAACAAAATAAAACTGGTATAGCCGACCACTTCATAAAAGAAATCATTCATTTTCAAATGAAACAAAACCTATTCATATTCAGAAGAAAAGCAAAAATTGAACCTTCTAGAATTACTTACAATCAAAAAAGCAATAAGAAAACAAAAGTATTGTCAACAATCGAACAGAAATACCTTTAAGTGCTAACCCAATTATTAACAGCATAATAAAATAAGATACAAAATATTTTTTGATAACCACCTGTATAACAATAGGAAAAACCCACAATGTATAAATCCACTGTAACCCCTGTTTTTAATTACTTTATTACTTATTTATACCTTACATTAGAGTTTAGATAAATACCTTTGTAACAACATTTATAACTTAGTCTCTGTACCCCTTCGAAAATGACCCGAAAGGGCCGAAACACGCGTGTCATGTAACTGAATATTAAAACTGTGAAGTAATTTTTATTGCTACCCATAATGAATAAAAAAGTTTCCCAGTTGTTGCACACCTAATCGACCACACTGTATATGTTAAAATCCGTTTTTACACTAGTCCAAAAAATTAATTAATAACTTCGCGATCAATAAACCAAATAGAATTGCTATGAAATTAACAAGTGGTAGTCAAGTTTCTAGGTTTCCAAACGCTATATCACTGGACATTTTTAAATTCAAAAATAATATATATATTATAATAATAATAGTTGCAGAAAAACTATTGTTGCAACTCATTCGTTAAACAATAACTATTGCTGTTGTTAGGCACATATTATTTCCTATTCGTGCTTACCGAAATTATATTTAATTAACAAAAAGCAAACAAGAGAAATATTCTGCGCCTAAATTTTACAATTTAGCACTCCTATAAATACTTGGTATTTTATGACTGGCGAGGACGCTCAAATTTGATTAGTACCATAAATTGTTGTTATTACGGCCTGGTTATGACACCCTTTAGTTGTTCGTTGCTCGGGCACTAACGGGCGAACTAAATACAGAGTAATATGTTTTCTATTTTATTGCAAGCATTGTTTCTACTTGAAGGAAAAACAGGAAAAATATACCGAGAAGCAACAGTTGCCAATTTAAATTATAATACAGGGTGTCTGGTAAGTATATGGCATAATCTCGGGGGGGGGGGGGGTCAAAATAACCCTAACTTGTTATAGAAAAAAAAATCCTAAAGTGTCCCTGAACGGAGATACAGAGCCCTAAAGGGGTACCCAGCAATTTACCTGTTTGGCTTTAACTTTTGAACCGACATGTATAATTTAATGAGAATTTAATATATTATGTAGGCCATAAAGAGTCATAAAACTGTACTACAGTAGATATTTTAATACGTCAGGGAAGTCAGAAACGGACTTGCCACCACACTCGTTGGGTCAATATTTTGACAGGTGGCATTTCACAGAGCTGAAAAGTGATTTTTTAAATACTCTGTTCATTCCTCGTTTTAAAAAAGGTACTTTGCATTTGCTTCGTCATGATTAGCCGTTTTCGAAGAAAATAGATTTTTTATACAGTGACCGGCAGAAAGTGCGCAGCATATGGGAAAAATATTTATTTTTGAATTTAATAATTTTATTTAATTTCAGAAAAGTTCTGCATATCCTCAAACCAAAATAACATACATCAAATTCGGTAAAAGTCTTACGGTATACGAGAGAGAGTCAAAAATTGGAAATTCAGCTAAGAGTAAAGTACCTCCATTTTTCATTTTAGCAAAATTGCTTAGTAAGAAAAAAGTTTCATTTTCAAAGATAGACTCAAATACCAAATTTCGCTTATTTTGGGCAAAATAAAGATTTAATCGTGTTTTCTGAATTACCATATATAAAATGTACATCGCAAGCATGGATTACGCAAATCGTATTTTCTGTAGACTTTGCTAGAGATAACTGTAAATAGTATGTCAGGTTAGTTATTTTTAGCAATATTATGGCCTTTTAAAATAAAAATATAAAATATTTTTGCTGCACACCGTATTTTCTTTTTTGAGAAAACATAATAATTACATTTAACTGATATTTTGTTATTGGCGCATCGAAAACGAAACAGAGTCATTTACTGGCAGCTCATTTCTTTTTTGAAAAAACGCTTAGACCCGTCGATTTTGTTTTCGAGGGGGACACAAAATTGGTAAAAAATCACGTTAGCACGTGCAGCCCCCTGGGCGGGGGTGGCACCACCCCTAAAATCTTAAATGGAAAGGGGGGTCGAGTGATTCCTTATTTTAAAGGCCCTGCAATTCCCTTTATAATGATGTAAAAGTCATCTACTTCAGTATAGTAGTTTTGGAGAGTTATTGATTTAAAGCTTAAATGAAACTCTAATACATCATCATTAGTGGAGATCAATACATTTGGCAGCAAAGTAGTGTAAAAATAAAAAATGAACTAACCCGTCAGTCAAGTAAATGTTGGAAATGACCACCATGACTCTCCATGCAGTAATAAAGATTTTGCTCAAAACGTTGCCGCACATTTTGCAATATTTGAGGAGTACTTTGAACGCACTCATTCACAATTCTTTAACGCAAATCTTCTAACGATGTTGGCTGAGTAGCATAGATTTTGCTTTTTAAGTGACCCTACAGAAAGAAATCCAAAGGTGATAAATCTGGCGATCTTGGGGGCCATTCAATGGCACCTCTTCTACCAATCCATCGACCTGGAAACGTCTGATCTAAATATTGTCGAACACGTAATGCGTAATGTGGTGGGGCACCATCCTGTTGGAACATCAACCTATTCGCAATGTACCGCCGATCATTCTGATTTTCAATTATGGCTGTTGATGCAGGATCTATGGCGTCTTTCAGTAAT
Source organism: Polydrusus tereticollis (assembly GCA_963920685.1). Lineage (NCBI taxonomy): Eukaryota > Metazoa > Arthropoda > Insecta > Coleoptera > Curculionidae > Polydrusus > Polydrusus tereticollis. The sequence goes on from OY987329.1 coordinate 66,568,001, forward strand.
TCCAAATACATTTCACCGGTCAAATTTCCAGGTAAGAAAAAAGGACCAACTAAATGATCGCCAAAAATACCAGCCCAAACATTTAATTTTTGTGACTGCTGTGTGTGTACCTCACGATAAATTCTGGGATTAGAATCGGACCAATATCGGCACTTATGACAATTTACTACGCCATTTAAGAAAAAGGAATATTCGTCGGAAAAGCAAGTGTTGAATAGAAAATGTTCATCGTTTATAATTCGTTCACCCATATCTTCACAAAATTGTAATCGCCGATCAAAATCGTCTTCATTAAGTTCTTGTACAAGGTGAATTTTATACGGATGAAAACTATGGGCCTTTAGAATCCGTTGGATACTACGTCGACTAACACCACACACAGTATCCAATTTGCGGGTACTTAACGGAGGATCCACATAAACTTGCCCTAAAACCCCCACTTCCATTGCTTCGTTCCTTATGGAATTTTCAATGTTGCGTTTTTAATTGACGACTGATCCAGTTTCCCGAAACTTAGCTACAAGTTCTAGAACATTCGATGCACGTTACTGTTCTCATGTCGCTCATTAAATATTTGTGCTGTTCTATTAGCGCGCTGATAATTTCCGAAAAATATTTCGATAATTTCAACTCTTTCTGCCGTGGAATATACCATGGTTCACTTATGTATAGCGTTAAATGGTATTTTAACATCAAAGTTTGGTCGAATCAATCGCAAACTATGTACTAAATTCCTATTTAAAATAAGTACCAGACATTCCCATCTTTCTTCAAGAAACAACTTTTTTCGCCACATAAAACGCTCCAATCGCCATTTTCAACACCAAAAAAATAAACAAACCATGGGCGTAGTGAAGGAAAGCATTTACTTAATAAGTAAATTAATCATTAAGCATTTACTTATTAAGTAAATGCTTTTACTCAAATTTCTTCTGAAAGTAGTACAAACTAATCTGATGTACCTACCTATTAAAGTCTACTTTAAGCTTTAAATCAATAAATCTCCAAAACTACTGAACTGAAGTACATGAATTTTACACCATAATAAAGGGAATTGAAAGACCTTTAAAATAAGGTGTCACTCGACCCCCATTTCTATTTAAGATTTTAGGGATGGTGCCACCCCCGCCCAGGGGGCTGCACGTCTTAACGTGATTTTTTACCAATTTGGTGTCCCCCTCGAAAACAAAATCGACGGGTCTGAGCGTTTTTCCAAAAAAGAACCGAGCTGCCAGTAAATGTCTCTGTTTTGTTTTTGATGCGCCACCCTGTATACTTTTGACTTAAAGCACTTTCAAAATGGTGTATTTATACATAAAAGTACACATTTTGGAAATCGTATATTGTTTACGGGGCCGTCCATAAATCTCGTGACGCTCAGAGGGGGGGATGGGGTCAGATCAAGCGTCACGTTTTCTCACACGGGGGGGGGGGGGGTTCTTCAATCGTCACGGGACGATTTTAAAAAACGATTTTTTCAATTGCCCGCAAAAAGTCGAACGAACGACGGATGGTACGACAATGCGATTGGAACGAACACCCAATCAGCGCACAGCGTGGTGAATTGAGGTTAAAACTCATTTGGCTTGAGGATATGCCTTGTGGTTGACGAATGTCTAATTATTAGTTCGATATATAAGTACTCCTAATTTGTTTTCAAATTTGCATGTTAAAATCACCAATATGGAAAGAAATAAACCAATGACTTATTAAAAATGTATTTCTTTATTCTGGTTATGGAGCATTGTACATGAAGGGGGGGGGGTCACCGTCGCATGACGTTTAGGGAAGTATTAGGGTGGGGGTCTGGTCCAGCGTCACACTACCGTCACAGGGGGGGGGGGGGGGTCATATTTAGCGAATTTTAGCGTCACGAGATTTATGGACGGCTACCGACGAAGCAACGTTCACAAGCAACGGCACTGTAAGTTCCCAAAATTGCAGGTGGTAGGCCGACTAAAACCCTCATTTTATAATTGAATGTAAAGATCAATATTCTTTTAAGACGAACGTTTGGTATGATATATTAAATACTCAAATAGTGGGGCCATACTTCTTTAGGTCAAAGTTAAATGGCACTAGATATCTAGAATTCTTTCACAATGAATTAGGTAAGCGATTTTCTGGATGATCTGAATTTAAACTTAAAGGAGAATCTTCATTTTCAACAAAATGGTGATTATTCATACTTACAAGTAAGGTATCCACGAATGGATCGGACGGTTTTCAGAAAATTCCTGGCCTGTAAGATCACCGTACATTACTCCTCTAGACTTCTTATTCCGGGTTACGTAAAAAACCAAGCGTATAAATATCGTCCTTTTAGAAATTTGGACCGTCTGGAAAGTTTTTTTTTATTTACTATTTTTTACGGTCGTCGGCGTATCAGAGGCCATCTTGAACCGGTCATCGACCGTACGGTTTTTAATCGTGCGGTCTACCGACTGGGGAGTGTGAAACGGCACCTTCATCCTACGAGATATCCGATCTCATCCGGCCTGTCCGGCGTGAATAGGATGGTTTTGATGTCGATTAATTTTACACTCTTCCCTAAGACAACAGCACGCGGTGTTTCCCAAGCGGTCACCCATCCAAGTACTAACCGCGCTCGACACTGTTTAACTTCGGTGATCTGACGGGAACATTTTTCACACATTTCAAATTATTGTTCCTATTTCTTTTTATAAAACTAGCCTTAATCTAATATATTACCTAATCTAACCTATGACTAAATTAAACTAAGCATATATACAAGTTTTGGGCGTATATGGACCGTAAGCATACGGCCCAAAATACGCCCAATAATCCAGGCAAGCCTGGCGGCCGGTATTATGGCCTGCGGATTAAAATTAGTTTATGATTTACAATTATCACTCAACGCCCCAACAAACATATTAAGTAATGTAGACCAGAACGGAAGGAAAATAATCCTAAATTGGAAAATATTTGCTTATTTTTGCCTTAAATGTTTTCTTAAAAGTCACAAAAGATTCGAACTCTAAAATCTAAGTCAAAATTTGGATATCTAGAACTTAAATAATTTGTTATAGGGAAGTATACTTGTAGTTTAATTTACCTAGTTAAAAATTACAAATAAATTACCTCTCTTAGACATTAAAAATATTTAATCCTAATAAGGAATATGATTAAGTAATAATTTACTTAATATATGTGTTCAAAATTAAGGAATTTTTTGGCTATTACGCTAGGTAAATATTACCTAATTATTGCCTACAAAATGTCCAAATAATTTACTGACCATGTAGTTTTAGAAACAAGTAATATTTTGGATAATTTTGCCATATAAATTGTTCCCAAAGTTAAAGATCTTTTGTGGTTAAAAATTGAGCTACTTCATAACTTTCTGATTAACCTCAAAGGCTAACATTGCTTGTACAGTTAATAATAAAGAAAAAAATAACTTTAAGGTTAAAATATAAAGGCGGCCATATTTAATAATTATTGGTTTTCCTGTTTATCGACAACTATAAAAAAACAATAATTAAAATTTTAAGAATTACATAAGGTGAGTGGAAAATCCATTAGACTACGATATATTTCGTCAACGAAAGTTTTTTTAAAACTTTAGGTACATATAATGTTTATAATGAAGACACTCTGTTTTTAGGTTAATGGTAAAAATATTTTAAATTATCGTAATAATACATAAAAAAAAAATGCATTTTTTAGGGGCGCGTTTAGTTTTTCGAAGTATCATCACCATAATTCACAAACACATTTCTTTCGCATCCAAATTTCGATCCTGAAAAATGATAAAACTTAATTATATCCCTTTATTGTTGAAGTTATAATAAGCGGCCATTCCAAATATCTACTTAAGTCGGAACTCCATTTTATAATTTATTTTGTCCTGTTGGAAGTGTTGGCATAAGTTGTTGTCTTTTCTTTCTAACACCAGATATAATATGTTTTCTCTGTATTTTTGTCTAGTGTCTTATTGCTCCTATTTAGGTTATGTTTAGGTCAAAAGGTTGCTCTCACTTTCCACATTTAGACGTAAAATAGGTCTATATTTATTTCACTTCGTTTCAACTTATTGGACAGGAAAACCCTATCAACCTATTTTCGACCTTCAAATTACTTTAGTTTCTTTCCCCACATTGGGCAATAGGAAAACAAATGTAGGTAAATTATCCCTATATATAATTGGTCGTGCAAAATATTTGAGCCGTTTAGAGGTCGAATAAAGGTAAATTTAACTTAAAATGTTTGTTGGGGCACGTTCCGGCAGCGCCTTGACGGGTGCTATACAATCTAATTACTCTTGCGAGTACTGTAGTCACCCTTCATTGGTTCGCAAGGATAGGGGTAAAAACAAACAACTTGTTAGATTGAACATCAAACTTCGTCTATTGTCTATTCAGTAAATCTAAGTCAATGCCCACAAAAGTGCTACGATAGCATATGCAAAGTATAGTTAAAATTGCTTATACTAATTAAACAACTTATTGGTTTCCTAAAAGCGCTGTGCTGGATAATAATAATTGATGTATGCAACTATCGTAATTACTTTAAAAAGGAAATTGAAGTCAAAGACCTTTTGTCTTTGTTAGTCCAGTACACCTCCCTTGGGAAAGGAAAAAAAAAAATTTTTTAAACAAGAAAAATTTGTTTTTGATTAATCGTGGTAAAGCTTAATTCTATTTTTATGTACTAATGTTGGTTTATTTTTGATATTCAATAAAATATTTGGGTGCGAATCTTCTAAAACTATATAAGGACCTATGTATACACAATCTAACTTAGTATCCATATTTTCATTTAAAACTAAAACTTTATCTCCTATATTATAAATAATATTATTACAGTTTTTGTCAAATTGTTCCTTTCTTTTATATTTGGAAGATATTAAGTTATTTCTTGCATCGTTGCAAGCAACTTGTAACCTGTATTTTAATTCATGTGGATAATTGTCAAAATTATATAAAGGATCTACGTTATTAGAGATATTTGATGGTATATGGCTTATTTTTCCAAAAACAAGTTCATAAGGAGTATATTTGGTTTCAGTATGCACAGTATTATTGTATGAAAAGCACCAATATGGTACCCAAGTACTCCAATTGTCTTCATGATTTGCTATCTGAATTCTCAAATACGCTCCTAAATGCTTGTGTGAATTTTCTAACGCACCAAGAGTTTCATGGTGGTAAGCCGTTGAGTTTAAGGTTTTTATTCCTAATAATTTACAAGAATCCTGAAATACATTCGCTACAAATTCCTTGCCTTGATCAGTAACAGTCTCCTGAGGGATACCGTATCGTAATATAAAATTTTCTACGAACGATTTGGCAACACTGTAAGCTTCCTTATTTTGTAGTGGATAACATTCGACAAATTTAGTAAGTTCACATTGAATTGTTAATATATAGCAATTATCCAAACTATCATTTTTAATTGGACCTACTATATCAAGAAAAATCTTTTGGAATGCTGAAGTAGCTGTGGAGGTTATTGTCATAGGCTGTTTGTTTATTTTGCAATATTTATGCCGTTGACAATCATTACAGCGTCTGACAAAATCCTCTACATCTTTCTTCAATCCAGACCAAAAATAACGTTTTTTAATATTATTGTACATTCTATTTATACCTGCATGTCCACCTGTAGGTAAATTGTGAAAATCATTCAGTATTAATTGTTTCATTTCATTGTTTGCAACACGGTTAACATTGCTGACAATGTTTAATTTAATACCGTTCTTTAAAAGTTCTTTCCTATATCGCGATATGTGTTTTATAAATTTCTCATTGTTAGTATTTTTTAATATATATAATTCCGGAATTTGATATTTTTTGCATAAAATTCCAAGATCCCTCAACGATGTACCTAGGTCAAGCGTCGATCGGTGATCTTGATTAAAGCAAATTATTTGAGATATCTCATCATATATAAAAATTTTATTATTTATGTAACCATGGTTTATTCTATTTTTATATTTATTGAAATCGATTTCATTTACTGAACGTAATTCTATACTGTCGACAGGAGGTTTTAATAATTCTACAATTCCAGGGTGATCAAGCCTTTCATTCTGAGAATTTATTAAATCCGGCTGTTTTTGCACATTCTGCCTTTTTGTCTGTGCACGCGTCATTATATTTACACTATTATTTACTTTTGCAGTAATGTCTTTAAGTTCTGTTGATTCGATTTTAATGCGCGATAAAGCATCTGCGTTAACATTTTGAGAACCTTTAATGTAGTGTATGCTAAAGTCATATTCTTCTAAAATTAGACGAAATTTCGTTAATCTACTGGATGGATTAGTCATGCTAAATAAATATATAAGGGGACGATGATCTGAAAAAATTTGAAATTTTTTACCGTACAAGTATGGTCTAAAATGTTTAACACTCCATACTATTGCTAGTAACTCTTTTTCTATAGTACAGTAATTTTGTTCCGCTTTATTTAAAACTCGAGAAGCAAAAGCTATAGGTTTATCGTTACCATTACACAAAATAGAGCCAATAGCATACCCGCTAGCGTCAGTTTTAGGAATAAAAGTGTTATTTTCTGAAAAATTTGGATATTGTAGCAAGGGCGGATTAGTGATAGCTTGCTTCAGTTTATCGAAAGAAAGTTGACATTTCTCAGTCCATGCAAAAATTTTTCCTTTTCGAGATAATTCATTAAGTGGTTGGGCAATTTGAGCAAAATTGTTAATAAATTTTCGATAATAATTTGCAAATGCTACAAATCGTTTTGCTTCATCAGCATTTTGAGGTATTGGATATTGAACAATTGCTTTTAATTTTTCTGGATCTGGAGAAATTCCATCAGATGAAATAATATGACCCAAATATAAAATTTCTTTTTTAAGGAAATCACATTTGCTTGGATTGAGTTTTAAATTAACTTTTCCAAGTCGTTGTAAAACTTTGATAAGATTTATGTTATGATTTTGTAATGAATTTCCGAATATTATGAGATCATCAAGATAAATAAAACAGCTTTCATAGTTTAATCCTGACATTGCTACCGTCATAAGTCTAGAAAATATAGAAGGACTAACCTTGAGCCCCATTGGCAATCTTTTCATTTGATATTGACCTTCGTTTGTAGTAAATGCGGTATACGGTCTACTGGCTTTATCTAATTCTAATTGATAATACCCTTGTGATAAATCAAGATGAGAAAAATACAAGGCGCCAGATAAAGAATCTAAAATTTCCGCAATACAAGGTAAGGGAAACTTTTCATCCCTTAGGGCCCGCTGGTTGACTAATCTATAGTCAATCACAAGTCTAGTTTTCTTAATCCCGGAACTATCAGGTTTTTTGGGTACGAATAAAATAGCCGAATTCCATTCGCTTTTTGCCTCTTCTATAGTGCCTTCTCTAAGCATTCTATTAACGTGGTTACTTATATCGGTTTTTTGCGCATGCGGTAATCGATAGGGTTTAACGTATACAGGTACTGCATCGTCTTTTAATTGAAGTTTTTGTTTGTAAAGATTGGTAACAGTAAGTGGATCGCCCTCTAAATGAAAAACGTCAGAGTATTTAGCACATATTTTTTGTATAGAAAGTTTTTCTTCTATATTTAGTGTAGACATATCTATCGAATCCAATATTTTGTCAATTCGGTCTATAACTAAATTGCCTGTTTTGTCAAAGTTATAAATTTCGAAATCTGATGCACATTGTAAACGTGGTTTAAAATTTCTAATTTGTACTTCACGCTCGTTAACATTCACAATTCTTACAGCAATTTTTTCATTGTAAGATGATACAACAATTCCTGCAACAAGTACACCCTCACATAGCTCTTCTGGCAAAACAACGAATTCACCACTTTTATTTATTTCGCAATATGTTATTACCTCACTTCGGGGGGATAATGATATGCAAGAATCATATTTGGAAATCATAGGTACATTTACCTTATTATTAAAAATACAAAACGAAAATAAATATGTTTCATAGTTTATATTTGCCCCATATTTGGAAAAAAAATCTGAACCTAAAATACCATGAATGCCTGAACTAAATTTATCTGTTACTAAAAATACATGCTGAATTTCGTAATTATTTAAAGAAAATAAAATATTCGCTACTCCTAAGGAATAAGTAAATCCACCTACACCTACGATTTTAGTATTTTTTGTTTTATCAATTCGTTCATTTCCATGTATACTTCCTGAAAAAATTACACTTATACTTGCTCCTGTATCTAATAAAAATAACATGTTTTCCATTCGGTATCTTACTTGCACAAAATTCATACCATTTAAGTTTAAAATTACACACTCATTCATTGCATTGTAATCACATTCATTCTTTATTACATTATTGTTTACATGATCATTTTCTTTAGGGACGAAAAAATTTTTGGCTACTTGATCCGGTACTTAAATTTGTGTTATTAGGGCATTCGCTGAAATCGTTTGAAACATCTGTAACGTAAGTCGCTTGTTGACCCCTATAATTATTTTGTCGATGTCCGCGAAAATTTGAATGGCTGCGAAACGGCCTTCCCGATGTGCCTCGAGATGCAACGCGGCCTTGACCTCTATAATGATTGTTATTAAATATTCGCTGATTATTGTTTACATAGTGCCTACCGTTTGAATTGCTTTGAAAATTAAAATCTCTACCTCTATTATTTGACCTGTTTACGTTAAATCTTCCTCGATAACCTCGCGTATTATTTTGCGTTTGCATGTGAAATGTGGTTGATATCGGGTTAAAATTTTTAATTTTTTCTTCATCCTTAGCCCCTATTATAGCATCTTTTAATAACGTATAATTTCTAGCCTTTATTACCGTGCGTAGCTCACTATTTTTCAATCCATTTGCAAAAACATTTATAGCTATTTTTTCATTTACGCTGCGCAAAATGGGAATACTGCTATCGTTTCCGTCGGCCTGAGTAATAGTTAAGTTTGTAAATAATTCTTCAATATTTCTAGCGTATTCGTCGATAGTTTTTCCATTTTGCCTAACGCAATGTAACTCAGTAGCCAAAGCAGCAGCAGACTTTTTGGTTAATAAATGAATTTTCATATCTGAAATTAGATTATTGACAGTCGCGTATGTTTTTTCTAGTCTTATTTTCGCGCTTTGAGAGAGTCTAGTTTTAAGTACATAATTAATTAAGAGTTTGTGGCTGTTGTTGTCTAGTAATTCACTGTAAAGTTCGATTGCATCTATTAGTTGTTTTGTGGAATCCTCACTACCATCCATAGCTGGTAATAAGGATGCCGCGGTTTTTAAATCGAATTTATCGGTCATGTTGGAATCGCTATTATTACTAGATTCTCCTATTTTGTCTAATCTGTCTAAAATAATTTTCCGCGAATTTGCAATAATTTTTTGAATCTCGTTCGCATAAGTCTCAACTGCTTTGCTTACTTTTTCGTCACTAGAAACTTTTTTAAAATCTTCTATAAGTTTACAATATTTAGTGTCCAATAAACCTACATCTAACAATAATTTATTAACCCTTTGAGCATTTTCCCTTCTTTCAAGAGGATCTCTAGTAATATTATTATAGAATTTTTTTGTAGTTTCGTACAGTTCCTTAAAGTCACTAATATCGGCGCTCATTGCCTAACATTATAAAATTTATATATATCCTAATATTTAAAAACAGAGCCCAAAAAAAAATGTAAGTACAGAATAAAAAAAAATCAACACAATCTAACCTCATATCCTTATAGTACTGTATCCTGTCCCTGTTGTCTGCCTTCTGTCAGCTTATTTCCAACGGTGCGAACTAGCGGCATTGCGCCTACACTAGCTCGTTCCCTCGATGCCAGCCCCGGTTTGGTAACAGCTGGTAGCACCTATCGTTGATGGCTGTCTACACAAGTTCTTGGCTTCTGGTGATTTCTCTTCTAATTTTTCTGGTTAAATTCTTTTTGATTTGTTGATAACAGTATGCAATGATTAGGAACACAACTATTGCAACACTTAGTAAAATCGCAACTTCCCATATCGACGCACCTTGTGATGTAGTTTGACCACCGCTGTTGCCCGCTTGAGCAATTACAATTTCTTCTTTACTTTGCGATTTACCCATATTGTTTTTTGTTACTTATGCATCACTTAATCACTTATTGCACACAACACACGTAAAATAGTAAAACTTGTTAAAGGACTGGCAGGATCGCCATGTAGTCACCCTTCATTGGTTCGCAAGGATAGGGGTAAAAACAAACAACTTGTTAGATTGAACATCAAACTTCGTCTATTGTCTATTCAGTAAATCTAAGTCAATGCCCACAAAAGTGCTACGATAGCATATGCAAAGTATAGTTAAAATTGCTTATACTAATTAAACAACTTATTGGTTTCCTAAAAGCGCTGTGCTGGATAATAATAATTGATGTATGCAACTATCGTAATTACTTTAAAAAGGAAATTGAAGTCAAAGACCTTTTGTCTTTGTTAGTCCAGTACAGTACAATCACAGTCTATGAAACATTATAGTGTCAATGAAACGCCAATAGCAAGCAATCTGGGAAAAAAAGGCATTAAAAACCCAGTAAGATCTGACGGGAACCGGTGCTTTAAGTGTCGCTAGGCCCTTGATGTCCGTCTGGAAAATATTATTAGACAATGTGTCGCTAGAATCAATCCAACTTTTTTAAGGAACGTAGCCAAAGAATTTAACAAGAGAACCATAAAATGCATAGAAAGTGGAGGGGGACATGTAGAAATATAAAAAAATAATTATTGTTAATGTAAATAGTCTTAATTAATATTTTTTTTGTTTCCTATACTTTTAAGTTAAAAAGATTTATTATCACTCACATTATCCTTAAATTTATTTGATGAATTAAAGCTAATATTGATCATTATTTCGTATGGCAAATAAAATCCGTACAAAAAATATTTTCAATTTTTAATTTTTTTTTTATCACGATCACAATTAATTAAAACCTAAATGAAGAAAGAACTTAGTACTTCTATGTATTATTAAACAAATTGAAAGGTGCTTTGGGTGCAAGTGTATGACAAAATATCAGTTAGATTTATTTTGTTTCTTCAAAAAATAGTTTACGGTGTGCAGCAAAAATATTTATTATTTTTATAGTTCTATTTTAAAAGGCCATAATATTGTTAAAACTAACTAATCTGACACGATTTAGGGTTATCTCTAATCTACAGAAAATACAATTTGAGTGCTGTGTGGTTGCAATGTACTTTTTATACAGGGTAATCCAGAAGAAACTATTTAATCCTATTGTTTTGTCCAAAATTAGCGAAATTTGGTATTTGCGTATATCCTTGAAATTGAAACTTTTTTCTTACTAAGCAATTTTGCGAAAATGGAAAATGGAGGTAATTTATTCTTAGCTGAATTTCCAATTTTTGACTCTCTCTCTGACTTTTACCGGATTTGACGGGTGTTATTTGGGTTTGAGGGCATGCAGAACTTTTCTGAAATTAAATAAAATTACCAAATTCAAAGATTCAAGAACTCAGTGGCGGAGCGTCCATGTAACCACTGTTACCATTGATAACAGTTAAAAATCTTGATAATAAATATTTTATGTTTTATGGCTACTGTGAAATAATTTTATTTAATAGCCAATTAGCCGCACGAAAATAATACGCTCTATACTGTCCGGGTTATGCGGTTATAACGCGATGAATCTGCCTCGCCTAGACTCGATTGCATGTTACCACTTTCCTTTGTGGATACGCGTGATGGTCCGTCGGCTGGTCGGAGCCGGCTCGTGTCTGGTCGCGTGCTTGAATTCTACAGCGCGAGAGCGTGAGCGAGCCGCGATGTTATGTAGCTTGTTATCATTTTTTCTTTTGGTTACTCACTCCTTGTTAGTAGTCGTTGTCGTTAGTAAGGCTGCCGGCTGCAGTGTGCGTGCAATTAAACATGGATCAGTGCCGCTGCGTAATCGATCAACTACTTGAAAAGTCATTCTCCTTGTATAATTTGGAAGAAAAAATAGGGATCATTGAAAATGGAAGACCAACACCTATTTTAAATAATTTAAAAAAAGGAATAAAAAAAATATTTTAGATATTTTAAATTTAGTTGGTATAGTGAAAATGAAAACTCTTGGTTATGTGGTTGCAAGAAAAGTAGACTGTATTGTTGGCCGTGTCTTCTATTTTCTACAGAAAAAAATGGGTGGACCAGCAGCGGAGTCAACAATTTAAATAGTTTTAGAGTTCTAAAGAGGCGACATGAAATTTCTGCGTTACATGTGAGATGTGTAGCCAATTTAATTCAGTTTGGCAAAACAAGAATCGAAAGTTGTCTTAACCAAGCTTTTAAGGCAAATATTGCTAAATATAATTAAATTGTTAAAAAAATAGATATATCGTTAGCACACTTATTATAGATGCCGTATGTTATTTGTCCAAACAAGAATTACCGTTTCTGGGTCATTTTGAAGAGGATGACTCTGACAATAGGGGCAATTACAGGGAATTGTTAACATTAATTGCCAAAATAGATCAAAAATTTTGCCAACATCTAGAAACGTCAACTGTTTTTTTGGATTTATGGTTAATGAAATTAAATCAGAAATTGCCGAAGCAAGTTTTGTACCTGTTATATTGGATGAAAGCACCCACCGATGTTTTAAACCAATCGCAACTTTCGGTCGTATTTAGATATGTTTGCCCCGACGGTGATGTTTGTGAAAGATTTTTGAAACTTATTAATGTTAGTGAAGAGCGTTTAGCGGGACCGTTATTGGAAACTTTGTTCAGTGTGTTAAATGAGTTTCAGTGCGGAAATAAACTAATTGCACAGGCTTACGATGATGCGGCAGTAATGAGCGGGTAACACAACGGCCTACAAAAACTGGTTAAAAATAAGTATCAAGATGAAATTTTTGTTTATTGTTATGCCCATAGACTCAATTTGGTTTTACAGCAATCAGTGGAACATATTAAAAAGTGTAAAATTTTTGTTCAAACGTTATCAGGGCTTGCTGCATTTTTTTTCAAATCGTCCAAAAGGGCTGCTGCTTTGGATAAATTAGTACAAAAATGTTTACCAAAAGTAGCAGCAACCAGGTGGATTTATTCTGGTAGACTCGTTGAGGTTCTTTCGAGGTTGTTTCTAGTATTTGTTCAGAGCTTCTCGAACTATTTAAAGCGATGCATACTGACACAGCAACATGGGATGGAGAGACACGAATTTGTTCGAAAGGTTTTTACATAACATTACAAAAAATGTATGACATTGGATTTTGCAAGAGAAAAGTTAATGAATTTCTAGAATTTTTGCAATTAGAGCGGAAAATTTTTAAAAGTCTGTGGTCAAAACAAGAGAACTTTGTAAATGATGATGTACCTAAACCCAATAAGAAGCAACGAATTACAAATATCAATAATGATAAAGAGACGTCTTATCGACGACTTTTTTTTGAAATTTTTGACACCATGATTATTCAACTTAAAAACAGATTTTCTGACTTAAAGCATCTAGAATGTCTGGCACTATATGATATTGACAATTTCAAAATGCAAAAAAATTTCCAGATAGCGCCTTTCATCAACTTGTAAAACAATATGGACAAAAATTTGACACAGTAAAGTTACAAACAGAATTGGTAGTTCTTTATAATGATCCAGATTATGTTAAAAAAAAATTGCAAATTTTATCAATATTTCAAATCTTCACAGCTTGATAATACATTTCTGGAAGCTTTTAAATTGGCAAACTTATTTTTAACAATTCCGGCCACAAGTGCATCCGTTAAAAGAACTTTTTCAGCAATGAAGCGGATTCAGACATGCCAAAGAAATACATAATTGCAAGATATAATGTCGTCACTTTCTTTAATTTCCATTGAGAAAAGCTTTTTAAATGAATTAATGAAAAACCCCTCTTTCTACGATTCTGTTATTAACATTTTTGCAAATAAAGGAAATCGCCGAATTGACTTAAAATATAAACAATAGTTTTCAAAATATGTTTTTCCGACTTTATTCGTTTGTGTTATTTTTGTAGTAGAATGGTATGTTTAGTTTTTTTTTTATTGTTTGTTGTTTTATAGATTATTATATTATATTGTTTGGAAATAGTGATTTGTTTTATTTTATCCCACAGGCTTGGATTAGTCATCACCTGGTTTTGGTAACACTTTAGAAAAAGTCACGCGTCGCCACTACAAGCACTCTTTAATTGTGTGGATGCAAGAAGAATTTATTCTAATACATTTCCAAATCGAGATGTGCCGCATAAAGGAGCCATTGCAAGGGTTGATATTTCAAAAATCACTTAAACGCAAAAATGTTAAAAGTCTGAAAGATTTGCTTCTTCTCGTTTTAATAAACCGTTTAAGTTTTTGCAAGAATTGCAATTACATGGCACCATTTAATCTGCTTTCAGTAAAGCACGGATTCCCAATAATCCCCGCCCACAAGTTAACCTTGAACCTTTGTTGGTGCTTTGTCTGTACTGTTGCATGGGGATTTTTTCATGCCAGATATGCAAATTATGATAATTTATTACCCCGTGTCGGGTGGAACTTCGTCCGTGAACAAAACAATTATGATTTGCCTAAATCGTTACAAAAACTAATTTGCGTAATTGACTCCCGCAGGATAATCAGCGCGAGATATCGCATGTACCTTTTGGACGTGATAAAGATGTAGCAGTTATTCGAAGGGTCTCATAAACAGCCCACTTTGTCGCATGAACTTGGACTGACAGTTTCTTATAGCATTAGAAGGATTTTCAGCAACCTCATCCAGAATTTTCTCCTCTAACTGAAGGTTCTTTGCTATTCTTGGAGACCCTTCTCCACTACGATGCGGCAAAAAACTAACTACAATGGATTATTAAGGGTTAGCTACTTTTAGCATTTTTTCTTATTTCACGTGCTTTTTACCTGTTTCTCTTAAACTACGATCAACCCTTATAAAAGTTCTTCGGTGCGGTAAACATCGGTTTGGAAATGTGTGACAATCCGATTTTGTCACAAATGAATTATTATAATCAAATACCTCATATCACATGTCTGACTTGTATTGTGTCTTTTAAAAAAATTGTATTTTGCCTTTTCAAAACAATGTTTGGTTCCCTGTATAAAAAGTAAATACATACCTAAGGTCAACGGCCTCTGTTTTCGTTGTCTTTGGCCAAGCAGGCCTACATTATCCTCCTATTTTAAATCACATATCTCCCTGGAATACACTATCCGAGACTTATACTAATGTTTCATTATGTATTTCAAATATATTTCTTTGTAAAAAACATAAAAAACAATACCAAACACAAAGTCTAAGTCTCATAAAAATAAAATATATTAAACGGTTACATGTTTCGCCCGTTAGGGCATCATCAGACCTTAACCACTAACAATCGTACTACTCGTACGTACGTAGTACGATTGTTAGTGGTTAAGGTCTGATGATGCCCTAACGGGCGAAACATGTAACCGTTTAATATATTTTATTTTTATGAGACTTAGACTTTGTGTTTGGTATTGTTTTTTATTTTCTATAAAAGTCTCTTGGAGAAAATGGACGCTTTCTTTGATATTTCTTTGTTTTCAATTTTCATTATCACCTGTCAGATTGGCTAATGAATTTTCTAGGTTAACATTCTTCTTCTGAAAGATGTTTGGACCATAATACTCAGCAACCGAACTTCAACGACCGTTTCTCGAATGGCAAAGATATTTTGGGATTTAGGTTTTTTTTCTTAAATAATTTATCATGGATTGCATGGATTACGAATTGATTTCTTATGTAAAACTAAATTTGGGTACATCTGTTTCATTTCTCTTGGCTTGGAATATCTACAATTAAATGGGAATAGCTCTAAAGACTTCATTCTATGTCACCGCCAGTGTGTGAACTAACCTCTTTTTTCGGCTCGAACGGTAGATCTGGCCGGAAGTGGGTCGCCCCAAATTCGCTTTATCCCTCTCCACCTCTCTTTGTGTCGTTTTTTCTCTCTCACATCCTGTTAATGGCACATTCTTTAACTTTTAACCTAAAATGCTTCAGTGACCTCACTTAACTTCCAGTGGGCGACCAAGCGACAAGCCTTTCTAAATCCAGGGCTATTTCAGCCATCTTTCGAGGATTTTGGATTTAGTGGCGTTATTTTCTGTGCCCCTTTTGTTTGATGTGATTGGTTTTGGTTGCCGGGGCAGCAGAAAGCCACGAATGTGGGATTATTTTGTCGCAGTTGTTCGCTGTCGAAGGTAAGTTTTTTATACCATGCTGTTTCTTGTGCCAATTTTATAACTTTTCTCCTAAAACGCCTTCTGGGGCTCTCTTTTAGTTCAGTCGGGTCACCAGGACCAAAAGAGGCCGAGTATTCGGAGCATTCATCACCGTTGGGACCCCCAGTATTAATTTTAAAGACCCTACAGCTCCCGTTAGGTAAGCGTAATTCATTTTTCTTTCCTTATTTTCCCTGTATATTGCTTCCAAATCGCCATATCTTAACACCACATGCTTTGTTCAGATAAATGTGCTTTTTGTACATATGACCGAGTATAATTGGCTTCGTTAGCTAAGTAATTAATATTCCTATTGTTTTACGATTTCTGTAGGAAGCCACTAGGCACCTATTGTAAGTGGACCCCATTTTATCTATGCTAAAGGATTTCCTTTTTTTTTTTGTTACCTGTCTACTGTCAATTTTATGACAGATTTTGTTTAAATTTAATTAAACTTGACCTGGAAATTTAATTTTAGTTAAATTCTATTTTTTTATAAAGGGGTCCAACTTACTGCTTTATTTTGGTACGTTTTCTTTGTTATATATAGCACAAGTTTGCTTGAAGCCCAGTGTGACATGGTATCTTAATTCATACAGTACAGGGTGTGCCCGAAATATAAAATATTATTAAGTGTGTCAAAATCAAATCACATATACTTTATTGTTGAGATTAACAAAGCAGACTTTCAGGCTATTGTCGATTACAATTTAAATCTTTTAATGTCCACAGACGTAAAGTAACTTAAACAATGTAGATATACGTCATTCACTTCTTACCGAATAAATTATTTGATCAAATTTGAGATGATTTAGTTTCAGATATTTAGTGTTAATCATTTCTTTTATTTTGTATAATGGGGCCTTATTTGATTTTAATTATTATAAGCTATATATTTTGGTATAATTTAATCCTAGTTCACCAATATGTCAAGATGGTCATTGAATGGACATTTCTAATTCGTACTGTTATTATTTTGATAGTAGCACTGGAGTTTAATTATCTGTCCTTTGCATCGCATCATGTCATGGTTATGTAACCTTTTTTTTGTCATGCCATACCTTTTTTATGTACGTTGCTGTATTAGTAGGAATATGTTGACATTACTTGTGCTAAATTTTATATTTTATCCTGTATATTTCCCTTATGTGTGTACATAATTAACTATTTTTTTTTATGATGTAACCTTAGTACATAGGCGTACGTGCTGGCTTGATAAATTAATTTTATTTTAAGTTTTTGGCTCTTTAAGTTTAATTAAAATATTTTATCACTATACTAACGTCCCTGCAGAATATAATTTTATAAATTTATTTTTTTTTATCTCAAACCGAAACTTGACTTGTGACTTTAATTCTTTCATTTTACAAAATTAATTTAATTCAAATTTAATTTAAATTTAATTCTTGCTTATAATTTAACATTTTTATAGTTGCTTTAACTTTTTTTTATAGTTCCTTTTCCCTTTTGTTTACTTTCATTTGGTTGGTTTTGCCATTTTAATTACATTACTTTATTATAAATTTATTGTACGAAGGGAAAAGGAACTAGGTCAGTTTTATTAATAAGCCCTCAGCTAATACTTTCTTGTTTTTTAATAGGGTCTTCTCTTCTCGTCTTTTTTCTGCTTTTCTTTTATGTTCTCATCCCCTTGTCTTCGTCATACGGACGCCTTGTTGACGTCCCTCGACCCACTATGATCGTCTTCACAGATAAGTTTATAATTAAGCACTAACCCCCTATCATTTTTATTATTATTAATAAAGCCAGCAATCATTTTTAATTCTTTTTGTTTTATTTATGCAGCTCCCCCTGTGGTTTTCTCCTATTTTGTTTAGGTTACCTAAGTTGCGAAATCCAACTGAGAGTGAGGCCCCAGCACCATCTTGGAGGTTTCCGTTTTGACCTGGCTACAAAACGGTGGCGCCCTATTTTAACCCCCCCCCCCCCCCCCGTGCTCTCTGGAAAGTGAGCTAGGGCATTTGCACGCGGTCCCTCAGCCTCTCACTTCAGCTTGGCTTCGTGGTTTTGGCTTCACTTTTATTTCCTTTAATTTAATTTAAATAAATAAATTTCCTATTTAAAAGAAAAATCTTTTTTTAATTTTATTTAATATTGTATTTTTAATAACAGCGAAAGACGCGTTGCAAATGTATCAGAATGAATTCTTCTCGCCTCCATATAATTGCCAATTGCTTATCCATAAATTAGATGCATGTCAGAATATTCACTATAGGAATAATCCTCCATCACTTATGTCTTATGTACTTATTCAATCAGACAATTTAGAAGAGTGTTGTCAATAACACATTGTTAACGAAACTAAAGCGACTGTAGTTTTATTGTAGTATTCTGATTTATTGTTATTTCAATAACGTGTTATACAAAAAATTGATTTTCTTCAAAAACGGCTAATTTTATCGAAACAAATGTAGAGTACCTTTTTTAAAGAGGAATAACTAGAGTATTTTTAAAACCAGTTTTTAGATCTGTAAAATGACACCCTGTTACAGTTTGAAAATTGCATTTTATAAGTTTGATTATCTCGGTTAAGTTTTCGGTTTTGAATTCTTAAAATACATATGTAGACACTCACCTTAAACAGTAATTGTTAATTAAGTTACCTGTAATAGCCCAAAATTTTCATTATGTTAGTTTCAAACCTTTGTTGTTGTTTACATTTCAGGAATGTTTTGTATCTTGTACGACATAGCTTAATGGATTGATTTCTTCTGTTCATCGTTTAATACTAGTTGCAGATAGGTTTGATTTCAAATCTTTCTTTTAGTTAATTGGTAATTGGTAATTTATAACTATTTAACCTAGTATAGAAGTTGTAGGTTAATCATCTCGAATGTCGTAAATCAGCTGTGTTTTAAGAAAATCGATAATAGGTCAGTGTCAGACTGACAGTTTCTGTGTGTTTTCACAGCGACTTCTAGTTAATTTTTGCTTGGTCGCGTGGGTAGACTTTGGTCGCCATTAGTTTCCTGTGTTGTTGAAAGAGCTTAGTTTACGTAGATAGGGTGACTAAGTTTTGTGATTGTTTTGTTTCGGTAACTATGTACGTTGGAGAAAAATAAGAAGCGTCCCTTTCGACCATGGACACTGGAAGTTAGAGCACGTTTGTGGAAGTGGCTCCCCAAATTTAGTTTTTTTTGGGCCATGTAATGCCGATATAGCATCCACAAATGCATTGAAAAGGGTATGGCTTTGTAGTTGCTTATTCCTTTGGGCGGAATGCCGATTTAAAATGCTTTAATGAACTTCAACAGCGGTCATAGACGCCATCTGGTAAATTGGGAACCCTCGTTAGTTATTTGAGGTAGGTTTTAATTTTAGTATATGAATTACCCTCGATGGGTGTTATGAAAGATTTATCTTTCATGTTTGTATATCTAAAATTCGATTTTAGGTTTTTTTTTGGTAGGGGCTAAAAGTCCGAGTACAAAGTGATGTACTAGTTTATTTTTTTTGGAATTGCCTGGACGCGGGACGTGCCAGTTGCCGTGTACTATGGGATTTCTTGGAGACTAGCTGTGTAGCAGTTTCCACGCTAGCTGTTTCAGAGACCATGTGTGAGTGTGTGTGAAGATTGAGTCTTCATGAACCATGGGTAGCACGTAAGGTTTTAGCTAAGTACCATTTTTCTTGAGTATGTTGTTGTAACTTAGTAACAACTTGAAATATCAATATTCTGCATTTGCGTATTGTTCACCATACAGTGTTTTGGTAAAGTTTTGCACTTATGTTATGTACAGAGCTTGTGCAATGTAAACGTATAGCGTATGTCGACATAGCGTTGAGACGTCACAAGAGTCTCTAGTAGTTTAAAGCGTTAGGTGGTCTGTTACAGCTACTTTTGTTATAAATACAGTACAATTTATGATTATAAAGTAAATATTTTTGTTTCCCGGCTAAAGGCCATTTGTTTATTCCAAATTTAGTACTTGTAACTTCGACATTTTAATTTATCTATGGCCGAGTGGCTAGCATGCTTATTGAGTAACCACAGGTACTCGTAAGATATTGTATCATACTATAACATAGATTTTATGGTAAATTTAGTTCGTTGTGAGAGGTTCTTGCACAGACCTTGCGGAAATTCCATGACTCAGGCAATGTCCTGGATGTAGGTCTATGTGGCTGCCAGATCAGACTGAACAGTCATTTTTTTACAGTGTAGGTCTGACAGTTGCCGTCTTGTGCAAGACTCTGTCAAACAGGGTTCGACTTTTTGCTTTCTTTTATCAATAACTTTGTAAATTTAAACCTTCAGAAATTTTATTGTCAAACCTAGTACTATCACTTTGATATTTCATTCCACTTATTTATCTTTTAACTTTAAGTATCTATTGTCCACCAAAGTAAGAGGAGCTTGCATTTATAAAATCAAGTAACCAAGGGCTTAGCACCACCTTAAGAATAAATATTTGTATTGGCCTCTGCGAAAATTTGGCTTTTATTTTAAATAGAGTGACATTGAGGACTTGAGTGAATGAGAGCTTATAATAAGCTAGGGTATACTGATTGTGACATAAGTGTTTTTTTTCCTAGTTTGTTTTTATCTGAGGCCAAACACTAGAACATTTAAAGGCTTTTAAGTAAAATAAAACTAAGGTGGCTCCTTCAGGATTTGACTATAACTTACTTATAAGAGTGCTAAACCTCTCGAACTAGAAACAAAATAGCGAACCTACCCTGAGTTGAGCTAGCTAAGGGGTGTCTGAAGAACATCCTCCAGGGCGTAATTTGGGTTCTTTATAATACACTTAAATTGTTTGTTGTGGGTTTAATTAATTATTATTAAAATTTTGGCGTAACGATTGTGGTGGCAAATCCGTTCCTGACTTTCCTGACGATGGGGCTCTGTATCTTCGTAAAGGTGCACTTTAGAAATTTTTTTCTGTAATGAATTAGGGTTATTTTGATCTCCCCTATACGGTCCCGAGAGTATGCCATATACTTGCCGGACACCCCGTATATATGTTGAATAAAAAACACAAAATGCTAAAGCAGTACGCCCATCACTTGAATCCTCACATTTTGTATAACTTTCAAATATTTGCTGCAGCTAATGCATATGGTATTTCTAATTTTTAATTCAAAATACAGTAGAGTCTCGCTGTAGTGAACATACTGTATAAAGAACTATCCACTCCAGTGAACGCACAAATATTAGCATCAACCCCTAAATAGTGAACAAATAAAACCTCGCTAGAGCGAAATTGCACACATACAAATTTTTTTTATTTTTTTATTTTTTTTTACTTTTTTACGGTTTGTCGGCGTATCTGAGGCCATCTAGAACCGGTCATCGACCGTACGGTTTTTAATCGTGCGGTCTACCGACTGGGGAGTGTGAAACGGCACCTTCATCCTACGAGATATCCGATCTCATCCGGCCTGTCCGGCGTGAATAGGATGGTTTTGATGTCGATTCATTTTACACTCTTCCCTAAGACAAGAGCACGCGGTGTTTCCCAAGCGGTCACCCATCCAAGTACTAGCCGCGCTCGACACCGCTTAACTTCGGTGATCTGACGGGAACCGGTGCTTTAGGTATAATATAAAAAATGTAAAATCAGTGACGTCGCACTCGAAACAAATGGAATTCGTTTGAGAAAGAAGAAAACATCCCTTTACTATATTAATGATATTATTACAAATTTAATTAACAAACCGTTAAGTTGTGAAACAAAAAAAAAAAAAACCTTATTGCTATCTATTAGTTCCTAAAATTTGAAAATTTTTTTCTCTTTTCAGATGCATTCCCATTTTATTTGAAATGACATAGTCTCATTTTGACAACCCCCTTTTTTTAGAATAATAAATTCACTTAATTTCATTAACAAATATTCAATCCACCATAACATTAAGCATGTCCCCTCGCTAATTTAGTTTCACTGAAAAGAGAATGAATTGATATGTTACAATTCTCCTTTTTCAACACGTTTTGACTTCAACATTGCTTAAATCACTCAACTATGATTAAGGTCCTTAATTCTACTTGCGTATAAATCAACCCCTACCTTCACATGGAGATACATCGTTCTTATACTAAACTCTTGTCGATTCCAAAGGTTGCATAATCTGCATTATATTGTATTGTATTATTGAATCACCTCTCTGCTCCCCCAACTGTTTTAACTTTTTTTCATATAAAAATCTCTTAAATGGTTAGTTGCTGAGGATGACTTTCTCTAAAGTCGAAACCAGTACAACACATGCATTAAGAAATTTAATTTAATTCATCGTCATTTTTATAACCCTTGTTTTCTACCCTAGAGGGGCAAATAAAGTTATTTGGTGGTAAAGACAGACCTTTATTTCTATCCCTTTAAGTATTTGAAAATTATTACGATTAAACATAAATCCGCAATATGCAGAAGCTGAAATTATGAACACCTTAAAGGTCATGAACACCAGTGTAAGTTAAAAAATAAAAAATCTATGTAGATAGGTATGTATGTTCTTAAAATGACAATTTAGGGTATAGGATTGGAATGATGTTGAGGCTTGGAATGAGGACCGCCAGCCAGAAAATGAGCAAAATGAAGAAATTGAAATCAGGACAAAAAGACAGTGATTTCCACTGGTGAAGCAATGAAATTTTTAAACACTGTTATTCAATAGGCTGAAGGAAATTCGAATGAACTGGAATATTCTAGTGTAGTTGCTCTTCAAGACTTAAGAGCTAAATTGATTCAAAAAATTTACAAGCAATGTAAATTAAGAAATTTTTTTCATCCTACGAACTAATTTTATTTTATGCTTTTTTTTTAAATTTACATTACAGACATTTGCACATACATGCATATACATATTTTTTACTTTATCGATACTCTACCATATTAATTTTTTTTTGGTGTTTCGCTTGAACTGAATTTTGACTATAGTGGACAAACACTTTAAGAAAGTTGTATGGGAATGCTAAAGGACCCCTTTTAGCATTCCTAACTTATAGTCAAAATAAAATGTAACGGCTTAGTACTTAACCTGAATGTATACAAATTCTAATTATAGTCATTAAAATCAACTTGATATATCCGGTTCTAAAATCCTTATTTGCTTAAAATACGTACAATAAATACATCATTTCTCCTATTTGTATTCTTCCTCTCCTTTCCAGTAAAACAAAAGGGAATTCGAGTTTTCATTCTACAAGAAATTAAATTGATAATTTTGGTTTACCATCCGTAAACCGAAGAAATATTACAGAAGCTTTGGCTTAACAAAACAGATTGCCTCGCGTCTAAATAAGACATTTAAATAAATGTACATATTTTACCGCGAGAAATATTTCAATTACTTCTTTGGTTTTAATACTTAAAGTGATTAATGAATGCATACCTAATAAATTAATTATGCAAAAGTGTTTGCTATTTTCCACTTCCACTTTTTGAAAAGTTTGTAAAGTTTATGGATTTTAAAGCTTCTAATAAATTTGTGGAATTACAAGGGTATTTTGATTCTGACAGGATATTAATTTAAATTTTTGGTGTTTGAATAATATTCTGTGGGTTCTGGATATTGCATTAGACAGAAGGGGGTCAAAGGTTTACAAGCTAATATTTTCTCAGACGCAATTTATGTGCGCCACTGACTCTTCCTATATAAATAAAGAAATAAATAAATAATTTATTTACGGGCCAAGCCATTATTTAACAGAAATTACAAAATACAAAATTTATAAATATCTCTCAAATTACAAATAAATAAACACTACAATGTACATATCAGACGTGAAAATCTAAATACAATATATTTTTTTTAATTTTTATTTTAAAGGAGTTTAAGCTTATATTAAAAGGATCTATGTTACCACAATGTTCATTGAATAATGAGGCAAATCTACTAACTGATGATGCTTTACCATAGTTAGTTCTATGGAAATCAACACAGAATAAATGTTTATCACGCAAAGTTCTTTGAGGTACCTTTATTTTAATCTTTTCAAGAAGTTGTGGAGATTTAATCTGATAATTAACAATTTTATATAAAGTGCATACATCCAAGTAATCTCGGCGTGGAGCAAGGGGAGAGATATTCAACAGTGACATAATCTGACCATAATCTATGTGATCGGTGGTTATTCCAACTTTGAAAGCTACAAATCTCAAGAACTTCTTTTGAATTCTCTCAATAGTCTCTAGGGTAACTGCGGGAGAGATGCCGCACCTTATGTAATTTGACCCCCACGTATCAGATGGCGCCACAAAAAATTTATTTAATAAAGAGTGCAGTTCACTTACGTATTATTCTGTGCTATGTGCGTTTAGACAAACGGTTTGTGATTTGTCGAGCATTTTGCAATCGTAAGTATTTAATTTAGCTAAAAAAGTTTATTCTTTAGTTTAGATTATGGAATTACAAAGTGCTTATTAAAAGTTTTGCATGTTTGCAATTTTTGCTGTTGTTTTGGGTCTTTCTTGAAGGTATTGTGCAAATGTTAGGATAACAATGTTTACAACGTCGAGAATAATGGCATGCGGCGTCTCTCCCAACAAAAAGGATAGACGCCACTCTGAACGTCGGTATAGATGCCGCATGGTGCCACAGGAATCAAATACTTAATAAAATAAGGAATTACTGTATTTTTCAGATATATCTTGCCACGTAAATATCACAGATCTTTAACTGCTCCCAAAAAGGGCATTTGGACAGAAGAACAACTTTACTATGTGAAGCTGTTCAAATAGTTAGGGATGGAGTGATCTGCAAAAGAGAGGCGCATAGGCAATATAACATACCATCTCGAACATTAAGTCGTAGAATAGAGTCAGGGAATATGAGTAAAGGAAGTCTTGGACCCGAAGGCAAGTTTTATTGAAAACACTTTAATCTGGCGATAACTTAAATTTTTTACACAAGCATTTCTTTTTGCAGGTGTTCTTGGTAAAGCCAATGAAAAAAGATTAGTTGCTCACATCCAGCGATTATCAGCGGCGGGCTTTGCTCCAGATAGAACTGCTGTTAGAACATTAGCTTATAAATTTGCTGAGAAAATGAACATTCGACATAAATTTTCTGCAGAAAAAGAAATGGCGGGTTTTGCCTGGCTGCAGTCTTTTTTGGAAAGAAATCCAGAGTTGGCAGTTAGACAAGCAGAAGGTCTTTCATTATCTAGAGCTCGTGGTATGAACAGGCAAGATGTTAGTCACTTCTTTAATCTGCTAGAAAATGAAATGAGTAGACATGCCTTACTGGAAAAACCATCCCATATATTTAATATGGACGAGACGGGAGAATATCAAGCTGGTACAGTAATCGGTAAAGCATGGATAAAAGCAGCCAGTGTATGAAATGCTGTTAACGGGTTTAAAGCTACAGGAATATTTCCTTTCGATCCGAATACTATTCCAGATCGCTTTTTTTCCATGCTTGAGTCAGCAACTGATACTCCAAATGGACGTTCGAAAACACCTTTACCTGAGCGTACTCTTCCAGAACCAGACCCTTCATGGAAAACACCCACTCTTGAATATACGAGTTCAGAACCAAGACCTTCAAGTTCTTTCCATCAAAATATAAGTACAAATTCCCACACCATTTCACCAGAGAACAAAAAGGAAATCATTACACCAAGCAAACATTTGCAAGACGTTTCACCAATTCCTGTCATACCAGCTTTCTTTAGCAGGAGGCTAAAGCAAGGTGCAACAGTTCTGAATTCTCCACAAAACATTGCAACAAAAAAAGAAAAAGCAGAAGAAAAACAACAACCTCGACAAAAACAAAAAAGGAAGCAGAAAATAAATTACGAAAATACAAGCCAAAAGCGTATGGTAAACATTAAGCCCATTAAATCAGATAAAAAAGAGGCTAAAACAACAACCCCAAAGATATCAGGAAAGGACATCTGGAGTGAGAGCGACGAAGAACCTCTAATAAAAAAGAGTAAAGACGTTGGTAATGATGATTGTTTTTGTATCGAGTGTTATGAGCAATATTCGAAGACGACAAAAAAAGTTGATTGGATACAGTGTACAAAATTCCAACAATGGCTACATGTAACATGTACCATGTACGGCGACATTTGTAACGTCTGCTCAGGGGAAGAGATGCGCAAAAAATATACAGACACCATGTTTTAAGATGTGCGGCATCTCTCCTTTTGTGCGGCATGCCTCCTTTTTGAATGGGGCGTCTCTCCTGAAGGGTAAGGGAGAGATGCCATTTGCATATGATTTTAGTTTATATTATTTTATTTGTTTGTATAAAAGTTTAAACGTTTATTCTTACATATTTTCAAAGACTACTATGTATGTTAACATTTGACCAAGGTTGGAGATAATACATGTTTTTAAACAAAAATTGTACAATTTTTTTAAAATGTGCGGCAACTCTCCCGCACTTACCCTATATGTATTTTATACTTATCAAAATGCAATGTCAGTGTGACCCGGGTTAGCTTTTATCTTGATTCGTTTTTAAAACACAGGACCATTTTTACATTCTGAGGTAGTTCCTGTATTTTAGTTTGCATTAAAGAAAAAATGTTAAATCGCAACTTTGTTATGTAGGTGCGAACCATCTAGTAGGGTTGCGTGATTTTTTTTATACCGGGTGATGCATGGCTTAGTTGAACATAGGAAATCCCATGTGAATTTCTAGGTGGCTAAATATTGGCTCCCCTGTACATTTTAGAGAAAAGTTGAATTATAATTTTTTGGATTATTAAATTAAATGTAATGGCAAAATTACGAAATACTCATTAGGTAGTACAGCAAACACCAGCAAATTATTATTTGGCATTGACAAAACGAAATGTAGCGTCAGTGTATATAGTATAGATTTATGTTTAAGGGGCTTTAATTATAGTTAAATTTGAGCTATTCCATTAAGAAAAAAGTAGCTATGATTAAAAGGTATTATACAGTAAACAGTTTAAGAGCAGTGTCTGAAATGTTTTCAGTTCAATTTCCTGATGGCCTATCCCTTTCATTTCATTAATTAACTTATCATTAGTAAATTTGAGTAGAAAGCCACTGTAATAAATAACTGTGAATACTCAACTCAGAATGTTAATAGCGCCGAAGAAAGGGATAATAGAGATCTTGATAATTTAATGCAGTTGGAGAAAAATAAAATGATTAGCACGAGGATTCTTGGACAAGCCGTAGGAAAACATCAACCACAGTGTTGTGCACTTTAAAAAAACATAAATATTTTTCTTACAAGTATAAAAGACATCAAGAGCTACGGCAAGGTGATGAAGAACGGAGAATGGTATTGTGTTTTGAGGTAATGGAAAGAGCAAATAATAATAGGGATTTTTTGAGAAATATTTGTTCTACCGATGAATGTACATTCACCCTCAACAACGAACCAAATGTTGAAAGTTGCCGGTATTGGAGCCAAGAAAATGAACATCGTCTTGTTCATACTCGGACGCAATATCCACAAAAAATAAATGTTTGGGCGGAAATTGTAGGACATCACATTATTTGACCATCTTTTATGGAAGGCAACTTTACAGCAGTAACCTATTTGGACTTGCTACAAAATCGAATTGAACCCGCACTAGAAGAAGTTGTAGGCGAAAATCAGGAGTTCTGGTATCAACTGGATGGTAGGAACTTGGAACCTTTTTGCTCTCATTCTTATTTAATTTTTAACGTTGATCATCTCGGTCATCTTTGTAATCTTTTGCCTGGCGCTGGTCACCTTTTTACACAACGTTAGGTAGGTTTTATCTCTTAATATAGCAGATATCTCAAAAATGGGAATTATACCACTTGATCCATTGTTGCTTTACACTGGCGATAGGTTCGCTTAATATGTCAAAAAGAAACCTATGTAGAAAACAGTTGCCTACGCCATTAAACTCGACGTAAAAAAATTTATTTAGACAAGTTCTTTCCTTTTTGATAAGTTAAAGAATAACATAAAAATACGAGAGTTGCCTAAAAAGCGAAGATTTTTAAAATGTCTTTGTATACAGTGTGTCTACGTAAGTTGGCGGCATATGGTAAACTTTTGTATTATTAATTTTACGAAATAAAGTTATTCTTCATAAAAAGTTCTGCATGGCCTAAAACCTAATATGCAACCATCAGATATCTAAATTTGTCAGTCGTATACGAGGTTTCTCAAAAAATATGAATTTTGCTCAAGAGTAAAGTACCTTTATTTTTGACAATATCGAAAATTATTATAAAGAAAAGATGTTTAGAATTATATATAACTTTCAAATATTCATTAAAAAACTATTTATTTAGAATTGTTTTATCAAATTCATAATTATTAAATGTAATGCATTAATGGGCAAACTTAAGTTTTCAACATGATCGCAGAGAAAATGTCTAAGAAATAGTATTTTTATGAATATTTGAAAGTTATTTTCAATTCTAAACATCTTTTGTTTATAATAGTTTTCGATATTGTCAAAAATAAAAGTACTTTACTCTTGAGCAAAATTCAGATTTTTTAAGAAACCTCGTATACGACTGACAAATTTTGATATCTGATGGTTGCATATTAGGTTTAAGACCATGCAGAACTTTTTATGAAGAATAACTTTTTTTCGTAAAATTGATAATAAAAAAGTTTCCTATATGCCGCCAACTTACGTAGACACACTGTACAGGGTGTTACAAATTCGACATACGAGCATTGGAATCGCGGAAACGATAGGCGTTAGAGAAACGGTTAAATGGGGACAAAGTTCTGTAATTTGGTGCTGATTAAAATGCCGCTTTAAAAGTTTTAAAATTCCGAATACTTCCGATATTATTCGAAAAAAAAACGAAATTTTGCAATCGTTTCTATTTTTTCCTGAGCTTATTTGAATAGCTATTTAAAAATAAATGACACTTTGTATTGCAACTTTTTTTTCCCCTACAAATAACGTTATTAAACTAAAGATCTGACGTTTCGTCTCCGAGCGGCCAACATCAACTTTATTTTTTCAAATACGGACCTGGATTTTTTTTACCGATTTTTAAACCCTCCTACCCTCAAAATGTAATGGCAGTATTACTTTCTCATAATAATGAATTGCCTTTGCTTATTTTTTTTTATTCATATTTTACATTTGTCAGTCCGGTCCTGGCAAGTATTCGGAATTTTAAAACTTTTAACGCGGCATTTTAATCAGCACCAAATTACAGAACTTTGACCCCATTTAACCGTTTCTCTAACTCCTATTTTGTTCCGAGATTCCAATGCGCTTATGTCGAATTTGTAACACCCTGTATATTAAAAACTGGTACACCCTGTACATAATATGGGCAAAGTTTATAACATAAATGCCATTTGGTTTATGTGCAATTTGCTCATCTCATTGATCCCGACGGCTCCATAAAACCTCCAAAATTAAAGGGCATTAATTTCAAAAGCACATAAAATACCGTCAGAGTTCATAGTGCACACTTGATGAAACTCGTACATTTGATTGTTATTTTAAGGTCGGAACAAATATTTTAAGTTTAATTCATGCATGCATTAATTAGATTTCAGTAGACTGACGTTAATTTATTATTTGATAAAAAAATTACTGAGGTACTTAAGCTTCTAATAAACATACAATTATAACATTAATTAGTTATTTCTATTTGTACACTGGACCACAAAATTGACCGGACGGAAAAAATTTTGCTTCAATTCAATCTTTAATAACTTTTAAGTTTTTTTACCAAGTTCGGTAATTTTTTGACATGTTGCAGATGCTGTCATCCTCATCATGTTCTAATATCGTTGTTACGAACAGTGTAAATGGATATGTTGACATACAGGGTAGCACAAAAAATTACATTTTACGCTTACTTTCTGAACATCCTGTGGAAAAATTTAAGAACTGATTGATGTTTTCTTGTACGACATTTTTAAGTCCCATCCTGTCTCAACAACTTGTTTTTTGATTTATATCGTTATCTGAATTATTGAAGGAAGAATACAGGTTTAAAAGAAATAAGGCAATAATCCTTTACTGGCAACAAAATATTTAAAAATTAATTTGTAAAGTTGGCTTTGTCTTTTTTTGCCTTTCTGAATCCAGTTTCCATGGCACTATGACTTATATGTAGGTATGTCAAGAAGATTTTTGTCAACAAATTACAGATTTAGGTATTAATTGCTGTACTTCTAGCGTTTGTTAAGTAAGTTATTGGTTATTTTGTGTTTTGAAACTGTTCCGTAAACGATAAGTGTATTTATGTAAATTAAAGATGAGACCAGAAGAAGTGGCACAAGCCGTTGCTTTACAAGATGATGGTCGTCCGATTCTGGGGCGCGTTCATAGTTTTCACCAAATTGGTAAATATTACCCAGGTAAAATTTAACCGACGTCCATCCAGTTGCTATCTACGAAACAAAAAGATGTACACACTGTGAACGGCTCGGGCATGCGCCGAGAGCAACCCGAACAAACGTTAAATTATATTTTGCAATTTTGAAATGCGACAGCAACAAAACTCTTTTGAGCAAATTGTGGGTATCTTTTGAAATCGACATTCTCAAAAAGTTTTGGCGCGCCCAAAAAACTTTTATTTTAAAAACAACTCAACTTTTAACTTTCACCATAAACAATAAACAATATATTTGCGCATGCCGGACAAACTTTATCAGTCTCCCGACTTGGTTAAAAAGTTGTTTCGTTCGGTAAAAGTTATCCACAACCGTGAACGAGTATAAATGTTACCCGGTACAACCGTGAACGAATTTTCCTATCGCCATGTGCAATCGGTGCGCACCCGACGAACGTCCGACGTCAATCGTGAATGCGCCCCTGTATATCGCAGAAAGGCTTGGTCATCCACGCAGTACGATATCCGATGCAATACAAGGATTTGGACAAACTGGTTCTTACTCGAGAAGACCCGGGCAGAGAAGACGAAGAGCCACAAATGCAGTTAAAGATCGATTTCTTCGTCTTCAGGTTCTTCAAGAGCGAACAGCCTCTGCTCCGGTTTTAACCGTAAGATTGGCAGATGTTCATGGTATCTTAGTTCCATCTGAAACCGTACGCAGAAGGTTGAGAGAGCAGAATCTAACATCTCATGTACCTGCATTAGGACCTCTATTAGATGCAGGTCATCGAAGGCAGCGTCTTGAGTTTGCTTGAGCACATGCAGATTGGGACATGAACAACTGGCAAAACGTTCTCTTTACAGACGAGTCTCGTTTTACGCGATATTCACCTGAGGGACGTCAAAGAGTGTGGAGAGGGTCCGGAGAACGATACTCTCAATGTTGTCTCTCTCCTAGAGTGCAATTTGGTGGCGGAGGAGTGATAGTGTGGGGCGGCATTTCTTTGGAAGCCCGTACAGGCCTCATTACACTTCAGGTGGGTATTAGCGCTGATAAATACATTAGACAGTGTTTAGAAGAACATGTGGTACCATATTCGCATATTATAGGCGAAAATTTTAATTTAATGCACGACAATGCTCGACCGCACACAGCACAAATAACGAGGCAAAGTTTAAACGATGTTGGCGTACAAGTATTGGACTGGCCCCTAAGAAGTCCGGATCTGAACCCTATTGAGCATATGTGGGATACACTAGGAAGGAGAATTAGGCAGAACTACGGAGAGTTTCAAACTTTGGTTGCGTTAGCACAGGCACTGACAAACAGGAAGATACCCCAAGACGCGGTTGCTGCTTTAATTGAATCTATGCCTGAAAGGATGAGAGCTGTTATTTAGGCTCGTGGAGGAAATACGCTATTTTAATAAAATAATCTTAATACCACTATTAATAATTGCCCATGTTATTTTTTAATTTTTTGTTGTTCATAAAGGATTATTGAATTATTTCCTCTAAACCTGTGTTTTTCCTTTAATAATCCAGATATCGGTATAAATGTATAAATCAAAAAACAAGTTGTTGAGAAAAGATGGGAAAAACAAATATCGATCAGTTCTTAAGATTTTCCACAGGATGTTCAGAAGTTAAGCGTAAAATGGAATTTTTTGTGCTACTCTGTATGTCAACATATCCATTTACACTGTTCGTAAAAACGATATCAGAAATGATAAAGACGACATCATCCGCAACATGTCAAATAATTATCGAACTTTTTTTTTCGAAATCAAAGTGGTATACAGGGTTTTTCACTCAAAACTCCGAGGGTTAATCTCGAAAACGAATGGATATATTTTAAAACACCTCGACAACCGACTAGCCCAACACTTGCGGAGCTGTTAGAAGAGGTGTCCTTTACCTTTGAGTACAGAACGAATACGTGGCTGTAGCAGGATGGGGCTCTTGCGCATAATGCTCAAATTGTTAAGCGACATTTGGACAGACAGTGTCTCAATCGATGGTTGAAGATATGGCCGATCTAATAAATGAAATATATACACAATATAAGGTGATCAATGTGGCGCCTTACATTGCAAACACCGTGAAAGGCATCACGGTCACGGTAGCGCTGGTTGACGTTATGACTACTGGATATCGCCGCATTAAGCTTTTATGGGGCATATACCTATAGTTTGATAGCTTATACATATTGATAATGATGTCAATAGTGTTTATGGGGAAATAGTAAGTACAATACAGTGGTCAATAGCAGTAAATTGTCCAATAAAAAATAAAGAATCTACATACAACAAAAACAAAAAATGGATGACTACCGAAAAGATGCTCTTGATTGCTAATAAAAACACTAAACTAAAATATCTATTCTGGTTGTCTAAAAACTGTGCAGATTTAAATGTACGGAATCTCTATAATATGAAAAAAAAAGGAATACACTTATTGTGCAGGTTGAAAGGGGATATTATGATAAAAAAATTAGAGAGAGCGAGAACAAACAAAAAACAATATGGAATATCGTAAACACAAACTAGGTAAAACAAAAAACAAAAATTAAATCGAATTTCTTGATAATGACGAAAAGGTTTCGAACCATAAAGCTATTGCTAGTATATTTGCGGGATATTTCACATTAGTTACTCAAAAAAGCTTAACAGATAAGTTTGGTGATAACAGATCAAAGGATTGTACTGTACCTAGTAGGACTATCATAAATAGTTTCTTTTTTAGGCCTATGGAACCGGAAGAGATTTTTAAAATAATAAATAACCTAAAAAATAAAAAAGTGTAGGAATTGACGAAGTGTCGATAAAGGTTGTTAAAATTTTAAGGGACAGTATTCTTAAACCTATTCAATATTTAGCAAATTTAATGTTCAAGACGGGTATATTTCCGAGTGATCTAAAGATGGGAGTTGTTGTTCCAATATTCAAAAAATCAGATACTTCAATGGTTAGTAACTATACAATTCTAAATGTGCTGTCGAAGGTGTTAGAGAAGCTTCTGTACAATAGATTGGTCGACTTTCTTGATGTAAACCGTGTATTGACGGCTTGCCAATACGGATTTTGATCGGGTAGATCGACAGAGGGAGCAGCGGCTGACCTTGTAGAATTCATTTATAATAAAATGGACGATGGGTGTCATGTCGCTGGTCTCTTTTTTGATCTGTCCAGAGCTTTTGACAGCTTGAATCATGAGTTTATTCCTAGGAAGTTGTCTTGTTATGGCTTTTGGAGATAATATATTATATCTTCTGGGTTCCTATTTGAAGGGCAGACAATTCATTATTAAAGTTGAGGACGTGTATTCGGAAAGTAAGGACACTGACATAGGGGTTCCTCAGGGCTCGGTTCTGGGTCCTCTACTATTTTTAATATTTGTCAACGAAATACCCCAGTACATATCAAACGGCATAACTATTATGTTTGCTAACGATACCCCAAAATGCTCCTTAAAACCGGAAATTCTCTTAAACAATAATTTGGATAGTGACAAGAGTACAAAGTTGTTGGGATTGTACCTTGATGAATATCTCTCATAAAACAGCCATATAAACCATATAAGCCGAAAAATAAATGCAGGATACTACGCAATATCTCAGTTGAGAGACCTAGTGGATGAGCCTGCATTGGTTAACATATACTTAATTAATATATTATCATTTAAGTTATAATGTGATACTATGTGGAAATGCTACAAATTGCCAAAGAATTTTTACCAATCAAAGGAGAGAATTATAAGACTTATTTTTAAACTTAACACTATAAGTAGTTGTAAGACAGTTTTCATAGAAAAGAAAATTTTATCCTTCCCTTCCTTATATATCTACAAGACTCTGTTGTATATAAAACAGAATTTAAGTGATTTTAATACCAATGCAGATTTTCATTCTTATAATACCCTAAACACAAGAGAGTTTGTTTTAGATAAGCATAATTTGAGAGAATTCGAAAAAAATCCTTCATATATAGGAAAAACCTATATAATAAGCTGCCATTGCGGATTCAATTACTTGCATTTAATAAATTTAAGGTGTATGTAAGGGACCTTCTTATTGAAAAATGTTATTATTGTGTAAGTCAGTATTTGTCAGATAGCTTTAGTTGACTAATTGATTGTTTTATTTTATTTATATTTCTTGTTTTGTTAGAACTGTGTTTTTCAAAATTGTTTTGTAGAGTTTTAACTATTGTAGAGCGATGTGATATACATAATCTTTGTAATCGTCTGACGTGCATATCTATGTATTTGGCCAAAGTACAAACAAATATATCTATCTATCTAAAAATCAAATGGAAATTTTCGTAATTCATTAATAATTTCAAAAAAAATATTAGTTTGTCAGTTAAACTATCATCAAAATCCTTCTCATAAACATTTAGAATTTTTTTAGTAAAGATCTCAAATTCAGTTCTTTCTGTATCTGCGTTAAGTTTCAAAGTTTCAAACAGGTCAGTGATTTTGGAGTAAGCATTTGTTCTTCTCTGTAATTCAGAAACAAGTTTGTCGATGACCACTAAAAATATTTGTATTCTGAAAGCATTCCTTCCATCTGGAAGAAATACATCTTGGCCGTCAGGAATTTTCTCTTTTGCATTTTGCTTGAGAATACTTGTATAAATCGACCGAATCTCCCAAACTAAAAAGTTGTTCTGCCTTGTCCTTAAACAAATTAAATTGATCGCCATATGGGGAAACCGTTTCCGTAAGACCTTTTAATAAACTGCTCCCATATAGTATACCCAGACCCAGTGTTTACACCACTTTTTACACCATTTCTTTGTTTAGTCCTAAGTGTTCACGCTCATATCTTTTTCTTTTCAGCGAATCTTTGGCCATCATTTTCAAACATTTATATATTTCAGAGTAGCTTAGTAATGATGGTTCGCTAAATTAAGGGAATGGGCAAAACATGAAGCGAAGAAAGTATTGATTGTTGCATATGTGCCTGAAGACCATTATACTGTTCAGCCATGTTGCTGGCATTATCATAGGATTGCCCGCGGCAATACTTCAATTCTAGATCATCACTTTTCAAAAAATTCGTGATTACTTCCACAGAAAATATAGCTACGCAACAGAGCTTTGAAGAGCATAGGAAAAAAGCGAACCTGCAAAAACTCTCATTTTCGTTCTACAAAATCCTCGAGGAGGTCGCCACACAATCAGATTCTATATTATTTTTATTTAGCGCGTTCATGTCACCATAACACCAACTAACTGTTGTCATACCGTTCTTACCGCTCAAAATTCGATTCTTGTAAAAATTAATAATATTTTAGTTAATCGCATTATCTATTAATTTGAAGGGTCTCGACCGGCGCGGCGCAATTCTTGTTTAGATGATTGATCGGGTAGGCGGCATTGGCCGAAGCATTGGATCAAATGCGTTTACCGTCAACGTTTATATTTTAATATTTATTTGAGGTAAATTGGAAACAGAGGCCAGTTGTAGAACATAGTTTCAAAAGAAAATCGAATATGTTATTGGGATTCTATACGCATTTCCTTACTTTCTTATTTTTCTTTCTGTAATATGGCTACAAGCAGTGGTTCAGCAGAAAAAAACTGCTAGTATTTTAATAATAGTATGTATTATAATAGGGCTGGCTTAGGCGCATATTTAAAAATTATTTTACATTGCACAGGGTGAACCAAAGAGTTTTTATGAAATAAACTTAATTGTTTTTTTAAATATAGTGCCTTGTATTTTATTATTTTAAAATATATTAGTTTTAATATATAACTTTTATACATATGAAATATAGGAGTATGGAGGTCAAATGTCAGTAGTATTTACAGGAAGGCAAGTTGTTTTTGAAAAACGTCCTTCTGGCATTCCCGGAAGACCTAAAAACAAACAAATAACATACATGCTTATCAAAGATTGCTTGTAGTTTATAAGCAGACTAGTTTTGTTTCCAAATCTTCTACTTTTATACAAGGTTTACTTTTCACAATTTTTTAAAATTAATAATTTTACAGTCGCGTTAACGGAAACACAAAAAATTTTACCCTGTTCATATTAATGAGATTGTTCACACTACGGTGGGTGCGTTGTTTAAGAAACCATTCGTATAGTATACTTTCTATTCTAGGATTTCCATTTTTTTTTTAATGCGTTTCTGAATTTTATGTGGCTTTAACCAGCTCACTTAAACCAGCCACTACTGTTAACAAACCTAGTAAGTCGACCCAGTTGTAAGCTGCTTACTTCCTCCAGATTATTGAAGAATGGCTCGCCCAAGACATTGAACCTTCTTCTTGCAAGACCAGGGCATTCACACAAGAAATGTTGAATACTTTCCTCCTCTTCTTCGTCTCTGCAACTTCTGCAGAAGTCGTTAGCTGGTATTTGCATACGTTCGGCATGTCTACCGAAAAGACAGTGTCCGGTAACCATGGCAGTAATGTTTCTCAGGTCCTTCCGACTGTGTTGTAATAACGCTGCCGTTTCCTGTTATCCAGTAGGAGCCACAATTGCTTGGAGATTATACAGGCAGTTAGCTCTGTCCATCTGCTTATTGCAAGTTGTTTGGCTATACGATCTATCTCGTCTTTGACCGATCCCAGTGGTCTAGCCACGGTATTCTCTGCTAGATCGGCGGACATGACCGCGCGCGCCCTCCTTGACGGGCGCATCAGCAGACTCTTGGATAACATTATTACACCTACAACCTCTTCATGTTCTTCTATAATTTTCAACTTTCATAAAGTGCTGACCACTTTTTTTCAATTTTCAAACGCACAATGACAAAACACAAACAATCACAACTATTTGTTACGGCAAATAAACTACGAATGGTAAATCTTGGTTCTTGCAAGTAAATAGAAGTTAATTTTTAACACTAAACAATATTATATCTTCATGGCGAGGTCTAGCAGAGCTGTTATACCTAACCACCGTTTAAGACCAGTAAACTATAAATACTTATGTAATATAAATATGCACTAAAATTACACCCATAATCATACAAGAATAGAAATGAAAAATTATTAGTGAAGCACAATATTACGAGTAGGTAGATATTGGACACACTTTAAGAGTTATAAATATTATTTATAAGATGAGCTTCTTCCATCGGTTACATACTTTTTTAACTTTATAATTATTATTTTTTATTAGTTATTATATTATTATTTTGAAAGAAGCACCTTTCAATAAACTTTCATTTGATATACCACTTCTTAACATGTCTAATATCAGCCGTTTTTCTGGAATATCAATTCAAACTATTTTAATTACATTATTTATGGTATTAAGCAATAACTGCATGCCCCGAAAAAAAATTAATCCAAAATTTTTTTCAAAAACTGATTTTGTTATATTTAATCACTTTATACTTTAATAACTTTACATCAGTAATTAAAACATTTATTCTTGGCAACTAACATCCTATAAAAGCCAGGGACGCATCTATAGCTTTCCAATGAGGGGGGATCTGCAGTCACTTATAGATATGAGAAAATACTGCCGGTAGGGCCGTCGGAGAC
Organism: Polydrusus tereticollis; assembly: GCA_963920685.1. Lineage (NCBI taxonomy): Eukaryota > Metazoa > Arthropoda > Insecta > Coleoptera > Curculionidae > Polydrusus > Polydrusus tereticollis. The sequence continues at coordinate 66,605,954 of OY987329.1, forward strand.
AAAGCGCCGCAGGCGAAAATCTTTTAGGGGCCACGCCTACATATTGCCAAGAATTCACCTAAAAACAGAGTTTGGTATCTACCTACATGTTTGTTTTCGACAGATATGTAAAAAAAGTTTTTTGACGTTTTACGTTTAATTAATTTAAATTTCGAAATTGGAAATTTAAAATTGGTCGAACTGTCGTCGAATGGGAGGGGGGGAGGGGAAGGGGGGTTGAACCCCCTAAAATCCCCCCTTATATACGTCCCTCATAAAAGCGCTTACTCTCAGGGTGTAGGCAAGGTGTGCTTACAATTTTCTAAATAAAAGTTGAATCGAGGGATATTGTATATTTTAAAAAAGTAGACCTCTTATAGAAAAATAATTAATAAAGAATCAAAATGTTCTTTTTTTAATTCAAAGCCACTGATTATTTCTGCTTGATACAGTGTCTAACTTTTAAAATCAATATGATACGCATTTTCAAGACAACTTATTAAAACTTTTATTTACAACATTTCTATTACCAGTACTAAAAAAGACAATAACAAAAAGATATCATAAGAAATAGAACTTCAATTTAAATTTTGTAAAGAATAATAATTGTAGGGAAACCCTGCCGCTACCCCAAAAATAAGAATTATTGCTCTTAAAAAAATATTTTATGAATGAAAAATGCCATAATTGATTAAATATAAAGAAATCAGTTTTTGGAACATGATGTAAAAAATTTTACAGTATTTTTTTACGTGTCAATGTAATTATTGCATAATATCATAAATGATGTAATTAAGCTAGTTTTTATTGATATTCCAGAGAATCGGACGATATTAGATAATATGCTCAGTGGTATATCAAATAAAAACTTATTTAATGGCGCTTATTTCAAAATAATAAAAATATTATTAATTTAAAAAAAATGTGAAAAGTTATTATTTGTATTGTCTTCAACGCCCTGTATAAAATAAACGATTTGGAAACAAAACTTTGTTCATAAACCACAACTTTCAAAGCAATTGACTAGCTTGCGTCAACAGTTCATGAGGCTTTTATGTTCCTCGATTGTAGGTTAATTTCACTGAATCTTTTATTTACCGAGTAAATGAATTAAACGAGCTTTTCACTGTGGTAAATTGGGCTGTGGTAAATTTTCTGTCTGAGCCGCCCTTATTATAATACATTTAAACATTTTAGATATAATAGGCTTTTTAAATTTCTCATACTCTTCCACCCGATCCTCGTTTGACCACCCCGTATAGCTATTGTGAGTTTTAAATTTGTGACCCTGTATAAAATAAACACACACCAAAATGAATTGAAATTTTACTTAAAGACGCGTGGATGAAAATAACCCCAATTTTAGCTTATCCACTTCTATTTTATGCTCTGCGAGCAAGAAATATTTTCATATAATAGGGCTTGGACTGAAAAACGTAGGGCCCGGTCTAGATTACCATTATAAGGGGATGATATATTTTGGTTAGATATATAGGTTAAAGTTGGGTCAAGTTCATATTATCACATGATAGACCAAATTAATGAATATAAAAATAAGTAAACATAGCGTGATTGCGCCAGTAGTCGGCCTTTCTTGATCATTCTATTTTTGTTTTTTAAATAAATCTATTCATTTAATACTTAAAATTATAATATATGTACCCTTGTCAAATATAAACATTAAATAAGCGATTGAAAAAGATAGAAATACTCGAGAAGGTACGTAAATATTTTATTCTTTAAGTTGTTCTGAAAAATATCAGTTCCTTCAGAAGCCGGCCACTTATTGTTTAGTAGTCGGCCATGCCTATATCAGAAGTCGACTGTCATATATTAATGGTTATTTAGCACAGGCCCGTGCTTGCATTTTTTATTTTGTCAATAAAATGGGAAAACATTATAAACAAACACAAAAATTACTTCTCTAAAAATATAAAAAAAAACATTTAAATGTACCTACTAAAAATACATAAAATGTGCAAACACATTTTTTAAAAGTATAGGTAAAATTAAAAAAGTATTCGCAAAAATCGCAGTTATAATCTAGACCTTGCGTCTCTTTATATGGTCTTCCTGCAAGCTTCTAAGTGAAACCACCTGAGACACCAGTCACATCCCACATTCTTATCACCTTCTGCTTCTGCATCGCTATCTAGTTTATCTTCACATTTATCACAATATTTGTTTCAAAACATTCTTCTAAAATCTCCCTTCTTTCGTTGGGCTTTTCTTTTTTTTTTATTAGTATTATTAACCATTTCACTTTTATTTCGTTCTAACTCATCGCTTTTCCATTTCTTTGCTTCTTCTTTCTCATTTTGTACTCTATCATCATCATCATCAACACATTCAACCCACAGCTGTCCACTCCTGGATATAGGTCTCTCTCATCTGTTTCCATGTCTCCCTGTCCTATGCCACATTGAACCAATATTTGCCTGCCACTTTCCTGATGTCGTCCACTCATCGTTTCTGCGGGCGTCCTACACTACGTTTAGTCTGTCTGGGCCCCCACGCTGTCACTCTATAGGCCCATCTGTCCCCATCAAATCTGGCCATGTGACCGGCCCACTGCCATTTCATCTTAGCCACCTCTTTTATTATATCGGTAACTTTAGTTTGTATTCTGATATTTTCATTTCTAATCCTGTCACGAAGTGATATGCCTAACATGCATCTTTCCATTGCTCGTTGTGTTGTTAAAAGCTTGTTTGCAAATGTTTTTGTTAGGCTAATTGTTTCCAATCCATATGTTTGCACTGGCAGTACACATGTATTATACACTTTTCGTTTTAGATTCATAGGGATCTTCTTGTTTTTTAAAATGTGCCCTAGTTTGCCGAAAGCTGCCCATGTCAATCTTATGCGCCTTTTGATTTCTGCGTGTTGGTTTTCTTTTCCTACTTTAATATTGTGACCTAAGTATACGTATTCAGTTACGCATTATATGTTGTTATTTTCTATGTATATGTTGGTATCTTCGGTGCTCATTATTTTTGTTTTGTTGTAATTCATGTTTAGTCCAACGTTCGTAGATGCTAGGTTTAATTCATTTAGCATCTCTTGTAGTTCCGAGACGTTGTTACTTATTGGGACTATGTCATCTGCGAACCTTAGGTGGCTAAGTCTGATACCATCTATGTTAATACCTTTGGTATCCCATTCTAATTTTTTAAAGACTTCCTCAAGGACCAGCGTAAACAATTTAGGTGAAATGGTGTCTCCCTGACGTACCTCCCTCTTCAATGGTATTCTATTGGTCGTAGTTGTTTCGCTATTTTTATATGTATTGTTGCTTCTTTATAAATATTTTCGATGATTTGGGTGTATCTTGAGTCTATTTTTGCGTTTTGGAGAGCCATTAGGATTGACCATGATTCAACTGTGTCGAAAGCCTTCTGAAAGTCAGGCTAGGTGTATAGGTACATTGTATTCTGTGCACTTTTCTATAAGGGTGCGTACTGTATACAGGTGGTCTATCGTACTTTATCCCTTTCTGAATCCTGCCTGTTCTACGGGTTGGTAAGAATCCAATTTTGATGATAGGCGATTTGTTATAATTTTTGTAAATATCTTATATAGATGTGACAGAAGAGATATAGGTCTATAATTTTCGATGTTTGCGTTGTCGCCCTTTTTAAATAGTAATATTACTTCAGAGTTACACCATTCAGTTGGTATTTTACCGGCATAGAGACATTTATTCAGAAGTGTTCTTATTGTTTCCCGTAGAGTTCTTCCTCCCATTTTCAACATTTCTGTGGTAACTTGGTCTTCTCCTGAACATCTGTTGTTTTTCATTTGTTTTAATGATGTATTTATTTCACTCGCCGTTATTTCTGGGAGCTCTTCAGATCCGACATTCATGATGTTCATTTTTTTTACTGGTTTTTGGGATTTAGATGAATAGAGGTTAGTGTAGAAAGCTTCGATCGATCTGGTGATGTCGTGTTTATTTTGTACTATAAGGTTGTTTTCATTTCGCATTTTTGTAATTTTTGTTTTCCCTTTGAAATCTTCTTGCGCAACACTTTCATTTTGCAATTATCCTTCATGGTTTCCTCCATAAGTTTCGCATTATACTTCCTTTTATCTTTTTTGATTTGATTTTTGACCTGTTTGTTTATATCTTTATATTCTTGAGTTGTTCTGTCTGTTGTGTTCCGTCTCTTTTCTAGTAGTTTTAGTGTATTTTGGCTTAGCTTTGAGTCTTTGTGATTCTGCATCTTTGCACATATTTTCACCACGCATTGTGTTAATTTTGATTTTTGCTCTCACGCGCCTGTGATCGCTACCTGTAGTGAATTTGTTTAGGACTGATATATCCTTGCATATTGTCTTGTTGTTGGGTAGGATATAGTCGATTTCATTTCTGATTTGGTTGTCTGGGCTACGCCATGTCCATTTGCGTTGTTTTGGTTTTTTAAAGAATGTGTTGAGACAGTACAGGTTTTCTTTGTCCAGGTAATTGATGAGAGTCTCTCCTCTATCATTTCTCTTGCCCAATCCGAATTTTCCGACATAATCGATGTCTCCCTGTTTTCGTTCTCGTCTCCTATCTTGGCATTGAAGTCTCCCATGACTATCAAAAAGTGGGCTTTTTCCATTTGACGTGCTTTGGCCAGGTCTTCGTAGAAGTCTTCAATATCTTCTTCATCTGCTTTGCTTGTCGGTGCGTAAGCATGGATGATCTGCAGAACTATATCTTTTATTTAAGTTAACCGTAATAAAAATTACTCTGTTGGATATCGCCTGGTATTTGGTGATGGTGTATTTAAAATTTTTGTTTATTATAAATGCCACGCCTCCGATGTGGTCCCCATTATTGTACTCTATCATTCTCCACGTAATATGTTCTCCAAGCATTGGACGAAATGGCACTTTTGTGTCCAGCTTTCGGACGTTTTGTTTTTGGATGTGACTTAGGGTATTTAAGATATTTTTTAAAAGCATCGGTTTGGGAGGTGGGCGTCGGCATCGGCTCTATTGCATGTAAAATTATTGATGACTACTTATGTGGTTATATATGGATCTGGTGTCCATTCGTCGAGGCTTATTTCTTGCGACACGACCTGCGAGCCGGTCCTGCAGAGTTACACGTGGTATACCATAGTTTCGGCAAGTTTCTCGAATTTTAGCTCAATTTCTCATTCAATCTCTTTTTAAGGACTCTTGAGAATATCTATGGAACTTTCTTTTGGGCCCGCGTGACATCGTCTATTAATGTAAAGAAAACATTTTATCGTCAGATTAAAGTAGCCAAAGAAATCTTCTGGTCAAGTACTAGCATAATCATCAATTGATGACTTTGACAGTAGTCGGCCACTAACTTTAATATCCCCTAGGGACTTTGTCATTCGTTTTAGACCCGGCCGACTACTGATACGTACGTTTTCGATACATCATTATACATGATGGCAAAGGAAGAATCTATTTATATGTATTTGTAAGCCTGATATATACAAAATATATTTTTTTAAATTTTGCCAGTAGTCGGCCATGCTGGCCGATCACTAGCAACTTTATAATAATTTAATGCCAGTAACCGGCCATATTATTTTTTTACCTAAATATAAAAATGAATATATTTGGGACTTGTTACTAGTTCTTTAAACGGAAGTAAGGTTCAACTTATAATAAAGAAATATTTATACAGTGTGTCCAAAAAAGTATGCAACATATGGGAAAGTTTTTTCTTACTGTTATATATTAGGAATGAGCAATAATAAGCCACAATTTCTACTACTAAAAAATTTATTGGTAAACTCAATTCTCATTACAGTTCAGAAGGCACTGCCCAAAGCAACGCGTCGAGTTCCAATGCAACTGCGACACATGCGCATTAACCTTATTTACTATACTTCCTGATGGTATCGACCTTAACTTGGTGAAGATCCATAATAAAAATTATGTAAGAAAAACACTATTGTTTTATGATTTTCACTATATTTTGTCAACATGACACGTGTTTCACCGTCACAGCGGCTTCATCAGATGTGAGGTATACAAACAAAAATCTTAATTTATAGGGCCTTAATTACAAGTAACAATGGGAAATACCAGTACTAATATTTAGGTCTTAAATTATTTAACAAAGAGTTGTAAATGTATATTTTATGGTAACATTAAGTTTAACAAAGGAGAGGTGCATAAATCTAGTTTATCATTTAGTAAATTAGGGGAATTTTTCATTTTGTTAATCTCCAACGATTCCAATAAATTCAATTTTAACCCTTTTTGTTCGACATGTAAAATATTATAATTATGATTAAAATTGTGATTTTCTAATTTCAAGTGATCTGCGTATGTAGAATGTTTATTCTGTTTCGTAAACGAATCTTGATGATCTTTTATTCTTGTACGAAATGAACGACCTGTTTGGCCTATATAAGATTTTGTACATGAGCCGCAATTTAATTTGTAAACTCCACTTTTTTGATCTTTCATAGTTTTGTCCTTATTGTTTTTGATGATTTTGCCTAAATTATTGTTAGTTTTGTAAGCTGTTTTTATTCCCTGTTTGTTAAGAAAAGATTTTATGTTTTCACTAGCCTTGCCTATAAAGGTTAAAGTTTTATAATTACATTTTTCTTTTGTTATGGGAAAAATTTCTTTAATAGCCAATTTATGTGTAAATTTGGAATATATATCGTCTATCATTTTTTGGTTGTAACCATTATTGATAGCTATTTGTTTTATTAAATTAAATTCTTTAACGAAATTTTCTTTTGACATGGGGACATTAATTAAGCGATGGACCATACTATTTAGGCTGCTAATTTAGCTGAAATTTTTATGAATAATCTAGAAAACATAATTCATACTCATCACCTGTCTAAATATTGTCAATTTTGGTACAGATATGTTGATGACATCATTGTATCCTTTTCCGGCACTAACAGACATCTTACGACCTTTTTCGATTATATTAACTCTATACATCCAAAAATTAAATTTACGTTAGAACCTGAAATTAATAATTCTATTAATTTTTTGGATTTAACTATTAATAGAATCAATAATAAACTAGATTTTTCCATATACCATAAACCTTCCCATACGGATCAAACAATTAACTACAAGTCACATCACCCTATTCAGCATAAATTAGCAGCCTATAATAGTATGGTCCATCGCTTAATTAATGTCCCCATGTCAAAAGAAGATTTCGTTAAAGAATTTATTTTAATAAAACAAATAGCTATCAATAATGGTTACAACCAAAAAATGATAGACGATATATATTCCAAATTTACACATAAATTGGCAATTAAAGAAATTTTTCCCATAACAAAAGAAAAATGTAATTATAAAACTTTAACCTTTATAGGCAAGGCTAGTGAAAACATAAAATCTTTTCTTAACAAACAGGGAATAAAAACAGCTTACAAAACTAACAATAATTTAGGCAAAATCATGAAAAACAATAAGGACAAAACTATGAAAGATCAAAAAAGTGGAGTTTACAAATTAAATTGCGGCTCATGTACAAAATCTTATATAGGCCAAACAGGTCGTTCATTTCGTACAAGAATAAAAGATCATCAAGATTCGTTTACGAAACAGAATAAACATTCTACATACGCAGATCACTTGAAATTAGAAAATTTTAATCATAATTATAATATTTTACATGTCGAACAAAAAGGGTTAAAATTCAATTTATTGGAATCGTTGGAGATTAACAAAATGAAAAATTCCCCTAATTTACTAAATGATAAACTAGATTTATGCACCTCTCCTTTGTTAAACTTAATGTTACCATAAAATATACATTTACAACTCTTTGTTAAATAATTTAAGACCTAAATATTAGTACTGGTATTTTCCATTGTTACTTGTAATTAAGACCCTATAAATTAAGATTTTTGTTTGTATACCTCACATCTGATGAAGCCGCTGTGACGGTGAAACACGTGTCATGTTGACAAAATATAGTGAAAATCATAAAACAATCATAAAATAATAGTGTTTTTCTTACATGATTTTTATTTACTATACACATAATATATGATTCTATATACCTAACACTCTTCTCCCCTAAAGAAAAAAAAAAAATAATAGATACAAATCGTACAAAAAAAAATTATAAATTATTTATAAAGAAGCCTATCTGGTTGTTTTACATTTCGTTTAGGCCTGGAATTTAAATCAACATTTTCTGGAGAGCGCACTAAATTAGAGAAAGGATTATAGGAAATATCACTGGTATCACTCTCACTCATGGTTTAATCCACGTCTAAATCGGAGGCCGACTCGGAACTTAACGAAATAATACTTTTATTACAATCAAAATCAGGGGAAACACGATTATTATTACAATTATTATAATCAATAATTTGGTTAATATGCCTTTTCCAATTTATTTAATCTTGGGAATATACACCATATAACTCCTAGGATCTAATTTTTTATGAATGATACCACAAATCCAGCTTACTTTACTATTTCTATAGTCTCTAACAGCAACAGAATCATAAACTCCTTTTTCCTATTACCTCGAAAGTAAAATTTTTGTCTTGCTTGATTTTGTTGGGCATTTTGAAAAACATTACTTGTATCAACTTCTGGTAAATCGACATTTTTAGGTCTAACCAAATCAAGCCTGGTTCTTAAATTACGACTAAATAATAACTGTGCAGGAGAAAAGCCTGTCGTTGAGTGAGGAGTAGTACGATAGTTCAGTAAAATTTTATTTATGACTGTATTTATATCATTTGTTTTATTCTGTGATAAGAGAGATTTCACGGCTTTTTTTATAGTTTAAACAACAGCCTCCGCTGCCCCATTTGTTTTAGGAGAGAAAGGAGAAATATTCTTAAATTTAATACCATTCATTTTTAAAAAATTTTGAATTTCAAAAGAAGTAAAATATTTGGCATTATCAGTAACAATTGAAATTGGAAGCCGAAAATGAGCAAAAACATTCCGTAAACAATTGATTTGAACCGTTAAAACCAAACTATTAATCACAAAAGCTTCTACCCACTTACTATGTGCATCAACAACTACAAAAATATATCTACCAAACATTGGGCCAAGACAATCAATGTGTAAGCGATCCCAAGGTTTTTGCGGAAACTCCCAAGTAATGAGTGAACTTTTAGGTGGTGTCGGTTTTTGTGGCAAACAAAATTGACAAGACTTAGCCAAAAGTTCGATTTCTTTATTCATAGCAGGCCACCAAACATAGGACCGCGCTATACTTTTCATTTTAAATATACCCTGATGACTAGAATGTAGCTCAGCCAAAATTTTCTTTTGCAATGTGAAAGGTACAATCCCTCTATTACCAAATGAAATGCACCCATCCTGTAAATATAAATTATTTTTTATAAGAGAATATTTTTTTGCAAAATGAGGAACTTTCTTGGGCCAACCATTGTAATATTGGAGCGAAAAGCGCAACTAAAGCTTTATTATCACAAACAATTGTAAACTTTTTGCCATATAGATATTGATAAAAACGTTTTAAAGCAAAAATTAAACCTAAACCTTCAAGTTCGATTTGTGAGTATTTTTGTTGGGCAGAATTTAAAGCTTGCGAGGCATATTCTATAGACCTTTCAATCCCATTAATTACATGTGAAATTACTGCTCCTACTCCCGCTGGACTTGGGTCAACAGCTAATCTAATCGGCAACTCGGGATTATAATGAACCAAAACTTTAAAAGAAGAGAAAATATCTTTGACACTATCAAATGAAATATTACATTTTTCATCCCAAACCCAAGTTACGCCCTTTCTCAAAAGATTGTACAAAGGTTGTAAAAGTTTAGCACAATTAGGAATAAATTTATTATAGTAATTAACTAGCCCTCAAAGGATTTTAACAGAGTTTGATTCTCTGGAATATTTACTTTTTGTATAGCCTCAATTTTATTTTCGCAAGTGTGTAAACCTTCGGAATCTATACGGAGGCCCAAATAAAATACTGATTTTTTAAAAATTCACTTTTTTCTTTGAAAATTCGGTTGTACTCATATAGTCCATCTGGTGTTATAAAATCTGTTATGTGTTTAGCGTTCTCTTCTATTTCCATCTGGTGAAAGCCTGCCTTCATATCCAGCGTTATAAAATATCGGGCATTGCACAGAGAGTCGATTTGGTCTAATATTAAGGGTAAAGGATAGCGCTCTCTTAACACCTTTTTATTAACGTCACGAAAATCGACACATAGCCTTACGTCACCGTTTTTCTTTCTCACTAGAACTATCGGACTAGCATATTCAGACTGGCTTTCGCGAATGATACCTGCTTGCAACAATTCACTAACAATTTGTCGAACTTTTACTCTTTCAGCGTATGCTAAACGTCGAGGTCTATATGCTACAGGAGTATTGTCTTTTAACTTTATATTTAATTTTTCTGTAGTTATAACGTCAGCAGTTATCTCTCTACATTCATGTAAGATCTGCTTAATAGTTTGTACAGTCGATTCATCACATTCGATTACATTAATCCTATTATTGTCATTGAAAGCCATGAATGTTAACATCTGAGGTAAATTGTGCAGGTCGTGACATAATTCCAATCCGTAAGCATTTTTTTCAACTCGTCAATGTTGTCGTCCAATGACGTCCGATCCAATGACGATATCTAAATTTCCAAGAATGACATCATCGGCAACGACTGTAGACAAAACTTCAAATGTTGCTTTAGGCAGAACTGCGATTACCTCACACGTTCCGATAACATTAACAATATTGTGACCGAGGCCAGATAAAAACCGCGTTTCTGGCTTTATTTGAGAGTCAAGACGGACCGCAGCTGATTTGGTTATAATTGATATGTCAGCACCACCGTCTATGAGGTATTTAAATGACAAAGCTTTATTATTACACATTAGAGTCGCAATCGGAGATGTTGCCAAATCACGTCCGCGCTTCACGAGCATAAGTTTTTTAGGCTTTCCATGTTTAAACCAACAATGCTTCTCTACATGTCCCATTTTTTTACAATTATCGCACACCGGCACTTCAGTTTTGTCTTTTGTCGACAACCTTCAGTTAAATTCAGTTTTTGAACTCTCACGACAGTTACTTTGACGATGTCCCGATTTACCACATTTAAAACATTCGCCCTTAAAAGTCACAGTTTTTTGTCGATGTTCGACACTATTTGGCGCTTTCATATCATTTACAAGATCCGCTGTACGTTGACTTGGTATTACACGTTTGCGGCGCCGTGCATCGAATTCACTGAGTAACTTTAAAAGTCCACGTTCTGAGTTGCTTAGTATAGTATTCCATGGTAGATCATTATGAAAATTACGTATTGCCCTTAGTTTACGAATACCATAGTCACTCATGGAATCACACTCGCGACTTTTTAACGTAGCAGCCGTGAAAGCACGTGCTCCCGCCGTTTCGCGGTCCGGAAATGTCACAATAAGGTCTTTGCAAAATTCATCCCATGTTCGAGATGCTGGTCTCCAGTCGCAATAATACCGATTCCCTCTTCCTTTCAGAGCATCGCCCGCTTTTGCGATCATAAGAACATCGCCAACATGAAGTTCTTCCTTGAGCTTAGTGGCAACATCGAGCCACTCGTCGATTGGATAATTGCTGATGTCAAACTCAGCCAGACGAAATGATGTCGTTACTGTTGTCGGCGTCTGCGTGTTCCCACCTTCCATACCATGTGAACTGGTGCTAGGCGTTGGCCCCGCCGCCATATTGGATTGCCTAGTCAGCAAAGCTAACTGTTCTTGTTGCGTCGCAATTAAAGAAAGTAGAGTATCTTGCCATTGCTTTTTAGCTCGTTTAGGCACTGGCTCAGGATTGAATGCTCCATCTACTTGCTCGCCCTCTGTTTCTGAAGCAGGACAATCATCGGATAAGATCTCTCCTTCCTCCATTTTTCTTAAGCACCATGAAGTTTTACACCACTTTTAAAGTACTAAGTCGCTTAGGGTTACTATCCCACTTCTGATGTTAATTACGAGGGGGTTGCAAACTCAAATAAACTCAAAATCACTCAAAAGGGGTTTATTACTGGTTATCAACAAATAGTGTATGTTCATAAACCGTATCTGCGCGCTCAACTGAACTTGCGTTCCTCTGCCTGCTCAAACTCCGCCGCTTCGGATGACGTCGGTAGTTCGCGCGGAGGTGGGGGTCTTGACATGCATGGTTGCTTACTAACATATATTTGTTTTAAATTTTATCAAATCTAATTTGAATATGGGAAACCGTTAATAAACAATTATTTATTATTTATTTACAAACTTATTTTTGTTGTTCAAAGGATTTACAAAGTAAGAAGAAAGAGAAAGCAAAATGAAAATTATAAAAACTGCTGAAATTGGTCAACGCCATGCTCAAAGCATAAATTCATACGTCTCTGTGTCATGTAGAAAAAAAATGGGGATTCTTACTACTCCACATTCTTGTAATCCGAGAATTCACATAACCGGTAAGGTGGAACTGGACTTCATCAGAACAAAAAATGTCAGGTCTAATAAAATATCTATTTCCAATAACTTTTGGGTAAACCACTGACAGTAATTCCTGCGTCTTTCAAAATCTTCAGCTCGTTCTTCTTAGAATACTTTATTTGGCAACAAATTTAACTATTTTTTAAGAATAGTCCTACATGTTCCATAAGATCTTCCCACTTCTTGAGCCAGGCGTCTTACATATTTTGTTGGCGGTATTTTGTTGGCGTATTTTGTGTTAATTCACAAACGGTTGCAACAAGTTACTAAATTATTCTGTTCTTACAGATGGTCTTTTATGTTATATAAAACCTGTTGCCATCAACAGAGCCACGGTTCTTTTCAGGCAATGATAAAAATCTCCCGCAGTAAAAGCGACGTTCGGAAAATTTTCGCGAAAATCGTCCATGCACAAACGCTGATTGTATTGCTACTCACCATTTACTCTAACTACGTTTCGAAAATATGCTTCAACCATGAATTTTTTGTGCTGTTCCGTAAAATCCATTGCATGAATGATTCAAGGAATTGCATACATTAGCGATGAATCAAATAACTTGTAAACGACTGTTAAAGTTGACGGAATAACTTGCTCGCACGGTACAATGGTGGTTTACGCTCACATTATTAAATAGTATAAATAGTTAAATAGAACCAGAGGAACGTGATGGTCGCGAATGCAGTACCTATTTATTTATTTAGTTATTTGTCACTTGCTAAATTATTTGGTGAGTTTTTTCGATTATAAACGAATTAGTACATAGGACATTTTCTATGGTCTTGTTGTACCGTCTCGATTTTATAGGATGGATATAATCATGTTCATGATATAATCTGTTGTTTACGTAAAATGCCACTTTACAGACGGAGCGATGTAATAAATAAAGGTCGGCTTACGCCACCATCTTTTAAAATGTGACCATAAACAAGGACAAAATTTTTCGCGATCCTTTAATACTCAATGATACGATAGTCATAAGTGTTTATGTTGGAGTTATTTTAAACAAGGTTTATTACGTTGGCCATGTTTATTACTTGCAAAGGCGAACAACAATCTATGTATAGTTTGGAATGGCAGTGACTCAGATCTGAGAGATTTCCTCAGTTTCGTTAATGATTTACATCAGAATATTGAATTTACACTTGAGATAGAGAATAATAGATAACTACCTTTCATAGATTTACTCCTGATAAGAAATAACAATAAACTTAACTTTGAAGTCTATAGAAAACCCTCATTTACAGAAAACATTATTCATTATTTTCCCTTTTCTCCTAAATTTGCCACCTTCAATTCTCTTTTCTACAGACTGTTCAAGTTACCTTTGTCTAGAAATGCGTTCACTAAAGAATTCAATGTAATACAACTGATTGCAAGAAATAATGGATATCCTTTGACATTAATCAATAAACTTTATTATAAGTTTGTAAACAAATATAAACTAACCAATAATAACATGCTAATACACAGGATCACAAGAATTATAGAGCTTTAACTTATTTCGGCAATATTTCCTCACAACTAGCAGAATTTTTTAAACCTCACAACTTTGCAGTAGCTTTCAGGACCTGTGACACTCTTAAGCGGCATTTAATCAACACTAAAGATAAAGTGGACCCCCTTTCAAAATCAGGAGTTTATTCGCTAGATTGCGGAGATTGTCTGGCGGTGTATGTCGGCCAATCGGGCAGGAGAATTGCCAGCAGAGTTCATGAACATCTTAGCTTATTTAATAAATACCAGAATACTGATATAACCAACACTAAGTCTGCTTTTGCGAACCATCTACTTGAATCAGAACACCAGTTCTCGCCATCTAAAAATGTTAATGTTTTGCATAAATGTCACAAGAGTAAAAAACTAGATCTATTAGAAAAACTAGAAATAACGAAAGCTAAAAAGAGCCCAGTCCTTACCTGCGTTAATGAGGTCTTTAATTTCGAGCCTTATTATTTTCAACAACTTAAATTACTAACAGCGGACTGCTAGTAATTAATTAACATTTAACCTTATAAATTTTCTCCGCCAATTTTATCGATTGACAACATTGACGTCCTTGATGTACTCTGGTACGCTCGTACTTTGTGGTAATGGCTGTTATATTGTGGGCCGAGTTTATTCTCTGGGTGACTGCATCTGCCCCGCTTACTATGCCTAGTACTTATTTGACGGACCTTACACTATTAGTTTGTTGTTGTACCCACTTGTTTATATACAATTTTTAGTTTAAGTTCTGACTGTTTTGTAATGATGTGATTGTAATGTTTATCATTTTTTTATACTTTGACATTTTTATTCTTCTTAAATTGTTTTTTGGTGTATCAGGTAGGTTTACTAGTGAGGTTCGCTCACTTATATGCGTGTTAATTGACATCATTTTAGGTCTGAAAATGCCTTAAAGGCGAAACATGTTACCGATTATTTTTTAAATATTAAATTATTTGAGACCGGAACTTTTTTTGTTATTTATTAATGCCAAATTTATAAACAGAAAAATCCCGGTCGCTCTATTATTTACCAAATTTGTCAAAATTTGGGCGTGGTCCTAAAAAAATTCGCCTGTAGCGCCTACCCGCATGTGCAAGGCACGAGCCGCAACTGTCGTTAATCAGGGATTAATCATAATCCGGAAATAACAGATGGATGACTACCAGAATGAGAGGAGTTACCTTACTTGGACTCTATTTCCATTGGAGTCAATGCCTTCCTCTTACTCTTTCTTCCACGCCTATGTATGCCATAGTATTGATTTGCAAGATTTTAGATATAACGCTATATTTCCTCTAACAGTAAACAGTCATTTTGTTTAGCGCTGGAATGTTTAGCCGACTAAGTTATTTATGGCCCGCCAAGTCTAATTGGAAATGTTACCAGCTAAAATGTATAGATATCAAGGGTGATGATTGAGGTTTGCCCGGATCTGTTAGCTCCATTCGCTTTTCCCCTAATTTTATATATTAATGTGACTATATTCTGTGATTCAGACAGATAATTAGGCACACTTTTTATTTTATTTGACTTTAAGTTATCATCACGGTAATTTTGATGATCTCTTTCTTGTTGACTTGATATTTGTATCCAGGGTGTCAATTTAAAATCGAATAGCATGTAATAATTCTTCATCACAACTTTTAAAGGGATTGCATCCCCTAAGCGGTCACAACCATGCACCTACTCAAAAGTATGATGATGAAAGAGGTTAAATTTTGAAATTCTTACCTCTAACTGTTTGCGGGCCCTTTGAAGTGTCTTAGGTGAAATAGCCCTACATTCTTGAATAATCCATTGCTGGAGTTGTTCAATTGCATCTGGCTATGTTTTGAATACAATAAATTTCACGTAAACCTACAGAAAGATATCAAGTGCATGGTGTCAGTTCTGATCACCTAGGTGGCCTTTCAATAGTATTGAATGGACAGAATGGTGTCAGATCTGGTCACCCAGGTAGCCACTCAATATCTCTTCTCACTGATGTCAATCATCCATCATTAAATATAGTCGCCGTCCTCGCAAAGCACCGATTTTCGGTTCCATAAATGTTCCATAAATAACAATCACTTCTATACGTTCAACAATAATGTAAACCAGTTTAACAAAGGGGTACTACACTAATAAATCTAAAACTATTGGATTCGCACACACCTACTAGAACTTAGTTTGACTAATCAAACCAATACATCAAATGCATAAGTTGACAATCCCTCCTAAATAAAATAAGAGATAAGCAAAACAACGGCAAAATTTTTTCTGTGTAGAAGCGACAAAATATAAACAAGCGAAAGAATTTTGAAATAACATATAAATTCTACTGTTCCGCTAGATATTTTAAAATAAGTAGTTGTGACTTTTTAGGGGATGCAACCCCCCAAAAAGTTACGGTATTTCAATTCAGTTGATTATATTTGTCTAAAACTACATAAGGAATTCAAAAATGACTAAGTAAGTGAGGGTTGCCATTTAAGATTACAGAGGTAGGCGCTCTGGAGGTCAGGGAGTGGTTTAATTTAATACAACAACAGATACCTCTAAGGTTGCCCCCCCTTCAGATCTAAATTCACCAAATTTTTAGTGGCATCAACTAAAGAAATATTACATACTTTTCGGTTTCAAACTGACACCCTGTACATAATACATCATTGGTCGTTTACTGGCTGGTAATATTATCAGCAAGTAAAAAAAAACTGGCCCGTAAATGATTTGACGAGTTTAGCAGCGGCGCAGCGTAGTGTCATTTTTTCTTTCTTCCGAGGATTCGTCCAAGTGCCGGATGCACTTCGGCCAGGTTTGGCCCATTGTGCTCACCCTAGTTTGTTCTTACACCCACTCATTGATTCCAGTTTCTTGCACTAGTTTGTGTAGGTAGGTAGGTAGTTAGGTTGGTTGCCCGAGTATTTGTTGCTTTTTCCGATCCAATGACTCGCAGTGGCAAATAATATGCTGTACCGTTTTACTTTCTCGCCCGCATAACCTGCAGCTTAGGTCTCCGTTGTACAGTTGCATACGGTGCAGGTGCTTCTTAATGGTCATGTGTCCTGTCAGAATGCCCGTGGTAATTCTCAGCTGATTCTGCTCATCAGAAATAGCCTTTTTGTTAGTTTCGGGTCTGGGTCCCCAATGAAAGATTTGCTATGGTTTAATCCCTGTCTATTGTTCCAGTAGATTTTGTGTTGATTCCTTGTCCGTCGTTTTATGAAATCTCGTACTGTACACCTTGGGACTCCGAGTGCCGGTTCTGGACTAATAAATGTTTTCTCCGACCCCTTTCTTGCAAGTTCGTCGGCCTTTTCGTTTCCTGTAATACCTTTATGTCCTGGAATCCATTGTAGTATTACTTTGTAGGGTTTTGCCAGGGCCACTAGTTTGTCTTGGCATTCCCATACCAGTCTTGATGTCACCTTATTGCATGTTAGCGCTCTAAGGGCTGCTTGGCTGTCTGAGTATATGTGGATCCACTTATTAAGATAAGTCCTCCTATTCTTTTCATACGCAAACTGTAGGATGGCGTAGATTTCCGCTTGGAACACCGTGGAAGACTTACCCAGGGAGAAATAAGAATCTCTCTTCGGTCTTACTCCGTGTATCCCTGCTCCGGTACCGTCTTTGGTTTTTGAGCCGTCTGTGTACCAGATTATTGCCCCAGGAGTATCTGGTGTTTTATTGTTCCACGCATAACGTACGTTCATTACGGTCTTAAATGGTATGTCATAGCGATATGCAGGGTGTGTGGTCTGATCTCATTTCAGGTCCCCTTATCATATTACATAGAAGTGCGTGTCCAGTTCTGTGCCACCCAGAAAGTGACGTTGAACCTTGTAGTCTGTATAGTCCCATTCTTGCCTCTCCTTTAATCACCAATGAAGTGGAGGAAGGTCCAGGATGTTTTCCATTGCGGATGTAGGGGTCGATTTCATGGCCCCTGTGTTGCTTAAGCAGGCCAGTCTTTGTAGGCTTTCAAGCTTTGATATTGTGGTTTTCTGCTGTCTCCTTGGCCACCAGACTAGTGCTGCATACGTAATTGCAGGTCTCACTACCCTAGTGTATAGCCAATGCACCAGCTTAGGTGAGAGTCCCCATGTTTTTCCGTAAATCCGTCTAGTAACTGCCAAGATTACTTACGACTTCCGGATTGTTTTTTTCCATGTCTTTGTTCCAAGTCAGTCTGTGGTCTAAAGTTATTCCCAGGTATTTGGCCTCTTCCGACAGTGGAATGTTTGCTCCCTGTAGGGTTAGGGGTCCCAATACCTCCCTTTTCCTGCGTTTTGTAAAGGGAATAATAACAGTCTTTTGAGGACTGATGTTAAGTCATTCCTGCCTTACCCATTTTTCCACGATATTAAGAGCCCTTTGCCGTCTCTCTCTTACTGTCGTGTTGTATTTGCCTTGGGTCAGTATCATCGACTTAACTTGTGTTAAGTCGATGGTCAGTATAGCCAGGCGTCATGTCATAATTATTTCGATAATAATTATTTTTTTAAAACCAAATAGACAAGCTCCTTTATGACCAGAGTCTTTCAACACTTCGAGTTGTTCGCATACGACCCCTACCTTCAAAGTGTTTCTTAAAGCTTTCCGTTTTCCTCAGATGACGCTCAATATTTACAAAACCCGTATACCAGGAGCATGTCAACCTCGAAGTTCATATAGTTGTCCATGTGTAACGGTAAAATGAACTTAGAAATGAAGAATGCTGATCTTATTTTAGTAAACTTCTTTAACAGTGATAGCACACTATGTCAATAGTCAAATTATTAATTGCCATAGCAACAAGGTTAGTGGCAAAATTATTGTCAGGTTTCTTCCTACAGTCAATAGATATGCCAATGGTTTGAAGACCCTACAATAGTGGGGATTAGGTCTGTCAAGGAAAGAAGTATTTGAAGTGGTTGGGAAGTTGGTAACGGAAAATGAAATTAAGACAAATTTCACAGACAGAGTCCCTGATAAGGACTGAAGCGTTAGATCCATTCATAATTTATGGGTATTTTGACCTATTGCAAAAAACTATGATAGAGCTTCAGTTGCTTTACCCACAAGATATGGAACCTAAACGAAAGCAGCCCTAAGCAATAGACCCGAGAAATCTAAAGTGGTCGGTGCAGTTAACAAAGCATCTTCGAGGACAATTAGTTTCCCAGGTAAAGAAAACACAAATATTCTCTTGTTGTGCAATGAAGCTGGCGGTAAAGCCCCGCCACCATTAACAATATTTAAAGGTAAACACCTGTGGAACCAGTGGCCTGCTCCTCCCCAAAACAGATTTTCCTGGCACCGTTTATGCTGCCAGCAAAAAAGGCTGGATGGAGAGTGAGATTTTTGCAAATTACTTCCTAAAGACTTTGATTTCAGCATTTGGTACAGAACGTCCTGTTTTGATAGTTCACGAAAGTCATTCAGCCCATATAAGTTTGGAAATACTTGAAGCAGCAAATTAGAACAATATAACAATATTAAAGCTACCCCCGCATAGTAGCCATCTACAACAACCTTAAGTCCTTTCTGTATTTGGCCCCTTCAAATTAAAATCGGATGAAAAGTTGATATCTTGGTATGTTGACCACAAACTGCCAAAGAAAATGTTTTCCCAATTTCTCTGTGAGGCCTGAACTAAGGCTGCAAAGGGTAAATTCCGGAAATGCGAAATATCGCCACTTAATAAAAATGTTATCCCACCAGAAGCTCTCAAAAGATAGCATGATTTTAATACTAATCCGCACATCGAAGAAGCCATGGTGGCGACAAGCACTATAACTGTTGAGGGAAATTCTATAGTAATTGACGCTGCAGTGGCTACGACCCCGAAAGAACTGCTGATGGAAGAACCCACTGCTAGCACATCATTCAAGAACTTATTATTGTCCGCAGTTCGCCAAACACCTAAACCAGAGCAACAAAAAAAATCAAGAGTATGTCCTGGTTCGGAAATATTAACTTCAGAAGAGGCAGTGGATCGGCTTAAAGTAAAAATTAAGAAATCAAAACAACCAAAAGCAACGGGAATCAAAACAGCTAAAAGAATTATGAAAAAACGATCAATTTCCTCAAGTAGTGAAGATCTCGAACCCAAGTCTCCGCCTTATATGGATTCCGACAACTTGTTTTGGCAAGAGATATTGCACCAAAAAAGTAATAAACTACTTTGTTGGAATGGTGACAGACCCATGTGATGATGGTTGGACAGGTAATTCACAAAACGTAAAAAAATACATTTTCATGACCAAAAGTGGAAGATATGGACACCGTAGAGCAAAGTGGTATTGGTATGGTTTTGCCAGAGTCAACTATCAATAGACGCGGTTCTTTTATATTTTCATTGTCATTTAAAGGCTATAACTTAGCCTCTTAATGTAAAATATGTCAGATCGATTATATTAGTTTTATTGAGCCAACATTTCTATACAAAATTACATTAAATAAAAAACACCGCAACGAAAAAAAAAATAATGTAACTGTCTTAGTGAAAAATCAAACTGTTTCGAGTTACTATATAGGTTCTTCGATTGCACGGCAGAGATGCCTACGGTTGAAACTTATAGGAGTTTCTAAATATATCTACAGTCAATAAGATTTTAAGAGAACAGCTGCTGCAGCCAAACCGCCTCCAGAAAAGTAGACAATAAGAGCTTTTACCCCTCGATAGAATTCAGACTATAGTCTGTTGCTTAATGGGAGAGAGTAATAAATCAATATTGAACTATAAAACCCAGTGGTCTTCGCCGTACTTCATAGGTGTAGTCCAATTATTATTTCATATAACATTCGGAGTTGCAAAAATAGTAGAAATGTGTTCGAATATGACTGGAGTCGGACAGTCAATAATATATCGACTTGTGCACGAGGATAAACGCGGCCCCATCAGGTCACCAAAGAGAAGTACAGGAAGAAAAGAAACTGTAATAAATGAGGATGAAAAAACTGCCATCAAAAGAATCATACACTCGTTTTACTTAAAAAAATAAATACCTACCTTGGACAAAATAATGTCTGAATTGAAAAAGGATGATTTCATTCCACCCATGGGTAAGAAGAAACTATGGAAACTTTGAAGAATATTAATTTTTGTTATGAAAAAATTTAAAACAGAAAATCACTTTTAATAGAGAAAGACGAAATCATCGGCTGGCGACGATGATATTTGAGGGCAGTAAGACAGTTTCGAAGGGAAGACAGGAATATCTATTATATGGACGAAACTTGGTTAAATGAAGGATATACCGTTGGTAAAATATGGCAGGATAAACATATAAAAAGCTTAAGGCCAGCTTTCATGGAAGGATGGTCCACTGGAATAAAAGCACACTCGGGAAAAGGTGAAAGATTAATACTTACTCACAGGGGTAGCAAAAATGTATTTGTCGATGGCGGCTTACTAGTATATAAATCAAAACGGATTGCAGACTGTCATGAAGACATGAACGCTGATGTCTTTGAAGAATATTTCCAGCAATGCTAGATCTTATTCCTCCTAGGTCTGTTATAGTAATGGATAATGCCACTCAAGGAAATCCGAAAAATACCAACGTCTTCTTGGACAAAAAATTACATCATTCATTGACTTATTGTAAATAAAAAGCAATTTCATAAAGATATGCTGAAAAAGGAGCTACTGGAGATTGAAAAGTTGAATAAACCTCTTTTTACGACATTTGTTGTCGACGAAATCGCTTTAAAGCGAAATATAACGGTACTATTCGCCTTCCGCCATATCACCGTGAATTAAACTCCATAGAATTGGTGTGGGCACAAGTAAAAGGGTTTGTAGCAAGGCATAACACCACTTAAAATGAGAGACGTTGGAAACATCTTGCAAGAGGGAATAAAGACAGCGGATTGTAAAAAATGGAGTAAGTGCGTCGAACATGTGATTGAAATAGAAGAAAGAATGTGGGAAGCTGATAACATGCTAGAAAACACTGTAGAGTCCCTTATTATTTCTCTGGGCCCCAACTACGATAGTTCATCGGACTACTCGGAACATGATGACTAAAATTTAAAAATTAAGTTGTTGTATTATACAGAGTAGATGTTTTTTTTATAAATATTATATAATATTTTAACTACCTGTAGTAACGCCGTTGTTACTTTAGGACCGATTCAGGGTGTGTAGGTCCAAAATACGGACTTTTTAAAAACTATCATTGCAATTTAACTGAAATTTACAATGCAACCTTTAAGTTGTCCCCCCTGCTTAATGGGTCCTGTCATTGCAAATTTACATTTTATTACTCTCTGGCATTAAACAGATTATAGGCTTTATTATGTCAATTCATTAATGAACGGAAACCATATATGATAACAATTTTTCTTACAAACATTTTTTATAGGTGGTGACTACCTAGAATTTGTAATTGGTTAGATTCCTGTAGTTGTGGTCATTTCAGTGGATACATTTTTAGCCCCTAATTGATAATATACGATCAAGGTGGTATGTAGTGCTTGAAATTATCAAGGAGTTTGCGCTGACTATTAGGTTCATTTATAAAATCTTTTAGGATCTAACTATATCTCGCAATTTTTAGAAATATAGTCATCGCATGTTCCAGATTTAAAAATTTTGCATTCTACTATTGAAATTGTCGTTTAATTTTCTCCCTTATAATGCATACTAATGTCATATCTACCTAACCATTCTATATATTACCTATAGTTTCCTATGTTATGTTTTGGAAGAAATCTTTTTGCATTTTGAAAGTTTTTTCTTCTCTATATAATCGCAAGGTACATTTTTGCAAGGTGATATCTGGAATAATTAATGCATAAAGATTAAAGATGGAGAGAGGTCCCCTGTTCTAATGAGAATGTCTATTTTCGCCCTACAGGCGACACCTGTTGTTCAATTGACTTATTTATATTTCATTTTCAGTGTAAATGCGCAACGCGGCATTCTTATCAATAGTCCAGAAGGGTTCATAAATCAATAATCTAAGTTCTAAGAGAAATCTACCTAAAATATAAAAAAATGGGTTTTACATAGTTACTAAAATGCGTAAAGAAGCAGTTTAACGACTATTAAATCAAAATTCCTTTTATAGTAGGTGCTAATTAGTAATTATTAGGTTCTATAAGCTACAAGTGCACTTCACTATCACGAGATATGATATCTTGCAAAATTTCAAGACAAAAAGTTCATATAAAGATAGGTCCGTAACCGTTTTTTTCAGATACAGGGTGTTGAAAATTTGAAAAAAAAGGGAGATTTTTCCCTAATATATGTTTGAGATCGATTTAGATATTATTTTAAATTTCAGTAGGTACTTCTACAACTATTCATAAAACATATGTTTTAATAGAAAATATTTGGGCTTATCATTGAGCAAAAATGGCCCCGCCTAGACTTTCTTTTTGTGTAACGAACGGGTTTCGGTTAAAAAAATAAATAACATCTATTTGCATAATATGAGGAGTCTAGAGGCAAAACTAACATTTTCCACTTTTCAACAAAAATGGGTTAGTGACGCCATCTTGTAGCAAAGGTATGCATCTATTTATTCAGACCATAAAACCCCAGAAAAATAAACGAAAATAAAACTGTGACAAAACTTTCATTTTCCCATATAAATTGATAAGTAGTTTTAGTAGAAGTAGTAGATTTAGGTGCAAAAGTCGCATTCTCTAATGTAAAGAGAACCTTGTACACCTGTACTTACTGTACTGTAGTTCCGCGTGATCGCTTCAGGACTTGATTTAATGGCTAAATTTGTTTATTCCTAGTCGTTTGTACCGAAGTAGTAGAGCCCGCCAGAGTTTAAATCTGTGCCAATTCCTTAAATTATCTCCTATTTTTTTTATGATTTTGTTAAAACTTTTTCAAGAAGATCACTGTAGCTTTTGTAGCCTATCCACAGACATACATGCACGATCCCCAAATTAACAAATCCACTCGGAAGGAATCACATCAGATACACTCATTCTGACTACTTATTCAGCATAATTTTTAATTCAAAACTCACATTTTTCAAAATTGAGTTTGAAAATTCACATTCTCCAGCATAAAACATGAAATAAACAATATAAATATATACTATATACATTTGTTTTTACATCCAAAATACCATATAAATATTTATTTCTAAAAAAAAATAGAACCAAAAATACAGGCATATAAACTCATACGTTTTTTTTTTATTTCCCACGAATAAGGTAACCAGAAGAATGTGCATTATAGTTTTGCGTCTATACCCCTTATATACAGGGTGTTACTTAATGATAGGCCGTAATTCCAAGGGCGCATTCCTGAAGTTCAAGTCCAAAAGTTCATATAAACATGTGTCCTTAAAAGTCTGGTTTTCAAGAAACAAATTTTTTTCAATTGCAACATCCTGCATGTTGTCACAGATTTAGTTTAGGAAATGCAAATCTGCGCAATCCATTTATTGTAATAATTCATGGTTTTCAGATAAAATATGGATATCAATTACTATCTGGAAAACGGCAACAAACAGATATAGGTGATAATTGATAAATAATAAAAGAAGTTGTCGAGAAAATATTGTAAAAAAATTTAATATGCAGAGAGTATTAGTCAAAGTTTAAAAAAAAAATCGGTTTTTTATTAATATCCCAAGTTGCCGATTTTGGTGAAATTCGGCAGTGTTGTTCGTTGTGATAGTTAGCACAAACTAAATGATCATTATGAGTTTCAGTGGCGTCCCGAGGGGCAGTCCCCCGTATAATATTGACAAACAAAATGTACGAGATCGACTTTTGTTTAAAAAATTTTCGAGATAAAATGAAGTAGCTTTTATTTTTTTTTCTCGAGAACGAACTAAGATACGAAAAATATCAAGAGACAAATAAGTCGTATTTTTAGCTGCTTAACCCGAAAACAATATACAATTTTTCAACAAGTCAGTGGCGTACATTTTTCTTGTCAATATAATTCATGAGACTGCCCCCTCCCCCCCCCCCCGGGACGCCACTGGAACTCATAATTCTCATCTAGTAGGTGCTAACTTAGCATCTTATCACAACGAACAACACTGCCAAATTTCACCAAAATCGGCAAAAGGATCTTATATGAACTTTTCCACTTGAATTTGGTTCAGGAATGCTCCCTTTGAATTACGGCCTATCATTAAGTAACACCCTGTATAGCTGTGCGTCTATCAGAGATTGATAAAATTGCATTTATCGCCTAAACGAAGCCTAAATCAAAAAATATCAAAAGGTATACTCTATATTGGACTAACGGTCATACATATCTGTGCTATCAAAAAGAAAATAGGCAGTGGCGTACATAATTTTGTTCCGCTTAAAAATTGCAACACCCTGATGTATCTCAAAAATCAATCGGTTGCGGACCTATGTTTATATAAATTATGAACTGGTCTTAGAAATTAGTAAGGAATAACACCCTTAAGTATGGCCGCATACTGAATTAACACCCTATATACAGGTGGGTGATCCATTAAGCAGGGTGGCGAATGGCATATCTCCAAAAGTATTGGTTCAACTTTCTTTATTATTACCTATACTTATTGTGTGTTCCGTTCTCCAGATATTAATTAATATCCAAATTTTATCTGAAAAACATGAATTATTGCAATAAATGCTGATATTTTTTAATTCTGCGCATGGATCGCTCAAATTTGCATTTCCTAAATCTGTCACAATATGCAGTATGCTTCATTTGAAAAAAATGTACTTTTATACTTTTTACAAGTTACCGAAATAATTGCAGTTTTACACCACCCTGTATGTTGCAACTAAGATTTGACCACAGCGTAAAAAGTTTCCAGGTATTACCTAACTCTCAACAAAATTTCAGTGCCTTATATAATATTCCAAGAGTGTAAAAATATCAGCATTTATTCTGGGTCATGTTTTCCAAAGAAAAAATGCAAATTTTCTTAATATGTTGGAATCTGTAACAGATACCGGAAGCGGGGACGGAAGATCACATCCTTATCAAAGGTCTGGAATTAAAAGTGGCATATTTTAAAAATATTTTACATACGTCTCAAAAAAGTGAGGCGAACAAAACTTGTACTTTTTTTAAATGGACACCCTATATCTTACACTATTTTTGGATACACGAAATAACAATTATTTTTTAATAAATGCATTCATTATAAGTCTAAACTTAATAGTTTCCAAGATATTGACTTTTAAAAAATTACATTTTGAACTTTGACAACTTCTAGCTCTTAAACGGAACGTCTTAGAGCAAACGGCTTATACCTATCTTACTTTTTTATTATCTCCCCAAAAATGTAAACTTTTGTTAAACCGGATATAACTCGAAAGCCGGAAATACGGTACTTCCGTTTTATTCGGAAATTTGTATTTTTAAGAAGATAATAAAAAAAGTAAGATAGGGACATGTGAGCCGTTTTGCTTTAAGACATACTATTAAAAAGCTAGAAGCTGTTAAAGTTTAAAAATGTCATTTTTCAAAAGTTGATATCTCGGAAACTATTATGTTTAGACTCATAATGCACTTATTAAAAAATAATTGCTATTTTATGTAGAATTCAAAAATAGTGTAAGATATAGGGTGTTCCATTTAAAAAAATACAAGTCTTGTTCGCCTCACTTTTTTGAGCCACCCTGTATAATGTAAAATATTTTTAAAATATGCCACTTTTAATTCCAGACCTCATGCTCTTTCAGGTTAGTTAGGAAAATAATTAGGAAAGTTGTTAGAAGAAACTACTAGATTGTAAAAAAGGTTAATATACAGAGCGCTCCGTGGAAAATATCAAAATTGCTACTTCATACTTTCTCGTCCCAATGACTGGTTCACAATAAAATTCTAATGTTTCATCCACCATTAATTATTATTATTTAATTTTATAACTTTCAGGAATTCTAATTAGGTCCAATAGTAACAACACATCTTTTGGTTTATAAAAAAAAAAAAAATACCTAAAGGTTTCACAAAATAAACTTTCTCCTTTTGTATTAATAAACCTCTTCTTTAATTACCCCCCAAGAAATAGGAATTGATAATGTTGGATGGCTATAATAGCACCTTTATTTAATTAAAAAACAAATAAGTGTTACTTAATAGTAATGTACGCAAATAGGCATGAAACAACTTAAGGAATATTTGCTAGGTAGTCTTTGACATGAGAAGGATCGAGTCTTCTGAAGCCTGAAGGATCACAAATACCAACTTCAATGTTATCAGCTGTCATTTGCCCTTCAAAACTTTCTTTCAGCGTTAATATAGCAGTGTGCACTGCATCATCAAGTTCCAGATCTTCACTGTACCTGAAAAAAATTGGAAATGTACTAAAACTTTACTATGATTCATACATTTAACCAAGATTAATTTAAACAGTGTTAAGTTTCTGTAACTGCAGTAAAATATAAAACTTATCCTTACACCAAAATCATATCAAAAAACTATTAAAAATATGTGAACCAAATGTAAAGCCAGAGTAGAAAAGAAACCATCTGGCATCTATCTAAACCAGCATACATTTATGTAGACAAGCACATTATTATGTACCTACCTATAAATTACACAATATGTATGAATAACTTCTTGGTTATTCAATCATTCCAATTTCAAAAAGACCACAAAGTTTATTTTATACTAAGGTATATAGGTGTAGGGTACTAACAATTAGATAATTAACACCTACAATTTATTTGTTAACTAAAGGCAAATTGAAAAAAATAGATTGCTTTGATACCTACAATATCTTCCTGTCAATGCCCTTATTGTTATTTGAAGAATGTGGAAGGCACTATTTATTTTCTCATGTGTAAAATTTCTAATTAAATACACTGATTACAAGTAAAATTATAGTCTTGAAAAAATTGCAGAAGTTACAATCTTTTTGTTAGTTAAAAATTCATAAGAAATTAAATACTTACCTTTTTTCAAGGAATGTTTTTCCATTCACATAATTCTTTCCCATAGCAGTAGCTTTCCATGCAAAATAAGCACCAGATGGATCACACTGGAAGAGGTAAGGCCTATCAGTGTCCCATCCGCAGATTAAAAGTGATACTCCGAATGGTCTAACACCTTTAAAAAATGTCTACTATTAATTATTATAAATAGTTAGGTAAGTAAATAATAAATGCGTAAAATATTAGGACATTTCACCTTCTTCTGCGAGGTTTTTATAATTTTAAGACATATTACAAACCTCCAGACTGGGTATATTCCTGCATCACAGCAGCTACTCGTTGAACCAGCTGAACTGTTGGAATTGGTTCATGATAAATACTGTAATACTGCTGAGCCATTTTGCGTGCTTGCTTAACAAGAAGTCTGTAGTCGGGTCCCATGCCAGAATACACCATGCCAATATGCTGGGTGATCATTTCCACTTTGTGTACACTATGTTCATCATAAAGAATGGATTTATGTTTGTTTTCTGTAGCAATCACCACCCCATTTGAAGCTAAAAACCAGGCACAAGATATCATAATGTAAAGATGGGGTACAAAAATTATTAAAAGTCTCATAAGACTATAAATATAAAACTAAACAACTACTTAAATAGGCTTACCCTTGATTCCTACTGACGGGGCACCAGCAGCTACAGCCGCCAAGGCATATTCAATCTGAACTAGTTTACCTGAAGGGCTACAAAAATTTCTATTAAAACATTGCAATCACAAACCTGGTGTCTTTAAGTATAAATTTTTGGTTTGAATAAGCTTACCTAAAAGTCGTAAGCGAAAAACTGTACCGCTCTGAAGCCATAATTACTTGCAAATTCTGAAATCAACAAACTTTTTAAAAACGCGATTCACGGTGCCGATGACACAGTCTGACTTTGACGCTCCGATTTCAGACAGTCGACAGGGTTCACAGAGTGCGGTCTGACATTTCATAGAGATGTGCGGCTGCGGTGTAAAAACAACTGCGATTTTATAATAATTGTAAGCTCAGTCCCATCACACAACTTTCATCTTGCAGGAGAACTTAACAACAAAATCGTTTAAAACATGATATCTTTGGAATTATCTTGTAGTTGATTGATGTTAATGTTAACAAGAAAAAATGGGCCCCAATGGATTTTTTTTACTCTGTATTTTACTTTAAATTACAGATTTCTACCTTCCGTGATCAAACTATACAGAAATGAGTTTTGATTATGGAGGGCTTTAGGAAGGAGACCGATCGCAATACATCGATTCCGGTCCCACTTTTGCATTGCTTCAAAAACTGCCGTCAGGATCGCATTGTTCCATTGTAGGCGCAAATTTCATGGGTTCTTATGGGAGAATTAACTGTTTTATCGAAATTAGTTAATTTAAACAGTCTACAGACCGAGATATGTGTGAGAGGCGGGTGCGGGATACTCCCTAGATACATAATTCAAGCATGCAAAAGGGTGTATTGCATTCTAAGACACTGTATTATTATTACCCAGAGGATTAATTTTTTCAAATACTGCATGGCGGTCTCTATAGACACTCAAACAACTTTCTATTTGGAAAGGAAATAATTACACAATCTCCACGTTACTATATACATTTTTTATTTAAATTAAAAACCTTAAATCATTCAAGAAATAAATAATGGATACCATATTATACAATGTGGATAGTAATACCGTGTTAGCAAAAATTATTTTCATGCATCTAAGGCCGTACTGTTTAGCATAATATCATGTCACAATATGATTTTGACATAACTTTTACCTAGATTTTATAATTGTGATTTAGTCCAAGCCCCCTCTGCTTGGATGAAAATATTTTTTGCTCGCACGGTATGTATATATATAGGTACCTCGCAAGTTATTACCTACCTAAATATTCAATAGAAATATATGATTAATGATCGATTCTATAGTATCTATCACAACTATGCATGACAATTAACCAAAACAAAATGTAATACCTACCTTTAAAAGACATATGCCTGGCGTATCACAATTTTTTTTTTGGTGTACTTCATTTTTTCCAGGAATAAATATACCCGTCCATTGCATATTTGGAGTGCCAATGATGTTTAAACTATTTTTTAAATTTTCAAACAAGGCGAATGCTGCATCTATTCCATTAGCGACAAGTGGCTTATTATTATATTATTTGACAAATAAGAAGGCAGATTATTAAATGTCGTTGGTAATGACCCATTCTTTAATGTTGGCTTTCCTCTCTGAATTATATTAATGGTACCATCAGGTAGTTTAGTTTCGTAAAAACGCAAAATGTCCTCTTCTGGAAAGTGCAACGAACAAACAGCATCCTTTACACCGAATATTTTGTCTGCTCTAGGAATTATTATTCGCCACTTTTCAAATGTTTCAGGATCCTAATAAGAAGACATTATTAATAAACAATATTGTGAACTTTTGTGGTTTTTGCTTACCTTAGCGGGGCTTGAAAGAGACTAGGATTTTTCTCACCACGATTTTTCCTGAGCTTTTTATCAGACGAATATCCAGTTTTACACCCCGGCACGAAGCAAACGTTACTTGTAGAACATTGTAGGCCACTCATTGTTTATATTAATAACGCAAAAAAATAATTCCAAAGCTTATTTTTCAAGATATTCGAAAAAAATACCGCACTCGCCTATCAAAACCTGCAAAAAATAGCCTACAAGCGTGCAGTGGCGCCCTCGACGGCCAACCAGCGAAGTAACGAAAAACAGGGACATAAATTGAAAATTCGGCCATATTCGATCGGTCTTAGTTTTGATCTATCCTCTTTGGTTTTGATATTATGCGTAACTGTGAAGCATGCAACTAAATATCTTCTAGGCTGTATGTTTGGTTGCATATCAAACGACGGTGTTACGATAAATAATATTGTAGACTAACTATACCACTATACAGTAAAGTTGGATTTATAAACTCAAAAAGTTGGCGAAGTTGAGGTTCAGTTGGTGCTGGAACTTTCTCCAAGTTCGTGGAGTGTTCGTGGATGTATATTGTATATATCTATAATATCTAGGTACTAAATATAATATTATATAATATACAGGGTCGTTGGTATGTATGGAAACGGTCGATTATTTCTTAAAGTTAAACAGCTAGCAAAAAATTAAGACAAAAGTTTTAGGGTTTTTTAAAGTCTATAAAAATTTTGAAAGAACAAGTATACAGGATGAGTCAGAAAGCCGTAGGAGAACAAAGTTACCTTTTTTTTTAATGGAACACCATCTGTCTTAGAATATTTTTGGATCTACCATTAAATTACAATTATTTTTTAATAAATACATTATAAGTCTAAACCTAATAGTTTCCGAGATATCGACTATTGAATAATTACATTTTTGAACTTTGACAGCCTCTAGCTTTTTAACGGTACGTCTTTCTAAAAACGGCTTACATATCCCTATCTTAGTTTTTTATTATCTTCTTACAGGTGTCAACTTCCGGTTAAACCGGATGTAACTCAAAAGCCGGAAATATAGTACTTCCGGTTTAACCGGAAGTTGATATTTTTAAAAAGATAATAAAAAAGTAAGATAGGGACATGGAAGCCATTTTGCTCTATGGTATAACATTAGAATGATATAATCTGTCAAAGTTCAAAAATGTAATTTTTCAAAAGTCGATATCTCGGAAACTATTAGGTTTAGACTTATAATAGACTCATTAAAAAATAATTGTAATTTTATGTAGAATCCAAAAATATTCTAAGATATAGGGTGTTCCATGTTCCATTAAAAAAATAGTAACTTTGTTTCTCTCCGGCTTTTCGACTCATCCTGTATACTTATTTTTTTTAAAATTCCAAACCTCAAAGAACCCTAAAACTTTTGTCTTAAGTATTTTTTGCTAGCTGTTTTACTTTGAGAAATAATCGACCGTTTCCATACATACCAACGACCCTGTATAACTCTATTATACTGACCAGCAATTTTTTAAATATTTTACATGCATTTTTCATCAATTTGAATTATTTTGGTTTCAATAATTTTTAAATTTTTATTTATAATAAAAAATATTAAACTGCAACCATATACTCCAAATCATGATGCATTACAGCAGAGTGTAATGCATAGATAAAGGTTTATAGGTGTAATGTTAACATTGTTAACACATAGTTAGAGCCGCGGTGACAAAAATGCCTTATTGGAACTCCCAAACGGATGAAAAGCACGTTTTTGTATAGTTCGAGTGTCGTTCTCGAAATCCGTGTTGTCGAGTAGGGGTCTGGCGCTCGGCGGTGAGCGGCTATAATATTTTTTCCAAATTTTGACCAGCGGTTTAAAAAAACATTTCCCAAACGGATGAAAATTACTGGCGGGCATCTAGGCAACCCCCCAATTACCGGAAAAATATTTTCACCCGATTTGATCTTTGCAAAGAGCTCTTCCAGGAGCTAAAAAAAAATGGAAAAAAGGGGGGAAATAGTAATTTACGTAACAAGTCCGGAAAATACTGTTTTTTTGGACGAGTTGACAAAATTCTAGGACGAGCCGTAGGCGAGTCCTAGAAGTCTGCGAGTTCAAAAAAACTGTTTTCGGACGTGTTGCGTAGGGGAGACCAGGGAGGCTTGAGACGAAAAATGAATTTTATTTCCTAGAATTTTCACTATGTATAATTTAAAGGCAGTATATATTGCAAGTGAAATATGTACCTTTTATTTAATCTCTCCATAATTTTTCATATCTCCAAAATATGATTTTAATTGTTTACGCTAATTTAAACAAAATGGTGTATGTTGTCTCAACGCTCCCTAGATAAGGGAGCATTGAGACACATGATGGGGAGCATTGAGACGTAGTAAACTTATAAAACATATATATTAAGCATCATCAATAAAGGTTTAATACGGCGCAAATCAACGAAAATTAGTATAATAACGAAAGTTTAAACCAAATGTCAAAGTGGATTTCATCCTTTTTGTGCCACTAATACTCTGCGGAGAGGGTAATTTCAAAATAATATCTTGTTCTTGAACTGTAGATATATCTTCTACTAATGGATAAGTAAATTTCCAAGTAGTTCCATGACGACGCAAAAATTTGATTTCGTAGGTATCATATTCCTTTTTTACCACTTGACCCACATAATGCATTATTGAAGATTTTGTGGGAAACTTAACCAACACAAAGTCTCCTGCTTGGAGTGTCTTGACATCCTCGAGAGCTTTCATTTGAAGCTGTTCCATCTCGTAGCTTTCAATATCGGAAACATCTTCGCTGCTTCCGCCTGACAGGCTAGGTTCATCTTCATCGCTTGAAGAAGACTGAGGGGGGGATGCAAGCTTCTGTACGGATTTACATTTTTTTGACAAAAGACCGCCATGCTTCAATGGAACAATAATTTTCTTTATCTTTCGAGCACTTGCTTCCGCCTCTATAGCGTCTTTTTCTGGCGTGTCGGTAAGAATTCTAGAAGAACCACGTTTTCGCCTTATAAGCTGCTTTCGTGCACCTGCCTTTGGAAATGGTCGCAAAATTTCAGGACTAACAAAATTGTCTTTAGTGTTCAAATTGTTCTCGTCCAGCACTTGGTCTTTCAATGTTGGTGCTTTCAAGATTTCCGGTGGCCCACCAGTTTTTGACGTTGATGCTTCACCTTCTAGAGCGGTACTTGTAATTTCTAGTGGCCTATCAGTCACTGAGCTAGCCATAAAATCAAGGTCCGTAAATACGTCACGATTAAATGGGCTGATGCCTGTCGATGAAAAACCCGATACAATATTTTTCGGTATAAAAGCTAATTCAAAGGCTCGGCTAGCTAAACAGGCAATATTATAAATGGATAAAGTTTGACCTGGATTTGCAACCATCCATGATGCACACTGCGAATTATAGAAATTTTTAAAGGGGAAGTAAACTGATACATCCAACGGCTGCATTTTATGACTGCAGTGTGGCGGTAAGGTGAGCATCACGATCCCATTTTCTTTGGCTTTTCTCAGGGAATCAACGGAAATATGGCTCTCGTGGTTATCCAAAAGGAGCAATATTTTTTTTTCCATGGAACAACCCGTGTGCTTTATGAAGTGGTCCAGAAAAACAACAAAATTGTCCGAAGACATCCATCCACTGGGATGAGCAGCCCCAGCACTTCCTGGAAAAGCACCACTTAACATATATTCCTTAAAATTTACTCTTGGGAAGATAAAAAACGGTGGGATAAATCTCCCTCCAGCAGAAATACCACAACAGGCAGTAACTAATGTGCCTCGTTCAGCGGAAGTGACGTTTCCAACTTGTTTAACACCTTTGGCTGCCAGGACTTTTGGTGATTTGTGTACGGTTGTAAGCCCTGTTTCATCAATATTCCATATTTGATGGGGTTCAAATTTTTCGCGCTTGAGAACCGTTTCTAAATTATTAAAAAAATTGGTAACATTTGTGCGGTTAAAACTTGTGCATCGTGATAAACTGGTTGACTCTGGAGTCCTCAGCGATAACTCGGGATGGCGATACCTAAAGCCGCGGTACCAGTCGTAGCCAGCAATAGATTGTTCATCCCATTTTTTTGGATATTGTTTATGGTTAGCCTTGGCAAATTGGAAAGCCAGTTGACGTGCACATGTTAGTGTTAAGCCATGATGCATTTGCGAAGCACGTACTAGATAGTCTGATAGGAGGGTTTCCTCTTCAAGGGTAAACACCAATGCAGTTTTAAAATCCGGTGAATAAGAAATGCTACCTGGAGCAGTATTTAGAGTCTTATTTTTATATCTGTTAAGTGTTTGCTTGTCTATATCGTATTTTTTAGCGGTTGCGCGTAATTTTGCTCCTCCTAGAACTTCCTCCACTGCTGTTCGCATAACATCAGGTGGAGGGACTACGCGCTTTGTCTTTTTATTCCAAAAATGGGGCATGTTGAATCTAAAACAATATTATTAATGAGTTTTGGATTGTCTGAAAATACAAAATAGGGAGGGTTGAGACGTCTCATGTCTCCCTAAAACAATTGTCTCATGTCTCCCTATGTAAAGTTTGACAAAATAATGTAACCTAAAATTATTGTTTAACATTTAATTCATTTAATAACTACATGCCTAATTCAAAACATACCTGCGGTCAATATGCTAGAAGAATCAACTCGATTTTGGACTTTTATCTATAACAAAACTACAACAAACCAAAAAATAAAATTTTACTTTCAGTATCAATTTTGCACCTGTACTAACAAGAACGTTTTACGAACGAATGTCGCCACTTTGCTGATATGGTAATAGTATGTTCGCCTAAGGAAATGAGTCACTCATCAACAGGTGGCGCTACTTAACCGATTTTAGAAAATAAATACACCGTCTCATTCCTCCCTTGTCTCAAGCCTCCCTGGTCTCCCCTACACTATTTTTTCGGCAACCATGTAGAATAACAAATCAAAGAGACACAAATTTCTTTATTATATTTCTTTGTAGAAGAAAATTTCGAACATTTTAATTCTTATTTGTATTAAATATTGAAATTCGAACAGAAGATAGGTACTAACAGAAACATTCAAGGACAGCGACAATCATAGTATTGTTATTGTTAGCTCCCGAAACAAAGTCAAGTATTCAATGTTTACTGTAATTTAATATATTTAAACGTGGTGACACAGTGCTCCTAGAGTTAGTAATCTGAGGAAAACTGTAAGTACGCCAAAATCGCTTAAATATCTATCATCAACAAACCAAAATTCAACACGAGGAACCGAAATCGACGCACGCAACAAGAAGATAGGCTCACCGTCGACGCGAGCATCCCATTGTTCAAGCGGCCACGCGACCTGGCACGCGACAACGAGACAGGGCCGTACTTAACGGTTAATCCATGATAAACAAAAAGAAGACAAGCCCAAATCATGATTGACCCTTTAGATGACCCTCCCCCTAATAATGCAAACACTTCATTCACACCCAAATCGTATGCTACTGTTGTAAATAATCAACAATGCCCAAGAAAAGACCAGGCCATAATATTTAATGCCCTCAATGATACCAAACTTCTAGACTACATACTTGCCCTTGGACCCTACGTTGGCCCTAAAAACATTATATTTTCCTCAAGAATATCCAATAACCGCATCTGCATATATCTGTCTAGCAAAGATTCTGTTGATAATTTCATTAACGAACATAGACCAATCAAGGTTAATAACGAACTATTATATGGTAGACGGCTAATCACACCCTCAGAGCGACTAGTAATTTCTAACGTATGCCCCACGATTCCAAATAGCGTGTTACAAGAAGAACTCCAACAGTTAGGATTGAAACTACTCTCAACAATTACATATTTACGAATAAACATTCCAGATCCAGACTACTCCCATATCTTAAGTTTCCGCCGCCAAGTGTTTATTTCACCAACTGAAGAAATATTTGTCCCAGAAACAATTCTTATTACTCATGAAGATAATCAATACCGCATCTTCCTATCCACTGATAGTCAGTGTTTTAAATGCAAGAAATCGGGGCATATTGCCTCCAAGTGTCCATTATCCGAAATTACACCCCCTACCCAGCCACAACCTTTACAACAAAATACAACACCCGAAGAAGATTCACCGAACTCGCAAGCCGACTTAATCTCCCTAGAATCACACTCGCCAAACACTGATAAAGATGGCAAACAACCCGCACAAAAACGTAACCTCAAAGACATTTCATCACCTCCAGCAGATACAAATAAAAACCAAACCGATGAAAGTAATCTGTTCCTAAAACCAACTGAACTACACCAACAAAAAAAAGCAAGGCACTATCCATTTAGAACCTCTACCACCCCTACTTCCTCAGAAAACCCATTCATAGCAGTAAAGCACATTATTGAAACACATTCACCACCATTCGTACTAACTTATGATCAATTGACGGACCTATTCTCCAACATCCAAGGTGCACCAGACCCTATCAATATCACATCAAACTACACCACTGACCTTTCAGCATTACAGTCCATGCTAGAAAACATATATCCTCATCTTAACGACCGCTCCATTAAAACACGATGTACAAAGTTAAAAAATAAGATAAAGAATCATATAGACGGACTGTCCTCGGGGTCTGAAAGTGACGCATCTTCTCAGAGGGCGTCACAATAATTTCTATAATTTTAAAATGGCGTCATTATTTCATTCTGTGCTACAGTGGAACCTTAACGGATACTTTTCTCATTTAGAAATGCTCCAAGTCCTCATCAAAGAAGAAAACCCTACTATTATTAGCCTACAGGAAACACATTTCAAAGAAACAAAAACACACTGTCCCAAAAACTTTAATGGGTTTCATAAAATTAGACCAAACCAAGACAGAGCCAGCGGTGGGGTATCAATACTCGTTCGCAAAGACATTACCTCCCAGGAAGTTCCTATTAAGTCAACACTGGAAGTTGTTGCAGTCACCATTACCCTTACCAAGAAAATAACAGTCTGTAATATTTATATTCCCCCATCCAAAGATTTTAATTTTAATGAGATAAATAATATACTGTCACAAATTCCACCCCCACGGATAATAATTGGAGACTTTAACTGCCACAATGAAATATGGGGATGTACAAAAACAGACCTTAGGGGAAAAATTTTATTCGACGCCATTGAGCTATCCAATCTAGTTTTACTTAACAATGGAGAAGGGACACATTTTAATACTTCTTCAGGCCAGTCATCAGTACTCGATCTCAGTTTATGTGACCCATCACTGGCGATATCTCTCCAATGGAATGCCCTTCCATTCTTATATGGGAGTGACCATTATCCCATCACCATTACGGATTTATCTACTTCCTACGAGACATCGCAGTCAGAAAAGTGGAATTTAAAAAAAGCAGACTGGTACAAATACCAAACATTGGTTGAAAACGAAGTTAAATCACTTCCGCATGAAAATGACATTGACTCCCTGCTGGAAAACTTTTCCAGTATTCTGACACGAGCGGGTGAGCAAGCTATTGGCAAAAATATAAACAACTCAAGGCATAACCCTGTACCATGGTGGAACGACGAATGTGCAACATCCATAAAGCTATACAAAAAAGCTTTGAACAAATACAAAAATGATAAATCACAAGAGAACATGATCCATTTTAAAAAACTAAGAGCAAAATCTCGATTTATAATCAAAAAAAGTAAAAAAGAGTCTTGGTCCAAATATGTCTCAACTTTGACATCATCCACACCATCCAGAGAAGTATGGAATAAAATAAAAATAATATCTGGAAAAAACACTGGTACACCAATTCGCTTGATAATTAACAATGGAGACACTATAACAAACAGTACTAACATAGCCAATGCATTCGCAGATACTTATGTAAAACACTGCAGTAACGAAAACTACTCTGAAGAATTCAGAAGGTATAAACTAAACAATGAACTTATACCTCTTACACAACATGATAACAATGACTCCCCACTAAATGTAGCCATAACCATAACCGAACTAGAAGATACCTTAAATAATCTTAAAAATGGTAGCCCAGGACCGGATAACATTCCGGCCATGTTCTTAGTCAATTTACCACAAAAAGGCAAGGATTTTCTTTTGAATATGTATAACTTTATCTGGACACAACATAAATTTCCTAAAATGTGGTCAAAGGCGATCATCGTACCAATACCCAAGCAAGACAAAAACCCAAATAATACAGATTCGTTTCGACCGATTTCACTTACATGTGTGATGTGCAAGGCACTTGAAAAGATCATTAATAAAAGACTGTCATGGTACCTTGAAAAACAAAAGCTAATTACCCCTGAACAGAGCGGCTTTCGTAAACAAAGATCAACACAAGATAACATTGTGGATATAGAATCCGAAATCCACGAAGCTTTCGTAAATCAACAAAAATGCATTGCCGTGTTCTTCGACATTAAACGAGCCTATGACTCTGCGTGGAGATACCGAATCTTACAACAACTCACCAATTGGAACATCAAAGGAAACATGTTAAAATTTATCGAAAACTTCCTTAAGCACAGAAGTTTTAAAGTAAGAATAAATGGCTCAACTTCAGAAGAAAAAACCCAAGAAAATGGTACTCCTCAAGGATCCGTACTTAGCGTCACGCTCTTCCTAACAGCAATTAATAGTATTACACAGAATATCACAGCTCCTGTAAAGTGTAGACTATTTGCAGATGATTTAGTACTTATAATCAAAAGCAAAAACATTAAATCAATGACAGACATCATGCAACGGCACCTTAATAAACTGCAAGAATGGTCCCAGACTACAGGTTTTAATTTTTCCACAGAAAAGACCAAATGCATCCTGTTTTCGAAAAAAGCTGATGATGCTACACCACTTATAAGGATATATGGACACTCACTAAAATTCTTCGATACTGTAAACTTTCTCGGAATGACTTTCGACAAAAAACTTTCCTGGAAACCGCATATACAAAACTTGATATTAAAATGTTCCAAGGGACTAAATATGTTAAAAATCCTAGCTAATACATCGTGGGGAGCTGATACAGATACTTTGCTAAAAATCTATAGAGCGTTAATTAGGTCACGAATAGATTATGGCTCCATCGCTTATGACTCTGCAACACAATCCGTACTCAAACTGTTAGACCCAATCCAAAACTCGGCCATACGCCTAGCTCTTGGCGCTTTCTGCACAAGCCCTATTAGTAGTCTACTATGTCAAGCATCTGAACCTCCTCTTGAGTTCCGAAGAGCTTACCTCTCCATGTCATACGCCACATCCGTGACAGAATACTCTGGAAACCCTACCTATCATAACATTTTCTCAGATCGTTACCATCACCTATACAATCAGAAGAAACGGTCCAGACCAGCATTTTACGAACGAATAAATCAATACAAACAGAAATATAACATACATTTTCCAAAGTTCTTCCAACAAGACCACCTACTACCACCCCCATGGATTATAACTAAACCCCGCTGCATAACAACCCTCACCAAGTTCAGTAAGCACGAAACACCCCCAAGTATTATTAAATCTGAGTTGGCATTGTTACTGGATAACCTTCCCAATGGAATCAAGATTTTTACCGACGCTTCAAAGACATGTGACGGAACCGGAGCCGCCATTGTAACACCCGAACATACACGTCAATTCAAATTGAGTAGATATACCAGCACATACAGCGCAGAGCTATTTGCGATCCTGCAGGCGTTAATTCTCATCCAGGAAGGAAAAACCACGGGCTTTTACATGATCCTCTCAGATGCACTAAGCGCCATCAATTCCCTTGATGATGCCTTTTCCAAAAACCCACTGGTGCAAAAGGTCTACAGAGTTCTTCACAACATCCACACTATGGGAAAAGAGGTCGTTTTTATATGGGTACCATCCCATATTGGCATCGCCGGAAATGAAATGGCCGACCAGGCAGCACGCGCTGCCATGGGTGACCCAGATTCAATTCTAGTGCCAAATACAACCACCAGCGATTTTAAGTGTTTCATCAAAAATGAGATGCTGAACGCGTGGCAAAGAAAATGGGACAACTCGCTAACTAAACTCCACGACTGCAAAAGCAGTGTAAAACCATGGAAACATCATATACAGAACAGAAAAATGCAAGTGACTATAAACCGCCTTCGTATAGGCCACACGAAACTAACTCACAGCTACATCCTATCAAAAGAAAATAGAACCATTTGTGAACAGTGCCAAATACCCCTAACAATAAAACATATTTTAATAGAGTGTCCAAAATTTTACCCAACAAGACTCAAATATAATCTTAAAGACAACATGCATGACATTTTGAACAGTGACCACCAAAACCTATTGAACTTTCTTAAAGATGGTGACCTACTAACCCTAATATAATGTTATACCTACTGATAAATAAGTTTGCCTTGTTAAATTAAGCCAAATTAGCTACCAAACTGTCGCGCTAATAACCCTAAGTGGTTGATGCGCTATTGTATAAAAAAAAAAAAAAAAAAAAAGAAACATTCAATATCGAATTCCATTAGTAAAAGAAGTGCGGTACCGGTATGTCAGTAAAACTGCACCAGTGCACAAAAAGTGTTGCACTATTTGAGTAGCAATGGTTTTTAGATTAGACCTTTGAGTGCATTTTTCCAACAAAGTTAATGATAATACTCCTCAATCCTCAATGATTTTACTTACCACTGGACAACATTTGAGACAAAATAGAATTTTAAAGATCGAAAAAATCAAAACACTGTATTTTTTGACATTTTCATATAGTTTCGGTGCAGCACGGTCTCCAAGAGCACGTGCGGAACTGATTGCACTCGGTGCAACATTTGTTGCACCGGTTTCCCAATGGTTTACAAATACTTGCACTGAAATGTCCAATGGTTTTCAAATTTTGCACTCATTCCGCACTTTTTTTACCAATGGAATTCGCTATATTCTTATTTATATTAATATTTATATTAAAATTTGAGCAATTGCTAATATTGAAAGGATTTAATTTGTTTGAAATGCTTGGTAAATTTAAATGCCTTTTGTAGTCAGAACATTAATAAGAAGGTAAAGTTTCCGTTTCATATTGATTGTTTTCAACTGATAATTTTTGAATGGTCTTGGCAATTTTAATTTTGTTTGTTAGTGAATTGTCTATATATCCTTCAGCGACATTGGTAGACGTCCAGCCACCGTGTCTCTTCAAATTTGTGATGTTTCCACCATTATCAGCAAATATCGTCGCTGAAGTTCGACGCATGCTTTATGGCCTGCCAAGCACGTATCCGGGGGGGGGGGGGGGGGGGCCGGGCCCCCCCGAAATCCCGAAATTTGAAAATAATGATTTAAGTTTTAATGTGTGATTTGCTTTGCTCTGAATTAATTAAAATAAGTCCACATTTCTGAATGATTTTCGTCCTTGAGCCCCCCCCGAAACGAATTTCTGGATACGGGCCTGTGGCCTCTGTGTAATTTTTAGGATTGGGTAAATTTAAAAATTCTGCAATTTTTAATCCGAGATTTCAAAACTGTGGATACCAACGGGCTGAATCGAACATTTTCCTTTTTTGTAATTCACGAATAATCTGTTATGTGGAGTATGGCCGTAAAGATAAATATTGCCTATACAACAGCAGGTTTTCTTGCCCAATTACAACAAAAGGTAATTTTCCAGTTTATCGGCTTATGCGTAAAATGAAAAACGTTTCTTGCAATATGTAGCACGTACTTTCTAATCGACAAATCCGCGAGCGGAAAACCATTTTTTTAATTGCAAATATAAAAAAAATGTGAAAATAGGGTAGGTACCCGCTTGTGACAAAAATGAAAAACTCCTGTTGATTTATGTAGCATATACCGAATTGGAACCAAAATGTGGATTAGATGCCGTGTTAGCGCCTGTTTAACCAATATAAGTCTATAATTATTACAATTTTTGTCGAGTGACTAACAGCTAGAGAAGCATAACCTCACTTGTCACTCTCACTGCTTTTCGGTCGACTATTTTCACTTTTGTCGTTTAGAAAGTACGTGCTACATATTGCAAGAAACGTTTTTCATTTTACGCCATTTTTCGCATAAGCCGATAAACTGGAGTGGTAGGTACCCAACAAAATTTCTCTCAATAACTATGTGTTTTAGAATCTGGTATTTTCACAAGCAACATGTCTTCTTTGTCGTTTATTAGATCAATTGACATTTTAGTTCTTCCCGTCTACACGCACCGGCTAACCCAATACCTAATTGTTGCTACCTGAAAATAAAGCAAATTAAGTTGATACTTTTATATCCTACAATCGTAATATTTTGTTAAAATTACCTTTAGCATTAGATATGTTTCATTATCTGCTTCTCTATTGAATTTGTTGATTTGCTCGCTGCTGAAGACTTCTGATTTCTTTGCTTTATAACCGCAACATTCTTCCTTTTAGGAAATGCGATTATAACTTTGGGAAAGTGGCTATGTTTACATTTTTCTTCACTAAAATGGTACTTTTCAACATAGAGTACATGCTCCACAGGGTAGAGGATTTGACAGTTTCAGATTTTTGCGCCAAGTAAGCTAAAATTACATCATTTGTAATAGTTTTGCATTTCTTCATATCCATCCATCTCGTGAACAAATCATAAACGTTTTCGTACCTGGCACTACCTGGA
Source organism: Polydrusus tereticollis (assembly GCA_963920685.1). NCBI lineage: Eukaryota > Metazoa > Arthropoda > Insecta > Coleoptera > Curculionidae > Polydrusus > Polydrusus tereticollis. Next base: position 66,648,776 of record OY987329.1, read on the forward strand.
CTTTGATTTTTCAGGCAATAATTGTGCTGTAGCAGCAGCTGCTGCATTGGAAATTTCGTAAGGCACATTTTCAAACTCACTATCGCTGTTGCTTTCCATAGTTTATTGCGACAATTGCGACCAAAAACCATGCAAACTTTCGAAAATTAAAATGTCAACTAATTTCATTTCAGATAGCTGTCAGTCGTTAATTCGTTGCTATGGTAATGTTCAACTGCATTTATCAAAATCATACCTACCAAGATTTTCATATTCACAATGACAACAACGATGTGATTCTTCTCGGTCTAGTCCGGTAAGTACGTACTTCCCGGACTAGGCCGCAGAAATGCTACTTTCTCAAAGAAAAAGCGTCCGGGAAGTAGGTACTTCCCGGACGGTTGGCGAAAAAAAAATTTGCTCATTTAAACTTGAAATTTGGCAGGGAGCTAGAGTTCGTGCCTGAGAATATGTAAAAAAAATTTTTTTGCTCCATGTGTCGCCATCGCTTTATAACAGTTTTTCAAAATTTAAATGGGCAAAATTTGATAAAGTAATTCCCACATGGATGAAAATTTGCACACAGGTTCTTTGACACCCACAGAACATCGAAAAATTATTTTCATCCAAATTTGTTGCGGCCAAGACCAGATCTTCCAGAACATGTTCCGATATATTCATTATCACCGGAAACTCCAGGATACGAATGTCAAATCCTTAAAGTAGAAAGGCCGATTACAATCAAATTGTATATTATTGTCCTAAACATTGATGAGAATATTTTCCTCTGATTTGACGATTATGAAGTGAAAACTCTGACTTTTAGACCGTATAAACGCGACAAGCGCATCCACATTTTAGCTAGTGTATCTTTAGTAGGGTTTGACTCGCTTTGCTCGTGGATGAAATTTGGTTATTATAGCCGCCTTATATTTTGTGTTAGAGATTCGGATTTTGACTAGATTAATATTAGAAGACGGTTCTTTCCCATCCTGGTGACTTCCCAAGCAAAAATTAATCTGCTTCTGACAGCAGGATCATTGGAATTTCAGCTATCGTCCAAGCGCCTCGTTTTTCCGGTTGCTCCGATTGATACCAAAGTATATAGGTATGTATATAGCCACATATTTTCGGATATCAGAGGAAGGTTCTGATCCACTTTCCATTCCGATGGAAACTGAAATCGGCAGCCACAAAACGCGCTACTCAGCGTACAACTGATCGATCATAAATCGATGAAAAAAAAGATCCTAACTGAAAACTGGTTGCTTCAACTGGCACCCACCTTGAGAATCTTGCTTCTGGATGTCAGTAAAAGGTTATAAGCCTGTTTGGTGCCATTCCGATGAAAACTTTGCTTCTGGCTGCCGGTTCAGTGGAATTTCAGCTCTCGTCGCGCTTACATCCAAGCGCCTGTAGTTTTTTTTATTGCTCCGATTGCAACCAAAGTATATACAAATATTTCGGGCTGTCAGAGGAAGGTTTTCTCCCAATTTGGCGATTAATGAATTAAAACTCTCCTCCTGGCAGCCGACATACATGCGCGCAGGACGTTTTTCGGCTGTCAGAAGGAGAGTTTTGATTTATTTATCACCAAACTGGTTTAGAAGCTTCCTCTGACAGCCCAAAATATGTGGTTACTGTATGCTTACTAGTGGGCAATGTTATTACACTCATATTATGGAAATAGGTTAAAAAAATTATTCGATCTGTAAAATCAAAAACCGCCCATAACTTTCTAACCAGTGATGGAAAATGAGTCGTGGATTCATTATATTTGGGGGTGATTAATGAAGGTTGCCCAGGGTTCAGGAACGATGAGGAAGACAGAAAAGCGGGAGCGGGCTGATAATCAGCCAATTTTCACGAAAATATACGTTTTCGTGCTTTCAATTACAAAATCTAAAAAAATTTTTACTTACCATTGAATAGTCACTCAACATTTTACCGCCTCTAGGGAGCATATCATTTTTTTTATATTTTTAAACCAGAGACGAAGTTTACGAAACTTCCATCTAAATCTCGCAGAAAATTTACGAAGAACTCCGGGATCAAAATCACGCGTGCTGGCGAGGTTTTTTGTTATTTGGCATAGTTTAGCCAGGCTCATTTTGGATGGAAACGTTTTTTTTTAATAACATAAATAATAACGATTCATTTCAGTCCGGTTCATGCATGCGGCTGATTTTTTTTTTAATTTCGGAGTTTGGGTCCATTTAATTGTACTGGAGGTTACGGCAAAGATCAAATCGGATGAAAATATTTTTTCGGTAATTGAGGGGTTGCCTAGATGCCCTCCATTAATTTTCATCCGTTTGGGAGTTCCAAGGCATTTTTGTCACCGCAGCTCTAACTATTACGTTTCACCTCTATTACGCCATTTATTATTTTTATTATATATTTATATTATATTATATACATATTATACATTCATATGTTAATAAACATATTTTATGTTGTACTAAAAGGATAAATCCGTATAAAATTTTGTAAATTTTCTAGATTTTTTCTTGAAGAAATAAACTTCTTTTTTTTTTCTTATAATGGGGAACCTCTCCGTATATTTTATTGCACAATCGAATTCTTCTCAAAATTACCTTTGGAACGACATAAACAATAATCAACATACCGACAATTTAATTTAAAGAAATAGTCCATTCTCAAAGTGGAGTTGAAATATAGGAAAAGGGGAAAGAAAGTCAAAAAGTCTTTCTCCACTAATTTAATAGGGAACTATCAAAGGCTCAATTTTAAAATTAAAACGTCTCTACATGTTTCGAAGATAGTAACCTTCATCTTCAGGAGACACAAGTAGTGCTGCAGTTATTATTAGCAGTAGAGAGAAAATTGTTGGTGGAAAGTGACGTTGATATAGCTTTTTTAAAAAATATTTTGAAAAGATATTAAAAATTGAATGCAATCTTCATACTGAAATTGTAAATGAAAAATGAAATGTTATATTTAATTCAAAATTTTCGTGAAGACTCTGTCAATTTGTGGTCGAATTTAAAAAGGGAAGACATTCGTCATTTGAAAGTCATAAGTTAAGATAGGTAAACGTAAATGTATGTACCCAAATAACTCGGAAAAAAATTATTATTAAATCCAAAATAGCCCAACTGGAGATTTGACGCCGTATATAGGTTTAAATAAATTCTGTGACATACTAATGCTCTTAAAAAAATTTTTATTTGCCGAAATAATTTTAAAAATAATTTTTTTCCATCTTACGAAGGACTAAACCAAGCCAATATGTCGCAAATGGCCGCAAATAGCGTAAATCGACATATTAGACCGTAAATGGGTTTCTGTCGATTTGTTGAGCCATTGGAGCCTTTAAAAAAAATGTATGTAAGTACCCAAATAACTCGGAAAAAAATTATTATTAAATCCAAAATAGCCCAACTGGAGATTTGACGCCGTATATAGGTTTAAATAAATTCTGTGACATACTAATGCCCTTAAAAAAATGTATTTGCCGAAATAACTTAAAAAATAATTTTTTTGCATCTTACGAAGGACTAAACCAAGCCAAACGCTTCTTTTTATATACCTATCTTAACTTTTCCTTGATTTATGTCTGCATAGTTCCCAATTAGTTTTTTGGCTTAACTATTTGCGGGATTCCCTTAAAATATTTTATTTTTAAACCCTCTTCACCTCCTTCAGTTTTTCTTAAGAGCTCGGCTCTTGCTTGCCTGTAATCATTTATTTGCTTTGGTGTTCTGTCATAATTTAACTGAAGGACAGGTTGTTCCATTTTACCATCTTTTTTATCTCTTTGGCCTTGAATATAACCTTTCTGACCTCTTTCTCCGACGATAGTCTTACTTTTAGTGGTCTCACTTTTTCTGAGTTTTCTCGTCCAATACGGGATACTTTCATTACTTGCGTATTGACATTGGGGCATGTGATGGTCAATATTTCCTTGAGCAGAGCAATATCAGCTTCATTCTTTTCTTGTTGGTTCTCAGAGTCAAAAAATTATGAGGTTTCGTTTTCAATGTTCCCTAGCACTGTTCCTGAACGGCGTCAAAGGAGTGTTCATTTACTGAATTATTTGTTGCGTTCGTTAAATGGCCCTTTAGTTTTTCTATTTCAGATTGCAGTTTTATGTTTATGGTTTTCTGTTCTTCAAATTTAGCAAGCAAATCAAGGTATTTATTATCCATACTCTCCAGCTTTGCCATGACATCTGCCAGTGTGTATTCAGATTGATTCCTGGTACTGCCTGGTGTTCCAACAGATCGTCTCTTTACGACATTTTCATTGCATGTAGTGCACAACCATCTTTTGCCATCAGGAACTTCTAGATCTTTTTCATAACTATTTAGTGTTGCGATTGTCATACTAATACATTTTGTATGATACCACTTCTCGCATTTGCAGCACGAAATAGAATAAGTACCTGAAGTTCTTTTCTTACAGTTTCCACAGTTCGTGTCCTTGCTATCCTTCATAATGTTATATGTATTACAGTTACAATTGCAGTCGTAAAGCACAACAATCCGCGAACAGTTGTTATTTGGATCGAAATTCAGATAGTCGCAGCACTCTGTGAACAGTTGTTGGTAGGAATTCTTATCGCAGTTCTCACTTTTTTGTAGATGCTTACGATTTTAAATAAATGGATTAGAATCAGGTTAATTTTGATTAAATTGTAACTTTGGATCAAAACACACAGCGTAGGGAAACGAAAATACGCGTGTGGAATCAATTACTAGTGATTTAATTGGTAAACATAGTTACAAGGTTTGAAAAAACTTGGAAATAGACTTAAAATGAACAAAAGAGAGAGAGAGCAGACCGAACAACCGACACACGTTCGTTGATATCTTGTTTATGCTTTCTTGTTCGTCCTAATCCTAATGATAACAGGCTATGTATGATATTATGCTGTAACCCAAATGAGAACGGGATGATTTATGATGTTGTTGTGATGTAGTACTGATAATTTGTGATGTAAATTCTGATATTGATGTTATTTAAAATTGTTCTAAAATTTTTTTCTTAATTTTAATTTTTATCTATAAAATTTTATCTATATTTTATTGTCTTAAATTTTATAATATTAAATATTAAATATTGTGAACTCTGTATGGACATGTTCTATATGCCCTAGGGCATTCTGATGGAACAAATAAATATACTTTACTTTACTTTATGACTTTCAAATGACGAATGTCTTCCCTTTTTGAATTCGACCACAAATTGACAGAGTCTTCACGGAAATTTTGAATTAAATATAACATTTCATTTTTCATTTACAATTTCAGTATGCTGATTGCATTCAATTTTTAATATCTTTTCAAAATATTTTTTAAAAAAGCTCCATCAACGTCACTTTCCACCAACAATTTTCTCTCTACTGCTAATAATAACTGCAGCACTACTTTTGTCTCCTGAAGATGAAGGTTACTACCTTTGAAACATGTAGAGACGTTTCAATTTTAAAATTGAGCCTTTGATAGCTCACTATTAAATTAGTGAAGAAAGACTTTTTGACTTTCTTTCCCCTTTTCCTATACCGACAATTTGTTTTCAAAATGCCGACACGAGCCATCTTATAATTTGTTAAAAATTGTGAAACTACAAAGAAACACGAAGTTAAATGACATCATAGGTAATCACCAGGAACAAGATAACACAAATTCATATATTATACATACCTATAATAATATATTAATTATGAGATATATGATAGGTATATCGATACCGTAGTTCAATAGTGTAACAACTCAAAATTTGTCACTTTTGGATTAAACCCATAGCATAAAAGCAAACATTGACTTTTACCGAGTTCCATAAAGAAACAACTCTAACTTGCAAATCTAGCCGCTAGATGTCACTAGTTACACTATAGAAATATCCTGAAATAGAAAAGCATGATAGTTCTACAGTGTAACAAATAGAGTTGTTACAGTATTGAACTTCGTCTTCAGTTGTTTATGCTCTGGCGTGTTGTGATTGTTACACCGACTTCTCTGTAATTAATCAACAATAATGAGTGATTTTTGTTTTAATAAACCAAGTAAAAATATTGGTGAGACGCGTAGCAATTTTCTATTGCGACTGGCGAAAGCTGATGTGCAGAAAACAAGTATTAATGTTATGGTAAGTTTTGTTTTAGTTATTCTACTAAGACATAACCTCAATTCCTAATACATTTTATTTTCTGTTGGTTTGTAAAATACATTTAAATTGAAATAATTTTCGATTTAAGTACGTATTGTATTAGTACAAGTTACATTTAAACCAATAATGCAATTCGTAAACATAGGTATTTTAGCCATAAAAAAATAATTTTCCTTTAGGACTCGCCTCCCACATCTGCCAATTCCAACATTTTATATGACACTGTAGCAGACAGAAACTACGATTTGCTAAGAAACGAAGAGTATCCTTGTAATTCTAAGAATTCATCAGAGATACATGAGTCCAAGGGGTTAACTTTGGTACGTTACTGGTAATAATTATACCTACCTTTTTGTGCAAAATGTCATAATTAATTTTTCTGTTTGATCATAAAGAATATAAAAAAGCTCCGCCTATAGACTGTAAAAAAAAGAAAGATTTACTGGATCTTTGCAAAGAAAATGCAATCAAACCAGTCTATTGGCCCTTTTATGAAATCTTGTCAGATAATAATAATATAAAAGACAGAGAGCAGGAGACAGATACCGAAATTTCAAATAGTTCTGAATCAGAGTAAATGTAGAACTATATTTTCGATTATTTTTAACTATCTAAAGAAACCTAGTATACCGTTGATTTATTTAGATAAATTTTAAGTGTTTATAAGTTTCAAAAAAAAGTTTAATAACTATTATTATCCTATTGTTAGCAATATTATAAACCATTTGTATTGTAAGCAATGTTTAAATTTAAATAAAATGTCATTTTGGCAGCTATTATATTTGTTTTATTTAAGAAATCAAAGGGTTCTTAAATTTGTTAGAGCTTTATTTAATTCGCAAATTTCCAAAAATGTAATTCAATAATGTAACAACTCAATTTATTTCAAAATGTATTTCGGAAATTTCCAAAAATTGAATTCAATAGTGTAACAACTTAATCAAATTTCAAAATTCTGACAAGGCTAAAGTTTAAAATTAAAAACAAGATGACCGTTTTATTACTAACGCGTCGTAAGAAATTATGTTTAGAGAATATTCACATTTATTTAACAGTTAAGATATTAATTCAAAAATTAATGACACAATTTTTTATTTTATTCATTTTCCAGCAATTACATTTTTGAACATGTTACACTATTGAACTACGGTATCGATATGTCGCCATATACATACAAAAGTTACATTTAGTTAGTAAAATAACGTTCCAGAATCAATCAAGATTTTTCTTTTATTCATTTATTAAATTCTCTGTTTGGTTTAGGAGCATTAGGTATAGTTTTAAATAAAAACACCCCGCCCATTTTAATTTCTTTAGTGCTCACTGAAAGCCTTTATTGGTTTAGTTTTTTCATTAAGGGTACCCATATATAACATTGAGGAAAGTTACTGTAAGTATAAAAATAAATACAACTTCAATATTTTAATACATATTTTATTTCCCATCTTTTGGACCCTATACAATTTATAGCTAAGTACATTGTCAGGTAATATAATCTTTGTTTGGAATGCTTTTCTGTTTAATCTGAGAGGGCAAGATGGTGGGGTGGGTATGTAATACAATTATTCTGACTAGTATCAACATTTTTATAAAGAGAGCCACCAACACAGCATAGTGGGTTGATTGTAAAAGTTTCCCTTATATTCCAGAGTGAGATATTTTTATCGCTCTTCCGAGTTCATATGCATTTCGTTTTATGTAGCATCAAACATTCAACCGACTGTCAAATAGCGATCTGGAATGTGTAAAGCTTAAAGAATAAATTAAAAAGTTCATCCTGTACATTGTTGATAAAAAAAAGTATGAATTAATTCGTCCATTGGTAACAGAGAATAAATTTATCGCAGCAACCCTTATTCATTCTGTGTTAGAAGCTCACAACGTGGTACCCAATACTATCATTGTTGTACTTATAATTCTAAATCCAACAAATTTATCCAACACATTTTACAATATTTAAACTAGTTAAACTACATACTGTTTCAATATTACAATAAAGATATGCATTCCCTGGTCGATTAACAGGTCTACTAAGGCTAGGTCAAGGGCTTATTTTTAAGACATTTTGTATAATTGATAAATAGAGAAAGCATTTTCTTGACACATACAGTGAGTATATAAGATTTTTTCATTAATGATCTTTCTTTAAACGTGAAAATAATATAGCCTTGTTTGTATGCTTTATATATACTTTAAGTATTTGTAAGTTACGTTAAAACTTATTGTCGCATTTATATACTGACGTAGTTAATAACAACGTTGTTGTTAAGACTTTCATAATATTTCAGATATTTATCGTTTTTTAGTTGTATGTTGTAATTTTACAGTTTGTCTTAAAAATAGCATTCTTACCTTAATTGCTTAGCTGGGTAGTAATACATAACTACACCGCGTAGGAAAAGGAGACTATACCTATTTAACCCATAGCTATAAAGGGCCTATTCTCTTTCTTTATAACAAGGCAAAACCAGTTTATCGCAATTTTTTCCTGTACCTACAGATAATGTCTATATATCAAGAGATCATGCCATCAGCAGGAAACAAGATTGGAGTTATTACATTTTTTTTTAAATCAAGTATCTACTGCTGGAAAAATTTCCTTGATGAAAAAAATCATCTAAAATTTTGTATATTTTGCCGTTTTACGTTTTTTTTTGTAATTTGAATCGCTACTATTGCAATTTCAATGGTTGTAATAAAGAAACGTACGGATCAACCGTAATGGAATATATGTATCGCCTATTTGTACAAAAATCGCTTGGAGCCACCAATTTCATTTTTTTTGACACGAATTTTTTGATAAAAAAATGTTATACAAGGTAGATTAGAAAAGTTCCACATATCGTACCAAGTTTTATTTTTTTAATGAAATAAGTACCTTGTATATTTTTTATACAATTAATTCTATATTATACCTATCTTCAACTACGAAATAAAAACATATCTTTAGCTTTTAAAATTCGATGAGTACCTATATATAATATGAAAATTGTCCCCACAATAAGGGGGGCACGAAATATTATACAACAGGAATATTTTGAATCAATTGATCTACTGCGAGACATTTGGCAGAGTTCATTCTCCATTTATTTATTACAACTCTGGTATTAAGTTTTTTATCGTAAAACATTAAAAATACAATCTTCTGTCCATCAACTAAAATTTAAAGTATGTTGACCGTTTGAAGAGAATAGGCGTTAACATATCGTGTATAAATACTCAGCATCGGCAGCAGTTTTTATTAAAAGATTAATTTAAAATCAATTTTACCTACTTTGTAAATCCATATCTTAAATCTTAAATATTATCAAATCTTTATTATTACATAATTAACGCTAGAATTTAAGATGTCACTTGACAAGGGGCACAGATCATGATATGTTTAGAAAGTGTTGTTTATTTTTTTAATTTTCACTAGATATAACCCTATTACCTAAAGCAGAGAAGGCGATTGTGGCTAGTTCATATAACGTTGATAATTTTATCACATATTTATGTCGCAAATTTAAAATCTCGACATATTAAAATTACAAATTATTTAGCCCATATAGAGTGTCTAACAACTTCATTTTGTTTTTATGTTTAAACTTAATTTCTTAGTTAATTTAAAACATTAATTGAATTACCTACATTAACTATTAAGTCGCTGAAAGGAAGTGTAGTAAAAAAGGTAGTTCATCCGGGGAAAAATATCGTGAGAGGCATAGGAGACCGCAATTTTAGGCTGAGCGCGCACTTCGACTTATTAAAAAATTTCACACCAGACAGGACTTGAAAAGAGTTACTATCGACAAACAACTGATAGACAAGCAGCTTGAGATAAGCTCCTCAAACATTACAAAAAATCAACTGGATGTGCTGTGTATAGCTCTTATTTTGGATCCACTCCACAAAGTGGAGACATTTTCCTTTTCGTCGGATAAGGCTTATGGAATCAAAAGCAGTCAAAAACTTTGAAGCTATTTCTGTAATAATGACGACAGCGGCGTGAATAGTTCAATGGTGTTGTCAATTTCTACAGGAGAACTGCTGGAGTGTGAACTTATTAATTAATAAAATATTTCAATGGTGTTGTCAACTTCTACAGGTGAAGAACTGCTGAAGTGTATACTAATTAATTAATAAGGAGTTTCATATATAGATATTACTTCCAACTATAAAAGAGATGACAGTATAATATGTAACTCGGAAATGTGGAGACGAGAGATTCAGAAATTCCTCATAATGAACCCATAGCAGAAAATTCCGAAGCCGAAGACTTACTAGATTGGTGGAAAAAGCATAAAAAGATTTAAAAAATTGCTAAGGACTTTCTTGCAACTCCGGCAACATTTGTCTTTTCAGAGAGGCTATTTTCATGAATTGCTTTAATTATAACGACAACCAGGTACAGACTAACTGGCTGATTACATATAAGAAGTGTTATATTATGTGCCTCCGTGGCAGGGGCGGTCATACGGGGGGGGGGGGGGCATGGGAGCCATGGCCCCCCCCCCTTGGCGTCGATTTACATAGTGGCGCGTGTGGCAAAACTGACCAATCGTGTCAAACCCTCAATTTTTTAAAAATATTTAAACGCAAAAAATATTAATAAATATAATTAAGTAGGTATAATATAACATAGGTATCTATAATTTTCTTAAAATTTACTTAGCCGTTTTTTGCGTATTTTTCCTACTTGAAAACCAAAAAGCATCAACAAAAAAGGGCGTGGCACCCAAAAATTTTTTGTCTGCGGCGCTAACACTTTTCCTGGCGCCGCCTCTCTGAATTGGCATGAGCCGCCACTGCATGCCCCCCCCCCTCAAAATGTTGATATGACCGCCCCTACTCCGTGGCTTTCGAATTCTTGTTTAAAAGAATAAAACTTGAATTAATGAAGCTTTTAAAATTCAGTTTGTGTGTTTAGTTTGCAGATAGACTTAGACGTGATTAGATATATTTAAAATCATTAAATCAGAGAAATTTTTTCTAATCAAGGTTATTTTTTTAAAACCTTGCATAGGCTAACTTTTTTATTTAAAGAGATAGACCCATAGTTCCAAAAGCAAATTTTAAGATGATGTTCCATTTAAGAAAAATGAGGAAACTAACAATTTCCAGCGTTGCCAGTTAAAAATATATTTTTTTAAATGACAACACTATACCTACCTATATATTTCAAATTTTAATACATCTAATGATTTTAAACAAAGCACAAAGAATAAATAATGTTTATTAAAATTGTAGCTTACAAGCTATAGGCGCTTTTTAATTAAATCCATATCGCTATTTAAATTTACTTTAGAATTAATTAGCAATAAAAACAGGAATATTAGCTTAAAAACCGCTATTCTTATCAAAAAATTGTACTATCTGTGTTTTGTTTAGAATCATGAGACGTATTAAAATTTGTTAAGTATACAAATGTAGAGCCATTATGAAGAAAATATGTTTTCCTGAAATATCTTCCCAACTGGCAACACTGCAGTTAATTTGTTTCCTCATCTTTTTACGTTGAGCTATTTTCTATAACTTCGCTTTTAGAACTATAAGTGAGGAATGAAACACAAAGTCTGCTCCACTAATTTAATAAATAGGTTCAGATTAACATCCCAAACATGTTTCAAAGGCATAAACCTTCATCTTCAGTGGGTAATTATTAAGATGTTGTTATTTATGAAGAGACCAATGACATTGTTACGTTTTTTTTTTTTTTTTATATAAAAATAAAAAAAATAAAAAAATAAAAAAAAAACGTAACAATGTCATTGGTCTCTTCATAAATAACAACATCTTAATAATTACCCACTGAAGATGAAGGTTTATGCCTTTGAAACATGTTTGGGATGTTAATCTGAACCTATTTATTAAATTAGTGGAGCAGACTTTGTGTTTCATTCCTCACTTAAAATATTACTCCACTGTGAGATGGACTACTTCCATAAAATTTAGAACTATAAGTCTATCTGTTTAAATGAAAAAGTTACCCTATGTCAAGTTATAGAACCTTGGATCAAAATTTCTTGAAATCTTAAAGATAAATCTTGGTATTGGCATAACATTTCTTGCCTTATCGTGATGTTTTGACATTGTCTCTTGTCTTGAAATCAAGACAAGATCTTGAATTTATCCAGATATTTTATTTGCCGATTATCTGTATTAAACTGACAAATTCAAAGTCTTATAATGACTGGTTAGCAAAAAACTGCCAATTACATTTTTGACTATAGCCTATATCTTTCAGCGTCTTACTTATTGTAGCTAAAAACCATATTACACTTTTTTAATTGCGGCATACAAGAAAATTAAAATTTATATTTTGAATTACATCACTCTGCGACAACCTATTAATTTATTCTTGCAAGTTCTTTTTTACTATAATGCATTTACTGAACTACTAAAAGTACCCTACAAACGATGAAATTTTTCTCGTCACTTGTCGATGCCTGTGTATAGAAATGTATCTCATGTATCGTATATGGATTCAAAGTGTACGAATATCGTATAGTATTTGTATAATGCGCTCATTGAGCTTTTTTTTCCTAGATTTACTACTACTATATAGAGCTACCAGAGATTGTAAACTAACTTTTATAATACGAGTGCTCTCGCTACATGGTACATGTATTTATAGATACGAACTTTGGATCGCTCTAAGGAAGTCTTATAGAAAAATATAAAGTGAACAAGTATCTTTAAGAAGTTTACCAGTAAGACCGTCGAACTTTTTTTATTTGTATATATTGTTTTTTCCTCCTCTTCTAACACAGTTACCGATACACTATAGATAATTTCTATAAGAAAAATACTGACATGACTCTGATGAGACCACTGACACGGAGCAAGGAATATCGCGGTATCGTGTGTAGGGAGCTTAAAGGAAGCATTAGCGAACTAGTAGATTTTTCAGATCACTCTATAGCTGCTTATTGCAGGAGAATAGAATTTCTAGTTATTTACTTACCTACACTTTAAAAAATGGTCCTTTTTACGATATCCTGCATAGATTTTATTCGCAGATTAGAGGCTTAATTACCCGCAAAATAATTATTTAATGTGTCGAGATTGGCGACTTGTAAAGTAAACTTGACATAATATTTCCCTTTTTAAGAACCGATAACCACACAAATTCGATTAATATATAAAACAGAGTTACAAGACGACATCTAAAGGTCGGATTGCATAATATATAACAGGTATTTATAATTTTTATAATTAGTTAAGCTGATATGTTTCATGTAGTCCCCAAAATGCCTGGATCTCCAGCCAATCTATACTGTGACCCGCACCCACCTTACCGAGACTCGTGCTCTCATGTACACGTCACGAGCCACTTTCACACATGTCGTGTGCGACATATGCTTGTTTGGACGGAAATATGACGCAGAACGGTTGCCTTTTTTAGCTGCTAGATTTTTTATCGACATTTTTGCATTCAAGTTTTTAATGTCTTATAATTAAATCTGGACAACCTGTTATTAGACATTTTTAACCTTGTATGACTCTCAGATTTGTGAAACCCTGTTTTGTTATTGCTTTCGCTAAATGTAAAGTTTAGGGTAGGTACCAATATCGACTTTTACAACTTTTTAGTTTATACAGCAACTGAACTGGCAATACTAAAGATCAAAATACCGAGATTATGTTGTATGTTCCCACTATATTTTTTAAATCTTGGTTGCCCCGCAGTGTGATATTGAAATGAAAATGTTTTGAAAAAATCTACAAAAAACAGGATCAAAAAAATAATTGAATAAATTTTAAATTGATAGTGTTCAAATTCCTGACTTTCAAAAACATATTTTTATAATAACCATTTTATTAAGGCATATATTTCGCTGAACTTGTATATTTTAATTTCTATAGTAGCTGGTTGGATTAGTAATGGATCGCCACGTATATTTGGAAAACAGAGCAATAGAGCCTGATTGACAAAATGTCTAAACTTGTAAGATGGTTATATGTTATCACAGAGTGTTTATAAAAATTGGTCACAGAAAAAATATAGCATAATAAATAGAACAGAAATTTTACAGCTACAATAAAACTTTGTGTCTGCAGCAAACCAAAAATCCAACACTAAAAAAAGCAATCCGTATGTATCTGCATTTTAGCCTCCCAAGGTATCAAAATCGCTATAAGCAAACCGAAACATTTTCAATCTAATAAGAAACACAACAATATTAAGAGATTTAAATCCTTGTGGAGGCTTAATAATATACACCTATGATAGTAATAATAACATATCACATAAAATTCACACGAAAAGCACTACGACACTATTTTTGAATATAAACTAGATTCTTATAATTATAATACATAATTATATCAATTTTCCTTTGACATCACGACAGAATCAAAAGTTTGTTAGAATTTATAATAAATATAAGTAGGTAGTTACGTATTTTTAAATTATATTTTTTTTCTCTCTTCTATCAAAAAGTATTTTAATTTTCTTAAAAAACCAAAACTGACATTAAATTCATCAATATAAAAAAGCTCATGGAAAAATTAATAGCTAATTATGTAATGCCTACGTCACAAAATGATCGCGTTTTTTTGCACTAGAAGTAGACAGAAATCAAGCTATTTTGCGTCGTATTTCACACAAAGACTTTTTGTAAATCGTGGTCACCACAAAAAAAATTTTAGATAAAAATAATATCAAAGGCATTTTTTTAAATTCAATAAAGGTAACCATGCAACAATAGTGATATAATAGTTACCATGGAGAAGCGTCTAGGTCAACAAATATTTTCTGAAATATCCAGTTTTATTTGTTAATTCTGTGATTCTAATTTAGGTTTAATGTTTGAAAATGAAATTCAGCAATTTGCTTTAGGTAGATTAATTACAATTAGTTTCTTATACAAATGAAAGAAATAAGGATTGCATCTGGTTTTTTAAGCTAAAAATGTTATTCTGAAAAGTTCTCGAAACTCTTGACTATTCAATTTTTATAAAAGTTTAATAATTAATTCATAGTATATTTTTAACAAATTCCAACAAAACTTCGATTATGCTTTCATATTCAGGTTGATGGATGATGGTAATTAGTAATTGTAAAAAATTACAAAATCATATAAAAATAATTGTTAAGGCTCTAAAACTTACTTCTGTAAGAACATACTTTATCAAATTATAATATATATTAGGTAATATATTAGGTTTTTCTACCTACAATTAAACTTTGGTTAACCAACTCATGTATCCCAAGATGATTGTTAAACGTCCTTGAGAGATTTAGCATACCTCCAATTTGTAGTTTCTTAATTGACTATTTTCTTAGGCTTCAGGCTTGTGCTAGTGAATCAATTTATTTTCTCAAAAATAGTTTCTTTTTGTGCTCAGCTTAACTTTTTTAAAGGATACATAAGTCTTTTATAAGGTACAGAAACAGATTCTAACCGTAACTAAATTTAAATCTATCTACCTATAGTTATATATTTTTTTTTCTACTTATTAAGTTCATGCATTTTTTATTTGCAAGATAACAAATGCTTGGTTTTATTACTATAAGGTAATACTTACTATTTTCATAATTAAGCAAAAAGCTCTCATACTTTATGATTTTTATCAAAAAATTAGAAATGATTTAAAGCTTATCTAGATGCTTGCCATTTTAGGTGTTGCCTTTTCCATCATAGGTGAAAAGGAACAGAAATAATTTTAGATAGCTTTTTAAATAGTTTTTTTTTAATATATTTATAGGAAAGTCACTTTGAAATTTACATTAAGATTGATATGTTTTTTTTATTGGACATGCTTTTGCGAACACAACAAGTCACGTAAACAATATGTAAACAGATTCAGAGAAATAAGGATGCATACCGACAAACAAAATGCGAGAAAGTATTTGTTGCGCGCTATAAAAACTATAATAAGATGTCTTAAAAATGGCAAAAAATCATTAGGATCTTCGGGTTGGTATAAATGAACTAGAATGTAATAAGGGACACTTGGGTAAATTACAATTTACACCTTATTTAACCTAATTTACATGTTTTATCAAAAAATAAGGCACAGGTCGCTTTTCCATATAATTTGACATCTATCTACGATTTTCATAAATTATTATTCACCAATAGAAATATGTTGTATAAAACATTGGGTTCACTCTTAACTTGGATTCACATGGTTTAGGATTTTTAGCAAAGCACTTTTTTACAGTGACTCCAATTTCGGTCAACATGTTCATATCAATGCCATATTATTTAATGGCATAAATAAAGTCGAATTTGTAATGGATTCGTCTCTGACCAGAGAATTCATTTTAAACTTATTACTCAGCATAACCAAAGAAAAGCAACATATCCATCTTTTAGGCAGCTGTAAAGAAATAAAAATACTTAAAAGTTACTTCTTAGCTGATGTAAAAGTTAAGTCATAAGTGTATTATTTTTGTTTTTAATTTTATACATACCGGTCGTAAAAAATCATATTCCTCATGAACCAAACAAGTTGCTGTTTTATTTGCTTACTGTTTTAATAAGTCTTTAATTCGGCATTGTCTTTACACAATTGTTTTTGGTCAATTCCTAAGTATAATTGTTGGTTCCAACGATAACTTTAACTTTAGCGATTGTTCTCCGTAATAAGATTTCATTTTCAGATGTTTTAGGACCACCAGCCTAATAAATGTAATAATTATTTAATTCATCTAAGGAAATCCTATTTTGCCATAAAAAGTTTACCCATACAAGGTATCCCAACTCTATTTATACACGAACTATCTTCTTCCCTGTCCATGATATAAAAAAAAAGTTTCAAGAGAAATAGTTCTTGGTTTAAAAAAAAAACACTTTTACTGAGAGGACATTTAAGTATACAGGGTACCTCAAAAGTACAATTTTCAATATCAACTTTACTTTTTAAATAGAACACCCCATATTTTATGTCAAATATTGCTTCTTCAATCAATTCTATATCAAAAATCTATACCTAATATGTTGCCCGTTTTCGAAATAGTGATAAAATTAAATTAAATTGGTATTAAAAGTTTAAAAGCGGAAGGCTTTGAATATTAGGAAAAACAGTTATTAGCTATTACTATAGAAACAAAGTAGTGACATTGTAAAATAAATTTTGACATTTTTAACAGTGATATAAATGTTTAGCTAGAATCTTAGGAGGCAAAGTAATATGTTCTTTTATAATTATGCCGTTACTCCCAACGAACATCTTGAACTAGACTCCAGTGCAGTCAATTCTAAATAACACTCCTTTAAAATTCATCTGCTATAAGCTCTACGGCCTAGTGACTATGAAAGACGATTGGAATTCATCGCCTTTTTGACTACACCGTTAAAAAAGGATCCATGTGAAGTGACGAATAACGATTCCACAATAACGGAATCATGAATCGCCATAACATTTATTACTGGTCGGTGGAAAATCCACATTGGGTTCGGGAAACTTAGTGCCAAAATGTCTGGGGGGTAAGTATGTGGTGTGCTCTCTTTAATGGACGATTGATTGGACCACACTAATATGAAGGTACAGGGTGTTTCCTCATAAAGCTTTTCGAACAAAAAATGTAGGGTGCATATTTGAACTTACTGTAAATTATTTTAAATGGAACACCCTATATATTATTTATTTATTGAATAGAGCTCAAAATTGCTTGGTTAGTCCAAGCAATGCTGCTACAGAACATCCAGTGCGTGAGTTGTTCTCACACTAGCCAAGTTATTTTTTAGGATGCATCCTTATCACATCATTCTCCACCAGGCTTTATTAGCTGAAAATTTTGATCGCCGACTAGATCGTTGTTGATGGCTGTTAAATATGGCAGCGGAAACCCCCGAAACACTTTCTCATATTCTATGGACGGACGAGGCAACATTTAGAAGCGATGGTAGTGTGAACTTACACAATATGCACTATTGGACGCTCAGGACAAATCCACATTAAATGCAGGAAGTGCAGCATCAAGGTCCCCGATCGGTTAGTTGTTGCGGCATTCTGGGGGGTAAAATAATTGGACCCGTTTTCTTTAACCAAACTCTCACTGGTCAAATGTATTTAAATTTTTTAAACCTACGCTTTTGGAAGAAGTTCCCATAACGAACGTTTTAATCTCTGGCTTCAACCAGATGGTGCTTCGCCACATAACTCCCGGATTGTATCAGATTTTTTAGATAATAGTTATGGGAGAGATTGGATTGGGGATTGAGGACCTGTCGTGGCCAGCACAATCGCCGGATTTAACACCTTTAGATTTTAATTTGGGGGGACATTGAAAGCAGGTAGTTTATACTAAAAAGCCAAACAATTTGGAGGATTTAAAAAATAAAACTTTGCGTGTCTGTAGAGTACCTAATTCCAGCAGAAGTTATAAGGTATGTCTGTATTTTAATTAAAAACACATCAGAAAATTGTTTTCGTCATTATCTCGAAAACGGACAACAGTAGTTATATAATATAGCATAGATTTTTGATAGAGAATTGATTGAAGAAGCAACATTTGACATAAAATATAGGGTGTCCTATTTAAAAAAGTAAAGTTGATATTAAAAATTGTACTCTTGAGGTTGCCATAGTTATATGTACATATATGTATACTTAAATGTACTTCCAGTGAAAGTAGTTTTTTAAACCAAGCACTATTTCTCATGAAACTTTTTTTTACATCATGAACCGGGAAGAAGATATTTCGTGAATGAATAGAGTTGCGGCACCCGCCTGTATGCCTAAAGCGTAGAAAGGCTGTCAAACTAATGAAACTACCCTGTACATATCTAATCATAAGATTTTAAGAAATATGTTAAAATCACTAAATTATTTTTAGGTGACACTGTCTAGAAGATCCTAATGTGCAATGATAAACTAACAATTTTGAAAGAACACTTTTATAGTAGGGTTAAAAATAATTGCTATAAAAATGGACGTTTATATAAATATTGACAATATTGAGTTTAATCGTTCCTAAGAGTGTACCAGTTACGTGTCCACTAATTTAGCTTTGCCATACTTATTAGCTTTTATTGCTAAAGTTAACAAAAAAATAAAGTTTAAAAACTCTTCAAGGTACTAAGTACTACGGGTCAAAGAAAGCTCGAGAAAAACTATCTGTTAGTAAAATGTACGGTCAATATTCGGTGGAATACCGAACGTACTATTCTAATAATTTAATATTTAATCTAAAACTTAACTTTTAGGGCACCTTTGGTTTAGCTTATCTTCATTTAATATATTAAAAGATATTAGATATAACGACCTCATTCAGAAAAAATTTACGCTCTGTGATGAGGACCGCTACTATGTATCTAAGGAGTTGAGATGTTTGTAACTGCTTTGCAAAACTCTAAACAGTTTAACTACGATAGATAACAGACATAGGTTAAGATTTTTTTTTAGAGTTTTTTTAAATAATAAAGCTCCCAGTCTCCAGACACCACTTAGCAGTGCCCGGCCATTATCACTGCCTTCTGTCAAGTACTGAGTGGCATGTACGAATTAAGATTGTCCATTTTCTTCTCCTTTTGCTCCCTAAAATAAAAATGAAATATAGTGTTAGTTGAAGGTATTTTAGCAGGTAAGCTTAAAGTGGTTTTACCCATATTCCCTAAAAGGATGTAATTTAGACGTGGTTCAACCTAATTGCTACAAGTACATTTAGGGTAAAATAGACTAGTGTACAAATAAAATTTACTACTATACAGGGTGATTCGCGGGGGTGGCGAATTAGACGTTTATTATGGTGAACCAAAAGTCGACGGGACAACCCAAAAATCTGTTTTTTGGCATAAAAAAATTTTCGACAGTGCAGTAGGTAATAATTTTGATATTTTAAACGGAAAATCCTGTATATTAACCTTTTTTACAATCTCTCAGTTTCTTAACAACTTTCTGTATTATTTTGCCATACCTATCTCCTTGGGAAATAAGTTTTCTAATAATCAGAGTAATAAACATAAATTAATCTGTCAACCTCGCAACGACGTCTGCGAATCGGCAACGCTGCAATAAAGGAAAAACGCCGCCTGTGTGGAAAAGTCCTTCAGTCTTCTAGCGTAGCGACAAGATATTTTTATTTTATTTTACTGGAAAAACCGTCAAATGTCTAGCCTATGGTAAAAAATCATTAGTGTTTTATCCAGCAGTATAATTCTCGAAAAACATCAAGTCTTCTGTAAACATAAAAACGTGCTATATTCTAAACTGAATAATATCAAATTCACGTCTATGAAAGCCGTTAATCGGTAGGTTTGCAATAAGTTTGCGGCTTCGAGAATATATATATATTAGTTTCTGTGATGCTTTGACAACGGACAACGGGCAAACATCACTTGAATGCTTCAACGGTCGCTTCTCGTTAGTTGGTCAACTATACGTGACCTGACCACATGTGATTGGTGGACCTTCCAGATTAGAGCGCTATAGCACCATAAACAAACCAGTGTCCTGTTTGACTTCAAAGCAAGCAGATGCTCGACGTCGCTAAAACAATAATAGCACGTGTTTTGATCTGACATGTGTCTCAAACCAAATGTTAAAGTAAGTGATATTTTGGGGACGCATGCCCGGTAACACAGGTTACAATTATTTTAAACGTACAGTAAGAGTACCGCGAATTTCGCAGTTAAATATACTGCATTCTCTGTGTTTGGTTAAGACGTGCACGAAGTTGCAGTGTTTTGCAGTTCGCGTAAATACGTGAAATATTCCGTTCTATACAGAACATGTCTGTATAAATAACCCTCGTGATATTCAGATGGCAATGAGGCTGTAACTAATTCAAATTCTGATTCATTCTCTACGGTAAAAGTCAATGAAATCCTAACGATATCTCGGTGCAGTGCTTTAGGGTTGTTAAGATGATGTATTCATGTTTATCAATGTAATAATTGTAATATTGTAAGAGTGGTGAAAAGTGGAAGAATAAAAAGACATAGCCAGATAAGTTGTGTTTAATTGGTCTAGCAGAAATAAAACGAACCAACCTTATACTGTGGGTGATATAGTGCCTATGTGACAGAAGGGCAAATCGTTGTCTAAAACACTATCTGTTACCGTTCTCAAGATATTAATTAATTTTCTTTTTATTTCAAAAACATGACCTTCAATAAATGTTGACATTTTTGAACTGTGACAAACTAAGGCAATGAAATTTGGTTGAGAGTTAGGTAATACACGGAGGCTCTTTACGCTAAGGCCAAATCTTAGTTACAATATATAGGGTGGTCTAATTTGGATGTCTAAAACTAGATTTTTTCCGAGATTTCTTCAAATGGAAGACCCTGTATATTTTTACTGATTTATAAAGCTACTGAAATTTGCTCTTAATTTATATATACCTATACCTAGTCAAGTGTATATAGCCTTTTATTTGAAAAAGTTATTCCCATACGGTTTATAGTCCGTGTGGCATGCAGTGTCATGCATTATCGGAATAGACTTTCCAGAATAATCGATCTTAATCCATTAGATGTTAATGTAATGAGAATATAACAAATCACCTGTAAAATCTAGAGTTGCTACATCAGGTCTACCGAACATTTCATGATCTAGATATAAATTAGTTGGATCTGCTACAAGGACTGCACTCAACAAGAGCATTTTGTTGCGTTTTTGTTACTTTAGGTTAGTTTAGGTTAAACGCATCATGACATAATAACAATTAAAAGTGCAAAAATAATTTACAGTATTAAAGTAGATACCTACTCAAAACATTGATCGTCTACTTCCAAACACTTCAAAATCTTGTTGACTGTAGTACCTAGTTGTTATGGCAAATTCAATTTCATTTTGATTTAGACCTTGAAATAATGCTCGGTTTACACAATGATATCAGTGGCGGCTGGTCTGGTAAGGCAACTGAGGCAGCGCCTCACCACGCAAAAAGTAAAATATTGTGACGAATTTTTCTTTTTATGTAGGTATTCAAAATATTATATTAAATGTTTTTTGTAGTTATTTTTTTTATGATAAGGCACAGCACTGCAGGAAAAATCCTTTGTGACGAGCGGTGCGTGTGCGCAGGAAACGATTCACGTTGGTCTTGAATCTTTGGAGATTATACCCGTTGGGAAACATGGCCTCAGGGAGGTCGTTCCAGAGTGATGACGTTCTCCAGATGAAAGAATTTTTAAACAATGTCGTTCGAGGGGCACTAAGCTGAATCACGTACGGGCCATTTTTTTTTCCTACTTGAGTTTGGTTTAGGAATGCGCCCTTGGAATTACGGCCTATCATTAAATAACACCCTATATACAGGGTGACTCGGATCTAAATGTACATACATCACCAGGAGATAGTGGACATCTTGGGGGTTCTAAATAATCTATCTTTAGTGGGTCCAACTTTCCTCGTTACTTAGATACAGAGTGTTTTATAAGGTTTGGCTCATTTTTGTTTTTGCCATAATTCTTTTAGCACCCTGTATAAAATGTTCATATTCGGTGGAAATATTTTGAGTAGCTATCGCTTCAAAATGCCGTATGAAAATTTTTTAAAATTCAGGTCCCGACTTTAAAAACAAGACTGATTTCATTTTTTTAAATTCAACACCCTGTATATCATATTTTTGTCAATTTTATTTTTGATTTGAAAACATAAAAAACTAATTCTAATGACATACTTATCAAAATCCCCGCACTCGCCGCTTAGCCATAATAAATTGCTCTTCTTTAGATGTTGAAACACATACAAAATAATAACTGTTTTTATAACGACAATAATACCAATAATAACAAAAATAACAAAAACATAATTATTTGAGAATATTTTCAAAATGCCCACCATTAACTTCTTCACATTTTCTTCCTCTGATATTTAAATTTGAAACTGCACTACTGATTACACCAGGTCTATTTTTTATTTCCTGAAATGAAGTGATAATGCGTTGCAAGAGCTGGTCCTGTGTATTAATTTCTTCCTCGTAAACTAAATTTTTCATATACCCCCAAAAAAAGAAGTCCAGCGGGTTAAAGTCGGGAGATCTTGCTGGCCAAGAATGGGGCCCACCACGACCTTCCATCTGTTGGGATATCTATTGTTTAAAAGTTCGGAAATAATTCTTGCATAATGTGGAGGGGCTCCATCGTGTTGGAAATACATTCCTCTTAAATTAACATTCTCATTTTGGAGAAGATTTTGCAAAATGTTTTCCAAAAAGTGTAAATATTGGTTTCCATCTAATCTTTCTTCAAAGATGTGTGGGCCAATCAATTTACCATTGATTATACCTGCCCAAACATTTATGGAAAATCTATGTTGCGAGTGCGACTGCCTAATAGCATTTGGATTTTCTAGAGACCATAGATGACAATTTCTGGAATTGTTGACTCCATCTCTGATAAACTGAGCTTCATCGGTCCACAAAGTCCGGTGAATATCTCTTTGGT
Source organism: Polydrusus tereticollis (assembly GCA_963920685.1). Lineage (NCBI taxonomy): Eukaryota > Metazoa > Arthropoda > Insecta > Coleoptera > Curculionidae > Polydrusus > Polydrusus tereticollis. Next base: position 66,672,220 of record OY987329.1, read on the forward strand.
GCCTCCTAATCCACTGACAAAAAACCAAACGGTTGGCATAATCACCTGGTTCCAGCCTTTGTACCTCTTGGATATGATAAGGATATAAGCCTTCATTTTTTATTGTTGAATGGGTTAATTTTTGCGTTATATGCAGACGTTTAGCAATTTTCCTTGTGGATGTTTTTGGATTTTCTTCAATCAAATTTAAAATGTCTTCTTCCTGTTCAACTGGGTGTCTTACAGGCTGATCAATATTATTTTGTGTCGGAAAATGTCCTTATTCACGAACAAAAGAAAATACATTTGAAAATGTTTGATGGATTGGACATCTTCTTCCAGGAAACCTTAATTCATACTCTCGAGAAGCGGCTCGCCCGTTACCATCGCAAAATCCATATACAAATATTATATCAGCGTATTCTTGGTTTGAAAATTGATGGGGCATTTTAAACGAGAAGTAAATGTTTAACAAAAATATCCTCGTAATGCCCAAAAATCTGACAGGTTACAACTGACAATGACTTATTATGTTTTGTTGCCCCCCAATATTTCGTTGTTCTGAGGTGCCCGAGCCATGGAGTCAAATTGAATAGAAAATTTTCAAATTTTAACACGCCGCTATTTTATTACTTTGGTTTATTTCTTATTATTGGTATTATTGTCGTTATAAAAACAGTTATTATTTTGTATGTGTTTAAACATCTAATGAAGAGCAATTTATTATGGCTGAGCGGCGAGTGCGGGGATTTTGATAAGTATGTCATTAGAATTAGTTTTTTATGTGTTTTTCAAATAAACAATAAAATTGACAAAAATATGTATACAGGGTGTTGAATTTAAAAAAATGAAATCAGTCTTGTTTTTAAAGTCCGGACCTGAATTTCAAAAAATTTTCATACGGCATTTTGAAGCGATAGCTACTCAAAATATTTCCACCGAATATGAACATTTTATACCGGGTGCAAAAAGAATTATGGCAAAAAAAAATGAGCCAAACCTTATAAAACACTCTGTATCTAAGTAACGAGGAAAGATGGACCCACTAAAGATAGATTATTTAGAACCCCCAAGATGTCCACTATCTCCTGGTGATGTATGTAAATTTAGATCCGAGTCACCCTGTATAACATTCCGTTTTTAAAGAAAATCAAACTGCGTAAATAAACGGCAAAATTGTGTATTTATTGTATTATTTTGTTAACTTGTTTTAGCCACTCTTGAATTCTGGACAAAATTTGGACGTGGTGTCAATAAAACTTTCGCCTGCGGACCTCGTAGGCCAATTTCGGTAATAACAGTAACATGGGAGGCACTCTTTTAAATAAATACTTATAAGTCAGTAACTTCATTAGTTAGGTATGAGTATGGTGTACCTTACATAACAGTAACTTCTCAAATCAGTAAACATATACATTTAAACAAATATACTTCTAGGATATTTTTTCAAGTAACCAAAATACCTGTATCATTATATTACTCCGGGTATTGCCTAATTTCAGTACCTTAGTATCTCAGAGTTATTAAATATCAGCACTATTTATTGTTCAAAAAAGAATATTGAAATTAATTGATATTTTGAAAACGGTAACAGATAGGTATGGGGAAATAATAGGGACAGTTGTTAAGAAACTATTAGAAATTTTAAGAAAAGGTCCGATTAAAATATCAAAGCTGCTACTACATCCTTTCTAGTACTAGCAGGTGAAAAATATTTTAGCTGGGTAGAAGATGCCCCTAATAAAGATAAATCGAGGACGACGATCAAGAATCAACTTTTATTAGGAACAATATTATTTAAGATATTATTAATAAAAAGGGTTCCCATTTTGAATTCAAAACTGATATTGCAGTTAATGAAGCCATAATTAATCATCCATAAGATATCTACTTGTATAGTAATATTGAACGAATGTAATGTAAACAAATTTCTAGTCCTGTGCATTCACTTAAGTAAAATAATAGTCCGATGGTTTGCAATCACGTAATAAGTTAAAGAGACATTTGGATTTTGTCATTTTTTCCAAAATGCATTGCCTCTGTTATTTACGAAATAAGTTACTAAGTCCTACAGATTTCGAATAAAATGTTAATATAATGGTTCATGCAAGCGGTGTTCGACAAGAAACTTTTTCGTAGATAAAAAAGACGTCAATGAAATATGCCGAATGTAAGATAAGCCGACACCCTTAAAAAAAAGCATTTTCAATGGTAGTTCAAGTTTCAAGCAAAAGAAAGTAAGGATGAATTTTCACTAAACAGTATTTACCATTATTGGTGTACAACGTACAAGTGTACGTAGGTAAAGTGTGTAACCGACCTAAATGACTGCTATTATTAGAGTATTCAAAATATAATAAACAACAATAAACCAGTTCTGTGAAATGATATGGGCGTAATAAATGTTAATAAACCAGGCGTCCTTTTTGATTTTAATCTGTATACTGTTGAGTTTAGTTTGTTTTTTGAAAATGTTTCGTCCTTGGTGTTCAACTAAGGGTTGTGAAAACAATGAAACTGAAGTAAATAACAGAGTGCATTTATCAACAGATGCCAAACAGATTATAAAGAATGTGTTTTTGGCATTAATGTTGCGCGAAAATTTGTGCCCTAAAGAAGTGTAAAGGAAACGGCTTTACTTACAACAAAATCCTTTTCCACAGTTTGGTAAATTACACAAGGCCCAATTTTAGAACGCAGAAAAAGAAGTGATATTGGAAAATCAAGAACGTTGGACCAAGGGGACGAGGAACTTATACGACGAAAATTTTATAAAATCTTTGAAGAGCAAAGTGTACCACGTTGGACAATTTAATGAAAAGGCTGACAACAGATGAAACAGAAATTAAATGCTCAAGAACGACATTGTGGAAGCGCCTTCAACACATGGGCTTTAAATTCAAAAGGATTAATAAAAAGCAGGTTTCGATGGAGTCCAAACGTCTTCAAGAATGACGGTGGGAATATCTGACAAAAGTAAATGAATACAGAACTGAAGGTAGGTCGATCATTTATTTAGATGAAACGTGGTTTGACACCAACGACACCCCGTCAAGTGGTTGGGTCGATTCTAGCGGCAAATGTGTGACACGTGCCCCGTCAAACCGTGGAAAAAGAATAATAATCTTACATGCTAGTTCTGAAGATGGGTGAGTGCCGAATGGTCTATCTCTCTCGGCAAAAAATATTAGTGAATCATGTGTTGACTATCATGAAGACACAACAGCGGAGTTATTTGAAAATTGGTTTGAAACTAAATTAATGCAGAACATTCCACCAAATAGTGTCATTGTTATGAATAACGCCAGTTATCATAGTAGACAATTAAACAAAGCTCCCTCTTCAAAAGACACTAAAGCCAAAACACAAGAATATAATATGTTTGATAATGATATATATTTTCATGAAAACTATAGAAAGAAAGACTTATTAGAAGTGCTTAGAAGTATGTCTATTCAAAAAGAATATTACTGCGATGAACTTGCGAAAAGCATGGGGCACATAATATTGCGGCTACCGCCTTACCACTGTATATTTAACCCTTTTGAACAAATATAACACCAACTTAAAGCTGGAATTCGTCGCAATAATATTTCATTATATATTATTATATTATATAATTTAGCATTATAAATGTAAATGTAAGACTATAATTCTATTTTTATATTTTGAATTTAATAAACTTAAATAAACACCAGTTTCATATTTATTTGCTGCTAAATTAAATATTTCAATACTATGTATTTTCTAAAACGGTCCTAGCTCAGTCGGCATTGTGTCAATACCCCTATTTAGGTAGAGATAAATAAGAGTCATTTGGTCAGTTTCTTATATTTGTGAATCCACTTTACCTATGGAATGATCGCAGTACAGGGTAGCCAAACGCAAACGAGACAGCGCGGCGTCTTGTTTTTGAGTACTTAGACCCATTATTGAGAAAAAATTCAGACACGGGAACTGAAATGAACTATATTTAACCGTTTCTCTTTAAACCCTTGGAATAACTTCTAAGATTTTTAAGCTCTTTCAATGATCTTGACAGCAATAACTACACTTATTAACTTTGGTGCAACAGATGAATTCAAAGATTATATTCTAGTGAAAAGCTTTAAATTGCTTCAAGTGTTTTTTGTTCATTTGTATTTATCGTTATGGCACAGCAGTGGTCAAAAGGGGATATGAATTTACAGTTAAGAATAAATCAGTCTTTGATTAGAACTATCGAGTACTACTTTGCATTAAACAAATTCTTACAACCTCTGCGCTTTTAAACGTAATAATGGTTTACTCCAGGTCCTTCGCAAAGACTGGATCTGTGGCTAACAAAAACCGAGGTATTGACAAACCGGTACTCAATGAAGCTACTCAGATAATGGTGTAGGGCACGTTGAAGAAACTAACCTAAACGATTCATTGCCATAATTCCCGGTATTGGTCCGATTCTAATTGGTGTTCCATCAGGAAGGGGCCTGTTCGGTAGTAGTTGGACCAAAGATTTTCAGGACAATGGATTGGAAAAAGAGGTGCTATTGAGTGGCCCCCACAATCACCGGATTTAACACTATTAGATTTATTTCCATCTAAAGTAAAACCTGCGCAACTAAAACCAACCTCACTGGCAAGGTATTATTGGCGAGTGTCATCAAATAATTTCACAAATATTTTATAATGTACAATAGCGCTTGGAAAATAAACTCTACTGCTGTATGGGAGCTGGTGAGTGATGATCACCATTTCTAGCATTTAGTTAACAGGTATTGCTATTTTTAACTTTCATAATACAATTTCTTGCTAACTGTTGTACCAAACTTAAAAGTGTGGGTATAAAAATGAAAATTTTAAAGGATATTTCACCCGTATTCCAGGGGTTAAAGATAAACAATTGAAAATAGCTAATAGTTAATATTTAGTTCCTATGTCATAGCATTTTTTAAAAATGTGTCGTTTTCGTTTGGCCACCCTGTGTAGGTGAGCATCAATATGTAGTGTGACCTATTTTTAGAGTATAGGTACATACTTATAAAGGAAATCTAATAAGAAATGAAAAATGAACAATTTCAGTATGTTGCTGTAAGCCTATAAATCCCCTAATAAAAAAAATGTCAAGAAGAATGCAAATTTAATTATAAGCCTTATAGTAGCAAACACTAAAATATTATTTTTAAATTTTCCGTAAGAACGATTTCTTTAAGTATTAATAAAAGATGAAAGTTTTCTTCTTATGTTTTACTACAATAATTCCAATGCCGGAAAGACTATTAAACAAATTAAATACCCTGTTTTTTAATTTTACCTCTTCAATACAGGGTGTTTCAATATTATACCGATAATTGAAACAGATGATTCCTTGAAAAAGAATAATGAAAAAAGTTCCCAATAATGGAGGTCCAGAAACCCCTCGTTTGTAAGATACAAGGTGTTAAACTTTTAATTTTTTTTCGGTTTTTCCTATTTATTTTATTTATTTATTATTACCACTGCGACCCCCCAACTTTCTTTTTTCTATTCTCCGTCAACTTGATCTCTGTATGGAGCGTGGTGGAAGGAATTTTGAACAATTTTTTGTGAAAATGGGTTTATTGTTGATATTTTTTTTTTAAACCGACCAGAAAATACATATACCCTTTCTGGACAATTTTTCGTCCAAAAAATAACGTTTTGTCGATCAAGACCGGAAAATGGACGTGAGGGACCGGCAAAATATTTTTCCTACGAGCGTGCGCAAAGTAGAACTTTGCGCACGCATTTCCGTGTGCAAAGTTACACTTTTCCGCACTAGTGCGGATAAGATTTTTATCCGCACCGGGTGCGGAAAAGTAACACTATTCAATAATCTCCTTGGCAGGGAATATTTATATTTATTTTAGTAGCTGTAGACAATTTTATGCAATGTGCGAAGCCGTTGCAAGTGTATTCTCTTTTACCTTTTAATCGTAATTCGCGATATTCGTATTTCAGCCTAAAACGAAAAAAAATTCTATTTTTTAAACCTCGTATAGTGATAAATGATTATAATATTGCCAAGCAACAATAAATGTACATGTTGATTTTGGCACATGATGTCAGATTGTTCCTCCGTTTCTATGTCAACAAGAATCTACAAACACCGACGCTTTTCTTTCCATCAAATCCTCAAAAAGTATAAACGCTGTTAAAATGAGCAGCTCTGACGAGGAGCTACCAGATTCCATTCTAGAGGCCGCAAACTCTGCAAATTTAAATTTATTGCCCGCTAAATCCCAAGAAAAATACGAGAAGCAATATAAACAATTTGAATACTGGTGCCGCAACAAAGGGACAAATAGTCTTAAGGAGGAGGTCTTCTTAGCGTATTTTGCAGATTTACGAAAATCAGTTCAGCCAAATACTTTATGTAGTAAGTACTCTATGTTAAAAAGTGTCCTTAAAATCAAAATAAACTTGGATTTAAGTCAATATTTCAAGCTAACATTGTTTCTAAAAAAGCAAAATGTGGGATATCGTCCGAAAAAGGCCAAAATTTTTAACAAAATTGAAGTTTCCAGTATTATGGAAGAAGCACCTGATCAAATTTACCTTCTAATAAAAGTCGCCACCATTTTTGGCTTGACCCGTGCTTGCAGGCGCGATGAGCTTTGCAAGATAATGGTTGATCACATAGAGGACAAAGGAGATTTGATAGTCGTGAAAATTTCTGACAGTAAAAACAATACTTCAAGAATCTTTGTAGTATCTAATAACAAATAAGGGATATTATTTACAACTCTATCATAAATATGCAAATTTGCGAAAACCATTCACTCCGCACAAGCGCTTTTTTGTGCAGTATCGACAAGGAACATGCGGTACTCAATGTATTGGAATTAATTCATTCGGTAAGATGCCTTCGGAAATAGCTGCATATCTACAATTGAAAAATCCAAAGCATTATACAGGACATAGTTTCCGTCGTTCATCGGCTACCATGTTGGCCGATTCTGGAGCAGGAATCACTAATGTCAAGCGACTCGGAGGCTGGAAATCGACGACTGTCGCCGAGAGTTACATTGAAGATTCGACAAATCAAAAAAAGGACATGTCGAATAAAATATTGGCCACGAACAATTGCCCTTCTTCATTAAGCTACATAAATCCTTCTGAGCTAACACCTTCATCGACCTATTTGAACAACTGTCCTTCCACGCCAAGTCAGTGCTCATCAAGCCATACCATAAACCACCCACTGAATGAACTTACTGCATCGGCTATCAATTTGCATAATGTCAGCAATTGCTCTTTTGTTATAAATGTTATAAACAAATAATTTAGTTTCCTATTATTATTTTTTATTGTTATGTAATTTTTGAATTTTCTATTATTATTTTTTTGTTATGTAATTTTTAGTTGTACTATACCTAGTTCTTTTTTTAAAGTTAAATTAAAAATTATTGAATAAATTATCATATTTTTATTTTTGTTGTTATCTGATATAAAGCTCGTAGGAAAAATGTTGTTCCTAACACGTGCGCAAAGTGCTTTTCCGCACGCAAGAATTTATCCGAACACCGCTACGCGTCGTTCGTCCAACTATACTTGCGTGGAATACGTGCGGAAAAGTATCACTTTGCGCACTTGTTAGGAAAATAACTATTTCCGGTCCCTGTTTTTTCAGTTTTCCAATCGCTTCTTGATAATACAATCTACCTTGATTTCGTTAATATGATAATAACATTTCGATGTATTGTCGAGTGACAGTTCGTTGATTTTTAATTTGTTGTTTATGTCAAACTTGTTTCGCGAGTACGCAAATTTAAAAATATGAATTCAGATTTTGAATTTTCCGACACGGAAAATGAGATTCCAGAAGAAATTTTGGAAGCAGCAAGGAAAGCGACTTACGATATAATGCCAGTAAAATCAAAAGCCCGTTACGAGAAGTCATACGACGCATTAAAAAATTGGTGTCGAGAAAAAAAAGTGAAAAATGTAAATAAAGAAGTCCTTTTGGCATATTTTGCTGAAAAGTCCCAAAAATTGGCTTCTTCAACATTATGGAGCTTATATTCAATGCTAAAATCTACTTTGACCATAAAAGATAATGTGAACATTATTAATAATTTTTTCAAACTAATTGCGTTCATTAAAAAGAAGTCTATTGGTCATAAACCGAAGAAATCTAAAATTATGTCAAGAGAACAAATTGAAATGTTTCTGAACAATGCTCTCAATAGCGAATATCTTATGCTTAAGGTATGATGAATCTTAATTCTGTTTTAGGTGCTTTTAATTATGGGTTCCGCAGGTGCATGTCGCCGCGAGGAACTCGTTAATATGACACTCGATGATATCGAAGATAAGGAAACAATATTGATAGTTAAAATTCCCATAATCAAGACAAATACCACCAGGACGTTTATTGTAAATTCCCAAAGAGATTTGCAACTTTATAGGAATTATTTGCAATTGAGACCACCGCATACTAACCATAGACGGCTTTTTTTTTTTTTAAAGATGGGAAGTGCTCAACCCAAGTAGTAGGATTGCATTCTGTGGGAAAAGCCCCTAGCAAAATAGCTTCTTATCTTAAATTAAAAAATCCAGGCGAATTTACCGGCCACTGCTTTCGTCGAAGTTCAGCAACTCTACTAGTAGATGGAGGAGGTGACATTATAAATTAAAAACGGCACGGAGGATGGAAATCATCCACTGAGGCTACCTAGAAGATTCAATAAAAAACAAAATTGATATAGCAAACAAAATCCATGCGGGATGTTCCAAAGACAATATACAGGAAACTAATTTTATTACTACCACTACAAAAAATATAAAAATTCCCAGCATTTCAGACACATCTTCCCTTCAGATATTTAACGTTTACAATTGTACATTTAACATAAATATTCAAAAATAACGTATTTATTCAGTTTATGCAGTTGTATCCAGTATTTTTATTCTTTTATCTTGTTTTAGTATTGTTAATCGCTTTGTTATATAACATAAAATAAAATAAAGAATTAAATGTATATCGAAGTGTCGGTCTTAAAAAAAATATTGTACGTCACGCAACCGAAAATTAGTGTTTCGCAGGTCTCTCCAAGCTTCCAGAACTCGCCTACGGCTCGCCCTGGAAATGCTTGTCTCGTCCTGAAAAACACAACTTTCCGGTCTTGTAACGTAAATTACTATTATGATGACTAAATTATAATTTATAATGTACAAATTTCTTTTTCTTTGACCAGATTAAAAATGTAGACCTGCTTTAAATCATATTTTGCCAAATATCAGCCGACCCGTATAAGATATTAAAATAGTGTAAGAAATACAAAGGTAAATGATAAACCAAAAAAGTTGTTTTTATATGAAAGGATAGTCAGTGTATTATCAAAAAAAAGTTGGGGGGTCGCAGTGGTCGTGACGCCCAAAAAAATAACACTCTGTAGATAGTTTTAAATGAGAATAGGTTAATTCTTTAGATACTTTAATATGTAACAAAAGTTCCGAATTTGAATAAATAATCTTTAAGCACGCATAAAATAAATAGGAAAAACCGAAAAAAAAAATTAAAAGTTTAACACCCTGTATCTTACAAACGAGGGGTCTCTGGACCTCCATTAATGGGAACTCTTTTCATTATCTTTTGTCAAGGAATCACCTGTTTCAGTTTGTCGGTATATTATTGAAACTCCCTGTATATTTAACACTATATTGTAAGACTCCATATAAATTTATAAAAAACTACAAAAATATTTCTAGACTGAATTGCGATTAAATTTGACGGTTAAATTTTGAATCCGCGAACGTAAGATACCAATGTTAATAAAAACAAAATTTAAAACTTTTTAAACTCCAAAACTATCTATACAAAGTTAGGACTTTACTTTAAAGTATTTCATAAAAGTTGAGGAAATGTAAAGCTTTATTAATAATACTTGAGTTCAGGTTTAATTATTAACAACATATTTAATGCGGCTCTTCAACCATTGCATAAGTTTAATTATTAAAGGGCAAGTCTTGTTGTTAGTAAATGTACGTGCTCGTTAGAATATTGTTGTCTTAATCAACTTGATTATTTTGCATGCAGAACTAGACAAGTCTCCTTCTACTAATGAATATTTTATATGATACTTCAGTCGTGTTTATATTGTACAAGCAAATGGAGGATTTTCGTATTTCTTGTAACAAATTTGTGTCAAGTCTTCCAAATAGTCAACTGTTAAACTAAAACAAGATTATTAAAGTTAATAAATGAAAAAAAAATAATAGGCAAGCTCAATTTTATTAAAGTAAAGGAAAATATTTGGGATAACCCAGGTTGTAAATTAATTTTGTATTTATATGTATGTCTCCAAATATGTTAATATGGTTATTATTGACAATGTGAATAAAATAAATTTAATTTATACAGTGCAAGTTTTGCGAAAATAATATATTTTTCAGGTAAATTTTTGCTCAGAAAAATATTTAATACGGTTCAAAAATTCATCCTTCTAGTTTATTATAGATAGGTCGTAATATACTTTTTAGTTCCAGTTATATTAAATTGAAAAGTGCAATTATTAGTGACTACTAAATAAGGTTTATTACTTCTGATCTTGAGCTTATTTGTTGTTTACATTGATTAATGATAATGTTTAAAATAATGGCAGGTCACAAACGACATTTTTTAATTTATGCTTTAGGGTAGGCAACTAAAACCATAATAATCCTCAAAGCATGCCGTGAAATCAATCACGCCTGTCTTTAATTATTACTCTCGAAAGGTAAGCTGGGTAAAAGGTAAAGGTAAATGAAAAATAGAACTGTCAAATTGTAAATTTTTATTTTTAAAAAAATTAATATGGCAATGACTGCAGAACAAAAAGCTTCTTTGAAAAAACCTCTTTACTGACGAGGCACGGTTTTCCCTCAATGAATATTTACATTCTCAACAAGTGAAGTTCACAAAATCTCCATTTCTTTTCTAAGAAAAATAGCGTGTGCGCGGCAATATCAAAACGAAGGTTAATTGGATCGGTTTTTTTTAAGGTAATTCTGAATTTGGGGCACTGAAACTTTAAAAAATTTTGGCTACTTTTTAGGGCATTAAAAACTCGGTCTTCAAAACCCCTTGCAAAAATTTAGATCTACGGGCTAGAACTACAAATAAATTTCAGGAAGTTAAAAACTCACCCCAAGTGCTCAGCAATGTTTTCGATTCTGTAAAAATGAAAACAAGAATGGGAACATGTTTGGAAGTAGAAGTTAGTTTAAATATCCCAATCCAGACAAGACCGAAATAATCCTGTTCACAAAAGGAGGAACATAAATGAGTTTAGGGCACCTTAAATGTATGGAAAATTCCTTACATTGACGCCGAAAGTCAAATACTTAGAAGTCACTTTTGACCAGAAGCGGACCTGAAGAGCGCATGTCGACAATGTGGTAAACAAGTCGATAGCGACTTTCGGGCAACACCGACGTGCGGTGGATGCCAGCTGGGGTTTAAAACTGGACCCGGATACATGAGAACCACGCCCACGGCTGCATTGGATGCCCTGCTCGGGCTGCCGAGCCTTCCTATCTAGATTCAGGAGGAGGCAATGGCGGCATACCTAAGAATGCGGGCCACTGGATGATGGAAAGAAGTGGGCGACATAGGTCAAACTAGGATAGCTCCGAGGATGGAAAGGGAAATCCCAATAATTTCCTTCAAAGCAATGCCAGTTGAAAGAGTGCTAAGGCTAAACAGAAAGTTCATTCTTACGATCCCTAGTAGGGAGCAGTGGAAGAAAGAACAGGTGAAGTTCCCTGACGATGCTCTGGTATGCTACACCGATGGGTGACACATGGCTGGAACTGAATCATCAGGGGCAGTCTTGGAAAACATCAATATAATTTCCTTTTGTCAGAACCTATAGTCTCACTGACGAGCTGTAATACAGCGAAACGCGTCTGAGGATGGTTCTGGCAGAAGGAAAAAGCAAACCCTTGGTTTTTGTTAAGTTTTTCGGTTACTAAACCGACACCAGGCCCGTATCCAGAAATTCGTTTCGGGGGGGGGGGCTCAAGGACGAAAATCATTCAAAAATGTGGACTTATTTTAATTAATTCAGAGCAAAGCGAATCACACATTAAAACTTAAATCATTATTTTCAAATTTCGGGATTTCGGGGGGGGGGGCCCGGGCCCCCCCCTGGATACGTGCTTGACCGACACCCAGCTTGGGTATAGCGGTGCCTAGCGAGGACTCCTGCAATTGTGACTTAATGTCTTTGCAGGAGATTCTCTGATATTTGTGGCATTGTAAGTCCTTGTCAGAGGGCGCAGGTTTGCTTAAGAATTGGTGTTCTTTACCAGCACCATAAGATGGAGCCATCTGGCTTCATTCTCCGTCTCATCAATATAAGAAGCTACCCACTGGGAAGGTTCGCGACGCTTCTCCAAGCAGAGGTATATGACATCCTCTCGATGGCAAATATGAAGAGAGTTCATGGACTGTCAAGAGCGGATTGTATATATCTGCTCTGATAGTCAAGCTTCCCTCAAGGCAGTCTGCCAACCCAGGAGCAGTTCGACCCTCGTACAGAAGTGTGCGGACGCACTTGGGAGGCTCGCAGAACGGAAACAGGTATTCTTGGGCTGGGCTCCTGGACATTATGCATGGCAGCGAGACGGCCGACGAGCTCGCCAGACTTGGAGCCGGAGTTCCCTATCTAGGACCCGAACCAGCTATACGCATATCAAAACAGTAGATATGGACAGCTCTGAGGGAATGAGCCGCCAACCTCTTCAAGGAGGAATGGCGGCAAACGTCGGGCTTTCATAATATGGCCTGATAGGACTAAATTGGAATGGATTCTTAACAGGAGTACGCGTGCCCTGAATCCTCTGGTAGAACTTCTGACAGAACATTACAAGTTAAGGAAGCACCTGCATACGATGGGTGTGGATACGATATGTTCGGGATGCTTGGAGGACGAGGAGACACCACTGCACTTCCTGTGCGCTTGTGAAAATTCAGACAGCAAGTCTTTGGGACAGTGGTGATCCAACAGGAGGAAGTCAGAACCCTTGCTTGGAATAAAGTCCTGACCTTCTTGAGAAGGTCGAATAGGTTTGGCGGGGGCCTGGGTGGTTAAGTGGATGGGGGAAGACTCAGGGGTCTACTTGCGCCTTCACTTACCTACCACTGCTACTACTACTAGTTTAAATTTATAATTTTTAGATAGAATGTGTATAAACCACAAATATCTTTAATTTTACAATAGTTTTTTTTTTTTTTTGGGGGGGGGGGGGGTAATATCTCTACATCATAGTATTGAACTGTTTAAATATCGGCTGTACTTGTGGTTACAAAACAATGGTAAGCATTTTGAAAAATTCATAAAGTAACACACATGTAAGGATTTCAATAATTGTTGAATTTAATACAACAGCAAATACCTGCAAAGTTCCCGTTCAGATATAAATTGGCATCTTTTATCAAATTTTCAGAGTGTCATCAGCCGAAGAAATATTTCATGCTTTTCGTTTTGAAATTGACACGTATGCCTTTTTTGCATTTTGAATTATGCAATGACAATGACAATAATGTAATTTTCATAAAAATACAAACTTCAGAACTTGACAGTTCTATTTTTCTTTCACCGTTACCTTTTCCTTAGGTTACATTTCAAGTGGAATAACTCGAGTGATTGATTGTACGGTATACTTTCAGGACGTTTTTTTTTTGTGTCTTACGTTATTTTATAACTTAAAAATACGCATTTGTTTTTAATAAATACTACGATAAAACACAAAATCTTAGATTTTGTTAAACTATATTTTACAAATAGTTGTGTTAGTCATTTTCTAAAAATATGACAAATATTGTTTTATTTAAAAGCCAGCCGATTCGTGAAATGCCATGTAAATGCACTTGCTTTGTTTTTGGTAAATTCATCTCTTAAACCTACAATCTTCTTTAATTAGCACCTTAAACCTACAAAACTCAACCTGCTAAAAACCGAATCCTTACTGGAGCTTAATTAAAAACTAAAATTCGCTGCTTAAACCAATACAAAGCCAGGGATAGCGCTTAAGGATTTAATGCAGGAACACAATATTAAATTAAAAATAAGTTCCTGCAAATTAGTTCACCCCAATGAGCGGTAACATCAAGCAGTCGTTCCTTGTTGTTTTTGTTGCCTTTTTCGAATTTAGTAGTAACATAATGTTAACAAAGTCTTATAAATAAGTGTCGACTACCATTTTCAGAACTTTGAATCCCAAGAGCAGCTCCCAAAAATATGAAATAATAAACTATCTTCAGATCAGGGTATTGAAAACTTATCAGATGATAGTAGAAGTTCCGTTAGTTATCGTGAGCCTAGCCAATTATAACGGTGCTTGCTTGAAGGAGTGCCAATCTTAACTGGATGACTTTATTTAGTTAACACAATCATTCGATTCCTTTGTGTTTTAGTGTGAAAGCGGACACTGCTCTTGCTTGCCGTTTGGTGTTGAAATCTTTATTTTTATTATAATCACTAAGTACAGATTAGTATATTATTTACCGAGCATCTCGAACGAGCCTCAAATATTACATACAGTCGCTACGGTCGATCATTGCCGGTGCGTCATGGATCAACGATCAAGAGAAAACATGATTTACAACTCCTCATTTTTATTTATTATAGTGAATTAAAACATAATGGAGAGTCTCCGGGGTTACGCAATACGTCTCGAATTCAAAATACCGTGCTAGACAGAGAGAAAAGATATTTATAGAGTTGTCCATTCATGTCAAAGTCGTTTCGACCAGTCAACTTTAATTTGTTTTTAAACATTTTTGTGCCTTAAAATTCAATTTAATCCTATAAACTGTTCTTTCGTGTTGGCGGTAAGTAGTTATGGATATTTGTCGTTATTATTAAATCCGAACGCTAGCCACGAAAATTTTGACGTTTGTGAACTTAGACTTTATTTTGACTTTTTGAATATCGTAATTTTGATTAGATTCATAGGACTTTAGTCACGTGGAAGTAATGACGCATCGGCAAAGAACCACCGTGGCGACTGTAATAGTAATTAAACCGAATAGGTATAGCCATTACACGTGAGTACTCTTTCTATAAGCAATTTATATATCACTGACTGATAACCTAACCTTAAAAACGATGAACCACCGATATAACCACCAGCGGTCGTCATCCATAAGGAAATTACAAATTACAGTGGTCATTTTACGTGAACAAAAGGTTAAACATCAAACTAATTTTAAAAGTAATAAGGAAATATTTTTTAGACTAGGAATAATGTCCTTAAAAACATAGCGAAAGTCTAGAAAAATCCAAGTATGGGAAAGCCGCCATATTCGATTTACTCTCAAAATCTATAAAATGAATTTATTGCTCCTATTAACTTCAAATATATACCAAATACAAAGTTTTTTGATATATGAATCATGTAAGCACTTCATCTAATTTGTTCCATTTATTAGAATGTTAATGATTAAGCTAGTTAAGTTATGAACATTAGAATGATATGGTATAAGTGTTTGATAAAACTTTATTAATCTCGTTTAAATTACTGTAAACTCTTTGAAAAGACTACCAAAGCAAATTCCAGTCCATGCACGGTCAGAACATTTGGAACTATTCATTCAAATGGAATTAACAGGCTGTTAAAATGGAAATAAAGAATATTGCAGTCGGTCAAGATGTCGTGAAAATTGACCCACAACTGCTATTCCAAAGACTTGCTTTTATTTCTAAACAACACGACATAGATAGGACAGGCATATTCAAGTACGAACTTTGCAGCTATCCAGCATCTTTGTTTACGGATTCAGTCCTTCCAAGAAAGGCAAGTAAATCGGTTCGGGCCAATGTCATGTGAGACAATGTGAAGAAATGTCAGATAACTGTAGCAGAAATACCACTTTCTGATCCACTCCTTGTACTCGACGAAGGTGCTTTACTGCATCGATTATCATGGCCGGTTGGTATGCAGTTCTCAGACATTTGTAATAGCTGTACAAATTACGTTCTTGCAAGGTATGGTAAATCGGTTGTGATTGTGTTTGATGGATATTTGGATGGTCCTTCGATCAAGGATGCCAGTCGCATTAGAAAAAGCTTCCTTAACGTTTTATTTTCTACGGATATAGAGCTGACAATGAAGAAGGATACTTTTCTCTAGAACAAAACGAATAAGATAATGCTTATTAGATTTTAATGTGTTGGATGTTAGACAATACATGCACCTAAAGATGCAGACCTTTTGATCACGCAGACAGCAGTTAACGCATTTGAAAGAGATGTTGTTGTCAAGGTACTGATGTCCTAAACTCCTAAACCAAAGCATGGTGCAACCAACAGCCGACAATTAATGGATCATCCAAACTACGAAGTCGTCATTGGGATTAAATGTTTGCAACGGCTTACCTTTTATTCACGTCATTTTAGGGTGTGACACCACGTCACAGTCGTTTGGGATTGGCAAAGGCAAAGATCTAACGAATATCATGAAAAATAAATAATTAATGGATTATGCTGAAGTATTTAACAATGCAAATAGTCTGAAATATAATAATAAGAAGACATAATTATTGCCGGGGAAAACGGTATTCCTGCCATGTATGGAGGAAAGGCATCTGATACCTGTGGACTTATTTTAATTAATTCAGAGCAAAGCGAATCACACATTAAAACTTAAATCATTATTTTCAAATTTCGGGATTTCGGGGGGGGGGGCCCGGGCCCCCCCCTGGATACGTGCTTGACCGACACCCAGCTTGGGTATAGCGGTGCCTAGCGAGGACTCCTGCAATTGTGACTTAATGTCTTTGCAGGAGATTCTCTGATATTTGTGGCATTGTAAGTCCTTGTCAGAGGGCGCAGGTTTGCTTAAGAATTGGTGTTCTTTACCAGCACCATAAGATGGAGCCATCTGGCTTCATTCTCCGTCTCATCAATATAAGAAGCTACCCACTGGGAAGGTTCGCGACGCTTCTCCAAGCAGAGGTATATGACATCCTCTCGATGGCAAATATGAAGAGAGTTCATGGACTGTCAAGAGCGGATTGTATATATCTGCTCTGATAGTCAAGCTTCCCTCAAGGCAGTCTGCCAACCCAGGAGCAGTTCGACCCTCGTACAGAAGTGTGCGGACGCACTTGGGAGGCTCGCAGAACGGAAACAGGTATTCTTGGGCTGGGCTCCTGGACATTATGCATGGCAGCGAGACGGCCGACGAGCTCGCCAGACTTGGAGCCGGAGTTCCCTATCTAGGACCCGAACCAGCTATACGCATATCAAAACAGTAGATATGGACAGCTCTGAGGGAATGAGCCGCCAACCTCTTCAAGGAGGAATGGCGGCAAACGTCGGGCTTTCATAATATGGCCTGATAGGACTAAATTGGAATGGATTCTTAACAGGAGTACGCGTGCCCTGAATCCTCTGGTAGAACTTCTGACAGAACATTACAAGTTAAGGAAGCACCTGCATACGATGGGTGTGGATACGATATGTTCGGGATGCTTGGAGGACGAGGAGACACCACTGCACTTCCTGTGCGCTTGTGAAAATTCAGACAGCAAGTCTTTGGGACAGTGGTGATCCAACAGGAGGAAGTCAGAACCCTTGCTTGGAATAAAGTCCTGACCTTCTTGAGAAGGTCGAATAGGTTTGGCGGGGGCCTGGGTGGTTAAGTGGATGGGGGAAGACTCAGGGGTCTACTTGCGCCTTCACTTACCTACCACTGCTACTACTACTAGTTTAAATTTATAATTTTTAGATAGAATGTGTATAAACCACAAATATCTTTAATTTTACAATAGTTTTTTTTTTTTTTTGGGGGGGGGGGGGGGTAATATCTCTACATCATAGTATTGAACTGTTTAAATATCGGCTGTACTTGTGGTTACAAAACAATGGTAAGCATTTTGAAAAATTCATAAAGTAACACACATGTAAGGATTTCAATAATTGTTGAATTTAATACAACAGCAAATACCTGCAAAGTTCCCGTTCAGATATAAATTGGCATCTTTTATCAAATTTTCAGAGTGTCATCAGCCGAAGAAATATTTCATGCTTTTCGTTTTGAAATTGACACGTATGCCTTTTTTGCATTTTGAATTATGCAATGACAATGACAATAATGTAATTTTCATAAAAATACAAACTTCAGAACTTGACAGTTCTATTTTTCTTTCACCGTTACCTTTTCCTTAGGTTACATTTCAAGTGGAATAACTCGAGTGATTGATTGTACGGTATACTTTCAGGACGTTTTTTTTTTTGTGTCTTACGTTATTTTATAACTTAAAAATACGCATTTGTTTTTAATAAATACTACGATAAAACACAAAATCTTAGATTTTGTTAAACTATATTTTACAAATAGTTGTGTTAGTCATTTTCTAAAAATATGACAAATATTGTTTTATTTAAAAGCCAGCCGATTCGTGAAATGCCATGTAAATGCACTTGCTTTGTTTTTGGTAAATTCATCTCTTAAACCTACAATCTTCTTTAATTAGCACCTTAAACCTACAAAACTCAACCTGCTAAAAACCGAATCCTTACTGGAGCTTAATTAAAAACTAAAATTCGCTGCTTAAACCAATACAAAGCCAGGGATAGCGCTTAAGGATTTAATGCAGGAACACA
Source organism: Polydrusus tereticollis (assembly GCA_963920685.1). NCBI lineage: Eukaryota > Metazoa > Arthropoda > Insecta > Coleoptera > Curculionidae > Polydrusus > Polydrusus tereticollis. The sequence goes on from OY987329.1 coordinate 66,690,795, forward strand.
ATATTAAATTAAAAATAAGTTCCTGCAAATTAGTTCACCCCAATGAGCGGTAACATCAAGCAGTCGTTCCTTGTTGTTTTTGTTGCCTTTTTCGAATTTAGTAGTAACATAATGTTAACAAAGTCTTATAAATAAGTGTCGACTACCATTTTCAGAACTTTGAATCCCAAGAGCAGCTCCCAAAAATATGAAATAATAAACTATCTTCAGATCAGGGTATTGAAAACTTATCAGATGATAGTAGAAGTTCCGTTAGTTATCGTGAGCCTAGCCAATTATAACGGTGCTTGCTTGAAGGAGTGCCAATCTTAACTGGATGACTTTATTTAGTTAACACAATCATTCGATTCCTTTGTGTTTTAGTGTGAAAGCGGACACTGCTCTTGCTTGCCGTTTGGTGTTGAAATCTTTATTTTTATTATAATCACTAAGTACAGATTAGTATATTATTTACCGAGCATCTCGAACGAGCCTCAAATATTACATACAGTCGCTACGGTCGATCATTGCCGGTGCGTCATGGATCAACGATCAAGAGAAAACATGATTTACAACTCCTCATTTTTATTTATTATAGTGAATTAAAACATAATGGAGAGTCTCCGGGGTTACGCAATACGTCTCGAATTCAAAATACCGTGCTAGACAGAGAGAAAAGATATTTATAGAGTTGTCCATTCATGTCAAAGTCGTTTCGACCAGTCAACTTTAATTTGTTTTTAAACATTTTTGTGCCTTAAAATTCAATTTAATCCTATAAACTGTTCTTTCGTGTTGGCGGTAAGTAGTTATGGATATTTGTCGTTATTATTAAATCCGAACGCTAGCCACGAAAATTTTGACGTTTGTGAACTTAGACTTTATTTTGACTTTTTGAATATCGTAATTTTGATTAGATTCATAGGACTTTAGTCACGTGGAAGTAATGACGCATCGGCAAAGAACCACCGTGGCGACTGTAATAGTAATTAAACCGAATAGGTATAGTTATTACACGTGAGTACTCTTTCTATAAGCAATTTATATATCACTGACTGATAACCTAACCTTAAAAACGATGAACCACCGATATAACCACCAGCGGTCGTCATCCATAAGGAAATTACAAATTACAGTGGTCATTTTAGGTGAACAAAAGGTTAAACATCAAACTAATTTTAAAAGTAATAAGGAAATATTTTTTAGACTAGGAATAATGTCCTTAAAAACATAGCGAAAGTCTAGAAAAATCCAAGTATGGGAAAGCCGCCATATTCGATTTACTCTCAAAATCTATAAAATGAATTTATTGCTCCTATTAACTTCAAATATATACCAAATACAAAGTTTTTTGATATATGAATCATGTAAGCACTTCATCTAATTTGTTCCATTTATTAGAATGTTAATGATTAAGCTAGTTAAGTTATGAACATTAGAATGATATGGTATAAGTGTTTGATAAAACTTTATTAATCTCGTTTAAATTACTGTAAACTCTTTGAAAAGACTACCAAAGCAAATTCCAGTCCATGCACGGTCAGAACATTTGGAACTATTCATTCAAATGGAATTAACAGGCTGTTAAAATGGAAATAAAGAATATTGCAGTCGGTCAAGATGTCGTGAAAATTGACCCACAACTGCTATTCCAAAGACTTGCTTTTATTTCTAAACAACACGACATAGATAGGACAGGCATATTCAAGTACGAACTTTGCAGCTATCCAGCATCTTTGTTTACGGATTCAGTCCTTCCAAGAAAGGCAAGTAAATCGGTTCGGGCCAATGTCATGTGAGACAATGTGAAGAAATGTCAGATAACTGTAGCAGAAATACCACTTTCTGATCCACTCCTTGTACTCGACGAAGGTGCTTTACTGCATCGATTATCATGGCCGGTTGGTATGCAGTTCTCAGACATTTGTAATAGCTGTACAAATTACGTTCTTGCAAGGTATGGTAAATCGGTTGTGATTGTGTTTGATGGATATTTGGATGGTCCTTCGATCAAGGATGCCAGTCGCATTAGAAAAAGCTTCCTTAACGTTTTATTTTCTACGGATATAGAGCTGACAATGAAGAAGGATACTTTTCTCTAGAACAAAACGAATAAGATAATGCTTATTAGATTTTAATGTGTTGGATGTTAGACAATACATGCACCTAAAGATGCAGACCTTTTGATCACGCAGACAGCAGTTAACGCATTTGAAAGAGATGTTGTTGTCAAGGTACTGATGTCCTAAACTCCTAAACCAAAGCATGGTGCAACCAACAGCCGACAATTAATGGATCATCCAAACTACGAAGTCGTCATTGGGATTAAATGTTTGCAACGGCTTACCTTTTATTCACGTCATTTTAGGGTGTGACACCACGTCACAGTCGTTTGGGATTGGCAAAGGCAAAGATCTAACGAATATCATGAAAAATAAATAATTAATGGATTATGCTGAAGTATTTAACAATGCAAATAGTCTGAAATATAATAATAAGAAGACATAATTATTGCCGGGGAAAACGGTATTCCTGCCATGTATGGAGGAAAGGCATCTGATACCTTGGATCAACTACGGTACAGATGTTTCAGTACAAAGGTGGCTAACAAGAATAAAGTTCAAGCTGTTCAAAGACACTCACTTCCACCAACTTCAGCTGTTGCTAAACTCCATAACTTACGGGTCTACTACTAAGTTCGGGATTGGAAAGGTAATACATTTCTTATACCTGAAGATTGGGGTTGGCAACTTAAGGGTGGTCAACTCCTACCAGTACTCACTGACCTTCAACCAGCACCACCAGTTCTGCTCGATATCATAAGATGTAAATGATGTAGTAGATATGTGCCCATGCAGAAAACATGGTTTGGAATGTTAATCAGCTTGCAGTGGATGTCACGGTATACTCTGCAGTAACGCCGGTATAGAAAAAGTATACGACGATGGTGCTTCCGATGGAGAGTGCCATATTATGTTGGAAATGACAGCAGTGTTTTAATTGAAGTTGGTAGCATTGCCAAAGAGTGTACAGTAATTTAAACGATTTTAGGAGTTTAATAAAGTTTTTTTAAACATTTAAACCATGCCATTATAATATTCATAACCTAACTAGCTTATTCATTATTAACATTTTGTTACAAATGAAATATAATAAAAACAAAATTAGATGAAGTGTTCACACGACTCATGTTATAAATAAATGTATTTCACTACTTAGATTTTGCTAAACTTTTGATATGTTGTTAAGGATATTATTCTAAGTCTAAAAAACCTTACTTTATTTATTTTATAGTTAGATTGATGTTTTCAACTAAAGTGATTAGATAACACAGTTTTTGATAGATAAGCAGTTAATGTCAACTGTCAACTTTAAATTGGCCTTTTTTGATTTTTAAACTGTTTAAATCAAATTCTTTGATTAATAAATTTGTCAACCGTAACCAAACCCCTTAATTATTAAAACGTCAACTAAATGTACTACATAGCTAAACCTCATCAGCGTGTTTAGGACTGGCCTTATACTTTGTTTGGCTGGCAAAATATACATAGAAATTTTAGTTATTAATTTGCTATTAATAAACCCAAAATAAAGTTATTTTTGGATAAACTGAAAAGTGCATTATAAATTAAAAAAAAACAAATATATTTCCTCAAGATCAGTGGTAATATAGCTAAGACAAATACAACTACTGCTCATACAACGTTTATACTTAAGTATAGGTACTTATGATAGGGATGTGTACCAGCAGTCTGTTTTCAAATGTTTTGAAAGTTAAAAATGATGAAATTAATATTGAATTGTAACGTCACGACATACCCCACACGATTTCGATCAATGTGAATCTGCCACAATACTGTATTATTTATAGTAATGTTCCCTCGGCTAGTGATAAAATCTTAAGCTCTTAAGGCTAAACTAGGTAATACATTTACAATTATTGACGTCCTTAAAGCCAGTGTAACAGGCTTCCGTAGCTCCTATACTGTATGAATTAAGAATTGCTTAGAAATGCAAATTGTCTAAATTTTCCAAAAAGTTGTGTCAAGCTCAATTTACAACAAAATTAAATGTATATTTTATATATTTAGAACCTCTTAAGAAACCAACAATCTCATATCAACATTTAGACTTCTAAATTTTTAGTTATCGGTATATTTTGTTACCACAAATATTGCATTTTTCAACATCAAATTATCTAAAAATTTACTGTTTTTGTCGGTGAAATTTTTATACAAACTTTTTGTTGGGGGCTGAGAATTGTCCGACCCAACTGTTAATGTTTAACTATATAGGGTCAGGATTTTAACGTATTACAATGCAAAATCGGAAAAACGGTTTGAAATGTTTTATCAAGTTTTAGAACGCCAATTGGGAAGTTGGGGGCATATTTTAAAACATTATATTTGACATTCTAAATGAAAAGGTATTTATTTTTTTTAACAATTGGATTCACAGTCAACAACTCCGTAAGTAAGGAGACAATTGTTACATTTACTCTACTGGTTGCTTAGTTACGAATTTTTGTATACACAAAATTGGAAGACCTAAAACCGGATACCTATAGGATCATGATTGTTTCTTAATTAAATAATTTTTGGTCCGGTGTTATATTAATTCATTGCAGTGGAAGGGGGCAACGAGGTGGCACAGGAGTGAGCTAGTCTCTCGGTAGTCTGTATGGTTTGTTGGGATTAAAGTGGATGTGAGATCGTGTAATGAGAGGGTTCAGAGAAACGTCCGTCCGTTCGTAGTAATCGATAATGAGTTTGTCTATGTATTCAGTGATTGTCGGCATTTGTAAGTTATTGTGTAGAGTATACACCATCGTGAAGCGTGGAGCACCCGTCATGATTCTAAGGACTTTGTTCTGAAAAGTTTGAAATTTGCGGAAAGCTGACTTATTTAAGGTGCATCAGGAGGCGACACCGTAAGTATAGTCTACTTCTACTGTTGATGAGAGAGTAAATGGCGCTGAGTTGACAATTTGCTTTTTTCAAGCGTTGGTCTGCGTTGTCGGTCCAAGCTAGCCACTTATCGAAGCTCAACCCAGATATTTAACTTTCTCACACCAGCTTAGACTGCTGTTTTTGGAAATTTGCTTCTGGCTCTTAAAAAGAAGATACCTTGGGTTTTGGCTTCATTAAGGTGTTCTCTATTTATCTGTATATGTATGTTGTATGGAGCCGGCGCAAGGGGGGAGCCCTGCGGTATTCCAGCTCTGACGTGTAACACAGTCGATATCGCATTCTTTGATGAGACCCCGAAAATCCTGTCCGTCAAAAATAACTGAATTATCTTTATTGGGTAGTCGTTTGGCGAACCGTGCAATGAACAGTCCGAAAACCGAACTGCTCTGGTGACCGGATACCTACCCCCACTGATTAGTGCTTATCAAAACTTTCAATTATCTATCCTATTTTTGACTTTAACAATGACTGCGCCATTGTGGGCTATTAGGTTTCCCGCTATTCCAAAATGTCATATAGCATCTAAGCGATTAGAAGATCGAGGACACAGTACCGGAAGCCTTCCAAATAAGAACAGAGTTCGAGGACAAAACAAAAGACGATATTGCCGTTGGAGTTTTGGATGTAGTAGCTATACAGATGGATTTATAGTTTGACGATGGCTGGTACTGGTCGACGTTTGATAATCTGTTGACGGTGGCCGGAGAGAAATAATAGGATCTATAATTTGACGGTCGCATCACCGTTGGGCATGGGAGGTATTTTTAAGGTTAAGATTTTTAAATGTGTTTTCTTTATTCCAACTGCAAATTTGTTAAAATATTTTACAAGTTAAATTAACATGGATTATGGATGAGAAGTCGCAGACTGTTCAAACTACAAATACTAGTCCAAAAAAGTACCCTAATGTGATGTACGTCCAACTGTTGAGCTACGTGACAGCATTCTGCGGCATGATTGGTTATATTCCTAACAGTGAACAAAGAAAGTTAAAAGATGATCATCTTAACGTAAGCCTCCGTCAAATAGCACCGGAACAGGAATCTATAAATCGGAAAACGTTAGAGCAATTTGTTTATCTCTACCTGCCCCATCAAACGTCGACCAGTACCAGCCACCGTCAACCTATAAATCTAGCTTAGATCCTCATGTTGGTTCAAGAGAACTTGCTCGTGATTCAGGAATGTGCCAAAACTCGGTACTGGCTATTTTACATAAGCACTATTTACCCTACTCTTCATCGGGAATTGTATGGTCAAGATTTTCAAAATAGGATCACATTTTGTAACTGGTTAAGACTTGCAAATTACGAAAACAATGTATTTTTAAGAAAGATACGCCTATTCTGAAAAAGCAACATTTATGAATTGTGGTCACGTAATTATTTAAATTAATCTGAATTACTTTCAGTTTGAGTTTCGTACCCGGTGAATAAATTTTGCTTTTATTAATTTAAGGTTAACCGGTCCAATTTACACTAGGGGCACCTCAAAATCCTCACTGCATGAGAATTATGCTGAATCAACATCCTTGGTCGGTTAATACCTGGTGTGGTATAGTGGCAGACATTGGACCATATTTTTTTGACCATGGCCTAAATGGACAAGTTTACAATATTTTTTAAGGAACAATTTGCCACAACTTCTGGATAATAAGTAATGCAAATCAGCAACAACTATGGTTTCAGCAAGATAGTGCCCCGCCACACTCAAGATACACTAAAATAAATGTTTGAAAACAGATGGATTGATCGTGCTGGTCCTGTGAACTGGCCGGATTTAACCCTATTGGATTTTTTGTTGTGGGGCTTTGTTAAAGATACGTCGGTGGTATAGCCGTAACATGACTATACCACCGACCATATAAGCATATAATTTAGTCCTCAAATGTTAAATCGCGTGCGCTACTCATGTTAAAAAAGATTTGCGAGCTGTTAAGTAAATGAGGGTCATTTCGAACACCTTTTAAAGTGCGATGGTCGTTGAATGTAAGGTAGTATGACTGTTTTAAGCATTCGAATTTGGTTTATTCAAAAATTCGTAACTAAGCAACCAGTAGAGTAAATGCAACAATTCTCTGCTTACTTACATAGTTGTTGACGGAAAATCGAATTATAAAGAAAATAAACACCTTTCCATTTCATATTTCAAATATGTCACCAGCCAGATAAAATCTGGGTGGTAAATGTCAAAAATGTTTTTAAATTTGTCCTAAAATTTGAAAAAAATATTTCCAGCCGTGTTTCGGATTTTGTATTGCAACCCTTTAGAATTCTCACCTTGTATAATATATACAGGGTATCCAAGATAAAAAAAAAAGGCCAGTATGGGGAACGTGTTAAAAACAAATAGTTTTTACTTTAAAAACAATATCAGTTTCTTCAGCACTTTCAAAAACTTTCCCACTTTTCTAAATTCTGTCGCTTTTTTTCTAAAATTGTTAACACCTTAGAGCAATACAAAAATTTACAAAAAAAATCGTATTCGCAGAATTATGCAGGGTACATGAACAGTTTCAAAACAACCTTTAATATGTGTTTTGATAAGTTCTTAACCATGACTTTTTCAATCTGAAGTTTTGAAATTTCATATTGAAGTATTGCATTAAGTTATTAAAATGAATAACGATATATTTGTTAGGTGGATGACATGGTGAAATACGCTAATTTAGATCTGAAGGGGGACAACTTAGAAGGTATTTGTTGTTGTATTAAATTCAACCCCCAGGGCACCTACCCCTAAAATCTTAGATGGCAACCCGCGCTTAATTGGTCATTTCGATAGTCGTATTCCATAAATAGCTATCTACAAAATCTTGATTCTTCAGGAATCTAAATTTAAACTTTGGAAGGCGCTAACAAATTGAAATGCAAAAGTTATATTAATTGTAATTAGAATTACATTGAACTACATATTTATAAAACAGATTCTAAAAAATATGGACCGTTATTTTACTTTAGTATTTTTTTATGACTAAATTTACGAAAAAAAAGTCAGATAGCCATATTTGGTACTAACATTTTATTTAGATTATATGGTTCAAAAAAGTAGATATAAATTTAAAACTTCAAATTAACAGCATTAAATATACGTTTTTACAAAAAAGTCGCGATCTTCATCGTCATTAACATCGGGCAAAACAGTTTCATCTTCCAGAGCTTCATCAGCAATAAGGTCTCTAAAAAATAATTTACAGTCATCTGGTGCACCACCTGAATTACAAATCTCTTTTAAGTGCTTTAGCTTTAGCGCGGAAATTTTTCTCTTCTGCTCATATAAAGGTTTTAAACATTTTTCCATGGTAGTAACAGGAACTCAACGACCTTCTACGTGGAATAATACAAATTGAACGAAATTCTTCGTCAAAATTAGTTTTAACTTTCATTATAAAAGGACTTTGCTTTTCATATCGTATCCACTTAATATGGTGCCAATTTATTTTATTTCCGTTTTCATCCTTGTTGCGATTTACCATAACTAATTCGGCTAGATTTTTCCAATCAAGAAAACCAATGTCAACCTTTTCAGAGTTCGTATAATTTTCCATGTTTAATGGTAAAATGAACTTGTAATCCTTGTGCCTTTTGAAAAATTTCGTATTTGGGTTCATTTTGTTTCGCTTTTTTCGCAACGGTCACCCATTCATGAGGCAAATATACAGGTGTATTTTTTGAAGCAGTCTCGATGTGAGCATGCATCGAATCGCACTCCATCTGGCTATGACCTGAAATGAGGAATTTTTGATCAATTACCTCTATTAATAATACCTGCACAGCATAAATAAACATGGCAGCTACGTATTGATTTTTATTCTGGTCACCACATGTGTCGCTAAAACACCTTACATTTTTTGTATTGACAGAAAGACTCTTTAGGTGGTGAAATAAACATGAGAAAATTTCACATGGTCCACGAGCACCTTCTATTTCAGTCCAAATGTAGCAGTTTCCTGTATTATTTCCACAGTTAAATATAGTAAAATTATGCATAGCTAACTTTGTTTTGTAGAAAAGAGTGGGATTGGTGGGATCTGCTGGGACGTACAATACCTGTTGTAGGTCAAAATTGCATGAATAAACCTCTTCGTTTAATTTTGCTTCGTTTTTATCTGAATTTTTTTCCTCCCTAGCCCTGTTCTTTAAATTGATGTGGAGATCATAATTATCTTGTAACGAAATCTTTGTTTTAGCATTAGCAGATTGATATGCAGTGCATGTTGAACATTGGTCCTTTCTTGGTTTATGGAAAGATAAATTAAAACATGTATTGAAAATATAGCGATAATAACTTTCTTTAAAACATTCAATGTCACTGTATAAACATTCTTTCTTATACAACTTGTACATTTGGGACATATTTAATTTTGGGTCCAAATATTGCCTTCTAGGCTCTTTCCTGCAATAATGAGACGGAACTGTCGGGAATTTCCTAATATGATTTTTTAAAAATTCTGTTGAATCCTATGAAATTTTGGATAACCCATAGCCGCCTTTTTTTATCTTTTTCTGTAGTGATTGTATTATTATTCGGGATGCGTTTTTTAATAGCGAAATTTAAAACGCCTACTATACTATTTTATTTTAACCTTAATATTCCTACAACCTATCTTGATGGTGTTTTGTTGCACTGGCGGATGTTGGACTTGTAGAACCTCCACTAAAAACTGTCTTAGGTATCATATTTACTATATTTTTTTTACCTCTGTAAGCCATTTTAAACACTTTACACTACTAATTATAAAAAAAACATCAATTTCACTTCCTATTCAGTAATGTGTACGCTTTGATTTATTAACCAAATCAAACTGCAGGTATTGGCGGACAGAACATCACACGTTTAGCCGGCGGAATCACCTGATTTGCCTGTAAACAAGGAGCTATCTGCAGTTGGCACGAAAAATTTAATAGTTCCAGAAGCGTCTATGTGCTGTTAGATACATAATATGAACCTTAAAAATAATATTTCCAAAAGTATCCATGTGATGTTAGATATTTTTGGAATTAAAAACTAATGTTGTTGTGTAGATAGATACTTATTGAATCGTTAATTGTGGCGCCAAATGCAAAATAATTTTTATAGCTGCATTTGGAATTAAAAGAAAACGATAGTTTTAGCATTATTGCGTAGAAACCTCAAAATTAGCAATTCTGTAGTTAGCCACATTTGGAACCAACCCATCGATTTGTGAATTGCATATGTAATTTTAAATAAGTGCCATCTTTTTTTTTGTCAAACAATTTTATTGTGTACCTAACCGCACATCTTACAATAACCTTTATTGGGGTTGCATCTCCTAAGCGGAACTACTTATTTTAAAATGTTGAGTGGAACAGTGGGTTAATTGATATGTTATTTCAAAATTATTTCGCGTGTTTGTCACTTCTAAACACAAAATGTTTATGACGTTGTTTTGCTTATCTGTTAATATACAGTGTGTTACTTAAGTACGTGGCTAAACTTCAAGGGGTGATTCTTTGAGTGATTCTAAGACGAAAAGTTTATATAAACATAGGTAATGCTTCGTGTTCAAACTTCTTAAAAAAAAATCCTTTTTTCGTAAATATCTTAATAATCCTTTAGACGATTTTGTTGAGTTCTGGCAGTGTTATTTAGGGTAGTCAGGGGCTAATTTAGCCCTAACTAGATTAAAATTTTTAAGTCTAGTTGCGTCCCGGAAGGCACTTTACCTGAGATTTTTGACAAAGCTCAACAGTTGGAAGTACGTCACATTAGGATTCTTTTTTGGACTGGTATTTATGGTTTGAACAGTCTGCGACTTCTCATTCATAATCCATGTTAATTTAACTTGTAAAATATCTTTTCTGCAGCCGTCTCGAAAATAAAATTTTCGGTATGATTTATTAAATCGAAAGTACCACTTAACACAAATGGTACCGAAAGTAGCTATTTTCGGGACGATTTTTTTCACTTTCGAAACGATTTCTTTACTTTCGGGACGATTCTCGTTACTTTCGGAACGATTTGGGTATCTATGTAGGCGGCTTTGACAATAACATGAACTTTGTATTTTATTATGACGGCGCTTGTCATGTAACATTGGTGTGTGTTTTTTCGCTTTTCAAATCCAAAAAATGAAAATCAGTAGTGAAAGTAAGGCTGAAATGATTCCACATGAGATTATTGAATCTGCTAAAGCGGCTACTTATGAATTATTGCCGGTAAAGTCACGAGAGAGGTATGAATTGGTCTACAATTTATTAATTATCGTATACCGGGTGTTGCATCGTCGAGCGGGACATGTAATTTTAAATGGGGTCAATTATTGGCTTCCCTAATTATTTTAGAGAAAAATTCTATTTAGGTTTATTAAAGAGCACTAAAACCCACATTCAAAAGAATAACTTTAGATATTTTTGATGAGCCCGTTTACGGGTTATCGCCGATTTCTTTTTAACTATTTCTCCTTTTTATGGCCCCGTATTTGCGGGCACCAGTCAAGGTAAAAGATGACTGTCAAATAAAGTTGTCATTTTGAAATGTGTGCTTTATTGTTATAAAAACTCGTACATCGAAAATATTAGCCATGAATTACACTTCTGAAGAAAATATATTGATGATTAAATGGTATTATCAAGGAAATAGTTATCAAAATGTGTCAGACATGTTTGCTGCTCTGTATCCGAATAGACCGATACCTGCAAAATTTACAGTCGAAAGGACTATCAAGAAATTTGAGACAAAAGGCACTGTAATAAATAACTGCAGATGTGAAGAAAGGCAGGAACAAAGAAGAGATGCAAGAAATGATAGGGACTTGCAAGTTTTATTGTGCGTGGAAGAAAATGATGGGAAGATCAGCACAAGGAAACTTGAGGATGACATAGGATTAGATCACACCACAGCGTTACGAGCTTTGAAACGACATAAATATTATTCATACAAATATGAAAAGCACCAAGAGCTAAGAGATAGGGACGAAATACGACGACAGGAGTTTTGTTTTGGTATGATGGAAAGAGCAAACATGGATAGGGAATTTTTAAAAAACATTTGTTTCACTGACGAATGCACATTTACCTTAAACAATGAACTCAATGTTCAAAATTATCGATATTGGAGCAAAGAAAACCAACACAGGTTTGTGGAAACAAGGACGCAATATCCACAAAAAGTTAATGTATGGGCTGGGATTTTCGGAGAAAATATTATCAGGCCATTATTTCTTACACGAAATTTAAATGCAGAATATTTTTTGGAACTACTTGAAGATCATATTTTACCTACTTTACACGATGCCGCCAGGGAAAATCAGGAAGTTTGGTACCAAATGGATGGCTGCCCGGCACGTAGTACCCTGGCTGTCCGGGAATATTTAAACCGTGCTTTTAATGAAAATGTTATTGGCTTAAATCATACAGTAAATTGGCCAGCCAGGTCTCCTGATTTATCGCCAAATGATTTCTTTCTCTGGGGCCATTTAAAAAACAGGATATACAAAGATAAAAAATACCCACATCTAGACGAGTTAAAAAATGCTATTTCTGCCGAATGCAATAGAATTTCAGTTTACCAACTAGCGAATGTAAGAAGAGAATTTTATGATCGCCTCGGTTATTGTCTAGCAGTCAATGGAGGAATATTTGAACATCTTCTTAAATCCTAAAGTTCTAACAATTTAATAGTACCTACCTATTAATTAGTAAAATATTGAAACATGTAAAATGTCATAATTAACCTTGTAATTGGATACTTTATTTTAGTTTTATTCAGATTAATTTGTACTCATAAATACACCTTTAATATTTTCGATGTACGAGTTTTCATAACAATAAAGCACACATTTTAAAATGACAACTTTATTTGACAGTCATCTTTTACCTTGACTGGTGCCCGCAAATACGGGGCCATAAAAAGGAGAAATAGTTAAAAAGAAATCGGCGATAACCCGTAAACGGGCTCATCAAAAATATCTAAAATTGTTCTTTTGAATGTGGGTTTTAGTGCTCTTTAATAAACCTTAATAGAATTTTTCTCTAAAATAATTAGGGAAGCCAATAATTGACCCCATTTAAAATTACATGGGATTTCCTATGTCCCGCTCGACGATGCAACACCCGGTATGTAATTGTCTATATAACGTTCATACGTTATTATCCATCGATATCCTTTTTAACATACAAAACGGCTACAGAAAAAATATTGTACGTAACACGATCCAAAAGTGATTTTACGGGATTCGCAGGAAAGTCGTAAAATATCACTTTTGGAACCTTTAAAAGAACCTCCCATGCCCAACGGTAGTGCGACCGTCAAATTATAGATCCTATTTTTCTCCGGTCACCGTCAACAGACCGTCAAACGTCGACCAGTACCAGCCACCGTCAAACTTTAAATTTCGCTGTATAGCTACTACACCCAAAACTCCAACGGCCATATCGTCATTGGTTTTGTTTTGTCCTCGAACTCTGTAAAATATTTAAGTCCAGTAGCGTCCAGGAAGGCACCTTACCTGAGATTTTTAACAAAAAAAATGTGCGCCACTGATTTTTTTGCAAGTTTTGTATTTTTTTCGCATTAGCCAAATAAAACTACAATTTTTTAATTTTTAGCATTATTTTCGTATCTTGCTTCGTTTTTGAGAAAAAAAAAACATAAAAATCAGTTTACTGCATGCTCCTGGGACAACACAATAAAAAATTGTTTTTTACAGGGTTTTGAAATATTAAAAGAAAATCCTAAGAACAAGAAGACGCAAAATAATATGACGTTGAAACTTGGTGACAGTTTTTAATGAATACAAATGAATCCTTTAAGGTCGATTTATAAAACTTTTCGTCGCTGTTCCCGTTCGTTGTCACTGCTCCCGCTCGTCGCCGCCGTTGGATAGGTATTTATAAAAAAGTCGAACTACGAACTGCGCCGCAATAACAAAAGAAGGTTTGAGGTTGGGAAACAAAGTTAAGAATTGTATTTTATTTTAAAAAGCGTGATGTTAGTACCTTATTATATGTTATTAATGTTTTTTTTTGTAGTAAAATCCACAAAACAGCAAAACACTCTAAGTACTCTAACCCTAAAATCTCTTCTTTCAATACTTCAAACCATATGATCGAAAATTTCTTTCTTCTCATTGGCCAGAAGTGGGAACGACGAACGACCGAGGTCAGTGGGAACGACGCGATTTAAAAATTGGCCAATTCAGAACTACCAACGGGAGCGGTGGCGGCTTTTCTGAACGTATACACTGTTTCCCCTTAGGTTAAATTGCGACGGGAACGGCGGCGACGAGCGGGAACAGCGACGAAAAGTTTTATGAATCGGCCTTTAAGCCAAAAACTGTTCGTCTCATTTTGCCAGTGGCGTGCATAGTGGTAACGTACAGTTATACGAAACTTACAATAGTTGCTGAAAATGTTCTCCTTCAACTTCAATGCAAGCATTACCTAGTCTTAACATTGCCGAACACGTAGAAATATTCCCGGCGTATGTCTTATCTGATCGCATAAAACCCGTATCCGTTGGATTATTTCTTCTTCAGTGTTGACTGGAGTAGTATAAACGCGCACTTTAAATGCCCCCAAAGGAAAAGATCTAAGGGATTCAAATCCGGTGATCTGGTCTACAGTCATGGCTGTGGACCTGGGCCACCGATCCACTTTTCTTCATAAGTTGCATCCAGAAATTGATGTGCTACTATGCTAAAGTGAGGTGGGGCCCATCGTGCATGAGCCACATTGCTCCTCTTCTCGATGAAGCCACTCAGACTGAAGTTCTTGGCCAGTTTCCAATGGCTCTCACTATGTCGGCTTGTGTAGCTAAAATGGTAACCGGACTATCGCAGGAATCGGTTAGAATTTAACAAAGTATTGAAGCTTTACCAATTTCGTCCATACAAGATACAAATTACTTAAGAATTAGGTGATGATGATTCGGACAGACCTACTGAGTTTGTAAAATTATGAGTAACAGGATTATTGCTCAGCCCCAGTTAATAAAAAACATCTGCTTCACTGATAATTGTACCTTCAACCTAAATGGCAAGTTCAACAAACTAAACTGCCATTACTGGAGCGAGGTTAATCCTGACATTTTTAGGGAGGGGCAGACACAAAAAATTAAATATTATATACGACTATAGAACCTCTTATAATTCATGTGATAAAAAATTAAAGGAACGTTAATGGACATCTTGCTTTATATAAACAGCTGCTATATTTCCAGCAAGACGGAGCACCTCCCCATTACCCCAATAATCGTTATCTGGAGCAGAGGACCTATTGAATGGCCACCTAGGTCACCAGATCTGACATCACTCGATTTCTTTCTGTGGGGTCACTGAAAATACATTGTACTCAAAACACAAGATTCAATTGAACAACTCCAGCAAAGGATTATCCAAGAGTGTTGAAAAATTTCACCTGAGACACTTCAAGGGGTCCGCGAACAGTTTGAATATCGGCTGTACTTGTGCATACAAAACAATGGAAACCATTTTGAATAATTCATAAAGTAATACAGAGGATTTCAACATTTAACTTCTCTCATCATCATACTTGTAGTAGTTATGACCACCCTAAAATTTACAGTATTCCAGTTTTAAATTCACTACATTTGCCTCTTTTTAGCGTTCCGTGAAAATGTGCAGTTTAAGTATGTAAATGATGCGAAGTAAAAAATCAATCAAAACCGTCTTCTCAACAGGCGTGCAAGATTTTTCGGCATGTATAGATTTAAATAGGCCTGAATTTTTAAATTTGTGCAGAATTAGTACAAGTATCGACATTAATTTCAAGTTTTGTCTTCAAATATATATTTTAATATTAAATTTTTTTAAGCTTAAAATTATATGGCCAGTCGTACCATTTACGTGGAATTTTAGAAAGCAATTTTATCAAAACTAATTAGAGTCTAGGTACTTATTTTGTTTCTGCTCTGCTCTAATCATATTTATATTTTTTGTACCTAATCCTGGTTACCTGTTTGCTAATTATGTGGTTATTATGCCTTTATGGGTGCCTCTATTGGAATAATATACCTATTTGTATCTACTCGTATACATACCTACCTTGGGTGTTTGTTTCTTAGTGAAACTAGTCAAAGTGTGAAGTGTCAGTGTTTTTTTTAACTAAATATAGAGAATTTTCAAGAATGGCCTAAACGCCCTAGTGTCCATGTACAGTGAATGAAAAAAAAAATAATTAACTATTACGATTCTATTAAAAGTAAGAATGCCGATTTGAGTGTTAACAATGCAGCGCAATTTACAGCAGATATGCTTAACGTTGGGAAAACAACAATATATAAACTTTTAAAATAAGAAAAAAGTGTTGGCGCCAAATTTCAAAAAACTTCACCAGGACTACCAAAACTTGAACTGGATGACGTTTTAATGCAAAGAATAAGGCAAAAAGTTTATAGTTTCTTTTAAAAAAAGGAATCTCCACGCTGGACAAAATTTTATCCCCAATTCCAGAAGACCAGGACTACCCATTTATGTGTAGAAATACGCTTTGGAAATTATTAAAAAAAATGGGGTTTCGGTGGAAAAAACATAATAGGCAATCGATTTTAATCGACAGCAGCGATATCGCCTGTTGGAGAAGAAATTACTTAGGAAGCATCCGAAAAGTCAGAGAAGAAAACAAAAAAATATTTTGCCTAGACGAAACATGGCTAAAGGAAGGCCACACTAGAGGTGTGTAGTTCGCGAACGAACTAGTTCAAAAGATCGAATCTGATAACTGAACTAAAAGATTCAATCAGTGATTCTTTAAAGATTGAATCAACGCGAACTAAAGCCTTGTACTATACGCAAAACGCGAGCGAGAGCCTGGAGACCGACCGATGGTGTCGGTTGTCGGACTGCTGCCTTACGTAGCACTCGGCAGAAAATTTGTCATATTTATCGAGACTTTCATAAAGTAAAAAACGGTATAGTTGCACTGTGTTATCCACGAAGCACCATGCTTCTCTGTTATTTATTTACTAGGTTTCATTGTTATTTATAATATTACTTTGAAATATTTCCCTAATATATTTCTTTTGTCTGGCGTGTGCGAGCATAAATCAGTGAACCAAATAAACTAAACGAACTAGTCTTTTGTACTGTTTATTGAACCAGATCAAAAGATTGAAATCGGCAAAGTGAACTAAACTTCCCAGCACTAGGCCACCCTGTGACTAAATTTGGGCTGGATGAAAATATTAAAAGTTCAAGGCAAGCCTTTTTGAAGGAATTGTCCACAGGATTAAGACCGCGATCTGGAAAAGAACATCGATTAATCATAACCCATATTGGAAGTTCTGAAGGCTTCGTTAAAGGTAGTCTACTGATATTCCAATCTAAAAATACAGGAGACTACCACGAAAATATGAATGCCGATGTCTTTGAAGAATGGTTCGAGCAAATGTTGGATTTTATACCAAAAGATGCAATAATTGTATTGGATAATGCAAGTTATCACTCTAGGCGGAAAAATTACCGACAAGCGCGTGGCGTAAAAGTGAAATAACAGAATGGCTAAGTTTAAGACAAATAGAATTTCCATTAGATCCCTTAAAAAAAGAACTATTGGCACTAGCCAATTTACATAAAAATGCATTAAAAAAATATATAAAATAAAGACAAATGTCGCCAGAAAAAACACGACTTATAAAATGGTGGATTTAAAAAGACTTTTTAATAAAGCTATAGGTAAAATCAGTGCGGAAAAGTGGAAAAAGTATATGGATCATGTGACAGAAGAAGAAGCAGCCAAAATATGGCAGGTAGATATAATAATCGAAGAAATGGTTGAACCGCTTGTTATAAACGATGTTTATAAAAGTTCATCTTCCGAATCGGATTATGATTAAGCCATAACGACAAAGTATTATTCGATTTTTGAAAATGCTTCGTTTGTAAGATTCTATATTATATCTCGTTTTCGTAATAATTATAATATGTAGAATAGTACCACCCACTGTTAATACGATTTTTTAAATGTTTTCATATGTTATAAATACCTACGAATTTTAGGAGAATAGGCATGTTTAAGATTTTTGATTCAAAAACTTCCCCAATACACGCTCCTGGCTAAGGGATTTTTCCAATAACAGTAGTAAATCCTCAAATATAACAATGGCTTGCGATAGGAACTTAATTGTCTAACAAAAAAAAAATAACTAAATTACTAAAATTACATAAGGAATTTAAAAATGACCAAATAAGTCCATTTAAGATATTAGGGGTAGGCAGTTAGGCACCCTGGGGTCAAGGAGTTGAATTTAATACAACAACAAATACCTCTAAAGTTGTCCTCCTTCAGATCTAAATTGACGTGTTTCGCCAAATTTTTTATAGTGTCATCAGCATATTACATGGTGTTAGTTTTCTAAATAATTGATACCCTGTATAAGAAATTTGAGATTGGCGGATATGTCCTTTGTAGTTTGGAATTTTTTTCTCAAGAGACTATTAAATCGCTTATTTTAGGAAAAAGATGAACATTTAAAAAAATATGGTATAGGCGCTATGTAAGCTTAAACGCACTGTTAAAAGACCCCGTGATGAACTTATAAAAGTGAAAATCAAACGTGGGATACTCAACAAACGATTTGTTTTGTTAGCTTAACTGCTGAAACTTTCTTCAACTATATGTACATTTGAAAACAGACCGGTTACAAACAACTAACAAACAACTTAACAGGGGACCGACCTCTGCAGCCACCGCCATTTTGCTCTTGGCGTACTCGATTCGGATGGGGCCACGATCGGAGGAGAGCAGGAAGGAGCCCTGCAGCTGGGCCATGACGCGTGTGGCTCCCCCTATGTCTCGGTACTCGACGAAGGCGACCGGTGAAGAGCCGGTCGGGATAGTGGCGCCGCCATTGACCCCCTGCTTGTTGGCGTGCACGCGAAGGCGGCAGAAGCCGGGGAAGCTGTGCAAGAAAGACCGGTGCTCAGCTGCATGGTGAGTAGTGCTCTTTGCGCTCAGCTTCACATTTTAAAAAAATGCGACAGCCATTTATGTATTTATTTTTTTTTATTTTAACACATTTTGTACATTTGACTTATACAGTGACCGTCTCAAGTCACCTCTCCCTCTCCTAACTGTTAACCAACAAAAATTAGAAAGCTAACTTTACATAACAACTAAAATATTATTTTTTAGTGTTTATTCGTGACATCATTTTCAGAAATATTTTAAATGGCTGAGGAAGTGGGGTCGAAGGCCTTTTTAAATGTGACAAAATTAAAACTTTACAGGAGGAGCAATAACATGATTATATGAGAAAACTTGTTAAATTATAGATTCTCCTAACCTTTCTGGTGTAAAGCAATCATTCTATGATAATTCATGGTTGATTACAAAAATCACATTGGAATTATTCTACCTGCATACTTTTTAGTATCATATTCTTGTTATTTTACACATTTCCGCTATTTTACTCATGGTACTGCGTACATGAGCTTGAAGATATACAGGATAATCCATGCTCGATGGTACGTTAGACGAATATGGAAAACCGGTAATAGGATCGTTTTGAAAATTTGTTTTCTTACATAAACGTACATGCTCTATCCGTCTAAAATATTTTCAGTGTTTCGGTATTGGCGCTGCTACCGAAAAATAGTTGCAACTTGGTTATTTTAAATGGAACACCCCTAAAAAGTTATATCTGTTCAAAATAGCACAAAACATGACCTAATTTAAAAATTTGTAAATTCTCGCTCTAAATTGACGGAGAGTTAAAATGTGGGCTGTAGTTTGACGAAACCCAATGGATTCAAACCCCATATAGAAATCGATTTAATATTATACAAGGGGGGGGGGGGGGTTAACATTATTTTTATTTATCTTACTTCTAAAAATGTCCAAAACTCCATTTTTTTTAAATGTATATCATTCCAAAAAAATTGCTTTTACATTATCAAATTTTGAGTTTGTCTTGTTAGTATTCATAGTACTTAAGTAGATATGACAGTTTTTATTGAGGAACTTTCCAAAATGAACAAAAATAACTATTCTAACGAAGTTCTAATGAAATTATTTATTCTGCATGGACAATGTGAGCCAGAACTTGCAGAAAGTTTAATGTAATGTATTCTGAGTAACCAGAAATGAGCCTGAGAAAGTTTGTACGAATACACGAGAATGTCATAAATTATGGCTCAAAATTAAAGGCGACCATCAGTTTACCAAATCCTATAACTTCGAACGGAGATAATATTATCAATGTCTTAGGATACGTCCATGCGTATCCACAGGCTTCCATTCGAAGTAGATGTAATTTGTGTCCGAAGTGAAGAAGTAGATTTGGGCATACCTACACATCACTTCAACGAATTTTAGGAAGTCACGATATGCATCCATTTAAATTTAATAAAGTTCAAGTTCTAGAAAGATTATCAACGAAGAGAAAAATTTTGTGAAACACTTTTAGTTCGTATACAGGAAGATCCAAATTTTTTATCAAAAGTTATTTGGACTGTCGAGGCCAAATTTTGTGAGGAAGGGATTTTTAACGGAAGGAACAAACAGTTTTGCGCTAATCAAAATCCACATATCACAAAGGAAAAGCGGTTTCAAGAAAAAGTTAGTTTTAATGTCTTTTGCTTTATGAAGAACAAAATTAGGTTCTTAATTAATGATGAGTCATTAAACTCCCAAAGGTATATCCAAACTTTAAGAACAGTTGTGAACGATTTTCTCGAAAATTTAACACTTGATAAATTTCGAAACTGGTGATACCAACTGGATGGAGCCCCAGCTCATTGCACCCAGGCAGTGTCACAGGAACTTAATGAAGTGGTTGCTGATCGTTGGTTTAGACGTTTAAGACCTTGGAATTGGCCAGCGAGATCGCCCGATCTCACACCACTAGATTTTTATTTATGGGGTACCTTGTTTGAATGTTTAGAACTAAATCTCAGTGAGGTTGAAAGAGTCACTACAAGTCATAGGCATATTTTAAAATGTTTAGATTTTTATGGTCAACATTCTTAACATACATCGAAGTAATGTTCATAAAAGTATAAGTATTAAGTATAAAAAAAATATACATCATTTGAAAGCAAAATTAATGACCTTCTCATTTTTGGAATAATGGAGTTCTGATCACTTTTAGAAGTAAGAGAAATAAAAATAATTTATTAATAATAAAAATTAAAAAAAAGACAAAAAATTTACAAGGCCATTATGCATTTTATTCATAGAACGCTTCAACGAAAACTAAGTCGATTTTATCAAAACTATTTACCACAAATCAGGCCATATTAATTTAGATTGTTGCACGCTTTATAACGTCAAAATGTCCCTGCACGCTCTAACTTGAGTCTGTATGATTTATCTATTAAATATGGTAATAGGGCACCATATATCTCTGTCAATATCATGTTATTGCTTTAAATTCCCTTAGAAGGTTAATTAATATGTTCTAAATTATACCATAATATTTCCACAATAAAAGTTTTCTAAGGGTCGCTCAAATATGATGGGGGAACACATTCTACATACAGTATAGTAATCTGGCAGCAATTGAAATTCCAACATTTTTTTTAATAGTTACCCGCGGATATCATTTAATAAGTCTAACAGTAGTATTTTAGTTGTCGTAGTAGTAACCAACGAAAATTTCAGCTTCCTAAATATTGTGTATCTACACTTGAGAGAGGAGGAGTGACTTTACAAGGATCCTGTACTTTGCTAAGACGCATTTTTCTAAAATGTGGTTCATTTGCCTGATGAGGCGAGCGGAGGAAACTGGGTAGTTACTACAAATATTAGTGCTGCCAACAAATTTAAATTGTTAATGAGACAATTAATGTATGACACGCAAATATGTACATATTTTTATCAAAACTGGATTAATCCATTCCCTTATTAGTTTACTAAATAGGCTGTCTCTTGGAGTTTAGAACAATGTGTTTGACCTCAATATATGTCTTTTTATACAGGGAAGGCTAAGATACCAAGCCGTGAAAAGACTGCAGATTTTAAAATTAACGTTATAAAAAATAGAATTTTACTAGTGTGTTGGTTACAGCTTTATGTTAACTGCTTAGTGTACCAATTACAAAAATTTTGATAATGACAATTATATGACTTAAAAACGTTTATCTACGACTAATGTATAATGTAAGTATTATAGTTGTGGTTTTCGCAATATAATGCCACCTATTAATCCCTTAGGGAATAATGACAAGGGATTAATAGTCCTTATTCCCGCTCCAATCACAAAATTTCTCAAATCAAATAATACCATGGAAACAAAATACACCAAGTCAAAAGTGTCACTGTCAAACGCGTAGTGTTTATGTATTCGTATTGGGATGGATGAAAATGAAGAGGCTTTTACTTGTACACCTCCAGAAATTGTACAACTAGCTACAGCAACAACATCTACCTTAATACCGGAAACATCGAAATCTATTTATAATAAAACATACGCAACCTTCAACGAATGGCGTCTTCGAAATAACACAAATTCATTTTCCGAAAATGTTCTACTAGCCTATTTCGCTGAACTAAGTGCAAAATACAAACCATCTTCATTATGGTCATTTGATTCAATAATTAAATCTATGTTGAGAATAAACCATGACGTTGATCTGGAAAAATATGGAAAACTACGAGCGTTTTTAAAAAGAAAATCTGAAGGATTTCAAGCAAAGAAATCTTCCACTCTGACCTCGAAAGAAATTAAGACATTTATTGACAAAGCTCCTGATGAGGCGATATAACTGGATTAAAGCGTCATGGGGGCTGGAAATCTACACAAGTAGCTGAATGTTACATTGATCAGTCTATGAGAAACAAGACAACTACAGCAGATACTATTACTAAACAAATAAATAGTAATGAAGCATCTTCTTCCTTTGCAGCAACCGACATTCGAAATATTTGTATTGAAAACTCTTCCAAACTTATTCATAGTTCTCGACCAATACAGTTTATTAATTGTACTATTACTAATTTTAATGTTATTGACAAATAAAGTTGTTCATTAAAAATCTCAAATTAATAAATTAGTCGTAGATAAAGTAGAGTATACTACTCACAATAATGGCTATTATTACCTCAGAATATTTACTCCCTCGCCGCTTACGCGGCTCGGTTCGTAAATATTCTTCGGGAATAATAGCTATCATTATTGACTCGTGGTATAATCTACCATTAACTTACTAGTATTTTGATTTTCGTTGCTAGCCAACCAATTGCGATTGTCAATTTGTCAAAATTATAAATTTATTGGCATTTTATTAAGTTCTTAAATACGTAAATAAATAAATAATATCTTTATTTCCATTAACAAGATAAGAAATTACAGAAAGAAAAAAACTTTTATTGAGGAAAATGCCAAAGGTTAGCTGGAAGTATGACAGTTGTTGGGCAGTTCGCCATTATCAATTCTAACTTTGATCAAGAGCAAGCAAGTATCTCGAATCCGTATGGGACCAAACACCATTAGACATTCGTTTGCTGTTAATTAGCAAATAATGATCAGAAGCTGCCAAGACTAATCTAGAGAGATCGTCACTAATTTCTTGAATAGAACTGTTAACACTTTCAGGCCTCAAAATGTTAGAGACCGTTGTCATATATGTGCACTTAGCAATGTCGAACCTGATTTGTAAGTTGCGAAGTATATATCGAAAAAAGGAGGGGTCCCAATATGAAATTTTGAGGGAAGCCACACGGGACAGTAAGACACAAAACAATAACTGACTTCTTCCGTTCAAACTATGCAGGATCTTTTGGATCTCATCACTAATGCCTATAAACTTCAAAATGGAGCAAAGCAAACTACGGCTTATTGTAGCGAAGGCTTTAGAGAAATCAATCAAGGTCACAACGACAAGCCGCCCCTGAGCCACACCCTTTAATATGCCATCCGTAACCCCCAACAGAGCAGTTTCACAACTAGGTCTGAAACCAGACTGAAATTCCGGTAATAATGAATATTTTCAGAATGATCACGCAACTGTAACTCCAATACCCTTTCCAGAACCTTAGATAGCACGGTCAAGGTATTCTTGTATAGTTTGTTTTTGGAACAATTAAGTTGTTTCCGTAAATTCCTATTACTATTGTTACATTGGCAATATCACGATTTTTGGATTTTACTTAATTGATACGAATGGCAATGTAATTTTTACAACGATTACCTAACGTAAAGCTGTAACCAACACACTAATAAAATCCTGTTTTCTAATCAGTGGATTTTACACAATTTTACACAGCTTGGTATCTTAGCGACCTTTGTGTACAGAAAAAGCATAAACTGAGATCAAACACATTGTTCTAAGTAGTACAAGAGGCAGCCCAAACAAAATGAACTAAAAAAGGAATAGGTTAACAGAATATTGATGAAAATATGGACGTTTCAAATTCGAGTACCTTTTTAGCTAGTACATAATTATTAATGAGCGCAGTGTAGTTCAATCTGAACTTACGGACTTTTTACAGGTTACGATAACATTGCAAACGATTTACTTCATACTTCATGTATTACAATTTCTATTAACACTAAATATTAAACAGATGCGTATTATACTTCGTGAAATTATGCTCACCTTGTAAATTGTAAGTCATAACCTTTAAAATTGTGAACACTTAAATAAAATATTTTATAAACATTTTTATTTTTTGTCAGAGTCGGTTAAAAATAGGATTATTCTGTTGGCAACACTGATACTGCAATTATTCTACTTGGGTGTGCGAGGGTACGCATACAAATTGTGAGGTTGTTATTATAAAGAACCCTCTCCCATGAATTAGTAAAGACATAAAAATCATGCGGCACCAAAAACATTTGAAAAAACATAAGATGTGATGTAAAAAGGTGCTCATAATATTATATAAAATAAGTTCATTTTGCACAGTAATAAAAAAAAGATATTGTAACTTTCAAAAACAATGTTTAATTGGGCTTATATTTAGGTCTTCCTTCCTTAAATTTAACAAAGAATATTTTTAAATTATATAAGACGTTTCTTACAGCGTCTGTCAAACGTAGACAACGATGTAGCATACTATTTGACCGGCCGTGAATGCTACTTGCAATTTTTATAAACCCAACTAAACTTTTACGATATTTTTGCAAAGCATTTTAGAAATGAATACTACCTACCTGGCAAATATCTCTTTAAGCTCATGTTCAGAGACGAACTGTCCCAAGTTCGCAACGAATAGTGTTGAACACGGATGATGATTGCTCATCCCCAGGCCTGGCTGTGATGAATTTGATCCCACGGGAGAAGCCAAGGCGGGACTAGGCAGAAAATGCGGCAGCGACGCATGCACTGATGTCAGTGCGGTGGGGTGCGGCAAGGACATTGGTGACTAAAAAGATTATCCAATAAGTACCAAAGTTTTAGCTTTTATATACACGATGTTTCATAACTGCACAGTAATGTTTAAGGTTGCTAGTCCTTGGACGATTTTGAGACAAACAGTGTATACTATGCCCCAAAACCTTTTAGATACAGGGTTGTAAAATTTAAAGTATTTTTTAATTACTTCTCTGTGCGTACTTCAGATAATAAACTTAAACTTTGCACGTATTAGACTTTTATTGACTAGACTTTAGTATATTTTAAAATAATATACAGGTTGTTGCCTTTCGGGTCATTAGCCGAGGGCCGACTTAATCTCACATACTTGTCTAATGTAACACTTGGAATTCTTGTTTAAACGTAATCATATGATATTTTTGTAGTAGCAGCTAATTGGTAAAATAGCTATTCATGTTAACAGCATTAGAGCTTACAACTAATAACTCTAGCCATAGAAAGTTTCTAGCTTCAAAAAATAGCGCGGATTATTGCACGTATCTACCCAGGTCACAAAATATTTGTACACTGAAGCAGATAATATTTTACATTAACTACATTATATTTAAGCATAGCTACGTGTCGGAACTTTGCTATTGTTAAAATATCTTTATGTTGTTAACTCCCAATTATCAAAAGTGCATTGCAATATGTAGATTCTCTACCGATGTAAAAGAAACATATCAACTAAATATCAAAAAAGTTAAAGTATAATAAGTAATTTTACGGTTAGCTTGAAGCCGTTGCTATTTGGGTGCACATTAAACTCAAGTTTGTATTGACTTAATCATATTTTATTTTTTGTTACCTAATAATGTATCTATTTCTTATTTGTCACATCGCGAAATAGGAAGGAAATTTAAACGATGACCCATGTTTCACACATCGACCTAATGCCGACTCTGACAGAACATTTTGACAAATTGATTACGGCCTACTACAGATGGATGGACATCTCGAAGAACGAACTCATTGCATGATCACATATACGTGCAATTCTCAACAAACCTTATAAACTACCTAGGAACTGGCTGTTACCTCGACTCTAATGATTAGATATAATCAAAAAATGCAATATTTAAAAGTAGCTACTTTTCACTTCTTCAATTAGACAAGAATTATTTCCAAACCAACCCCTTCTAAAGAAGATCGGCTTAAGACGTTTTACTAGAAAAAATAAAAGTAATAGACGTACGTGTCACTTAGAGAACATACATTATCATGAGAAAATAAATTAGCATAGACCAGAAATATCAGAATCCATCATTATAATGACGGAAAAACTTTTAGAAAAATCGTCGTCATAAACTTTAAAATTGTGGAAAAAGGTGAATATTGAGTCGAATGTCATAAACAAATATAAAAGTAGAGAATCATGGTCGAGGAAATTAAAGTCTTACTTGTTATATTTCACAATTTAATTCAGTTTCCTGACACGTGTTTCAAACCTTGCGGATCATTATCAAAGGAATATAGGACAATACTAAATTCTACATGTCATTAAAATAAAATTAGGGAGATGAAGTGAATTGACAGATGATGAGTTATTTTGGTACTTAATTTACAGGTATTAGCCAAAGGTACAACTAAATTACAGGTGTGATTATAGAGGTATTTACAACTAAGTAATAAAATTAAGAAGATGATATTGTGTTATTACGTATTAGATTGGCACCTAAAGGTATTTAAATTTGATTATTAACAACATTACATCGATTTTAATGGCTTTTTTGATTGCTAATGTTTCTAACAGGTTAAGTTTTCTACCCTTGTGTTGAGTATATATCGGTAGAAAACTTAACCTATTAGAAACATTAGCAATCAAAAAAGCCTTAAAAAATCGATGTAATGTTGTTAATAATCAAATTGAAATACCTTCAGGTGCCAATCTAATACTTAATAGCCTAATAGCTTAGGATAAATATGCAATAAACACTGTCAATAATTACGAACGAAAAAACCCATAATTATATACACAATATCATTTTGTTAATTTTATTACTTAGATGTAAATACATCTATAATCACACCTGTAATTTAGTTGTACCTTTGGCCAATACCTGTAAAGGACCAAAATAACCCATCATCTGTCAATTCACTTCATCTCCCTAATTTTATTTTAATAACATGTAGAAGTTAGTATTGACTTATATTTCTTTGATAATGATCCGCAAGGGTTAAAACACGTGTCAGGAACCTGAATTAAATTGTGAAATATAACAAGTAAGACTTTAATTTCCTCTACCATGGAATATCCATTTCACCAAGCATGTGGCCCATCACAAATCAATTATATAGTAGAGAATCAGTTCAATATAAGAAGCGATTAGGACGACCATGGAAAGTATTAAAGCGCGATACCAACTTTACTTTTAAAGCATTCAAGAAAACCTCTTAAGTAAGTGTTCTTAAGTTAACGGTGGAATCCAGAACACAATATACGCATAAACAAAAGAGTTCATTTAAGAAAAATGAGATTACATGGTAGAAAGCAAAAAAGCCCTGGATTAACAAGAAACATAGCAAAGTTTGACTATAGTTTGTAAAAACTGATGGTAACCAACCAGTGGGACAAATAAAACATTTTGGTCAGATGGTATTAATTATGTGACGAAAAATCCAGGAAAACTTTGTCCAACTGTTAGCGTACTGTTGAACATGTAATTGTATGGGGTTGTAAGGCCGCAAATGGAGCGGACAACCTTCGAAATTATGAACAGATTTATGCATAGGGGCATTGTAAGCAAAAATTTACACCATCTTTCAGCAAGACTAATGATCCTTCTAAACTGGGTAAAGGCTGTCAATCCGGTAGAGAATCTATAAAGCCATCTGGTTAATTCTACAAACTTAGAAAACATAAGATACAAAAGAAACATAAAGCTATGCTAACGCAAGAATGGCAGATTTGCCAAGGTGTCACTAAGAAATTCACTGGATTCCATGCTCCGTCGTCTTACCTGCCAATGAAGCTAAAGGTTAGCCCACCAAATATTAGAAACATTTAAAATTATTATTATTTTTTGTTATATTTTTTAATATTAAAAGCCATGAGTGTACAAAAACTTTTTTCATTTAATTTTACAATGTTTCATTTATGTATGCTTTACTTTCATTTTTAATATAAATAATGGTGAGGTAAATGAACCTTGGTATGGCCGACTCGGAGATAATATTGAAAACAAAATACATGCGATATTTAAAACAATTTTTTTTAAAGCGGGCAGAGAAGTACATAAAAAAAAGACAATAAAAATTAAAACCTACATCTACATTTTAGTTTTAAAATTTTTAAAGGACCACCATCCTAAAATATGATCATGCAATTATAAAGCACCCTATATAATAGAATATTACAATTCTATAAATGATTATTATTAAATCAATCCTTTGATAAGCTACATATACAAATTATTGGTTAAATAAAATATTAATCTCTTGCCAGGTGATATAACATTTAAAATATTGTCTATGTTAAGAAACAAAGGTGCAAATTTTTGATTTACAACTCTGTACTAATAGTCTAAAGTCCATAACATCAGACAGGCTGTGTTACTTAACTCTTCCCTTTACTTTATAATGAGAGTCAAAAGAGATGTACTTGAATATCGT
This sequence comes from Polydrusus tereticollis, assembly GCA_963920685.1. NCBI lineage: Eukaryota > Metazoa > Arthropoda > Insecta > Coleoptera > Curculionidae > Polydrusus > Polydrusus tereticollis. Next base: position 66,719,633 of record OY987329.1, read on the forward strand.
ATTTGAAGAAATTATGTGATGCAGTAAATGGTGAGTGATCAACTCTCTAATTATGAAATAATTGACCAATATTGAACTAAAAATTTGTTAGCTCTAAAAATGAAACGTAAACTAAAATAAATTATTTTGTTTTTTTACTTGTTTTCTTAAACTTGTCCTTGAGATTTCCAGTCAGTTTCGTATTATTAGTCTGTAACTTTTGTTTGCATCAGTAAACATTTTAATATTTTTATTTTAAACTGCCTGTCTAGTAAAAACTGATTTACATGACTAAACCGCTACGCTTAACAAATCCAATTTAACTAGCGAAATTACACTGAGCATAAAGGCACCACAACACATGAGATCCCTGCTTTGATATAATTTTCCACATCACTAATCCTGGTCTTTTCTAAAGCAAACAGAGGGTTTAATTCTTGACTTGTGCCATTTAAATTTTCAAATAACCGTTAATCCAACTACATATCAGTTTAATTTACAATTGATAAAACGAAGTTATACTGTTTAGGAATAAGAAGAAACTAAACAAAATGCAGACAGTTTATTTAACCTAATGTTTACGGACGATAGGGTGTTAATGTGAAATTATTAATTGTTTTTTTTTATTGTGTTGGCGAACAATTGTGCAAAAAAGGTATAATTGTGTAAAAAGTGGATAGACAAAAAGCTGCCCTATATGAAACTTAATACCATTTTATATTTCTCTTAATAAAAGTATAAGATTTTATGCAACAAAACTGAAACAAAATAGAAATTCTTGTTTAACCTAGGTCATTTAATTTTTTAACACCGAAAAGAATATTATTAAACTGATTTTCGAATTGAAATATTTAAGGTTTAAAATTTCTGTCTTCTTTATGCTCGACTTAAAATTAATAGTAAAATTTCGGAATATTTTCAATAGGTCTGCTTTAAACTAATAAACTAAGTAACAATTTGAAACGATACAAAGAGAAGGTCAGTTTTATGTTATGTATCAGACAAAAGAAAAATTGAAAATTGAAAAAAATACATTTGCAGAAAAAAAATCGAATTCAAGTAAAACATATTTAAAACATGAGAAGAATTCGGAGAACGGTTGGACGAAAATAGCAAAGAACATTAACAAAAGACATTAATTTACTAACGAAAATACATTATGAAAGAATGGAAAGGACAGTTTTATGACTAGGGAGCTTGCACAATTTTTTTATTGCATAAATATGCTTAATTACATTAAAAAATACGATATACAAAATATGACGCCTTAAATATCATTAATTTATTTATTATTAATTATGAAAGACCCACACGGCAGAAAATAATTTTAAACAACTTCAAAACGCATTGAGCAGCGTGACGTGACGTCACTTGTCACGAAATCTAGATTATTTTTATTGACGATTAAACAAATAACGTTAATTTGGTTGTTTAAAAAACCTTATAAAGCAGTTATTTAGGTTAATATAATTTCAAAGATTCTTTCAGTAAGTTTCGGTGAATACGCTGGGAAACATCGGGGCCCGTGACCATGCAGTAAAATCTAAGACCAACGTTACATTTTTTAAGATAGGTTTACCAGTTCCATATTGCTGTTCTTTTTAAATTATGTACTCGTCTGTCTACCTCCGTTTGTAAAGGATGTTTAAGGTAGGTAGTAGTTTATTAAGTTATACAACGATGTTAAAAAAACGAATGACATTTTTCTGCTGATCACGCAAATTGATTTCTGGATTGTTTTTCAATAAATATATTTGATTGCATATTTAATTATGACTGAATGGTGACAATGATGAAGTTCGCAGAGTAAAGGCAGATACCTTTGTGTATTTCTTTGTTATAAATGTGTAGTAAGTAGTAGTACCATCTTATCATTATAAATATTGGTTTGTAGGAGTTCACCTCGGTATTTACCTACCACACAGTAAGAAGTAGTAGATAAAGACAGATAATAATCTATGCAAAAGTACCAAAAACACCAAAAGTGCGTTGAGGCCCCGTCGCAAGAGATTTTTCCCCCGCAGCAATCCTTGGAAGGGTTGTTTCAACCTCCGTGGGTGGGTTAGACTTCCTCCACTTAAGGTAAACCAACTAATACATATTCACTCCTCGCAAGCGTTTAGCATAACAAAAGTCGAGAATTGAGGTGGTTCTTTCACTTAGGGGTTCAAGAAGTGCGGCTAGTCCAATTTTGCCAGGGTCTTGTTTCCCGCCCTCGAAAACGGGGGAGATAATATATCTTGCGGTCCGTTTTTTTTTTGTATGTACTTTAACCCCCATAAAATAATAACTACTATTTACAATAATAAGATACACATACTTATCTGTCTTTACTTAACAAACTTGCTCCAAGTAAAAACTTTCCGTGGTAACTACTTGGAACATATTTTCCTACATTCGATAAATTCAGAACGGTACCCTTTAAAACTCCTTCTTTGGGCATAATAAAGCCCGCAATACAATATTTTTATTAAAAATAAACCAGAAGTCAAGAAAACAAGCATATCATAACCTTAGAACTCGCTAAAATACATAGTTTCGCGGCAACCGCGGTAGAAATTCGTGACAGATGACGTCACGGCGTGATCTCGGTCACGTGAGGTATCTTAGGCGGCATTAAATAAGTTTTTTTTGTGAAATGTATGTTTTGTTATATTGCTATTTTATGTTTTTTACCCCATTTTAATTTTTATGCAAGTTCCCTATTACTGCAGGACATAAACCATGAGCAGAAAAGCTCTCAAAAATCTTTGGGTTTTAAAATCAGTGTACAGTTTTTAGATACGAGCATTAAATCTGATTCTTTGTTGCTTAGTTTCTGTAGTAACCGTTCCATATTAGTATTTTTATTTCACATAGAACAGCCCGTTGTTCTCGGGTTAGCAGGCAATAAAACGTCAAAAACCAGTCGTCAACTAACGTGGTGGTGGACTGGGGCGCCTGCATCCAACGGACTTTTGTCCGAAGATAGTCAAAGATAGGAACGTACTGGCACCTGGGGATGCAATGCCGGGTGCACGAGTGTCGCATGGTGTTGCAGGGCTGCCGCTCCGGGAAGTTCTGCCGCCGCTGCTGCTGCGGCCGCTGCAGAATATGCCAGAGGATGGTGCCATAACTCGGGACCCCCTGGAAAGAATGGCGTGCCCAGATCTGTAACATAAACTTTAATTAAAAGTAAGCATCTGCGCTGGTAGAACCTGGCTTAGTGGTCAATGTTTAAGGGATCTGGAGAACTAACAATAATAAAAAAAATATACAGTTAATGGCGAATAAAAACGCCACATAAAATGTTTGGGTGTTCAAGAACTTTTTCACCCCCCTTAAGATATTTTTTCAGCATATTAAAAGAAATTCGGTAAAATTATCATATGCCCGTCCAACTTTGAAAATATATTTTACAATTTACGAGGAAAGTAAATAAGTGATGTTTGGTGATCTAAATTCAAAACATGCGGTGGTTTAATTAGGAAATTTGGTTAGGTTCCCTTGAACGTTGCGGCAAATACCCATCCACTATTAACCTTCCATTATCGCAATTTATTTGTAGGTGATGCACAGTGTTAGGTAACATTATAAGTTACGGTTAACTTCAATCAATTTCAAGTTAAGTTCAGCTGTGAAATGGGCATCAGTTATTACCCAACCTTCAGGTTAAATGGTAACCTTGAATGTAATAGGAAGCTATAATATCCGGCATTAATATTTTAAGTGCGGTTAACCTTACTGGCCATACAAATACAATAATATAATTTACTGCTAATTTTCAAAATTGGATGAACGGATGATGATTTGTGTATAAGAAATAATCAAACTCGAAAAATGAACACCACAAATTTTACTATTTTATTTTCTAGCGGTGAGTTCAAAATATTTTTTTTTAATATAAATTGTCTGACCAGCTCAGATAGATGTAAGTGACTCTTTGAGGATATTGAACTTATATACACATTAGTAGCATAATAGGTGAGTTATCAATGTACAATGAGTGAGTCAGAAGAACATACAAATAATTGTTGCAGCTACAAAACCTACTTTATCTGTTTTCGAGGGCGGAGAACACAAAAAAAGCCAAAAGGTTTTTACCTCTGGCAATCTCATTTTGTCGCCAGGACAATTTAACACTGGACTGTTTTTTGAACTATCTACAGGGAAATTTTTCTAAGTGTCTCAATCGATTTTTGATTTTCCTGCTGCCTGTAATAAAGAACAGATTTCACATTTCTCAATTATTTTCCGCAATGAAGCCAAATTGAATGTCAAAAATATATATAGGTTCACAAATTTGGCAGATATGACGCCACAGTGGATTTCTTTAAATGGCAACCTACATCGATAATCATAAGGGTGAATTGTATTTCGTCAACCGATTTCAAAAACATATAGTTGTTGATATTCATTTTCAACCGTACCAGAAATACGGGGGTTCCGAAATTGCCTACATCGATTGCGTTTTATTCTGTAAGTGTCTCATCCCTTTATAGTAAGAGCCGCGGTGACAAGAATGCCTTGGAACTCCCAAACGGATGAGAAGCACGTTTTTGTATAGTTCGAGTGTCGTTCTCGAAATCAGTGTTGTCGAGTAGGGGTCTGGCGCTCGGCAGTGAGCGGCTATAATAGTTTTTCCAAATTTTGACCAGCGGTTTAAAAAAACATTTCACAAACGGATGAAAATTACTGGAGGGCATCTAGGCAACCCCCCAATTACCGGAAAAATATTTTCATCCGATTTGATCCTTGCCGTAACCTCCAGTACAATTAAATGGACATAAACTCCGGAATTAAAAAAAAATCAGCCGCATGCATGCAACCAGACTTAAATGAATCGTTATTATTTATGTTATTAAAAAAAAGTTTTCATCTAAAATGAGCCTGGCTAAACTATGCCAAATAACAAAAAAACCTCGCCAGCACGCGTGATTTTGATCCCGGAGTTCTCCGTAAATCTTGTGCGAGATTTAGATGGAAGTTTCGTAAACTTATTTGTCTCTGGTTTAAAAATATAAAAAAAAATTAAATGCTCCCGGGAGGCGGTAAAATCTTGAGTGACTATTCAATGGTAAGTAAAAATTTTCATGCATGTTCTGGAAGATCTGGTCTTGGCCGCAATAAATTTGGATGAAAATAATTTTTCGATGTTCTGTAGGTGTCAAAGAACCTGTGTGCAAATTTGCATCCATGTTGGAATTATTTTATCACATTTTGCCCATTTAAATTTTGAAAAACTGTTATAAAGCGATGGCGACACATGGAGCAAAAAAAATTGTTTTACATATTCTCAGACACGAACTCTAGCTCCCTGCCCAATCTCAAGTTTAAATGAGCAAATTCTTTCTCCCCCCTTTTATCCATTTTTTTTTTGAGCTCCTGGAAGAGCTCTTTGCAAAGATCAAATCGGATGAAAATATTTTTCCGGTAATTGCCTAGATGCCCTCCAGTAATTTTTATCCGTTTGGGAAATGTTTTTTTAAACCGCTGGTCAAAATTTGGAAAAAATATTATAGCCGCTCACCGTCGAGCGCCAGACCCCTATTCGACAACACGGATTTCGAGAACGACACTCGAACTATACAGGAACGTGCTTCTCATCCGTTTGGGAGTTCCAAGGCATTCTTGTCGCCGCGGCTCAAACTATTAATAAGTAGATCTTTTAAGCTGAAAGCCCTAAATTTTTTATTTTTTTGGTAACTTTTGTCCTAATAAAAATGTTATTCCAGTTATTTAAAGTATAATATTATGTTATAGTTTTATATAGTTCATTTTAACAACAAGAAAGAGAATATATTTTGCCATTAAAAAAAACTCCTAATAGCACTTTTTGACATCTCGTATTTGACTATAGCGTCTCGGCCACGGAAAATGATGTTACTGTGAAAAAAATTGGGGCTTTTAACTTAAAAGCTCTATTTACCAAAGGGGTTAGACACTTAAAAGACAAAATCGATTAAGGTTATTTAGGAACCCCAGTATTTGCAGAATGGTTGAAAATAAATATCAGCAACTAAATCGGATCGCGAAATGCAATTCACTCGTGTAGTTGCGGATGACGGTTGCCCTTTAAAAAAATTAAAAATAACGTCATATCTGTCAAATTGTAAGCATATATATTTTTTGACAATAAATTTGGCTTCCTTGCGAAAAATCATTAAGAAATGTGTGATTTGTTTTATATCATAGTCAGCAGGAAAATCGCCAATCGGGTGAGACACAAAAATGTCGCTGTACGTGTTAATAGCCTTACATTGACTGAATTGGCTACACCTTTTTGTTTCCAAATTGTAAATAAATTTAATATAATATCTAAGCGCAAAAACGGCCGCCGTCAAAACGGTCGTCGCAAAAACAGCTCTTCTCAAACGGGCAAACACAACCTATTTTCGTGGTCATGTCTGATTGAAGGGGAATTATCAGGAAATTCATAGGAGTCTAATGAGAAGTGTTATGAGAGTAGAAAGGCTCTAACAATCATTAGGGGTTGAAACAACTATCCCAAGAAGTGGATTATTTTTTAGAATTTTTCTTTTCAATCTGGATATAGGACCAGAAGCGAGTAGGGTGGTAATATATCGATTTATCATTCCCAAAGAGGGCAAACTTACCCTTCCCAGGGATGGAAAATCAATAGCTCCGGTTTATCACCGGAGGAAGGTATTTTTCAAATACTTTCTTAATTTAAAAAAAAATGTTCCACTCCTTGGGAGGGTTGTTCCAGAGCCATACCCGTCTCATAACACTTCTCTTGTTTGAACACACACATGAAAATCTTAGTAATTTCCATCCAAACACACATTACCAAGTAAAAACAGTAAAAAGAGATAGTTATTGCCGGTTTGTGGAGGGTAAAAAGATTATTGACAATTTTTTCCTGGTCCCTCATATTCTGGAGGAGTAGGCTTCGTAGGTACAGCCAAATCCCGACTCATTCACTGAACATCATTATTAAAAATTAATAGGTCAGTATAAATAATGCAGGTATTGCATTGAAAACTATACTTATTGCATTGATAAATATTGTACTTAATTTTATGGTATAAACGTAGAATAAAATTATAAAACTAATAATAAATAAAAATTGAAGTGACACCTACTCGAATTAGAACGTTTTGCAGACCTGTTCCAAAAAAACATTTGTTCCATAGGAAAGTTGTCCGGAAAAATAACTGAGGGATAATCATCTGCTAGAAAGAAAATTTTTTCACTGAACATTAACAAATTATTAGCGTTCTTTTCTTAAAAATATGTATGTACGTCAAACCATATTTTAAAACCAATTATCGTAATTTAAACAAACTTTACTTGTTTCATAAGTATGCTTCATTACTGATTATTTATTTTTAGTTTGGAGTAGTATACTTTAATTTAAAAAATATCTAAAACCTACACGTTGGGTTGGAATTTTAAACATAAAAGAACTAAAAAGTTTTAGTGTGAGTTAATTCTAACCTAAGCGAATCAACCTAGCATAAATATTTAGAAATTACATCAAATAAGCAATCTATCAACAGTAAGTAAAGCCCATCTACCTGCTTCCGTGGCTTAAAGGAATTTTTGGGGAGATTATATTCATCAGGAATGTTTCATTATAAACCAATTCAAACCAGTAACTAAAATGAAACCACTAACTGTACCTTTACATTCAAAAAAGGTCTTTAAAACAAAAATACACGTTTTATTTCTCTCAATTTATTACCAGGCTTTGTATGCAGTGAAAACGTACAGGTTGAAACAAACTTATATTTTGTTGATAATGTAATTGTTGGAAGGATTTAATTGTACAATAAAAAAAAATGCAGCCTGCCATTTAGAAAAAACCCGCGCGATTTAGTTGCCCGAATTTTTTACAGCACGGTTTTAAAATCGCGATCACCTCTGGTGTACACACGAGTCTGTGGCTACGATGTATCGGTAAGAGAAATCGCAATCTCTTGAAACATGGCACAGTCATGGGCGTGCTTCACCGATATGTTTTAAATGCAATAAAAAAGGGAAACTATATTTCGGCATAAAAATAAAAAACAGCTTCTGGATTGAATCAGTGATAACGATTTTTTAGTTTTGATCGTCTTAATGGCAAAGACCCATGAATTAAAGTTTTGCGACACGGTGCCGTTTTATTTATAAAAACTGAATATCTTTTGCCCGTTGTATCACTACTTCACTGACACACAAGTATGGGCCGCTTGTTTTTGCGAGAGACGCGACCCGTGTTAACCAATTAGATTAACAATAGCCATCTATTCTCTTTAATAGGGTGTTACTTAAAGATAGGCCGTAAAAAATGCCTGAAGCAAATTCAAGATGAAAGCATATAAACATATGCCCTAAAAAGTCTAGCTTTCAAAACTAAAAAAAAAGGGTTTATATTAATATCTCAAAGATTCTTTTGCCGATCTTGGTAAAACTTGGCAGTATTGTTCGTTGTCATAAGACGCTAAGCTAGCACTAACTAGATGATAATTATGAGTTCCAGTGGCGTCCCGGGGGGCAGCCTCACCAATAATATTGACAAGAAAAAATGTACGCCACTGACTTGTTTAAAAATTTTATACTATTTTCGGGTTAAGCAGCGAAAAATACTTTTTTGTCCCTTGATATTTTTTCGTATCTTACTTCGTTTTCGAGAAAAAAAATAAAAGCCACTTAATTGCATGTCGAAAAATTGATAAAATAAAATCAAGTTAACTGGAACTCATAATTATCATCTAGTTACTGCTAACTTAGCGTCTTATCACAACGAGCAATACTGCCAAATTTCACCAAAATCGGCAAAAGGATCTTTAAGATATTAATAAAAAACCGATTTTTTTTAAACTTTGACACCCTGTATCTTGAAAACCAGACTTCTTAGGACACATGTTTATATGAACTTTTCTTCTTGAATTTGGTTCAGGAATGTGCCCTTGGAATTACGGCCTATCATTAAGTAACACCCTGTACTGCCATATTTCTATGCCATTTCAATATCAGAATTAATAAGATAAGAAGAAATTTTAAATAATTGTAGCATTCATTTTTGCTATAGGTGGAAGTGGATCTTCGTTAGAAGACCACATGGGCCTGTAGCCTGTAAATATGTGTGCTGTCTTGTACCGTTAAAGTCCACCGGACAAAAGGCATTTTCAATAAATACATTTACATCCAGGGTCTTGTTGCTAATAAAAATTAAATTATAATTAACCAACGGTATGTGGCAACATCGTAAACTACTGAACGTTTTTGTCCGCATTCTCTCGGTAGCTCCAGATAAATGTGTCGAGTTACATGTTGTTACTTACGCGAAAACTATCGCGCGATTAAAAATCGTAGTGCGCTTTTAGTCGAATGCTGTGGTACTATGTAGAATGATTCTGTTGTTACACGATGTTAACTTTACTCATTATAACTTTATTGGCGAAAGCTTGTAATAATTTTAATTATTTTAACGTATATTTAAACTCAAAATTACGGGTTTCTACTTACTTAATTACTGGCGCTGCAAAACTGTTGGTTCTTGTGTAAACGCTTTCAATAAACGTACTGGTATTAAGTTCGAGTCGCGGGCTGACATTTTTACATGTTATTTTGATAGTAGATTGCTGCGGTAGCACGTCATTTATACTGGGTGTAAACGTACATAATAATTTTACGAAGCACCACACAGCATTACGTAAAAAGATATTTCGACATTTGGATTAATTGCTATGTTTGAGTGGAATCTTAATTGTTACTTAAAAAATCAGCTTCAGTTCCGGCTTCACCACATTCAATATCATATACAATAAAAAAAGACAAGACTATTTGTAAGGGCAAATCCCCGCTTATTGCTTGATTTCGGCGTGGATTGCCAAATTTACCAAAACATACTATCCTCGCCGTTTTAAGAATATAATACATTATATCAAGCGATTATAACTTGCAATGTGAAGGAGAAACATCAACAGGATATATGTTACATTATTGAATTACATACAAATTAACATTTTCTGGAAATTTAAAGAGAGAACTACGACAGCAATGTAAAGTTTTTTGTTCATATTCCTTTTGTAGCTCACCAGCCGTGTGGCGAACTTTTCTTTTATTGAAAGTGTTCATACAACGACGGAGCCTTAACTATATATTTTTTTTATTGTACTTATACCCATTTTAATTTTAGTTCAATTAAAGCTTAGAAATGTGTCATTTAATGTATGGACATTAAACCTGAGGCTGCAATAACGAGATGCGATACTAATAATCAATTTTCAATTAAGTATTAATTACCGCCAGTTTTAACAGCACAGTAATCTAAATCGATCAAAATCTTCGGATAACTGCTGCTCATGCAATAGCACAGTGGAAAAATCACTTGCTTTTAGGACAAGTAAACAATATTAGACAAATTCTTCGACCTTTTTAAGGATAAATAATCATCAGTAGGGTTGTTAAAAGACGGAAAAAATAAAAATGATATGACTAAAGCAAATTGTAAGTATAGTATTTTTGAAATTTACTAACGCTAAAGATTTTATCCCACTGTGCAATCAAAATTGTCATATTTAAAATTTGTGCATCATATGATTGCTGATCTGATTTATCACAGTTTGCGTCCTATCCAATTTATCCATCACAATTATTAAATAATGAATGCGCTCCATCAGCGATTTGTTTTCGGTATAGAATGCTCATCCTTTGACAACAGGATCACCCGTTATGAAAATTGAAACTCGTTTGAAATGCAAATTTACTACAAAAAGTTCCTAGTTCCCAAAATCAATATTTTTTATATACTTACAGCATGTCCAGAAACTATCTTAACAAATAGAAAACTTTTCTATTTCTAACTTTACGAACAGAAGCCACTCTTCGTGAAAAGTTTTGCTTGTTGAAAAATAACACTCAAAGCAAAAATATTCGCCCAGTACATATGGGTGCCAAAAAAGTAAAAAAGATTAACATTACTGAAGGAAAGAATCTACATTACATTTAATTTCAATTGTACAGTGTGGTCGATTGAGAATGCAACAAATGGGAAACTTCTTTATTATTGGTTTTCAGAAAATATTGTTCTTGATTACAGTTGGAGCTGTCTAATAACTATTTCAGGTGTACTTAGAATGGCTTTAATCCAAATGGGATACAGGGTAGCGCAAAAAAGTATGAAAATCGTTAAAAAGTAAAGTACCTTTATGTAGAAAAATAAAGCAAAACGGTAATAAGAAAAGTTGTTTGAATTAAACAATATGTCTAAATACAGTCATAGCCTTTTAACAAAAAAAAATTGTTTTGAATGCTTTAAATTAACCCCGTATAATGATTTTTTTTTTTGTATTTAGGTATAATACCTTTTTAAATTAACCACACTCAAATCACTTCTGGACAGTTTTCATCAAATTGAAGCAAATTTGTTTAGATTTATATTTTTTTAAATAACCATAAACTTCCTGTTTGTTGCAAGGATACTACAAACAAATTTAGAATTTCGCAAATATTCCTAAAAAATAAGATAAATACTCTTCTAATATTAATGTACCTACATAGTAAAAAACTAAAGACGATAGAAGTCGATCTCGTGCTATACAGGGTGGGCCAACAAGGGCGCGTCGGTCACTAGATGCTAAACTGTTGAACTTATGAGAAAATTTTCTTAATAAAACTTATAACGTTTCGCCTCTGCTATAACCTAAAATTATTTTCAAGTATACAGGGTGTCTCAAAAAAGAGTAACACCAAAAACTAGATTTTTGTTAAATGGAATACCCTACATCTTAGAATATTTTTGAATTTTACATGAAATAGCCATTATTTTTTAATGAGTGCATTATAATCTAAACCTAATAATTTCCGAGATATCGACTTTTGAAAAATGACAGTTTTAAACTTTGACAGCTTCTAGCTTTCTAACGGTGCGTCTTAGAGTAAAACGGCTTACATGTCCCTATCCTAGTTTTTTATTCACTTCCTAAAAGTGTCAACTTTCGGTTAAACCGGATGTAACTCAAAGGCCGGAAATACAGTACTTCCGCTTTAACCGGTTTAGCAACTATTGACCGACGCGCCCTTGTTGGCCTACCCTGTATAATAAAAAGGTACAAGTAAGGCAAATAATCCGAGTGTAATAATTTTTATTATATTCAGCTTTAAGCAGAATTTTGAATTATATAACATATTAAAAAGAGTTTAAAAAAATGTGTATACACCCAAGTTAATCTTTAATACTAACTAGACAAATTAAGTACAGAATAAACAAAATATAATTATTATCGAATTGTCTCTGTATAGCCATGTTTCAAATATCCCCGTAAGAAAAAATGTAGCGGTGTTATATCTGGGGAGCGTGGATTGATTGATTTAGCCATTGGGATACAACTCTAGTGGAACTATGAATTTTATCGTTCTTCGAGGCCCATGTTATCTAAAATGCCTGATATTTTATCTTCCAAAAACTTTAAATAATTGGCGGCAGTTAAGTTTTGCCGAAAAAAGACCGGCGCTATTAATTTCCCATTCAGTATACCACACATTTTCGTCTGACCACCGCCTATAATTTTGAAATGATACAACGCCATTTATCGTAAAAGTAGATTAATCTCCAAACAAGATGTGTCAATGGAAATCACCATGTCCTCCTATTTTTCGTTGGACTCACCTAAAATCATAACTTAAATCGTAGCCTCTTGGAAGGTACAAATAAACTTAAGCTTTTTTTATATTTGTAGTTTCAAAAATTTCCTGTGTGGAAATTCTAGGGTTTTCTATAACTGTCTGAAGTACTTCTGTGCATACAGTTTTTGTACGTTCATTTTTATAATTATTGTGTTCTAGTTCATTAAAAATATCTGCAGCTTCACGCACTGTTTTATAACAATCTTTACAGATTAAAATTAATTAGTGCTGCTTTTCCGTTAAAGTTAACATTATTTGAGGAGGCATTTTCTGAACAATCCGTAATAGTTTTAATAGGTTGCCTTATTTGTATTTTTTAATTATTTTATAAGGGATCGACTTATTTTTTTACTATTCGCCCGCTGGTTGTTGATTTTTGCCACAAGCAGGGTAAGTCCTGAGGGATTATATAGATATACAAAAAATAATTTAAATGTTTTGATTTCATTGGTACCAAATTTATAAGAATAATTATGAATGCAAACGTACTAGGTTATAGCGGGTGGTTTTTAAATCTTCACACTTTAAGATACAAGGTGTTTTTGTTATGACCAATAAAAAACCTCCTTTTTCAGTTGTGCATAGTTGGTCCATACACCTGGACAATAAAATTGTTGATAGGAAAAGACCAGATTTGATAGTATTACCAATTTAGGAATTAAAATCTACAAAATTTGTATGACATATTTTTTTTAATTATGGGGTTTTTACTCAAAAATAATGCAAAATAGAAGCAATAGTGTAAAGTACATCTTCTATAAAGCTATTTGCTAACCTAATTTAAGAAACCTTAATTTCTTTAAAGATTCGGCTAACTGTATCGACGCAGTAAAAGAGGTCCTCAGTTCAACCCCGTTAAGAATACAAAATGAACTTGGCCCGAGTTAAAGAATATACATTGCAGCCCAATTTTTTTTATTACTCTACATGAGAGTATTTTTTTTTCTTAATCTTTAAAGTATTGCTAAAACTTACTTGCCTTAAACACAAGATTTTCAAAATATTAACAAACATCCATGGTTTTTTAAAAAATTTTAACACCCTGTATTTTAAAATTGGAATATTTGAAGACATAGATTTTTAGGAACTTTTTCTTCTTAGAATGTTCTAGAGAACCATCCCTTAAAATATTTAAACGCACGGTATGCACTTTCGACATTCGCTTGAATGATAAGGGCCGCTCTAAGTTGACGTCTAGTTTAACTATCTTCTGACTAGTATAAGGGCCAACGATTTTATGACTTTTGACGGATATTACAAATATAACAATGTCATATTAAACTTCATTAGCAACCGTATGATATGGTGACGATAAATTGCCATTTAAAAATAACACATGCATAACGTTATATGCAGCTTAACTTCCGTAATGTTGAATTTTCAATCAATAAAGTTAGCTGCCAACTCACGCGAAAAAGTTATTTTATCATCAGGTATGATTATGATAGATCTTCACGAGGCCAACATCGTGTTCTAATATTTAAGGAGAATTTATTACAAGCCATTTTTGTTGAAAAGTTTATTCTTCTACCTATACTATCAGACATAAGTATGGCAACAAAATGAAAATTTAGAATAGAAGAATAGCCTGATATTCGGCAAGCACAAGGAACAAATATATTTTGTTGCAATTTTTAGTTATTTTCCGTGGTAAATCCTGAGTTTGCGCTTAGAATTTGTTAACACTAGTTCAAAGAAATACTTCTTTCTGAACATGGGAAAAGGAATTGCTGTATCTAGGGATTTAAGGTCACGACTTCTGCAAGCTTTCCATGAGGGAGAAATACAAACTGCTATTGCGCGAAGGTTCTCTCTAACTCCTAGTACAGTTTCACGCATAATTTCATTTTTCAATAAAAGACGTCATTTGGATACTGTTCCCAAGTGAGGTAGGCCGAAAAAAACAATTGCTCACCAAGACAGGTTGATAAAGCGAATTTCTCAAAACCACCCGTAGAACTCGGGTCCTTCAGATCAAAGCCGTAATACCAAATGCAAACATTTCCTACCAAACTATTCAAACAAGGTTAGTGCAGGCACGGTTATACAGTAGGAGACCAGCAAGGAAACAGTTAATCAGCCCTATTATCAAACATACAAGTTAACTCTAGACGCTAACTTTAAAATTACCTGTTTTTCAATCACAGTGAAGAATTAACAAGTAGGCTTTTCTCGGGTGTTGTCATGGAAACGGTACGTTAAAAGTTAACTTGCGTGTTTGACCATAGGGCTGATTTTCTGCTACAAATAAAGCAGCTAGGCTTGCATTCGCACCAAGGCATATCAACTGGACTGCTGCTGACTTGTGAAAGACCCTCTGTAGTGATGAAGCGTCATACAATATTTTTAATTCAGAAGGCATAAGACGAGTAAAGACCTGTAAGCCAGTGCGTCGATCCCAAATATGTAACGCCTACACTTAAGCATGACAAGGGTAGGTTTAAGAATGTTTCGATTTGTTGCAATACTTATGTCCGATAATGTATATCCGAGCGGCCGATGGATAAAGCAGACGTGGAAAACAAAAAATCACACAAAACATTTTATTTTAGCATTCTTTGAATACGTCGATTAGAATGCTTTTAATATTGAGACAAAGTGTTAATTAAAAGCTCTTTCAAAAATGGGTATATTATTACGTGTTTTGACAAGAAAATTTTCATTATCTAAATGTAAAATAAAACCAGAATGAATATGCCAATTGCAGACAGATTAGTGTTTAGCTGGCTAAGTAAATTTACCCTATTTATTATATTATGCATTCTTAAACTGCGTGACAGTTAGATATTAAAGGCAATTAATTTATTCGGTTGATAACTGCTGTACGGAATTTACATAAAATCAATACAAATTAGCACATTGACGTGAACTCGTTCACTTATATTCTTTACCAATTATGCCTTTTGGAGTAAATGGAAAAAGCTGCTGTAAATTTGTCAGTATGAATGATCAGTTAAGCTCTATGGGGACTCTTCCAGTGCCGACCCAGTGTCAAATAGGGAATATACATTATTTGATATTATTAATCTACATCAATTTGCATTTTAATTACTCTCAAATTGCCAGCGAATAACCGTTTCACTTTTTAAATAACCCTTGTAACCCCAGACGTCATATTTGCAAACTACAGCTCGACATGCCTACCCTGTCGTAAGAATATCAGTAACGAAGATTTTAAAGTTTTGTGATTATTCCCAAAAGAAAAGAACTAAATTAGTGTAAAATAAGTAAGAATAAGTGTTATCTGTTGAAAAACAAAACTTTCGGATTGGTTTCTTTAAGATTAGGACTTTAGATAAGTGTTTTAAAATTTAAATAAAATATGATGTTTGAACATTTCAAAAAATTGAGGGTAACGCACGCAACGACATGGAAAACCAAGTTGGAACTGAGGTAAAAAGTGATCCTGCTCGATATATTTGAGTTTAAAGTGTGCATATTCGTCTCTGTCATTCGATGAGCAAATTAAAAAAATATAAAACGATCGTCGTCCGACCTCTAAAATGTTGAATTTAATTAACAAGAGAGGCAAGGGAAGTAATAGGGCATTTTTAAAACATTGGTATCAAAAATATGCATGGCGTTCGGGTAAAGAAACTAAAATTAAACTGTCTTGTTGGTCACGCCTTTTATTTTCAAGTCAGAAAAAAAATCAAAATCCGTGGTGGGAAGAAATGTTTCGGGCTCTCCAAATGCATGACATTTCAAAGGAGCACACCCACACCCAGCTAAAACTTGATTTATTTGGTAAGTATGAAGTATAGGGAATTAATGAAGCTATTAAAAATATGTACGTGAATTTAGTGAATTTTTATTATGCTGAAACCTATAGCGGGGCGTCAAAAACTATTCAAAATGAATTAATCGAAAGTATAAGTTACATTTTAGGCACAACCATTGAAAAGGAAATTAGGAGCACGACTCGCTTTTCTATTGAAATTGATGAAAGCACAGGTCTTTCGCGTCGATCACAGTTATCTTTCTTTATAAGATGCGCGTTAAATGGGCAAAAATATGTTTAAGTTACACATAATTTATACCTAAATATATGATACTGCATGTATAGTAGTAAAAAACCAATATATTAAGCCATATATTAAGAAAATACTGTATTATCATCAGAATGTTTATGTTTATATTTAATATACAAAATATTAAAGAAAGATTTTATAACATATCGTGTATTAAAATTTAAAAATACTGTATGTTAAAACGAGATATTCAATAAGTAGAAAACAAAACCTCTCCCTTCATTTAACTATCAGCGGTCATTGGCGTGGTATGGTGCAAAACAGAAGTACTGCGAGTCTGCGAGCTAGGTTGAGAAAATACTAATATCTTAACGTAAGGAATCTGTGGTTTTTCTGTGTCCGATTAATTAGTGGACACCCCGTATAAAATAAAGGAACGATAGTTTAAACACGTAAAACATAATGCGCCCAATAACGCTTTCTCCTTGTTATTAATTTAAGATTTTCCAAAGACTTGGCCTACCTTCCACATCAAAGTTTTACGTACATCAATATTACATTGACATATTAAGTTGACTATCTTGTAAACTAAACGATGTAACACCACGCTTTGTAATATAATATATAGGGACAAAATGTTCCTAAATTTCGCACGACATTGACACTCTTGCCGGAGACTGAGCAAACATCCGACCACAAAATAATTAATCATGCCTCTTGTAATGTCATACTTAAATAACTTATAACATACGAAGCTGCGAGATGTGATGCTTTGTTTGACAAGGGATGGTTTAAGCATTTATACATCGTGTTCGAAGCACTTCATGTATGTACATAAATAACGAAGGCTTGAGAAAATTTTCTTATAATTTTCTAATAGAAATATTGGTTCGTATATAGCTGAAGATTAAAATTACGCACACTATGTGATAAAACGGACTAAAACATTTAAATATTTAGGCTTTAAAATAGCTCAGAAGGGTACCACAGAAGATGCAGAAAGTACGCTTGGTCAGTAATTGAACTGGAATTTTGGTGAAGGGGAGTTTTTCGAATGGGGCCAATTCGGAATGACGAAATATGGAGAGAATGGTAGTGGAGAATACACATTACAATTTATACAGGGTGAGAATTTGAAAGTGTTACAATGCCAAAGCCAAAAAACAGCTGCAAATATTTTATTAAAATTTTAGAACGCCAATAAGGACATATTTTAAAACATTTTTGACATTACCGCTAGCAACTTTGAAATGTCAAATAGAAAGGTATTTATTTTTTTTTCGATAATTCGATTCTCGTTAACAACTACGTAAGTAAGCATAAAATTGTTACATTTACTCTACTGCTTGCTTAGTTACGAATTTTTGAATAAACAAAATTAGAACACTTCTACTGTCATTGTCATCGTCAAAGATTTATTCATAATATAAGGTACTATTGTTTATTGTCGATAAAATGAACCGTTTTCGAGAAAAACAATAATAAACGAATAGTTGTAGAAGAACTATGTTCGCAAAAAATGTGCGTTTTATTTATTTATCGGCACCAAAATAACGTATTGTTGTTTCAAACGTTACTATGGTATTTAGAACTTTCATCTTTCACATCGCTGACACATTGATCCTTTACTTCGATTTTAATTAACTGATTTTTGGATTTCGTGGTGAATTAAATTGTGAATTAATTCGAACTATGGAATAAACGTATATTGAGAATACAGAAATGCATCTGAAGCATGGTCTTGCGTCTTGCAATGCGTTAGAATTTCATACGCCGCAATTAGAGGAAAATATTTTAAATGCTGTAAATGACAGTCCATCAACGAGCACTCAAAAATTATCAGCACAGTTTAATACATCGAAAACAATAGTAAATGAAGTGTTTCAAAGACAGCTTTTATATCCATATCATTTGCAAAAAGTACATTAACTGATTTCTGAAGATTCACCTCGTAGAACGTAGTTTGCAAACTGGCTACTGGATCAGCAACGGAATTCTTTTCACGGATGAAGCAAGGTTTACCAAAAATAGTATCACCAAAACACATGTATGGGCTGATGAAAATCCTCATGCCACTATTGTTTTGCATCATCAACATCAGTGCCAATCAATTAATATCTGGGCAAGAATCATTGGCCATTTCTTGATTGGACCATTCGTATTGCCGAAACGTTTGAATAGACAAATTTATTTGGAGTTCCTCCAGAACGCTTATCAGAATTTAATAGAGCACTTAGGTACCACTTGAAGCCCACCGAAACATGTACTTTATGCACGATGGGGCACCACCTCATTTCAGCATTGGTGTTCGGGAGCACCTGAATAATGTCTATCCAAACCGTTGGATAGATAGACGAGGACCTATTGCCTGACCTCCTCGATCTCCTGAGCTAACGCCGTTGGACTTTTACCTGTGGGGACACCTGAAAAACTTGGTATATTCCAGTCCGGCAGGCATTAGTGAGGAACTTCTACAGATAATCGCGTTTCATTGTGATGTGATAAGGACCAAGGCGGGTATAGCAGTCCTCAATTCGTCGTGCCCGCGAATGCATCAGACTTCACGGAGCTCATGTTGAGCCCTCTTCTTAAGTTTTTCAATAATTTCATTAAAGTGCCTCGTATTATATCATTACATTATTTTAATTTTTTTTATTTCTTCGGATTAAACAACTTTAAATGAAACTTTTCTGTTGTTTCAATGACTTTCGTATCACACTTTATTGTCGAGAAATAAAATAGAAATCATAGTCCTTTTTATTAAAAATAAACCAGCATGAATTCGTTTATTATTTTTTCCTCGAAAACGATTCATTTTATCGACAATAAGCGAGAGTACCCTTTTTTTAGTCTATAGTTCAAGCTACCCAGATTTATTTTTTTAAAGTTTTTATGATACAGGGTGTTAAAAATTTAAGCATTAAGTTGTAAAGCTTAGTCCGCCCCTGGTAAACTAAAAAGCTAAATATGTTCCAAGGAAACTATTTTAAGAGGTCTACTAGTGTCCATCACATTATGTTTTTATTAAATTATATTAAGAACTTTGAAAGTTATTCAAGAAACCCGATTTCCAGCGGCGTCCTTTAGGGGCACATATCACCGTAAGAACAACTTTTATAGGAACTTGTCATTTTATTTCTTTATGTTCTATTTGAATCCGAGAGATTTCTCACATTCTCCCGGATACCCTGTATATACCTAATTATTTTGAGTTTGAATTTTTTACGGACTAAATCAATTTTACCTATTCCTTTAATGTCAATTGGCACGATTTACACTAGTGGGCACCTCAAAATCCTTACTGAACGAGAATTATTCATGGCCCATATTTTCTTGACCGTCACCTAAATGGAGAAACAATATTTTTTTAAGGAACGATTTGCCATACCTTCTAGATAATAATGCAAATTACCAAGAACTATGGTTTCAGCAAGATGGTGCCCCGCCACACTTTGCGAGACAAGCTCGAGATATAACTAAGTGAGATGTTTGGAAACAGATGGATTGATCGTAGTGGTCCTGTGAACTGGCCAGCAAGGTCATCGGATTTAACCCCATTAAATTTTTGCTTGTGGGGTTTTATAAAAGTTAAAGTTATGGCTATACCACCAACCACACGAGAAAACATGAAAGATCGGAATCGACAAGCATGTAATTGAATTGGTGACTATTAAAAGGAACTAATGCAAACAATTTACGATTTTGACTTTTACACGTGAAGTGATATTTATTAGCATTGCTGATCGATTGGTGAAGATAGGAACTTACTTTCCATTAACCAGCGTCTTCAAAAATTGTAACATATAAATAAGGTTGCGCGATAAAAGGAACCACGTTCCGGATTTAGTTCCTTTCCCGTCGAGAGCGAATATTTTGGTTTTATGGAGTTACTTACTTACTTTCAATAATCACCAATTCAATTTAGTAACTCCTTAAATAGTATATCGTGTGCGCTACTTATGTCAAAAAAAATTGCAAAACGTTTAGAAGTAGATGGGGGTCATTTCGAACATATTTTAAAGCACAATCATCGTTAAATTTAAGGCAGTATGATAGTTTTAAGCGTTTTATTTTTTTTTATTCAAAAATTCATAACTAAGCAAGCAGTAGAGTACAACATGTAATAATTTTCTGCTTACCTACGTAGACGTTAACGGAGAATCGAATTATTAAGGAAAATAAACACCTTTTCATAAAGCATTTTAAATTTTTTACCAGTCAGATAAAATCTGTAGGGGAGGTAAATGTCAAAAATGTTTTAAAATTTATCCCCCAACCTCCATACTGGCGGCCTAAAATTAGCATAAAATATTTCCAGCCGTTTTTCGAATGTTGCATTGTAACACTTTAAAATCCTCATCTTGTAGAAGAAAAAAAGCTGATGTGTTATAAACATGTTAGAAGAGCCAATAGAAACAGATCGATCGCTAAAGTGACTTAATGCCTCCGTTTTGAATACGGAGGAGAAATCAATAACAGGTAATGATCAAGATAAAAGCGTCTACAACTTGATAAAAAAAATTATCCAAATCGATGTAAAACTTAACAAGTTAATTATGATTCTTTTTGAACAAAATATTGTGTGTATCTTTTTTTCTAGGAGTGTATAAATGCTGAACAAAAAAACATAAGTCTACCACCATCAACTAATTATTTTTATTATGACTAAATAATACCTTTGTAAATTAAGAATTTGTAACAAACGACCTTTTATAATTATTATCGGCCACTGAATTTTTTTTAACTAATTTAATTTTTATAGTCGTAACCAAGCCCTTTTATGAGTTATGTTAATTTCATGAGAAAAGGCTTTTAAGGTCAATTAGCATTTAATACCCTCAGTTTTGCATAACACAAAAACACGTTTTAGCTGGAAAATCGTTAGACGATATAAACTAAGATCTATACAAGGTGTTTTGACAACAGCGGTACATACACTAACCGACATAAAATTCGATCCATCCAAAACTTTGATCAAATCTAATGTAAGTGTGGTCCGATTAAAGTGATTTTTTTCTTCTAAATGTAGATGAATATATTGGTTTTAATTAATTTCTTTCACTTTCTTAGAAAAACTGTATACACGTTGACATTAATACAGGGTGTTTTAACAAACAAAAAGTTTCAAGAGAAATAGTTCTCATTTTAACAAACTACTTTTACTAAGAATACATTTAAGTATACAGAGTGCTTCAAAAGTACACTTTTTAATATCAACTTTAGTTTCTTACATAGCACACCCTATATTTTATATCAAATATTGCTTCTTCAATCAATTATCCACCAAAAATCTATACTAATGTTGTGTGCTAATATTGTCCGTTTTCGAGATAATGATAAAATTAAATTGAATTAGTATTAAAACTTTAAAAGCAGAAGGCTTTGAATATTAGGAAAACCAGAATTAGTTATTACTATAGTAACAAATTAGTGACATTGTAAAATAAATTTTGACATTTCCAACAGTGATATAATAAGGATGCACAGTTATAATAGAGAGAGCAGTTTCCATAACGTCCAACACCATGGCTATGCACTATTGCAAATGTGGAAAGAAAAATGTGAACGGGTTCTTTTCCTAGCTCGAGGGGCTCACAACAGGCTCGACCAGTAAGAAACGAAAGTAACACAATAAATGTCCTTGCACTCACACTAATAAACCATCATGTGTCAGTAAGAGGCATCTCAGGAGAAACTGGTATTAGCAAGACTTAAGTGCAGCGAATTTTAATTAACAACGGATACCACCCCTTTAACATTCATCTGGTACAAGCTCTACGGCCTAATAATATGAAAGACGATTGGAATTCATCGCCCTTTTGATTACACAGTTAAATGAGGATCCATGGTTTCTGGAAAAAATTATGTGGAGTGGAATCACGATTCCACAATAACGAAACCGTGAATCGTCATAACATTTATTACTGGTCGGTGGAAAATCCACATTGGGTTCGGGAAACTCATTTCCAAAATGTCTGGGGGGTAAATGTGTGGTGCGGTCTCTTTAATGGACGATTAATTGGACCACACTTTTATGAAGGTACAGTAGACGGTGAAACGTATTTAAATTTTTTAAACGAGGTCTTACATACGCTTTGGAAGAAGTGCTCCGTCACATGACTTCCGGATTGTATTAGATATTTTAGATAATAATTATGGGAAAAATTAGATTGGGAATCGAGGACCTGTCAGGTGGCATGATGAATGTAGGGCGTTAAGGGGGTCTTTGATACATGTCGACAATTTTGTGACCAGTAAGACGGTATTTAAATAAATATTATGAACTTATGCAATTTGTAATTTTTATTTTGCAGTAAATACATTTTTACAAAAACACCGGTTGTAGAAAAAAATCATGTGTGTA
This sequence comes from Polydrusus tereticollis, assembly GCA_963920685.1. NCBI lineage: Eukaryota > Metazoa > Arthropoda > Insecta > Coleoptera > Curculionidae > Polydrusus > Polydrusus tereticollis. The sequence continues at coordinate 66,742,565 of OY987329.1, forward strand.
ATTCGAGTGCAAAGTGATCTTGTTGATTTTGCTCAAAGCGGCAATGTATAACTTTGCGCTTTTAATTCACAAATATCTATTTAATTAACAAACACATCAGAAAATTGCATTTGTCATTATCTCCAAAAGGGACAACATTAGGTACAGAACGTACAATAGGTTTTTGATAAAGAATTGATTGAAGAAGCAATATTTCACATAAAATACAGAGTCTCCTATTTAAAAAAGTAAAGTTGATATTAAAAATTCTACTTTTAGGCACCCTGTAAACTTAAATGTCTCGTTAAATGTACTCCCAGTAAAAGTCGTTCTTTTCTAACCAGGAACTATTTCTCTTGAAATTTTTTTTATATCACGAACAGGGAAGAATATATTTCGTGTATAAATAGAGTGGGGAGACCCGGTATATACAGGAAAATGTAAATGTATTGATTATTTGCTTAAGTTTGTAACGCTCTGAAAAGTAAATTTTGAGTTATTAACTCTCGATATCTTTTTTCGTTCAATAGAAATATATAAATGAAACAATAATCCTGCATATTTTGCAACATTTTTAGATCTAATAAAAATATAGAAACAGTTGGAAGGAGCAAGGAAAGGAACAAAACAATATTAAGTACTAGAAACAGTGGGTATGTCCTCTATGCAGGAATAACTGCGCCCATACGCATTGCCATTCCTTGAATAATTAATTAAGGAGATCGAGGTAAATAAACAATAAAACTTTCTAATTAGACAAAGGAAACAAAAGTTATAATACCTGCATTATGTTTGATCAAAATTTTGCGTGGATCGAATTTTATCTCGGTGAACGTCCTTCATATCATATTACAAAAGTATAATTTTAATCGTTGATCGAAAAAGTTTTTATAATCCCACCACCAGTCTTCTTTAACTGCTTATCAAGTTTGGTGAAATTTGATTAAACCTTTTGAATTCATTGACAGTATCAAAGAAGCTTCATCAAATGATGGATCTATTGTATTCTTATAATTAAATAGCACTGAAAGAAAAATGTTTCAAACGTTCCGAATAAAAATAAAACGTGTATTTAGTTTAATCAGTGTAATAATTTTTATTCAATACTTCTTTTTTAAATTGGGGATAAATCTGGTACATGTTTTTGGTTTCGTGGTATACATTTTTGTTACTATTACCTACTTTACATTCAGTTATATTGTGTCTTTAGAAATCTGTAAAAAAAACGTCAACCTAATGTCCAGGATAATATTAAGGGAACATAAAGTAAGAAAACTAACACAAAAAAATGTAGGCAGGTATACAGATCTTTTTTAATCATGCATGATTTAATTGTTCATTTATTATCACAGTTAAAAAATATGTCAATTTTTTAAAAAGTCATGGTACAATAATATAGCTACATTAAACCTATAAACAAGTTATTAATGAAACTAGCCTATGTATAAAAATCTTAAAACTAGTAATATCTAAGATCTAAGAAAGTTCCTATTAGTAAGCATTAGCTTGGACTTGTGTATGTGATGTGTATACAAGAAGGTTTCTTGGGATGTGACGGTGTAGTTATGGGATGTGATATAATAACAGGACAAAATATACCTCTAAAAGAAGACCATATTTCTCGTGTAATCGAATTTTTACGACTGATCATTTTGATATTTTAGAATATTCAAGTTGTGGCTTACCCCATTAATGTATAGAACGTTTAAAGAATACAAGAAATTGTCACTACGGCCCTTATTCTTATGAATATTTAATATAAAACCATTCTTTTTTCGTGTTTAAGGGTTATCAGATTTTTGTACTGCGGGACATACAAATTAACCTTATTCATATTTATACAGAGTGTTTATTAAACATACGGCAAAAATTTAAGGGGTTATTTCCTGGATTTTTCTAGAAATATTTTGTCATTTGATGAATTTTGAAAAGCCGCTTTGTTTCAAAAACACCAGGGTTGTTTCTTATCGAGTTACACCCAGCAAATATCCGATTTCATAAATATTTCATATTCACCACTGAAGTAGTATAAACTAAGGACTTTAGATAGCCCCATAGGATATAATCCAGTGGGTTTAAGTCTGGGGATCGAGCAGGCCATAAGTGAGGTCCACCTCGACTAATCCAGCGATCTCCGTATGTTACTGTTGAAAATTCCCAAGCAACCACACTACAATGGTGCACCGTCGTGCATAAACCACATTGCATTTCTAGTTGTCAATGATACATCCTCCAGAAACTGAGGTAGCGTTTGTTCCAAAAAGTTGCGATTTACCTCGTCGGCAAGTCCTCTTGGTACAAATATCGGTCCAATTAGCCAGTCACCCACAATTTCAATCCAAGCGTTCAACGAGAACTGATGTTGAAAACGATCTTTAAGTACCTCAAGTGGATTTTCTCCAGCCCACACATGGTTGTTGTGAAACAACGTCAAACAACGAACGTCAACAAATTCGACACATATAAAATGATCAATTACGAGACGTCTTCAAATGAAGTCCACCCACGTTTAAACTAATTCGTTTAAAAAATAACAACGCATTTAAAAAAATACTCGGTAAGCCGTGCGCCATACTTTTATTTCGACAACATTAATAATTTGGAAAATAGCAAAATTGGTTTGTCGAAGAATTTTCACGCCCTGTATCTTCAACACAAAGCTTTTCAAAAATCACAGAAGGACAAAATATTCTTAGAATATTCCAGAGAATAGCCCCTTAAAATTTTGTCGTATGTTTTTAATAGACACCCTGTATTCCTATTTAAAAAGTTTACAGAAGCCGCAATAGAAATATTTTGGAAATTAAAAGAATCATCGTCCTATTTTATAATTATTATAAGACCAATCCAATTCCATAAGGCCTCAAATTAAAAAAAAATATGAAAGCGCAAATCAAATAAAATTAAACAATTACAAATTTTAAAGCTTGAAACATTATAAACAAAAGTTAAATATTAAATCGGCTAATTAGATATTAAATAAAATTAAAAAAATATATATTATAATTTTTCTTTGTCGTTGAACTCTATCATTTGCAGTTTCTTCACGAATTTCCATTACTAAATTACATAGTTTAAATTCGGATCGAATCATTTTCCGCGACTTTTTGTTCTTAATCATTAGACATTATTTTAGATTTTATTCTTTAAAAGTGTAGAAACATTGTTGGATTTTAAATATTTTATATTAATCATAAAAAGAATAGAATTCAGATAAATTAATTGGAGCCGAATTCTTAGTTTTAAATTCAGAAAATACGTTTGTGAATTGAAATACGAGCGATATACAGGGTGTTTAAGAAGTACGGTACCTAATTTAAGGGGCTGATTCCTTATGATATTTTAAGAGAAAAAATTCATATGACCATGAGAGTTGCCCCGTTTTTGATGTACAGGGTGTTAAAGTTTAAAAAAAAAATCGGTTATTTATAATGATAAGGGGCTTAATTAGCCCTAACTAGATTAAATTTGTTAAGTCCAGTGGCGTCCCGGGGAGCACTTTAATGAATAATATTGACAAAAAAAAATGTACGCCAATGACTTTTTCTAATTTATATATTTTTTTCGGATTTACCAACTAATAATAAAACTCTATTGTTCTTTGAATTGTTTTGGTATCTTGCTTCGTTTTCGAGAAAAAAAATAAAAATCACTTTATTGCATGTACAAAAAAATACCTGTTCAATTCAAAGTTAATTAAAACATTTAAATAAAAAAAAAAAAAAATTTTTAAATATGGGTACAAAAAAAATGCAAGAGGTAATCACAGCAAATGTTAAAAATGGCCACCTTCTAAACCTCTTCAGACCCACGGTATCATATACGATACTCGCGAAAATTATTTTTTATTTTACACTTTGAGCGCACCGATTCGTTTGGTCCCAGGAGTATCTCCTATGATACCGTCGCAAGACATGCTCAGGAAGTCTTGCGCGCAGTTGCCGGTTGATCCAGCGTTAGTATTTGTTTGTTTACATATGAGTGCATAACGGTAAAACACGTGGTGATGGCTTTTAGCATGAACAAACGTAAGTACACAATATTTAAAAACTTATATGGTTTTAAATTGTGGTTATAATGTTATTTAATGTTAGTATGCTGCGTAATTGTAAAAATTTTTACGGAAAAGCTAGCAATGTCCAAAAATAGTAGTAGTATCACTAACGATACTTTGGGTCTGTGACAATACATATTTTTTGTAATTCCTAATCTACGGAAAGTGGAATTTTATAGACCAAAAATGTTTGTTTCAGGCCCTTTGACGGCAAGAGAGCTTAATGACCTTGCTGACACATTAGATTTAGATCAATCTAATATTGATGATGATCTTCTTGATGGGATGACGTCGAAGAGGAGTTTACTGCCGACCAAAATTTACAGCAAGAAGATATCTTACATTTCGACGATGGTTTTGATTCCGAGGATGACGTGCCTCTAGCTCGCTTAGTTCCATCTAGTTCTAAAAAATGGATACGAAACAAAGAATTTGTTCTTCCCTGCAGTCTAGATCCTGTAAACTGCAGCGATCAGGTTAAGGATCCTTTAGAGTATTTTGAGAAATATATTAGTGATGACTTTTTTGAAAGTGTAGCTATGTTTACAAATATGAGAAAAGTCAGCATGACGGGACATTCATTCGACACTATTGCTTCCGAAAAATGTTTGGCTGTACGATGCTAATTGGAATTTATTCATTGCCACGTTTGCGGATGTTTTGGGGTCAAAACACTAGGGTGCCCATAGTGTCAGATAACATCACCAGAAATCGTTTTTTTAAGTTACGCTCTCGATTAAAAATTGTAGATGACAACGGGGTTTCCGCAGAAGCAAAGTCACATGATAGATTCTGGAAGATAAGGCCCCTCCAGGATAGAGTACAGAGAGGATGTCTATCATGAATGATAGAACAAGTGAAGTTTCGATTGATGAACAGATGATACCATTTGCTGGACAGGTGTTAATGAGACAATTTGTTCGTGGGAAGCCCAATCCAGTAGGCCTCAAAAACTTTGTAATGACTTCCCCGACTGGAATCCCACTGGATTTTTATATGTATAAGGGTAAAGGCTCATCGGTGGAATCGGCGTCAATGGCATCACCCGAAAAGCTGGATGTTGGGGGCAGAATGGTTCTTAAATTATCAGACAGCCTTCCTGTAGGAGTTTCCGTCTTGACGCATAGATACTTCACTTCAATCCCGCTGATCGATTTTCTTTCTTCACGTACCCTTACCCTAGCTGGAACAATAATGGCCAACAGAATCCCAAAAATGCTAGTTTTTGGACTGATAGCGAACTCAAGAAGAAGGAGAGAGGATGGTATGACTAACTTGTACGTGACGACGGCAAAATAATTCTTGTAAAGTGGAGAAATTGTTTTTTAACTTTTCATACGTAATTTCACATTTTTTAAATTTTGTAAATATTATTTTATTTGTATGAGTATAGACCCAAAGTATCATATATGATACATGTTTTTTTCCAAAATTAAATAAAAAAATTTTGAAAATGCATTGATGTTTTGCCTTTGTATGTAGAAACAAGCACATAGCCAAAAAATTAACAATTTAATCGATGTGAATTGGCCTTGGGTCTGAAGGGGATAAAACGCACCAATGCAATCGTCTCACCATTGATTCTCTTTCTCTTACACATTCAAAAACGCCTCCATTATTTCGTATCGCATTGCAACTTTCAATAATTCGAATTCTTATGAGTCCATCACCGTAATCCCTGACCGGCACGCAACCGACCATACAGCAATGTAAATTAATATTATTAGTCTAGAGGGCTACGTTTGTTACGTAGTTTGTTACGTCTTTCGGTTACTAAACCGACATGACGCCCAGCTCGGGCATAGCGCTGCCTAGCAAGGACTCCTGCAATTGTGACGTGCTGTCTTTGCAAGAGATCCTCTGATATTTGTGGCTTTGTAAGTCTACGTCAGAGAGCGCAGGTATGCTTAAGAATTGGTGTTCTTTACCAGCACCACGAGATGGAGCCATCTGGCTTCATTCTCTGTTTAACTAGTCTAGAGGATTCAAGTCGGGACTGCGAGCTGGCCAACCTTGGGGACCTGCGCATCCAATCCAGCAATTAGGAAAAGTGTTATCGATGTATTGTTTGGTTCTTATTTATAGAGGTACAGAGAGTAACAGAACGTCAAGTTCTTCGGATAGAAACTGCGTATAGGAGTTTCCATTCAATCGATACTTGTTATTGACAAAACAGGTAAATTAGACAACAAAACTTACCTTTACCTCATATTTTAATTAACTTTGAATAACATAGGTATTTTTTTTGTACGTGCAATAAAGTGCTTTCTATTTTTTCTCTTAAAAACGAAGCAAGATACGAAAACGATTTAAGAAACAGAGAAGTTGTATTATTAGTTGATTAAGCCGAAAAAAATATCAAAATTAGAAAAAAGTCAGTGGCGTACATTTGTTCGTCAATAATATTCGTTAAAGTGCTCCCCGGGACGCCACTGGACTTATACAATAGACAATAAATTTAATCTAGTTGGGGCTAATCAGGAATCTAATTATGAATAAAGGTGCCAATTTTCAATCAAATCGGGAAAAGGATATTTAAAAAAATTATAGGAAACTGATTTTTTTTTTAACTTTAATACCCTGTATATCAAGAACGGGGCAACTCCGGACACATGTTCATATGAACTTTTTCTCTTAGGAAATCATAAGCAATCACCCCCTTAAGTTACCTACCGCATTTTAGAATAAATTATATTACATAGGGATATTTTTTTTGGTAGATGTAGGTAGGAACCAGCTTCAGTCGTTAATAATATAGTAAAACATTAGGTATAATTTTCAAAGGTATATTTTTCCCATTAGGTCGGTTGAAAGCCGACGGTCTCCGAAAGGAGGAGGAGGCGGTGTACTTACGTCCTGTGAGGGGGTGCATCAAAGTTGGGTGCGTGTTGGCTGAGTTAGCAGCTTGCTGTTTGGGCTTGCTAACCTTCGTGTTACTTTTAGCAAACTCCAGCCGGATGGTCTGTGGCATGTCGGGGTCAAACCTTACGCCCTGCTGCAAAATATTGCCCACAAAAAGTGTGATTGGTGATGTAAAAATGCAAAATATACGGGGGGTATATTACAAGTCAGTGCATAACTGATAATAACAAGCTTTAAGCACCTCAGATGTATACAAATATACAGATTTCTTTAGTAAACGCTAGAGATTTAAAATTTAAATTTAACGCTTATAGAGATTAAACTGTTTCTTTTAGTTAAGGTTATATTTAAATCGCGACTTTTATTTCTTAATCGTTCGAAATAAGATTTATTGCTTTTTAAAAGTTTTGTAAAAAATGTATCCAGTAAACTTTTCAATGAGACAATTTTTTTTTACAAAAGTTATTACAACAACAAATCTTCCAATGGTGGGAAATGGTAGTTCAGGAATCTCCTGATTCTTAGATAACCTGAACTAACCTAACCTGGTATTTATAAGAAGCACAAAATCATGAAAATATTTATGTAGTGCCACTAAAATGATATCGTTCATGTTAAACTAATCCGTTGACCAATTTTTAAATGAAGAAAGCATTTTACATAAGGAAAGAAGTTGTATATTAAGAGAAACATGAGGCCTATAATATACAATACTCAATAAAAAACAAAGTCACCGTAGAAAAGCTATTTTTAATTTTTTTTCTTGGATTTAAAAAGTAGTATGCCATTTTAGGCGAGCTACTTAATAACTATTCACATGTTTTCTACAGAAAATATTTAATTACATAATATTTTAACTGCTATACACTGACTATTGTTCCTGGTAACTGAACATAAATAAAAGTATATTATGCAATACAAAAGTATATTCTACATTAACAAAAATATATATATTTTGTGCGTCTGTAATCCAGTGTCAAGACGCAGTATCCTTTAAAGTGGAAAGAACAATATTAAATTTTTTTATGTGACTTTTTAATGGCGTAATCAATGATCTTCAAGACTCTGTATACAGGGTGTTTCAGGAGAACGGTACGTAACTTAAGGGGGTGATTCCTTATAATATTCTAAGAGAAAAAGTTTATTTGAACATGTATCCGGAGTTGCCCAGTTTTTGATATACAGGGTGTTAAAGATTAAAAACAAAAATCGGTTGCAATCGTGCGTTTTATTAGAAGGTGGCCACTTTCAACATTTGCTTTGATTAACTGTTGCATTTTTTTTGTATCATCATTTAAAAAAATCATTTTATTTTCAACTTGAATGTTTTAATTAACATAAAAGAAAACAAGGTCTGTCTATACCACCAAACTATATAGTTTGGTGGTATAGACAGACCTTGTTTTCTTTAATAACCTCGCCACAGAAAATGGACTAGTTCTTGAATTTTAATTAACATGTTTTAATACATAAGTATTTTTCCTGAACATGCAATAAAGTGGTTTTCATTTTTTCTCTCGAAAACGAAACAAGATACGAAAACAATTCAGGGAACAAAAAAGTTGTATTAGTATTTAGTAAATCCGACAAAAATTATCAAAATTAGAAAAAAGTCAGTGGCGTACAGTTTTTGTCAATAATATTCGTTAAGATGCTCACCGACACCACTCGACTTAATAAATTTAATCTACTTAGGGCTAATTAAGGAATAACGGTCCCAAATTTCAATAAAATCGGGAAAAGGATATTTAAAAAAATTATTAAAAATTGATTTTTTTTTTAAACTTTAACACCCTATATATCAAAAGCGGGGCAACTCCGGACACATGTTCATATGAAGTTTTTCTCTTAGAATATCATAGGAAATCACTCTCTTAAGTTACGTACCGTACTTCTAAAATACCCTGTATAAATCAGAATTAAAGGAACTTAATACCACTGCAATTTCTTTCATTTGTATAATACCCAAAGCGCATGGTTCTGGATAAGTATAATTTTAAAAAATTTTATAAAATCCTTCAATAATACAGGGTGGGGCTAAAGTGGTCCAAAAAAACCAAACAAACGAATATTTTGTCTGCACAACTTCATTTTTATTCCTTAATGGATAAATATGAAGTACACGAAATTTAGTGGTCGCCCATTATAAAAACATTTTAAATACAAATTATTGATATTCAAAGACAAAATAACAAGTTACTAAACAACAGAAGCCTTTGATGGAGTAGGCAGTGGTCTTATATGATTTGCCATCAGGTGAAGAATTAACTGCTACTGCTCTTTGCTCTGCGACTGATTATACCTTTAAATTAAATTGATTCCATGTTCAGCAATATCATATCGTTGACAACTCTCATTCGGCTACAACGTTCACAAAAATTCAGTCTTGCTTGACAATTTTAGATTCTTTACCATTTTTTCTTTAGTTTTCAAGGATATTCGGTCATCAAAAAAGTTCCCCGCTTCCAAGTGTTCAGCAATAAACCGAAAATGCCACGCAAAACTTATTCACTAATTTTTAGGGCGTCACTAGCCTTCGCCACCCATCTCGCATGATGTGTCGACCCATGAGCTCGAATTGTTTCACTGCCACTTCCTCCACCAAGAAATAAAAAAGACAGACGCAGGAGTTCTTGATAATCATCTCTAGAATATTGTTTTTGAAGGGCACGTGGTAGATACTTCCAAATTTCTTCTCGTAATTTGCTTAGTAGTGCTTCGGTATAATCAGTGCAATTAATAGTTGGCATACATAAAAAAAACAGCTGAGAGCATAACAATTCGCTTAGTAGAGCTGCTGACTTCTCAAAGTTTTTTTTCTATTGTAATACAAGCTTCCGTGTGAAGCCCAGCATTACTGGCTGTTGTCTCAAATATGAGTCCGGTGATTTGGATTTCAATACATGCTTGTGCCTGAGATTTTACTCTTCCTCTGTTTATTTTTGGGAATTATCAAAAACTTTTCTTTGCCATTTCAAAGTTTGTCGTCCTAGTGCAAAAGAAACGCTCTCTCAAGAGACGACTGTTTTCCTTCAGCTGCTGCAGCTTCCTGTGTAACTTGACCCTAGATTGTCTAATGGAGCTTCCAGATAGTGTTATTTCTGAAATATTGTGTCCAAGCATTTTTGCAACAGCTCCAGCAATAAATACAACTACTCTGTTGGAAAGATTAACACCAATTCAGACCTATGATCAAACACACAAGTTAACTCTAGACGCTAACTTCAAAATTACCTGTATTTCAACCACAGTGAAAAATTAACAAGTAGGCCTTTTTCGGCTGTTGTCATGGAAACGGTACGTTAAAGTTAACTTGTGTGTTTGATCATAGGGCTGATTAACAGTAAAGGACTGAACGTTGCTGTGAAGTTGAAGCTTTAGGTTGATATTCTTCGTTAGTTCCGAAGCTGTTTGAATATGACAAAGAAATTGATATTGTTTGCTCGGCAACATATTTCCTTTCCCTTTTTTCATATTGTTCCTTCTCCTTGACATATTTTTCATGCCGCTCTATTTTCTTGATTTCTTTTTGTTTCTTTAAATCCGATCCACTCATGCTACATGACAAAACATTTTCCCACTGGTTTTCAAGGAATATCTCATCTTCTTCGGTTTTTACTTTCACTATAGCATCTACTTTTTACCTAAAAAGATATTCTCGCGCATTCTGTCATGTTCTCCCTGACGAGTAGGATGCGTCTTAAGACCTAAATAGAGTTCATACAATTTGAAGTTTTCTCACACATTAATCGATTCGCTGCGTTGGTCTCCTCTTACGCTGCCAAACACTTAAAACTGCTTCACATGTCAAGGTTCTGCCTTCTTCTAAATGATAAAACTGCAACATTTGTAGGACGTTTAGACCACGGGGAAGTCTATCTCTTGACATCCTGGAAAGTGTCTTTCCAAGAAGCCGATTAGCGCAGATCTTAAATTAGCTGTCATAATTATTTATTTCTGACAAAAAGGTTAATTATTAAAAATCATACTTCTGGGCGACCTCTTAACTTTAACATATGAAGCTCAGATTTGGCACACAAATTACTACATTAAAGTGGACAAAATTAGACCATGTGACGTTTGATAGAAACCACGTTAGTTTTTTTTTTCAATATAAATCGGACCAACATGAGCACCAGCCCATTTACTAAAACCAGTAAAGTATTTTAATTTTTTCTTTGTAGATGATATTATGTAGGTTCATCAAGAGCGTGTTATAAGATTATTTTTTGAAAAATACAGGGCTTCTCAAAAAAAAGTTAGAGACTAAAGTTGCAAAAATTTAAATGGAATATAAACTCTGAGATACTAAGGCACTGAAATTTAGTTCGGATTTCGGCAATACCCGGAGGCTCTGGCGAATTCTTAGTTGCAATATATAGGGTGGCCTGAAAACTGAGATATTTTGGTTGGGTACCTAATAAAATGCATAAAAGTATGTTCTTACTGATTTGAAAAGCTGCTGAAATTTCTTCTTCATTCAGGTATGCCATACCTATACCTAACTAGTTAAGTTCTTGACTTGATAGGACTTTAACGTTTCTTGACAAAGATATATCTACTAGGTTTTTAGTCAGTGTGCCACACAGTGTCTTACGTCATTTCGCTGTTGTTATCAGAATTGGCCTCCCCCATCAACCGATTTTAATCCTTTCGATTCTTACCTGTGGGGGTTCAAAAACTGGCCAAACATTTCAAACTGCCGCTGCACTCATCGTAGCAGTGCTAATTGGTTAATTTACTGCTGGTTTATATATTTGTTTTTTAATTCAAACCAGTAATATTCAAGGCGTTGTATTTGTAAAAAATTACATTTTTTCAAGTAAACAAAATGCCTGTATTTTGAGACCACCACATATATTAATAATAATAATAAATAATAAAGGTCTTTATTTGAACATTTATAACATTTTACATATTATAACAATTAGTTAATAATGTACAAAAAGGCGAGGTTCAGTTTGACAGATAAAATCTGCCATCTGTTCAACTAACCCGAATTGCAACTAAGATTTCGGCAAAGCCTTGGGGTAATGTAGAATAAACCAAATGTCAGTGTCTTAGCGTCGCAGAGTTTACATACAAGGTATTCCATTTAAATTTTTAAAACTTTGGTCTATAACTTCTTTCTGAGAAACTGTATCTATCAAAATCATTTTAAAACGTGCTCTTAATGAACCTACATATACATACATCCACAAAAATGAAATGTTATACTGTGGTTTTAGTAAATAGACCGACGCATATGGGGTGCCCCACCCTGTAGTTAAAAAAATATATAATAAGCCACCATTGCGGGTACAGTCAGTGGTATTCAATAAATTTAAGTTGTATGTAATGGAGCTTCTGGTAAGATAGCTTAATTCTCTAATTGACTGTTTTCATTGTTTTGTTTTGTTACAATTTTGCTTCTAATAATTGTTTGGCAGATTATCGACTATTTATAGAGTGATGTGATATACTTAATTTTGGCAAAAGTATAAATATATCTATTAAGCCAAACCTGACAGTGTTTGATATTCAGCAGTATAGTTTCTTTGACTTTGACTGAATTTGATTTCTAATAATATTTTTATTTAGCATTCAGTTACCAAGTGCTTAGGCACACACAAAACTGGGTGAATTAGTAAAAATGGGGGTTAAAAACTAATAGAGAAAGCATCTACCTGTACACCTCTCAGATTTTTTTACACTTATTGATTGTGTAGTAATCGTTTAATAATGCTTGGTCAATTCACTCCACCATTTACTGTACCAAAGAGCTTTAACTATTTGTACGAATTCGTGAATGAGTGGGGTTCATAGGATGATGGGAAACACCCTTCAGAAGAACTTAATTAATTTGTTTCATAGGTATTTTATACTAAGCAACATCGAGAGTAACTAAAAAGATAAGATATACGATTGTGTGATGATAGTTAAAATGTATGTTTTGCCGAATGTGCCTTGTTTTTGATTGTTTTAATCTAACACCCCGTTTTTCAAATACATCTTGGTATTCGTATCAGAGGCACGAGTCACTAAATTCTGGTTCATCATCAATTTCTAAAAATACCGAAGAAATACTAAGAGGACTAGTAACTTGCAAATTTATAAACTAAAGTAGTAAATCCTACTGTAAGTTTCTCATTTTTAGAAACAGAATCCAATAAAAATAAAATTCTCAAAATTGTACATTATTTTGAGAAAAATCGTACAAATTTCTTACTTAAATTCCTGATACTGAACAACTGATCTGTACCTGGGACATCCTAACTTTACACGTTACAATCTCTAAGATAAAAATAAGAAATATCAAGCATCCAGTTTTAGAGATTCCAATGACAACTTCCGTTTTTATTAAAGTAGTATAATAATGGCTAACATTAACCCGGTATTTATCCTACCACCTCCAATATTTCTTCTGTTTTTCTCCCTTCTTTACGGTAACGGTAATGCCTAAAGCGGTAGGAAACTCTAATTAGCTGAAGCTTTATCATTTCGGTGCTTAAATAAAACTTTAATTACGGTAATAGCAATGGACATAAATAATTTAGCACAGTATATGGTGGGGTGAACAACAGCGGGGTTGCCGGTTATAAATACGATTTATGGAGACTACGTGATAGTATAACGGGTAGGTTGCCGCATATAACGGTTTTTTAGATTAAAAACGGGAAAATGAACTGTAAAAAAGAGTTTATTAAATATTTAAAATTAAAATGGTTTATAGCCCAGGCGAAAGGGACACTTCTGATCTTTTAGCATTATATCAGATTATAGGATATTTTTAGTCATAAAGGTGTGTGTATTGCCGGTTAATATTTAATGCTATTATTTCACACACTTCCCATTTCCCGGTAAAAATTGATAAAGTATATGAAATATGGTCCTGGACAAATTTAACGCAATATCATGAATTTGACACGTTGGGTGCTAGTTTTGAATTTTGGTTTCTGATCCTATGTTCCGATTTTAATTATTGGTTTTTTGCATTGTCAGTTGTTTCTTTGAAAATGGCATAGGTTTCGATATTTTTGATAAAAGCTCATTTTTGATTTATACTGAGTTTAATAAAAATGTTGTGGTTTTGTCGAAATTTCTCATCAACTTGTAGGTTAGTACAAATTAGACTGTATATCCTTAATTATTGACAGCACAGCGAAGGGTTATTAGTCGAAAAACCGCAATAAATCATAGGTGACAATAACATGTACAGGGTCTTCCAACGAGGACTGAACAGGGGCTCATTTTTGAGCTTCCTTGTATTTAAAGAAAAATCCAAAATAGCCAATCGATGTACTTTTTCCTGCAGAATTCAAAAATAAAACCAAAAATTTATTTGAACCAGAAACAGAAGAGTTACGCTATGGATAAGGTGTTTTGTAAATGGAACATAGCTTTTTTTATACGATTTTTGGAACGAGTGATTTTTTTTTTGTCCGTTCTGATTAAAATATTTAATATTGTGACAGCTATTTTTATTAAATTTTAATGTTTTATCCAGTATAATTTAACTTTAACCTGTTTGAAACATACACTAGGTAATAAAGGTATAATCACATTTGAATCCTTCAAAGTCAAAAAATTTGACAAATTTACTATAATATTGCCGTAATGAAATATTTATTAGATGAGAGATTGCAGATTGTTATCTTGTTCTACAAATGCCAAGAAAATGCAAGAGAAGCAAGGAGAAGATTTATTGCAAATTTTCACAGAAATATATCCGTCAATACTATTCTAAGGATAAAGAACCTATTTGAGGAAAATAAAACATTACATGACAGAAAAGGAAATCCAACTCTATACTAATTTAAAAAAAAAAAAACAATAATAATTTAATTGTTCAATGTGACCTCCGTTGTTCTCGAAGCATGTGCGATAACCTCTTTGTAGCCTTTCCAAACTTGCTGTTATACTGTGATTTTCCTGGTTAAGGCGATTTATTTCATTCACAATTTTCTGCATGATCTCTTCAATATCGTGGTTTCGCTGCTTGTATACCACGTTCTTTAAATGGCCTCAAAGAAATGTGTCTAATATTGACAAATCGGGACTATTGGGTGGCCAAGCATAGGTTCCATTTCTACCAATCCATTCTTCATGGCGCCCGTTTAAATATTGAGTAACCTCACGCACGGCATGCGGAGGGGCCCCATCATGTTGCCAAATTAAATTTTGATATTCTTTCAATGGTAAATCTTCCAAAAAGTTCTCAATTTCGTTTTCTAAGAACTCGTAGTATCTCTGTCCATTTAAAGTCCCGTTAAAAAATATTGGTCCCAAAATTCTATTATTTTTTATGCCACACCAAACATGGATTGAAGTCCTTCCTTGAAATTTAATTGTCTGAAATTTTCTTGGATTTCCAACGGCCCAGTGATGATTATTATGTCTATTGAAAACCCCCGATGTTGTGAATGTGGCTTCGTCAGTCCATAAGATATTTCTGAATAAATTAGGGTCTTCGTTTTCTTTCCGAATAACAATTTGGGAAACAAATTGGAAGCGAAGTTCTTTTTGTGCCGGTGTTAGATGTTGAAGTGGAAGGATATGATAAGACTTAAATTTATGATTTCCTAAAGTCCTGTGAACAGTTCCTTGGGTAACTCTTCTGCGTCTTAAACCGCCGCCGTATTGAACGTCCCGATCTGCGTCCGAAATTGATTTGGTTGGATTCAGTCGAAAATAATTCACAATGGCACGGTCTCGATTTCTATTCCTTTCTGGATTTCTTTTTCTGTCATGTAATGTTTTATTTTCCTCAAATAGGTTCTTTATCCTTAGAATAGTATTGACGGATATATTTCTGTGAAAATTTGCAATAAATCTTCTCCTTGCTTCTCTTGCATTTTCTTGGCATTTGTAGAACAAGATAACAATCTGCAATCTCTCATCTAATGAATATTTCATTTCGGCAATATTATAGTAAATTTGTCAAATTTTTTGACTTTGAAGGATTCAAAGGTGATTATACCTTTATTACCTAGTGTATGTTTCAAACAGGTTAAAGTTAAATTATACTGGATAAAACATTAAAATTTAATAAAAATAGCTGTCACAATATTAAATATTTTAATCAGAACGGACAAAAAAAAAATCACTCGTTCCAAAAATCGTATAAAAAAAGCTATGTTCCATTTAAAAAATACCTTATCCATAGCGTAACTCTTTTGTTTCTGGTTCAAATAAATGTTTGGTTTTATTTTTGAATTCTGCAGGAAAAAGTACATCGATTGGCTATTTTGGATTTTTCTTTAAATACAAGGAAGCTCAAAAATGAGCCCCTGTTCAGTCCTCGTTGAAAGACCCTGTACCGGGTCTTAAAATACCCAGGTACCTTATTTCATGGTAGAATATTTTCAACCTACCTAGTTGAGCTTTCAACGTGTTATCGAAAGCTTGTGGGTATATTATAAATGGCGAATTCCTCAGTGTTTTGTAAGGATGTGCTTGACGTAAAAGCAAAGATAGTAGTTTTAAATGTACATGACGCACTTGTATAAATACTAAACACCTTCTAGTACTGGTCGAAACCTAGTATCAGCATGTGCCAATATGAAGGAAGTTAGTGAATCAACAATCTACAGGCTTCTTAGGGAAAGAAAATTTGCAACGCTAGCCCCTCACAAGAAGAAAAGTTTATAACTTTTAGTTCAATATGGAGATCTCAACATTGGATATAATTTTAAATGTGAGAAAAGATGAGAATTTACTCAAACTAGGAAGAAAAAAAGTGTGGCAAATTTTACATAAATTACATTTTTCTTGGGAAAATACAATGAAAGGTCAATCTTACTGGATAGACAAAATATTACTTTTTGAAGACGAGAGACTAAGAGATATTGTCAGATATAGAAGTGAAAAAAAGAACCTTTTTATTTGAACGAAACCTGGCTCAACGAAGGACATTCAGTGCAAGGATGATGATGGCAAATTACTGTTGACGTCTTCGAAGAGTGTTTGGAGGAAGTTATAGAATGAATTCCCGAACATTCTGTCAGTCTTAGATAACGCCAGCTATCATTGAAGGCTTATAGAGAAACTACCTACGACTTCTTGGAAAAAGGATATTGTAAATTGGCTGTCTCAGAAAAATATACTTTAAGGACAACATGTTAAAAAAGAGCTTCTAAAAATAGTGCGAGAAAATAAGTCAAGTTTTAAAAAACGTGTAATCGACGAAATGGCTAAGAAGCATGGTATTATTTTACTTCGACTGTCGCCCTACCAATGTGAGTTAAATCCAATTGAGTTGATATGGACACAAATAAAAGGCTATGTAGCAAGAAATAACACTAAAGTTATTGAAATGTTCATTAACAGTCATCACGAGAGAAAATTGGCATGAAACTATAAAACATGTATTTAGAAAAGGAAATAATGTGGACAACATGATGGAAAAAACGGTAGAACCACTTATTATTCTAATTGACACCACAGACGAATTATTTGAATTTAGTGATGGTGAGGACACCTTTTTAGACCTTTCATTTGTACATTTTTGATCGATTGTCACGAGATGTCGCCACGTGCAACATGTCGCATATGTATTGTTGTTATAGTTTTCCTAGTCCACTGTGAAAGATAAAATTACGGGTGTGTCGATCTATACAATGTTAGAACTACCTGTATTGTAACTGAAAAGATATACTTTCAGTATAAAAATAAGTTTACACTGTAACCCAAGATTTGTATTTTGCAATTATAATGAGGATAACTTGCTGTCAGGCAATAGGAAACACAGTAGGTATAGCTTCATCTTTACTTAATATTCTCATTTTTAGTGAACTTCATTATCTCTAAGATAAGAGGAGATATATTTTCTTAAGCTTTATGCCGTTGATAAAATGGCCACCTATTAGCCCCGATATAAATCCCATATAGCATCTATGTGATGCTTTTTAAACTAACGTTTCACCTCGCACACCCTCAACTGTTAAAGATAATATACTCAACAGGTGAATGACTTGAAAAATGAGAACAAATTTCCTAGAATATAATTGCACCATATTAAATCGAACAATAAAATTCTATTGTTTTCGATTTATTTTTGTTGTTTTACTCGTTTCCAATAAAAAAGTTTTTATTTTATAAACTAATTTTGATTTTAATTTAAATTTGAATATTCTAATACGGCAAGCTCAATTAAATAAAGAAACTCGTTAATTTTGTTTATCAAGGCAACATGTATTCAATAAAATAGTTTATGAAAACATGTTGTGCTGTATGATATGTCTCCTCTAAACCTAAAGATAATGAAGTGAACCAAAACGGAATATTATGGTAAAAATGTACTTTTTATCAAAAATAACTAGAAACAGTGCAAATAACCAGTGGCGTAACTAGCCCTCTGACCTGGGGGTGGTCTAGAGTGGGCCTGTTATTGTGACTTGTAGTGGCGGCTCGTCTAGATGCGGGCTGGCGGAGAGCTCGCCGTAGGCGAAATGCGCCGCAGGCGAAATTTTTGTAGGACCACGCCAAAATTTTAACAAATTTGGTCAATAATCAACAGTAATATCACAAGACCTCGTTTTTTTATCGGTTAGATTTTTCAGCTGTCACGAAAACTTTTTTTGGAAATTTTTCGAGTTGAATTTGGACATGTTTATTTTGATTAGATCCCGAGAGCGAAACTTGAGGGATTTAATTTTTGAATAAACAAGCTCAAAGTTCAACGAGTATTGCCAAAAAAGTTTGAGTTAAAAATGGAAAATTTAACCAATAAAAAAATGATGGTCGAGTGATATTTGGCAAGATTATTTATTATAATTTAAATAGATTATAATTATAAATTGATGCTATATTTGCGAGGCGAGTAGCGAGCTTACAAAGTTAGCCTTTTTCTGGTTCGAAAAACAAGGTTATTTTTTAAACATTTTTCTAAATATTGACCTTAATAATACCAGAATTTGCACGAAATATGGTAGTGAGGGTTTTTTTTGGAATACCAAATTCAGATCTGATAACAGTTTTGATATATAGGGTGTCCAAAAAATATAAAGATCGGGTTTGCGGCTTACTGTTCTATTATTTTATGAAACTTTCATCGCCGCAAACAAAATTTTCATAGCCCTCTCAGTTTCTGACATACAGGGGAGATTTATCAAAAACTTTCCACCCAGGTTTAAATGTTAGCTCTTAGGGGGACACTTCTTTTTGCACTATGGCAGGGTGGCTTCTTAAAATGTTAAATAGAGGGGGTCGAGTCGCACCTTATTTTAAAGGAAATTGAACTGCCTTTTCAACGGGGTCATATTCGTTTAATTTGGTTGAGATCTTTTCAAAAAATTAAATGGTAAACAAATTTGTGCTTAAATATAAACAAATAAATGGTAAATATGCAAAAAAGAATATATATCTTAAGAAGAGAGCATTGTAATTTCACTTGTTCGATCGAAAAATCTGCCACTATCACTTTGTTTTTGGCATCCGCCAAATAACAGTGAGAATTAAATTTTGTTACACATTTCGTTGCGTTCAGTAATTACGTTGTGCTCGAGCTGCCGTGCTGTCATATATGTAATTAATTACATCCAAATGCATACTTACGTGCAAGAATTAATGGCAACATTTCGTGAAATAAGATAAGTGCTAAACAAAAAAAGAAATGTGAAAAATCCTGTAAGAAATGAAGCTGTAGAAGTTGCAGTTTTGGGTCATATTGCAATCGATCCCGCACGAGGAAAGTGTCAGAAATATTGAGTATGCATAAACCATCCAGTGAATTTTAAAAAAGCATAACTTCCATCCCCATAAAATGAAACTGGTTCATGAACTTAATGAAGACGATAATGATCGGCATTTACAACTTTGCGAGTTAATGAGTGAAAGAATGATTCATGATCTACAACCTATTTTTGAATATTTGTTTCTCCGATGAATGCTCTGTTTTTCTTTATGGTACTGTCAATGGACATAATTGTAGGTATTGGTCAGACTCTAACTCTAGAATCTTTAGAAAAGTGCAAACTGAACATCCCGAAATATTAAATGTAAGGGCTTAAATTTTTGGGGAAATTTAACAGGTAAAATGTATAGCTAGACTTGTTGGAAATCACTATTGAACCTGCTTTAACGAATGTCATAGAAGAAGTTGTTGCCGTTATCGGCCAGGAAATCCAATTTTTCAGCAATATGGAGCATGGGTTTCCTGTAAGGCAGTTTCAGGAAGAAAATTTTCCAGGCAGATGGATTGGGAGAAGAGCTCCTATTGAATGGCCTGCAAGAACTCCGAATTTGTCGCCATTGGACCTTTTCTCGTGAGGACATTTTTTAAATTATAAAATTTGTTATTGTTAGAGCGTTGGTCAGTAAAAAAGCTTGGATAATCACATTCTTTAATACTTCTGACGTTTCGACCTGATTGGTCATCTTCATGAATCTACATAATATATATAATTTTACTTTGATAAATAAATAAATAAACATACAATATGCTATAGTTAGTTATATGTAAATTTTCTTTGATTTAATTGATAATTCTTAAAAAATGTACTGGAAGGCCAAACATTTTTAGAAAAATTGTACGTTAATTTGATTACCATATAGAATTAAAATTTATCACTACATATTTTCGATAAATTAATCATGTGTTATTTAATTTATCTGTTTTATATTCTTTTTATACTTATATAAATATAAATATTAAACATATGGCAAAAATTAAAGACGCTATTCCCAGGACAATTCTAAGAATATTTTGTACTTTGATGATTTTTGAAAAGCCGCTTTATTTTGAAGATACAGGGCGAGAAAAGTTTTCGACAAAACCAATTTTGATATTTCTCAAATTATTAATGTAGTCGAAATTAAAGTATGGCGTACTACACTGGGCTTCCCGA
Organism: Polydrusus tereticollis; assembly: GCA_963920685.1. Classification (NCBI taxonomy): domain Eukaryota; kingdom Metazoa; phylum Arthropoda; class Insecta; order Coleoptera; family Curculionidae; genus Polydrusus; species Polydrusus tereticollis. The sequence goes on from OY987329.1 coordinate 66,763,286, forward strand.
GTATAATTTTTTTTTAATGCGTTGTTATCTTTTAACAAACCAGTTTTAAAGTAGATTTCATTTCAATACGTCTCGTAATTAATCTTTTTGTATGTGTCGAATTTGTTGAGACTGATTGACGTTTTGTTGTTTGACGTGTATTTTCTATTTTTAATAGTTAAACTCTTGTTAGTGAAGTCCTTTATCATGAGTCGCTATAGGAATGACAAGATGACTGACATGCATTTCATTTATGGACTTACTGATGGCAATTCGTTACAAGCTAGGCGGTTGTACATTGAATGATTTCCTGGCCGTAATGTTCCTGATAAAAAATCTTCCCAAGTATTCATGAAGGTCTTCATGAAACAGGTACATTGAAATGAAATGGGGGACCCAGAAGGCCAATGACAGTAAGAACGGTAGAAATGGAAGAGAATATGCTGGACGTGATAGAGGAAGATCCAGGTATTTTTACTCGAAAAATTGCAAATACTTTGAATGTACGTAATGGGACTGTCTGAAAAATCCCTAATGAATATTTGTTGTACCCATACCACATATAACGCGGTCAGGCACTTCTTTCTGCTGATTTTCCTCTAACTACGGATTGCATTCTTGTCAATGGCTTTTGCACACATTGGTTCAAATCCCTCAACTACTGACTCTGATTCTTTTTACCGATTAATCGAATTTCTCAAGAAATGCAATAAGGCCAATAAGGAGTTTTTTACAATAGCCCATGTATGGGCTGAAGAAAACTCACATGAGGTACTTGCAGATCGTTTTCAACATCAGTTCTCTTTGAACGTTTGGGTTGGATCTATGGGTGACTGGCTAATGGAGTATTTCTACCAGGAAGACTTACCGGCGAGGTGAATCGCAACTTTTTGGAACAAACGCTACATCAGTTTCTGGAGGATGTACCATTGGCAACAACAAATGCAATGTGGTTTGTGCACGATTTTAGTGAAGTTCCTCGGAGATCGCTGGATCGCTGGTTCGTTCGAAGTGGACTTGGAGCCATCTAAAGTCATTAGTTTATACTATTTCAGTGGAGAATATGGAAGATTTAAGAAAACAGGTAATTGCTGGGTGCAATTCAATAAGAAACGACCCTGGTGTTTTTGAAAGAGTTCGGCAGTCAATGAGGAGAAGATTGGATTATTGCATCCTAACTGGAGGTAGTAATTTTCAACAGTTCTTGTAGATTAAGAAAGTTGTAATGTTTGGTAATAAAATGTTGTTATTGTCGAAAATTTTCCTCGCCCTATATCTTCGAAACAAAGCGGTTTTTCAAAAATCATCAAAGGGACAAACATTCTTAGAAAAGGTCAGCGAATAACCCCTTCAATTTTTGCCGTATGTGTAATAAACACCCTATACATAAAATTTGATAAACATACAATATTCTAGATAGCAATCAGTAAAGGTATGCACTTATATAAAAATAGATCTTCTGTGTTAAAATGGTTTATATGCATTGTGCATAACTAGAAACTAGACTGATTTTATGTAAGTTCATAGGTACCTTTAGTGACTGTTATTTAGATTATTATATGTTTATCAAATTTTATACATATTTGGTTTGTCGAAGTAGAATATCACTACTACAATATTTAAATTATAAAAAACACAAATTAAATTACACGTCATTAATTTTATCCAACATACTATTGTCTAGTAATAAGTTTTAAATCTGTATTGTAATCAAATTAATGCGTACAATCTTTCAAAAAATGTTTGGCTTTCAAGGAAATTTATTGAGAATTATCAATTAAATCAAAGAAAATGTATATATCATGCTTATCCACGATATTGTGTGTTTATTTAGTTATTTATTCGAAGTAACTTATATAATTATAGATTCCTGAGGATGACCTAATATAGGTCGAAACGTCGTAAACAATAAAGAATTTAATAATCTAAGCTATAACAACGCTCTAATATTAAAATTAGCTGTGGTCACAACTGTGTGTCCAACAAAATATTCTAAAATTTATGCCCTCAATCAAATTCTTTAGAATACTTGCGACAACGAATGGTGTACGGGCGGTCCACGTAAAATGACCCTGCACGTTTTCTCGTAAACTGTAAGAGTTATAAAAAAAAAGTTCAAAAGAAAAATTAATTGATTGTAAAGAGATTTTTATCTAATTATATTTTTATGTATACAGGGTAAGTCGTTTGGCTACAGTTGATACCCACTTTCGTTTTTTAAATAGAACACCCTTTATCTTACGATACTTTAAGATTCTACATAAAATAACAATTATTTTTAAAAATTACATTATAAGCCTAAACTTAATAGTTGCCGAGATATCCACTTTCGAAAAATGCCTTTTTTCAACCTGGACTTGATTTTGGAAAGATGATAAAAAGTAAGATAGAGACATGTAAGCTGTTTTGCTTTGAGACGTACCGTTAGAGAGCTAGAAGCTGTCAAACTTCAAACATGTCATTTTTCAAAAGTCGATATCTCGGAAACTGCTAGACGTTTAGACTTATAATGCACTAAATAAAAAATAATTAGTATTTTGTGTAGAATCCAATAGTATGGGAAGATATAGGGTGTTCCATTTAAAAAACGAAAGTTGGTTTCAGCTCCAGCCAAACAACTTAACCTGTATACATAAGAATATAATAAAATAAAAGATTCTTTACAATCAATTAATTTTTCTCTTGAACTTTTTTTTATAACTCTTACAGTTTACGAGAAAAGGTCCAGGGTCATCTTACGTGGACCACCCTATACCAGTGCCGACAAATAACTCCCGCAGTACTCCATAATGTTCGCGCACACAAGTGGTAATACATTTTGTTACGTTTAATTTTTATTTTCTTTTTAGACTTATTTTCAGGAACTATTTACTCAAATTCAACGAGCAAGGCTCCGATGGAAAGGTCATTCAATTACGCTTAATATAAGGTATCACGCGAACCCCCAAAAAATATAATATATCCCCTGAGAACTAATGTTTAAACCTAGGTGGAAAGTTTTCGATGCGCCACCCTGTATAATATGTACTTTGTATTACTATCCCTCAACCATTAATTCTGTAGTTAAATGTAACAAATACAGATACTAATAAAACACGAACATTTTACTAGAAAGTGTACGACTGCAATTATAGAGATTCATGCTCTATAATCCTTCACTTGAAAAGCGAGCAATAGAAAACTTATTTTATATCAATATTAACCCCTATCAAAACCTACCCGTTATCTATTCACGCAGGTCCCGCTGGTAACGACTTTTCGCAATTAGGCTCAAAGCAGGTAAATGTTAATATTTGTATAATATGCGGGTGTGCCGACACTCGTTGGTGCGGGTGCATGCAGCTGACTCATTTTAGTCGAGGAAATGTGGATGACTGATAAATACCTAGTAGAACAAATAATGGAGACAATATTTTAGATAAAAGGTATGGAGGAGATAACGGTAAAAGGTTTGATAAAAATATGCCAGCTGTATAAAATACCCAATGAACTACAACAACAGCATATTATGTAATTAATAGAAAAATATTTACATGTGGACAAAGCGACGGTAAAAGCTGCAGCAAACACATGCAATAATCCGGAAACGAACTACTTCCGCAATTTGTCGTTGGAGAAGTATCACTTCCCTGCCTAGGCACGGAAGTAGTTTAGTAGTTAAGTTAGTACAACAAACGTTATCGTCACTTTGTATTTATAAGAAAAGGGCACATATTATTACGCTAATGTCTGATAAAAGCAATTTTGATAAACAATAATTAAAATGCAGTTGTAAAATAAATTGTACATCAAATATCTACACATTAGAATAAATCGATTTTACATTTTTTGAACTATTCTAAAAATCTTTAATTGCTGAATCTAAAAACAAATTGTGTCTATAAATATCAATTAGATTACTCTCCGGGACGCCACTGGAATATAAGTATTTTTATCTTGTTACGATAAAATAAGCCCCTTACCACTACAACCAAACCTGCCAAGTTTTATCAAAATCGACGAAAGAGTTTTTAAGATATTAATAAAAAGTCGATTTTTTATACATACTTTGGGACACATGTGCATATGAACTTTAAGTAAAATAAGACTCAGACCAGGCATTCCTCTCCTTTAATATGGACATGACATTTAGGTACACGCTGTATATTTTTTAATAAAGTAGAGCCGAGAAAGAGTATTCCAAATATACACATTATTTATCTACAGTGATGACAAAGCCTGGAAAAGCATCTTTTCCAGGTAAGCGAAGCACCTAAGTACAAATCGCTCGGATACGTCGACTTTATTTTATTTTCCTTCATCTTTTTGGACTTCTAAAAATTATACAGGGTGCTTCAATAAAACTGGGCAGCTGTCAATTTTATTTTTTTAAATAAAGCATCCGGCCTGTTATTGCATTTTTGGATTCTACGAAAATTCTAAGCACATTTCATGTAGGATGACCTATACCTAAATTCAACTGTTTATTAAATATTTCCAGTTAAAAATTGACATTTTTTAATTCAGAGAAAAACCATAATGCAACGTGAAATCTAGTAGAAATCTAATTAGTATCTAGATTGTCACTTGGACTCGTTTGTCAACAGTGACAACTTTTAAATTTCAACATACTGTAGGACAGTAAAGCTGGATTTATAAACTCGAAAAGTTGGTGAGGTTGAAGTTATGATCAAGTTTGTGAGGTTAGATATTCCGAATTCCGAGCATAAAAATTGGTTATCTCGAACTACCAGGGAAGTTTTCGAACCTTACATGAGCTTTACATGAACAACATGAACGAGTGTTTAAATGGAACTGAGTGTTTCCTTTAGTTTAAATTGAACTCCTATTTCCAACACCAACTGAACCTCAACCTCGCCAACTTTTCGAGTTTATAAATCCAGCTTTACATTTCTTTTGATGTTTGGCTGAAGAGATCGCCAAAGACATTTGGGCGAAGTTAGTGAACTTCTTAGTAACACATATCCAGAGCCGGGACAAGCATTTACAATATCTACAGTTAGCAAAATTCCGTGAACATGGTTGTGTAAAAGATCTTCTCAGGACAGGTAGGCCTAAACTAGATGATAATGAGAAATTAGATGCTTTACTCAATTACGAAAATCCACATTTACCCACAAGTACAGTAGCATCAGATTTAGCCCTTAGTCAATCATCGGTAAAAAATATTCTGAAGAAGGCAAAGTTTCATTCATACAAAATAAGGTTAATACATGAATTTAATGAAGACGACCATGACCGCCAACTCCAGTTTTGCGTAAATATGCAAGAGAGGTGCAATCTGGATCCATTTCTTTGTCGAAATATTATATTTTTCGATGAAGCGACGTTTACTCTTCATGGTACTCTCAACCAACAAAACTACAGAGAATATTCATTTGACTCAAGTGGCTCATACGCAACATCTCGAAAAATCAATGTTTGGGCTGGAATATTATAGACAGGATTATAGGTAAGTATTTTTTCGGCGTCCACTTGAACAGCGAAATTTATCTTGACTTTTTACAACTGGAGTTGATTCTTGCTTTATCTCAACTGTATCCAGGTAATGAGCCCGATATACCCACTCCAACTATGTGGTTTCAACAAGATGGACCACCACCTCACTACGCCCTAACTGTTCGGCAGTATCTCAATGAGATATTTCCTAACAGGTGGATAGAACATTGTGGCCCCGTCGAATGGCCGGCCAGGTCTCCGGATTTGACTCCCCTAAATTATTTTCTGCGAGGATATTTAAAAACAAAAGTATACTTCAACAGACCTCCTAATATCGATGCGTTGAAAAATCGTATAACAGATGAAATTATTCAATAAATCCCACCACGTGCAACAAGAGTTCATCGATCGGTTAAGACATTGCCAGGAAGTTAACGGATTATTTTTATCAAAAATTCAGTCAAATAGTTAGGTTTATTTTATTTTTCGGTCGTTATAATTTTGTGATAATTTTAACAATTCCATCTGTAAATACCATTGAATAGAATAGATATTGAAACCTTAAGATAGGAAAGTAAAGTTCATTTTATTTACCTTCAAAGGGTAATGAGATAATTTGGTAGAAAAACCGATTTTCAATATTATTGTTCCTATAGTTCGAGACCATCCTAAATGAAATGCGCTTAAAATTTTCCGTAGAATCGAATAATGCAACAGTATGTTCCATTTAAAAAATTAAGTTACCAGCCGGCCAGTTTTCTTGAAGCACCCTGTAATTTTCAGAAGTCTTAAAAGATGCAAGAAAATAAAATAAAATCGATGTGTCTGAGCGTTTTATTACTGAGGTGCGCAGTCTTTATGTCCTTACTGTATAATACGATATAATAATAAATTTCAACCAAATTGTCAAGAATTGGGCAAAATTCAGGTTAGTTAAAGTCCATTTTTCATTAATGTTTCCTAATCCTGGGGGAGGGGGTAATTAAATTAATTACCCTGCCCAAAGGCATATTTGTAGCTTGTGTTGCCACGTTTTTCAAAATATCTTTAAAACCAGCAAAAAGTAATTATTTTTTTAACTAAACGCGAGGCGTATTTAATATGGGGCTTGTGTCCCACAACCTCCATTAACTCGGCGCCTGTATAAATATCAGCGGTATCCCCTTAATGAGCAACATTTTACTAAAGCATTTCAATCGCTCTACTAAAACTATGTAATAAAACTTATAAATCCAGCTCTAAGAAAAATATTTATCAGTCCTCCATAGTCTCCTCCACTAAAATGAAATAGGGCGAAGGGCGTATATGATACAAGGAAACAATCTTAATGCTAATGTCTTAGTCGAGTGAATGTTAGTTAAACATACGGGATATATAAACCAAACTTGGAGGGTTATTTCATTTAACGTTTTGTTTACTCATTTATCCGAAGCCAGTTGGTTTGTGGAAAATGTAAATGAAACACCGGTGCGCGTCGATGCACACGTTAGCTTTATCTTTGTCGCGCACTTTGACGTCACATGCGAGAAATAAATAATATAATAAAGTAATAAAGATTCCCTAAATAAAAATATTGTATCTCACTCAAAAAAAACAAATTATTGGCAATATTGGCATAAGATGGTTAATACTCAATAAGGTAGGTACTTGTTTGGTTTTATTTATTACTAACTTACATTGAATTAGATATATATGATAAAATATATCAGAAAATAGTAAACATTGGCCTGTATCTACTAGAAAAATAGGTTGAACCGAACCTCAAAAGAAAACTTACTTATAGTTTGGGTTGTATTCTCTAAAATACATCTCAATAAAAACCTATTATGGATTATAGAACTATAAATTATACAGAAATAGGCTTTAATCATGTAAATCTTGTGCGCAATTAATATGTAGGTATCCCATGATTCAAGACCAGCCTTAAAGGTGAAGACACATTATTCTGATGCGATGCCATGCCACGCCATTTGACGCAACGTCAGAAGGATCTGATACCGTGTATTCTTTATGTATATTTATATATTGTGTTCAAGCTGTTCTGATTCTATTCCATGCCACGTGACGCCATCCAACGTGGTATGAATCCCAACTTGTCTTATTTTCATCACGGCTTATTAACGAAATCCTGTTAATTGAGTTGGTTCGGAAGCATAACTGTCTCTATAATATAAACAGCAAACACTATAGAGGCCAGAATATGAGAGGCGATGCCGCCGATGCGTAGGAAGAAATTGCGCAGGAGATACGCCATCATCCATCAATTTCAAGAAACCTAGTTAACGTATAGTGAAAGTGTCGTTTTAAATTTATTAAATGCACCAAATATTTTCTTTTATTTCTCCCTTATAAAGGAAATTAAGCTATTGCATATTTTTTTTTTATCCCACTCATCAGAGGAACTATTAGTCGCCATGGTTTGAAAAGTGGTGTAACATAGTATCGGATACCGTTGAAATAGTGTGCACACCGAGTACATCTGACGCATAATGTCGGATGGCATGGAGTGGTATCCCATCAGAACAATGTGTCTCTGCTTTAATGACACCCATGCACACTGCAACATACGGCGATGCATGGGTCGACTCTATCGTTTCAGGATAGCGTGTGGACGGAAGTCGAACGATTTGCCGATTTGCATCAGTCGCAGCGGCATCTAAAGTCTCGTACTGGATAGTAAGCAGAGATGCGGAATCGGTGACGCAGATGCAGGTTCCGGTGTTAGTCGAGTTGGCTCGATGCAAGATCAATCTAGTTCAGCTTGCTCCCTTATAAATCCTTTTTCTATGGTTCAGTTTAAGTTCATACCTCCTACCAGTGATATTATTATTACCCTAGGCAACACAAATTTCACTTTTTCAGAAAAGAAAATCTTGTCATAAAGAGCCATCTACATGAACTGCAGATTATTTGAAGGGTCATGATTCTTGCGAATCGATATGTGCTTCGCCACATGCTTCGTGTATAGACTGACCGATGCTGATGCCTAGTTTCATGACTCCCGGAGTTGATACATGAATTGCCGCACCTTTCAGTGTATATGAGCGGCTTAAGGTTGCAATATCAAGAAAACTTTATCAGACCTGCTTGACCAATTTTGACAATTAAAGAAGGATTGTCCAAGATAATTTTTGATATCTCGGTATTTACAGAATGAAAAATGGAGGTAGTAATTGGTTATTTATAAAAAATATATTTAAACGATAAAATTCCAAGATGGCACACAATTTATCATAAGAAGCTTTATCCAGCTTTTGAATAAAGTAAGTTACTTTTTTGAGTTTCGAGGCTTAGCAAACTGAACACAGGCCTCTGTTAGTTGATGTATAGTTCAACTTTCTTCTTAGTAGACCACAAGCATACAGTCCACGTCAGATCACCCACTATCCGATATCAGAATCTTTCAGTTCTACAAAAAAAAGTTAAACACAAAAATGTTTTTGAGATTGACATATATTTTTAAAGTATTTTATTTTTAGGTTTACAGGGTGTTTAATTTTTCCTGGCCAAGTAATAACTTTCTTATTTTAAATAAAACACCCTATGTTTTTCTTTTATTTTTAAATTCCAAATTCAATTCTAAGCAATGATTCTCATAATTTTGAGTAGTTTTTTAGATATTCGATTTTTAATTTTTTTTTAACAAAATCAGCCTTGAAAAATATATGTCTTTTTACGTTCAAAAATATTTATTTCCTAATATTCTTAATGTATTAGCAAATCTATTATTCAATTTATGTTATTTTCCTAAATTAAACCCGAATAGCATACAGGATGTTGAAAACGCTGGTCCAAACTTGTCAATTTTTAGACAATAATATCTCAACTAATCATTGTGAATTACGCAGAATTTAGTTCCCTATCTTTTGACCGGTCATACTTTATACCCGAAATTAATAGCTTTTCTGATATTGGTACTTATAGTTCTAAAAACTATGAAGTTTATTTAAAGTATTTTTATAAAGAAATGCCAAAAATATTACTAAAAGCAGAAAATATAACAAAAATGTGGACATATCTGCCCTCCGTCGCAATGTATGTCGTACCTATATATAAATTCTACACAGGATGTTTCAGAAGTACGGTACGTAACTTAAGGGTGTGATTCTTTATGATATTCTAAGAGAAAAGATTAACTGTTGCATTTCTTTGTTATCACTATTTGTAAAAATAATTTTATTTTTAATCTAAATGTTCTAATTAACTTTGAAATGGATAGGTATTTTTTTTGTACATGCAATAAAGTGGTTTGTATTTTTTCTCTCGAAAACAACGCAAGATGCGAAAATAATTCATGAAATAAAAAATTTGTAGTATTAGTTGGTAAATCCGAGAAAAAATATCAAAATTAGAAAAAAAGTCAGTGGCGTACCTTCTGTTGTCAATAATATTTGTTAAGGTACTTCCCGGGACGCCACTGAAGTTAATAAATTGAATCTAGTTAGGGCTAATTAAGCCCCTTATCATGATGAATAACGTTACCAATTTACAATAACATCGGGAAAAGGATATTTAAAAATATTCAATTTCGAGAAAAAGAGATATTAATGTCAAATTGACAAATGGCGTGTGTTTGGGAAAGTGGTATAAGTCGAAAAATGCCGAAATTGAGATAAGTCTTCAAATCACTCCAAAAATGCATATCTTTCGATAGGGAAGAGCGCGATAAGTCGATTTAATTTACAAAACGCTCAATTACTTAGTGTCATAAGGTATAAGTACGTCAGCTAAATTATTGTTTAGAGAAAAGTGATATATATCTTATTTTGTTCTTTTTTATTTTGTCAGCAAAGATGAACACAAATGGGAACAGTGATACAAGTAGACTTAACCAAAACCGATAATAAAAATTCATTGGGAAATATGGTATATGTTTGCATTTCCCTCCTTCCCGATAATACAAATAATTGAAATTTGTATAAGTCACATATACCGTTATTCTCTTTAGAATTAGTTATGATAGAAATGAATAAGTTGACATTTCTCACTATTTCCTAATAAAATGAATACAGGTTAGTTTATCGGCAAATTGACTTGTTCCTTTACATTCGGTCAACGTGTTTGTGTTTTGAGTTCGGTACATTGCAGTAAGGAAAAAAGTGAATAACGTACAGCAGACATTAGAAGAAACTATTGCAGACGCATGTAGAGATGATTTTGATAAAACTACAGGTTATCCAGAAAATATTGTGAACCAGGAGGAAGCAGATATGAGACTAGATTATTTCTTAAATCCAGACCCAGCTGATGATAGCGACGCAGATCCTAATTACCAAGAAGAAATAAGTGAAGTTGACACAGATTCCGAAAATGACGCTCCAAAGAAAAAAGGAAAATTGGCCAAAGTAAGAAGTCAATAAAAAAGGCTAAAAAAGAAAGCGAGAGGAAAGGCCAAAAAACATTTATTGAACCGGAAAATGATCCTGTTAGGGATGTATAAAGAAAAGACCAGGACGAAAATCAACTAAAAACGAAATTAGAAACGTTCGTAAACAGAGAAATAAGAACAGAAACCTTGGGCTTACGTACACTACAAAAAAGGGAAAAATAGTTAACGAACGAACATGTCAAGAACTTTCAAAATGCCGTTTAGGATGTAAAGAAAGAATAGATAAGGAAAATCAAAAGCAAATTTCTGAAGAATATTGGTTATTAGGAGACTTTAATAAACGTGTATCATTAATGGCGAGACTTATACAAACAGAAGAAAAGAAAACTGAAACGCGTTAATCAGTTGGCAAGAAGCATAAAGATAGTTTCGCATAAGTACTTTTTGCCAATAGATGGCAAACTAGTCCCTGTTTGCCAAAGCTGCATTTTAAAAATCTTTAATAAGACAAAAAGGTTTGTAACAGATGTTGTTCAAAATAAACGTTCCTCGTTGTCGGGAACGCCACATGACGATTTACAAGGTCTTGCTACGTCATCAAATAAAACTACCGAAGATAATGTGAAATTGGTAAAAGATCATATTTTAACTATTCCAATCCACGAGAGCCACTATTGCAGGGCTGATTCGTCAAGAATGTATCTTCCACATCATTATACCGTGGCAAGGATGTATAAGGAATATGAAAAATGGCTCCCTAAAGAAAAAAAAACCTATTTCGAAATCCATATACCAGAAAATATTTCATTCTTTAGGAATAAGAGTCAAGCAGCCTCATAAGGATACTTACGCGACATGTGACAAGATTCATATGATAGTGAAAACAACACAGGATGAAAACGAGAGGCAACAAAAACTTAATCTAGTTGATACGCATCAAAAGGATGGACAAAAACGCTGCTTTGGAAGATCCTTCAAAAGTTGTTTACACTTTTGATTTGCAGCAGTGTTTACCCACACCTGATCTTCAAACGTCAATAGCATTCTACAAAAGGCAGTTGTGGACTTTTAATTTAATATTGCACAGATGTAGTGACAATCAATCCTTCTGCTTTACGTGGCATGAGGGTGTGGCGGAACGAGGAGCAAATTAGATTGCTTCGTGCTTGTACAAGCATCTTTCTTTACTTTCTTCCGAAGTTAAAGAAGTCACTTTATACTCGGATACGTGTGCCGGCCAGAATAAAAATTTGTTCTTACCAGCTGTGTTTATGATGGTTTTAAAAAATAACCCTAATTTACGTTTTATAAACCACAAGTTTCTTGTGCCTGGCCAAACCAACCTGGAATGCGATATAGACCATTCAATAATAGAGAAAAAAAAAGAACAGATATCCATGTCTCATTGAACATCTACGGGATTGGATGAATCTAGTTAGATTGTGTGGAAATAAAAGCCTTTTTAGTTACGGAAATGTCCCGAAAATACTTTTATGAGTTTTCTTTTTTATATACAACTGTCTTGCTGAAAAGAAAAGCCAATATTGCTGAAGAAGCAGTAGTATGGAGATTAATTAGATGGTTACAATTGTCAAGAAATCTAGGTATTCTTGAATACAAAACAAGTTTAAACGAAGATGAACATTTTAAAAGTATTAATTTACTAAGAAAGAGAGAGACCTGGCTAAAATATTGTCGTACATGGGTCCAAATCCAATAAATGTTAAAGAAAAAACACTTACCTAATAGAGCTTATGCCATATATTTCTGAAGCCTTCCAGGAATTTTATAAAAATTTATTAACCAAAGGGGATGTTCGTAATACATTGCCTGAGAGTGACAGCGAAGGCAGTGACGATGATTAAAAAGAATCATTATAAATTAAAATACTTTAATTATACCTATTTATTTCTGTTTTATAACTGTTTTATTTTTGTTAGTTTCTATTAAAAGACTAAAATAGGAACTTATACCAAATATTTGTTTATTATTTGCATTTAATAAATAAGGTGCAAAATGATATATGTCACGTTTCTTTCAAAAATTTTGGTAAAATATTGGTTAACATATTTCACTTCATTTAAATTTTAATAAAGAATGCCAATTAAAAACGTACTTCACGAACGCATCTTAAGAAATATTTTTATTTTGAAATAATATCCTATCACGGTTTTGCAATTTCTTCTTTTGCGTTTTTCTCAAAACTAGATTTTTCGACTTATACCACTTTTCTCGAACACCCGCCAACGTTTTAAACACCCTGTATGCTATTTCGGATTTTATTTAGGAAAATAACATAAATTGAATAATAGATTAATTAATACCGTAAGAATAGTAGGAAATAAATAATTTTTGAACATAACAAAAAATTAAAAGCCGAATATCTGAAAAACTACTCAAAATTATGATAAACATGTTGCAATAAATATTGCTTCGAATTGAATATAGAATTGAAAAATACAAAAAAATATAGGGTGTTTTATTTGAAATAAGAAAGTTGGTACTTGGTCAGGAGAAATTTAACATCTTGTAGACGTGAAAATAAAATACTTTTAAAAATATATGTCAATCCAAGAAAATTTTGTTATTTGGCTTTATTTTGTTGGACTTACAGATTCTGAGATGGGATAGTAGGTCATCTTACGTAAAAAGTACATTGACAATAATCAGTGATTCCAAAAATCTGCAATAAACTAGCTTAATAACCTGTTTTATTTTGGGAGTTGAATTACAATTTTCTGACATCTAGCGTGGAAAATGAAAAAATTTGTTTAGGTTCCAGATTTCTACATACGCAAGCCAAACAACATGATATTTTGAAAAACTAACCAAAAAAGTCTGTAATCCAGCAAAAGACAATATACAGGTAGATCTTTAAAGATAATTATCGTTAAACTCACCTAATTAGACTTATTTCACAACAGTTAAAATGCTTAGAACACACGGGTTAATTCGACTTTATTGTCTAAGGGCGGCTGCAGCCACGCCATAGCTTTAAAATACATTACTTTAGTGGTTATCTTTATTAAGTTTCATTTTAACTAATTTATTATCGTTTTTAGTTTCCAGTTTTCTTAGAAATAGCTTATTATTATTATTATATCAATGCCCTGAAACTCTATCAATAAGACAACTTCTAAGGAAACCATTGGGGAAGCAATTGTAGTCATGGAACTCAGGCGGCTGTTAGCACTAATAAGATATTGATATAGCCTGCCAACGGAATAAATACCATAATATTATGACTTTTATAATCTTCAGGAGATTTTTTCGATAAAGCTGTTTTCCACAAACTCACTGGATTTAATTATTTAAATTATCAATGAGACATGAAATAGATGGATTACATAATGCTTTTAATATGATAAATATTTTCGAAAATTACCCACCTGTAAGTCTTGTTTCGCCGCTTCAGCTCCTGCTCTTGTGTTAAAGGTGACAAATCCTACGGGCTGAAAAAATCAATTCTTTTTTTAGACAAATTAACAATTTTTGATACTTTATTATTTGAATGATCTTGAAAGTATGTATTTAATTATTTTTACGATTTCAAAAAGAGTTTTAAAATTATCAATAAATAATGTATTACTAATTTATAAATAGATACAGATTTGACTTTAGTAGGTATACAGGGTGTCTCAAATAAGAATGCACTCTACAGGGATCTCGTAAACCATCGAGAGGTGATTAAATTAGAGAAACTTATGCACTTATTATTTGCTAGACGTTTCGGACTAAAAAACTCATCATCGATGCATATTGTACCTTATTTGTTTTTATTGTTGTCTTTAAACCGTACCTGGCTTTAAACACAATCTTTGATTATACATCATTTACAATAATATTAGATTAATTTTCAAACAATGAATATTAAACATGATGACATATAATAAAAACAAACTAATAACAAGCCATTAGAAACAATTTAGAAATTATAGAAGCTTATCTAAAAAATCTAACAAGTAGATTTTTTTACATATTTTTATAATAATTGAAATTATGTTTTATTTCCAAAAATTCCACCCTCATTATCTAAACATAAATAACAGCGGTATATAATTTCTTCCATGACGTTATTTCATACTTCTGGAGTTATTCTTCATTGTTGCGGCTCGACCTGCAGCTTATCATTATTTTGAAAAATATTCAAGTAAACTTCATTGCCAAGGAATCCCCCCAAAAAAGCCCATCGGTATAATATCTGGGGATCTCGGAGGCCAATTAATGGGACCACGAGTGGCAATTAAATTGTTTTAAAAGCGTTCTCTCAAATATTCCATATTATTTCTGAAATTATCTTGTTAAAGAAACATATTATTGGTTACTGCTAGAGGAACGTCGTAAAGAATATCTTCGAAGTCGTTTCTTAAAAATTGTCTGTTTCTTTCCGAATTTAGTGTTTCTTTATAAAATATGGGTCCAATAATTCGTATTCCCAAAATACCGCACCACACGTCAAATCCAAAACGAGGTTGATGTCTGGATGCATTAACTCGATTTTCACTTTGTGTTAACCAATAATAACGATTTTTTCTGATTGGCCATTATTACACAAATAACTTTCGTCTGTCCAGAAAACATTATTGGGAAAATGACGGTTTTCATCGCCTTGTCTAGTAAACTACTAGCAAAAAGTCATTCTGCGCTCGTTATTGCCTGAAAGTAAAGTATGACAGATGCGGAATTGATAGGAATATAATTTTATTCTTTGCTGACTTAGGAACAGTATGTTTGTTTTCAATTGTCCGAAGCCCTGCAGTATCATCTTCTTGTACAGCAAGCAAAACAGTCATTACCTGTTCAGAATCATAATATTTGTTGTGATGTAACACTGGTTTGTCAAACGCTCCATGTTCTCTTAAATTTGTAACTAACCCCATAAAAATTGATCAATTTTGTTGACGCCGTTCGGGATATTTTTGAAAATATTGCATTTCTGCTTGTGCAAAATTCTTAGGACTCTCTGTGTCAAATTTTTCTTTGTTAGAATAGTCTTTCATTATTTTAAATTTTACTACACAATTCAGGAGATAAAACAAATAATAATAATTACCAACTTTAAAACTGACAGGTATCTTGTAACTAGGTGACAGATCTAAAACAAATTATTTAAATAATTTGTAAACGGTATCCAATTTTATAGAATGTGATGCTGAATTTTAATGGTACGTTATGTTTGAATAGGATGCGTTTTTCGAAAATAATTTATATTATAACATGTAAGATTTTTTTAGACAAGCTTCTATAATTTTTAAAATGTTTATACGTTTCTAATGGTTTGCGACCGCCTCTATCAAGTGACCACCTGCGTTAAACGAGCGGTTGTGAATTCCCTATATTTAAAAATGAAAATCCCATATTTTATACTCCTCTTACCGACCAATCTGTTAAACGACCGCGGGGACTCATCATCGGAATTATTAGTAAATATTAATGCTAAAAACATTCTCCATTAGGGGTAGTAAAACCCGACCAGCCAATTTAAAGAAGTATAGGTACATACCCTAACTACTTGTTTTAAAGGCTCACGTAAATCGGTTAAAATTAGTTTGTGTGTTTTGGGATTAACGTGAATAGTTGAAGATTGCGGGAAAAGGGGAATGTCTTCCTTTAAGCGAAAAAATTAAAATAATCGAGGAAAGTGAAAAAACTGGTTGAAGTGCCAGAAAAATGGCTGAAAAATTTAAAGTGGGCAAGCCTAAAGTGACGATGTTGCTCCAAAATAAAGCAGGAGTTAGCAACTTGTTCCAAGCAGGTGGTAATGGTGAACAAATAGGAAAATTTCCCAAAACCGAAGGACTGGCAGTGGACCGAGTTGTTTTTAACTGGTTTTGTAACGATAATACCTTAAAGAAAATATGTGGCGAATCAGCTGATATCAATATCGAAGACGTAACTGCTTGGAAAGAAAGGCTATTGACCATTTTAAAGGATTATGCCCCAAGGGACGTATTTAATGCAATGAGACAGGTCCCTAATATCGTGCATTGCCAACAAAAGATATGCATTGAAAGATGACATGTGTACTAAAAAACTAAAGCAAAACCAAGATGTACAATTCTGTTCTGTGCAAATATGGAAGGTGGGAAGGAAGAACCACTTATAATAGGCACAAGCAAAAATCCTCGATGCTTTAAGGGCGCACATATTGATAAGTTACAAATGGGTCTCGAACAAAAAAGCGTGGATGACAGCAGACATCATGACGACATGGCTTCACAGATTTGATAACAAGGTGAGGAAGCAGAATAGAAGACTGGTATTATTTCTGGATAATGCAACGTCTTATCTCAAAATTACACTGGATAATGTCAAACTTATTTTTCTTCCACCCAATGCTACCTATCATTGCCAACCTTGGGATCAAGGCATTATTCAGAATTTTAAGATGCTCCACAGAAGCAACCTTATTAAGAGGCTTTTAAGATGTATAGATAGTGGTTGTCCTCTTCAAGAAATCGAAAATAATGTTATCATAACCAACGCCTTGATATGGGTTTCGATGGCCTGGCACAATTAGTCCCCAGTGACAATAAAAAAATGCATATGCGAGATGAGATGTTACACGTGGCGACATCTCGTAGCAATCCAGCTATCCACCCAACCAGACCAGCGAGGTCTTAGAGAAGACCAAACGCTGGAATGGATCCCGCATAAGCAGGTATCTAATGTGAGGTGGCGCTGAAAGCCAATCGTCGGTTTCTGTGAACCGAAAACGTGATATTAAAGAAAGATGTTTGTTCCTTTTCTTTCCGTCAGACCCAATCCTTGGACGCGTTTTGCCGTATTACGGCTCATCGGCAACGCTATAGAGTCTGACGAAAAGGAAAGGAACCTTACAGTGTTTTCAACACATAATGTATAAATACATATGCGAGATGTTACACGTGGCGACATCTCGTAGCAATCCAGCTATCCACTTCTCTAAGACCTCGCTGGTCTGATTTCAGTATTGCGCAACACTTCTCTAACTTAATCATCACTGTATGGTTTACGTTTACGAGATACCTGTAGAGTGCATTCTGATCCGGGACACTCTAATACTCATACATTTATGATCCATTAAGAAAAGTAGTGGGCAATCAAAAATGTTTGGCATTCGTAGAGAAGCTTCTTGATTGGTAATTTCTGGATTTTAGCTTATAAAATGAATGAAAATAGATTCGATCCGTCTGATGTTTGATTTGACCCTACATGCAAACCTGTGAACAATTTCATATTATCCACTTGTTTTCAAAAATGCGTTATTTCGAAGTTCCAATCAAAATAAAGAACCCAACAAAATTTAAATTAAATCATACTACTTACGAAAAAAAAACTTTATATCAAACTTCTACAAAAATAGATAATCTTCCCATCCTCCTTATCGAAACTGTAACTTAATGGAGCAATTTTTTAAATACGTTACGCAATCGTAAAACTTTTAAAATAATTTTCAGTGATCTGTCTTTGCAGGTTTACCAATAAAATATTTCTAAATCTAGGACCAATACTTTTTGAGATATGACCGAGAGCCACCCTTATTATACCCTTTAGATTATACTTTTTATCGCAGCCTCTCAGGTTAGTTCAGGTTAGTTCTGCCCAATTATCGTAATTTTTTTGGAGAAATCGTAAACGTATTTTATTTGATTTCTGGAGCCCAAGAAATTTGCAGAATTAAAAATAGTTAAAGGATTTCCACTGTCGAAAGATCAGATACTAGCTCTATGTGCACATACAGTGTGTAGCCTTCGTGACCATATACACAAAATATGCGATATAATATTTAGTAAGTGGAGCCCTGCGTAAATTAGAAGTTTTGGGAAAAGGTCTAGATCGCTTTAGTGGTTTTTCACGTAAATCTGGAATAATTTGTTGACACGTTTGTGCATTAAATCTGTGACACGTTATACAATTTCGATTATCCTTTTAATTTATTTTAAAGCGTTAAGCGGTCAAAATTTTAGTTTGACAGAACATTTTGAGCACCAGAGTGTGCGACCTTGAGCAACCTAGATTTATAGTTCGACGGTGACTGGTACTGGTCGACGTGTTTGACGGTGGCAAGAACAGATAATTTCGGAAAATTTGTTAATGACACCACTAATGACTGCCGAAACACAATAAACTTTTACAACTCAAACATGCATCCTAACGCTAAACCATTCAATTTTACAATGGCAACGCTGGGTGACATTTATAAAATTGTTAAAAGTATAAAAACGAACGCTGTTAAATCTTGTCTCCCAATTATCGCACCATATATCTTGCATATTATAAATTCATGTCTGACACAAGGACATTATCCAGAAAGCTGGAGAACAGCCATAATTAAACCATAACCAAAGGTAAGTCATCCTAGTGGCTACAATGAACTTCGATCTATAAGTATACTGCCAGTCTTCTCAAAAATATTAGAAAAAATAGTCCATCGTCAAATATAGTGTTCTGTGGAAGAAAATAAAATCATTCCAGAATGCCAGTTGGGCAGCACCACAACTGCACTTTTAAATATTAGTGATGATATAGATATAGCAATAGATGACAAAAAATCTGCGGTGCTGGTGCTGCTGGACTTCTCTAAAGCATTCAATACGGTTAATCACTCGCTTATGCTCGCAAAACTCAAATATATAGGCTGTGGTCCAGATGTGACCAATTTATTCGATTCCTATTTTTCAAATCATAACCAACACGTCTTTATTAAGAATTCTTATTCAAGGAATACACGTGTAACATCGGGAGTGCCACAAGGTTCAATACTATCCCCATTATTCCTACTTTACCCTGCTGACTTCTTTACAAAAATAAAACACTCTAAAATACAGAGCTACGCCGATGATACGCAAATCTATATTGACTTTAAGACTGACAACTATCAAGAAGCACATTCTAATTTAAATGAAGACTTGAAAACATTTGCCGAATATTCTTAATCACACAATCTCAAGATCAACACTGCAAAATCTTTTTATATGATCTTTGGCACTATGAAAGATAGTGCTGATTTAGACAATGGCCTACTTCAACTAATCCTTAACAATTAACATCTACATTTAACCAAGACTCATAAAAATTTGGGTATAGTTTTCGATAATCAGGTCAACTTTGAGAAACATAACAAGCATCTTTTGAAAAAATCATATAATGATCTTAGAATTCTGTATAGTACCTAATAAACATATCCTTAACTTCAATCTTAGGAAAATGCTGCGTGAGTCAATAGTCCTGTCAGTGTTTAACTATGGTAACTTTATATATGGCCCATGTTTGGATAGTGTAACAAGACAAGTATACAAACACTTGCCTATGTCAAAAATTTGGGTACTTGATATGACCGGGAAACCTAAGTATATCCGTTCTCGGATCTCTCGAAGGTTGTCGTTGCATGATATAAATATCAGGGAAAGACACCAATACACCCTAAACATTCCACGTCACAGAACAACATTCTTTCAGCGATCATTTTCATATACAGCTGCCAAGCTCTATAATCAAGTTGACCCTGGTTTTCGGGCCCTCGCGTGTGCGACATTCAGGGAAAAAATGAGGGGGGTATACCTGGGAAATTTTCTCAACGCATAAAAAGGCTTTTTTTGCATCCCTCCCTCTTGCTACCACTGGTCCTTTTAAAAATATGTTGTACTTTCGTACTACATATTTCCATATGGGCTGTCTCTAAAAAGTCTGTACAAAATCTGAGCACATATTCCTGAGGCCAAAATAAGGCGATTTAAAGCAACTTACCTTAGTCCGAAATTGCTCCGTTTCCGAGATACAGGGTGGTAAAGTTAAAAAATAAAAATCGAATTTTTTAAAATTAATGAACAATTTTTAACGTATTACTTTAAAACTTGGTACCCAGGGGGCTTTTGGGATGCGAATCCCGAATACGTGGCCATTAGAGGGCGCTTCACAATGCACTTTTTATGGTTTAGAATGGCCATAACTTTTTTATTAGTGTAGTTTTTTCCCTTTTTTGTTAAGGAACTAATTTTCTGAACATTTTGAAACAAAAAAGGTACTCTTGTGAAAATCCGCTAAAGTAAGCCGTTTTTGAGATATTTCGGTTTTTATTGTTCGATGCTGCACCTGAATATTTAAATTATTTCGAATAAAAAATTCGTTAGTTACAGCAAGTTTTGCAGGAAGAATTTGAGTATGGATTTTTTTTTTAATTAAATAAGGAACAATTTTATTTTAAAAGTTAATTTATGTAGCATAAACTTTTAGTAATAATTGTTAAAAATGACCTCCGTTAACATAAGTACAAAGATTAATACGACGTAAAAAGTTTAAATTTACTATTTGCATCAATTCCGCATCGCTCTTTAATATGTTGACTGCATTTTGAATTCTTCCCCACTATTCCTCTTCATTATTAATCGGTCTGGAGAATACCATCGTTTTTAAAGATTAATTTAAATATTCCGGTGCGGCATCGAACACTAAAAACCGAAATATCTCAAAAACGGCTTACTTTAGCGGATTTTCATAAGAGTACCTTTTTTATTTCAAAATGTTCAAAAAATTAGGTCCTTAACAAAAAAACGAAAAAACTACATTGATAAAAAAGTTATGGCCATCCTAAACCATAAGAAGTGCATTGTGAAGCGCCCTCTAATGGCCACAGTGAAAAGGTCTCCGTATTCGGGTTCCGCATCCCAAAAAACCCCCGGGTACCAAGTTTTAAAGTAATACGATAATTTTAAAAAATTCGATTTTTATTTTTTAACTTTACCACCCTGTATCTCGGAAACGGAGCAATTTCGGAATAAATTAAGTTGCTTTAAATCGCCTTATTTTGGCCTCAGAAATATGTGCTCAGATTTTGTACAGACCTTTTAGAGACAAATTGCTATACCGTTTTTTGATTTATAGATATCTGTTCCGGTGCTGCTTGACGGTAGCTTGACGGTCGAGATGGTCATCCTTTAACTTCTTCTATTCGCCGTTGGGAATAAAACCAATTATTTCGTAGAGTGCTGACACGTGGCTCAACGACTGGGCCTACGTCACATTAGGATACTTTCCTGGACTAGTATTTGTGGTTTGAACAGTCAGCGACTTCTCATCCATAATGCATGTTAATGTAACTTGTAAAATCTTTTAACAAATTTGTGATGTTGAATTGGAATAAAAAAAACACATTTTTCAGTGCTGTGGAGACAGTGGTTCGAAGCGGCTGCGTATTTTAGAGTGAATTTTTAACCTTACTTGTGTGACTGTTTCGTGATTCTACCCTTCCGGGTAAGTTTTTTCCCTTTAGTTAGTGTTATTTTATTATTTTGTTCGTCTGAGGTTGGTCTATTAATTTAGGGGGATGAGTGAACCTCATGACCCAGGGGGAGGCTCCAATTCCGTTTTTTCTCGAGATGAAATTAATTCAATTATTGGCGTTAGCAACGTCAAAATAACAAATGATAAAAAAAACAAATTTGACTGGAATAATGATAATGAGGAACAGAAAAATATCGCAAAAAGTAAGGAAAATATACAGACTAACTTAACAGGACGGCAAAATATGCCTAAAGAATATAAGGAACACCATTCAGGCCCTTTCATAGTTTTTATCGAGTCAACAGAGAAATCTGGAAATAATGTAGGCAAATTCAATCATCTTAAAATCGCGAAAGAAATATTTAATCTGCAATTAGTTGATATAAAAAATTATAAAAGTAAAGGTACTAACCGAGTAGCAGTAGAATTCGAAAATTTCAAAGCAGCTAACAATTTTATTAAAAATGAATCTTTATTACAAAAAGGCTACAATGTATTTATACCCTCTAACTTCACTACATGCAAAGGTCTAATAAGGGGAGTGGACATTAACATGAGTTTAGAAGAAATACAGAGCCGTTGCACATCATCCGTAAATATTTTAGATATGACTAGACTAAATAGAAAAGTTTTAAGCGGCCCCAGCAAAATACCCGAATATATACCAACTAACACTGTTCTACTTACCTTTGAAGGAACTATTTTACCAAGAGATGTTAGTATATATCAATTACCCATGCTGGTAATACCATATGTTGCCCCTGTAACGCAATGTTTTCAATGTTTCTATTTTGGTCATACAAAAAAACTTTGCAAAAGCAAGAATAAATGTTTTAATTGTGGAGAAGAAGATAAAAACCACAAAATCGACGGAAAGGAAGGAGAAACTCCCCAATATGAATGCCAAACATTTTGTATTCACTGTAAAAGTGACGAACACAGGTCAACAAATAAAAAATGCCCAGAATTCCTTCGCCAACAAAGCATTAAAAGACTAATGGCTTTTGAAAATTTAACTTATTATGATGCAAGTTTTGCTTGTAAAAAAACCTATTCAAATAGTTCTGATTATACACCACACCCTTTAGATTTTCCAGCCCTTAAAAACAGATACAATGTGAATCAGGATAAAATAGATGTTTCCCAAAGAAGAGTTGTTGAAACAAACACAAGACAAAAACGGTCGTATCAACAAGCAGCAGCCCAACCCCCAAAAAAAAGAGCAACAACACAAATGGGTTATGACAAAAAAGCACATGATGAGGCCCTAATCTTCCCCAATTCTAGACCAACATGGTCCCAATCATCACATCATAACACCAATAGAAATATTTCAACCCGAACTTCAAACCCATCTACTTCTTCAACATCGTCACAATACACTACGCCGTTTCGTGCCCAGTAAAACAATTTAAATAATATCAATGAACCAATATTAGAAAAATTAGCAAACTTATTAACGAGACTTTCAGATGAAGGCTGGAATCAGTTCAATAATTTTATACTCCCCACCATAAATAGACCACGCCATAATATGGATGTGGACTACGATTCATTCTAGTTACTTGTCATCAATGCCAAATACAAAATTTATTAAATTACTGCAATGGAATATTAGAAGTACAAAAGCAAATAGAAGCGAGTTAATATCAATCATAAGAGAAACTAAACCCCACGTTGTATTATTAAATGAAACATGGCTAAATAATCAACAAAGATTTTTTATAAAAAGTTATAAAATTGTTAGACAAGATAGACAAGATGGATACGGTGGAATTGCTACATGCATAAAGGATAATCTTAAATTCTCAATTATAAATAACTCAATTAATGCAGCTTGGAATAATCTACAGTACATCACCATAAAAATTGGCAATATAAACATCATAAATGCATACTCACCACCACAAACCAACATCACTAAAAAAATATTATTTGATATATTTAGCCCTCTAACTGGTTCCAAAATTCTTATGGGAGATATGAATGCTCTACACTCTTCTTGTGGAAGTTCCACGACAAACCAAAGTGGTATAGCCTTAGTGGATTTTTTAAATACCAGTGATTTTATTTTGTTAAGTGATGGCACATCGACTAGACTTGTCACCCCCAATAGTACGTCAAACCCATTAGATATAACAATAGTGGACCCCTCCTTGGGCACAATATCTAACTGGAAAGTTTTTCCAGACTGTGGAAACAGCGACCACTTCCCAACAATCTGCGAAATCAATTACAGAAATACAAACAATATGTTCTTCCCAACATACCAGATTAAAGACTTTTCAAAAGCAGACTGGAATCAATTTTATGATAGAATGGTAGTGGAGTCAATGAACCTGGAGAGCGATGCCCCATTCAAAACAATCCAGGATATAATGAATTCGGCATCAGTAGCCGCCATCCCGCATAAATTTAAAAACACTACATTACAGCTTGGCAATCCCTGGTGGGACAATGAGTGTACTTTAATGTTGAGACGAAGAAGAAGCGCCCTACAACAATTCAAAGATTTCCCGAACATGGACAATTACATTAATGCAAAACATATGATTGCACAATCAAAAAGATTTTTTAAACAAAGGAAAAAAGAAAAATTCATCAAATTCTGTGCTTCCTTAAACCGAAACTCTAACCTAACCTACGTTTGGGATACAGTTAAAAAATTTTCAGGCTTAAGCTTAAACAATAATTTTTCTAGAGTTAGCGATGACATACGTTCAGATATGTTAAAGAAAATGGCAGTAATAAGAGCCCAACACCCAGAATTTCACCAGCTTCCAACACCAGATGGCATGGAATTATTCACTGTTAGTGAACTGAAGGTCAGCATACAGGATAAAAGAACCTCGGCACCTGGGTTGGATGAGGTTACATATACAATGCTTCAGAACACACCTGATAAGGTTCTAGAAACTTTAGTCAACATATATAATAGATGTCTAGTAGATGAATCGCTTCCTGTTTCGTGGAAGAGATATAATATTATATGCTTACTCAAGCCCAACAAAAACCCAAACACAGTAGATAGTTATAGACCCATTGTTTTGTCTTCATGTTACGTAAAAACGCTAGAAATTATGATCAAGAACAAATTAGAATGGCTAATGGAGAACAAAGAAGTTTTCCCATGGTTTCAAACAGGTTTCAGAAAAGGACAAGCGACATATAACGCTCTAGCTTTACTTACTTCAGATATCTACCTGGCCTTTGGTCAAAACTATTCAGTTCTTGCGGTATTCTTGGATATTAAATCAGCTTATGACCATGTCGACATATACCTATTGTACAATAAATTAATTAACCTTCAAACTCCAATAGAGTTAGCAAATCTCATCTTCAAGATACTAAAAAACAGACTCATATATTCAAAAAACGATAACGGCGAAATTCTAGGCCCTTTATTGGCAAATTCAGGTCTTCCACAGGGTTCTCCTCTTAGCACCCTTTTATTCAACATCTACCTGAGTGATATTTATGATATCCTTCCTGAAGATTTAAATCTTATTGTTTATGCCGATGATATAGTAGTATATGTAAAAGGGAATGACATTAATGAAATGCACAATAAAATTAATCTGGCTATCAATAATATCGTCAAATGGCTAGAAGAAAACCACCTATTTTTATCAGCTGATAAATGTGAGGCAGTATGTTTTTCGAAAAATTGTAGAATAATACAAACACCTGCAATTAGGCTTGGAAACGACATTATAAGGCATAAAAATGAAGTAAAATACTTGGGCATGATTTTGAATAGGAACCTAAAATGGGATAAACATATAGAAATTATTCTGAACAAAGCTCAGAAAGGTATTAATATTATGAAGACCTTCTGCAGAGTATGGTGGGGAGCAGATCCCACAACTCTACTAACAGTTTTCAATGCATTAGTTCGATCTCATCTAGATTATGGCTCTATTTTCATCAAACCCAATAATAAAAAATCTTTAAACAAACTAAATACATTACATTATCAGGGTCTAAGAATAGCTCTTGGTTGTATGAAATCCACCCCTATCAATGCTCTCTTGGGAGAAGCGGCAGATATGAACTTGGAACATAGAAGAAAATGGCTAGCTGTGAAATTCCTGTAAAAGATTGTATGCATACAAAACCATCCATTAATTCCAATGTTAATTAGCAATCGAAACTTGTACAATGGAAATGTAGGTTTTTGGAAAAATAAAGATTGTCCATATCTGATCCAAGGTCTTAACTACCTTTTACCATACATTACTAAAATTCATAAATCAGAAGTATACCCCACATTTAATATAGAATTCAGAAACCAAATTAGGAATATCAAAATCATTAATCTTGGATTACAGAAAGACGATTTACAGGCTAAAGAAAAATTTCTACGTTCCACAGACAGATATAAGCAATCGCATATTTTTACATATACTGATGCATCAAAAAACTCTTCCAAGACTGGGTTCGGAATTTACATACCAGAAATTAATTATAAATACTCTGCTAGATTGCCATCAGAACTCTGCATTTGCACAGCTGAGATTATTGCAATTAATGAAGCTACAAAAGTCATAATAAGAAAAAACATTGAAAAATCTATCATCTTTTCAGATTCCCTTAGTGCTATCACAAAATTAAATAAAACGGTAATCTCCTCCAAAAATGACTACGTTAGTTTACGCACCAAAAGACTGCTTTTAGAAGCCAACGATAATGGTTTTGACATAAAAATCGCCTGGGTCCCAGGTCACTCAAGGATTGCTGGTAATGAGATGGCAGATACTCTGGCAAGCGTAGGTAGTAATTTAAATATCCCCAAAAAAATGGACCTAGATGCTCAAGAGGTTATCCCAGATATCAAAAAGAAAATTTTTGAAGAACACAATGCTGAATGGAAGACTTCTCTAAGAAGTAAAGGAAAAAGTTATGCAGAAATAATAAACGAATTCCCCAAAAATAAATGGTTTAACAATTATACATACATTGATAGAAGACACATTACAACCATCATTAGAATGAGAACAGGACACTGCCTTACCAAGAGCCATCTCTATAGAATCGGTATAAAGGATGATCCTTACTGTGAATGTGGACAAGTGGAAGACTTGGATCACATTTTTCTAGAATGCCCCATAAATGTAATCCCGGGTCATGATATTTATGAAGAATTCAGAAAAACCGGAATATCTCCCCCCCTAAATATTAAAACAATTCTGTCTAATTTAAACAATCAAAACATTAAAATTATTATTCAGTTTTTAAATGTAAATAAAATTAATTTATAAATTTCCTTATTTCAGGAAGCAAATCCATTTTCCTAGTCCTATATTCTGTTCCAGTTTCCTAAGTCAAATCTCCCACCATTTGGGAGTATGACTTAATTTTTTCCCATTGTTGTGCATGTAGTAACTATCCCCCATTTTATTTTTTACCCAAGCTTTTATCAAATTATTAATATACTAGGTTCTCCACACTCCACAGCACTAAAAATAGTTCCACGATCAGCTGATCCATTCCCATAACCTTTCATATCCCATAACCTGAATTTACCTGAAACCATCAGAAGAAAAAAAGAAGAAGAATAAATCAGTGGTCGTGACGGGGTCTAGAGCCCGACAAGGTTACGGTCACTTCTAATGTGCTGGCAGAATTGCCCCTCAGGGCAGAGCCAATAATAAAAAGAAAGAAAGAAAGAAAAAAACACATTTAAAAACATTAACCTTAAAAGAACCTCCTATGCCCAACCGTCAAATTATAAATCCTATTGTTCACCGGCCACCATCAACAGACCGTCAAACGTCGACCAGTACCAGCTACCGTCAAACTATAAATCCAGCTTAAATGCTCTTAAATGGGTGCTTTTGATTAATATTCTGAGTATGATAAACGTCCCCCTATATTTATATATACAGTGTGTCCCGCTTTTCATGAATACACCTTAATATCTCAGTTATTAATAATGATATTTTCTTGAAATTTTGGTTGTAACTGTATGTTGGAAAAATAAAAAAATTTGGCATAGTGAACATTTTTATTTACCGTTGGCATGCTGACCTGTTTTGTTTTTAAACAAATTAAGCAAAGAGTGCTTTGAAACAAAAAGTTTTTGTTTGACATTAAGTAATTCGTACGAATTGTTAATAAGTGAAGCAGTGTTACTTAACTGTTAATAAGATGGCACAAAACCGAAGAGTAGTTCTTACAATTGGAGAAAAAGTAGAAATTATTCGCTTATTTGGTAATAATGAAAGATCTACGCGTCGGGTTGCTGGAATATTCAATGAAAGGCATCAGGATCAAGCACCAATGACTCACCATACCGTTGCCAAAATCAACAGATTGTTCGCAAGGACTGGAGCGGTTTTCAAGACAAGACCAACGAGGTACAATTTAAATCAAAGACATTATCCAGACGACGAACGTATCTTAGCAGAATTTCGAAACAACCCGAATGGTAGTATAAGGCTAGTTGCGAGGACACTGGATTTAACGAAAAACAAAGTATGGAGGTGTTTGAAACGCAATAGTATTAGGGCATTTAAACCAAAATTTCTACATACTCTGTTAAATGGTGATTTTGAACGGCGGTTTGAATTTTGCTTATGGTTGCAAGGTAACTATCTTAACGATAGACTTTTTCTAAAGAACATTATGTTTACTGACGAGGCAACGTTTACGACAAACGGTGTGGTATCTAGTCAAAATTGTAGGTTTTGGGCAGCCGAAAATCGGAATTGGGTAATTAATTGTAAAAACCAGTAGAGTGAAAAAGTGAACGTGTGGTGTGGCATATTTAACAAACGAATTGTTGGCCCTTTTTCCTGGATAACCTGACCGGACAAAATTTTCTACATTTTTTACTAAATGATTTTTATGATTTTCTTATGGAATTGCCTTTAGCACAGAGACAAAACTTAATCTTTCAGTTAGATGGTATCCCCGCACATTATTCTATGATAGTTAGGAACTTTTTAAGTGCAACTTTCCCTATGAAGTGGATAGGTACAAATTCTCCTTTAGAACCATGGCCCCCCAGATCGCCGGATATTACCCCTTGTGACTTTTTTCTGTGGGGGCGCTTGAAAAATAAAGTGTATGCTAGTCGGCCGCGTAATAGAGAGGAACTTTGCATTAGAATTAGGCAAGCGTGTCAGGAAATCACTCACCAAACTTAAGAAAAGTGAATGTACAGGGTGTCTTCTTTTCGACACTTTCGACGGGTATCTCCGTTATTAGTACCGATAGAATGATGTGGTTTTCGCAAACCTTTGCCACTTTTTTGTTAAACAAACGATGCCCTAAACGGATTTATCATGGCCATCTTGGTTTTTGAGATACAGGGCGAAATTGAAAATCGTGCATTTTCAGACACTCCTTGTATTTCAGTTATCTTATACCCTATCAAAAATGTAAAAAGAGGGTGTTATACAGTTTTTTACGTAGAATTCAGTGGCGTACTTAGTATTTTTCCAGGTACCCCCATTTGTGAGAAATATACCATAGTTATGTTTTTTTAAATGGAACGCCCTGTATATTTATTCATAGTTGCATTTTGCTTACTGAGAGCTTTTCAAAAACATATAATAGTTGACACTTTGTTTTAACAGGATGGTTAAAATTTATATTTTTTAAATAACAAACTTTAAATTGGCAGTAGGCCTTGGATTCTGTTTTAATAAAAATAATTAATTTATTGACGATACAATACACCATGAATATTACCTTATAGTTTAATTTAAAACTTTTTAAGTTTTCTAATACTTACAGTAGTAAAAAGGAATATTTTCTTGTATATTAATGGAAAAAACAAAAACATCTACTGGTATGTTGAATAACGCAATTTTGTTAGCACTGTTACAAACGAAGAATTTATTAAAACAAGACTTTCTTTTCTGCTAAAATCAGCTCTTGAGATTTTGAAAATATGAATTAAGGGGTTTTTGGGGATGCTGATTCTAAATCTGATAGAAACAGTCTAAAATCTAAAATAAGCCCTAATATCCTTTTCCAAAAAAAAAGCATTTTTTTACCCCACCAACACCGCACGCCAATGGTAAATAAAAATGTTCACTATGCGAAATACTTCATTTTTCCAACATACGATTACCACCAAAATTTCAAGAAAATCTCATTATTAATAACTGAGATATTATGGTGTATTCATGAAAAGCGGGACACATTGTATATTGCTGTATTTAAGCATTATCATGTATAAACTTTAATAAAGGATATTAAACGGGGTTAGAAAATAGTACTGAATACGAATTACCTAAAGGGAAAATAAATTTTATACCCTATGCTCGAAAAAATGAAGAAAAATTGAATTCTTTCAATATTTAATCTGAAATATCTTATTTAAAAACGTCTATCACTACAATTATGTTGCACCCTCTGGCTGTCAGTTTGTACGCCTCATAAAAATTCCAATTCAAGCAAAATCTGACAAGCAACGTCTGCTCGAACAGGGAGCAAACTCTTCGGCTGCTTCATATATGAATAAATTTAGTTTTTTATCGCATACTTTGCTTCATAAATTCAAATTCGATTTTCTGAGAGGGCGATTTCAGTTTTATATAATAGAAATTTTTCGACATTAAGCGAATTTATCAAAAACTGATAATGCTCAAAATACAGTATGTCTCACTTTTCATGACCGCCATATTATAGCTCCTTTATTAGCAATGCGATTTTTGAAATATTTGTGTGGAAGGTCCTCGCCTATCAGGAGATTGTAGGCGCAGTAGAATATTTCAAATTTCACCAGTGGCGTTCGTTGTTACATAACTGTAAAATATTCTCATAATCTTATTCGGCGTTACCAAAAACACCCCAAATACCGAATTTCAAAAGTATAAAAGTGTTCACCTTATAAGAAAATAAACTTTTCACTTTTTACAGTGCCAATGCCATTACGATTCGTCAACATTTACCAACGTAAGTTGGCCATGACAAACAAATGCCTAATAACAATTCAAAATTACTTTGAAGTTTGAGTGACAGTATATCGGTGTTTGGCTGTTTGCACTAATTGAAGTAAATGAAGTTTTCCTTTTTAAATGGCACCTTTAAACGTGGAGATAATTATTCATATAGTAGGTAAAAATACGTCATTCGCGGGGACTACAATAATATTTAATGGACGGCATTCAAAGTGACCATATCCACACTTAAACAGTGACATTTATTAATAATTTGTTCAACTCTACCCGAAATGTTAAAAAGCATAGGCCAAGAAAATACAGTCGGCATGGATCAACGATCAACGATCAAGAGATAACGTTATTTTCAACTCTACTACTACAACAGAGCGTCTCCAGGGTTGCACAATACGTTTCCAATTCAAATTAACGTACTAGAGAGAGACAGAAGATATTTGAAGAGTTGTCCATTGATTTCAAAGTTATCGACCTGTCAACATTTATGTGTTGTTCAACGTTTTTGTGCCCTGAAATTCAATTTAATCCTACGAATTGTTCTTTTCAGAGCTATTTTTTTATCGTACTCTCATGTTTGGTGCGGGATTTTTAATGAGCAGATTATAGGTCCTTTCTTTTCTTGAACATTAAAAGCCGAAACATTTTTAAACGTTCTTATACGGGATTTCACTGATATTTTGGATAATATGCCTCTTTAAAACAATATAATTGGACGGAGTACCAGCTCATAACGCGAACGCAATTCGTAACTAGCTTGATACACATTTTCCTCTGAAATGAATAGGTCCGAGAAGTCCTCTTCAAGATTGGCCACCTCGATCTCCAGATCTGACACCCAAACAATTTTACTTCTAGGGACGAATGAAAAATTTAGTGTAAAACGCAAGACCTCAAAGCGCAGAAAACTACGGAATAGAATAAGAGAAGCTTGCCTATACAAATAACACCGGTAGAATTACGGAAAGTTGTGTGGCATAACAGAAAAGTTGTAGAAAAATGTATTCATTCACATTTCTTTGGAGTTAGTTATTTATGTAAGATGTATTGTTGAATATTCATGAATTAAATGTGTCTAAAATTGATCTTCTTTGCCTGCCACCACCAGTTCTTATTTAATTCAGACTCATAAAACTGACTAAATTAATGTCACTTATAAAGTTATGACCGTAATAATTGGTAGGTTAGTTCAGCAAAGAAGTGAAAAGTTTATTTTCCTATAACTCGAACACTCTGTACACTATACTTTTCAATCTCAGTATTGTGGTGTTTTTGGTAACACTGAATAGGATTATGAGATTATTTTATAGTTAAATTATGCCTGATACCTTTCTTGGAAAACTAGGTCAAATTTTCTTCATAACCACGAACGCCACTGGTGGAATTTTAAATATTCTACTGTGCCACAATTTCCTGATGGGTACTTAATACCATCCACCCAAATATTCGAAAAATAGCATTGTTAATAAAGGTTATAATATAGGAGTCATTAAGGGTGAGACATGTCGTATTGAAAACGACTTCAAAAGTGTAATTTGTTACTGTTTTGGACAACACATTGTAACGTTTCGCCTAAATTGGCTACAATCTTTTTAATGGAAGTAATGTCAATGCCATTATTACCTAATTAAGGGAATTAGAATCTATAAATAGTACTTACCGAAGCTGTTTTCCCATTTTTACTTGTAACTTTTAATAAAGATCCCTCGTAACCCTAAAAAAATACATACGAAAGTTAGTTCCTAAACGTATTTAAAAAAAAATGAACAGGTAAAAGTAAAACAATAAATCAAATTAGAACAATTATAAACTCTTTTGAAATTGTGCCCTTATCCTTTGCAATTTCTGACATTACAGGCGCGATCCTAGTCAGACGACAGTTGAACTAAACGTCAAGTTAGTAATGATCTTCTAAAGTTATAGATATAAACGAAGGTCAAATTAAAACCTACTACTATGTTCGAAAGGCGCTATTGCACAATTTAATTTCTCATATATTTTGTGACATTTAAAAGTATGTCGGTATTATTTTTATGAAAACGCACCACTATTACATATTTTCACATTATCCATTGGAAAATGCATTTATTTAAGGTACCTACCACATTTTAAAAAGTACGACCTTCTTATTTTGACATAACCTGATTTATTTATTTTGCGTTGGGGTACAATTATTATAATCGTGACATCCAGTTCAACTATTTTCTATTCAATTTGTAGAAGTAGTCTATTCTTACGTGGAGCGGATAAGATGAAGTAAAGTAGACGCTGTCTAGTTTATTGTACAAAATAAAAAATTACACTAGGTATATCCCAACATGTTTCGATTGTAAGCAGTAATCTTCAGGGGTTAGTAACATAGATCGACTTGAATAAAGTTGTGTGGTTGACGATTGAGACCTAGCTGAGTGATAGGGACTCTGGTTAATGATTAAGAGTGGAGCAAAAATATTATAAGGGCCCTTGACGGATTAAAATTGATGTATATGGTACAAGCACAAACATTGAAATATTTAAAATAGTATGGCAGGTTGTTAATCTTAGATAAAATAAAAATATTTTGTGGAGGAGGACTGAGTCTACTATACTGCATATTTTTTTTTAACCAAGATCGCAATATGCACCAATCTTGAACATACCCACTCATACTCTAAAAGGTGCGAAAAATGCTACCTACCACAAATTCCTGAGGCTTAAATATGACGATCTAACCCAACTTACCTCAGTCCAAAAGTGGATGATTTGGGAGATACAGAGTGTTAAAAGTTCAATTTGGTTTTAGTTTCTCATTCTCATACATATTTTTTTAAATAATTGGTGTATTGTCACAATATTCGGCTAGGGGGGTTTTGTGGGTGACAAATATAAATGTGCTCTCATTTTTATTGTAAAATTTAGAAGGCGCCACCTGCGGTAACTTGCACACATTTAAAGCGAAATAACTTTTTTGAGCCACCCTGTATTTAACTTTTAAATAAATATTTTTATTCTCCAACGTATTTTACCTAAAAAGGTTATATGTGGTAAGAGTTGATTCGAGCAGCCGCTTCTGAGATATCTGGATTTGAAAAATTCACTTGGTGTAAGGCCAGGTCTAAGTTATTGTAATAAGAGAGATTTATTTTAAATTTATAAATTTAGAGACACCCTGTATAATGTTGAACTTACAAAGAAATAATTAACTCTAAGGTTGGGGTGACTAAGAAGCGGTTTTTACATTAACAACCAATGTCAAGAAAATATACAGAATGTTTCGTTGTCAAAACAAGAAGAAAAGTTGGTATTAACATATGTTAGTTCGTCGTTTTCTAGATACAGGGAAATAAAGTTGATTTAATAAAAAGTTTACTATTGTTGAGAAAATAGAAGAAAAATAGAAAAATCATAGCCATAACCTCACGTTTTTTAACTGCACCTACATGAGTAATATTTTTTAAACATTCAATTAAAACTTAATTATAGATTAAATAAAATGTTCAGGCTAGTTCAGGTTAGACTGTCTAAAACGCAAAACGTTAAAAATACCTTTTAAACATGTCGAAAATAAAAATGCAGGTAGATACCCAACTCTGCTCTAAGATAATTCTTGGCAACTATAATCTGTTGCTTAATGCGAGAGAGTAATCAAATGTAAATTTGCAATGACAGAACCCATAAAGCAGGGTGGACAACTTAAAGGTTGCATTGTAAATTTCAGGTAAATTGCAATGATAGTTTTTAAAACCTCCGTATTTTAGATATTTAAGACCTCCACCCTATATTCAACTTTACAATCTCCGGTACCCCCTTTTTCAGGTTTTACCTATGCACCAGTTCAATTGTATTTTAGATTCTGGTGGCGTGGTGGCGATAGTGCGAGAGTTTATGTACAGTTGGTTAGCAAAAAAGGTCGTGGGGCACTAATAAAAGGTCAACCTAAATGTTTAGATATAAAATAGTTTTAAATACTCAGACTCTGTTTAGGTCTAGAGTTAGATTCAGTTCTTTCCCGAGTTTCTCATATATGTAAAAACAATATGACTTATCGTTGCCAAGACTATGCATACATTATCCGTCGCGCCACTACTAAGACTTCAATAAAAAAAAAAAGAAAGAAAAAATAAAATCAGATCCATAAAACGACAGGCGACGGCAGAGTTACATGCTTTACTCAACTCATATGGATGAACGAATGGAAATGTTGTGTTTGCCGGGTAAGTATATAAAAGTTCAGAAACAAGTTTTGTTATAGCTATAGACATTTTCCTTTTATCATGTCACTATACATGTGGACAAGAGGTAACGATGTTCTCCATTAATATTCTATTACTAAATAAAATTGCGATAAAAAGAAACCCTTAACCCCTTCGCTACCATGTAGCCATAGTGGCTACAAATGTATGTTCTCAAATATACCATGTTGCCACTATGGCTACATGTTTGTTAGTTGCATTATTGTTCATTTTACGGGCCAGTATAATTTCGTTGATAGTATTCTAGCCCTGGTATAGCAAAATTTTATAGGAGGAGTCAATTTCTGATTGGTCCTCCCAAGGTCACGCTCGCTATTGTGGTCTTGTGGAATTCATAAGCGGTCGGCAGTCGCTGTGCGACATTTTTTGTTCAGTTTAGTGGTTGCTCTTATTGGGGTTAAATCTTTTGCTCCCGAAAATGAGTAGTTCAAGCGATAGTGAGCCATTCCAGGACTCGGGCTCTGAATACGTACCAGATACGGATGAGGAAGATGATAATAACAGCCTGTCCAGCATATCGGATTATTCTGATGGAGAACCCGTAATGATGGGCGATTGGTATAATATAGTAGATAGCGAAATCGGTCTGGTAGCGAAGGGGTTAATAGCCAAGCGACATGGGCGAGCTCAACTCGTGAAGATTTTTTATTTAAATTTGTAAAGCATATGCATTAGGGATACCATTATAGTATGTGTGCTCTAATAATCCTCTAAAATTTCAGGTCCGCATCAGATATTACCTTTTCGTTGTTTTCTGCTTATATGTAAGGAAAGCAACGGGAAACCCGGTAAATTCAGTTCTCCTCATAAACCTAAGTAAACATTTATTTAACGAGGAGGGTCGGATTACAAAGTATAAATTAAAGGATCCACAAATTAGAAGATTTACCTTCTATATTGGGTGAATTTGGTTAAGATTTGGTCACTGTAAGTTATAGAACGACATACTATAATTAAATTTTAAGACAATGCCAACCCCTAAACGTTAAAAGCAGTTTTTTACCACTTCTAAAATTGTAAAAACAAACAGATAAAGGTTAGAAATCACTTCAATACGTATTCAAAAATATGTAAGGAGGAAAATGACAAATGCGATTATATTCTTATATCTTATATATATCTTTTAACTCATCCTCTAATGTACCCAGTGGCGCACTGTTTGAGAAACATGTTTTAATTCAAATTAAATCCATAGTTTTTAGACGCAATTTAAAACCGGCAAAACTAATAAAGAAATTCATCCCTTATAATTCCTATTTAAAAAATATTCTTCTCCTACAAGGCCGCAAAAACGGTCTAAAATATTCAATAACATGTCTATACAGGGTGTCCTACCGCGAACCGCATCGATCTATATATGGAAAATTATACATAGAAAATTTTTGAAAATTTGACAGTAGACTAATATTGCTGGGGGCAGCCCGGCTAAAGTATTTTCAATAGGGTGACACTTCCGGTTATAAGGGAATTAGGTGTCAACTTGCTTATTTTAAATGGAACATCCTGTATATTATTACATTTTTGAATTCTACGTAAGATCTAGGCAGATTTTGTATATCATGTCCTATACCCAAGTCTAAGCGTTTTTGGCATATTTAAGGTTTTTTGTCAAAAAATTACCTTTGCAGGTCATAAAATAAATTTTATCGTACTAGCCTTTACTTGATAAAAATCCATTTTAAAAAACTTTTGAAATGAAACACGTATGTAATTTTCACTCTATATTGTCAACATGACATATGTTTCGCCCAAAAACTGAATTTACCCTTGAAAGGAAATCAATCATTCCATTAATTTTCTAGATCTAACTATAAAACGTCTACATAATAAATTAGATTTTTCCATATTTCACAAACCATCACACAATGATATAACTAGTCATACAAATCACATCGCCCAATGCAACATAAAATAGCAGCTTATAATAGTATGATTTTTTGATTAATTAATATTCCTATGTCTGTGGAAAATTATAATAAAGAACTAAACTTAATCAAACAAATCGCGGTCAATAATGGTTACTCAACACAAATTATAAATAATATTCCTACTAACATGAATTATAAAAAATCAATTAAGGAGGTCTACCCGTTAATGAAAACCAATATTATATATCACTTTATTACTTATTTGGGCAAACAAAGTGATAACATCAAAAAACTTTTGAACCAACACGATATTCAGATTGCTTATAAAAGTAAAGGTTGTTGAACAATGGCAAAAAATTGGATTTATTGGAGTCTTTCTCTATTAATAAGGGTAGAAAATCCCAAAATATCCTAAATGAGCAACTAGACAATAACAACTCACCTTTGTTAAACTTGTATTGAACCCCTAAAAATTCCCCACAATTATTATTAATTATTTCATTAGTGTAGGTACCTTTATTTTAAGTTTCTTATTTAATAATTTGTTATACCTTCCTCACATCTAAAGAAGCCACCATGATGGCGAAACATATGTCATGTTGACAATATAGAGTGAAAATTACAACACATACGTGTTTCATTTCAAAAGTTTTTTTTTTCATAAAATAAATATCAATTTTTCCTATAAGAAAGCCTTAATTATTTAATTTGAGTTCGATGCCTTGTTAAAAAGAACATGCTTTAATAGATTCTTTATAATATTTTAATGACTATTAATACAGGATGTTCAAACAATAAGATAAAAAATGAAATTAAGAAAACTGCAAAAAATCTACATTTTCAAATGATAACCCCTAAATTTTATAATTATTTCCTATTTAGATTAAAAATAAGGGTAAGTTTGAATAAGGTTGTCCGTTCGGAAAATTTGTAGTTTTCGAAGTATTGCCAATTTAATATTTTGCTGCGGATATTAAGCTTAATTATTCCCAGTTGGCTATGAGTTTAGTTACTCCTAGTTGGCGTTGAAAACAGTCAAATGTTAAAGAAATGTATAAAGCTGTCACTTACCATTTGAAAATTATTAATAATCATACCGGGGCGCTTAAATTATAGAAACGAAGATTATTTAAACTCATTTATTACCTATTTACGGAGAATGTTATAAAGTTATATCAAAAACATGTGACACATTTGCCATTGGATATCCGAAAAAGCAGACGACATCACAATGTGCTGGTACACAAATTATAGAAAATTTCAAGAACTTTAGATCCGTTAAGGCAATAGTGCAAAAGAAAGGAACCTCTAGTTAATAATGAGAATATTGAAATTGCTATTTTGGGATATTTCGTCGCATATCCAACCATGTCTGTAAGACAAGCTGCGTTAGAGTCAGGATTATCCAAATCAACACTTCAAAGCATATTATGCAAACATAAATTTCATCCGTACGCATTTTCCATAGTCCAACGTCTGAAAGAAACTTATTTTCCAAGACGAGTGGAATTCTGTGAATTTATCATAACTTGGGCATAAGGAAACAATTTTATTTTTGGACAATATCATTTGGACAGACAAAGCTAAATTTACAAAAAATGGTGCCTTAAATCGACATAATTCCCATTATTGGAGTAATTAAAATTTACATGTGTATAGAGAGCAAAATTTTCAAAAATCCTGGCAGTTTAATGTTTATTGTGCAATAAGAAATGATGGCGTCGCGTGGCACTACATTTTTATTAAGAAAATTTAAATGGTAAGTTAGACGTTTTGAAATCATTCTACATATTTTATGATATGTGCTTATCAACTTATAGGTGAAGGTTATTTGAACATCCTACAAAATATTGAAACCGATTATGCTCGCTGTTTATAGAAACCTGTTTTACTAGCATGATGGCGCACCTCCACATAGTAGCTACCTCATCGATAATTTTTTCCGAAATGCTCTTGATGATCGACTGATCGCCAACAATGGTCCATTCCTTTGGCCACCCCGCTTCCCAGATTTTACAGTGCTTGATTTTCTTATTTGGGGTTCAATTAAAGATCGAGTGTATAATAGTTCCATAACAACTATGGAAGATTGCATGCTGCGAGTGAGGAATGAATTTGCAAATTTAAGTCCAATATGTGAATAAGAAAAGCGATCCATGAACAAGTGTTGCTTAGATGCGAAAAATGTCTGAAAGTTGAAGGACGTCAGTTTGAACATTTACTAAAAAAATAATAAGTAGGGGTTTCAATTTGAAAATGCACATTTTTTGCAGTTTTCTTAATTTAATTTTTAATCGTATTATTTAAACACCTCCCACAAAGTTCTTGAAATTTTCTATAATTTGTTTAACAGCACCTTGTGATGGCTTTCGTTTTTGCGGATATCGAATTGCAAAAGTTCACATATTCTTGATATAATTTTATCACATTCTCCGTCATTAATAAATAAGTTTAAATAATCTTCTTTTTAATGAAATAATTATAAAATTTAGGGGTTTCTATTTGAAAATGTAGATTTTTTGCAGTTTTCTCTATTTCATTTTTAATCTTATTGTATGAACACCCTGTATTAATAGTTATCAAAATTTTTTAAAAAATCTATTAAAGCAGGTTCTTTTTAACAAGGAATCGAACCCAAACTAAATAATAAAGACTTCCTCATAGAAAAAATTAATAATTAATTATTTGATGGCCTGTAAAAACAAAGAATCTTACGTAGAATTAAAAAATGTAATAATATACAGGGTGTTCCATTTAAAATAAGCAAGTTGACACCTACTTCCGGTATAACCGGAAGTGTCACCCTATTGAAAACATGTTAGCGGTGTTGCCCCCAGCAACATTAGCATACTGTCAAATTTTCAATGTATAGTTTTCCATATATAGATCGAAGCAGTTCCCGGTGGGACACCCTGTATAAAGATCAGTATTCTCTATTGCAGCCGAAAAATAAGTAAAGATATGCAAATTCGGTTCCTTACAACAGATCCGAGCCAAGGTAACAAAAATTGTAGCATATCCAATACTTGTGCTAATTTCTAATTGGTAATGTTAAAAGCATATGACCGGACGTTGTCCTAGCGACGCATCAGACGATGATGTGTGTCACATCCTTAGTCTAGTTTAATTGGTCTCCCGCTGTCGGACTTTATGTAGGAAGGTAGTCTGATGCTTAATTATAATAAATAAATAATATTAATTCTAAAGCAAGAAAATCGAATTCTTCCTATCGGTTTACGACGAATTCTCGTCCCTTAACACAAACATGCGTTTTTCACCGTGATATGCTAGAGATGTTTTGAACCGCAGTTTTATCTCAAGTTAATGGGTTTATTAATGTTATTCTTTGTTAAAAGGAGTTTTAATTGAATCTGTGCAGTTATAAACCAACCAGTCTATACTATGGGCAAGCAGTAATTTTAAATGATTGCAAGCTAGTTACAACCTTCTTCATTCAATGATTTAGTATTTATTTAATACCTAAATCAAAAACTGAAGCAATAAATAGGATATGTATCAAGCTTATGTTAGCAGTGCCGTCAGGATTGTTAGCTTAAGTTTTAGATTGTGTATATTTTGTTGAATTTGTTGAAATTATGAGTTTACTTACAACAGAAACGTGCAAGAATAAAAAACACAATATATTGTGTTTATTATTCTTGCACGTTTCTGTTGTAAGTAAACTCATAATTTCAACAAATTCAACAAAATATACACAATCTAAAACTTAAGCTAACAATCCTGACGGCACTGCTAACATAAGCTTGATACATATCCTATTTATTGCTTCAGTTTTTGATTTAGGTATTAAATAAATACTAAATCATTGAACGAAGAAGGTTGTAACTAGCTTGCAATCATTTAAAATTACTGGTTGCCCACAGTATAGACTGGTTGGTTTATAACTGCACAGATTCAATTAAAACTCCTTTTAACAAAGAATAACATTAATAAACCCATTAACTTGAGATAAAACTGCGGTTCAAAACATCTCTAGCATATCACGGTGAAAAACGCATGTTTGTGTTAAGGGACGAGAATTCGTCGTAAACCGATAGGAAGAATTCGATTTTCTTGCTTTAGAATTAATATTATTTATTTATTATAATTAAGCATCAGACTACCTTCCTACATAAAGTCCGACAGCGGGAGACCAATTAAACTAGACTAAGGATGTGACACACATCATCGTCTGATGCGTCGCTAGGACAACGTCCGGTCATATGCTTTTAACATTACCAATTAGAAATTAGCACAAGTATTGGATATGCTACAATTTTTGTTACCTTGGCTCGGATCTGTTGTAAGGAACCGAATTTGCATATCTTTACTTATTTTTCGGCTGCAATGGAGAATACTGATCTTTATGCAGGGTGTCCCACCGGGAACTGCTTCGATCTATATATGGAAAACTATACATTGAAAATTTGACAGTATGCTAATGTTGCTGGGGGCAACACCGCTAACATGTTTTCAATAGGGTGACACTTCCGGTTATACCGGAAGTAGGTGTCAACTTGCTTATTTTAAATGGAACACCCTGTATATTATTACATTTTTTAATTCTACGTAAGATTCTTTGTTTTTACAGGTCATCAAATAATTAATTATTAATTTTTTCTATGAGGAAGTCTTTATTATTTAGTTTGGGTTCGATTCCTTGTTAAAAATAACCTGCTTTAATAGATTTTTTAAAAAATTTTGATAACTATTAATACAGGGTGTTCATACAATAAGATTAAAAATGAAATAGAGAAAACTGCAAAAAATCTACATTTTCAAATAGAAACCCCTAAATTTTATAATTATTTCATTAAAAAGAAGATTATTTAAACTTATTTATTAATGACGGAGAATGTGATAAAATTATATCAAGAATATGTGAACTTTTGCCATTCGATATCCGCAAAAACAAAAGCCATCACAAGGTGCTGTTAAACAAATTATAGAAAATTTCAAGAACTTTGTGGGAGGTGTTTAAATAATACGATTAAAAATTAAATTAAGAAAACTGCAAAAAATGTGCATTTTCAAATTGAAACCCCTACTTATTATTTTTTTAGTAAATGTTCAAACTGACGTCCTTCAACTTTCAGACATTTTTCGCATCTAAGCAACACTTGTTCAAGGATCGCTTTTCTTATTCACA
This sequence comes from Polydrusus tereticollis, assembly GCA_963920685.1. Taxonomy (NCBI): domain Eukaryota; kingdom Metazoa; phylum Arthropoda; class Insecta; order Coleoptera; family Curculionidae; genus Polydrusus; species Polydrusus tereticollis. The sequence goes on from OY987329.1 coordinate 66,805,453, forward strand.
TATTGGACTTAAATTTGCAAATTCATTCCTCACTCGCAGCATGCAATCTTCCATAGTTGTTATGGAACTATTATACACTCGATCTTTAATTGAACCCCAAATAAGAAAATCCAGCACTGTAAAATCTGGGAAGCGGGGTGGCCAAAGGAATGGACCATTGTTGGCGATCAGTCGATCATCAAGAGCATTTCGGAAAAAATTATCGATGAGGTAGCTACTATGTGGAGGTGCGCCATCATGCTAGTAAAACAGGTTTCTATAAACAGCGAGCATAATCGGTTTCAATATTTTGTAGGATGTTCAAATAACCTTCACCTATAAGTTGATAAGCACATTTCATAAAATATGTAGAATGATTTCAAAACGTCTAACTTACCATTTAAATTTTCTTAATAAAAATGTAGTGCCACGCGACGCCATCATTTCTTATTGCACAATAAACATTAAACTGCCAGGATTTTTGAAAATTTTGCTCTCTATACACATGTAAATTTTAATTACTCCAATAATGGGAATTATGTCGATTTAAGGCACCATTTTTTGTAAATTTAGCTTTGTCTGTCCAAATGATATTGTCCAAAAATAAAATTGTTTCCTTATGCCCAAGTTATGTGCAAGAATAAAAAACACAATATATCGTGTTATTATTTTCTACTGAGGAGGGTGAACGTATTAATTTCCTTAAACCATGCAATTTATTGAGAAGTAGGTTGGTATTATGTTTAACCATACACAGGGGTCTATTCTGTAAGTATTCCATTAAATTTTAAAGAAAGATGATCTACTGAACAGTATCAATATGAAGAAAAAGTTAAAGACCACTCTGTAACTTGACACGTCACATTGATCATGAGGGCCTTTCAAATTTTGGCCGCCGCAAGAATTATTTTTGTATCGTGCAACTGTTAAAAATTGAAAGGATTCCTCGAAAATCCTCGTGTCAATATTCTCATTAAACTTTTAGCGGATGTTAAATTTGTCAGTTTGTCATTGTAATTTTTATTCAATGCCGATTGAAAAAGCTAAAAATACTCGTTCCTTTATTATTTTTAAATAATTGTGAATTTGAGAGTTTTAACGAGATTTAAATATGGAATTTCAGGATAACGGTGGTGAAATCTTGATCAAGGAATTAATTGATATTGAGGAAAGGTAGGTATTTACAACAAAATCCATTACAAGGAGTAGGAGGTATGGTTAACGTTTTTATTATTTTGTTAATTCAATTAAATTCCATTTATTGTATATGACTTTAAGGTTTCAACGTCAAAAATCTATACCATACAGGGTGTTTCAGAAGTACGATACGTAACTTAAGGGGTGATTCCTAATGATGTTCTAAGAGAAAAAGTTTATATGAACATGTATCCGGAGTTGCTCTGTTTTTGATATACAGGCTGTTAAAGTTTTTTCAAAAAATCGGTTTTCCAAAATTTTTTAAAATATCCTTTTCCCGATCTTAATTAGCCCTAACTAGATTAAATCTATTAAGTCCAGTGGTGTCGCGGGGAGCACCTTAACGAATATTATTGACAAAAAAATTACGTTTTTCTAATTTTGATATTTTTTCAGATTTACCAACTAATAATACAACTTTTTTGTTCCCTGATTTGTTTTCGTATGTTGTTTTGTTTTCGAAATAGAAAAAAACAACCACTGTATTGCATGTACAGTAGGGTGGGCCGAATTTTTTTTTTCTCGAATGTGATATGTCCTGGGTAACCAAAAGTTGTCAACTTGATATAGTATTTATGATACAAAATTTGGGCTTTCTGGGATAACATCTTCAGGTGCCTACTTGAGGTCAAATTTGGGAAAATTATGAAAATATTCATAAACTTTAAATGAGTGATTTATCTTGACTTTCTCCTCTATATAGCTGTGTTGATAAAAAAATTGCCACTAATAAACTCATAAATTCATCGAAACATATTCATCTGAGCTCAACCGTGCAAATGCGCAAGTAGTGTCGCGCAGCTATATCAATATCACGTACGCCGCCGCAAGTCTGCCTTTCCTGTACCGACAAGATTAGTTGTCTGGACGCATTCGAAGAGTCAATGTCTTATTAACTTATATTTACTCTTTTTAGTGAACGCGTAATTGTTTATTTGTGTGAAAATGACGAATACACGTAAAGACATTGAATGCGAGGTGTTTGGAGCACCAACAGAACTTAAGTGCAACATACTTCCGACTTATAGCGATGTTATGAGAGCATATTTGTGGCACAGGCAATTAATAAAAGACCAGAATAATGGCAAAGACCCTAGTGTAAGTGATGTTTCTAAAAAAGTTATATCTGTATTGAAAAACATTTGGCAAAATGCTTCTTTACAAGTGGTGAGTGAACAAGAGATTTATCGCTTGATTAAAGACTATGTTGTGAAGTTTCGGAGTTTAAAATAAAACATTGGGTCCGTACATAATAAAACGTGTTTAGAGAAGCTAGAAAAATTCAGACAATCAAGTGAGAAACTTTTTGATATATCGACGTGCAAGTGTAAAGATTTTGACTCATGCAAATGCAAAATTAAAGTGCTTAACAGAACAAGAATTTTTACGAGACCAAAGAACAGAAAGAAGAATGTTTATTGGAAATGTTGACATTAAATTGACAAAGGTTTTAGAAAAACGTATGCAAAGAAAATTCAACGCAAAAAAACAACTAGAGGAACAAAGCCGCCTAGAGCAATTGAAAAATGTAGGAAAAGTAAATGTTCTAGAAACAACTTCCTCCCCACTGGAAGAAAGTGTGTTTCTGGGTGAAAGTTCTACAACAAGCGAGTTTAAACTTCAATTAGATAGTCCATCAACTTCAAAAGCAAGAACAGACCTTCGAGGGGTGGATTTCAGAAATTTAGCAGAGGCTTGCGATCGAACGGGAGTTTCGGATAGATGTGGTTCTTTTTTAGCGAATGCTGTTCTGCAAGATCTTGGCGTTGTCAGTAGAAACGACCCTTCAAAATTATTAAACCGTAGTAAATTGCGGAGAGAACGAAAGAGACGAAGAACGGAACTAAAAAAGGAATCAACAGGAAATTTGAAAATTACAGGGATCTATTTTGACGGTAGAAAGGACAGAACACTACTGACGGAGAAAAAAGGAAGCACTTATCATAAGAGATACGTTTTGGAGGAACATATTGTTCTTATTGCAGAACCTGGGTCTGTTTATCTCGGACATGTAACTCCTACTTCAGGAAATGCTAAAGACATCAAATCAAGTATTTTCGATTTTCTAAGCAGTAACTTGGGACCTGTTGAAGAACTTGCTGCTGTTGGCTGTGACGGGACTGTTGTAAATACAGGTTTCAAGAATGGAGTTGTTAAGCAATTAGAAGTAGCAATTGGACACTCCCTACAATGGTTGATTTGCCTACTGCACGCCAATGAACTTCCACTTCGCCATTTGATTGAGAAAATGGATGGTAAAACTAACGACCCACGAGGATTCTCAGGAACGATTGGAAAGCTTCTTCCAACATGTCAGAACCTTCCAATAGTTAAATTCGAAAAAATTGATGGGGAACTACCAGAATTCGACCTAAATGACACCAGTACCGATCAAGTTTATTTGTATCAAATGTGTTCGGCAATCGCAAGAGGTGATGTCCCCTCAAATTTAACAAATCGTGATCCTGGAAAATGTCACACTCAAGATGGCTGACAACGGCAAATAGGATTTTAAGACTTTATGTAGCTTCAGAAAAACCTTCGAACGAATTGAAAACAATAACCGAATTTATATTAAAAGTTTATGCTCCTGTTTGGTTCGATATTAAAATCAGATCATCGTGTACTGAAGGCTCCAGACATTTGTTCTCTCTGATAACAAGATCGAGATATATGCCAAGTACAGTTAAAGATGTGATTGATCCGGTCATACAGAGGAATGCATTTTTCGCTCATCCAGAAAATATTCTATTGACAATGCTTAGAGATGTTCGAAAGCCTATTAGAGAACTTGCGCTAAGAAGAATTCTGAAATGTAGAGTAATGAGTCTTCAGAATAGCAAAATCAGAGAGTTCAAAGTCCCAAAACTGAATTTTGACGCTCAAGACTACACTGAATTGATGAACTGGCAGTCAGTTAGCGTAACTGAACCACCACTCACAAGAACAATTTCAGATACTGCATTGCAAGAGATGATTCTAACAGTTTCTGACGACATCGAAATTTTGAAATACCCTTGTCACACACAATCTGTTGAAAGATGTATTAGGACAGTCACTGAAGCCTCTGTTTTAGTAAGCGGAACAGAATCAAGAGATGGCTTGATTCGAACTCGGATTGCCTCCAGAAAAAAAATTCCGAAAACTGAGACAAAACAGCAATTATTAAAGGCTTTAGATCAATAAATTGATAATTTTCATTAATAAGACGAAGGTCGGGAGGGAGGCGGGGAAGAACTCGACATGCAGCCACCTCCACGTGGTGAGTTCTGGGTTATTTCATTTAATTTTTATTGAGTGAAATAAGCGAAGAGCTGCATATTTCAGTAGTACGCTTTGTGAAAAATTCGAAGCGAACTAGGCACCTGAAGATGGCGCTTGTCAGAGCCGAAACTTTGCATGAATGATCAACAATAGTAGTGACAACTTTCTAGCACCCAGGGTAATTGAGATCTCACACTTTATTTTTTTCCTTTTATAGATCGACCCACCCTAATGTACAGGGTGTCCATTTTTCGATGTAACTGCAGGGTATTTCGGTAACTCATAAAAATAGAGACTTACGGTTTTTTTATCGACAATAACCAAGAGTACTTTTTTTTAGTCTAAGGTGCAAGGTACCCAGATTTGTTTTCTTTAAGTCTTTATCATATAGGGTGTTAGAAATTTAAGCTTTAAGTTGTAAAGCTTAGTCCGCTTCTGGTAAACCAAAAAAGCTAAACATGATTTAAGATTTAAGGACACCATTTTAAGAGGTCCTTACTAGTGTTCATCACATTAAATTTTATTAAATTATATTAAGTCCTTTGAAAGGTATTCAAGAAAAACCGATTTCCAGCGGGCTCCTTCAGGGGCACATATCCCTGTAGGAAGGGCCTGTAAGAACTGTATAACCCGTCACTTAAAATTCAATCTAGCTTGAAAGTAAGTTCGTCCCAATTATACTTTCTCACAGCTATAACCTAACTTAACACAACGTCAAAACAATATAAGGTGCTCCAATCTGCCAGGGTAAAGTGAAACTGCGATTTAAGACTTAAAGTAAGCATCTATTTGAGGGAAACTCTCAAGAGTTACTCTCTATAGTAACTGTCAATTGCATGTCCATGTAAAAGTATTGAGAGCCAGTCTGAACTAGTTCACTGTCTGGTAAAAGTATGAAGTCTCCGATAGTTACTCTTAGAAACGTGTCAACTCTTAGATGCGTACCTTAAGACAAATGATAAAACATTTTCCAAAATAATAAAATTTTAGTTTTAGTAGTACAATTATCCTAAAGACCTATTTACACACGTTATAAGCTGCATCAATAAAAAGTATAAAAGAACTAAAAAATATGTAAAAGATATATTAAACTTAAACTTACCTCATATGCCCTGAACAAAAGATATAATTCCCGAGGCTTGGCATCCATCGGAAGGCCACTTACGAATAATGTCCGCACCTGAAATAGAAAATAAAATTTATATTGACTTGAACATTGTAGGGAACCTGTAGTGTAATTATGTTTTATAAAATATGTTTATAAATTCACGTTCATGATAAAGACAGAAAAGTTAAAAAAAAAGTAACATATTCCAGTCAAATGATATTAGCGTTTAACGACAATATATATTTGTTTCAGATATAATCATGTTCGTTTCTTGAATCGGTCTTCGACCTTAATTCCAATTTTTAAACAGAGTTGCTGCTGGGCGGATCTTGAACAGAGGGGTTGATTTCAAATTTTTAAATTTACATTTTATTGAGGTAGAGGAGGGGGGGGGGGGGCAACGAGGGAGAGGTTACTTCTAAATCGTTATTTTGGCCATTGCTGGATCGCTTTGGTGGCAGAGGCAGGAGCTGGGGAGGAGTGAGTCAGTCTATCGGTATTCTATATGGTTTAAGTAAGTTTGAGTGAACGTGTGATCGTGTGATAAGGGGATTCAGGAAAACGTCCCTCCATTTGTAGTAGTTAATAGTTAGTTTGTCTATATGTTATATATGTATACAAGGGCGGAGCATTTGTCAGAATTCGGAGCACTTTATTTTGAAATGTCTGAATTTTTCTAAATGTTGGCCTATTTACGGCGCACCAAGTGGCAACACCGGAAGTAAGTACGGGTCGAATAAATGTCTTGTACACAAGGGAGGTTTCAGCTTTCCAATTTTTTTTTTAAATGGTATCAATTACCTATGCATTTAGATAGGTACATTTTTCTTTAAACAAGCATGCACTAATAAACAGCAAAGCTCTTAGTTTATCTTTTGATTTAAACGCTTCTAGTGTAACCTATGCACATGCACATCACCAGTGGCGCAACCAGAAAATAAGTTAGGGTGGGGGAGACTAGAAAAAAAAGTAGCGCCGCAGACGAAAATTTTTTGGGTGCCACGCCATCTTAGGTAGTGATGAGTTTATTTTTCTTGTAACAGGTAGTTAGACCACCCGAGGTACGCTCGCTCGGTGGAAAGGGCTGCGCCCGGTAGCCCCCCTCCCCCTTGGTTGCGCCACTGCACGTTACCTATCAACAAGTTTAATCGGCGACTAGCCATAACGTATGGTAGCGGGCAGCGGATGCTTTTCAACAGAAACAAGAAGAAAATGCAATGCTTGGTTGCCACGATATCCGCGAAGGCGAGATCGTCATAATTAGCCGCGTAACCTGGTAAGGGTAAAACGCGCATATTCACCTGAGTATGAACGGCAACAAGGCAATGCGAAGCTAAACGAGCGTCGCGTCGTGTCATCGAGGCGCTGCAGGCAGCATTTGGTTGTAGAGTTCGTCCAAGTTCAAATGGGTACATTAAATGGCGGCCACTAAAGTTGAACAGTGGTTTATTTACGTTCATTGCCTAGCGACGGCTATGATGCAGCATCATCTAAAGCGATTCAGTGTCGTTACATTGTTAGAGGGAGGCAGAAGTATTAATATTAGCGTAGAAGTGATATATTGTGTAAGGTGGTGTGTGAACTGCGGTTGTTCTGTTTAGAAGATAATATTATTATTTTGGATTTGAATGGCGCCAAAGACAATTGGCAGACGAGGAAAGCCTCTAACTAGTCATTAATTGTCTTAAAAACTTTCATATCTCCGCTACTGATTTTGACGTCACACCATCGCTTATCGCTTCATGGGCGGGGGAATTACCCTATTACCCCCCCCCCCCGTCTTTGTACGTAAATTAAATATACTTCTACTGTTGATCAGTGAGTAGATGGCACCAAGTTGATCACTCGCTTTTTTTAATCATTGGACTACGTAATCTGTCCAAGCCAACCGCTTATCAAACGACAGACACTATTGCAAAAACTACCGGAAAAGAAAGGAATGAATCTTTATTTCCAATGATAGGATGCTATACTGCTGCTACATGTAGACCGATTTAGAACTCTTTGGTTCACGTCAGTGAGTTTGTATTTTAGCACTAACAGCGTTAGTCAAAATACGCCAAATTTTGCTATTTAATTTAGCGCTGGTTGGGGCATGTAGCCCAGAGAACAGCTGTTTCAGCATAATTTGGTTAATCCTTATTGTATAAGGTCTCAGTAAGTGACTAGAGAACAAAGTTCTCACATATATACATATTTATGTCATATTCTTTTATAACTAGTTACCAAGCGAGTAAAACCCCTTCGTAAGGCCTGCCGTTAAGTGTTAATTTTTATTAAAATTATTAATTGATTTAATTCTAAATTTTTTAAATGGAATCCAGCTTAGCAAGTTTAATAAAATAACTCCTATTTTATTTTATAACTGTGTTTTATTGTTATTCGCTGTACTACAAGAGCAACTATTACCATCTTTAGAAGCAAGCGGTTTTCCTCTTTTAAAATGTATTTACTTTTTTTAAGGATCTAAGGTAGGTGGCGTCTAAGAAGTCAAGAAAGGGTACAACTGCTTAAGACAAGGACTTTAAGCCTCCGATATAGTATAAAGTATAACTTGCAACATTTGGATTAATATTGCAATTTTTTGATAAATCCCTAAAAAAAAAAATAATAGTCAAATTTAAGAAAGAAAAAATGAATAAGTAATGGCCAAGAAAGCTTAATTATGTAGGGTTTCAACGATTTAATAAGATAAAACAGCTAAACTTTGCTAAACGCCAGTCAACACGAATTTTTTTTTTTTTGCGGAAAAATAGAGTTATTTTCAAATACCTAACTCAAAAACGCGGTTTTCGCCAAATTGTAACTATTCTGATGCTCTTCAAAATTATTATACAAAAAGTGAATTTTTTTTTTTAATTTATGGCCAACATGTTTTGAGATATTGCTGCACGCTACCCTTACTGGATAACCCTGTATATTATTTTCTTACTTCTGCTTCTGCTTAAAGTCAGTTTGAAGATAATTTTGTTGGGAAAAATATTTCAGTTTTGTCTCCCTTATAAACATGGTTAACGACGTTCGTGTACAATATTTTTTTAAGGGCATCATTCGTGGACAAATCCCAAACATACTAATATTGACTGATATCCAAATAAATCATAATTACCTTGAAAAATGTTGACTGGAGAATCGGTGAATTTATACACTGTCTGACGGTGGTTTATTTGGTCCCCATATTTTCCAACTTGATATGTAAGCCCTTTTTTGGACATTCAGCGACTGTAAAAAGGCTGATTAATATTAGCCGTGCTGAGGCAGGTGTATCGTAAACACACACATGGCGTTTGCACCCTTCTAACTGACGAAATTTATCTATTTTTTTTGTAAATAAACAGTTCGACGCGTACACTGTTTCCGGAAATGAGAACGGAGGGGAAATTTTGTATAAGGTCGATTGACGTTGTTTTGGTTTAACAGGATTCAATGAAGTATGTAATAGTACTCCATTACATATCGGTCTTAAAAAAATGACTGCTGTGCACCATAACATGACGGGCCTAGATGAATCATAGTTACTTAAGTAATTGGGACGTGAAATGCTTAATTAAAGAACAATATCGGAGTTAACTGAATTCTTTATGCACATATTTTTTTGCAACTGTCAAAAGTGTATTAGAAAAAGAGACAAATTTATGTTCGTCAAGTTGCTTTAGTATCTGTTAAATAATAAGAGGTCGACAGTTACAGTGATATTATCTTACGTCACCGTTTCATTTAAATGAATCTCAACTAACCTGCACATGACATGGTTTTCAGCCGGTCCGGTCGTCTTGTTCTTTTTTCTTCCACGGTTTTAAAGGTGCGTTCAGACTTGTGACAAAACTCGGTGTCGTGACATCGTCGAGTGTAGTCTGGACGGTACTCCAAAACCGTGACGCGTGGCATCGCTGCGTTTACCGCGTGTTATTAGTCCGTGCCATGTCGTGTCCGTTATATGGCGTTACACCAAGGGATGCCACGCGGCCGCGAGACCGCGTATCATCGGAGCGTTTTGATATATAAATGATACGCAACGATGACACGCGACGAGGATAAGTCCGCCCAGTCAGGAAAATGTACGCGACGCGGTCACGACACGGGGTTTTATCACAAGTCTGGACGCACCCTAATGTATGCAAGTGCATTGGTGATTTACCAGGCACGAAAAAAAATAAGGAGTGCGGTTATATTTATATATTTTTTCTATTTACTATTTCCGTGTTCGTGTGAGCATGATGGATTTTTAACTGAACAAAATCTGACATCTGCTGCCATTTATGAACCACACGAGCCAGCGACGAGTAATCATGCATTTGAAATATTAGTCAATCCCGATCGGGTAATGGAAGTTACCACTTAAATCAATGCACTATTGAAATATACGGTAAAACAATAAAACCGGACCGGGCAAAAACCGTGATGGGTGCAAACGTCCCAAGCTCGGTGGCGTGCATAACCAACGATGGATATCGTTAGTTTACATTTGGCGTGTCGCCAAAAATACCTCACAGTTTTCATTTAAAATGCAATAAATGAATGGCGATAATTATTATTTAAAATACCTTTTGGGTAGATTTCGGTACATAGCAACAACAGGTTGTTGATTATTAGCCTTCTATGAAGAAATAAATCGAATTATCCGTCCTTTTAAAAACGTGTTTTCCCAAACCGTATGAAATATTTGAATGTCCGGCAACAACGCTTTTATATATTTAACCTTGATTTAGCCAATAGTCTGCTGACTTTTGCTACTTGTCTCACGTCTCACTCTTTGAACAACCAATTCTCTTCCAACCTTTTGCGTTTTGTCTTATCAAGCAGTTTAGGTCTATAGCTTCTATAATCTATTTCTTAATGGTTGAGAGCATAGCGAAGCGTCATTAGTCGTAAAACCGTAATAAACCATAGGCGTTACAATAACAGGTACTTGGTCTTATATTACACAGGTAATTTATTTCATAGTAGAATATTTCCAACTTACTTAAGTTAGTTTTTAACGTGTTATCGGTACTAAGTGATCACTAAAACCAAACAGATTGGTTTATACCATTCTTCAGATTGGTATTAACGGTCATACAGCATAAACGGTCAAAATTGAAATTTTTTTGGGGGGTAAATAAACCAAAATGTGCGACAAATGGGGGAGAGATTTCAACTCAAAATCAAAACCTCTGCCTAGAACTAAGGTTAAGTGTTATGTGGTTAAAACCATTTCATTTCAGCGGATTCCAAATGGTCGAGAGCTGTGACGTTATTATAACTACCACCACCATCTATTGTAAATAACCACATATAAAAATCGTAGTTAAAACCAATCTGTTTGGTTCATCGCTCAAATTTGGCTAATGAGGCGATTCTTTTCCGGTTATTCTTATATATTTTGTGACTAATTTATTTATTAATTTATAACTATTAACGATTATATTATTTGAGTATTTTGGTTAGTGCCTACTGTGTTGTTCATAGAAGGATAGAGTCCTGCTCCCCACAATGACAAACACAAAAGCGAAGTGCTATTTGGCTATATTTTAGTATATTTTCTAATGGAACATATGTAAGAGTATTTATTCGCACAAAAATGGAAATATACCTATCAAATTTAGGATAACATTTAAATATAAAAAGCAAATAAAATTCATATCGGCCCTTGAAGAATTTAAAACAGAAGTTATAATTAATTTCGTATATTTTTAACAACGAACCGTTCGAACCGTTTGTTCTGGTTTAAAAGTTATATTAGTAAATGTATTTTGTTTATACTTTGTACTGATTATTATTGATCGACAAAATAAAAATGCTTTCTCCATATTATAATACATGTTTCACGTTATATTTTTGTTTCTTATATTAATATTGCGCGCCTTTTTCTCATCGCATCATATCAATATACCAGTCTAACTATCAGTCCCAGTCTCAGTGACCGTTCCTTCAGTTTGCGTCGAAGTCCAAGCCCAATAATATGAGAAAGTAATAGACCGGACTGATCACTAAAACTAAAAGTTACGATTTACATAGTAGCGAGTCCCAAGTAACGAGTCCTAACACCCAAAGTAACGAATCGTTACAAGTCCCTAAAAGTAACGAAAGTTGGCATCACTAGTTATCGAAAGGTTGTGGATCTAATATAAAAATGACGAATAAGTGTTTTGTTAGGTAGTCCTTGATGTAAAAGCAAAGACAATAGTTTTAATGTCGCACTTATACATCAAATAACCTCTAGTACTGTTCGAAACCTAGTATCAACATGTGCCAATATGACAGGAGTTAGCAAATCAACAATCTAAACAGTCGCCAGGAAGGACACCTATACAAATGGACGAGGATGTGGAAAGTGACATAAGAAGATAAGGTCATAATTTTAATTTCAATATGGAGATCCCAACATTGGATAAAAATTTTAATGTTATAAGATAAGATGAGAATTTACCCAACCTGGAAAGAAAAACATTGTGGCAACATTTACCCTTTGAGGACAACATGTTAAAAAATGTGTAATCGCCGAAATGGTTAAAAAGTGTGGTATTGTTTTACTTCGACTGCCGCCCCACCATTGTGAATTAAATCCAATTAAGTTGATATAATAATAATAATAACAATAATAAGCTTTTTTGTCTAACAGATCTACATCCACTAATAAGACAATTTTATGATATAACGCACAACAAAATAATAAAGACACAGCACAATAGTGCAATACTATATACTAACTACAAAAAAGAAAATAATAAACTAAAATTTCTAGCCTATCGCCGAAAGATAATGATCATAATGATCAAAGTAAAAGTGATATAAACAATATATTATATGGAATAAGAACAACATTATATTAATTTGTTTTTAACTAACGCTATGTACTGAGCATGGGTTCATATAATATTAATGTCATAGCATTAAAAATGCTCATGGACTGAAAGAGTAAGCTTTTTACTAAGAAAGAAAGAAAGTTAGTGGATGGCATAGGAATGTGAAACACAAGAGGGCCTCTAATTGAGTGGAAAGGAATATTAAAGTTAACTTGGCATAACAGATCCGAGCAGTCAATAAGTGATCTACATAATTTCAATATAATCTAACATAACATAATATGTTAAATATATATAAATATATTATATTTTCTGCGGTCAGACAGTGGGGAGGGGGAGTATGTGATGTCTATTGAAGAGAGTCCCTCTAGGAGGAAAAGCTCCGTCCATTTTAAATCACAGGAGTTTAACAAATCTTCGCTGTACTTGTATTGTATATTTGTTATAAATGGCATGCATATATAATCTGCTATAATATAGTATTTTGAACGTTCAATTATTCGAAAAGCCCTTGGAGTCCCGCAAGATGAATCCAACAGATCAGTTAGCACTGCTGCAAACGTGATTTACATGTACTGCAAATGAGAGCCTATAATCAAGTCAAGATATTTGAACATATCACACCCTTTAATTACATGATTCCTCAAAGTATAAATAAATTTAGTAATGTTCTGTTTATTTGCGTATGTCATCGCAAAGCACTTGTCCGCATTAAGTGGTAATGGATTGACAATGAACCAGTTACTAATAGATTTAATGTCCTTCTTAAGTCCGAGTCGCCCTAGTTTTTAATCACTCTGAATAACTTGACATCGTCCGCAAAAAGCAGGACTTCGCTCGTAATATTGCTAGTAATGTCATTAATAAACAAGGAAAATAATAGCGGGGCAATGTTGCTGCCTTAGGGGGCACCGCTAGTTGCCCCACATTTTTGCCGATTTATGGCCGTTCTTCACATATTGAAACCTATTGCATAAGTATGATTTTAACAGTGATGTGAGATTGGATTTGATAACATACCGGCTAATTTGCTTAGTAAAATTGACTGATCAACTCGATCCAAGGCTTTCGAGAAATCAGTATAAGCTAAATCCACTTGTTGGCGGTTGTCTAATGCTTGAGCAGTAGATTGGGTAAAATAAGCTAAGTTACTTATACTATTGTACACAAATTAAAAGCTGTGGAGTAAGAAATAACACTACATTTAAGATAAAAGATGTACGTCAGTTATTGAAATATTCATTAACAATTATTATTACCAGAGAACTGGAAAGAAGCTATAAGACATGTAATTAAAGAGGGGGAAAAAAATATGGGACTTATAGACAACACGATGGAAGAAACGAAACCACTTATTATTTCAGTTGACTCCACATACGAATCCTTAGAATTTAGTGATGTTGAAAACACCTTTTTGACCTTTAATTTGTGAATTCTTGGAAATGTGATCTGTGCAGTTATTATATTAAAAAAATAATTAATACAGTTAAATATACAGCTCTCTTTTGTACAATATAAAATTTGCATGCGTATTAATAAAAAGCCAAACGTCCACCACTGTCCCAAGATGTATCCTAAATTATCGGCTTGAATGTAGTAGTTTTAGTACATAATATTGGTACTTTTATTTCAATAATGTCAGCTGCTGATGCAGAATTTTTGCCCTTGTACAAGCCAGACTACGAGGGTCAAAAGGCAGAGTCTTGTAACTATCATTTTTGCTTAAATGCATTTTATTACCTAATATTGTTTAGAATATGTATCTCTATGTATTGGAAAAGTTTAAAATCGGTATGTTAATTCGTTCCGCAGAAAATTACAGAGAATAATACCTCGTATCTAAGGCAACGCTGATTTTAACAGCAGGACCTCGTAACTCCTAGCTACTTTTTGGGAGAGACCGAGCACAACAAGTTTCAGGTGCTTCAGAAAAAGGCACTAAAAATAGGGTTTTGCGTCGCGACTGTAAAATCCCTACGCTCAAAGAATTTAGTACAGACGTACCGACATGGCGACAAATCCTCTAATTACTGAAACTCATGTTCAATCTCCGCCAGGCTCCACCTATAGATATCCTAAGAATTGGCTACCTCCAGTCGTAGTGGGGAGGCATTGAACTGGAGGGTGCGACAAAAATTTCCAACAATTACATCACGAAAACCAATTCGCAAAGAAATGTTAATAACAGGTAGCAAATATTGCGCTCTTGAATTGCCCAGCCATCAAATCCCGATATGAAGATTGGCCCATAAAGCCGCAGAAGAATGAAAAGGAGTTAAATGCATGAAGCATGACAGTTGTTAAGTTCGATCCCAAATAGTGCCAATTATTGATACGATTGAAAAAATACATTCTTACTATTTTTCAAATTTCTTCTATGCGTGCAGTTAATTAATTAATTGTTGTAAACATTATCTCGTATCTGACATGTCAGAAGCAACTAACAGTACCGCATATGTGACACTATTTAAGAAAACAACTATTTTATAGTTTTAACACTTAGTATCATAATATCTTGATTATTTGCTTAATTATATTCCAAACATAATAATATGATTAGGACATTCCATTATAACGTTATGGACAGTTTCTTGTCCCTCCTGTAAAATTGTCGTCTTGTGACTTACGAGGTTCTGCGTTTTGACCCTCACTATAAGGGTCTATCTCTTTAAAAAAAAGTTAGTCTATGTAAGGATTTATCAATTAAAATTTCACCATTTAATATTGGTTTAACTAAATGCAGACAAGGGCCCAAAATGTGTAAATACAACGGAATATAATAACATTTAATCTATAAAATGTTTTCTAATACAATTTTCCATAAACAATTTTATTTATTAAACTGTTAAATTTTTATAGCGATTTTATCATCTCAATATGCAAATAAAAAGCTATAATAAAAATTAGGTTACAATAACTGAACATTTCATCGTAGAATATAATGCGATAAATATTTAAATGCCTTCGTAATTTTTCATTGTTTTCCAGGTTCCTATGTTATATTTTCGGTATAATATTGACTCGTTTATGCCATTCTGGAAAACAGAAATATAATAATTTGGGATTATGGATATAGGTACATTTATCAATTCATATTGAAGTCGGCCCTAATGCAAATTCTGTTATATTATTAGAGTTATACGAACTCGATTACATTAGCAAAGTATTTTATGCTGGTAAGATAGCGATGCCGATACTAAAGAAAGAAAAACAGTTGAAAATAAAAGTCACGTAATATTAATATTTTTTTTTAATGAATTTTGTGAAAGTAGTTTAAAAATTATAGAAATTTGTAAAAAATTACCAATAAGCTGAATTATTGTCTGTATGCAGGATTGTACGAAGGCGTAGAAAGGCCATCCGAAGGAAAAAAATATTTTAATCTCGAAATTCCGACTTAAATCTCAGAATTCCGACTTAAATCTCGGAATTCCGAGAATAAAGTCGGAATTCCGAGAATAAAGTCGGAATTCCGAGATAAAAGTAGGAATTTCGAGATATAACTTAAAACTCGGAATTCCGAGAATAAAGTCGGAATTCCGAGATTAAAGTCGGAATTCCGAGATTAAAGTCGGAATTCCGAGATAAAAGTCGGAATTCCGAGATTAAAGTCGGAATTCCGAGATAAAAGTCGGAATTCCGAGATAAAAGTCGGAATTTCGAGATGAAACTTAAAACTCGGAATTCCGAGAATAAAGTCGGAATTCCGAGAATAAAGTCGGAATTCCGAGATTAAAGTCGGAATTCCGAGATTAAAGTCGGAATTCCGAGATTAAAGTCGGAATTCCGAGAATAAAGTCGGAATTCCGAGATAAAAGTCGGAATTTCGAGATGAAACTTAAAACTCGGAATTCGGAGAATAAAGTCGGAATTCCGAGATTAAAGTCGGAATTCCGAGAATAAAGTCGGAATTCCGAGATTAAAGTCGGAATTCCGAGATTAAAGTCGGAATTCCGAGAATAAAGTCGGAATTCCGAGATTAAACTCGGAATATTACACAAAATGTTTCTTTCTTTCGGGTGGCCTTTCTACGCCTTCGTAGGATTGTATTGATGTTATAAACAGCTTAAAAAATCTAATCGATAAAAAGCACACTTGCGATTAATTTTATATGGGTTCAATTTCACTCCCATTAAGATTTTTGCGACTGTCATGAAACTCATCAATGTTTCGAAAAAATATTAAAAAATTGTAAATGTATCATCTTAATTAACTGGTTTATATTGTTTCAACTAAATTTACTTACAAATGTTATTGAGGATGGGTAACTTGGCATTAAAAGACAAAATATTCAAAAAGGTATAATACGGGAAAGACACAAAACAATTTTTGAAACAGTACGGATCAAAATGTACAGATTTCCTAGACCAATTGTAAGAAAAAAAGTTCATATAAATATAGGTTCGCAACCGCTATATTATTGAGATACAGGGTGTGTTGAACGCTTGAAGAAAAACCGAGCTTTCCTTAATATCTTTGAGACCGCTTTATACAGGGTCGTTGGTATGTATGGAAACGGTCGATTATTTCTTAAAGTATAACAGTTAGCAAAAAATATTTTAAATAAAAGTTTTAGGGTTTTTTAGGGTGCATTAGAATTAAAAAAAAATAAGTATACAGGGTAAGTCAGAAAACCGTAGGAAAGCAAAGTCACCTTTTTTTAAATGGAACACCCTATATCTTCGAATATTTTTGGATTTAACATAAAATAACAATTATTTTTTAATTAGTGCATTATAAGTCTAAACTTAATAGTTTCCGAGATATCGACTTTTGAAAAATGACATTTTTGAACTTTGACAGCTTCTAGCTTTCTAACGGTACCTTTTAGAATAAAACGGCTTACATGTCCCTATCTTACTTTTTTATTGTCTTTCCAAAAACATCAACTTCCGGTTAAACCGGTTGTAACTCAAAAGCCGGAAATGCAGTACTTCCGGTTTAACCGGAAGTTGATGTTTTTGGGTAGATCATAAAAAAGTAAGATAGGGACATGTAAGCCATTTTACTCTAAAACGTACCGTTAGAAAGCTAGAAGCTGTCAAATTTCAAAAATGTAATTTTTCAAAAGTCAATTTCTCGGAAACTGTTAGGTTTAGACTTATAATGCACTTATTAAAAAATAATTGCTATTTTATGCTAAATCCAAAAATATTCGAAGATATAGGGTGTTCTATTTAAAAAAAGGTAACTTTGCTTCCCTACGATTTTCTGACTCATCCTGTATACTTATTTTTTTTAAATTCCAATGCACCCTAAAAAACCCTAAAACTTTTATCTAAAATATTTTTTGCTAACTGTTATACTTTAAGAAATAATCGACCGTTTCCATACATACCAACGACCCTGTATATTATTTTGAATTTTAGTGTATAGGTACTAACTACTAACTACGTATAAGAACATATTTTTTCCATAGAAAATATAGAAAATATTTGGTCTACTGCCACTATACCATATTTGAAATTAAGAGAGTAATACACGAGGATCAAGTGGTAATCCCATGGGAGTACCTGCCTGTATACATATTTATTATTAATGTTTAGAAGTACAGTGCATTCGTAAAGTAGCAGTAAATTCTTTAAAAATGAAGAGGGGAGTTTGTAAAAAAAAACGCTCGAACCCGTCGATTTATACTTTCAGTTTAGAATTTTTTAACGTTGCAGCGAAATATACAGGGTATATCAAAAAAGAGATATGACGTCTTCGTTCTTTTTAAATGGAAGAGCACATTTTTTTACATACGGCAAGGTAAATAAAGGTAGTGGTTACATAAGGCCATTTTGAAATTGTCTTAAAAATTAAAAATGTGAAAATATGTATCTAAAGTAAATGTCAAATTGAGCACCGTTGATCATCTGACAATAGCCAAGGCGATTAACAAATTCTTTTTGAACGTTGTCGATGACATCTGCATTAATGTTTCCAATTTCTTGGTGTATTCGTGCTTTAAAATCTTCTAAATTCGCTGGGCGTACGTATACTTTACTTTTTAAGTATCACCACAAGAAAAAATCAAGAGGAGTTAAATCTAACGATCTGTGTGGCCACACAATCGTCCCTCTCTTACCTAACTAACGAGTTAAAAAAACTTCATCTAAATAAGCGCGAACAGGTAAAGCGTAATGTGGCGGGGCTTCATCGTGTTGGAAAAAGAGGTCACGCTGGTGTACATCGGGTTCTTTTAAATCCGGATACAAAGTTATTAGAGCGGGGATGAGGTCATTTTGAAAAAACTCTAAATAGTTATCTCGCATCAGTAAGAGTATTTTCAAAGAAGTAAAACTAAGACCTAAAACTCTTCCGTCAACTATACCGCACCACACGTTCACTTTTTGAGGGTGTTGTGTGCGACATTCTGAAAACCAATTAGGATTTTCGCTTGCATTGAGCAATAACGACAATTTTGTCTTTTCACGTGACCGTTTAATGTAAATGTCGCTTAGTCAGAACTCAGAAAAAACTATTCCTTTTACAAAGATATCGTTACCATTGCAAAATTGTTGCATTTGCTCACAAAATTCAGTTCGCCGGGCAAAATCATCTTCCGGCAGTTCCTGAACTAGGAATATCTTCTAGGGATGGAACTTTGCTTTCTTGAGTACCTTATGCACAGTAGATCGCGTCCAAATGAATATTAGAATCATTTCCGTAATTGGTATTTGAGGATTATCTTGCACTGTTAATAGAACGTTAAGCTCATCTTCTGAAATTGACCACCGCCATGCTCCAACCCTAAATTCACACGTCTCTGCTTGAACCAGCATCTCTGAAGAAATGTTACTCCATTCTTGAATAATCATTTCTTGTCACTGTCCTAAATTTTCAACTGATGTTTTAAAAATATTGTTCTTCAAATGAGAAAAAATGAAGTAATCCATAACCGTCAAACAAGGTGATCTGGATGGGAATTCAATGTCTCTTCGAAAACTGATCAATCTGTCGTCGAAAAAATTGCGTAAGTAATTAATAGTTTCGGCGGATGTATACACCATCCTGTTGAAAATTACCAAAACGTAGTTTATCGTCAAGTGATTGCTCCACAAATAGATTGAAAATATTGTCCCTATACCGCTGTGCTGTAACTATGTCATATAAAGAAATAGGACCAACAATGCACGGTCAACCAGACACCAATTTTTTAAGGGCGCAATATAGAGATTTTCACTACTCAACATGCGTGTATTCTAAGAATTCACATAACCGGAGAGGTGGAACCAGACTTCATCAGAAAATAATGTCAGGTCTAATAAATCATTTTTTTCCAATAAATTTTGGGTAAACTACTGACAGTAATTCCTGCGTCTTTTAAAATCTGCAGTCGTATTTCTTGGAATACTTGCACTTTGCAAGAAAACAAATTTAAGTTTTTTTAAAAATACTCCTGCATGATCCATAACAAATTCCCACTTCTTAAGACAGGCGCCTTATACATTTTGTTGCGTATTATGCGTTACTTCACAAACGCTTGCAACAAGTTCTTCTGTTCTTACACATGGTGTTCCAGCGCCTTTTTTATGATGTATAATATGTTTCCCTAAACAAAGCAACGGTTCTTCTCAGGCAATGATAAAAATCCCCAGCAGTAAAAACGACGTTAAGAAAATTTTCGCAAAAATTGTACACACGCTGATTGTATTGCCACTCACCATTTACTCTAACCCCGTTTCGAAAATACACTTCAACCTTGAAGTTTTCGTGCTGTTCGGTGAAACCCATTGCGTGGATTATTCAAGAAATTGGATAAATTAGCGGTGAATCAAATTACTTGTAACGACTGCTAAAGGTGACGGAATACCTGATTGATTGATAATACTGGTATATACTGACACCCAACAGGTGTTAGGCTGTATCGCTAAGCAGTACAGCCTTAGATGCAAAGCTCACCTTGATGATAATAATTTTTGCTCGCGCGGTACGATATTTTATTACAAGTAATATCCGATCTTCCATATTTCCAGATTGTCATATGTTTTAAAACAAAAAATGGTATTCCATAATTTAGTGCAAACTTTTTATAATTTACAGGGTGTTTCATTAATATTGCAAAAATTAGGATAAGTTTCCCTGCTTAAAAATATGAAAAAGGTGTCCGCAAATGCTTCGTTTTGAAGATGCAGGGTGTTATTTTATTTTTAATTTTGTTTTTTTTTTCGTTTTTTTTTATTTCTATAATCTTTGAAAAAATGTCGATATTTGAACTAAAATTGGTGTCTAGGGGTTTGTTAAAATACGAAATTCGAATTTAGAGGGCGCCACCTACATGTCCTTTTGCTCTTTTGAGGAGCCATAATTTCTTGATACGTGCTTGTATAACATTATTAGGCAAAATAATAGATTTCTCTACGAGCAACCGTTCTCTACAAAAATAATAATTAAAAAATAAATGACATTTATGTCATTATCGCCATGCCCATATCAGAGCTTGATAAAAGTGCATTTATCTCCTAAATAAAGCCGAAATCAAAAAATTATCAAAAGGTACTTCGCATTAGTCATTAAACTGCCTACATAACAGTGTTATCAAAAGAGAAACCGGCGGTGGCGTACATATTTCTTGTTTCACTTAAAATTGTAACACTCTGTATCTCCGAAACAAAGCATTCATTCATACAATAATTCTTATAGTACTTATAATAATTGTTATAAACTAGTTTGTAAGTAAGTAGTATATTTCATGTGCAAAATATGGGGTTTTAACATTAATTGTTTATGATCATTATATAAAAGCTCTCACTTCATACAGTAAGAAAAAGCAGGTGTTTCATTTACACCTGTTTAAAAGAAGCAAGGCCCGTCATGCGTTAAAACCATGTGCATAAATAGACGTCAGCTGTTTTATCTAATGATCACCTAGGACTAACTAGATAGGGGCTATTTTCTATACCCCTTTATTTTTATATTTTACTAACATTTAAAAGTAAAGGTACAAAACGCATACAGTTTTATAGATACAGCTGTAAAAATTAGGGAATTAATAATTCCTTAAAAATTTCAGTTTCATTAAAAACAGTGATTAAGTTCATGGTTGAATTAAAAAAAAAACTACATCTTTTAATGATTAGATAAGGGCACTGCACGGAAAATCCTTAGAGTGATCTGCGGGCGGTACGTGTATGAGCAACATTCCAGAGATGCTCGAATTTGTTGTTGTTTATAGAGCGGATCCTCAAAATTTGTTGGAATGTACAGGAATATTTTTTTCAGTGTCTCACTTGATTGCCGATTTTCAATATTTTGTGATATTTCTAAAGCTCTTGATTGTGTTAACCATGATATATTATTAAAGAGGCTTGAGCTTTATGGCTTTAGAGGTACATCATTTAAATGGATTCCATCATATTTATCTTAAGTAGTATTGTTAAATGGTAAAAAATCAAAAAATAATAAAATTGATTGTGGAGTACCTCAAGGTTCAGTTCTCGGTCCATTACTATTTTTAATATATATAAATGACCTTGCGTCAATTTTTATAAATGGTAAATTTACCATATTTGCTGATGATACAACAATACTTTGGCATATTGTATTGAATTAATTAAAATAATTAATGAAGATTTAATAAATGTTAAAAAGTGGTGTGACTCTAATCTACTCTCATTTAATATCACTAAAACAAATATATTAACTTTTAAATGTTCACTTAATAATATAATTTTTGACAATCTCATAATTAATAACCCGAAATTTATAAAATTTTTAGGAATCTATATTACTCAAAAAGTTACGTGGAAAATTAGCTTCAGGATGTTATGCCCTGAGAGTACTTTCTCATGAAATGAGTATGGCGGTTCTTTGAAATGTTTATTTTGCTTTAATGGAATCTCTTTTGAGATATGGAATTTGTTTCTGGGGAAATTCAAGCCAATATCTTCTAAATTCAATTTTTATTTTACAAAAAGAAGCTATCAGATATTTGTGCACAGCTAGATCTAGAGATTCTTGTACAACTCTATTTATCTCACCAAAAATTTTAACACTAACTTCAATTTTTATATTGGAAACAGTTTGTTTGATTCATAAAATACATACACATACTTATAATACAAGACAAACCTTTAATATATGTTTACCAATTCCTTCTTCAAGTCTTGTAAATAAAATCCGTAATTTACGATTCTAAAAACATTTTTAATCATCTTAAAGATTTTATATTAAGCAAATGTCAAATTTTAACATGTTTAAAAAAAAAATGTTAAAAATTCATTATTGGAAAAGCTCATTATACTCTAGATGAATGTTTTGTTGATTTGATTTGATTTGACTATAATAAAACACAAATCAGACAATTCTTAATGATTTTCCGCAAGGAAGCCGAATTTACTGTCAAAAAATATTCACAAAATTGACAGATACGACGCCATTTTCAATCTTTTTAAATGGTAACCCTCATAAATAACCACACAAGTGAATTGCATTTCGTCCTCTGATTTCAAAAATCTATAATTGTTGATATTTATTTTCAGCCATTTCGGAAATATGGGGGTTCCTAATTTGCCTCCGTCGATAGTAACCCAACCCTAATATACAATACGGTCTTTATGGAAAACAAAAAGAAAAAATGCAGAATCCTTATGAGCGCAATTCGAATCTATTTTGAATTATTGTTGTTACAAAAAAAAAGAGGATTAAGGGAGTCAGAAATTTAATAATGGGATTGAAAAATGCAATTTACTCGTGTGGTTATTAATGAGGGTTGCCATTTGAAAAAATTAAAAATGGCGTCGTATCTGCCGCCATATTTTGACAGCTGTCGTATATCGCTCAGCCACGGGGAATTATGTTTCTGTGAAAAAAATTGGGGTTTTCAGTGTAAAAGGTATATTTAATAAAGGGGTGAGACAATAAAAAGACAAAATGGAAGAAAGCAATTTAGGAACCCGTATTTCCGAAACGGCTGAAAATAAATATCAACAACTATATGTTTTTGAAATCGGATCGTGAAATACAATTCACTCGTGTGGTTATTGATAAGGGTTGCTATTTAGAAAAAAATTGAAAATGGCGTCGTATCTGTCACTTTTTGATATCTGTCGTATTTGATTATATAGCGTCAATAGCTCAGCCACGGGAAATTATGTCACGGTGAATCAAATTGAGATTTTCGGCTTAAAAAGTCTATTTATTAAAGGAGTGGCACTTAAAAGACAAAATCGATGAAGGCAATTTAAGAATCCCGTATCTCCGAAACGGCTGAAAATAAATATCAATACCTATAGGTTTTTGAAATCGGATCGTTAAACACAATTCACTTGTGTGGTTATTTATGAGGGTTGCTATTTAAAAAAATTCAAAATGGCGTCGTATAAGTTAAACTTGTGAACCTATATACTTTGTCACATTAAATTTGGCTTCCTTGCAAAAAATCATTGAGAAATATCTTATTTGTTTTTTATTATAGTCAGCAGGAAAATCGCTAATCGGGTGAGACACTTAAAAAAGTGTCCCTATATAGAGGTTCGTGGTTCGAAACAGTACCTACTGTTTCTTATAACAATGGAACCCTAGCTGCATGAAGGCTGCTAACCATGTATGCCAGAACTAACCTTCTTTCTGACTTAAAATGGCAAATTGAACATTATTATGCCAGTTCAGTTTCTTCCCTTTTCTAAAATAAACTTTGTAGACAATGATTAGTAATTTCAATTATTATTAAGAGAATAGTATTAGATACTTTTCAAGTTTAGGTAACATTTAGACTGTACCTAATAATATCGCCATATAAAAATGATTATCAGTATGAATAAATTATTACAATAAACTCAGTTAGTTTTAAATTACCGATAGGTAATGATAACGCGTTATTTATTAAATTTTGTTCTAATAAAAACAAACTTTTTTTTTGAGAAAATTAAATGGAATAATTATTTGTAAAGGGAATTAAAATGAATTTTCAGCAAAATACCTAGAAGTGGTTAAAAAAAACTTACCTTCAAATCGTATTTCTATTAAAAAATAATTGCGTTTGTCTTTCTTCCAAAGGGAAAAATTCTTGGTTACATACATTGCAAATTATCTGTGAAAAACTTACGTAAATATCGCCCACTTATTTTTACCAATGAAAGTACCACCATAATAATAATAATCTGTCGGTTGTTTGCTTTCCCAAAAATCCTCCTAATCTTCAAATTACGCGCTACTTTCGAAAATACTGAAAACTGCTTTCCCTAAAAAAGCATTTTTAATGCCTTATTTCACCCTTATTTGTCGGCAGGTGGAATAATCGATATCCACGTTTTACACGGGCTCAGGGTTTTTGACCCGCCATAGCAGTTTGTTTGGCTTTGTGTGTCTAAAATGATGTGTGTTGAATGAAAAAATGCATTTTTTACTCGAGATTTAAAACACAATATAACAATTACTATATTAATAGTTTCTAAGTTTATCTTTATATTTTTAATCTAATTACTTACTTCATAATATGAATTATAAGTTTAGCTATAATATTGTCAAAGTTATTCATGTATAAACTTTCATAAATACCTACTGCTTAATTTACTTTCTCGATCTATCTTCCAATTTACTAATTCTCTTACTGTGCATTGTCCCTGGACTCTATTTATTTACTACAGGACCCGCTTTTGCATGGTATTCGAAGCCATGACGCCTCAATGGAAGGAACTTAACAGAAAAAGAAAAAGAGTTTAGATAGTAGATAAGTGAAAACCTATTCTTTTATGTAAATTTTTGTTCAATATTTTATATTGGTATAGAAGTTAAGAGATTATTTAGGTGATCTCCAATTTATTAATTGGTTGGTTAAATTAGGCTAGCAATTCTTGAACATTGCATATATCTAAAATACAATTTTAAATAATCTTAGCGACCAGAACTTTAGTTTTAAAGCACTTTTATACTTGTACAGGGCATTCATACATTTTAATAATTATTTATAAGGATTTAGCTGTTGTTTGTCTAGTTCGATATATTATATCCAACAATTTGATAAATAAGAAAAACTCCCCAACTAGATCTCACATATCAATCCCTATATAAATGCCCTGATATATGTATCCATACTTATATCAAAGTGGGTTGTGATAATACCGTTTTACGACAATATCAAGGCCCCAGGAGAAAATCGATTTATACCTATTTCAATCAAATAAATTTATCAACTGGGTGTCGAAAATAAATTTTTCGACATTTACTTATTCAACCGACAAATTGTCAGCGAATTTAATTTAAACCCCAAAGCTGATCATATTTTTAATTGGGACATTTTAACTGTAGGTCCAAAACCACAATGTCCTAAAATAAACACATTCCCCTTCATTTACATTATTTACTTTCGACAGTTCTGTGAGCCCAAAAATGCCGTTTATGTAAAATATGATTTTTGTTATTATCTGTTAATTCCGAATAATGCATATTTTTGCAAATATAACTCATAAAAAACGGGTGTTTATTAAAATCAAACAATTGAGTAAATATAAATAAATATAAAAATATTCGGCACCGCGAGTAAATAGAAAAATGGATAAAAATAAAATATCTAGTTTCGCATTTAGCTAATTCATGAGAAAACAAACAAAACAAGCATTAGGAGACAACTACAATATTACGCAAATTTTATTGTCAGAGTCAAGGCCTTTCATCATTACCAATTGTGGTGGGTTGCGCAATATGTACCTTAATACTATCCTTTATCACATTATTAAGTCTTCCATGTTTAATATTTTTGCGGAATATGCATTATTGTCGACTAAAATTTGAGAAATGAACCAGCAGGTTTAGAAATCTAACGAGAATAGAGGCCAGTTCACGAACAGTTAGAAAATCTTTAAAAATACAAGCTGAGTATAGCAATCGTTAAAAAATGTAGACTAACTTGAGAAGAGGCATTTCTGGGGGTTTGGGGGAATGAAGATAAGGGGACATTGTATTAGCGAACAGAAAAATATTGTTAATCGTTAATATAATTTAGTATATAAAGATATATTATTTGTTATACGTAGAAAATCTTTACAAATACAAGGTTTACAATTATACAGGCTGGGTATAGCAACCATCAAAAAAATAGACATAACTTGATAACAGGAATTTCCGGTCGTTTGGGGGAATTACGATAAATAGAGATTGTATTAGCGAATAGCAAAAAATGTATAATCGTTAAATACAATTTAGTATATAAAAATATGTTATTTGTTATAAGTACATAGAAAATCTTTACAAATACTTGGTTTACAATTATACAAGCTGGTTATAGGAACCGTCAAAAAATATAGGTATAACTTGATAACAGGAATTTCTGGACGATTTGGGGAATAACGATAAATGCACATTGTATTAGCGAACAACAAAAAATAGAACTTATTATATAAAGATATATTATTTTTTTATAGGATAGATGTATTTTAATCTAGACTACTGATCTCTTCATAAAACCATTTATATTTATAATATGAAACTCTTCAGTAATTTTTGCTATTAATGCTATTTTCGACTGTCGTGGAGCTTAAATCAAAGCAATTAATCTGTCTGGTGATAAAAGATACTTAAGTAGACCAACCAACTTCGGTCGAATCAGAAAGCAATATAAAGTTTTATCATTTTTTTTAACAATCACTACTTTATTGATTATACCTGTTCTTTCCATGAAATCACATTTTATAGCTTTTATAGCTATCATTAAAAAAAATAATGGGATTTTTCCATGTATTAAAGTACGTTTAAGCGCCCATACAATTTGCGCAAACTACTTTGTGCATGCAAATTGGCGCATATGAACTGAGTCGTTGTATTCTGTTTACACGTTTAGTCTATCATGCAACATTAGCATATCAATAGTGTTGGTTGTTGACGTAGCCACACAATTGACATAAAAAATGGAAAATATTGACGAAGAACTACTTCTTGCACCAATGCGGTTTGAGTTACTATTAAAAAAACTTAAATTATCTGGCAGAATAGATTTTACTCAAGCCAAACTCTGGCGTAAGCTGCATGCCACCGTTTACATGTAACGATTTACTTGTCCAAATGAGCATGCACATGAATAGGGGTCTAAATGTACCATAATATCATAAGAGAGACAACTTTGTCGGCAAAACGATGGGATTGTTATGAAAGTTTTTTGCTAGGCAATTTCGTGAATGACATAACAGACAGCAAGAAATGAATAAGAGCAAGAGAAACATTTCGCCAAACACAATTTTTTCTTAAGTGATATTTAACATAACTATATCACGAGAAAAACATTAAAGGCAGTATTCGGCGGATCAAGATATTGGCCAAATTGCGAATCAATCCAAAAATAAAAAAAAAAAAGTTAAAAATTTGTTGATTATATACTTATTTAATATTTGTTGCAGCGAATTATTGTGGTATCATAGCAACTACCCAATTATTTAAATACTTATACCACTATATAAATACAACTTCAGGTTTGCTGTTGGTCGTTTGTATAAAACATAAAAAGTTAAAACATATCTGGTTCAGCTTAGTTGATAGTGAAGAGAATAAGGGAATATATATCCCTATCTATCTATCTGATCCAACAGAGTTATTGAATGCAGCAAAAGAAGCTAGGTTTGATTTGTTGCCAGAAAAATAAAAAAACAATACGAATATGTTTACTTAAGGAATAGTGTCAACAAAACTCGGTAAATCATATCGTGCGAGTAAAAATTATTTTCATCCAAGAGGGCTTGGACTGAAAAACGTAAGGCTTGGTTTAGATCACAATTATAAGGGGACGATATATCTAACCAAATCTAGGTTAAAATTGTGGCTAATTCTTAGTATGACATGATATGCCAAACTGATGAATATTAAAATAAGTGAACAAATAATATAATAGTTATTTATTATACAAGGAAAAAAGTATTAGATTTTAGCTCGAGGTTGTGTTGTCTTCCGACGCGAAGCGGAGGGAGACAAAAACCGAGAGCTAAAATCTAATATTTTTCCTGTGTATAATACACTGTTTTTTTCTGTGACGGGAAAAACGACGATTTAATATTGAAAAAACATATTATTACAATATATTAAAGTCAGAAAAGTATCGATGTAAAATTTGAATTTTTAAACTAGTAGGCTGTTTTACTTATAGCGACAATTAGATCTGCGTTGCTAAGGAAACCTTTAAAATAATCAAATATCTGCAGATATTAGTGATTTTTTAAATAATGCTCCCGATGAAGTTTATTTAATAGCCAGGTTGTTGTTTTATTTGCGATTGCAGGAGCTTTTCGAATTTGTGAAATCAGCCAGGTAACATTAGATTATATTGAAAATTCGGGAACGTTATTAATTGTGAAAATTAAGCAAACAAAGAATGATGTGAGGAGATTTGTAGTCACTGAAAAATATATTAAATTTTACCGAACGTACATAGCCCTTCGTCCAACAGCAGCAAAGGATCGTCGCCTATTTTATGCATATCACAATGTATCAATCAGATTGTGGGTAAAAATCAGTTTTATAAGGTACCTCAAACAGTAGCTACATTTCTTCAACTTGAAAATGTTAACTTATATACGGGTCATGCATTTCGAAGATCGTCTGCTACACTTTTAGTTGAATCTGGGGGAGACTTGATGACACTAAAGAAACATGGCGGTTGAAAGTCATCAATGGTCGCTGAAAGGTATGTTGATGAATCGGTAGCACACAGGACAGAAATAGCTAATAAAGTGTTTAGAACGTGTGGCAGTGCTGAAATAACACCCGATTTGCGACAAGGTACATCATCGGTAGTTGTGTCCATGGCAGAAAAAAATATAATTTTAACACCAGAAAATTCGATTATTATACCGAATAGTAAAAGGAACATGTCATTGTCATTCATGCAATGTACATTTAATAATTGTACTTTTGCATTATTTCACGAACGTTTGCAGTCTGCAACAAGTTCTTCTGTTCTTACAGATGGTCTTCCAGCTCCTTTCTTATGTTAAATAGAACTTGTTTCTCTAAACGGAGCCACGGTTCTTCTCGGGCAATGATAAAAATCTCCAGCAGTAAAAGCGACGTTAGGAAAATTTTCGCGAAAATCGTCCATGCACAAACGCTGATTGTATTGCCACTCACCATTTACTCTAAGCCCGTTTCGAAAATACGCTTCAACCATAATTTTTTTGTGCTGTTTCGTAAAACTCATTGTGTGAATTATTCAAGAAATTGGATAAATTAGCGGTGAATCAAATTATTTATAACGACTGTTAAAGATGACGGAATAACTGATTGATCGATAATGCTGGTATATAATGACACCCAATAGGCATTGAGCGCTACCGCAAAGCACACTGTGATGACAATTATTTTTGCTCGCACAGTATATCAGAAAACATGATGCTTACCTATTTGAATGAAAAGGCGAAAGTTTTAAAACCTTTATCATTATGGTCAAAGCACTTTATGATAAAATGCACGCTGGCAGTCAAAGAAAATATACGATATACAAGAATATTTGAAGTTAATAGCATTTTTGAAGCTAACATCTATTGGATATCGTGCCAGAAAGACGAAAATATTTACTAGAGAACAAATATTTCAGTTTTTACAACAAAAAATACTTATTTATAAAGGTTGTCAACATCTTCAGTATTGCCGGAGCATATCGTAGATAAGAACTAGTCAAAATGACCACTCATGACGTTGAAAATGCCGAAATCGTTCTTGTAATTAAAATGGCGCATACAAAAAACAACAAGGAGCGCGGTATTGTTGTTTCGAATGGAAAATAAGAAAAATGAAATGAAAATGAAACTTATAGATACGTGTCTTTGTCCAGCACATCTTCCTCAAGACCATTTCTTTAATAATTATAGAAATGGGAAATATACAAGCCAAGTTGTCGAAATTACTTCTTTCGAAAATATACTTCCGAAATGACAAAATACCTTTATTTGGAAAAATCACATTTATACACCGGCCACTGTTAAGGTCATCCGAAACACTGTAAGCTGATACTGGTGCAGAAACTTTAAGTATTAAGCGTCATGGTGGCTGGAGGTCATCCACGGTTGCTGAGGGGTATGTAAAAGATTACATTTAGAATAAAACAACAAATTTTAGGACAAGAAAATAATAGTGGGTGAATGTGTGTTAATATCCAATACCAAGTAAATATCAATTTTAATAAAAAAATATTAAAAGAGACCATGATTTTGTACATTTAAGTTGACTTTTATAAATCAAATATTACACAAAAATTATAAACTGGTCTTTTATTACATTTTTATAAACCATTGTCAAGAAAAACGTGTCATAAGGACATCAAAGTGGTATAAGAAATAAATTTTGATACCAAAAATAGTTAAAAAAGCTGTAATTTTTGACACGATCGTAGAAAAAAATTATGACCTGTTTTCTTCAAGAGGCAATTTTATTTTTAACATTTTTTTATTACATTGTTCGACTGTATTCGTCTTCGTCAGAACCTTAAATCAACGCAATTCATCTTCCTGACATTGAAAGATACTCGAGTAGATTAAGAAAATTTGGTCGGATCAGAAAGTGATATAAATTTGTAATAACTATTTTTTCAATATCTGACACATTTTGACTTTAATGATGATCTGGTTTCAATATTTGTTTAAATATTATTATAAACTAATAAAAAAAAGTCCAACGAGATTTTTGACTTACATCTTCCTCAGAGCTTAAATCAACGCAATCCATCTCACTGAAAGACACTCCAGTAAATCAACGAGATTCGTTTGGATCAGAAATTTATATAAATTTTTAATATTTCCACCTGAAGCGGAAGCACGGTAATACGCGAGAACAGCACCGGACAACACGACTACGCTCCGGACTATGGAACGTGAACTCGAGGGTGAACCGGCGCGAACTGCGGCCGCGAATAGGGAAAGACCTGCTATGGAGGGTATTGTTTTAAGGGATAGTCGCGCGCCGTTGCCAGGTGGATCATAAGGAAAGTCGTGGGTAAAATGGAAAAATGAAAATTCGGAACGTTTAAAGTGGGGGATAAGGTTTTGTTTCGTTTCACCTACTTTTTTGTTGATTTCACCTAGGGTCCTTGAAGGGTATATAAATTTGTTTTATTGATTTAGTATTTTATTACTTATAAATAATGGAAGAATTTTTTTTAGTTCTCTAGAATATGTAAATTCAAGGGGAAAAGTAGTGAAAGCAAGAAGCATACAAAATAAAAAAGACTCTTTATAAAATTATTGTAAATTTAATTGTGCCAAGCAAATATCGGAACATGAAAGGCAACAGGCTTTTAACTATTACTGGTCGTTAACACAAAATAAAAAATGTGTTTTTAAAAAATTCCCGAAGATATTTTCCTTTTATTTATTTTATTCAAGTTAAGGAAGAAGAGATTCAAATAGGTTTGCAAAAATTACATTTTGGGAGTCCTCAATAAATCCTAAAAACCTGTATACACTGCTCACCTAGAATCTATTATTATTAAAACAGACAATAGAGAAAAGCAAAATAAAGGAAGTCCAAAAAAGGAAGAAGCAAAGACTCATATAAAAAGTTTTCCTCTTATAGACTCTTATATTATTGCAGACATAATAATAATTATAATATTTTTATTTAATTAGATACGAGAAGTACAATAGAAAGTTAAAAAGTAAGTGGCGGTATCCAACGATAGCTGCTTATATACAACCACCCTGTAGAAAGTGATTACTAATTATAATGGGTAAATAGATGATACATATTATTATACAAATGAAAAGAGAAAGAGAAAAAAAAAGAAGAATTAATGAAAAAGAGAAGGTTCTCAGAAATTGTTAAAAAGAATTTAAAGATATAAAGGTATAAACAAATATTTTTTTAAGAGAGATTAATAAATACAATTTGCAAAGAACTATACTAATTATGGATAATGGTAGAGATAATAATGAGGACCTACATTGAGAAAAATAATAAACAAAATAAAAGGTATTAAAAAGCAGTGCTACTCTCAGCGCGACCGGCGACTCGCCAGCAAAAACTTCCTTACACCCATACAGAATGAAGACGTGCTGGGGGCAGCTCTAATGTGATCAGGCAAGGAATTGAACGCGCTAACAGCGATATGACTAAACGAGCGCTGAAAAAATTCATGAGTGTGTCAGGGCACACTATATAAGTCTCTATATGGCGAACAAAACGACTGTGTAGATCAGAACGTCTAATAAGTTTATCTAGTAAATATTTGGGAACTTTGTTGATCCCAATCTTGTAGACCAGATGTAATATATGCAATTCGAATTTCTCCTTAAGTGGAAGCCACCCTAACTCAATCAACGAGGGAGTGATATAGTCAAATTTACGAACACAAAAGCTAAATCTTAAACAAGCATTCTAGAGTTTCTGCAAGCTATCCCTATCCCTCTGAAGTAAGGCAGGCCAGTAAACAATATCGCAGTAACCAAGGTGAGATAAAACAAGGGAGTCTGTGAGACGAAGTTTGGTAGCTGTATCAAAGATGTCCCTATTCATATATAAAAGTTTCAATCTGCCATACGTTTTCTGTATTAAGGATGAAACATGGTCAGAATATCTTAGCTCAGAATCAATCAACAATCCCAGATTCCTACATGTATTGACAGGTACTATGCCGCTGACGTTTATAGAGATTTTAAAGAGTGGATTTTCCAGTATAGAAGATTTAGAAGTACTGTGTTTTTTTTTCGTGTAAAACTAAGTTACGACATTTCAAAACATCGGCAATAGTTCTAAGATCATGATTTATTTTATCAACAGAAGTATCAACATTCGAGGGGGAAAAAGAAAAATATATTTGTGTATCGTCCGCATATTGATGAGATTCGCAAAACTTAAGAGATTTACAGAGGTCGGAGGTGTAAATGGAGAAAATCAACGGACCCAGAATACTACCCTGATCCACACCTCTGCCAATATTATGAACAGGAGAAGGACCGTTGTTGATTATCACCCGCTGTGATATGTTGGAGAAATAAAGCTACTTTACCCATGACTACTAAATGAAAGTACGTCAAAGCAAGTTTAAGTGTAGTGAAAATGAATGACCTTTATACAAAGTGGTGTAAAGATAACCACATTACTGCGCCCAAATTGTCGTATTATCGATTTTTACGACAGAGTTCAATTATAGTTTTCACGTTCCAGAAAACCGCCGCTATATAAAATGCGAATTATTTAAAATCAAAAATGAGAGAATATGTTAACATCTGAAGAAAAAGATACTTATCAAAAACACGTTAAGATTAAAAACCAAATGAGAATGGAACGAATCAAGGACCGAGAAAGTAAAGTTCCCACATTAGGTATTGATTTAGAGAACGTAGTAACTTGTCCTCGTTCCGAGGGGGGATACTTTTTTTATTCTCAAAAATTAAATATTTACAACCTGATAGTACATTTTTCAACCACTGCACAAACCTATTGTGCCATTTGGACTGATGCTAAATAAGGTAGAAGTGGAAATATTTTAGCCAGCGCATTCAGAAAAATTTTGGATCAGGTTTTAGATGATAACAATATCACAGATTTGGTTACATAGAGCGACTCATGTGTTTCTCAATCAAAATTCCTTTATCTCATTTGCTATTATTGATGTAATAAGAGGTCGCTCCAAGTTGAACAGTGTCACCATGAAATATTCTGTGTCTGGACATGGTGCTATTCAAGAAATTGACAATGCGCACAGCAATATTGAACAGTATATGAATAAGCCTTTGAGTTTTATAAAAAAATTAATATCAGTGAAACAAAGATCATGTTGCATTTTACAAATGAAAGACGGTGATTTCAAAGATTTTGAGACTTGCTCCAAAAAACACTCATCTAATAAAATCCCGTTAAATAAAGTTGCGTTATTAAGGGTTACTCAAAGCCTATCAAAAATTGAATAGGAGCTAAATCATGCTGGCGACTTCATAAAAGAAACCTTAAAACCTGATAGAGCTACAGCCAGGCGAGATCAAAGTTTGCAAATCCCTGGAAACACAGCTATACAGTCTCGAAATCACTTATATTAACAGTAAAACCAAAAATTTTATCTTCAAAAAATAGCCTTTCAGGAGGCAAAATTAAAGGTATTAAAAAAATGATGACAGGTTGTATGCCAGACTTGGACAAGAAATATTTTGTATAATTTTTAAAATGCCCTTAAATAAAAGATTAATAATTGAAAAATGGTCCGTACCTTCAGTGGAGTAAATGTAATTAATGTAAATGAAATGGAGTCTTTCTCCACAGTTTAATGATTATCAAAGTACTTTGATAATAACCAAAGTAATTTGATAATCAATAAACTGTGGAGGAAGACTGCATTGTTTCATTAGAATAATAATATAAGGGTTTATCGACCACATAGAACCATGTTAAATAAACTTAAGTACGTTAAGTTAGATAACAAAGGTGTGTCTGCTTGTGTCCAGTTTAAAATTTAATGTATTGGTTTAATTCAGATTGCTTGAATGCACTTAATTTTATAAAGGGTACTAACCACTCGAATTGTGTAGAAGCAGTTTTCGATTAAGGACTAAACTAGTTAAAGTACACAAAATTAAATGTTTGAGAAGCGATTTCTCAAAACGACCTCGAGGCCAGATATTCCCTTGTTATACTAACGCGGCGCAATGAGGCCCAAATTATTAATGTCCTGATCTAAACTAACCTTAACTCTAACTACAAAATATATTCTGAGGATACTATTGTTGGAATAAATTGTTGTCGTGGAATTTATGTGGCTATTACCGCTAACAGGACATTGATAATTTGAGCCTAAAGGACTAACACCCCTGTCAGTTCAGTCAATATCTATATAACCCAAAACAATAATTTAGGGTGCCATAACAACGGTTGCCATGATGATGTAACCATTGCAGTGTAATCCAGGGAATTAAAAAAATTACCGTGCGAGCAAAAACTATGTTCATCCGAGAGAGCTTGGACTAAAAAATGTAGGGCTAGGTTTAGATCACTATTATAAGGGGACGATATGACCCTGATACCCAACAGGTATTAGGCTCTACCGCTAAGCAGTACGACTTTCGATGCAAGGCACACTTAGATGATAATAATTTTTGTTCGCGCGGTATTATGCGTGGCCTAAGGTTTAGTTGTATAGTTTTGGTTTACTATCAAGGTTACAGTTTAACTTGAGGTTTGTCCAATAACCGGTATCCATTCCAACAGTTAAACTAAATATTGAAGTTAACCGTTATCTATCAGCAACCAATTCCGGATATTATACGTTCGGATTACTATCAAGGTTACATGTTAACCTGAGGATTGGTCAATAGTTAAACTGTGACAACATCCGGGACGATCTTTTAACTCTTGCTAACAATTGTGAAATCCTAATCGTATGTCCATAACCGTGAAACAAGGTGATCTGGGTGGGAATTCAATGTCTGTTCGAAAACTGATCAATCTGTCGTCGAAAAAATTGCGTGAGTAGTTAATAGTTTCGGCGGATCTATGGGCGGTTGCACCGTCCTGTTGAAAATAACCAAAACGTAGTTCATCGTCAAGTACTTGCTCCATAAATGGATTTAAAATATTGCTCCTATACCGATGTGTTGTAATTGTATCATGGAAAAAAATAGGGCCAACAATTCTGCTTCCGGAAACAGCCAACCAGACACCAATTTTTTGAGGGTGCAATGGGGATTTTCACTACTCCACATGCGTGTATTCTCAGAATTCACATAACCGGGTAGGTGGAACCAGGCTTCATCAGAAAACAATGTCAGGTTCAATAAATCATTTATTTCTAATAAATTTTTGGTAAACCACTGACAGTAATCTCTGTATTTCTTCCAAAATCTGCAGTTCATATTTCTTGGAATACTTGCACTTTATAAGGAAACCAATTTAACTGTTTTTTAAAAATTGTCATGCATTTTCCATAAGATCTTCCCACTTCTTGAGACAGGCGTCTTACACATTTTGTTTGCGTATTTTGCATTATTTCACGAGCGCTGGCAACAAGTTCTTTTATTCTTACAGATAGTCTCCCAGTTCCTTTTTTATGTTGTATACAACCTGTTTCCCTTAACAACACGGTTCTTCTCAGGCAATGATAAAAATCTCCAGCAGTAAAAGCGACGTTAGGAAAATTTTCGCGAAAATCGTCCACGCACAAACGCTGATTGTATTGCCACTTACCATTTACTCTAAGCCCGTTTCGAAAATACGCTTCAACCATAATTTTTTTGTGCTGTTTCTTAAAACTCATTGTGTGAATTATTCAAGAAATTGGATAAATTAGCGATGAATCAAATTACTTGTTGGACTGTTAAGGATGTTAAGGACTGTTAAGGATGACGGAATAACCTATTGATTGATAATGCTGGTATTTATTGACAACCAACAGGTATTAAGCTCTACACGTGCTCACTCAGCAGTTTCAACTGCAACTAAAAATTTTAGATAGTTCATTTACAATGAAATTTTGCTGCCATATTTTTTACCCCACAAACCTAGCCGCATTGTCCTCGCCTAAAGGGTTATTAAGTATAAAAGCATTTTATCCTACAAAGCCAAAGCCCTTTAAAAATAATATAAAACATTGTTCTTGCACTTGCTTTTGTCTGGCTAATTACTGTAACTACTAATAAGCTTTTTACCTTTTGTTGAAAAGTTCAAATATTATATTTTATGCGCAAACTTCATCTTCAAGTTGGTTGAGTTAGCGTCAGATTAAGAAGTTAGTAGGTAGACCAATTTTATTTTAATTTTTAATTGGTCGTGATCTCGGCAGTGATCAATGGTATCCTTTGCATTAAGCCTCATTTTTATCGTTTCTTTGTATCACGTCCAGTCAATTTGCCGCAGCTACAAAACTATTATTATTTCTTAATAACGCTTGATGCCTGTTAATGCACTTAAACCAACTATTAATTTATCTCTTAATTCTTAAACTACTAAAATACTATAATTCACCCAATGCCGTCCTAAATATAGGTTCTGGTGTGGTGTCACGATGTACAATTTCGCACTGCCCTGTTTTTAGAACTATGTATACTAGTTCAAAGTGATTGGTCCTATTCAGTCTTCTTACTAGGTTATGGGTTGAATTGATGGCTTCTGGTGCCATTGGTTTCACTAGCGACGTGAGGAATATGAAGATGACATTGGATGTCGCTATTATCGGAGCGTTGACCATGTTCCATACAGTACTTTAGTTCGTTAAAAGGTTTGTATGCGCCTTATTGGTTTTAAGATTTGGCGGTATGTCACAATTCTATTTTGCATCCCCAACGTAAATATTACTAAAAGAAAGATAGTTGTCCCTTTTCTTTTCGTCACACCCAATTATTGGACGCGTTTTGCCGTATTACGGCTCCTTGGCAAGGCTATAGAATCTGACGAAAAGGAAAGGGACCTTACAGTGCTTTTCAACACATAATGTAAAGAGATGTCGCCACGTATCATCTATGTTGACTGGTATTATAGGAAATTATTGTATCGTGGATTGATAAAATGGAAATGAATTGTTCATTTATTCTAATTTTCCAGATGGCGGTTCATCTGTACATCTAAAGTTGATAACTTGGAGATCATACCCTATACTGAAGGTTGCCAAGATAGATTTGTTACAGATCACGACTAAGAGTAGGTATAGTACCTACATGGCCCAAGACACTCCCTTGGGGCAACAAACCTGCTGTTATTACTATGTCTGTCAGTGCGTCATTTCAATTCGTATTGGTCACAACAGTGACAATACAAAGCTCTACAAGAACGAAACTCTAATGGCTATGTGTCTTGTCAAGTTTTTAAGCTAAAAAGAGTCGAAAACCTAGTAAATTCAGTTTTTGAATGGATTTTCAACTTTAAAAGTAGGTTTTAGTATACTTATATAGTCATTGTATTCATATTATTAACTCTGGCTTAGTTTAAGTGAACGCAGACCTAGCATCTGGCTTGGTTTGCAATTATTGCACTAAAAACCTACTTCTCACACTTATGTATAAATAAGTTGTTATAATGATTTGCAATACAGGAAGTCTTAATATGAGTATCTCTAAAACAACAGAATTTTTAAGGATATGATTTAATATGAATGGTATATAGGTAAGGGGGGACTAGAACCACCATACGTTAGTGATGGAGAAAGTAACCCCCAGGAGCTCCACACCACCACTTCGTTATACCTCAAGTGAAACATCTCTTTCTCATAGTATTTAGCTCTCGATTTAGTTACAAAAAAAAAACTTTAATTGCTCGACACAGGATAAAACAAAATTAAACCATATTTTTCTAAATACTAAAACGAGACAAATATTATTAGGTTGTTGCAAATCTGAGACAATGTTGAACAAAAAAAATTGCAATTATATAAGAATTTGCAGTTCTACAAATTGTAAGAGAAAATTGATAAAATAATTGTATTTATTTGTTTCTCAAATTTGACCATTTAATAATTTTTGTCTCGTTGTAGTATTTAGAAACGTACGGTTCAATTTTGTCCTGTATTTAATAAAAGATAAATCGACTAATTCAGCATTTTCCTGTGTAGCCTAATACTACTTAGGCCTGGTTGTACAATGACAGTCTAAACTGAATGTAAGGTTTAAACTCAATTTAAAAGATAGTGTATGTTGTACAATTCCAGTTCAACGCTGAACTTCAGTTCATCTAATTTGGCGTTTCAAGTCAAGCGGTCAATATTCTATAGGCTTAAACTCGGTTCTCCGCCTGTTATTACTTTTACGACAGACATAATATAACCTCAGAATTATTGAAAAAATTGATATTTTTTTAATATTTACATCTTTACTTGATTTTATTTTTATATTTACGCGAACTGCAAAACACTGAGGTGCAACATCGTGCACGTCTTAACCAAACACAAGGAATGTAGTCTATTTAACTGCGAAATTGAAGGTACTTTTACTGTACGATTAAAAGAATAGTAACCTCTGTTACCGGGCATGCGTCCCCAAAATATCAATTAATTTAACATTAGGAAATCACTTTGCCTGACACACATGTCAGATCAAAACCCGTGCTATCATTGTTTTCAGTGACGTGGAGTATCTGCTTACGTTGAAGTCTAGCAGGACACTGATTTGTCTTGACCAACTAACGAATGTCGCGTCCAAGATTGGCAGCCATACTTGTTTACTGCCAATCAGGAGATTGAAGCATCCGTTGAGCATTAAATGATATTGCCTTTTGTCGGTTAAAACATCACAGAACCTTATTTACATATTCTCGAAGCAGCAAACCTATTGCAAAGCTACCGATTAACGGTTTTCGTAGACGTGAATTTAGTATTATTTAGTTTAGAATATAGCACGTTTTTATGTTTACAGAAGACTTGATATTATCCGAGAATTAGACAACTGCGGGATAAAACACTAGTCTATTACTTTGATTATTAGAAAACATGTTTCCCAAACATTACCTATAAACCATTTATACCAAACAACATTTTTGAAACTTTTGTAGTTTTCGAGATATTCACATTGAAAGTTTTCAAATTGACACAACGTAAGTGTTTCCCAATTTGTAATTTTAATGAAAAATATATTCCTCAACGGGTTTCTTTTTTTAAATATTTTTTTGGGTAATATAGGTTCTCTGTAAACCGTTAAAGTTTTAGATATAATTAACTGTTTAATAGGCGTTAAATTTATAGGTATAAGTAAACTAAAATTTGGTGCGGAGTTGTGAAATAATATTTGCGGATTTGAATTGTCTGTTTGATTAAATTACTAGTTTTAATTAATTTGTCTTTGTCTTAGTTTGGAAAGCGTAGTATAAACTACAGACATGAAGTACATTTTAAAGATTCCTATTATTTGTCAAACTTTACCACGAAAAGAAAACAAGAAGGTTCAATAATTATTGTACAGGTAGCGTATGATTTATAGATATTTATTTAAGGAACAAGTATAGTGTATTAAGGCCCAAATTATTATTTCTTAATGGTTGACAGCACAGCGATACGTCATTAGTCGCAAAATCGCAATTAACTATAGGCGTGATAATAACAGGTACCTGGTCTTAAATTACACAGGTACCTTATTTCATAGTAGAATATTTCCAACTAACTTCGTTTAGTTTGTTACCGAAAGCTCATGCGGGTCTAGCCTAGCAGCATGTGCCTATATGATGGAAGCTAAGTGAATCAACAATCTATAGACTCCTTAGGGCAATACCATAACCTTATATGGTGGTAACAAAATATAAAGGATGGAAACTTAAATATTAAATAAGCTAGCTCAAGCTCGTGGCAATTGTAAACCAGAGAGGTTCTTTTAAGTATGGTCTGTGCCAGTAAAACTACAACGTGTACGAGTGTGGCCCCCAAAGGATGTTGTTGAGCAAACCTAGATATATGGTTGAGTTTTGAGCGCCACTCACAGCTCTTTTAGTTCCAACTTGACACAACAACACCAAATTCCTGTGAATGCCATGTAACGTTGTTACTATCAGGTTGTTCTGATGGACCGAAAACCCAAGAGTCAAGTCTGACATGGTTAATCGGAATACGGCAACGTGAAAAACGAAAACAGCAGTGTGGTATGAAGCGGTTACAAGAATAATTCTGGTCATATATGTGCCTCAATCAAGATACGGTGTGGAAAACACAGGGTTAATGAAAAATTTCCCGAATTTTCCCACAAGGACTAATGGTCTGACCAGAAGTCAGAATGTAGTTTGACCGAATCTTACCGATGATAGTTTTTTTATCAAACCCAAGAACCCACCGAAAAGCTCACAGAGAATAAAATAAACCATATTTGAGAGAAAATTACCTTAAAATGAAAAGCGGTTTTGCACAAGGAGGTAGATCTGCGGACTTGCGGTTCTACGACACAAAATAAAATATTACCAGAACAACCTGTAAGTAACAACGTTTTAAGAAAATCTAGAACGTTAGCCCCTCCTAAACAGTCGCAAAGAAGGACACCTGTATAAATTTAAGAGGAGGTGAAAAGTGGATTTAGAAATTGGATAGAGTTTCTAATATTATAAAAGAATTTACCCAACCTAGAAAGAAAAAAATTATGGCAAATTTTACATAAATTAATTATAAACCGAACGTCAGTCTTACTGGACAGACAAGATATTATTTTTTGGAGATATGGCAGGATAAAAATATTCGAACCTCTCGTCAAACATTTATAGAAGGTTTGTCTACTGGTTTGAAAATACCTGCAGGTAAAGGTCGCAGGTTAATAATAACGTATATAGGTAGCGAAAATGCATTTGTATACGGTGGTTTGCTTGAATTTGGGGCAAAATTATCTAAATGTTATCATGAGGAAATGACTGCTAACGTCTTCAAAGAGTATTTTGTACTGGTACAGTTAATTCTCGAATATTCTGTCATGGTCTTAGAAAACACCAGCTATCATTCAAGGCTTTTAGAGAAACTATCTACGACTTCTTGGAAAAAATTTGGATATTACGAATTGGAATCAGAATCAGAAAAATATACCAAAACATGTTAAAAAAAAAGAGCTTTTAAAAATAGTGCGAGAAAATAAGTCAAGTTTTAAAAAGTGTGTAATCGACTAAATGGCTAAAAAGCGTTGTAGATATTGTTTTACTTCGACTGCCGCCCTACCATTGTAAATTAAATCCAATCGAGTTGATATGGACACACATAAAAGGCTATGTAGCAAGAAATAACACTACATTTAAAATAAAAGACGTACGGGAGTTATTGAAATATTCATTAACAATTTATCACGAAAGAAAATGGGCCAGAAGCTATAAAACATGATGGAAAAAACGGTAGAACCAATTATCACTCCGTAGACAAATCCTTCGAATTTAATGATGGTGAAGATACCTTTTTAGACCTTTTATTTGAAAAATTCTTGTAACTGTGATCTGAACAGTTTTTATAATAAAAACATAAAGTTAATACAGTTAAATAATAATATATTGCTTTTTTTGTATACCATCAAAATTGCATGTGTTCCTATTTATCGGCTTGCTCTATTATAATTTTCCGACCTATTGTGAAAGATAAATTACGAGTGTGTCGATCTATACTTTCAGTCTAAAAATAATATGTTCACACTGTAACTCAAAATTCATATTTTGCATTCAGTGGCGTAGCCACAGGGGGGCGAAGGGGGGCGATCGCCCCCCCCGCCCCCCTTGGCCTGGCGCCCCTTTACTACTTAAAAAATAATTCTTAAAAAACAACATCAGTCTTATTTTATTTTTAGTAAAGAAGAGTGATAGTAATAAACTTAATAAGACGGTTTTGAGAGCGTCTCATCACAATAAATTTATTTTTTTTATATATAGCGGATTTTAACTTCATTTGGGGCCTGACCCCTGTTCCCTAGAGAGCATAAAGGTGAATTCCTACGAAATTTGGGCGTGGTCTCAAAAATTTTTTGCCTGCGGCGCTTTAGCTCCGCGATTTACACCCCTCCGATAGTTCGCCCCCTCCGCCCCAAAATGCTGGCTACGCCACTGTTTGCATTCCTAACGAGAGTTACTTGCTGTCGGGCAATAGGAATCACAGTATGATATACTGATACAGCTAACTACAAGATAACTTCTAATGTACCATTATTGTAACAATTGTTGTCATTAAAGTGATATGTCCATTATTACTAGCAGGAAATTAATAATTTAGGCATTAGTACTAATATGTAGGTGTTAATAGGAAAATCAGAATTTGATTTGTGGCACTTTTATTGCTAATTTGTAAGAAATGCAGAATAACATAAATTTAATATATTAAACCAAATCAACCCAACCCTAAATATAGTAAATATAAAAAAATAAGACAGTTGCTCTGACATTTTTGAACTTTTTTTTAAATGACCCGTAAAGTTAAAGTGGGTTAGTTATCTTTTAAATATAACAATATTTTTTCATATCTACAGACTTTTCCTTAAAAGTGGCAACAAAGGCAGGAAAGGTGTGTTCACCGATGCATTTGTCGGAAGTTTCCGGTTGACGACCGATCGAACACATGTCGTCCGAAACGATGAGGGTAGAAACACGGAAAATAAGAAAACGACGTCAGGTTAAGGCTTCACGCGTCTAGAGTTTGTTTGAAAACACAGCTTTTTAAGAGAAATTATTTATTTTGTGTGTACTCAGTAGGATAGATTTAAAAAACATTTAGATGATAAATAAGATATAATAATTAGAGTTGGCAAATGTTAACATAAAGACAATTTGCTTTATGAATCTGATATAAGAATCCATTCCATACCGGGTAGTGCACCGCCAGACTGGAAATAGAAAATCCCTTGCAAATTTTGATACCCTTAAATATTGGCTCCTCCAATAATTTTACATCAAAATTGTATTGGACTTTTTTTGAATGTCCTTGTATGATCGACTTGGTAACCAAGTTTCATTATTTTGTAATAAACCAATTAAAAATTAATTATTTATTTCGTTTTAAGTTCTTGCGTTTATTAAATTAGCACAATCAATATTGTTTCTTGAACTGTAAAACATGTTGAAGCTAATAAGTAATAAAACGTCTAATTACATCTAACATTATGATAATTTATTATTACTGGTATTAGTAGCAATATTTAATTAAGAATTTCTTCTAAATAAGTTTCAACAACCCTATTACACTCCTTATCAACGAACTTGAATCGATTGTATTGCAATTTATCAACTATTCCATTTTTTGTTGTGCAATTAGGTAACTATCTATATTATTACAAAAATAAGACGTTTTTGACAATTATTCAGGTTTTGGACTGTATTGAAGTAGACAAATTTTTAATAAAACAATGGTATAATCATGA
Organism: Polydrusus tereticollis; assembly: GCA_963920685.1. Lineage (NCBI taxonomy): Eukaryota > Metazoa > Arthropoda > Insecta > Coleoptera > Curculionidae > Polydrusus > Polydrusus tereticollis. The sequence continues at coordinate 66,849,450 of OY987329.1, forward strand.
ATTAAAAAAAATCACCTAAATCAAAACTGCAAAGTTTCCGAAATGTATCCTATAGTCAAACCCATGGCAGTTCACATCTCGAGTGAGCAAACCTGAACTAACCTTCAATTTTTCCACTTTATAAAATATAACAGCAGGAATGTTATTGTTATAGCCATTCATAAGTACTTTACTATTTTATGTACAGTAGAGATTTAAACATAAAATCATTAAAAAAAGATCAAACAAAACCAGTGGCCAAAATCTGGGGTTATAGTCATTATACTGTACTTTTCATTGCTGCAGTATAGATTTATAGCTGTGTCAAGCTTAGAGAGGTTGGGCATGGAAAACTTGGGTTATGCACACTTCTTCTTCTACATCTCTCTCTCTCTCTCTCTCTTTCCCTCTTTCAAGTTAGGCATTGCCTTTAACTTTCATTAGTCATTAGGACCTCTTCTGGCCAAACTTGAAATAAGGAAATAGATTTGAGCGAAGCCCTGGATTATTTAAAGGAGGAAATGAGCGGCTTTTTAGACTTATTCTTCCCTCAGCTCAAAAAGCCTGAGTTTATCGAAACGTCAATCTTTAGTACCTCTCCACTATGCCGGGAGGCAGTCAATTCTTAGGAAACTTGTAGATGGAATCCGGCGATGATTGCATATGTGAAATTGTAATTAGGGTGTTGGTGGATACGTCCGTACTGACTATCCTGACGAGAGTTTTGTATAATTTAACTTAAGTTCTATAACATATCTTGCTTCTTTTATTCAACAGGCAGCATACCTATACAACGAAGCTGATTGGTAGCTTTCTTCAATCTCAATTTGGAGTTCTTTCTCGAATTTAGTATCTCATCAAAAACAAGTTCCAAGTACTTGTCTTCCTGGACGCAGTAAACCTGAATGCCGTTAACCAAGAGCCTAGTCTAGGGCCTTATAAATTTGCTGTTGGAGAAAAAAATGGCCTACATCTTGACAGGATGCAGGCGAATCATCCCCCTCGAAAGCCACTTTTTCAAATGAAATCTAGCCACCACCAGCCGCGGTTGATGTGAAACTGACGCAATTGCAGTGTCGTCAGCAATTAAGAACAGCTCGTCCTCTAGATATTATGAACGTATATCGAAGCGGGAGGAGACCCCCTGAGTCGGCGGATGGGTTTTAACTGAACTGTTCGCAGAACCTTTTACTTGCAATCCGTTATTAACTTGGTATCCAGGGTGCTGATAAATGACACCGGTTTCTTAGAGCCCCTTGTCATTTTCATTCATCATTTTATAACTGCTACCGTCTTCTAGATTGAAGTCTCTTATCCTGCCTTCAGAGAGAGAGAGAGAGAGAGAGAGAGAGAGAGAGAGAGAGAGAGAGAGAGAGAGAGAGAGAGGATTTTCTCTGATAGCAGCCTTCAAATCCTCAGGAATGGCCCCGAACCTCTGAAATTCAGACACCCTCGTAACAGAAGCGCTAATCAGAGTCGCGTTAAATGTCAGCAATAAGTTACAAAAATACCAATATTTATTTTATACTTTTTTATTACAAGTATATTTATAGAACACAAAACTTATTATATTGAAATAGAATGGTTTTGTTTATAAAGGTAGCGAAAGTAGCCGAATAGAAAAATAACAAGAGCGCTAATGTATCCTCAATCGATTAAATGGCTTGTCTTGTATATCGACGTTTAATAAAAAAGGAAACAAAAGATCATTAAATTTTGAAACAATATAGGTAATGTGTCAGCTGACAGGCATCAGTTTCGTGTCCTATATACAAAGCGCTTAAATATTTATCTATACTTAGGGTCCCAGGGTAAGTTTATAAAATATTTACGAAACACGAATAGGAGAATGCTTTGCGCTCTGTGTTTCGGAATGTACTTGATAAACTCCTGCGTTTTGTATTGATTTTATCATTGTTATGTAATCAAAGGAGTTTTACACCTGCTAATATTTTGGCAACAATTATAGATATATAGGGAGCGTCCATAACATCAGTGAGCCAAGGACGTTTTTTTTTATGTAATTCTGACATAGAAATAGGTACATCCTACATTTAAAGGCAACAAAAGGACAAGTCTATAAATTTATCAACCTTTATAGTCACCTGCAGAAGTATCTTGATGCGCAGTTAGGACAGCTTTTCAATTATTTTAGAGCATAATAACTTTAGGCAAATTGATTTCGAAATAAGATCAAATGAATTCAACAAGTAATAAATATGTGTCAGTTGATTTACCTACACAGAAAAATAGTGGTAAAAGAATTAGCTAAATAAAACACTCTTTATAAGAGCGTAAAACCCTTTAAAATTCGCTTTATAAGTATGTCTGAACATTGATTAAAGAGGCAAATCACTTAAAGTGTTTAACAGGTGGAAGTAGTTAAGTTATATCAAAAATTGTGAGGCAAAATAGCTTATGGCTTTGAGAACAAAAAGAACCCAAGAACCCACCGAAAAGGTCACAGAGAATAAACCATATTTAAAAGAACATAACCTAAAAATGAAAAGCGGTTTTGCGCACGGAGGTAGATCTACGGACTTGCGGTTCTACGACACAAAATAAAGCATAACCAGAACTACCTGAAAACGTTACACTAGGACTTCACGTGTTAAACTTTCAACTGTTTATGCTATATAGACCCCGGTTTACTGGGTTAGCGAAAGTTAAAGTTTGCACCAAAAATTTCGACAAACATTTTTAAAATTGCGATGGGGATTAAAGGTCAGATATCGAAAGAAAACGATTTCTTCCTACTTTCCGACGTTTCGCTTTAATATGTACCTAAGCATTTTGAAGGCTCTACCGAAAATATATAAATTTACAAACAATATACGAATCGTTGGTATCTAGGTTTCCTTAATATGAAAAAAACTGTTTGTCTTTCTTTCCCCATTCCTTTTTTAAATAATACGGCAATTAAAACTTTTTGGTTTAACATTACTTTCGACTTTCTCCCATTTTATATAACAGTAATAAAGAAAATCGATACTTGTCATAAATTACCATCAGGTACAGTTAATAGAACTTAATTAGGATATTAAAAAAAAGTACGTTTAAACAAGATTTAGGGTAACAAAACGGTTTCGCTACCAGAAAGGTAGTTTTCTGTAGTTAACAGTTAATGATAAAATTACAAGATTCATAACTGACACCAATCTCGTCGACAATACATGAAACGAGGGACGGAACATACACTTTAAAATGTTAACTTGTACTGAGAACAGTAAAATAAACAATATCGATTGATAGTTTTTCTGTCGCTTCATTGCTGACGTATTTATCTCACAGATAAATATAATGAAGTAATACTTGAGACATATGTGGTTTAACAAATTTTAATAAAATTAAAATTCTACAAAATAAAGTATTAAAGATACTCTATAACTAATTAACTACGATTTGCTCACTATTACACACTATACAATGTACCAGGAACTAAACACATTTAAATAGGACACTTTACTGCAAATAGAGCAATGCAAACTTATGTATTAAATATTAAATAGGCACCAAAAATCAAATGTAGAAATTATAGTGTCGAATCAAGTCCATAATTAATCAACGATATACACGTGTCTGTAAAAGGTGTTTACAAAAAAACACATATTTTTCAGACCAAAATTAGCCGATTTGAGTAAACTTACCTTAGTACAAAGTTGCTTAGTTTGGGCGCTAGACGGCGCTAAAGTGACAATTTTGAAATCGTTCTTCTGGATTAATTCAAAAACTGCTCATACTATTTTGCCGAAATTTGGTACGTTGGCATAGCTTTATGGGGCAAAAAACCTATGTCACAATTCTCATTAATATCAGTCCATGGGCGTAGAACCTGGGTTTTTTACTGATTGCTTGTTTCAGATTTTTATGCCAATGAAACAAGAGGGGTTTGGGCACAAAACTCAGATGAACCAACTCATTTGCTACAAAAAAGGTACTCTTGATAAGACTCGATTCCTCTGACGGTTTTCGAGAAATTTGCATTTTATTACTTAATACGTAGTAGTTTTTACCACGTAGTACTTGGGTTTAATAGATTTTTCTGTTTTTGATTTCTACACCAATGGAAGATAAGAAGTTTAAGTTTAAAATTTTGATTGAACCAACTTACTTACTACAAAAAACCTCTTGAACAGTTTTCTTATCATCTGCTTTTTGTTCGCACGGTATTTTATGTATGTACAACACGACCTTACACCTTACAAACGATTGTTATTGTTGGTTATTATTAGTTTCATCTGACAACATAAGATTATTGTCAAATTTGTAACATTTAATATTGTTGCTAACGCTCAATCATTTTATCTGCTTGCATTAATTATTAGAAAACTTAGAAAACTTTAATTGTCGTAAATTATCATGGCGGTGCAATACACTAATGCAGAATATACCGATATGATATTGGTATTTGGGTATTGGCAAGGAAATGGTCGAGAATGTGTCAGAGTCTACTCCGAAAGGTTTCCAAATCGTCGTATACCAAGCCACCCGACGTTTGCTGCTGTTGAAGAACGCCTGCGGGAAAACGGCCAATTTACTCCTAAAGCCATTGATAATGGAAGACAGCGTTTTGTAAGGGTTCCTGAAGTCGAGGAAGACATTTTAGAACGTGTTGCAAAAGATCCAGAAATAAGCACCAGGAGGCTAGGTAGGGAAATAGGAGTGTCCAAACATATTGTTCATGAAGTACTTCATGAACAGTTGCTTTATCCATACCACAAGATGCCAGTTCAAGATCTTTTACCTAATGATCCTGAAATGCGCCTGGTTTTTAGTCGGCTTGTTCATAGGTAGAGAGAAGAGAATCCCAACTTTGCCAACAATATATTATTTACCGATTAAGCATGCCTCACAAGAAAAAGGATTTTCATAATGAACATGTTTATGCGGATGAAAATCCACATGCTATCAAGGTAAAACATTTTCAAAATGAGTTTAGAATTAATGTGTGGGCTGGAATTATTGGTAATCACATTGTTGGTCCTATCATTATTCCACAAAGATTAACCGGGGAAATTTATTTGCAACATCTACAAAATAAGGTGCTAGATTTGCTAGAAGATTTACCTTTACAACTTCGGAGAGATATGTGGTTTATGCACGATGGAGCTCCACCACATTTTGCATTGAATGTTAGAAACTTTTTGAATCAGCAGTACACAAATAAATGGATTGGTAAAGGTAATGCCCCTGTAAATTGGCCACCACGATCTTCGGACTTAAATCCATTGGATTATTTCTTATGTGGGCATCTTAAGACAATGGTTTACAGGACAACTCCAGATAACGCAGAACAACTATGGCAACGTATTCAAGATGCAATAAATATTCTTAAGGGCGATGAACAAGTTCTTATACTTAACTTAAATCTTTGTATTCATGAAAATGGTGGACATTTTGAGTAATTTTTATGATATTTCTATTTATTTCTGTTTATGATTTAGTTATTTTTTTTTCTTTTTTTGTAAAAACTACTACGTATTAAGTAATAAAATGCAAATTTCTCGAAAACCGTCAAAGGAATCGAGACTTATCAAGAGTACCTTTTTTGTAGCAAATGAGTTGGTTCATCTAAACTTTGTGCCCAAACCCCTCTTGCAATTAGTAAAAAACCCAGGTTCTACGCCCATGGGCTGATAATAATCGGAATTGTGACATGGGTTTTTTTTTGCCCCATAAAGCTATGCCAACGTACCAAATTTCCGCAAAATAGTATGAGCAGTTTTTGAATTAATCCAGAAAAACGATTTAAAAATTGTCACTTCAGCGCCGTCTAGCGCCCAAACTAAGCAACTTTGTACTAAGGTAAGTTTACTTAAATCGGCTAATTTTGTTCTGAAGAATATGTGGTACGTTTTTAAAAATACCTATTACAGTTTACAGACACCCTGTATATCAAATAACCACTAGAACAAATAATATAGGTCTGTAACTGTAACCCCGTTAACACATCCAAGACTTTCAATTGACTTTCTGATGTTATAAAAATGTACAAAAAATTATGCATTGTTTATAAAAACCATTAAGAGCAATCTCCTCAACTTTCAAATGACTGTTGATGTAGCAGGTTAGTTTTCTCGAGGCCCGTGTTTGTTTAAAGAATATTGTAAAAAATGTTTGTTGAATTGTATTAAAGAAATAAATAAAGTTAAAAAAAAAAGTCGAAAAATTAAATGACAATGGTAATTTAGGGGTTGACTAGGTGGGCAAACTTAATTAAATTGAAATAAGAGGTACTTAGATTATCTACGTAAAACCATGATGAGAATCCGAGATAATGCACTTTCTATATTTATATCGTATATCTCTTAAAAATGTTAATGTTAGTACTTTACAATCTCAAACAAAAGGCTCTTATTAAAAGAATTTAAGAAATTTTGTTACTGCTTTAATACGTCGAGAGAAGAAAGCTTATGTAAACTGTAAAAAATAATTTTGGGAACTCCAGACCCTCTATAGTACGTTGGACAAGCTAGATACACACAAAAAATAAAAAAAATGTACATACCGGAAGAGCTTTTGGATCTTGAAAATATTAATGCTTTTTCAACTCAGTTCCTAGCCTGACGCCTGCAGATTATAGTATAAATTGTTTTGATTCGAACAAACACACAGCTGTTGTCCGCGAATTTTAATTTTGCTTGGTTTCTGAGGCAGATGTGTCCAATATTTTATTCCGAATTAAAAGTAATACTGCGGAGGTGCTGATCAAATTTCGTCCGAAATGTTGAAAATGTGTATGCCATATTACGTCACAGCCCTTACTCATATTACTAAAGCTTCATTTTTGACTAGGTTGGTTCCATAAAGCTGGAAAAATTCACTGGTTGCCAAACAAGAGCAAGATTTCGGATCTCTCCGAGTTGCGCCCTATAAGTATACTTACTGTGACATCTAAAATTGCTGAAAAGGCAATTTATCTACAAGTAATAACGGTTTTAAATCTATTGCCTTGTAAGTAGTCCATTGATTTTTAGGTCCGGTTACATTATTCCATGGGCTTTATCAGACCTAATGAATGATCTATTGCATGGTGTGAATGAATCCCTGGTTTCCATTCTGGTAATGCTTGACTACTCTAGGACACTTGATTATTTGGATCACAAATTATTACTAGCTAAATTAAAGTAATATGGTTTTTCCGTAAATGTTTTGGACTGGTTTGTCTGGTTTCAATCATATTTTGCCAACCGTAACCAGCAAGTTCAAGTGAATACTAACAAAAAAGTCGAAAAATACCTAGTCGCGTTCCGCAAGGTTCGATTTTGGGACCACTCTTGTTTATTTTATTTACAGCGGACTTACGTGACGAAATTTCTGCCCCTTACCACTTTTATGCTGAAGATTGTCAAATTTACTTGTCATTTTCATCTAATAATCAATGTTTCTCATTTTCCAAAATAATCAATAATATATTTATGGCCTAAAAACAATGGGTTTCTCTTGAATCCAGCAAAACCTCTGCTGGTATAGATAGACAACGTGCCAAAATTATGGTAAACGATTCCGTTTTGTTGGACGGAGTTCCAATCTATTTTAAAAACGTTTGTAAAAACCTTGGGATTAAACATGACCAACATCTGACTTTTAATATGCATGTTAGTAATATTGTAAAACTAGCTTATGACAGAATAAAATAATCTATAAATTTAAAACATACTCGATGTTAACACTAAATTACTACAATACTACGCTAAAAGTGAATAAAAAGAATAATAGAACGTCTGCACGGTTACGCAATATGTCTCGAATTCAAAGTAACATGCTAGACACAGACAAAAGTTTTTAGGAGAGTTGTCATTTGATTTCAAAGTCATTGTTTTCATGTCTCAACTTTAATTTGTTTTTAAATATTTTTGTGCCTTAATCCTAAATACTGTTCCTTTCTGAGCCATTTATACCGTACTTGTTTTACGTGTTGGCGGTAAGTATTTATGAGAGAAAGAGAGAATTTTCTATTTACTGCTGAGCGCTTTCGGCCCTAGGCCTTCCTAAAGGCGAGGAAAAACCTATTTGTAGAGGTGTCAATTGAAAATTTTTTCGGTTACAGAAAATTGTAATTGTAAAAGATATGAATAGATTAGAAATTGTGTAAAAATTAATCAAATTAGATTTACTTTTTGCTGACACTTATTCCTAAAATTTTTTTTGATTTTTTGGTTTTTACTCATTCTGTCAGGGTTTGCAACTGTTGCCAAACTACTGAGGCAACACCACATACACCCTTCCAAACTTACATCAGCAGAAACACCCGCGGGTCTCTCGCCAGTTATTTGCTCGAAAACACCCCTAAAAAGGGTGTTTTTGGCTTTTTAGGGGTGAACTCCCACTCATATCGAACTGGGACCCTGTCCATCGTGTTCTGCGTGACCCTTACCTTCATCAAGCTTGGCCACCAACCTGCATAATTTGAGAGAAATATAATATCACATTATTATGGTAAAAATATACATTATGATATTTATTTATACATAAAATATAGATTTAGAAACTAACCATGGGGTTTTATTGACGGTACCAAAATATTCGCCCTAACTAACCTACCTACTAAAATCAATTCCTGTCTATTTATATTACACACTAGAAATTAACATCCAAGCTGAGAATCGAAATTGTGTGACAATCGTAGAATATTAAGCAGTAGCTTTGAGTACAAAATGGCTATTATAAGTGACAGTGGCACGAGATGTGAACATACTTCGTTCGTTATTACTGAAAATCAGCTCTTTTATAAAATTTGTATATTCTTCTCACAGAAAATAAAACCTGATTGACCAACCCTATGATACTGGTAATTTTGGAAACATCATTAAACTTATTCTTAAACACGTTTTTAATCTGCAGACACGACTAACCACCGAAAATTACATTAAGGTTTCAGCATAAAATAATTAATAAACGCTCCAAAATCCCCGAGTCTGTCCGCACATAGTTGGCTCCGCCTTCCAGCGTAAAACGTGCGATTGCGGTGTGTTTCGCCTTGAAATCCGCAAGAGGTCGGTAGCCGACGGCCGTATTTTGAAAACGGAGGAAAAATAATTTAGACAAACTTAAATTTTTTTTTTTAATTCCTTTAGTTTGGTTGTAAAGAAAATGGTAATAGCCATGCCGATGCGGAACGTTTTTTAAATTTTTTTAATAGTTTATGAAAAAAAAACTGAGTACGTCGGCCCTAGGTCGTCTAAAAAAAAAGTGACAACGCATCGGCGTATATTAATATTTACCTATATACTATTCCAAATTTGAAATCCATTAGACTATAAATAAACTCACAATTCATTTTCTGCTATGTACCGTCCACAACCGTAGCCCTTAATAGATAAAGTTTTCTCAAAATGGCTCGTCCCTTATGGTTCGTCTTACACAATTATATACAAACTTAAGTTTTATCAATGAACTGTTCGTGTTTCCTGACAAAGTGAATAAAAGCCAAAAAGTCCAAAAAAATTTAAGAATAACCTTCAGCAAAAAGTAAAAAAAATTTGATTAATTTTTATACAATAGAATTTCTAATCTAATCATCTCTTTTACAATTCCAGTTTTTTATATTCGAAAAAATAAATAAAAGATTATACACTTCATACAAAAATTTACTGGTTTCTCTTTTAATCCAAAAAAGTGTACACAGCCCTACCCTATCCGTAAGTATTTATGGACATTTGTTATTATATATTCATTTAAAACACTAGCCACGAAAATTTTCACGTTTATGAATTTATCAAGGAATTTATACTTTGGTTTTAGGCACGTGCAAGTAATGACGCACCGGCAAACATCCACCTTACCTAACATACAGTCGAAAGGGTGGTTCTTTGTTGGTGCGTCATTACTTCCACGTGACTACAACCATATGAATCTAATTAAAATTGCTAGGCAAAAAATTCAAAACAAAATTTAAGTACATAAACGTCAAAACTTTTGGGGCTAGCGATCGTACTTAACAATAATAACAAATATCCTTAAAAACTTACCGCCAAGACGAAAGTACGATAAAAAACTGGTCTGAAAAGAATAGATCGAAACGATGACTTTGACATCAATAGACAACTCTCCAAATATCCTTTGTCTCTGTCTGGCACGTTACTTTGAATTCGATTATAAAGGTAGTACAAATTGCTACACAATACATTTTATACAAGCTTAAAATTCCTATAACGTGGTAAAATACCCTTACGCGATATTTATAGGATCAAAAAGAGCCCACTTTTATAAAACATTTTGATACTTTAAGAGATGTAGGAATAGAAGTTATGTACCACACATTTAAAGCAATTTAATGTAAAAACTATAAAATTGTTTTGCAGTGTGTATTTGGTGATATTTATACAACAATACTTTACTGGCATTTTAAAGATCTTACACAAATATTATATAGTGATTGTATAACGCAGTCTAATAATATAGCAATTTATAGAGGTATTTAATTTTTTAGTGCAGAACTTTAGAACCGAATTATTTTAAAAGGAGCGTACAACAACGGCGATTATAAATATGTACCTACTCTCGGATGAGCGCTACTAAATTATTCATCAACTTTATTGCGCCGGAAATTTTATTGATAATATATTTATATGTTTGTGGCACAAAAAACATACGCTATAGTTTTGGTCACGTATGACAAATTGTATCTGACCACGTTTTGTAGTCCTTAGTAAAGCTTTATTATAACAATTTGCTCTAAAATAAAAATTGAGGGTATTTTCCTCTTAACGTAGTAAGAAATTTCTCACTTCATCTCGAGCTCTGATGTTGTTATGAAATATTTATAGAAGTCGAATTTGTGAAGTACCTATAATCTTATCATAATAAAAAATAACATAACATAACCCTCCCAAAATGGACGCAAATGGTTTGGCTCCCTATGTCATCAGCAGGCTCACAAACTACATAGTTAATAACTGCAATGTGATAATACCACAAAATATTGTGAGTGCCTGGAGGCGTTTTTGCTCACCACTGGCATGTCTGGCCACTTAGGCCGTGTTTCCGCGGTGAAGTTGATATCGACTACAAAAAGTGGTTCGTCTGTGGTCTACTGTCGCCAGCTTGCAGTTCCATTTACGGCAATGTAAAAAGTTTAGTCCTTTTTCCACATTCAGGTGGAACCTGCAATTTGGGACTATAACAGCGATGTATACAGCAATAGTATTCAAAAAACGAAAGCTTGGGAGAAAATATGTGGAGTATTTCATGAAAACTTTCAGGAATTAAGTATTAAGGCAAAAAACGAAATAGGTAGGTAAGTACTATTATAGAAGATTTTATTGTTTATAGTATTATATTATTCTAGTGTATCCTCACCTGGCTCGCCGAACAATCCTTAATCTGCAGGAAGTCAAGACGAGACTCAAGACAGTATTATGACCGATTTATTTTAATCTATTTAATTAAGTACATAAAAAATGTAATAAAATAAATAATATAAACCTACCTTAAACAAATTACCAGTCTTTCTTCAGCTGATATTGTCCTCCTCATTACAGTATCTGTCTTCGATATAATTGGCCTAACTTCTCACGTAACAACTCATCAAAGGAACGTATAGACGTTCTTCAAAACCGAAAAAAACTTATCGAGAAAACTACAAAGTTTTTGGTATAAAGTGTGGAATTGTCCAAACTGAAGCCGATCTCTAGGAATGGGATGGACCCAAAACCTCGGAGAATTTCTTTTCCGCTTATGTCTTCGGAGAAGCAACAAAAGCGATAAAGCTTCTTTGTCTGAAACCATGTTACTACTGCGAAATATTGGCTCACACTGAAATTTCTACATACGAACCACTTTTTGTAGTCCATATCAACTTCAAAAAGTGGCTCGTGGAAACACGGCCTTAGGGCTCCGTTGCAGGGAAAAATATTAATAACAATATATTAACGATTATGATATTTCAAGTCTTTGCTTTACGAAATCTGGCAGCTTCTAAAGCGTTGCAACACCAACATCTTGCTTTCATGTTACAAAACTATTTAAAACGCCGTAATATGCAACATTATAAAACTATTTTATCGTATACAGTTTCAATTTACACTAGAATATTAATAAGCGTTTTTCTTTGACATAAAATGGTTGTATTATAATGCGCCGTGTTAAAATGATGATTTGCTGGATCCGCCACTACTGCCATTATGTAAAATGAAGTCGGAGATTTAAAAATCTACCCTAACGTTATTTTATGAGTTTAGGAAGACTATTCTCTAACGTCATTCTTAAATAAAATAATAGCTTAAAAGTATAAATAAAAAATATCGAAATAATAAACAAAAAATATATTATATTTTCTCAAATTTTAAAGCATACGTGACCAAAACTATAGCGTATGTTTTTTGTGGCACAAAATTTGTCGTTAAAATATTTTAATTTACAATGTACCATCAAAAACACGTTGAGCATTCATTACCTCTTGTTGGAAACCAATTACGTAAAAAAATAATGCGAGATTATTAAATGTTCTAAAATCAACCTATCTACCTATCAGGAATATTAAAAACATTTAATTTCCTTAGAGCAAAAATAAATTGTGAATGTGAATAATAAACAATATTTTAGCCATTACATGATAAAAGTGATCTAAAAACAGATAGTTTAAAGTGAAAAACTATGTCTCCACATGCCCCCCTTCTCTTCCATGCAAATTAGTACGCCTTGTAATTTCTCTTACTCTAGCCCGTATCATATTGGGAGTGATTTTTTGAACACAGTTTGTTATTACTGCCTCAATGGTCAATATCCTGAAAAGGTCTATGCCCATACACCATTTCTTTTAATCGGCCCCATAAAAAGAAGTCCAGGGGTGTGATGTCAGGCGACCTGGCTGGCCAAGGAATATTTGAACGTCTGCCTATCCAACGATGCGGAAATACTTCATTCAAATACCCATAGTTACTGTGTTAGTACTATGAAGGCTCCATCATGTTTATACCAAAGTGTACGTCTTATATTAAGTGGCAGTTCGTGAAGAAATTGAGACAACTGGTTTCTTAAGAAGTCCAGGTAAATGGCAGCATTTCTATTTTGTCGGAAAAAAATTTGGCCAATGATCCGATCATTAAAATTGCCACAGCAAACATTGGTTTTAAATAAATATTGACTACGGCATTCGATTATAAAATTTGGGTTATTGTCACTCCACCACCGACAATTTTGGGAGCATACCACGCCGTTGGAAGTAAACCTGGCTTCATCTGTAAATAATATTTTTCTTGCAAAAAAAGGATCAACTTCACACTCGCCTTGGAACCACGCGCAAAATAATAAACGGGATTCAAAATCTCTAGGAAGAAGCGTGTGAATGTATTTCGGTTTATATGGATGAAATTCATTTATTTTTAAAATATTGCTAGCAGTAGACTTTTTGACGTCAACTAAAATAGTTCTTGACAATTTTCTTAAAGACATTTTCGGGTCTTCGATAACCGCTTGCATTACATTAAGTTGCTTTTCTTCTGTTGTGGACCATTTGTTGTGTTGTTTCTTAAATACATTTTCGACAGAACCAGTAGCTTTAAATTTATTCATTACGTTTGCTATAGTGGCGCTACATACCATTTTGTCAGGGTGTATGAGTGCGGCTTCCCTAATAGGTTTATAGTGATCTCCGACGATAAGTACCATTTTATTTTCCCCTGCAGCGTTAACTTTACAACCATGACGAAACTAACGAAAAGCTCTTGTTAATAAATCGAAAAATAGTAAATGATTTTTGACTAACATGTCAATATTCGTTACTATAGTATTGCACATAGTTTTTGCAAAATTGTTGCAGGTAACTGTTAAAGAAATAAAATAAAAACATTTTTTCCAAAGGCTTTTTGATGGTACCCTGTAAACTAAAATATTTTAACGAAAAATTGTATCTGCCCAACGTTTTGTAGTCCTTAGTAAATTTTCTTATAACAATTTGCTCTAAAATAAAAATTGAGGGTACTTCCCTCTTAACGTAATTCTGTGTTTCTATATTTTTTGCCGCCCTGTACATGATATCTTAAGTTTTGATATGTATCAAGCAGAACTTTTTATATAGAATAACTTTTTTTCGCAAAATCAACAATAAAGAAAATTCCCGTATGTCCAGAATTTTTCTGGACACACTGTATAAGGTACTTTTTACATTATTAAAACTTCGGATTGACTTTAATTCAAAGATTTATTAGTCATTGTACAAATCTTAGGATTTCGAAGTAATATTTATAAAATTCACTTGTACCATTGTATTTTCAATTAAATGTGGCAATACTGTTTTAAAAACTTCGATAAAACTATATAATGCATAATTAAACTTTATTAAGGAAAATAGTTGTCCCACAATGTATGGACATGCGCACTATCCAATCTTGCTGTTCTATAAGGTCTCAATGAACTTCATAATAGGATAAATTTAAACCTAACCTAAGAAAACATATTTATAAAAGATGAATTTTTTTTCTATATTAAACATAGTGTTGAGAACACGCCGAATGTTAAAGCAAAGTACGCCACTGATGGCATTCTTGGAAGTCTAATTGATGTATATAGTGTATATAACGAGTGATTATTAATTATTTTGCTCAAGGGCGGCTGTGACCCAGTATACATAGTGTAGCAGTAGTGCGTAGATTAAATCATAGGGCGAATTTGCAAGAAAGCAGCGTTGTCACGTTGAAAACCTAAAATAATGTTTTTTGACGGTATGTAATATAAAATCCTGAGCTATCTTACTTTGAAAGCCTACTTTATATGGCCGCCTCCTACTTCTAGATACCTTCTGATGTTTCTTCTTACCCTCAGAGACACATTAACCAATACGTTTGGAGAATTATTAATTTCGGCAATTTTTTCTGAAATCCTTCGTTTAAGATCATTTATATCCTCAATTGGTGTTCGATAAATGGAGTTTTTTATAAAAGGCCACAAGAAGAAATCGCAGGGTGTTAAATCGCAGGAACGAGGTGGCCATATTTGTTGCGTATTTCGGCTTATACCTTTGTTTTCAAAAAATTCACTTAAAAAATTTAAATTTTCTCTGGTTACATGAGGTGTAGCGCCATCTTGTTGGAAGTAACCTTCCCGCAATTCATCATCGTGAAGCTCAGTAATAAATGTTGTCAGAATTTCGATCCGATATCTCTCAGCTGTAATTGTGCCATCAAAGTAAATTGGGCCTACTATTCTTCTAGAACTAATTGCTGCCCACACACCAACTTTTTGAGGATGAAGAGGTCTTTCTACAAAAACATGCGGATTTTGCGTATTCCACATTCGCATATTTTGTGAATTAACATAGCCTGATAAATAAAAATAAGCCTCATCGGTAAAAAATGTTTTTTCAAAAGCACCACTATTTTCTTCTTGAAAATTGTTTAAAAACCATTCACAAAAATTAAGTCTTTGGGGAACGTCATTGGGAAGGAGTTCATGAATAGCCGTAACACGATAAGGGTATAGATGCAGATCCTTTTTCAAAAGTGTTTGACATGTACTGTAGCATAAATCCGTTTGCTGAATTTGTTGAGATAAATGCCTAATAGAAGTTGAAGGATTATTTTCCATAATTTGTCGCGCTTCTTCAATAACCTCATTCGATCGTTTCGTTGGTCTTCCAGCCCCTTTTTTATGTTGAACAGAACCAGTCTGACGAAATTTATCAATTAGGTATTGTGACCCAGTACGAAAATTATGAAAGGTCACCGCAACATCAGGAAACTCGGTTCGAAATTCATCAAAGCAGTCATGCATAGAGTAATTCCACACACCGCCTATTTTGTTTCAATTTCTAAAAAAACTTTCAACAATAAAAATTTTTTGTGCTTCACTAAACATTTTTACTGTAGAACTTTCAATCCGGCAACAAAGCTTCACGAAAACTTGATACGCTGAAAAATAAAAAAAAAATAAAAAATAAAATCATATCCTGCAAATAGCACTTTATAATAGTCAAAAGACGACTCCCCGGAGAAATATTAGTTAAAGCAATAGTAACCTACCTTCAAATAACTGCAAAAATTACAAAATTTCTCCAATTTTTAAACTTTACAAATACACAAATTCAAATAAGACGTAAATGTCATAAAACAATCAAGTCATCTTATCTACGCAGTACCGCCATGATGCTTTTAAAATGCATGGCCTCCCTTGAGCAAAATAATTAAAAATCACTCGTTATAACGCTTACGTAGCTATCGCAAGATGCAATAACAAACCCTGTGCTGTCTGCGTTTTTATTAGTTCATCTCTTTTCCTCACGTATACGTAAATATCCAAGATTCATCATAAAACCCACATAGTAACAGCGCGGCATTGTTGTCATATGTAATTAGGCGCTTCACCAAAAATAATCACCTACCAAGCTGCGTGAGGAAGGGAGACAGACGCGAGAAGGGATGAGGCAACGCAGCCTCCAGACGGTCGCCAAGCAGAGTTTGGCTAAACGCAAAAAATATAAGTTTATCAAGGGGACTGTTCCCCGAAAGTTCGGCGGTGCATGTCATACGACTGCTTTTAAAAAGTAAAGCACGTCACCGAGTGGAAATTGTCCACATTTCTTGTACTATGTAGTTAAAGTTAACAAAAACAAAGTTCAATAAGTTAATACAATGTGAAAGTATTGAGTACTATGGAAACGTATGTGTGAATGCAATTTGAAGTGTAACTAGTAATTTGATGTAGTGTATTCTCAGATAGTGGGAAGTTACAAAGTGAATATTGTAAATAAAATGTTAGTGCTACCTTACGAATAAAATGCTGTTGGAATTAAATACAGTGTTTTATTAAATCAACAGATCTACACACGAGCCAGCTATTCAGCCTACGGATACACTACACAGTAATAATAAAATAAGTGTAAAGGCTGAACCATAGTTGACTTTATAACACATAGGTATACAACGATTTTTAAACAATAATCGTAACATTTCCCTTATATAACCTTAACAAAACATGCATATACAAGTATTTTGTAAGGCGCTGATTAAAAGCTATTTGTGCAAGTATACGACTCTTTCACAATATAGTTGAAATACTTACTTATACAGGGTGCCTGGAAACTTCGTTCGTATATTTTAAGGGGATATTCTACATATGAAAAAAAGTTCATATGAAAGTAGGTCCTTAAATGTCTTATAAGGAAGCTATGGCCGTCCAAAGGTGACCTCTAAAGATTAGTTTCTCTTTTATATCGTTGCAACCGCTTGAGGTACCGATGTGCTTTTTGGCACACAATTTAATATTAACAATTGCTAATTTATGATTTTGAGAGTTAGTATGAAATTTAGTCAGGGACGTTCTGACGGGGGGGGGGGGGGGGGTTAGTTTATTTATTCCTAATTTTTGTACAGACACATTTCAAAAATTTTACCCAAACATTATAATTCCAGTGATTTTTCTACACAAAAAAGGTATTCTTAAAAAAAATTATTGGGCCAATGATTTAGGAGAAAAATCGATTTATTTAAATCATTGCATAAAGTATTATCGAAGTAGTCTTATGACAAATACAAATTTGAAGTCAAAAAAACACCAAGAAGCCCATGGTTAGCGTTAAAATATATTGACAATGACGTTTTTGCGATTTATTGTAGTGATCATTGATCAAGTGCAATGTGTTTTTGATTAATTAAGGTGCAAATTTTAAAAGATGGCAGATTATTCATTTGCTGAGTTAGCTGATATGCATTTTATGTATGGCAAAGCTAATGGTTGTGCTCGAGAAGCTCGCAGGTTGTATCAAGAATATTTTCCAAACCGTCAAATTCCTTGTGAGAAATTATTCATTAATTTACATAAACGATTAAGAGAAACCGGAACTTTTAGGCCAAATATGAATGAAACTGGGAGAAGCCATACTACTAGGACTCCACAAGCAGAAGAAAGAGTGCTCGAATGCGTTGCAGCCAATCCGGGTATAAGCACAAGAAGAATTGCCTTACAAGAGGGTATCCCTAAGAGTACAACATGGGAAATTTTGCATGAACAACTTCTTTATCCATACCATATACAAAGAGTTCAGGTGCTTAAGCCTCAAGACCTACTTCCTCGTGCACAGTTTTGTCAGTGGATGCAGAGAAAATGTCATCAAGACTATTTTTTTTTCTACATAAAGTCTTGTTTACTGACGAGGCAGGGTTTACCGGTGAAGGCATCGTAAATTTTCATAATAACCATGTATGGGCAGAAGAAAATCCCATGCAATTTTCGAAAGTCGATTTCAAAATAAATTTTTAATTAATGTTTGGGGAGGTATATTGGGCGATCGATTAAAAGGACCATACATTATGCCTTAACGTTTAGATGGGCCTGCATATTAAGATTTTTTACAAGACTCTTTGCCTCTTCTACTTGAAGATGTGCCGTACCAGCAAAGACTTACAAACTATTTTATTCATGATGGGGCTCTACCTCATTTTAGTAGATTGGTTCGAGATTATTTAAATCAAACATATCCAGACCGATGGATAGGCCAAGGTGGGCTCATTGCCTGGCCTCCCCGTTCACCTGATCTCAATCCATTGGATTACTTTCTTTGGGGATATCTGAAGTCTCTGGTATATTCAGTACCTGTCGAAAATGTACAACAATTGGAACAACGTTTTATTTATTGTTGCGAGGAAATTCGTAATAAGGAAGGAGTTTTCGCAAGAGTACGAACATCAATGAGAAATCGTTTAGTTGGTTGTATTGATATGAATGAAAACCATTTTCAACATTTGTTGTAACTTTTCTACTTTTTTCAGTTTATTATTGTTAAACCAACAACTATTAATTTGTTTTGTTAAAAAATTACAATAAAACAACGTTTTGACTTAATTATTGTCATTGTCAATATATTTCAACGCTAACCATCGGCTTCTTGACGTTTTTTTGACTTCAAATTTGTATTTGTCATAAGACTACTTCGATGTTTTAGTTTAAACACAATTCGATAATACTTTATGCAATGATTTAAATAAATCGATTTTTCTCCTAAATCATTGGCCCAATAATTTTTTTTAAGAATACCTTTTTTGTGTAGAAAAATCACTGGAATTATAATTTTTGGGTAAAATTTTTTAAATGTGTCGTGTACAAAAATTAGAAATAAATAAACTAAGCCGGACACCCTGTAGATATATATTATATTTAAACGTTGTGTACCATACCATAATAATTTTATAAAATTTTTAAATAACCAAGAATTATTTGTTCTATATTAAATGTTGTAAAATCCGTTATAAGACAAACCGTTGCAAGTATTTTTCTTTACGATAAAAATCATCATAACGCTACGCGCTACAAAACAAAAGTATTCTTAAGGCAACGCTATTCGATAATTATAAAATAATTTGCTTGTTTTAAAGTTCTGCTGTGCTAGTTGGGGATGTTTTTTTTTTCACTTTTAACGCTATAATAAATAAAGATGGACAGCTGTAAATCACGTTGTTTCTTGATCGTTGATTCATGACGCAGCGTCAAAGAACTGTAATAGTAATTGGACTGTATCTCCGTAATGAAGCCGCCAAGGAACATTGTTTATAAGAATTTTTCATCTTAATATAATACCAGGAATTACCACCCGAACTTTGTCAAAGTACTTTTGAATCACTTTGTATAAAGAAAAACAAACTATCATTAATTCGAAATAGGGTTGGTAGTTCGTCAGCTGCCAAAAGTCTGTTTCGCACCGGCACCCATTCCATCGCATTAATATTTATTCACCGACTTACCCACCGAGCGAGGGTTTATAAAATATTTACTTAACAAAAATACGAACATTCCAGAAATCGACTTGGTATTCGGTAGCTTACTTGAGCAACTTCGGAGTTTCGTTCACTCTATTCCTTCAATAATTATAAGATAGTTAAAGTATCTAAATAACAATACTAAGAAACTTTACTGGAAACTTTCAAAGTGCTAATAATATACGATTCTGACGGTTTACTCTTGCAACTTTCTTAACGGTATTACGAGTTTCAACCTTTTTTGCTTTTGTATTTTTTAGTTAGAGCTTTTTCAGAGTTATGTTTGTATTAAATGTGCCGTGTGCGCCAGGAAATATTGATTTCGCCACAAAATACAAACAGTATTTTTATACAACTGTTAAAACAGAATATCAATATATTTTCGATTTACTGGAGGGAATTTCAGGGAAAAATTCAGATTATTAATAATTTGCAATCATATCTGGTCACCTTCTGTGTGTATTTACTTGTGTAATATTTTAACATTCTTATTTCATGTTTTAATTAATATGCCGTAATTATAAAACCAAAATTTACTGCTTGGCCTGGATATTATAATTATGTAAAATATACAGGGTGTTTCAGAAGTACGGTACGTAGCTTAAGGAGGTGATTCCTTATGATATTCTAAGAGAAAAAATTCATATAAACATGAGTCCGGAGTTGCCCCGTTTGGGTGTTAAAGTTTTAAAAAAAAAATCGTTTTTTTATCGTTTAATAAAATATCCTCTTCCCGATTTTATAGAAATTTGGTACTGTTATTCATAATGATAATGGGCTTAACTGGCCCTAACTTGATTTAATTTATTAAGTCCAGTGGCGTCCCGGGGAGCAGTTTAACGAATATTATTGACAAAAAAATGTACGCCACTGACCTTTCTCTAATCTTAATATTATTTTTTGGATTTACCAACTTATTATACAACTTTTTTGTTCCTTGAATAATTTTCGTATCTTGCGTCGTTTTCGAGAAAAAAAAATAAAAACCACTTTATTGCATGAACAAAAAAGTACCTATGTATTTCAAAGTTAATTGAAAATAAAATATTTTTCTTAAATAATGATACAAGAAAAATGCAACATGTTATCAAAGCAAATGTTGAAAATGGCCACCTTCTGATAAAACGCACGATTGCAATCGTCTCGCCATTAATTCTTTTACACGTTCAAAAATGCTTGCATTATTTCGTATCGGATTGAAACTTACAATAATTTGAATTCTTAAGTTGTTTTCATCTAGTACATGCGTCTTGTATACAAGAGACTTTAGGTGACCCCATAAATAATAGTCTAGAGGATTCAAGTCGGGACTGCGAGCTGGCCAACCTTGGGGACCTGCGCGTCCAATCCAGCAAATAGGAAAAGTTGTCGAGGTATTGACGAGTAATTAAGCTGAAATGAGCTGGGTGCCGTCGTGCATGATCCACATATTAGTTCTTATTTGTAGAGGTATAGTTCTTCAGATAGAAACTACGTATAGGAGTTTCCATTCAGTCAAGGTGGTAAAAAGTATGGTCCAATAAGATAGTCGCCAATGATCCCTGGCCAGACATTCACCGAAAATTGTTGCTGAAAACGACCTTCTCTAATTTTATGAGGAATATTGTCCATCTAAAAAGGTTCAAAATTCATAATGGCTTCTCTTGAAAAGAGGCCTAATCAGTAAAACAAATGTTCGGTAAAAAATTCTTGTTATGTGTTACTGTATGCAGCAACCACCTACTAAAATCAAACCTTGACTGGAAATCACGGGGAAGCAGAGCTGGCACACGTTGAATATGATATGGGTACCTATTGCTGATAAAAATGCAAAAAACCTCCAAACAGTTTATGCACTTGTTTGAAGTTGCACTGCTACTTTCCTGGCACTAGTTGAAGGATCATCTTCTATCTCTCGAAGTAGAGCCTCTTCTATCTCTTGAAGTAGAGCCTCTTCTAACTCAGGCGTGATTACTGTTGCAGGCCTGCCAGGAAGTTCCGTATTACGTTTAAAACTCCCAGTTACACTCAATCTTGCATAGAGCTGTCTAAATGTTTTGGCACATGGCAGTACTCTCCTTGAATAACGTTCCTGATACATTCGCCGACTTTCTTCAGCCATTTCATTTGCTACGCCATAATTGTAATGCATCTGGACCATTTTAGCGTTAGTAAAGTTATTCATTTTTGACTTGTTATTGACAGAACAGGCAATTTAGACATCAAAACTTACCTTCACCTTATATTTTAACTAACTTTGAAATACATATGTATTTTTTTTTGTACATGCAATAAAGTGGTTTTTATTTTTCCTCTCGAAAACGAAGCAAGATACGAAAACAATTTAGGGAATAAAAATGTTGTATTATTAGTTGCTAAATCCGAAAAAGAATATAAAAATTATAGAAAAAAGTCAGTGGCATACATTTTTTTTCTCAATATTATTCGTTAAGGTGCTCCCCGAGACGCCACTCAACTAAATAAATTTAATGTAGTAAGGGCTAATTAAGCCTCATATCATTATAAATAACGGCACTGAATTTCAATAAAATCGGGAAAAGGATATTTAAAAATATTGTAAAAAACCTATTTTTTTTTTAAACTTTAACACCCTGTATATTAAAAACCGGGCCACTCCGGACTGGCTATATGAACTCATTCTCTAAAAATATCATAAGGAATCACCCCCTTAAGATACGTACCGTACTTCTGAAACACCCTGTATAATATTTGCCTCAATGAGACCTAGACATTACTCCTAATGTATGTATTTTGTTTTAATCATTTAAGTGTTAGTTGAACACATGTCTTGCTTGACATTTATTGCAAACATGATAAACTGAACCTCGATGTAAAGTTTCTAATATCTTTTTTTTTTATTATACAGTGCATTCGTAAAGTAGCGAATAAATTCAATAAAAATTAAGTCGGGAGTGTAAAAAAAACGCTCGGACTTGTCGATTCATTACTTATTTATTTATTGTTTATTATATTCAGTAGAAGCTCTACTACACTTTTGGCTAATGCTGGGAGCGATAATACTTCTACTAGATGATAAGAGTCGAAGCAGGGGCCGCAAGACTCACCTCTCTCCCCGATACTGTATAATATATATTCACATGATATTCCGCGCGATAGACAGACCCAGCTCTATCTATTCGGCGATACTGCGACTACCTCTAAGCAACCGTGGCTTGTCGTTACCCGGATGTAGCGCCATATTAATCAGTTGGAGAAAAATGACTTTTCAATTGGAACATTTGTCTGAATCCCGCCAAAACATAGGTCATTTTTAAATAGTTAAGTACGAAAGCCTGAAACTAGGTCAGAGTCAATCGAGTCGAGTTGAACTGGTGCCAGGAGGTTAAATACCTGGATTAAAGTTTGATCTCAGTCAATAGAGTAGAGCTTGAATTGCGGCAAATGCATCTACATACATCTACCCCCTGCTTCACAGGCGGAGTAGACTTAGTAATCGTACCAAAGTTACAAGGTACTGGTCAGGCCGGTTCTGACTTATGGTGCAACATAAGCAGGGCTGAGCTGAATAAGTTCCAGGTCATTCAAAACAGGGCTCTGAAACTTATTGCAGATATTTCCCGTTACACGAGGAATCGGATACTTCATCAAGATTTCCGAATTCTAACTCTGGACAAATTTTTCTTCAAAATTATAAGACTATTATAGGCGTATCGACAAACCCTAAAATCAGCAAATCACATAAATGAGCAAGACCAGACTCGACTTACTCCCGAAAGACTATTTACCTTTTTCTATTATTGGACAAGTTTAATAGTAGAGATGCACTAAAATACAGTTGAGAGGCACTAGAAAAGTAGATAGGCACTGCACCTATGTTAAGAAGTAACGTATCTATGCTCCTGCATCATTAATACTTCTAGCCAGATAACGAGACACACACACTCATCAAGGCAAGGTAAGGTATAGGAACCAAACTAAGATACAATTGATGTTAAAGGTTTTAGACCTGACGTAAAAAAAAACATTCAAGAATCAAAGTATACTTCTACTAAATGCCATGGAGGGTGGAAATCTTCATATGTGACTGAGGGTTACATAAAGGAGAGTCGAACAGTCACATGGATATTATTTCCAAATAAATGTAAGACTTCTGTCAATCCTCTACTATAAAAAGAAAACTGTCTAACAACAGCTCTTGCCTCTCTAGTAAGCAACTATCAGCAATGTTTTCTTTGGGCGTTAACATAGGGAATACCTAAGTACCAATTTTACAAATTTTCACTCTTTGAAACAAACGAATTAATAACACAAACCATGTACACTTGACACTAATTTCGATCACATACAAACTAACCAGATAACAACATTGATAAAAATGATAGAGCTGGACTAGAGCCATACGAAACCCAGAACAAGAAAACACAAGAACATGGACCAACCCAAACTAATTCCTTTAAACAGATATTATTACTTTGAAAAAAAAGACGAATGTTTGACTTAAACAATCATAGAAGGTTCTAAGTTTTGAAGAGAGTTGACGTTTTCTAGAGAATAAGTTGGAGGCTCACCAACTTGCATTAAATTGTATAAGTTAATAAATTATGAATCTTATCTCGAAGGTTACGTGATACCACCGAATATCGTATTTAACTAGCCTGCAATTTTTCTTTGGCCATTCAAATTTAAATGGCCTGTCGACTGACCTACAGTGCAAATAATGTGATAGAGTTCAGGAAACGGGGGAACTAAACGGCATAGTGGCTTCCAACAATAATTGTTTCAACCGCAAACCGTCGCTGAGTGTGCTCTATCTCGGATCATGGCCTACTACAACTTTGCGGAAGTGGTAAATGCCCGAATAAACTGATGCTTACACAAGTTGGTGTCAGTTTCCACCAGACTGCTTTAGTTTGAATTGTTTTAGTTTTAACTGTAATAGTTAATGAAACTATGTTATTTTAAATGTGTAGGTGTCACAGTAACATTGGGTTAAAATGTTATTTTAATGTTTTCCGACTCAACAGTTAACTTTTTTCACTTTAAAATTATTTTAATTAATATGGGTATATACAGGGAGCAGTGTGGCCTATTAGAAGTATCCTGAGACGTTTATGAGATTTTATTTTAAAAATTTAGCTTGAGTTATAAAAGATGGGCTTTCTACGTATTTAAAATATTTTGTATAATGCGTTGTTGTTGGTTCATACCGAAAGTAACCACAACTTCAGAATTTTAAATGATTCACCCTGTACTTTTAGAATCTCTATTAGTTTCTTCACAACTTTCCTTATTATTTCCCTATACTTATCTGTTACCGTTTTCGAATTATTAATTAATTTACTTTTTTTTTAAAGCATAACCTCAAAAAATGCTGATAATTTTGAACTCTGATATACTAAGGCACTGAAATTTAATTGGGAGTTAAGCAATACCCGGAGGCTTCTGTGTATTTTTACTGATTTGAAAAGCTGCTGAATTTTCATTATTAGAGTATACCATACCATATACGATATCTAAGTAGTCAATTCTCTGACATATATATTATAAGCGTTTATTTGAAGAAGTTCGAATGTTATCTCAAAATTTTCAGGCTTTCGGAATTTTTCATACCTTTTTTACTACAATGACTGGCCTAATGTGGGTGACAATCGAGTCAAGTCGAATAGGTAATTAGGTCATTAGACGACAAATCAGGAGACCTAGGTGGCCATTCGATTATACCCCTTCTACCGATCCACTTACTCGGTAAAGTGTTGTTTAAAAATTCGCTCACGCTTCGACCAAAATGGGAAGGAGCTCCGTCCTGTTGGAAGAATGTACTTGCATAATTTGGATCCATCACATTTAGTATAGTAGGCACTATTTGCACTTTCAAGAGCTTAAGGTAAAGTTGTGATGTCAAATTTCTATCAATAAAAAAATGGGCCGATCTTGTGGTAAGCTACAAGCCCAGCCCACATATTCAGTTTTTCAGGGCATTGTGTATGACCTTCTCTCAATCAGTGGGGATTTTTATTGGCCCAAATCCTACAGTTTTTGTCTATTAGTCATTTAACATAAATGTTGCTTCCCCCGCTTCTGATAACTCTTGAACTACATGTATTTTGAAAGTGTTATATTAATTATTTTTTAAAACAATATGGGCGGATTTGAAGCAGACGTCACTTGCTTGAGAAATTTTTCTTAATGGGGAACTAACTAAACCTGAACTAACCAGAGGTTTCAACAAAATGTTGTAAAATTTACAAACTTTTCTCTTCATCTACTATTGCTGGTCGTCCTGATCGTCGTCTATCTATACAATTTCCAGTTTCTTCGAACCGTCGGACAGTTTTTAGAACAGTGGCTTTTGAAATTGGATTTCGGTTTGGAAATTCGTCATTAAACACATTTTTAACCTCATCGTAAGACCTGACCCCATCGCCATATCCTCTCATTATAGGAATTATAATTCTTTCACTTTTAGTTAAAGACATTTTTGCATGTGAAAATGACATCTTTTATGACCATACATCAAAAGTGAACTGGTGTTTTATTTATTATTAAATAAAATAAAATTTGTAGACATTTTTCAAAACACGTCGATATTTCGAAAACTACTGATATTAGGAGCAAAGTATGTTATATCAAAAGTGTAACAAATGTAACGTAGAATCTATAAATGAAAGATATACGGGGTGTTACATATAACATTCTAAAATTCGTTTGATTTACAGATATTTACGCTGCGTAAGATCCTCTTAGACAACTTTACCAGATTTAGCTTAAATGAGCAAATAAACTATGAGGTTATTAAGCCGTTTCCAAACTTTATACACACACTGTAGATCTGACCACGGGCGACCAATGTTTTTTAATTTAATTTTTTAAATCCATATTTTAAACTTAAAATATATTGATTAAGATATAAAATCACGTTTTACCTCAGTTTCAACTTGGTTTTCCATGTCATTCGGTGCATTACCCTCAAATTTTTCGGAATGACTAAACAAGATATTTTCTTTAGATTTTAAAACACTTACCAGAGGTCCTAATATTAAAAAAAAAATCGAAAGTTGTGTTTTTCAACAGATAACACTTACTTTGCCAAATTTTGTACTAATTCGGTCATTTTCTTTCAAAATAATCACGAAAAAGTTCCACAGCAACACGTCGATACAAAAACAAAATATTTCCAGTCGATTAGTATTAGACTTAACCTCACTTTAAATTTAGCAGCAGGCTCGAATCTGCCGTCCCTGAGTTTTAGATAGATAGAAATGGAAAGAGAATGCTAAACAAAAAAGATAAAGGTGGTGAATGGTGTATGGTTGGTTGCCTGTCTTCCAGCCTGAAATTCGTAGTTATCGGCGTGCCGACTTCAGCCCGGGTTACAAAGCGATTTGAAAAGTAAAACAACTTATTTTATGGCGGTAGTTTGCGAGTAATCGACTATGATGACCGGGGTTACAAGAGCGATTTAAAAAGTGAAAAGGTTATTCGCTGGCAGTTTCAGAGTCATTAAAATGCAAATTGATGTAGATAAACTGTTGACCCGGCCGTCACTGATCTTCCATATTTCTCCAGAGCTTTCAGTGACAGTTTAATCTAAAAAATCGACTCCGACTAGCATCCCCAGAATTGAAAAAATAAAAATGCATAGGTCAGTTTCTATCTGAAAGCGCTTTATCCTCATTAATATAAATAGGATTGTAACGTGGATACACGCTACGTTCAAACTTTTCTTGCACGTAACTCTTAGAGTCACGGCAATACGTTTCCCTTGAGTATGCCACCGACTCATTACGCGATATAACGTTTCAAATATGTATCAAGGCATAGTCAAAAGGTCCACTTGGGCACCTGCCTTTCATACGCGAAGGCGGTTGACTATGCGGGTCCAAACGCTGCAAATTGAAGTTTCTTGTAACTTGGAGCGCGTATAAAGCAATTCTAACTTGAACCCCAATTTACATGCGGAAACGTTCGGGTTTAACTATAAGGGTTAACTGGCGTCTTGTCAAGGTAAGTCGTTAAATTCTTGTAGAATTTTTAAGCAGCATAATTATAAATTACTAGATAACACAAGCAGAGATTGAAAGAAATTTTAAAATTTCTATAATTTTTAACTTGGAAAGACAAAACTATTAAGCAAGGTTAAATTAGACGGTACTTTAACGCAAGAATATGCAAAAAAGTGTGTGTACAGGTTGTCCGGATGTCAATGTATTTGCGGGTTATCTCAGGTATTGATTACTTTAAATGTGACATCAGTGTTTTATGCTATATGTAGCTATACTCTAAGTGTGTTCCGCGGAACCCTAGGGTTCCGCGATACCTCTGTAGGGGTTCCTCAAGAATTTTGAAAAAAAATCAAAGCACCTCTCTCTGGTCGAACGTTTTGACTCCGCGGCCGCGCGTAGGTATATTTATTTATTTATTTGTATTTGTATAAACATGTGTTACAATAGCTGGTACAATATCTCATAAGTTTGGTATCAACATGTATACTTGTATACTTGTGAGCGCGCAGTCCCTTTGATAAAAGCCGCCCCTGAATTGTTTACAACGCAATTTTTATATTTCTCTTTTTATTTTTGCTTTTTATTTATCAAAGGCGCCGACTCGAGTATTTTCGAGAATATTCGAGATCGAGTCTAGGACTAAGTATAAAAGCGGCGATCGCGCGGCGCGCCTCGTCAGTCAGTTGACGATTAGCGTTCGGAGCAATAAGTTCCTACCTACCTACTTACAAGCTCGCTAGCGAGAAACTAGTGTTCATGGTTCTACTGCCTGCTGTATTCTGTTGTCTCAGTTTTATACATTTCTTCATTGTACTAAACTTAGTCTCTTATACGCAGTAACGATTGTGCATTATTTAGACCCCACCATCCTGACGTGTAACATTATAAATAAAGAAGAATGGAACGTTGGCTTAAAGGTGTTAAACGTGTTGCAACAACATCTTCTAATGACGCTGAATGTTCAAAAGCAGTACGCGCGGAGAATATAGCAATCACCGATCCAGACGATGATGCCACGACGTCAAGCTCGACGGTTTCAAAGACGAAAAAAAGGAAGTATGATGAATCATATATCAGTTTCGGATTTGTTGATTCCAACGGCTCACCTCTCTGCATGCTATGTAGTAAACTGCTTCCTAATAGTTCCATGGCACCTGCCAAATTGCGCCGACATTTACAAACTGTACACCCCGAGTCTAAAGACAAGAATAAAGAATTTTTTGTTCGTAAAAAAGATCAGTTATTAGAAAGTCAAAAAAATATGATGCATGTAACAAAAACTATCAACGAAAAGGCCACGGAGGCATCATATTTAGTTAGCTATCGCATTGCACAAGCAGGTGAAGCGCACACTATCGCTGAGAATTTAATAAAGCCTGTGTATTAGACATAACAAAATGTATGCTCGATGAAAAATCTGCAAAGCATCTTTCTACTGTGCCGCTATCAAACGTACTGTTTCACGGCGAATCCATGATCTGGTAAGCTACGTCAAACAAGAACTAGTTACACGTCTACAAAAAACACGATTCGCCTTGCAAATGGACGAGTCAACTGATGTCGCTGGTTTGGCTATCTTGCTGGTTATCGTGAGATATCCATATGAAAGTTCTTTTGAAGAAGACATGCTTATGTGTTCACCGCTGCTCACAAACACTACCGGGGAAGAAATTTTTAATAAAATAAATATATTTTTTAAAGAAAATAATCTCAGTTGGAACAATTGCATTGACATTTGTACAGATGGGGCCAAGGCGATGACAGGTAAAACAGCAGGAGCAGTGTCACGAATAAAAAATAAAGCGCCTAATTGTAGTTCCAGCCATTGTATTCTGCATAGACAAGCACTTGCGATGAAGCAAATGCCGTCAAATCTAAAATTAGTTATGGATGAAGCGGTAAAAATAATTAATTTTATCAAATCACGACCACTACAATCCCGATTGTTCTCATTATTGTGTGAAGATTATGGCAGCAAACATAAAACACTGCTGCTTCATACAGAAGTGCGATGGCTGTCTCGGGGTAAAACTTTAACAAGGCTATTTGAACTTAGAGCCGAGTTACAAATGTTTCTTTCAGCAGATACTTCTTTTAATTTGAAGGACCGTTTGTATGATAAAACTTGGTTGTTCCGATTGTCTTTTATGGCGGATATCTTTCAAAAACTGAACGAATTGAATTTATCATTGCAAGGTAAACAGACAACAGTGTTTCAGGCCAATAATAAAATAACTGCCTTCAAAAGAAAATTAGATTTTTGGATTATTTGCGTTGGTAAGAAAGAAATAGAAAGCTTTACGTCACTCAGTGAGTTTGTTAGCGATAACGACTCAGAAATGTTTCAAGATGATGTGTTTGAAGAATTGGTCCAATATCTCAGTTCGATGCGCGCATCTTTTGAAAAGTATTTTCCCGAAGAACAGAATACAAAAATGAAACTGAATTCATGGATTCATAATCCTTTTTTACCCAACTTGGAAAAGCCCGAAAGTATGTCAAACGAGATATATGAATCTCTTTTAGAAATGTCATCAGACACAAGTATGGAGTCACTGTTCAAAACGACGCCTCTCAACGATTTTTGGTGCAGAATCCGTGATGAATATCCAATGCTTGGCAAAATGGCTCTGAATATTCTTCTTCCGTTCCCAACAACATATTTGTGCGAAACAGGATTCTCAACCTATGCAGCCACGAAAACAAAATATCGCAATAGACTGGACGCCGAACCTGATATGAGACTTCAACTGTCTTCTATCAAACCTGATATCAACCAATTGATGAAAAATAAAAAACAGTTTCATACCTCCCATTATTTAGATTTTTTCTTTTTTAATATCTTCTATTATTGTACTTGCCATGTGGTAAAGTAAGTAATAATTAGTAACTGTTACATTGTACTTTTATTATGCTTATTAATAAAGAATACACTTTTAAAAACTATTGTTTTATTGTAGGGTTCCATCAAGTATTTTGCTTCCCAAAAGGGTTCCGTCACCAAAAAAGTTTGAGAACCGCTGGTTTAATAGATAAAACGGTTATGTGTCAAATATGTAATATGTAAACATAGTTATTATGGATGAACTTATGTAACTGTACCTAATACATGACTGTGTATCGTATAAAAAGCCCGCGTTAAATTAGGCAATGTCATTGGTCATTGAAATACGTTGTGAACTGTCATCCAAGCCGAAGACAAGCGTGTTTTTGGAGAAGATTTTCTTGTGCAGTGTTGATTTTTTTAGTGAGTGTGAGTGAGTACCTAGGTAAATAAGTATTTTAATTGATTTTTAAAGTATTTAGAGTTCTCTCCACGGCGTCTATAGTAATTTCCATACGTCATCTGCGAAGGCGAATATATATTTGCTAAATGTAAACCCAATGGCTAAAACACCTGCACTTTTATCAAATTTAGGTATTTCTCAAAACAATCTAGATTTGCAAGCCGCATTTTCATTTTTCATTGTTTTCTAGTTCTAACCAAGAAATACTACTTTTATAGGTAGTTAATCCTTCTAGCTCTCAAGATCATTTCTTCTCCCTTATCTAAGTACACCAGATACTTAAACAATTCGTGACAAGTACAGGTAATATTGAAAAACCATGTAAACTCATTTACCTACATTTTTAGATGAAAACTTATTACATTCCGTGATAGCATGTTTACAACTTCAAGGTAAGCGAGATCAATTGAATTAAAAGAGCCTGATTTCTAGTAAATAATGAAGTATCTAATTACTCTGAGATAATCAATTTGATGGGGATCTGGAAGATGCAGAGTTTTCTAACAAGCTCTCTTGCTGAGTCCATTCGTTTGTAGTGATTTGTTATGATTTTGTCAAAAAGTTGTTTTAACCTTTATTTTCATATTTTAGAAGCTATAGGCAACGACAATGCTTTCTCTTCAAATATTGGAAACCATCGCAAGTGACTGACGGATTATACAGGGGAAGCAGCGATATCAGTGGGACATTAAGACTAAAGATTAAGAACAAATTTAAATCGGTACATTTTTTTATATATAACAATTATACAAAAACGTTACTTCTTTCTTTTTTGTTCTTTCTTTTCACTTAATTAAAAAATAATTATCCAATGGACTAACCTTCAAAGTGTATTGTACAGGGTTATCCAACCAAGACTAGACAAGGCGATTTTTTGACTTTTCCTGTACTTTTATAAAAAAACTGAAATAGCCATCTTAAGTCATTTTCTCCCGCGAATTCGAATATCTTCAGCAAAAAACAATTGAACATCAAACAAAAGTACTAGGGGTCACTTTGATATTTTTTTAAATGGGATGCCGTATTTTTAATGAGCTTATCCGATTTCTCATATAAATTTTGATCTAAAATGTTGGATTTTTAATTTATTTATTTATTTATTTTTTTTATTTTTAACATTTTCCGAATTTAAAACTGAAGAAAAAAAGGCGTTTTTGAACTAAAAATCCAACATTTTAGATCAAAATTTATATGAGAAGTCGGATAAGCTCATTAAAAATACGGCATCCCATTTAAAAAAATATCAAAGTGACCCCTAGTACTTTTGTTTGATGTTCAATTGTTTTTTGCTGAAGATATTCGAATTCGCGGGAGAAAATGACTTAAGATGGCTATTTCAGTTTTTTTATAAAAGTACAGGAAAAGTCAAAAAATCGCCTTGTCTAGTCTTGGTTGGATAACCCTGTACACGTAAAATCCGCAGCGTATTCAATTTATCAATTTAGTGGTGTATGAGTATTTGCATAATAATGAAAACTTCTTTAAAAAACCTTTTCTACTGACGAGAAATGGGTTTACCTCTGTGGTTATTTAAATGCTCAACAAATGAGAATGTGGATTCACAGTTTTCTCAGAAAGTTGGCGTGAGGGCGGCTATATCGAAAATAAGGTAAATTAGATTGTATTTTTTTGACTTAGTTCTTATTTCATTGCCGGAAATTTTTTGTAGGTAACGAATATTATAAAAATTATTTCTAGCCGTAGGCGTGAGATATTTTTCTTAAAATATTCGTGAACGAGAAAAAATTTCGGTTACTGATTTAAGCTTATGAGATATTCGGTAAGAAACCTTCACAACTGAATATTTAAGAGAAATCGAATACTTTGACGACATTTTAGAGTAATAAAATTGTTGTCAAGTGGCACTGAATTATTTAGTTGGCTATTTCTCAAACTTTAGTAACATCAAGTGCAGTTTCAAAATCATTAGTATTTTTTAAGACTAAATTGTGTTATTTCATCACCTACGTCAAAAAGTTTTTAGTGTAATCACCTTCAGGATACCCTAACGGAAAATAATTGCGTTGTCGTTGCAATTGGATCATGTCAAAATAAGAGCATTTGATTGGCTGAAAATGACGAAACTATTTATAAAAATAATATCTTTAGGACTTAGCAGTTCTATTTCTCATTAACCTTTACTTTTAGATAGGTTACCTTAGCAATAGCAATAACTCTAGACATGCCTCTTTAAATATGCAATCATAATAAAATGCTCTAAAACGCAACGTTCTTTTAATATTTCATGTCTTTAAAAAATGTAAAAATAGCCGCACTTAATGTTAATGGAGGTCAAATGAAACATTTGTTATAGTTTCTTTTGTTTAGTTGTTATTTTGTTATTATTTTTTTGTTCCACTCATGGCCCACTTATTGGAAGTGCCGCTATTATTACCTTTTTAAATAAAACATAAAATATTAAAAGAACGTCGCGTTACTTTAATAGTTAATATAATAACTAGTTATTATAATTACATATTTAAAGAGGTTCAAATTATCTGTAAAGTGACCTAATATTATACAGGGAGGTTTATTTGAAAAAATCGAGTGTAAGATATTGATGTTGTGTTTCAACAGAATATTTCCAGGTAGGTTTATAAATACATAAACATTTATTTTTTAGTTGATATTAGAAATATTTTAAAATTATTTTTTCGAGAAAATTTTAGGAAAAATTCAATAATCTGGCAACGTCGTATAAATCGCAAAAAAAAATTGTGTATGATATGTAAAATTTTACGCAGAATTTGATGAGATAAAAAAAAAATGGGTGGTACCATTAAAACCATTAAAAAAATACTTTTATGATGCCCCGCTCCTTTGGCGCATCCTGTATATCCAAACATAGTTTTAATATGTGCACTCTTGTCTATCCTGGAA
This sequence comes from Polydrusus tereticollis, assembly GCA_963920685.1. Lineage (NCBI taxonomy): Eukaryota > Metazoa > Arthropoda > Insecta > Coleoptera > Curculionidae > Polydrusus > Polydrusus tereticollis. The sequence continues at coordinate 66,883,248 of OY987329.1, forward strand.
TCTTTATATTTAATAATTTTCGATATTCCTAAAAACAACGGAGGTATTGGACTTTCTTGCACTAATCAGTCGTCATTTGTATTTTTGTGCTTGTTTATTTCCAGGAATTCTAGTAAATCTAATAATTTACCTTTGTCATCTGATTGCAAAATTTAAAAACTTTCATCAAAATTATGGTTTTTGTTTATTATTATTTCTTATTTAAAAACTAATCGTTTTTTTATACAAGTTTAATATGACTTTTCATCGGTAAACCCCTTTTACTAAAGGGTGTCCCAAAATAAACGCACATTTTTATTTGTTAACAAACACATTTAGTTCTTGAAATATGTCAAAACTTTACTAGGATTAGAAAGAATACATATCACAAATGTCCATCGCGGCTTTGCAGGCAGGCCCTTGCCCTTTTGACGAAATTATCGATAACATTTTCACATATTTGTGGACGAATTTCATCAATGACGCGTCGAATTTCGTTCTTTAAGTCAGGAATTGCGGCTGGTTTATTGGCATAAACACGAGATTTAAGAAAACCCCAGAGAAAGAAGTCGCACGGTGTTATATCGCAGGATCGTGGTGGCCAATTCTGATCATCATTGCGAAATATGACACGACCAGGAAATTTCAGTCGTAACGAGTCCATTGTTTCACGCGCAGTGTGACAGGGCGCTCCGTCCTGTTAAAACCATAAGTTTTCCACATTAATTCGGTCTAACTCAGCCCACAGAAACTCTTCTAACATTGCACGATAGCGTTCGCCATTTACTGTTAGTGCAGTTTCAGCCTCGTCTTCAAAGAAGTATGGCACAATTATTCCGCCGAACCAAAAACCGCACCAAACGGTGACTCGTAAAGGATCCATTGTTCTTTCGTAAACAACACGAGGATTCTCTTCCCCTCCCCCCCAAATTCGACAATTCTGCCAGTCATTTGCATCGTTTTCCACAATCCAATTAACAAATTCACGGCGCAACCCATGATCTCCTGGCTTCAATTCTTGGGTCACTTGGATTTTATGGGCATGCAAATGCAAATCTTTTGTAAGAATTCGCTGCATACTGCTTTTGGTAATGTTCGCTTGCTGTGACCGACGGCGAATCGACGTGCCTGGATTCTCACCAACACTTTCCGACACTGCTGCAATATTTTCAATAGATCGAGCAGTACGCGGCCGCCCTGTTGATTTTATGTTTTCAACTAAACCACTTTGCTTAAATTTATTGATCAATCTTTGCACTGTTGTATGTTTTGGTGCACTATTTCTTCCAAAAACGGCTCGCACTCTACGAACTGTTTCCGCATAACATTCTCCACATTTATAATACGTTTTCACGATAACAGCGCGCTGTTCTACCGTGTAGCGTTCCATGGCTATTAATTGCAATAAATTAGATACATGACATCTAGCAAATTTTCAAAAGCCTACTATGACGAAAACGAAGATACCACGATATTTAAAATGTGCGTAAATTTTGGGACACCCTTTATATATTTATTGTATTATCATTAAACTAAAGTTTTTTTGAAATTTTGAGTATCCTCCAACTCCCTTTCTTAATGCTAATTTGAATTCCAATTAAGCATGCTTAAACATTCGGGTTTAAAAGATGAACGTCCTACTTTCTTCAATTTATAAAATTCTTATAGAAGTTGCAAAAAGCATATTTAATAAAATTAATTAACACCACAAGCAGAAACTAGAGAATATTTTAAAACTTCTGCAATTTTCATTAATTAATTGAGGCTTATAGCAATAAATAGTTAATTAGGATGCTGTTACGGTGGATAAAATGTTGGTAACTCTGTGCTGCATATGAAGTTTTATTTTTGAGAAAGGTGTAGTATTTTTTATATTTTAAGTTTATAACGTCAAATGTGAAAAAAATACTATGAAACAATACAAAGTTTAAAACATAAAATGGTCAAAGTAGCGGTTTAAGCTCCTTTTGACAATTTTATTAAAATATTCATAATAAGTTACAAGATTACCAGCATTTCAACAAGAATATAACTTTCCACAAACTTTATTTGAATATTTTTGTAAAGTCTAATAAAGAGTTTCCGAGCTATAAATTTTATTATCTTAAAAACTTCGCAAGAATTTTAATTGGTCGGACGGCAGTTAATGACTTAACTTCGGTTTTAACATTTTAAGTAAACTTTAGGGACATTATTAATCATTAATATCATAAAATGACTATGAGGAAAATAGCTACAATGCCCAACAACTTATTGTATACAAGGGTATCAGATAAGTAAACGAGAGGTCGAAATCCAAAGAATATCTTATAAGGGTATTTTCAGTTAAAATAATTTGACTGTTGTACTTTTAGACGCTTCCATTAAATAAGTGTTGCCAACATGAATGGTGTAAAACATATCCAAAAGTTGTATGCATTAACACAGGATAGGAATTGTTATCTTTACTCTTCCACTGCGACGCCCGTGAATTCAGATTTTTAGGTAAGATTATCGTTTTACGTTGAGCCGTGCATGGGGTTATGAGTTATATTGTAAAAAGTCTCGTTGGCTCCGTTCTTTGAGCTTCCGCCTTTCAGCCTTTCTTGTTCTGTTTTAAGCAAACACGTGGTAAATCTATTATAGATTATACACTATATCATTCCAGTAATCAATTCTGGATCTTAAGTTATACACTATATCCGGATTTATATTTCAATCAGATCATTTAGTTAATTTCTGGCTCATTAAGCTGAAAATGTTCCAAAACATTCATTCTGAAAATAGATAATAAATAAAGTTTTGCATAATAGGTTCCAAAAAATGCATATTGGAAAAATTGCTGAAATTAAAAATATGATCTTAACCAAATAAAACTCAAACGAAAACAATACGACAGTTGGCTTTATCTGAAAAATAAGTTGGTATTTGGAGGTCTAGGCATCAAATAAGTTATTAGAGAAATAACGCTTATTTATCTAGGAAACAACACTATTCGTATACGTGAAACGATACTGTTTTTACTTATAAATACTTCGAATAAAATTTATCCTGAAGAATAAATACGGCATAGTGTTAGTGTTAAAAGTTCTCACTATTTTTTTGATTCAGTTTTTGTTTTTTGTACGTTATGATGGAATATCGTAAAGGTCCGCATCCACCAAAGCAACATAAGGCAACTTTTGTGTTTCTGTATGTTGCCGTTAGTTCCAAAATATAGAAACGAGCGGCAACATAGATAAACATTTCGTCTCCACCAGTTGCAGTGCAGTTCGAATATAACTATTTTTTTTTTAAATGTCGCCCGAGGAAGTAAATATTGCGCTAGCAGCCGCAGCTTACGTTGTTTTAAGCACAAAAACGAAGAAAAGAAAGCATACATGAGGAATCAATATGGCGGATTGCAGTTTCCATACCTACAGTCCAAAATTTCTGTCAGTAACTCAATTAATACCAATCGCCAAATCAAGAAAATGACCGAATAAAAATATTGTACAAATAGATGTTTTTTTTTTTTTTATTTCCTATTTTTTACAGTCGTCGGCGTATCAGAGGCCATCTTGAACCGGTCATCGGCCGTACGGTTTTTAATCGTGCGGTCTACCGACTGGGGAGTGTGAAACGGCACCTTCATCCTACGAGATATCCGATCTCATCCGGCCTGTCCGGCGTGAATAGGATGGTTTGGATGTCTATTCATTTTACACTCTTCCCTAAGACAAGAGCACACGGTGTTTCCCAAGCGGTCACCCATCCAAGTACTAACCGCGCTCGACACCGCTTAACTTCGGTGATCTGACGGGAACCGGTGCTTCAAGTGTCGCTAGGCCCTTGCCTTGTTTTTTAATGTATATAATAAACTTTACCGCTACAATGACAGTGAACTTAAGAGGCGACGTTGTCATACAAACCGCAGTCAGCTGAATACATTTAAAATAGCACGGCGATAGCTTGCACTGAGACCAAATTCACAACTTTAAAGATTTAAAAATAAGCGTGCTGGCAGGTTCGCATTGCTTGATTAATTTGTGTTTTTATTACTAATTTATCGATAGATTTTATAAGTTTTTTTTTCAGTTTTTGTAGTATATATGGGTCGTTCAGATAAATATTGTCTTGTTTAAATATATAGTTATTAAACTTTAACTCGTGCCGTTAATTACTTTTAATTGAGTAAACTATGGATATTAACGAACCCTCAAAAAAAAATTCTCAGTTAACATTAAAAGAACGAATAGTTAAAAACGTAATATCATGGAATTCGGGAACGAAATCTTGAACTAACCACATTGGATGCTGCAGAAATATGTGATACTTTAACGAAACTTTCCTCGCGCACTATCTTCAGGGTTTTGAAAGGCACTCATCGAGAAAATCACGAAAAAGAAAATAGTCGAGGAGCCCAGATGGGAGAACGGAAAAAAATAATTCTGGATGATGTCACAAAATACGCCAATCTTCGCAAATCCATGTATTTTTTTCCTATATGAAATACCCACAATAAAAAAAATGATGGCTAAGATTAAGAAGGACACATTACCGTTGCATAAAATATCTTTAAGAGTTTTAAAGCGAACTTTAAAAAAAATTAATTTTAGGTATATTAAACGAAACCGAAAAAGGCTATACTTATTGAAAAAAATGAAATTATTATATGGCGGCGAAAATATTTGGAAAAAGTACGGGAGTTTTTTTTTACGGATGTCAAGTACCGAAGTTAGGAATTATTATTATACATATTTTATTATTTTTATACGCAAAGGAAAAGGAGATTTGCAAGCTACAACAAACAACGACAGTCCTCACCGAATAAACAATACGTTACAACTTAAACTAGTCGAAACTTGTTGCCACTAATTCTTTGATGTTTCCAACGGAAACACGCAACATAGAGCAACTTTTAAATTTTGTGGCGGCAACACTGGGCACCATAGTAAAACTTACTGCAACATTTTTTATAAAAACGCGACTGAAAGAATACTTACTATATGCTGTTTTGATGGACACGCACCCTAATACTATGCACATTTTCTTTTTGACATACTTTAGCCCTTATCTTTAAAACAGTTGATTTTATAAGAAAAGTCATTTTCTGTACCAAATTAAACAAGCAACAATTCTTATTAGTTGATTTTTACTGAGGTCCAAAACAGGTCCAAGAAAAAATCTACGCGTTCCATAATACAATATTATTGAGCTATAAGTCATGCACATTTTTTTATTATTATTATCAAGTCCACTCAACTTGTTCAAAACAACTGAATAATAATAATAATAATAATAATAATAATAATAATCTTTATTGTCTAACAGAACAGGTTCCAATTACAAGACAATGTGACACAAAAATACAAAGATTTAGTTTAAAAAATAATAATAATAGGCTAACAAAGGATTAGTAAATAATTCTGAAATAAAGAATAAAAAAAAAAAAAAATGATGAGATTCAGGATGTTAACGTTGTTGTAATAGTTTGAGTTTAGTTGCATTTATAAACTGAGGGAGGGACAGGCCAAATACATCAATGTCATTGCAGGTATTATTGAAAATAAACATTGATTGATAGATTGGTGTTTTAATTAAGAAGTTTGTTGAGGGAATAGGCAGATGGAAGACGGGAGAGGATCTGATAGTGCGTGAGGGAACATGGAAGTTTATACAGGATAGTAGCATAGGGCAATCTATGAGCGATCTGCACACTTTGAACAAGAACTGAATGGTCAAATAATATCTGCGATTGAGAAGCGATGGTATCTGAAATCTTATTAAAAGGGCATTTTGGTCAGAGCCTCTAGGGGGATATGTGCGATCTTCCTTAAATGAAAGATATTTGACAAACTTTCTTTGGACGTTTTCTAGAAGATTGATGTATTTGTGGAATATGGGGTGCCATATAATAGCACCATATTCTAGTTTGGATCGCACAAAACTATAATAAAGGGTCTTCAATGTTTGAGTATTTGTAAAATCAGCCGAATTTCTTATAATGTATCCAAGCATCTTCATTGCACTGCTATAGGTATTGCTGATGTGAAAAGTAAAGGAAAGTTTTGGGTCAAAAACCACACCCAGGTCTCTAAAAGTATCACACTGTTTAATGGTTGAGTTATCAATACTATAGTTGAACCGAATAAAGTCGACCTTATTTATAAATGTCATGGCGAAGCATTTGCTTACGTTCAGGGGCAAGTTGTTAATTTTGCACCACTTTTCCAGGGTGTTTAGGTCCCTCTGCAATAACAGGCAGTCAGATAAATTACTTATTACTCTGAATAGTTTTAAATCGTCTGCAAAAAGCAGTACATTGCTGGACATATCATTACTTATGTCATTAATGAAGATTAAAAATATTAAGGGGGCTAGATTGCTACCCTGAGGAGCACCACTAGTGGCTTTGAATTTAAAGGATTGATAACCGCGAATCTCAACATACTGTACGCGATCTTTTAGATAGGACTCAAGGAATGAAACAAGTTGTTGGTTAAAGCCTAATTGAGATAGTTTACGTAATAAAATGGAATGATCAACTCTGTCGAAGGCTTTTGAAAAATCAGTATAGATGGTATCAACTTGCTTGCGTTTATCCATAGCCTGTCCCACGTATTGAGTAAAGCAGGCAAGATTAGTTACTGTACTACGGGCGTTGAAGAAGCCATGTTGCGTGGGTGAAATTAGCGATTTTATTTGGCTAAAAATGCATTCATAGATAGACATCTCGAAGACCTTGGCAAATGGAGACAAAATAGAGATTGGTCTGTAATTTGATATTTCACTGGAATTTCCCTTTTTGAGAACTGGGGTGATCCTTGCCTCCTTCCATACCTCTGGAAATGTATTAGTTTTAATTGATAAATTAAAGATAAATGACAGCGGATTAAGAAGAGGAGCAGCGCAGTCTTTGACAACAAAACATGGAACCCTATCAGGGCCACATGTTGGCTTGTTTTTTGTTTTCTTTAAAGATGCCATGATTAGTTCGTCGGAAAGGTGTTTGAGGATGACGGAAGTGCATCCACTTGATATTTCTTGTGAATAGGCTTCATTAGTTGGGGTGGTGAAAGCGGATTTGAAAAAGTTTGCGAAGGCATTTACAATATCGTTAGGTTCGGAGTACTGAGTGGTGTCATCCATAAACACTTCAGGCAGTGCGCATGTTGCTTTTTTTGAGTTAATAAATGACCAGAAATTTTTAGGATCATTGAAAATGGAATCCTCAGTCTTGTTAGTGTAGGTTTTGTAAGCAATATTAATCTTTCTTTTAATACTAGCACGGAGTTCTTTATATTGAAGCTGTAAAATTGGGGAGTTGGATTTTTTAATTTTTTCAAAAACTCTATGCTTGCGTTTTGTATCTTTAATAATTTCAGATGTAAACCATATGGGGTATGTTTTTTGATGGATGATAGACAGAGGAACGCATGCGTTGAAAATTTCGTACAGTATCTTATAAAACCGAGTGCATGCTTCATTCACATCAGATAGTGTATACAGAACCGACCAGTCCACATTCAAGATCATCTCATATAAAAGTGGAAAATTTGCTTTCCTGAAATTATACTTTAGTTGAGATAGGTTTACAGGGAATTTTGACTTTTTGTTAGCGTGAAGGGATAGGGCAATGTTAAGGCAGGGATGATAGCTATCTTCCTTCACTAGAGGAAAAGATTCTGCGGAGACGTCACAGGTAACATTTGAGAGAACCAAATCCAGAGTTGTACCATAAGTATTAGAGATAAAGTTATGTTGCTCCAAGGCAAAAAGGTGAAGGAAGCTTTTGAGTGTTTCAGTTTTTGTATCATCTGTATAATTTCGGTGAAGCGTAGGCATATTAAAGTCGCCGATAATTACCATATTGCTACCATATTGTGATTCAAGGCATTCAAGAAATGTTGTTAGGTCATTGTGGGACATGCTGGGTGGTATGTAGATAACTAATATAAGTAGTGTGATAAAATTAACGCTTACCCTACATCCCACAACATCCACCTCAATGACATTGTTGCGAACGGCCTGAAGATCCAATTGAATTGCTTTATATCTATTGTTCACTGCCAAAATCACACCACCGCCCCGTGATACACCCATCCCAGCTAAGTCCCTATCACAGCGAAACACTGAGAAGCGATTGTCGAAAAGTTCACTAGACGAGACTCCATCTTGGATCCAGCTCTCCGTAATTGCTATAAAGTCATAATCAGCTTCACAAACCGACTTATAAAAATCATTTGTCTTAGTATTGAGGCCTCTTACATTTTGATATAAACAGGATATTTCCAGGTTCGGGGATGTTGACGTACTGTTAGACAAACCTAATAGTTTAAATTATCGTTCATTGTAATAATTTTTGGAAAGCCATTATAGTACTTAATCTTAAGATTGGTTTCGCCATTCTGCAACCGAGAATCCAGGGTTGTTTTCAATTGTTTGTACTCTTCAATCTGCTTGGGTGTTCTATCATATCCAAGTGAGATATTCTTGTAGGAATCTATTTTTCGTACTTCCTTGGCACGGCGGACAATAGTTTTGACGTCGGCACTAGATTCCAATATTACTTTGATTGGTCTGATTTTTGAATGATTTTCTCGACCAACGCGAAAAACCTTTATATTCTCGACTTTGGCATCGGAATAGGCTTTTAAGATTATATCTGTAGCGGTTACAGTATCCATCTGATGCCTTGTTTGCCCCTCTGAAGGAGCAACTTCCAGTGCACCAAATATCATAATATTCTTCTGACGCAGTTGTCTTTCACTAAGCTCTTGAAAGGATTTGCGTACAACTTCATTGGTTGATGCACTAGGTGCACCATTGTCGATGTTATCCGATAGCTTACGTCTTAGTTCATCAATTTCCGATTGGAGCTTTGATGATATTTTTATCTGTTCTTCGTATTTAGTAAGCAGAACGTGATATTGGGTCTCCATTTGAATCAGTTTTTTCATAATGTCGTTAACTGAGACCTGGGCGTCCAAATCTGGTGACATATGAGTGGATGCCTGTACCTCATCCGGAATATGGTTCTCATTGCTAACCCCCGGGCCGATAGAGAGGCGATTTCGGGTTTGTCTGGTGGTACGGCTAGGTAGGATGCCAGTTTGAGAAGACATGGGGTCTGAATCGCTTTTGGTGGAGGTTTCTCCACTCCCACGTTGAGCGTGACTTGCACAGGTATCACATGTCCAAGTCGTTTCATTGGTTTTTTTCCACATCGCTGATTGTTTGTTGAATTCCTTATTCGTAAGCCCAGAGCAACCTTTGTGAAACCATGACAGGCATACGCAGCATGAGATCGATGGTGATTTGTCGCTGATATCTCCTTCACAATACGAGCATCTTATGTTTTTGCTGTTTGGTGCCATAAGTAGATTAAATGATAAACACTGAACTTATGCAATTGTTTAGGATACTTGAAGTTTTGACCCACGATATATATATAAACGGTCCTGCTGAAAAACTTTCGTGCAGTTTGTCCGCGCCCACCTGGTAGAAGCAAAAAAGAATAAAAGATACACAAACGAACGCACAATAAATTAGACCTATCCATCTATTTTCACAATGTTGGTGGCATGCGCACAAAACTCCAAGATTTTGCTACAAGTGTAGCTGTTTCCACATATGACATAATTATCAAATCGAGACATGGTTGACGTCAGAGTTTAATGATGCTGAGCTGGGCCTCCCAGGTTACAATATTTATCGCTTGGACAGAGAGGAAGTAACCAATACGCGAACTAGGGGCGGCGGTGTTATGTTCTGTATCAAAAACTCTTTAAATTCATCAATTATTTCTAAGAATATTCCTGCTGTTGAGCATGTTTTTGTTCTGTTAACAGTTGGCAAACTGGAGATGGTCCTGGGAGCAGTATATATTCCACCAAATTCTAGTACTGACAAGTATGTCGACCATTGTTCTGTGGTTGAAGGTATTGCCAGAAATTATCCTGCTGCATCGGTTTATTTATTTGGTGACTATAATTTGCCCTCTGCTGCCTGGGTTATGTCCGAATCTGGGGAACAGCTTGTCCAATGTCCTAATGGTTATCCAGCAGAAGTAGTTTGTGACAATTTTTGTTTCATGGGTTTACGCCCGTTAAATCATATTCCCAACCTGAACGATAGGTATCTGGATTTGGTGTTTGGTTCGACGAACTATGACTTTTTTATTGAATACGCCGACGACGCTTTTTTTTTGTGATAGTCACCACCACCGAAGTTATAGTTGTAAAATTTCTGTTACTGATCAGGACGAACTTTCCTATGTTGAATATTTTAGGGACTTTCTTAAGGCAGATTATGTTGGAATTAATAACTTTTTGGCTCCAATAGATTGGGAAGTGGTGCTTTCAGGGAAAATCGACGCCGCGACAGAGAAATTCTATGCAATTTTGGATGAAGCTATCGGTTTATTTATTCCTTTTAAACGTAGAGTGTCTTCCTCTTACCCTGCATGGTTTACAGGTGAACTAGGGCGATTAGTCAAAGCCAAGAAAGCAGCTCACACCCAATATAAAAGGTCTAATAATATTAACGATTACTTTTATTTTAGTGATCTCCGATCCAGGTGTAAGCAACTGTCCATAGACTGCTATAAAAATTACATATCTAATCTTGAGAGCCATTTGCAGACCGACCCTAAGTTATTTTGGAAATTTATAAATTCTTCACCGACGAAAAATGGCATCCCTAGTACCATCCACCTTAACGGCATTAGTGCTACCAGTGGATCTGATATTGCCGATCTTTTTTTCGATCATTTTTCTGAATGCTATAGTGCTAATCCTGTAACCGATTATAATGTTGATGAAAGTAATATATCTGAAATTCTTAACATAAGCCAAATCACATTTTCTCTACAGGAAATATTTAAGGGTATATTGTCTTTGCCCAGTAAACTTAGTTCCGGTCCTGACAGGATTCCACCATGTTTCATAAAAAGTTGCTTGTACACCATTTCAAAACCTCTACATTTCTTGTTTAACAAATCAATATCTGAGCACAGTTTCCCTAAAGCTTGGCTTTGTAGCTATGTTTTACCAATATTTAAAAAAGGAGAGATAGACATGATGCAAAAAATTACCGCCCAATAAGTATTTTGTCATCCATACCCAAGCTTTTTGAAAAAGTGTTGATACCCTATTTGCAGTGGCACTGTAAAAGTGTTTTTGATTCTTGTCAGCATGGATTCGTTCCACAAAGGTCTACCACAACCAATCTTTTGGTGTATGAACAAGACATTCTTTCAACTTTGGGATCATCTTTGCAAGTGGATGCAATACATACAGATTACTGTAAAGCTTTTGATAAAGTTAATCACACCATTTTATTATCGAAACTTAGGGCTATGGGTTTTCCTACATATCTAATAGAGTGGCTGCAAGGGTACCTGTCCAATAGAGTTCAAATAGTGAGAATACATGGCTTCTGTTCGCGTGAAATATCGGCAATGTCAGGTGTCCCTCAGGGTTCCCACCTGGGACCATTGCTTTTTGTACTTTTTGTCATAGATTTGACTAAGTGCTTTTCATACTGTAAACCATTATTTTTTGCCGACGATTTAAAAATATATCTTAAAGTTAATAGTGTTGTGAATTGTGAAAATCTTCAACATTACCTAAATAAGCTTAGTGAGCGGTCCAAAAAGAATGACATGACACAGTATAGATAAATGCCACTGTATAACATTCTCTAGAATTAAGACACCAATAATATTTGATTACACTATAGAAAACAGAGTTGACAGAGTTACTGATCTGGGGGTTGTGATGGATAGCAAAATGTCCTTTATACCGCACATTAATAAAATTATATCTAAGTCATTTACTAGGTTGGGTTTTGTGTTGCGGAACAGCTCAGATATTTCAGTTTCAAAAGTCAGAATTTTGTTTGTTTCATTAATGAAGAGTATACTTAACTATGCTTCTCCAGTCTGGACTCCTTTCTATCAAATACACATTAATATGCTTGAATCTGAGGTACTGCGGCTATAGATTGCGAGTTCCACGAGAGCAATGGTCTTACGATGATATGAGAAGTATGATGTCTATTACTTCACTACAAACTAATCGTACTCGCATAGATCTTAGCACACTTTTAAAACTAATATCCGGTGATATAAACTGTCCGGATTAATTGCAACAGTTGCTCTTTAAGATTCCTTGTTGTAACACTCGTAATGCTGACTTGTTTTGCGTACCTTACAATCCTAACAACTATACTTATAATAGTCCTTTGTCAAGGTTATCTAGACTAGCCAACAGTTAGAAATGTGAACTCACTGGGATTTCCTATTCTCAGTTCAGGCGTCGGTGTTCCTTGATTCTCTGATTTTATTGTACATTTTCTTCTTATTGTTATTTTTATAATTGTATTAAACCAATCTACTTTTTGATATATTGTGTATATATTATTATAATATATGTATTTATTTCTATTTTATTATAATTGTCTCTATTGTAAAAAGGGGTAATCCCGAAAATAAATAAATAAATAAATTAACCATACCCAACCGAACTCGATGGCATATAACACAAAAGACCAAAGATATACAATATGGAAAATTCGAGATGGAACTGCAGAAATTAGCGAATATTCCGGAGGAAACAATACGCTTTAATGAAAGCAATGCGCGCTTCCTTGCCTAGTTCATTATTCTCTGGGCAATTAGCGACAGGCCAGAGGAGAGAACTTTGTAGATAAATTAGCAACCGTTGGGCCATAAGGGAATTTGCACGAATTCTCTTTTGTTTTTATCAAAATTTTCAGTTAATAATGGTTGTTACTAAAAGTTTTTGACTAATACATTCTTAATTACTTAAAGCAAACAACAAACTCTTGTAAAACTAACCGTTACCAAAAGTTTCAAAAGGCCTGGATGAAATTTTTTTAAAATTCTCTTCTTCGCAGATACTTGTTCAGTGTAATTATCTATATTTGAAAGTTGTAATAGGTCTGTTCCAATTATCAGTCCCTGACAGTTTCAAAGTGTCAAATACAATCATCTAGTTGTAGGACTTAACAAGGACTCCTGAGGTCTACATGCAATATGCATCTGGTAGACTCTATTTCTGATTAAGAACTAGTCCCGGACTGATGGTTGGAACAAGACTAATATGTCTAAATAATTCTTGAATCATTACAATTAATATAATGATGCCAATATCTATATTCATGATAATTTACTTCACGTTTATTGAACCAATCAAACTCTTGATGACTAACTTGATAAGACCGCATGTAACTTTTTTTACTATAACAAGCAAATTTCAGGAAAAATATCAACCAAAATTTTTTCATTCCATGGAAACGCATTAGGGTTCTTTGTTTGTATTCATTCGCTTGCCACTAATGGCATAGTCATGTCAAGTTTACTTGATCCATTCTAAGTTAAAATCAAAATCAGTAGTTTTGGCACGTTTAAAATTGAAGAAGTTACTCGATGCAATTTTTACTTATAATCTGATATGATCCAGAGAGCTTTAGCTTTGCTATTCCAGATTTTCAAACAGAACTTTCAGATATAGTCATGGATTTCGACTAGTCCCGCTAAGTTTTAACTAGATCTGTGGAGAAACAGGAAAACTGATAGAAAAGAAGGCAGTGGGAGACCTAAAGTGCGCACTGCATAAAAAGTGGAAAAATTAAGGCAAATTATGAATGAACAAATGTATCCTACAGAACCTATAATACAATCCTAAACTAACCTGCATATTCACGCTTATCGTCTAAGCTGAGTTCAAGAATCGTTACCAAACGACAATGCGTAATAGACTAAAAACATCTTTGAAGAAAATCTCTTTTACTGACGAGGTATGGTTTTACCTCCCTGATTAAAAAAGGATTCTAAAATAATTGAAGAACCTAGGGAGATTGCTAACAAGTTTGCGTCGTATTTGAGTACTATCTAAAAAAAAAATGGTGGTACTGGGACCCCTTCTATTTTTATTATATTTGAATATTAAAACTGGTATGGTAACAATGTATGTTGACGATATAACTGTGGTGGTGGCTGGAGATCCCTGAATGAGTTGCGTGATAAAATATTCACTATACAGCATGATATGGAGGCCTAGTGCCGAAACAACGGTTTTATTTTAAACATAGAAAAGACAGTCCTCATGAATCTGTACAAGCGGAGGCCACTCCCGCATACTTTTGCAGATGAGGTTATTATTGTCTGTGTCAGAGATACTAGGTTCCTGAGAGGACACTGTTTGACCTTCACGTGATCTCGTATTATAAATAAAACAATCAAGTCTTGGCTGTTTTATTCACATTACACCAACTATGTTTGCCCTAAATTAAATTCTGCCAATTTTGCCATTTCGAACTTAAAAATTCGCTGGATAAAGCTGCACTCTCTCGGTGGATTATTCTTTGGCCTATAGTTATATGTCTAGAAATGTGGTGTTTTGGGGTGCTGGTGCTTGTGATCGTATATCTATATGCCAGAAAAAAATACTGAGACTGATTTTTAACATTCAACCTCTGAAAACCTGCAAAAATATAGTTGTTTCTAAAACTATGGTAACGTTGTATATTGGTTTTGTGAACAGCTTTATGTTTTTAAAAAACTTGGGGGTCAAGGGGTAACTATGGTACCAAAGAAAATAACGTTTTATTTATTCTTCATGTCCTCTATCTACAGAATGAGTCAACCATAGAGTAAAGTTCATTATCTCATTTGTTTCGGGAATTACCAAAAAACGTTAATACAAAAGCTTTAGAGAATGTTAAGATGCACAGTTTAAAATTATTTTTAAGTATACAGGGTGGTTCAAAAAAGCGTAGCGAATATATCATAAGTTGTTTTAAAGGGAACACTATCTATTTTAATTTATTTTTGGATTCTGCATGAAATTCTATAACTTTTTTTTTAATAGTGTTATACACCTAAACCTAGTATTTGTTCGAATATTTTAATTTTTCTAGAAAAATATTAGTTTTTACTCTTATAAGAAATTGACAGTTTCGCTATTGTTTCTGAAGGTGAAATACTCATATTTGGTACAAGCGTTCTATTGGGATGACGAAAAAAAACATGTAACGAAATTTGAGTCAGATACTACAGGACGTTCAAAATAAATTTATACATTTCGAATAATTTAAATTGACAAATAGCAACTTTCTTAAATGGCACACCCTGTATATTATTATTTTTTCTGATAGCTTTTATAAAACTCTTCAACTTTAATTAAGTATGTAATATAACTATTTCTAATAGTTTGCGATTTATTTTAATTCTTCCTCATTTTTACCCATGTTCCCATTACACTAACGGGACTAACGCTATAAAATAAGCTGGCCATGACAAAACAAAAATTTAGGTATTGTTAAATTTTAAAATGTCAATTAAGGAATTAAGTTCTCTTTTGTGTGTGTGTGTGTGTATCTGAGTTTTTTGGCACTGGTTTAAACCAACTGGCCAGCTTTGTAAGTTCTCTTTTGGCAGTAAGGATTTACGGTGCGAAATACCCTAATAGACGCATACCAACTAGCCAATATTTTTAATGGAACGGTTTGATGGTAATGGCAGCGTTGAATATAAGCAACGGAAAGTGGTAAACCGGAATGCTACCAATGAGGAAAAAGAAATTGAGATTTTACATCATATTGTAGACAATCCCCAGGTCAGTAGCCGTCACTTATGTGACACAACCTAATCTACCGCTAATCGCACCACGAGAAAATTCACAAATCCTTCCTTCCATATGGAGCTACACCAAGAACTTTTAGACCGTGATTTTGAACAACGAGTCAACTTTTGTACCAACATAAATGAAAGAATAGAGACCGATTCGAATTTCTTGTTCAAATGAATCTCTCGCAGTAATGGAGCAGTTAACCGCCATAGTATGCACTATTATTCGACAGTTAATTTATTCTGGGTCCGGCAAATTCAAAATCAAAACCATTGGTCGCTTATTGTATGGTGTGAAATCAAAAATCGTCCAGTTATTGGTCCATATTCTTTCCGCGAACCACTTAAGAGGCATAGATATTTAAACTTTTTGAAAAATGAATTACCACAGCTCCCTGAAGACGTTAATGACACCAAAAAGGGAACAAATGTGGATTCAGCAAGACGGAGCTCCTGCTCACTACCATCGGGAAGTTCGGGAATTTTTAAATAATCATTACCCAAAAAATGGATCGGTAGGGATGGATTCATTGGCCCCCTCGATCATGTGACTTATCACCTTTAGACTTCTGTTTGTGGGGCTACATTAAAGATCGCGTTTATGCAAATCCCCCTACAATACCAGAACATATGGAAAATAGGATACGGGATGCCTGCAGGACAATACCACCCTTTATGCCAAGGAACGGGCAGGGAAATATAGCAAAAAGACTAAACATGTGTATCCAAGTAGACGGGCCTATTTTTGAACATTTATTACGTCATAATAGTTAAAAATGAAGTAAGTTAGCTAGCAAAAAAATTATTGTTATTTATTTTATAGCTTTGGTCCCGTTAGTGTAATAAAAACAAGGGTAAAAATGACAAATATCAAAATAAATCGCAAACTATTAAAAATAGGTTTATGCTATACTTAATGAAAATTGAAGAGTTTTATAAAATCTATCAGAAAAAATAATAATATACAGGGTGTGCCATTTAAAAGAGTTTATATTTTTCAATTTAAATTAGTCGAAACGTATAAATTTATTTTGAACGCCCTGTAGCATCTAACTCAAATTTCGGAAGTAAATGAGTACACGCATCGCGAACACTAAGCCTTAACTTACGCTTAAATGTTCCTATTTTTTTTTCTTTAACCCAATATTTCAGACGTTGTTTGTTGATTGGTGACGTAGTTTCTATTCTCGTTGCTTATTTCAATTTAATTTTATGTAAACAAATTTCTGTATATTTGCAGGTTGTATTTATACTTTTATGTTTTATTTTTTAACTAAATTATTTCTTTCTATATTTTGACGATCCTACGTACCGGGTGTTTCCTCATATTTTCACAGCTTCTAGCAACTTTTCTAATCGAGAGAAAAAAGTTTTTGAAACGAAAATTGTGAGGATTTATCCTAGCCGCCAGAGTTTGCTGCCGAAAGAAACAATTGAGCATCACGGGTGCATATTTTAACTTATTGTAAAGTTTATTAAATGGAAATAAATCTTAAAGTCATTTTAGCCATTGTTGTAATGAAAGATCAAAAAATAATGAATTTATTATATTATGAAATAAATCACAGTGGCCATGGAGAAACAAAGCCACAAGAATAAATAACAACATTTATTTTTGTGACAAAGCTATGAAAATATGACATTACCGATGGCATGAATAATATTAAGTCGCCAAATGGGTTATTCTGAAGAGGACAAGAGGGAAATAATTGATATCTTTTATAAGCAGATTATCGGGTTTCATACCCAGCTATGCCGCTGCCTTCTAAACATAGAAAGACATATAGAATTCACAAAAATCTACGAAGGAAAAAAATATCTAAATTGAGGAGGATGAATTAAATACTTTATAATATTTTGAAGGTAAATAACTTATTAAGATTTTAAATTTTCTAAAATTAACTTAAATGTGTTCTTGTAGAAAAGCCTACTTTTTCTACTGAAGATACCAGTAGATATTTCAGTAGGTCCAAAACGAAAATTAGCAGAACTCTTCGTAAATATGGATATCATTCATACAAAACTGTATCCGTTCAGGAAAGTTGACGGTGGAACAAAAAGTAGGCAAACACGACCTCAGGGAGGTCGTTCCAGAGCGATGACGTTCCACTCTGGGTGGAATCACTTCCCATGAAAATATTTGTAAAATAGGCTCAAGTGACCAACCTGCTTTCGACGTTCAAGGCTTTCCAAGTTGTTTGTCAAATTATGGTCACCGATATCCGGTTCTTCAAGATTAACTTTTTTAAAAAACTGCCGCCTGGTTTTTTTCAGCGTTAAATTCTACTTGAATAGAGATGTGCATTGGCAGTCGATGCCCGACCATCCAAAGTAAAAGATGAAACAAGTGTGATGTCATCAGCAAAGCTATATAAAGGATTTTTAGTTCTTTCAAAAAAAAAATATCGTTAATGTATAATAAAAAGAGGGTGGGCGAGAATATAGAACCCTGAGGGATTCCGACATTGATGTTAAATGTGTCTAAAAGAAAAGAGAGAGAGAAGATTAACCCCAGAGCATTCTGATCCATGATCATAGCATTTTCTATATTCTCTACTCTGGAAACAGGAGACATCAGCACAGTGACGAAACGTTAGCTCAAAGAGCAACTTCACGCCACCTAAGCCGATGCGATGGTATTTCACCGGGCGATGTCGGGTGAACCCACAGCTACAATCTGATGCTATGCTATCGATAAAATAAAAAATGAATACACAAGGCGCCTAAATAATAATGGTGGGCATATAAAACATTTGTGAACACTTAAATTAAATTATTTGGTTTTTTTCTGTAATTAAAATTGCGATTTGAACTAACCAACACTGGTTTATTTCATAATATAATAAATTTACAATTTTTTTGACGTTACAATGTCAATCCTTTAGCAATGGCTAAAATGAATATAGGGAAGTTATATATTTTTGAAAAGGCAATTTTAAGCTCTATATAATAGGCAAGCAATTTAGCAATTTACAATAAGTCAAAATATACACCCGTGATGCTCAATTGTTTTTTTCGGCAGCAAATTCTGGCGGTTTGGATGAATCCCTACAATTTTTGTTTGAAAAGATTGTTTGTGGC
Organism: Polydrusus tereticollis; assembly: GCA_963920685.1. NCBI lineage: Eukaryota > Metazoa > Arthropoda > Insecta > Coleoptera > Curculionidae > Polydrusus > Polydrusus tereticollis. Next base: position 66,901,924 of record OY987329.1, read on the forward strand.
TCGAATACCAAAGTTGCTTGAAGCTGTCAAAATATGAGGAAACACCCTGTACAAACTTTGTATTTTAAAGTTAAGTAAAGTAAAGTATATTTATTATGAAGGTAACAATTATTATACTCTATTTTATTCTACACATTAAGAACTCGGTTTTCACAATCCTTCGCGAAAATTTAAACGGCATACGGGCTAGAATTACAAATATATTTCAGGAGATTAACTTGTTAAGTGCCCGCCAATGTTTCCGATTCTGTAAAAAGAAGAATGAGAACATGTTTGGAATTAGGAAGTGGATAAGTATGTAATTTTGTTTAAATTTCTAATTTTTAAAGTCTTTGTTGTATATGTTTCTTTTAAAACTTTGTAAACTTAAGAATAAAAACTTCAGAACTTGGCAGTTCTGTTTTTCACTAAATTTTATCTTTTACCTAGGTCACCTTTTAGGAGCACGGCATACTTTAAGGATATTTTAATTTCTTAGGTAAATTATCGATCCCAAAATTTTCTCTGTAATCTTACTCTATTCTTTTGGTTGGGGTCTTTGCTTTTGTACTTCATTTTGTCAATACCTGAAACAAAAAAAAATTGTTACATTCTAAGCGGCTTCAATCGTTAATTTATTGTTAGTTGATTGGGATGACTTGGTTAGTTGATATGGAGTATAGATGATTAGGAATAATGATTTGTATTTGGTTGGGATTAAGGGTTCCATCTTGACTAACAATGTCCTAAAATCTTCCTCCGACAACTGTTTGCGAGATTTTGCAAGCTTGCTACAGAAAATCGGCAAACTCGGGAGAAAGAAACTCCTTAATTAGCCAAAAAGGAGCCCCTTCTTCCACCTAGTAGGGATTACAAAATACCATAAAGGGTTTAGGTTAATAATCATTTACATGGTGGTGAATTTATATACAGAAACTGCTTAAGGAATCTTTGCACTTTTGGCTAAGTTACTCTTTAAATTAAAAAGTTATTCGACTTAATGAGCAAAGCTGCTGCAACCGTATATTTTCCAGCCACTAAGCTAGTTAATTTATTTTTCAACTATTTAAACGAAAATATTTGATTGTTTAATTATATTTTTAACTTTTTATTCAGAAATTACCATGCACGTTCTTTATTAGTTCATGTAGACTACTTTTCTTTTAAGGCCTTTAGATTCCATTTTTCCTTAAACCTCTTCTTAGACAATAAATAATTTATTATTACAATCTTATAAATTTTTTTATTTTTTCACAACTTTATTAAAAAAAATAAATTTTCAAGATTCAGGCAACCTCGTATAATATTCCGCATCTGCTATATTATTTCAACGAGAAAATACGGCTGTCGTCTTCGTGCTTGCTGACAGCTGTTCTTGCTCCGCGCCGACAGACATTTCAAAGAAGCTGAATAATAAAATACTTACCGAAATAAAATTTCAATTCTACAAAATGCAAAAAAGTCTACGCGATGTTTAGAACATTTCTCGTGATAAATCTAAATATAACTACAAGTAATTTTTAAGAAAGAGTTGTTAATATTATTAAAATTTGTTCAGTTTTAGTACCTATTGTAATAATTCTATTTTTATTCAGTGATAAAATGCTGAAAATGAGGATGACACACCTCAATAATTAGAAGAAAAAGTTTCGATTGAAATAGATTTTCAATAAATTATTTCTAATAACCCATTCCAGGTGGGTTAAATATTGAAATCGGTGTACTTTCTCTTTTGGGAAAAGAAAATTCCGACTCTCTTAAAAATCTCCAAATACTTAAAGAACGGGTGCTACATACGGGATGTCTGAGCAGATGTCTTAAGCCTCGCTAGGCTGCGATGGCGGCCACGGTCCCGGTTATGGTGCCGTTCGATCTCAACTTGTGTAAACTTATTGGTGTTTTGACATTTCGGCTTTTTAAAGTTTTAATAGTTGTTGAGGTGCATAATAGAAGTTGTTGATTCAGAAAAGTACTGTATCTGAAAGGCTGCTTTAACTATGACCCAAACCTGACTAGGCTAAGACATATTTCCACCCAAATTCACGTCCAATGCATTAATTGATGAATCGAGGAAATCCTGTGTCCTACTATAGGTCTTTAATGTAAACTGTCTCAGAAAAAAAACCGTCGCCTGGATAGGTTGGATTGATATTTACCTGGTTACTCTTATCACAAGACAGAGTTCCATCCAAGGAACTTCCAAGCTATCGATACAGACAAACTACAAAACGGAAAAATAAGGGAACGTTTCTAAGATGCAACGGAGGCCTAACTGAAAGAAATAACAACCGAGGAGGACGTAGACAAGATATGGGGGAATCTAAAAAAATTAATACAACATTTAGCAGGAAGAGTTCTAGGCCACAGGCAAAAACAGCAAAAGAAGCAGTGGTTTGATACAGAATGTAGTACAGCGGAGAGAAAATAGAGATGAGGGAATAATAAATAAATAGATAACCTTTATTGTATAATGCCAAATTGCAAATCTTGTCATATACAAAGGTAAAAGCTAAAGTTAAGCGTATTTTAATAATCACCCTTACAAAATACTAATGAAAAATAAAACAGTTAACTAAAATTAACAACAGAGAGAAGCATGGTAAGAGGTAATAAAAACAGTATCATCAAGGTCCATCATCACAATACAATTAGCAAAATCTCATCAATCACAGACCCAGAGATCCATCCGACACAAAATGCTTTAAGTGGCTATTAAATGTACAGACGATCATTCACCTGATGCATAGCTCCTCGCTAAGTTATCAGCCCAACTAAATACTGGGTTTCTCTCAGTTTTAGAATTTTATCAATTTGACACCCGAGATGAATGTATCGCCTCTGAGCCATACTATGTCCGAAGATGTTAACCATATGGCCACTCACATGCTCCCTTCTCGACAAGCATCTCACATAACGTGCACTAGCATTCTGCACCGTTTGCACTCTACATTTATTATATTTGTAAGAAACGGCCCATATGCTATATCAAGATACCCCGGGATAGACAGAACCAAGCTCTCTATCAAGAGCTTTTCAATGTTTGGTGAAAGAGTACTTTTGAATTCATAAACACGTTTTAATTTATAATATAATCTCTATAATACATTAGTAACATGTGAGTTAAATAAGAGATTTTATCCATGTACAGTCTGAGATTCCTGACTTTACCAGTCCATTCAAGAGCAGTATTATCATAGTATCATATCATATCAAGTATTATGTGACGAGAAGAAACATCAATATCGATCTTCGAAAACAGAATAGCCTTTGTTTTGTTGGGATTTATAAGTAGTGAATTCTTAACAGTCTAGTCCAGATATGTTTTGCAGATCCTGATCAATCATATTAATAGTGTCAGAAAGGTCAGTCGGGCATGATGATAAATAAATTTGAAGGTAGTCAGCATACATGTGATATTTGCAGTTTGCAAAACTATCAAATGCCTTGGTAATGACTATAAAAACAGAGGGACAATAATATGAGCTATCAAAAGCGGCAGAGATGTCACTAGTGATCCTTAGTAGTGCTGTAGCACAGTCATAAAGTGATCTGAAACCTGACTGAAATTTTGGAAGTATGTTCATCACAGAGAGAAAGTACACTACTTGACATTTAACCACCTTTTCAAGGATCTTGGAGGCAGCAGGCAGTATGTTTATTGGCCTTAACTCATCTATGCCAGATGGATAATTTACCTTTGGTAGCGGGGTAACAAGAGCCATCCTCCAGATAGCTGGGACTGTACCAGATTGAAGAGAAAAGTGTATAATGTTAACTAGAGGCTTTAAATTGTATGGTAAACTCACTTTTAACATCTTTACAGAGATCTGATCCACACCAACAGCATTACTCTTAATACTTTTAATATATGCCAAAATATCATCCTCAGTTACCAGTGTCAAATAAAGCGGCTCCCACTCTGCGGTTGAGCCAGAAAAAATAATCATATAATAAGCATAAACAGAGATAGAATAGGACAAAACATTACAGTGAAAAACTATAATTTTAAACGGGTTAAGAAGTTTAAGCATTAGGGACAACAATTTAAAAGAAAGCGCACGGAACCGAAGAACTAAATTATAGAATACAAGCAGGAAACAAATGTTTGTTTGCAATAAATGAGCTCTTGAAATCAAGACAAGTGGCAAGACAACAAAAATCGATCTGCAAGACCCTAATATGACCAGTGATGATGTGCGGCAAACCATGAGAGACGGCGCATCTTTGAACGTCAAGTACTAAGGAAAGTAAATAGGCCATTATTTGGGATGGAACTCTGGACAATATCGATTTCCTAGCAACAGAACAAGAATATAAAGCTTTCAACATCGTCAGAGAAGTCAAAGCAATGAGACTACAATGGACAGGACACGTAAGACGGCTCCAAAGTGGGGTTAAATTGGTTCTTAAAGAAACTCCTTTAGTAAAACGGCAGCTCACGCATCCGGTGGACAATATGGGTAAGAATCTAAGAGCAATGAATATTAATGGAATGGATCTTATGGCAGTTAATAAAATGGAGGCATGTAGTCTCTTGTCGAGTAACTCAAAAATCAAAGTCGCGGTCTGAAGTTCTGACTTTGATTTTTGAGTTACTCTACAATACTATATTCAGGTCTCCTTGTGAACCATGGATGGATTCTTTGAATGTAGTCTCTTGTCGGCAAGTCTTTATTTGATTTGAGATTTATTGCTACCTGTGGAACTGGGAAGCTTTAGTAAGTGTGAATTTGAAAATGAACGTTGATAGTTAAGACGGCAACACCTTATCAACAGAAAAATAATTTTTAGCTTATATAAAACAAAAGCAACCATGTTAAATCACAATGTTCAATCGAGTCTTCAAAAGCCATTAGAGTCTGCGACACAACTATATAAATGTGATTGCTCGTAATCCATTTCGATATTACTTTGTTGTTGCACGAAAAGTTTGTATACAAATCAAAGTTGTTAATAGCTTTTGAAAGATGATTTACTAAGTATAACCGAGAAGCTCCAGAAACGAATTGCCCTTGGGATTATGACGTATATTGGAAAAGTTACTCCTTGGAAGTAAATGCAATTATTACTTCATAAAAAAAAATATTAGGATCTTATTTAATTAAATGAAAACAACTTCTTTTTAAAACTTCGTTTTTCGATTTTTACAAATTATCGGGTAAAAACAGGTCAGTCGTTTTACTTCCATAGAAATATTTGAGAAAATAGATGTTTTGGCAGAGAGTATTAAGAACGACATTCACCGCAACTATAAAAGCAAGTGCTATAACGATTAAGTTTTCTTTAGGTTTGTCAACATTTAGTATAACTTTATTTCTGTACATTTTTTGGTCTCGAAATACTATTTATAGTCCATTCACATACATTCGTGACGGCTCAGTTCCGTCTTTGTCTAGTGTCAGTGATGTCCGATATACATTAGTGATGCCTATTTAGATATACCCGGCAGTCGTTTCGTCGTTTGTGAATAGTGGTAGCAGTGCATGAATTAACTATAATTGACAATGCCATAACTGTGAATGATGAAGAGCAGGAAAATCGAACATTCACATCGAAAAATAGGGTTGGTCACGAATATACGATATGACGAAACGGACACTGTAATAAGACCGAAGGTCAAAAATCTTAATGTGTCAGGATTGTGTAAACGGATTTATTTAAAATAAAGCCACGATATTTTTCTTCTGGCACATTTCACGACCAGAAACTGACACTAACAGTGCCGTAACAACGACATATTATTCCACGTGATTTTATAACTGTTTAAGTGTTTATTCTCATTATGTATTTTGCTTTTTGAAATATTAGGGAACTAATTTGCATATTATACTATCCGACAAGTGATTCTGACTTATGAATAGATTTACTTTAAAATTTGCTTTAAAAAAAAAATGTATGTACCCAAAAAAATTATTACTAAATTCAAAATAGTCTAACTCGGGATTTGAAGGCGTATACAGAGTGTTAATTAATGTCATGCAGATATTTCAGGGGGTGATAGTACTCGTTAAAATAAGAAAAAAAAAATCAAATATGTGCATGGTCTAAAACGCGTTATTTTCGTCATACAGGGTGGCAAAGTTTCAATTTTTTTTTTTCGTATTTTGCGTTTTCTCTCTTATATTCTGTGATAATTGTTTCAAATTTAGAACATTAACTACTTTTTAGAATCTCTACAATAAAGTATCAAAATTGTCGGTCACAGTATACAGGGTGTTACATTTTCTTGAATCGGCTACAATTTTATCTTTCAGAACTTTTCTTTGGAGCTCCCTGTATAAATTCCGGTATGAAATTTGAACTCTCTGTTCCTTGCAAAGATAGCCACCGATGGAAATTAATTGTAGGCGTAATAAAGCTGTTTTTATTTGTATGTATTCTAAGTAATTATTTTCATTTTTATTTTAGATCAACCGACAGGGTTATCAACAATCAGATAAAAACATTACAAATTAAAAATAAATTAAAACAAAACAATTAATTAGTTAATTAAATAAAAATAAAACAAAATTATGAAACTGTTGAAAATGTCCGCCTCTTGCTAAAATGCACGAATCAAGTCTTCGCCTCATGGACTGACGGACTCTGCCAAATATTCCAGGAGTATTGCGAATGATGTCGCATGAAGCTATTATTCTGTTTCTTAAATCCTCTTCTGTCTGGACTGGGGTCTGATATACTAATGCTTTCAGGTGTCCCCAGAAAAAGAAATCCAGGCTATTCAGGTCTGGGGATCTAGGGGGCCATGGCTGAGATCCTCCTCGACCTATCCAACGGTTGTTAAAAATTTGCCTGAGAAAGTTTCTCACCTCTATGCTGAAGTGCGGTGGTGCATTATCGTGCATGAACCACATTTGGTTTCTGACAAGAATTGGTACCTCTTCTGGCAGACCTGGGAGTTCCTCTTCAAGAAACTGACGATAATATTGTCCGTTTAGCCTTGCTGGTAGGAAAAATGGTCCTATCAAATAATCTCCAATAATGCCGGCCCACACATTTACTGAAAACTGTTCTTGGAAATTATTTTCGCGTATCGAATGCGGATTCTCTTCTGCCCTAAAATGGTTGTTGCGAAAATTGTTTATGGCATTCCTTGAGAAATTTGCTTCATCGCTAAATAAAATCGTGTTTTCAAATAACGGATTTTGGGTTAGCATTTGTAGGAACCATTGGCAAAAATTAAAACTTAGTGGAAAGAAAGTCACGTGGGAAAAGAGCTTGAACCCTGTGGATGTGGTAAGGATACATTAAGTTGTCTATTAAAATTTTCCAGACAAGCACAAATGGAATGTTAAGTGTTGCGGCAATTTTTCTCGTACTAGTAGCAGGATCATTTTCTACTGCATTCAGGACTGCTTCCTCGACTTCAGGAGTCCTAACCGTTCTGTTTGCTCCTGCTAAATGAGTGGATTTCTTGAACGATCCATTTTCACATAGTCGATTATGTAAATTTGCGAATGTCCGTGGGTCAGACAGTATCCGATTTGGATACCTTTGTGCATACAGTCGTCTGGCTTTATAACAATTGCCATCGGCAAGTCCATAGATTAAATGCATCTCTGCAAATTCTTGATTTGTGAATTCAACCATCATTAACCAGTTCAAAAACAACTCCGGAAACGTCAAACAAAAAAAATATTTGTTACAAAATCTCAGAAGGACAATAAACAAAATTAACAATTGCCTATCCCAGCCTACTATCTCTTTTTTCATATTTATTATTGCGCTATTTCGCCTACACTTAATTGTCATCGAGGGAGCTCCAAAAAAAAGTTGTGAAAGATAAAATTGCAGCCGATTCAAGAAAATGTAACACCGACTGCTGCGACCGACAATTTTGATACTTTATTGTAGAGATTCTAAAAAATGGTTGATGTTCCAAATTTGAAACAATTATCACAGAATATAAGAGAGAAAACGTAAAATACGAGAAAAAAAATTGAAACTTTGCCACCCTGTATAACGAAAATAACGCGTTTTAGACCATGCATATATTTGCATTTTTTTCTTATTTTGACGAGTACTATCACCCCCTGAAATATCTACATGCCATTAATTAACACCCTGCATAGGTTTAAATAAATTCTGTGTATAGTGCTCCTAAAAAAAATTCCTTTTGCCGAAATAACTTAGAAAATAATATTTTTCCATCTTGAAGGGGACTAATCCAAGCCTATATTCGCAAATGGCCGTAAATGGTGTAAATCGACTTATTAGACTGTAAATAGGTTTATTATTTTATAAGTTATTTCGGCAAAAAGAATTTTTTTTAGGAGAACTAGTAGGTCACAGAATTTATTTAAACCTATATACACCTTCAAATCCCCGGTTAGACTATTTTGAATTTAATATTAATTTTTTTCCAACTTATTTGGATACATACATTTTTTCATTAACTGAATAAATAATAATTCCTAGAAGTTACATTAATATCGTTGGGGTATCATCTGAATTATACCGAATCCAACCGTTCTCACCGCTACAATATTTCTGTATATATTTGGGTGGAATATAGGTTAAAAACAGAATTATTTCTTTGTTGTTTTTGCCGACTTTACTGCGCTTTGAATATTGTTAAGGTTTGATTTTAAATAGCCAATGTTTCTACATTGTAGGAAAAATTAGATTCAAAGTTTAGACTTGGAAAGAAAAACACTGGGGCCGTGTCTTACTAGTATGCTATAGGGCTAAGTACCCTCGTCTTTACAATAAATTAAAACTATTTTTAAAAAATCGAATGCAGCCTCAATGGTAAAAATCAGGGTGAACAACACATTATGAAATTTATTTGGTTTCTTCCTTGATGGTTCCTTTTGTAACATATATTTGGTCAAATAATCCACGCACATCGTTTTCTAACTTGCAAACATCAAAAAGCTTAGTCTTTAGTATAACCGTAAGGGCATTACGACTTTTTTTTATCGCACTTTTTAACTTAATTGGGTTGACTGGATAGCATTTAAATTTCGTTTCCCAGGGATCCGAAATCCCGGAAATCTGTTCGGTTATGCGATGCACGTCCTCACGGCATTAAGACGAGTTTTAGGAACGCGAAAGGAGCACTAACGGCGGCTCTCAGAAAACGATTGCTTATATCAGAACCAAACTATAAAGTCACAAAATTCTTCGGAAATTGCAAGACCAATAGCACTGGTGATTTATAATAATATACTACAGGGTGTTCCTGTTCCATAATTGAATGCTGATCGTAAAGAATGATAATTTTTAAATGATTTTAAGAAAAGTTGTTTATATAAACATAGCTCATAATAATTTTATTTTCGAGCCCAATGTTCTCCCTGACGAACAGTTTGGTTTCAGGGGAGAACATTGTACTGTGAGACAGACTACAAGGTTGGCTACAAGAATTCTACAAAGTTTCAACTCATTTAGGTCATCATTTTGTTTTTGAAGAACAGAACTTTTGTAGTTTTCTCAGAAGGCGCGATTTCAAATCCGAATCACATCAGGGCGGGAGTTGCGCAAGGATCCCCTCTCGCTCCGGTGCTGTAGTATTCATGACAGTCCGAGAGACAGATTAAATGAGCTGTTTTCGTTTGCTGACGATACTGCAATTACTTCTGTTTCAAAAACACCGAAGATACTGATGGCTAGACTGCAAAGATACATTATCTTACTAGAAAAATGGCTTTCGGACTGAAGGATTCGTTTCAATCCGGTCATTTTATTTTCAAAAAGCAAGCAGAGAAGGCCCGAGATCCTTTTAAGTTTAAACGGCATAAGACTAAATTGGGTTCAAGAAGTCAAGTATCTTGGACTTGATTTTGATCAAAGAATAAATTGGCGGAAAAGGAAAAATTGAGAGTTGAGGCTCAAGAAAGCTGGCAATTCAATTGGTATAAATCTTTGGTCAGGCCGGTCCTTACTTATGGGGTGCTAACATGGTGCATGATAAGCAGGACAGAGCACAAGAAGCTTCTGCTACTTTAGAACAAAGTCTTAAAAGTCATCGCGGACGCTTCTCGCTATGCTATCAATAAAGTTTCACATTGCGATTTTGAAATTCCTAAGTTAAACGAATTTTATGACAAAATTATTGATAATTACTTCAGAGTCTTCACACGCACTGACGTCGCGACTAACTGATCACACAAACCCATGTACAATCTCCGCCAGGCTTCACCTATAAATACCCAAACAATTGCCTATAATACTATAATATGACATAACACTACAAATTTCAAAATCAAGGAAAACCAAGAAACTTCAGATTAAAAAACATGGTAAATTTTACAAATACCGAATACCAAATTAGCAGACATGCATTACTTGTATGAGCTTACTGACGAGAAGGCATATAATGCCAGGTGACCAGAACCCATATTAATAGTTCCTGATGCTCGAGCGATTTCAAGTACCCACAGAAGGTTATGTGAAACAGGAAGCTTTGAGCCAAATAATCACTAAAAAGGATCACCTCGGACTGCAAAAACTCCAGCAATTGAGGTGTTTTAAATTCAGCTGAGGAAAATCCCAAAATAAGTAGGTACGAGGAAGGTTGTCAATTATTTAAAGATCGACCTGAATTGTATAAAGGATTCTTCCTAATTATTTATTATAATCCTATTACATTCAACGGGTTCAGGTTCTACTTCCACGAGACTTTCCATTACGCGTGAATTCTTGCCAATGGTTTCTTCAAAAAGTTGGGGAAAATCCTTTATTTGAGACGGAAATTGTATTCATAGACGAAGCCAGTTTTACGGGAAACGCATGAACAAATTTTAATAATAATATTTGGATCGAGGAAAATCCGCATGCAATCGTGGAATCACAATCGAAGCAGTTATCATTAAATGTGTGGACTGGAATGATTGTAAATTACTTAATTGGACCTTCTTTTTACCACGTAGATTTGTGGATAATGAAGGTGCACCTGCGCCTTTTAGTGACCTGTCACATCAATATTTATATCAAAACTTTAATAGTCGCTGGATATATCGTGGGAGAACAGAGCCATGGCCAGCTAGATCCACAGATCTAAACAGTCCGGAATATTTTCTTCGTGGAAATCTTAAGACCTTAGTTTATAGTCAACCAATTTAATCCCAGGAAGAATTGCGAAACCATGTAATAGTTCATGTGAAGTTAAGGAATACCCCCGGAATTTTTCAAAAAGTACGCGAGAAGGAGGACTTAAGCGTGCATACTTGTATGAAGTCGGACATTTTCAACAGTTAATTTAATTTTTGTATAATTTTTTTGAAAATAGTTATAAATTTCTAAACAAACAAAATCAATTTTTATGCGTACTTTTTAGTAAAAGTAATAAAAAGTTACTATAAGATATAAAAATCAAGTCTAGATGCATTGGTTACTACAAATTGTGAAATTTAATATGATAAATTGTGAAAGTAAATATCGCAAGGGGCAAGCAAAAGAATGAATTTTAATTTTTATATCGAAAATCGCCCGCTTCTTTAATTTCAAGACCCTGTATCTCAGAAATAAAGCGGTTGCGGACCTATGTTCATATAAAGAATTTTTCTTAAAATTACTCAAGGATTATCGTCCATTAGGATCAGATCAGATCATTCAATTATGAAACGCCCGGTATACAGGATGCCTGGCTACTAAAGGGTAATTGAGAGTTGTAATACAGATTCTCAGTCTTTAGTACATTGGAATATCATAATTGACTCACCGGTTGACAACGTAGAAGAAATAAATTGATTACGGGTTTAATTATTGTAATGAGTTTTGTATTAAGGATTGCCTGCTATAATGAGTTGACAACTGTGGTAGCCAAATCTTCAAATTTAATCCAGGTACACTACAGCCACCTTTAAGAGTAATCCATCGCGTAGTATTCGTAGATAGTTTTTTTTTGCAAATGTAAGTGTGCCAGATACAATGGGATGTTCCCTCAGTGGTTTGGCAAGAGGGAATCTCTCGGTGAAAAAAAATAATCGGCTTTTTTCATACTAATGAGTTTAGGGAAGTTAGCGAGGGGTGAATTGGGTGAAAGAAACCCTAAAAAAAAATCTTTAAAAATCACGGAGAATCCGATAAGAGTGAAAACAATTCTGGAGGTCGAGGCCTTCCTAGAGGGTTAACACTGGCGTCATAATTCAAATTGATTTATTCGAATCAGGCGCGTGTTCTCATCGTATCGGTTCATCTGGTGACGTGTAAGGGAAAGAATTTCGCGAACGCTACTCCAACCGAAGCTCCTAACAACCTAATCTTGGCGATGCCGCCCGAAGAAGCTCTTCCGGTTGTTTTATCCTTAAGTATCAGGACGTCAGCTTTTCAGACAAAATTGTTATTTAGGTAGTAGGTGTCGACGAGTTCCGCAGAAAATATCTTTTCCTTTTCATGTAAAAGTTTTGACGCTCATACATTTTTTAGTTCAAGGGTAATTTTAAGGAGGTACTGAAGGATTTTATTTTGGACTTGTATGACCCAATAGGGTGGTCCAAGAAACAAACAAACAAATGTTTTGTCTCCACAACTTTATTTTTATTCATAAATGCATAAATGAGAACTACATGAAAATTTAGGGGTCGCCCATTATAAAAACATTTGACATACAAATAATTCATATTCAAAAACAAAATAGCAAGTTACTAATCAAAAGAGGCATTTGATGGAGTATGAAATTGTTTTATATGATTTGCACCAGGCGAAAAATAGACTGCTTCTGTTCTTCGCGTTTAGTAAGCGACTGATTATACAATTAAACGGATTCCACGTTCATGTCATCAATGTAATGTAAAGCGGATCATCTTTCCATTCTTGGAACGACTTTTTTTTAAAACGCCTTAGATTTTTTATAACTGGGCAACTAACTGCTAAGAAAGAAACCAAAGATGCCGCGCAAAGGCGGTGTAAGCTTTTTACCTAACTGTATCATTATATTATGGAGCTCTAATTGCGAGACGAGCTTCATTCCAAAATCTTACATACACAAGACTGAAAAACAAAGCCAAGTTCAGTATATTTTTTATTCTTCAGGTGTCAGCTGAAACTGATTTTGGAACAGGCAATCTGTAGGGCATCAATAGCCTTCGCCATTCACCTCACATGATGTGTCGGCCCAGGAGCTCCAATTGTTTCACTGTCACTTCCTCAGAAAATAAAAGAGACAGACGCAGAAGTTCTTGATAATCATCTGAAGAATGTAGTTTTTGAAAGGCACGTGGTAGAGTAGATACTCCAACAGTGCAGTCCCAGGACCACCAGTAGAGCCAAATGATAGATAAAAAAAACAGCTGAGAGCATAATCTTCATAACATGATGGCGGCATGCAATCCAGACAAGCTTACCTGTTCGTCTGTCCACTTTCGGGAAAACCTTTTTTCCCCCTTTTCAAAGCTTGCCGTCCCAGTGCAAAAGAAAAGGTCCCTCAAGAGACAACTCTTTTCCTTCAGCTGCTGCAACTTCCTGTCTAACTTGTCTCCTAGATCGTCTAATAGAGCATCGGGAGAATTATTTCTGAAATATTGTGTCCAAGCGCTTTTGCAACAGCTCCATCAATAAATGCCGCTCCTCTGTCGGGAAGGTTAACACGATTTAAAGTTCCGACGACTTTGATTGTAATTTATATATGTTTCTAGGTCATTTTGATGGTAAAGGATTGGACTGATGCAGAAGTTGACGATATAGTTTGATAATCTTCGTCAATTACGGAGCTGTCTAAAGATGACAAAGAAATTAATATTGTTGGCTCAGAAACATATTTTCTTTCCCTTTTTTAATATTATTCGCATGGACATCAGATTTGGCACACAAATTACTACATTTAAGCTGAGAAAACTAGGCCATGTGGACGCTTGATAAAACAGCTTAATTTTTTTTTCCAAAATAAATTGGACCAACCCATTGACCCTATGATCAGCAGATCCATATCGAAATGTTGTATGCTGATAAGTCCGCATTTATTAAATACTTGGGTGAAAATCGAACAACAGTACAAAGTAAAAATGCAAATAAGTACGGATTTTACGAGAAATGTGGCATAAGTTTTACATTTTTCCAATTTTGAAAAAGGTTTGTTAGTTTAAATGAAAAGCCAAGAAACAATTTAGGGTCCAGTGACTTTTCTCTTTTTTAAGAGTTAATTAGTCTTAGTATGAAGTTAGCAATAAAATGTACTTCGGCAAGTAACAGACGTTACAGAAAACGAGGTTTGGAGTTCACTGTAAGTTTAGCACTATTACAGCGCTATAGAGTGATGTTACAGGATAGCAATATTAGACGTCAATTACGCAAAATTATTTATAAACATTATTATCTCATCAATAATTAAATTTACCTGAAGTGCTTTATAGTTGAGAAGTGTATTTGATTTTATAGGCAATTTAAATTGACGTATCCAAATATTTTAAAGGCCCCTACAGATGATCAATACCGACAATAAATATTGCATTACCTCAGATAGTCATTATTCATTGCCAATACATGCAGCTTTCGGTTCGCAATAACAATTATTGGTTTATTGACAATAACGGCATCAGACAACCAAGGTTTATTGTCAATACCTACTATACATATTTTAGTTTTCATCAATCCAGCCTACCACTGTCAATACTGTCAATACGTCGATCTATTTCTTTCCCCACACGATCAATACTGAAATATCGACGATATTTATTGCTCGTCTGAGGGGCCCTTTAGACTAAAAACGTTCTTGAAAAGGTTAAACACGAATAACTTTACTGTTAGAGTTCACAAAAGAATACATTTGAAACTGATACACATTAGAATCACAATAAAGTAATAAAATAAAACACAGACGGAATTAAAAATTTTTGTACAATAAAACCGAACTCTAACCACATTGTCTTACATGTGACTTCTTCAAAAAGGTCGAACCACTTGTCACAATTTAGCATAAATTCCTCCTTATTAATAGGTATCAATTTTATTGGACAAAGCTACTCTGGTCAATCATTGTATCCAATTATGATGAAGAACATTGCTATGTCCGAAGCATATTGAGAACAATAACATTTTTGAAATACATACTGTCTGTGTTTTATTTGATTATATCGACTCCACTGCAAGCATGAACTATTTCTTCAAGTTTAAAATAGAGTAAGAGGTTTATATTACATAACTTCGACTAATCGACAGTATATTATACACTTCTGTTTACACCTAGCTTGATCCTGCCACACATTTTAGAAACATAAAGATCATTTTCTTTTAGTCGCTCCATATCAGTTCTGTCATATAAAACATATTACCGTTGGGGATACAAGTAACTATGTACTTACTAAGTAACTACATAAATCATGATCCTGATCAAATTTACCTGCAAGCTTCATATAGTACTAATTAGGGCGTAAAAGCAAGTTAATTTATGCAAGGCCCAGATATTTAATGCCTTAAAACTGATAGTATACGTCACTACGTGGGTAATAAATCTCGTCTAGCAAAGGAAATGATCCACACAACACACAAGGAGTTTAAAAGATTAAACCAAAACTGATTTAGTTACTTGCTAAGATAAATCAAAATGTTGTTTAGTTAGCTGACTTTTTCTAGTCAACGAGCATCGCTTTATATTGTAAGTTTTATAGTAATTTATGGATTTTTGTAGCATATTTAGAAGATGCAGCCCTGATTGAACTGCTGACATCTTGTATTATTTCTCGCATTTACATATATTAAAAAGTTGTTGTTTCGCTAGTAAAAACTTATATTAATTTATTTCTTTACTGACATTACATTTAAATTCTGTTATTTTTTTTTATACTTCTTGTCACTCATTCTGTGACCGTAGTAGAGAAATATAAACGACTGGTACTTATGATAATGACACAACAAGTATAAATTGCATTCTATGTATTGCCCGCACTTGCAACTAGGTAAATTTATTTATACAGGGTAACAAAACATAAATATACTATATAATATAGAAGCAAAATATTTATAGTTAATGCAAAACAATTTTCGTTGCAAGTCATCAATCAGCTGCTAATTATAAATCCGTAAGAAAATATGAGGAATTAATCTTGGGCAAATGGTATTAAAGTTCCATGCGATATTGAATGCACTAAAGACTTAAGGTGTTCTTCTTTGACACTAACCCCTTATTTTTGCGATACTGCTTGCTCAATTTCCCAATTAAAGATTATATATAAACTTAATTAAAAGTTTATTTACTATTCACTTTTGACTTCCTGGAAAGTACAGAAACTTACTAAAGTTTTTAGTTTGTGGAAATTTAATCAAATAAATAACAGCTGACAGTAAAAGTTTGCAATAAAACTACCTAGGTATAGTATTTGTAGAATTATATCGTTGATCTTTAGACTGCAATAAAACCCTCATTATCCCTTTGACCATAAAATAAATAAGGAAATCCCAAATTTTAAAACATTTTCGAGTAGAGCCGGACCAGGTACATTTATTATAGGTACCTAAAACTAAAAATACCTGTCTATTTATATAAATTATAAAAATAAATCATGTGGTGTAGGTACATTTTCAAGCCGACCCTGATCCCATTTATTCAGCTTTGAAGAGGTTGAGGCGTATACAATAAGATTTAATCAGGTAGATTATTTATGGCAGTAAGAGTCAACGGTATAATTCTGCAAATATTATACTTCAATTTTATATTTTAGAGCGTAGGTACCCTTCGCACAGTTTATTTTGGCGTCCTTAACAAAATTTGTAATGTAAAAATACATGAACTTCACAAAACATTTAATAATTTCTCATTTTGTAAACTTAAATTAATTGATTAAAGATCTTGTTCAAGAAGAGAGAAAACTTTACGTAAGCTTCTTATACAAAAACCTTTGCCGCCACCGCAATGTACTTATTTGTACCCGATTCTGAAAGATCTGCCTTACAACACAAGCAAGTTCACCGCACGAGTCTGGGATGACGCGAAGACCTAACTTGTAATATAATATATATCAGTTGTAAAATAGCTGTTTATGTAATAAGTTGCAAAATGAGCGTGTTTTTGCACTAGACGTGAAGATTGAACTACGAACGTAACGTCTTTTACGTTTCATAAACGAAAATATGGGTATTTTAGAAAATGTTGAAAAAGCTAAGAAAAGCATATTAGCGACAATGTCTAAAGCCCTGTACGACAAGGAGTATGAAAATTTTCTACAATGGAAAGTAAAAAACCAAATTACGGTGATTACGGAAATAGTAATGATGGATTACTTTTAGAAATTGGTATGTAACCCTTTTGCTCTTTGGTAATGACAATTTTTAATTATTTTTACTTTATTTTAGTCGGAAAAATATACCCCAAATCTTTGGACAAATTATTCCCAGGTGAAGTCTGAACTTATAGTAAAGGAAAACATTAATATTTCAAGATATTGTCAATTAATAGCATTTTTAAAAGTGAAATCAAAGGGATATCTTCCTAAAAAGTTTGGAAGGTGAACAAGTTTTAACTTTTATCAAAAATGCGCCGAATGATACCTTCCTGCTGCATAAAGTGGTACTCGTAATGGAAGTTTTTGGCATGATGAGATGGTAAAGATGACTATTGATGATATTGAGGATAAGGGGCCTGTTGTGCTTGTCAAGGTACCAGAAACTAAAACTGCTACGCCAAAAAGTTTTACTATAATCGAAGGAGACCAAACAGATGCCTTAAAATTGGTTAGACAGTACCTTGCATTAAGGCCAAAAGGAATTAAGGAACGCAGATTTTTCCTTACATACCGAAATGGTAACTGCATAGCTATGCCTGTGGGTAAAAATACACTGGGACGTGTTCCTTCAATCACAGCAAAATTTCTTAATTTAGAAAATATAATATATATATATAGGAATATACAGGACATTGCCTACGTCGGACCTCGCCCACACTTCTTATCTAGGGTAGTGCTTCCCTTGCAACCCTTAAGCTACACGGAAAGTGGAAGAGTACTATCGTAGCGGAGGGTTATATAGAGGAAAGCATCACGTCGAAAATCCGAATAGCAAAAATGATAGCTAGCCCTGTTACCGAAAAAGAAAATATGTTAATTAATGTTGAAATGGAGTAGGAATCCATATGCACATCGAGAAACTCAGCAATCGAGTCGCAAAATTTCATAGTTGGTCCAGCTTCTTTCTCAGGAAAATTCAAAAATTGTACATTTAACATAGGAAAAACAGTATTTATAATATTATGTAAAAAAAATTGTTAAAAATAAATAAAAAATTTTGTTCAATATTTTCTTTAATAATAATTACCGGGCATTACGAAAATCACCGGGCATTATGAGCCTTATCGCCCGCTAATATTTCCTATGATGATGTTTATAGCAACCGTTTCTAAGGTATTATAAGTAAATAGTTGATAGATGAAAAATAAATTGTTATATGTTAATAAAATAATACATTTTTCCCAATTTACAAAAATTCGCGTATCAGCCTTGCATTTTTAACTGATTCTCTATGTAAAAGAAATGGTTGACAACAGATTTTTCAACAAATACCTACTTATCTTATAAAAACGTTTTTTGCTTACCAAATAAATGAAGTTATTTTAAATTGTCGTACGACGGATTTTAATTTTTTCCTTTTTAATTTGAAGATAAAATGCATGTTATTAAATGTCAATTAAACTTTGAACTTAACAATCGACTGTTGCAGTGGTAAATTAGTTGTGCGACAGCTCGAGGGACTGCACTGAAACGGTTTTTGGTTGGGTTGAAACAAACCTTAAATTTGCCGTTTCTGACGATGTGTGAAGTTTTCAAATAGATTACTATATATTACATGTATGTTTGGTTTTCTATCCTAAAGCCGTCCGTTTTAATGGCAGGGTAGGCTTGCCTTTATTTTATGACGGCTCGGCGCAGTCTGGGAGTATGAGGTCCGGGCTTACAAGGGCGATTTAAAAAGTGAAACGGTTACTCGCTGGCAGTTTGCGAGTCATTAAAAATTTATATTAATGTAGATAAATAATAATATTATACCCTCTGTTGCCTGTTTGACACTGGGTCAGCACTGCCGACCCTGCCGCCCCTGAAAAGCCGCCATTCATACTATTATTGTTATATATTCATATTTAATCATTTTTCCTGACCCGCCAGAGCTTTGCTCCAATAAATACTCGCTTAAAACTGAAAATCCGCAAAGGCAGGCGATTAATTTAGCGCCTTTTATTGCCAACACCGTGCAACGCATTACGGTCACGGTAGCGCGAGTTGACGTCACCACTGCTGGAAAACCAATTAAACGAGATGGAGACGCGAGCAAAGTTCCCGTCGGATAACGTCGGTTGATCACTAGAGATTTTTACCGGCCGACTCTTATAGGCTTGTTTCAGGCGCCACCACTTGTCTACAAAATAATTGCATTGTTTTATTAGTTTTATGTATATTTTAATTTTTATTAAATATTTAATATCGGGAACCAATAGATTGCAAAAGCGTCTATTAAAAAAAGGTAAATATTGTCGATTTGAAGTAAAAAGATCGTGTTAAATTCCATAGTACAAATTACAAATATTATAATTTGATAGAAATAGTACTTTATTTTATTCTTATACAATAGTGGATTACACTCACATTATTAAGTAGTATAAATAGTTTAATAGAACTAGAAGAAACGTGATGGTTGCGAATGCAGTATCTATTTATTTAAACATTTGTGATTTTGTGAATTATTTGGAGAAGTTCAGGATTTTTCCGATTATAAACAAATAAGTACAAAGGACATTTTCTATTGTTTAGTTATACCATTTCTATTTTAAACGATGGATAATCATGTTCATGATATAATTTGTTCTTTGCATGAAACGTCATTTTATAAACATAGAGATGATGACTGGAAAGATGTAATAAACAAAAGTCGCCCTACGCCACCCCTTAATATTATAAAACTGATTAGAAACAAGGACATAATTTCTCACGATCATTTAATACTCAATGGTAGTCATAAGTGGTTATGTGGAAATTATATAAAACAAGGTTTATTCTGTTAACCATGTTTGTTGCTTGCAAAGGAAAAAAATAATGTAAGGGTTTCTCAGGGACTCTCAGATTTTAAAAATTTATCTGCCAGTACTAAAAAGCAAGAGGGATCAAAAGCAAGCAAGCGGTTCGTTTTGTAACAGGGACGCGTGCGCTAAAATGATACATTATAAATGTTCTTTAATATTCTATTACTAATATGTTGTCCCATTCCGCCAACTTAAAGTCAATAATTTCAACCTTTAGGAACACAATTTTTCATAAAGAATACGAGATACCTGAAAGAAAAATATTTTTATGATTGGTTTTTTTATTACTAGAATACGTTTTAACACGTAGAAGGTTTTCTACTAATGCAGTACCTATTTATTACTCTGACACGCTTTTGTAATACAAACTATACCTATAACCAGCAGAAAATCTTTTAGTTTGCAGTTTTCCTAGTTTACTTTCATTTACTTGCTTCCTGCGCTTTCAGCGTTTTTCCAAATTAGGCTAGACCCTTTTTTTTTTTATGTCCGTTCTCAGGCGCCACTTGCAGCATATAGATTAACTATTAAAACAAACTGCTGCATGCGCTATATTGCACATGGGTCGTTTTTTAGCCACGCGTTCCCAGCAATAAAACGTGTTTTACGACGGGTTTCCGCGAAATGAAACTATTCAGTAAAGCAAGATGTTTCTTACCATAAAGAAAATAAAGTAAGGTACACTCGTAATGAATTCGAGAAAACTGACATAAGCAGGGAAGAAGATAAATTTGAATTTAAACCATTACAAACACAAATACTTAGTTATATAGTCGTCTCAAAATTATTGTTTAAATATACTGCAAAAAATGTTATTTTTAGACTAATTAGAAGTCATTATATTAGTAATAATTATTAATTTAGTGTTTCATTTAGAATTTATATTCCTTAAGTTAAAATACTTTTGTTCGGGGTTCGTGTTTCGTGGTTTTGATTCTCATAAGCTTTGGAGGCCATGGAATGAGAATTATTGTGAACCTGAAGATGTTCTGCTGTGAACTCTGTTGAATCTGTTGTTTTAGATTCAGGCGAGTATTTAGGAAAATAAACGTCACAAAAAAAGCGTAAGTTTTTCTGAGCTTTCAGGCAAAGGAAAGTTGTTTAAATGTCAATGAAAACCTAAAACAAGGCCCTAATAGGGTATAGCAAATCCGAACTAGTTAAAAAAAGTGTCCAAGAGTACAGAGGTTCCTTATAGTACTTTATGTAAGTGTGTAAACAAAGAAAATAAACAAAGAAAAAAGCAATCCGATTTAGGTAAACCTAAAGATTTGGATTTGGCTACAACCAAACTATTAAGAAGTTTAATTTATGAAAAATATAAAAATAATGAAGTTCCCACTATAGAAATAATAGCAAAAAAACTTAAAGAGCCCGAAATACCTTACTCAGAAAATACTTTACGACGAAGGCTTAAAAAACTGGGTTTCAAACTTAAAATTGTTAATAAGCGTGCTACAATAATGGAAAGTAGCAGAATCGTAAAATGGCCAATAAAACATTTAGAAAAAATAAATGAATTTAGACAAAAGGGAAAACAGATATATTACTTGGACGAGACCTAGTATGATACCCATGATACTGCGAAAAAAGGTTGGACTGATGGCTCTAGCAGATGTCAATTAAAAGATGTACCTCCAAGCAAAGGATCTCGTAAGGTAATTTTGCATTGTGGATCTACGAATTTCAAGGAGGTTTTCATTTTTATGGAAATTACCCATAAAGCACTGTCAAAATTGCATTCGCTGTGGATTGTCCTTCTGTAACAATTCTTCGTCTAAGCTAGAAGGTAACATTTAAGGATTGTATTTCAGATTCGGTAGGATACATTAACTTGCTAAGCTAGCATTGGCATTGGAGTTGGTGGGTGTTAATTAACAATTGTTCTACTTTTTGTGCACTGCGAATTTTGTGTCTTCCACTTCTCGTTTCTCTAAACAATATCACATATCTAGTCAAAACTCGATGACTATGTATGCGAATTCTATTTGAAAAATCTGAGTGGAGTCCCGTGTTGAATATACCCACTGAACATCAACCCTGTTACCAGTTTACGAAAATGTTGGGGTATATTGTACGCAATTCAAATAAATTTCTAAATGTGCAGACGCTCAAGACGCTTTATTTTAGTTTTGTTCGTTCCAAGCTTGAATATGGAGCAGTTATATGGAGCCCAATATTCGATAAATACATAAGTCAGCTAGAAAGAGTTCAAAGAAAGTTTCTGAAATATCTTATGTACAAGGAGAATGGAGTGTTTCCACCCAGAGGTGTAGACCAAGGCAGTTTATTATCAAAATTTCAAAAACCATCCCTGGGTGATCGCAGGAATTGTTTAAAGTATGTCGATCATACATTGATTGCCCTTCATTACTGTCAGAAATTAACTTTAATGTTCCATACCGCAATGTGAGAAATGTATTCCACTTACCACAAACCTTTTAATCAAAACACCACTCTTTCAATCAATGCGGCTTTTCAATAGCACCTGCCAGGACGTTGATGTGTACGGCATATCTGCAGCGCAGTATAGAACCAATGTAAAAACCAAATATCTGCTGATACACTCAGCGCAAGATAATGCAGCTGTTGCTTGAACTCGTTGGCCATATTGTATATTGTTTTACATTGTTTTATTATTACCTTATTATTCCTATTATATTACTAATCATTTATATCTTATATTAAGTCACATTGTCTTATAATTGGAATTTATTTTTTGTTAGACAATGAAAGATTATTATTATTATTATTATTATTATTACTATTATTTCTAAAGTAACTTTCGATCATAAAGGCTACTTGTTTTACCATGATAACCACATCTAATTTTCTTAATAATAAAATCTTCATAATTTGACAGTTTTATTTTTCCTTCACCTTTACCTTTTACTTAGTTTATCTTTCAAGACATTTAAGGGTAGATGTGTAGTGTATGCTTAGTGCGTTCCGCCTATTGTTGTGAAGATAAAGCCTTTGTACACTATAAGTTAAATCCATTATTTTCACTTTTTTTTTTAATTAATCCGATGATAGCCTTACAGGCCGAAACGAGTAGGTTTCAGTGTTCAATGTACTTTTTTAAAGACGGAAGTTGTACGTTAACCCCCTTTTAGCAAACATACATGGTTCAATTCCAAAGAAAAATAGGAAAAGAACGTTTTAAAAACCAAACATATTGATTTGGGTTCCCGGATCCCATTAGAAATTCATTTTTAAGAAGAAAAACAAAATACAGACTACATTTGACAAATGGGTCTAATACAAAGTAAACCAAAACTCACCTGAACTTTCTAACGAACACGTATGTTCAGTTTGCTGAACTGAACTTCCTTGCAAAGTTATTTTACATAATTTTACACTCGGTTGGCTACAACAAACTGCTTTTCATTGAAATTCTGTAAAAATTGGTTTCGGTTACAGATATTTTATTAGGAATTTATCAAATCGAAAACCATACAAGCGCTTATTTTGATCCGTCTGTCTGTAAGTAGATCTGTCCATCATGCTGTTACACGCATAAATTGTAAAAAAAGTATGAAATTGTAGTTTTAATTTATCCAGACTCTGTTAACATCCAAAAATAAAATCTCGTATAATTTTTGAAACTAAAAATGATAAAATATATTATTATAGGGTGAACCATTTAAAAAATAAATATTTTCATTGTCCAAATTTTCTGGGCCACCCTATGTAGGTACTTCAAAATGATTTTAAAATATATATTTGCTTATGCCCTACAATTTTTGTAAAAACTCTTTTTTTTTTTCGATATCTTAAATAGTAGCCGATATATTATTTTATCACACATATTATGGGCCACCCACTAAGTTAAGTGACGATATTTCCAAGCACCTTGTGTAAAATATATTAAGCTGTAAATCAAAAGAAAATAAATCAACCAAAACAGCTGACGTGTAAAAAAGCAAGCTGTACAATATTCCGCATACAGAACATGAACTTTAGTGGGCAATGCCAATTTGTTGAGAAATTTTGTTTGTCTGGTTTTCGGAATTCCGACACGAAAATATTTTCTTAGTTTATCCGATCCTTTAAAGTTAATAATAAAATACGAGAAATCGAGAAGCCATTGCTATTACGAAAAACGGATATGACTCGAACAGACATTTTCAAAGAATTCCTTTGTTTGGTTTTATTCACCTTGATAAGAATTTTATATGTAGTGATGTTTTCGGTTTCTATAAATTGTATTGCCAGAATCCCCGGGGCTTTCACTGTGCAATTTCAGTCTTTTCAACTTCGTGGTAAGTTCAGGTTAGTTTATAATAAGACACTTAGTGGTAACTTAATACTATACGACATTATAAAAGAGTCATTCAGAAATCTGTCTAGATAATTCCTAGGGAAAGAAATCTGTCTGGAGATGAGGTCATGATCCAGAAAGAAAATAGCCTTTAGAGATTTAAGACCAACGTGAATCACTTCCTTAGCAAACGCACTACTTTCAAATCACATGCAATCGCATTCAATGTACCATCTGATCTTGTTTTAATATTGGAACATATAGTAGATCATACATTTATATATTGTGAAAATTTAAATACTTTAATATTATGTTAATCTTTCTGTAGATCATACATTTATATATTGTGAAAAATAAAATATTTTAATATTTATTTCTGTACTATACGATTTTGTGTTAGCGCTTTTCACTTCATAACATTTATAGGTATGCATTTTAAAGAAAAAACCAAATAAACAACGGTAAAAAGAAGTATATACCTCAAAAAGACATTCCAGAAGAATTCTTTCGTTTCGTTTTACTTTGACAAGAATTTTATATCCAGTGACATATAGGTTTCTAAAAATAGTTTTATTGTTGTCCCTGGGGCCTCGCCTTTGCTATTTTAGCCTGTTAAAAATTAATAGACGTGATACGCTTTTTCCGTTTACAGACGATATTACATAAATATATTATTGATATTTGTGAAATCAAGTTTTTAAATATTTTGAAACATTATAAACTAGTCCGTCTTATATTGTTACAGTCGTTTTTACTCAAAAAAGGCATAATTTTGCCTTTAGGTTGGGTTTAAGAAATGAGAAAAAATTTGTAATATAAAATTTCAACGTATAAATTATAGCCTGCCCTTCAATTTAAAATTATTTTTTTGTTTTCGTCGAAACTAACGGATACGGAAGTGATAAATATAGTAGACAGAGGATAACCAAAAGACGACTAAAGTAAAGACTAAATTAGTGCTAATTCCGCTCCTTATGAGGTCAAACTGAAAAAAGTTTACGGACATCAGGTTACAAAATTGATGACGTCGATGCAATTTAAAAATGCATCTTGGTTATAATATATAATATATAATATTATAATAAATAACAGGAGGGTAGTCTTGACTGACTAGTTGAAAAACAAGTATAACTTCTTGGGGATTCACTCGCGTTTGGGCTTGAAAGTAAAACTCTTTTTTTACTACGCCGAGCTTTCGAAAATGTTTATTTTCTTTGTCAAGGCAACAAACAAAGTACTGGCTTAATATGCTTATATAATAAAAAGTATTTTTAAATTTATTTACCTTGGATTCAAAGTGAGTTCTATGTCACATAATTGGTAGGTTTGAGTGCAGAAAATACCATTATTTTAGTTAAAATCGCTGCAAAATTACATTTTTACCTTATTCGGTACTTTCTTAAAAGAACACGCCGTTTTTTATACTAAAATTTTTATTGTAGTAGTTCTTGTTAGTACCACCAGTCGCACATTCGCGAACGCGTCTCTTACTCGCGTGCGCGCCTGAGCGATGTATAGCACCAACTCACTAGATGGCACTTTGCCCAATTGCTAGCATTGATCGATTTAATATCGACTAGTGGCCATCATTCGCTGTCACCGAAACCGCGAAACACTCCTCAGAATGTATATTTTAATATAATATACAGTGTGTCCGCTTAAGTTCTGTACATATGGGAACCTTTTTTTAATATTAATTTTACGAAAAAAAGTTACTTTTTATTAAAGGTTTTGCTTACTGAAAAAATAATATTAGACTATTCAAACTTGAGAAGTATGTACAGGATGATCAAAAAGTTACAAAAAACCAAAATTGACCTACGAGAAAATTTCCCTTAATTTTAATTTTAGAGCAAAATGGAATAAGAAAATGTTGATTGGCATTAAAAAGTATAGCAGCAGAAAAGCAACCTTTACCTCAAATGGGACTGTAAGATCATAAAATTGTCGTTGGTTGAGTGACGTTAATCCAAATTTCACTATACAGGCACGTGATAGATTTAAAACAAATGTGTGGTGCGGAATTTACAAAAATAAAATAATAGGACCTTTTTTTTTCGACAAAATTTAAATGGTGAACGTTACTTGCATTTTTTAAATAATTATTTGTTTAATTTTATTCATGGACTTAAAATACCCGATAGACTACGGATATGGTACCAACAGTACGAGGAATGTAAGACAATACTTCAATACCCTTTTTAATGGAAAAGTTATCGATAAGTATTCTGAACTTTTTTGGCCCGCTAGGTCTCCGGACTTGAGCCCCCTCGATTATTTCTTGTGGGGTTACTTAAAACAGAACGTATACCTACAAAGGCCATTTCAAAATGTTGACCATTTAGAGAGGGTAATTAGAGAGACAATAACAAATATAACTCCTGTCATGATTACAAATGTTTTAAGAGAATTTTCTGCAAGGACGGCTAAATGTATTGAAATGGAGAGAGGATATGTCGAGGCAAATGTACAGCGAGGGAAAGTTAATGAAAATTTTTATTTAAATTCATATTTTAATGTTTATTATTATAATTTTATTTTTCCAAAATAAATTATCATGTTTCTATCAATTACTTAAATGCGTCATAAAATTACTACAAAACAGGGATAAAGAATCAAAGGTTACGTTTTGAATAAAAATAATTGATAAATGTTTATTAGCCTGAATTGCATAATAAATACAATTATTAATTATAAATCATTTCAAAAAATTAAGAAATGTCAAATTTATTTTCAATAATAGTCTACTAAGAGTAGAAACAGATATATTCTTTAATGCCAATCAACATTTTCTTATTCCAATTTGCTCTAAAAAAAAAATTAAGGGTACTTTTCTCGTAGGTCAATTTCGATTTTTTTACTTTTTGATCATCCTGTACCGGGTTTCTCACTAAGAATGGCTGTCGGCCGTATTTCAGAAAGTGTTAGTCGTATGGCTTACGGAAAAAAAATATATTAGGTAAAGTGGTCATGAGAAATTGCTGGAAATTATTTTCAAGTTTCTCAGACTGGCGCTAGAGGGCGCAACAGTAACGGCAAATATGAATCACGAAGTTTCCTCAAAAGTCGCCTAGTTAAGGTATCCCGAAAATAACATTTTTGTATATTTCGAAGATTTATTAATAAAATTCACTAATAGAACGCGTTCGTTACTTTTCAAATAAAGTGGTGGGGGAAGTTTGAACATTATTTATATTAAATGCTGATAACTCCGGTCCGGCTTAACATAATTCAGTAAACTTTGTTTTGTTAAAAAGGGCTTTTCTCACTCTATATATAGTCTTATTAACTACGGCAATATGTGTTTTACACTGGGCGCTAGGGGGCGCTGTCTTACAACTTCACAAACATTGCGCATCTTTTTCATAATTGTAAATATAATAGTATATTCAATTTCAACTGATTACAAGGATGATTGAAAGTCTAAGAAGTCAGCGAAAACCGCAAGTTCATATCTATTTTCAATCCGAAGATATCAACAACATTAATCATATTTACAGAACATTATGATTTTATTTTCAAGTTGCTATTGTAAAGGTTTTTTTAAGAGTCAAATAGGCCTTGGAAAAACAAAATATAAATTGAAACTGTGGCCGCGTGTCACCTTTCATTATTACGTCAAAATTTTTGTCGTGCCAACAGTGTTGTGTCGTATTTGATTTTCAAAATGCCTCTGTTACTTGAAGAAGCGGTTGACATCATTG
The DNA here is from genome assembly GCA_963920685.1 of Polydrusus tereticollis. NCBI lineage: Eukaryota > Metazoa > Arthropoda > Insecta > Coleoptera > Curculionidae > Polydrusus > Polydrusus tereticollis. The sequence continues at coordinate 66,929,813 of OY987329.1, forward strand.
CGGTGTATTTTGAATGTTTGGGAAATGCAACAATTGCTGAACGGGTTTACGCAGTACAATACCATCAAAGGCGCCGATACGACAGTAGAATGTTTATTCGTTTAGCTAGCCGTTCTCGTACTACTGGAAGTATTCGTCGCCCTGTATATCGCAGACGCCGCCGAGGTCGAACCGAGAAAAACATTGTAAATGTTTTGGCATATGTAAAATTTAATCCACAAATTAGTATTAGATTAATTGTTAGAGACTTGGGCGTTACTCGCTCTACTGTGCATAGGATTTTATTAGAAGAAAGGTAAGTAATTATATCTGTATGTTATAACTCTTAAATAGTTGAAAATAATGCCAATATGTCTCTTAATAGTTTTCAAGTCAATGTAACAAGTATTTTGTTTTTGTTAGGCTACATCCCTACCATATTGTGCTCCACCAGGCTTTGAACCCGCAAGATTATGATAGAAGATTGGATCATTGCTATTGGTTGCTCAATATGATATTGGAAGATAAAAATCTCCTCTCCAGAATTTTGTGGACTGATGAAGCTACTTTCCATAGTAATGGAGGAGTAAACCGCCATAATATGCATTATTGGTCGCGGGATAATCCCCGTTGGATGCGGGAGGTGCAGCATCAAGGAAGATGAAGTGTCAATGTCTGGTGCGGCATTTTAGGTGGCAGAATAATTGGGCCGTTTGTATTTATTGAGTTGCTTACTGGGCAAAGATATTTACATTTTTTAAATTACGAACTCCCAATTCTTCTCGAAGATGTGCCCTTGGATATTCGCAGAACTATGGTTTTCCAACACGATGGATGTCCTGCACATTTTGCGGCAAACGTTCGTCAATTTCTTGACGACACATTTCCTGCAAGGTGGATAGGAAGAGGGAGTATATTTCCGTGGCCTGCCAGGTAATATTATAGGATATATTGTGATAGTGTTAATGAAAGTGGTAATTTCTATTTTAGATCACCTGACTTAACATGCCTAGATTTTTATCTATGGGAGAGATTGAAGGATCTTGGTTTCATTACCAGACCCACCACAAGGGAAAACATGATAGAAAGGATAATGGACAACAGCCGCCGTATCCCTATGGCAGAGGTGGAAACTGCAGTATTATCAACCAGGGAGAGATTGGAGTCGTGTATACAGAACGATGGGCGACAATTTGAACATTTAGGGCGCCATTGAGAATTATTGTCGTAACGATATATTTGCTTGAAACCATATATGTATTAGTACTATATGGCTATTACCCTGAAAATCTTGAAGCAACAACAGAGATAGCAGATCCAGGGTCATTTCGACTTGTGCGCATGCGCCGTCAGGGTATTGCCAAATATGCTTTTATTTCTTTAGAATAGGGCAGAAGAGTGAGTCTTAGAAAATTAGAGCAATGATAGAATTACCAAAAATCTTGCTAAAGAATTGCAAAATAAGCATTAAGTCCGTACTTCCAAGTGTTTTCAAATTATTTGTTTCCATTTCTAAACTAAAACGCGTCAAATAACAATTTCATATGACTAGAGGGTGACAACGTCTCTTTTTGCTCGACATAACCTCGAAATCTTTAGCAAATGTTAATTTGGTTGACAGCTCGCTTCAGCGAGTAGATTTGTTATTATTAACGGCTTTTGTGTACTGTTTATCTTTACTTTTCTGCAAATTTTGATTGTGTGTGTGAACTGTGACCATTTTGTGACGATGCCGAGGCAAAACGGAATATTTTACATTATTTTAAACAGGCGTAGAAGCTTGAACAAAGATTTATCGTTCTACAGGTATGTACCCAGATCGAATGTTTCTTTCTAATAACTTACTTACGTTAATTTCGTGAGGGAACAATAACTAGGTAGTCCATTTCCTAAAGATTATAATTTCCTTTGCTGCTGTTGATATAATTAGGTACCTAGGTACCTATTTTTACCGAAAATTGCATGTACTCAAAAAAATCCTATTAAAACCTATTATTTTACCTGTCGAACTCTAAAAATGAATGTAAAATATCTAATAAAAGTTTTATTGATATATTTACCTGCGTTTTTTTTCTTTTTTCAGTCGAAATACTATACAAAATCCTAAACAAATCAAGAACTTTAATGTTTGTTTACAAATTTCTGTCCAGTTGTCAAAGTCAAATGTGATAACCTCATTTTTTTCCTGTTAAAACAAACGTCGTGTCGCGCATGCGCACTGCGCGAAATGACCCTGGCGGGACAAGGAACCTCGGCTTCACTTCGTTTACATTGGTTAAATGGGCAAGGCGCCATATAGTACTAATACATATATGCTTGAAACATACTTACCTTCATACTTTGTTTTTCCAAGGCCTATTTGACTCTTAAAAAAACCTTTACAATGGCATTTTGAAAATAAAATCATGTTCCGTAATTATGATTATTGTTGTTGATATGTCTGGATTGAAAATAGATATTAACTTGCGGCTTTCGCTGACTTCTTAAACTTTTAATCATCGTTGTAATCAGGTAAAATTGAATATACTATTATATTTACAATTATGGAAAAAACGCGCAATGTTTGTGAAGTTGTAAGACAGCGCCCCCTAGCGCCTAGTGTAAAACACATATTGCCGTAGTTCATAAGATGATATATAGAGTGAGAAAAGCCCTTTTTAACAAAACTAAGTTTACTAAGTTATGTTAAGCCAGACCGGAGTTATCAGTATTTATTACAAATAATGTTCAACCTTCCCCCACCACTTTATTAGAAAAGTGACGAACGCGTTCTATAGGTGAATTTTATTAATAAATCTTCGAAATATCCAAAAATGTTATTTTTGGGATACCTTAACTAGGCGACTTTTGAGGAAACTTTGTGATTCATATTTACCGTTACTGTTGCGCCCTCTAGCGCCAGTCTGAAAATAATTTCCAGCAATTTCTCATGACCACTTTACCTAATATATTTTTTTTCCGCACTTTCTGAGATACGGCCGACAGCCATTCTTAGTGGGATACCCGGTACATACTATCTCAAGTTTGAATAGTCTAATATTATTTTTTCAGTAAGCAGAACTTTTTATAAAGAGTAACTTTTTTTCGTAAAATTAATATTAAAAAAGCTTGCCATATGTAGAGAACTTAAGCGGACACACTGTATATAACCCGCCCGTGGCTAGCACTACGACGCATGAAGAGAAAGGGTAAATGAAAGCCATAAATATGGAGTTTTAAGCCGCGTGTCATAGACGTGCATACAACTTTTCTGAATAGGATATCTTTATTATAAACTTAGGTTTCATTAAAACAAAATAAGCTAAACGCAACAGCTCGCTTGAGACGTCTCTAAATTTATAAACGTAGAAAGAATTACAACGCGTACCGCGTGTATACGATAAATCGCCTTTACAATGCTACGCAATTGACAAACAAACAGCACGCGCCTGACGCTTCTCAGATGCACAGCACACCAAATATTTCTTGGTTATGTGGAACCTGTGTCGATTAAATTACTTTGAGTGGTCCGCTGCCTTAAGCACATCGCGTTGACCTGTTGTCAAGTTCGGATAATTAGATTAAATAATAATTCCACGACAGAAATCATAATTATTCTTTCATTAAACAATATATTGATCTGATTTTTAGGAACAATGTAAATGGATATGTTGACATACAGGGTAGCACAAAAAATTGCCTTTTATGCTTAATTTCTAAACATCCTGTGGAAAAATTTAAGAACTGATTGATGTTTCTTTGTACAGCATTTTTTCTCAACAACCTGAATTTTGATTTATACCGATATCTGGATTATTAAAGGAAAAATACAGGTTTAAAGGAAATAATGCAATAATCCTTTATTAGCAACAAAAAATTAAAAAATAACGTGGGCAATAGTGGAATTAGGATTATTTTATTAAAATCATGTATTTCCTCTACGAGCCTGGATACCTTTTATGCATAAATTCAATTAAAGCAGCAACCGCGTCTTGGGGTATCTGCTGCCACTCGTTTGTAACTCGCTAACGCAACCAAAGTTTGAAACTCGTCGTAGTTCTGCCTAACTCTCCTTCCTAGTGTATCCCACAGACATATGCTTAATAGGGTTCAGATCCGAACTTCTTGAGGGCCAGTCTAATATTTGAACACCAACATCGTTAAAATATTGCCTCGTTATTTATGCTGTGTGCGATTGAGCAGTGTCGTGCATTAAATTAAAATTATTTTCCTATAAAATGCGAATATGGTACCACATGTTCTTCTGAGCACTGTTCAATGTATTTATCAACCTTAATACCCCTCTTAAGTGTAATAAGGTCTGTACGGGCTTCCAAAGAAATGCCGCTCCACACCATCACTCTACCGCCACCAAATTGCACTCTAGGAGAGAAACAACATTGACCTGCATCTAATAAAGGTCCTAATGCAGGTACATAACATGTTAGATTTTGTTCTCTCAACCTTCTGCGTACGGTTTCAGATGAAACTAAGGTACCATGAACATCTGCCAATTTTATAGCTAAAACCGGAGCAGAGGCCGCTCGCTCTCGAAGAACCTGAAGACGAAGAAATCGATCTGCAATTGTGGCTATTCGTCTTCCCGGCTTGGATCTTCTTGAGTAAGAATAAGCTTGTCTAATAAAGTTCTCCTTACTAACATCATTTTACTGAAGAGAGCTACTATAATCGATAATTTTATCCCCTGATGATGGACATTTCTATGTCCGAAACATGTTGGGAACAATAAATTTTTCAAATACGAATTGTGGAGGTAGACCGTCTGTGATTTATTTGATTGTATCGACTCCACTGCAATCATGGACTACTTCTTCAACCCTAAAATTTATCTCTTTCAACTTTTACGATGTGGTTGAAAATTACCGTAGAAAACCCTATGGCTCGTCTTAAAAAACATTTTGCTGGACCTATATAGATGCCGAACGACAATACCTTGATAAAATTTTGATCTAGCGAGGAAAACAATAATCTACAAATGTAGCGAAAACAATTTTAAGAAACTACCATTTCTATCAAGGTAAATAAAAAGTGTACAAAGCAAGCAATCTTCCGAACTGCGCTTTATAGCTGAATGCTTTTCACGGTTATTGGTTCATATTTTGCTGTTATCTCCGCAGAATGTCAGATTAGATTTGGAGTTCAAGGATTGTGAAACTAAATTACCAAATGCTCAAAATTATAGTTGTTATTGTATGGTGTTTTCATGTATATTTTTATAGATATATTACTACTAAACCAACATTTACCGGATATTTGGTATATTTTATGGGCTTCTTCTCGTAAAATAGAGTAAGACCTCTCAATAGTAAGACGAATGTTGTAGGTTTGATAAAAAATTTTATTTTTTGCACTTTGAGAGGCTCTTTTAACGTTCAAGTCGTTTGTTTAAATTTCGTTTTCCAGTATAAGAAATTATCAGAGGTGCGAGTTGAGAAAAAATTTGATCAAGACTTGGTTCTCGTGTGTAAAAACTGTTTCTTCTCAGTTGAAAAGTCAGAAGCATGTGGATCTTTAACTAGTTAAAATTATTGGGGTTTTAACTTCAATTGAAAAGAACTGAGAACAAAGCCGTAACTAGAACAAACCTTTGTCTGCTTGGTGGAAACAAAGTTTTAGATCTGTTTTTGTTTTATTGCTTATTCTGTAGCGGTCTAAATGTCAAATAAAAACACTAACTCGACTAGTCTGTTAATTAGAAAAAAAACAATAATAATCGGAGTTTCTTCAAAACTGACATTTCATGCCACTGCAAGGTTTTATAAATATTATTAAATTATTGTTTTTCTATAGGTGGTTCCACATTCAAATCGCTAATAAAAGTTATAATACAAATGCACAGTATTCTGTTTGATGTTTCCTTCACAAAACAAAAAACTATTTTTAACTCTATTTTGGGTTTCTTTAAGTAAGAAAATTAATTCTTAGGGTAAATTTTATTTTCTGACATAACTACCTTATTAAAACGGAGCCTCTAAAATTAATATATATGAAAGTTCCAGGGCCGCAAGGAAAGCAATAAAGTGGTTAAAGATAACGGTAATTTGTAAAATGATTATTAAAATTTGACAAACAATATAAACTAATTATTGCAACAAATTACGAATTTTCATGAAGAATTGAACAAAAACCCGTAAAAAAATGTATTTAAAATCATGCATGTAATAACGACATTTCACCTATCTTTAAAAGGGAGAAAGTTGACGTTTTTTGACTTTTATTTTCCACCGGGGTGGAAAGTAAAATTATTATTTTTTTGTAATTTTATTGAAAATCGCTATTTCGAAATAATATACGAACACACCAACATAGACAGTGTAATACGCTCACACTCATTACACAAATTTAACGACAATAAATGTTTATTCTTTAAATTAAAATTATAATGACATTTATAAAAAACAAAAAATTAACATGGTTTATGTTTTACTTATATAAATAAATTATTATATTGGCATTATTGTAGGCAGCCACTGATATGGTCAAACCTTGCTGAATTTCTTTTTTTAAAAGGTTTAATTCATGATTACTTGAAGTTAAAGTAGTGTTAGTAAAATTTCAACTTGCCTTTGAAATAACTTTGCCGTATTAGCTTGAGTAGCGTCAAAACTATCTATGTATACCTCAGTTACTGTGCTAGATTTCCAGCCTCCTAACCGCTTAATTTGCCTGAATTTGCAGTGTTATTTGCGAGCAAAGTAGCCGGTGTTCTGAAATAGTGGCCATAAAACTTTCAATATTCAGCTCCAGAAAAGCTGCATTTTTTTTGGAAATTGACTTAAAGTGTTGTGCCCAATATATTGCTTAGTAATTTTTCCATATTATCTGATTTGCATAAAAAGCTTTCCATCCTGTATATTTTACTGAAAAGTTATGTACTCTTTAAGTGGTGCAATCCATTCTTATTAGTTATAATAAATGATCATGGTTGGTACGTTTTGCTATTCTGTTTTATAATCGCGACCTTTTCTTCTCAAAAGTGAACGTATGTTGTTTTCGTTTTGTATAATTCATCTGATCGGCAGGCGCCTGAGACACCAATAACCAATGCGACCTACAAATGTATAAAATAATAAGTTAACATAGAAATTGTCAACCTTTTGGCCTAAAATACCTTATGAACAAGAAATTCCATGGGTGCTTGTTCCAAAAAAGTTTTAACATTTTCCATAGACAGTATGTTTGATTTGTTCGGCTTGTATCCTTTGTTTTGCTTTTTTAAAAATGCCAATAGCTTTGCGTGTTTAGATATGTCTACTTTTTTCCTAATTGATATAGTGGTCTTCAGTATTGAATATACTGACCAAAGCGTTGATATCTTCTTTGTCTTGGCATTTCCGCTAGAATAAGCTAGTAGCGGCGATTCAGAGCCATGATTTTGAACTTTGTTTTTCGTACACCATTTTCTAAAACTGTTATATGCCTTGTCATACCTCGTGCGGCTTCTAGTTGGCAGAAGATCTTCTTCTACTATTTTTGTTGCTTCCAGAATTTCTGGTGGAGTAGTAACAAACTTAAATTCCTAATTTGATAGCAATCTTCTTGATGTTTTGCGAAATTTTTGCCACTACATACGTTTTCAAAAAATTACATATTGTTTACTGAATGGAAACCATATTCAAAAAATAATATTAGCCATCTTAATGTGTATTATTATTTTACCACCTGCGGTTATTTGAAATTCTAATATGTGTCTAATTTTTAAAAGAAAAAGTCAAAATGACATTTCGCTTTTAATAATAATTCAAAATAATAAGAAGTGGATGAAGTGGTTGTAAATAAAATAGTATACAAACCTCGGTGTAAAGTTTCATTATCGACTCACTCGACAGTAATGAAACACTTTCCACCTCGGTACTATACTATTCAGGATACCTACTCGAAATTATGAAAATTAACAAAAAAAAACTAAAAAAGGTATACTGAGGTAGATTAGGTATTTCATTAATCTTGCGGGAAATGTTAGTATGAGTTTTTCTGATTAAAAATATGAAAAGAGTTTCTGTAAACCTAGGTCCGGAAAGCACCTTTTGATAATTTTTCGATTTCGGCTTTGTTTAGGGGACAAATGCAATTTTAATAAACTCTGATATTATGTGTATTGCGGTATGCAAATAAATGTCATCTATTTTTTTATTATTCATTTTCTCGAGAATGGTTGCTTCTAGCAACTTCTACCAAGTATTTTTCATATACTTTTTTCCTGCCCGTTAGTTCAACAATTTGATTTTAATTTCTTGGGTTTTCGGTCAATTTCGGAACAGAAAAACAATATTTGTTTTTTGTGGCGTTTCGGTTTATTTTAATTTAAACCATAATCAGACTACAGGAGAGATATTTTTAATTGTGGTATTATTATTTTGCATTGAATTTTTTTAATAAATAACTATTGTCTAAACATACCCTGAGTTTCAAACTTGGTTTACACTAGTATTTAAATGCGGGTGGAATAACAGCACCACAAACAATACCAGTGTAAACCAAGTGTGCATTAATTGAAACTCAAGGTATGTTTAGACAATAGATAGTTAATAAAAAATTTCAATGTATAAAATAATAATACCACAACTAAAAATATCTCTCTTGTAGTCTGATGATGGTTTAAATTAAAATAAACCAAAACGTTACAGAAAACAAATAATATTGTTTTTCTATCCCGAAATTGACCGAAAACCCAAGAAATTAAAATCTACCAAGTATGTCTTTTCAGGTAAAAATGATAGGGAAATCTATTTTTTTGCTTAAAAATGTAATAAAAGCTCGCATAAAAAAGGTATGGCTCCTCAAAAGAGTAAAAAGACATTCAGGCGGTGCCCTCTACAAGTTGGACCATACTAATATCAAGTTTGAATCTCGCATTTCAAAAAAGATACTAATTTTAGTTCAAATATCGACATTGTTTCAAAAATTATTTCGAAAAAAACAAAATATAAATAAAACTTTTATCTTCGAAACAAAGCATTTCCAGACATAGGAACTTTTTTCATATCGTTACGCAGGGAAACTTATCATGATTTTTTTCGCAATATTAATGAAACACACTGTATAAGCCATAATTCTTCTTGAAAATTGATATTGTATATATAATTCACGACAATTTTGAACATTGACATTTGCGAATTTGGACGTTTCGACACTGGTTACAATTTGTATGCAATTGATACCTTTTTGTCTTTAAGTTTTATAATCCATTATTTTTAAACCCCGTTTGTTTCTACTTCAACTGCTTTAAGAAGACCGTAAAGCGTTTTACAGACATTGTAAACATTTTCATAAGAAAAAATCAGTTTATCTTAATGCCTTAAAAGGAAAATTCTGCTCGGCTATAATTACTATTTAAGCAGTGGTCCTAAGAGAATGTCGCTAATTGAGCCTTCCCCCAGTTTAAATAAGTCCTAATTTATCTTTATTATTTCTAATTATCTTTCTTTTCTTGCAATGCCACCGTAATTTGGCATGGAATGTTAGGGTAAATAATAAAGATTCTATAAATTACACATTTAACGTGCCTACTATATAGGGCGACAAAATTATCTTAGGTATCTGGCTTTATAAGTTTACGCTGCTCTACTGTGTTAATATTGATATAATTTTAAGTAACACAGTATTTATGTTTCCATTTTTTTTTATATAAGTATATACAAGGTATTTTCTAACTACGCTACGAAACTTCAGAGTGTGATACGTAAGGTCGTTTTAAGAAAAAAAGTTGCTATGAACATATGTCCGCAGTTGCTTCGTTTCTGAGATGCCGGACGTTGAAGTTAAAAAAAAAACGGTCATTAATATCCTTAAACCGATTTGGTTGAAATTTGGTTTAGTTATTTGAAGTAATAAGGCGCCTGTTGAGCCCTAACTAGATTGAAATTATCGTGGGTACACAGCCAATTATTATTGAGAAAAAAAAGTACGCCACTGCCTTTTTTGTCAGTTTCTTTATTTGTTCAGATTAAACAACTATAAATACAACTTTTTGGTCTCTTGTGTTATTTTCATATCTGGCTTCGTTTACGAGAAAAAAAAATAAAAATCAATTATAATAACTCATCCTAAAAGCTATCCCTGGACAACATAAAATAACAACCAAAAATAAAAAATAAACAATTTCGACCTTACAGTAAATCAACAAAATGTCCAGCTTCTGATAGAATGCACGAATGGTTTAAATAGGTTTACTTTTATTATCACATTTTTGGCTTACCAACGATGAAAAAACCGAGTGACGAGTGTACCTTCTGCTTAAATGGATTTGTCAATAAACACAAAACTGTCGGTACTGGAGTAATGAAAACCCAAATATTTTTAGAGAAAACCATGCTCAAAGCCCTTGAGAGTCAGTTCAATGTAGAAGGAAACCGTTTCCTCAATGGCGACCTTCTCGATTTTCAGCAAGATTATACCAGATCCGTGCAAAACTGGCTTCACGACAGATTCCCAGAAAGGTGGGACGCAGATGATACATTTCGAAATTGGCCCCTCGGTATGTTTAAAACCCTTAGAAGAATAGAGCTGTTTCTGTACAATGTTTAGAATGAAAATAAAAATTGTAAGTAAAAGTTAATTTATGAGATCGTCTGACATTGCTAGGTTTTAAATTCACGGCGTTTCTTTTTTTACCATTTCATTTGCCTTTTCAGGGACTATATGAATTATTAAAAATATACAGTACTTTCCATTTAAAATAATAACTGGGTATTTTTTCTGGTCAACCCTGTGTAGGGTTTACCGTTTTTATTTACCTATATTGACGTGCCAACTTTGAAAAAAACAATATATTGAGTAGTTTTTAAAATATTTCAATATGAATGATATTATCTTATTTTCCAAGAAAATGTGACTTAAGCAGATTAACCCCTTCGAAATTAGTGATTTACCACATGATCAAATAGGTACATAAAACGGTATACGCAAACCACCGTTTATCAACGCATTTCACTGCAGCTCGGCCATCAAAATTTCACTATACATTAACGATCTTTTGGAAAAACCTAAAAATCCTATATATAGCTTCACTGATGACAGCACGCCTGTTCCATCTTTTACTTTGGATGTTCAAACATCGACTGCGTCTCTGCATCTCTATAGACGGCAAGAGGTCCCACATCTCAACAAAGACCTGGAAGAAATTCTGTGTTGGGGAGACAGTAACCAAGTAGAATTTAACGCTAAAGGAACCCAGGCGACAGTTCTAAAAAATCTAATGTTGAAGAACCGGATAAAGTCATGGCGGGACACTCGATTCCCTTGGCTTCATCAATTAATTTATTGGGCGTCAATTTGAATAGTCACATGTCTTGGCATAATCACGTTGCGGCCATTGCGAAGGTAGTAACTCTCGTAAAGTTAGGACTGTTAAATAATCACATGTCTTATAACGGTGGACTAAATCAAAAAATATAATATAATTACCAAAGTGGTAGTGTCAATTTTGGCATCGCTCATAGTATAAAGAAAGACAAACAATATGTGAACGTGTTAAAAATAGGAGTGTAAATGTTATTAAATTTAGAAAACCCATTCGAACTTTTATTTGAAAACCTATCAATAACGACCTCTCAACAATATTCCTTTGATATGTTCAAGAAGTTGAACGTTATATATAAATTTACTGACTACTTTACAAACAAACATTATTTATATAGGAATTTGGGTTAGTGTGAACAGTATTTGTAGTAAAACGTAAGATAGGAGTAAAAAAGTCCTGAAAGTGCCTTAGCTTTAACCAAACACATATTTTAAAACGAAGTAGTATCTGCTATCTATGAAGAAGGGACATGGTTATTGGTTAATGTTAATTAAGAATTAATATTTAAACTACTGCTGCAACGCAGGATGTCGTGAGAGGTACAAACTTTTGGCGAATTTTAGAAATGATTGATATATTGTAATAAGAAATATAAATATGTATATATGTGAGAACTTTCTTCTCTAGCTACTTGCTGAGACCTTATACCATAAGGATTAACCAAATTATGCCAAAACAGCTATTCTCTTGGCTACATGCGGTTAATCCTTATTGTATAAGGTCTCAGCAAGTGGCTAAAGAACAAGAACAAAAGACATATTTATATGTCATATATAATTACCACTTGCCAAGTAGTATCATTTGCTATTTATTGTTAATATATTGTAGTTCAAAGAGGTTGGCACTTCTCACTATGTCATGCGTAGCAGTTTTAATACTAACGTAAGATCAAGAAAATATGTCCTTAAAGTACCTATGCCGTGGAATCAATCAAGCATGCCTTGAATTAGTATTACTCTTGAAAGGTAACCTAGGCAAAAAGTAAAGTTGAATGAAAAATAGAACTGTCAAGTTCTGAAGTTTTTATTTTTAATTGAGAATCCTTTAAAAAAAACAGTCTAATTAACCTTCTTTTCGATATGGCCGGTCACCCGCCAGATTGTTGAGAATTCAAAGGCTTCTTTATTAAGAAATGGGGATTTTCAGAAAACCACATTATCATTTGTTGAGAATTTAAATAACCGGAGAGGAAAGCCATACGCCCTCAGTAAAAAACCACGTATGTCAATGTCAATAATTTGACACAAAAATTTGCACAGGGTATACCATAAGTGCTCAGATTTTTCAGGACATTTTCACGATTGGTCTTAATCTGTTTCCACGAATTAATTAAATACTGTTTAACCAAATAAATTAACACTTAATTTCAAAAGTTAACAAACTAAATGTTCCTTAGAAGTTGATTCTATAGGAACTGAAGAGGAATCAATTGTTTTTAAAACAGAGGGTAAACAAGGATTCGACTTTTATGCTTGTAGTGTTGTAGATTCCATAAAATTTGGTTATTCTCAAAGATTTGTAATAAGGCTTGAGTGGTGCTTATTGTTAAATTGTAGGTATGGCTTTAATTAAACTTAATGAGGAATGTCAGCAATTTTTAAGAGCTCTTCCCCACCAACGCCCGCTTTGACCTAATTCAAAACGGCACTTGAGCGATTGGACTGGTTTGTTATTTTTTTATTTTAAATGTCGGGCCCAATTTCTTCTGCCAAAATTTTCCTCCACTTAAATATATCATTCTATCCATTAGTATCTTTTTTTTATACAATCCTATTGCATTCACGTTTTTCCAAAATCTGTTACTTGAGATGCGAGTTGACCTATTCGATAAAATTTTTTAATGCAATCTTACCGGACAGATATCTGGATTTTCTTTATTTCTTATTAACAATTTTCTGTCGGCACACATTTTCGAACCTCCTTGAATGACACGTTTTAGAAAAATGGTGGTATACTCAATGCTTAAGTTAATTCTCCTTCATAAATCTTTCTTCTTTCAAATAATATGTTTTACAGTTTATAGCCTCACCTCCTCGACAGGCTAACTCGTAAGCAACGACATGGTAAAATTTTTTGAGTAAACCTTGCGGTGTATTTTTATTCCATGTTAAAGCCATCTTGGTAATTTCATTTTCTTTAACTTTTTTCTTTTTGAATTACATGTCTTACCAACACCACTTCTGCGTTCATTCTCTGTTAATTCTTTGTATTTATAAATTTTACATCCTTAGTTAGTTCCTTCATACATTTTTTTACGCTCGGTAAATTGGACCTGATGGATATTAATTTAAAAAGACGTTTTAGTTGAAGATTGTAAAAAGTTAGTAATAACGCCGCAAACGATACATTTTTCAAAAATTGAGGAAAATGGTCAATAAATCGTTGTGTATTTAAATGTAACATACTTAGAGCTAGGCTGGTATTGCTGGCAAACAAGAACAAATTGGTTAGGCAGGTCAGGTTAGTTCCTACCTTTTTTATGGCTTAGTAAAGGGAACTTGATGAAGGCCATTTTAACCAGACCCCCAACTTTAAAGTAGGAAAAAGACGCAGATGAAAATCTCAGAAAAAAATGGTAGATTTGGTCGTGATGCAAATATGATTTTTGAAGTTTTGGGGGAGGGGCCTATTTTGCTGAATTATTGGGTGTAAATGGATATTTTTGAACGATATTCGCGGTATATTTGAGGAAATAATTAATGAGGAAGAGGAAGACTTCTTTAACAAAACAAACAATACCACAGACTAGAAATAAATCTGTGGCAATCGCAATATTGACGATACATTTACTGGTAACAGGGTATTGTAAAATGGGCACTACCACTAACCGAAGGGTAACATCTGGTTTATACTACGAGATAATCTAGAAATTATCTACGCCTTGAAAAAGTCGTCCTTGAATAAAACAAAACAAAGTTTATAAAATGTTAATGACGTTTAATGTCATCTGGCATGATCTAGTAGCAATTTCAAGTAAATATTATTTTTCGTTTAAAGTTAACGTTAGTTCATAATTTAAGGGTTTGGAAAACACGTTTTGTAATAATCAAAGTAATAAACTAGTGTTTTATCCCGCAATATTCTAATTCTCGGAAAACATGAAGTCTCCTGTAAAAATGAAAACGTGCTATATTTTAAACTAAACAATACTAAATTCATGTCTAAGAAAACCGTTAATCGGTAGTTTTGTAATAGATTTGCGGCTACGAGAATATGTAAAGTAGGTTCTGTGACTTTCGACCGACAACGGGCAAACATCACTTGAATGCTTTAACGGTCGCTTCTCGTTGGTTCGTCAATATGATCCACGTGACCACATGTGATTGGTGGACGTCCCAGACCACAGCGCTGTAACACTACAAACAAACGAGTGTCCTGTTAGACTTTAACGTAGGCAGATGCTCCACGTGGCTAAAACAATAATAGCACGTGTTTTGATCTGACATGTGTGTCAGGCAATGTGATCTTCTAATGTTAAAATAAGTGATATTTTGGAAACGCGTGCCCGGTAACAGAGGTTACTAGTTCTCTTAAACGTACAGTAGAAGTGCCGTGAATTTCGCAGTTAAATAGACTACATTCTTTGTGTTCGGATAAGACGTGCACGAAGTTTCACCTCAGTGTTTTGCAGTTCGCATAAATACGTGGAATATTCCGTGATATACAGAACATGTCTTTCAAATAACCTCCGTCATATTCAGAAGGCAATGAGGCTGTAATTAATTCAAGTTCTGATTTATTCTCTACAGCAAAAACCAATGAAATCCTAACGGTATCTAGGGGCAGTGCTTTAGGGTTGTTAAGATAATGTATTCGTGTTTATCAATTTAAATATTGTAATATTGTAAAGATGGTGAAAAGTGGAAGAATAAAAGACATAATAAGTTGTGTTTAATTGGTCTAGCAAAAATAAAACGAACCAACCTTTTACTGTGGGTGATATAGTGTATATGTGAGGTTAGGGCGAACCCTTACATTCTAAAGTACGTTAGTTGCTCTTAAATAGCAGGCTTTCAAATAATTATAGTTCGCTACTATCTAATTTCTTGACAGGGAGTTTAAAAGTTAGATCTAAAAACATTACCTATTCCCTTCTTGTACAAAATAAAATTGAAGAGATTATTTAGCAAAACCGGAATACATCGCTCGAACCTAATGGAGGTGTCTTTAATCTACCAAAAATTTAACCAAATCGTTTATGAAATTAAATAAAAATTGATTGATTAAATATTTAGGTAACACCCTTATTTTTCTTTCCCTTTTTTTTATCAGTATATTTTTAAATATTATAAATTTCATGTAGTACGTAAGCAAGATATTTACCATCCACATTCCGCTTATTCCGGCTTAATGCGCAATATCCTAAATATTCAATATTCCGGAAAATTGGAAAATACCTTATGTGGTTTTAACAACTTCTAAGTAGGTGATGTTATCGTAAATGCAGATATATCATTTCACGCTTCGAAAATTACTCCCTGACACATTCAGATCAGATATGTCGAGTAACGGCATCTAGATTTAATACATGATTCGGAAATAGATTTTAAAATATATTTTTTGCGTTTCAGGAACAAAAAAAAATGGTATCTGAAAATGAATAAATTTTTGTTTATTAGGTTGTAACATCAAAAACTGTACACGTGCGAGTAAATTTAGTAGCATTACTATTTCCTCTACTTGTGTGTGTGTGTTTTAAGTTTATGGCTCTGGTTGAAACCAAATGGCCAGCTCGTGAGTTCATATTACATCTTAAATTTAATATTGTTCGTTGAATTAAGGTTCCTTACATTTTTGTTCCCAATGCTTAAACTGTGTGTATTTTGTGTAACTCTATGTTTGGGAAACACGATTTCTAATAATCAAAGTAATAAACTAGTATTTTTTCCCGCAGTATTCTAATTCTCGGAAAACATCAAGTCTTCTGTAAACATAAAAACCCGCTATATTTTAAACTAAATAATATTAAATTCACGTCTACGAAAACCGTTAATCGGTAGCTTTTCAATAGGTTTGCGGCTTCAAGTCTATCTAAATGAGGTTCTGTGATGTTTTAACCGACAAAGGGAAATATCGTTTAACGCTACAGCGGGTTCTTCAATTTTCTTACTGGCAGTAAACAAGTATGGCCCCTAACCTGGGCGGACGCGACCTCGGTTGGTTGGTCAAGAGTGTCCACGTGACCACATGTGAGTGGGGGACCTCCCAGACTAGAGAACTGTAGCGCCATAAACAAACCAGTGTCCTGTTAGACTTCAACGTAAGCAGATACTCCACGTGGCTAAAACAATAATAGCACGTGTTTTGATCTGACATGTGTGTCAGACAAAGTGATTTTCTAATGTTAAAGTAAGTGATATTTTGGGAACGCGTGCCCGGTAGTACAGGGTACTATTCTTTTAAACATAAAGTAAAGGTACCGTGAATTTCGCAGTTAAATAAACTACATTCTTTGTGTTTGGTTAAGACGTGCATGAAGTTGCACCTCAGTGTTTTGTAGTTCGCGTAAATATGTGAAATATTCCGTTCTATACAGAACATAATGTCTTTTAAATAACACTCCTGATATTCAGACACCAATGAGGCTGTAATTAATTAAAGTTCTGATTTATTCTCTACGGTAAAAACCAATGAAATTATTACGGCGCATTGCTTTGGGTTGTTAAGATGATGTATTCGTGTTTAACAATGTAAAAATTGTAATATTGTAAGTGTGATGAAAAGTGTTAAACTTATAGGCATTTACGGTGTTTCAAAATATCGTGAGATACCCGGTATTGTCGACCAAAAGGTAAGAGAGGGAAGGAGGGGTGCCCTTAGACAGACACTGTATAGTAGGAATAGGCACTCGACACATTCTGAAAGCAAGCAAACTATATTGGGTCTGGATTTTCGCACTGCACAAACACCTGAATTAGCTATTCGCAAAGTGATTATTTCAGGCAAATACAGAGTTTGCCTAGATAGATATTGGCATACATTGGTTTGATTATTTAATTGATTAACGACAGATACAACAATTCAAAATAAAAGTTAAAAATATACAAAACACTAGTCTCGGCTCGCGGAAGTTTCCAAAAAATGTAGGGTAATTATTGCTACAAAGCGATAAAAAGTGCAATAGAAATAATAAATATAAGGATATTTTCTTAAAATTAAGTTTTGTGAACAGGCTTTGTAGACAAGAGTTTATTCAAAATATTTTAATGTATACTGATGATACCTTTACTAATAACTTATTCACTTGTGTGGATAGTATTTGGTTGATGATGATTGTATACATAAAAAATGGAACTGTGCTTGAGAGTAAATAATGAATAAAAAATAAAATAAAAAGTCAGGTTAGTTATATTTTATTAGAAGATAGAAACACGCAAACACACTTTCACACATTGTTAAATATATTTTTTTCAGGTCAAGGCTTAGATTTTTAAAATACTTGTTAAAACTATAACTACTTATTTGGATATAAACGGTGTTTCTTATATAGTATAAAAAAATTAGGAGCATATTCTTGAGCCAATTTCATGAAAAAAAGTTTATATGAATATGCGATCTAAAATGCCTCGTTTCCAATATACAAAGTGTCAAAGTTTAAAGAAAAAAATATTTTTTTTTAAATCTACGTAACGCATTAAGATAAATGATTTCAATTTAGAATGCATACATAGGGCCTTAAAAGCTATAACTTACATTACACTAAGCATTCCTCGATTCATCAGTGGAGTGCGTATGGTATATCAGAAAATTTGTTTATCTCAACAAAGTGGTACGCCACTGCATTATTGCCAAAATTAATTTCTTAATCAAAGCCTCATGCCATTCTCTACAAAAAGTACTTGTTGTGTTTTGTTGCTGCACATAACCGTTTACAAATGTTTTGAAAATAATGAATTGATGTTCAATACCCTCCCCGTAAATTTAAGAAAAATCTGACAATTTTGATTTTCTTATTTCTCAAAATAGATTGTCACATTCATAAATATTATTATTTGGATTTGGGTTCTACTGTTGTATTTATAGGTTTCCTGGTTTTCATTACGTTTTAGTTTGGTGTTCATTATTTTAATCTTAAATTTAATATTGGTCGTTGAATTAAGGTTCCTTACATTTTTGTTCCCAATGCTTAAACTGCAATGTGTGTATTTTGTGTAACTCTATGTTTGGGAAACACGATTTCTAATAATTAAAGTAATAAATTAGTATTTTATCCCGCAGTATTTTAATTCTCGGAAAACATCAAGTCTTCTGTAAACATAAAAACGCGTTATATTTTAAACTAAATAATATTAAATTCACGTCTACGAAAACCGTTAAACGGTAGCTTTACAATAGGTTTGCGGCTTTAAGAATATGTAAATGAGGTTCGGTGATGTTTTAGCCGACAAAGAGTAATACCATTTAACGCTACAACGGGTTCTTCAATTTTCTTAAAGCAGTAAACAAGTATGGCCCCTAACCTGGGCGGACGCGACCTTCGTTAGTTGGTCAAGAGTGTCCACGTGACCACATGTGAGTGGGGGACCTCCCAGACTAGAGAACTGTAGCCAGCGTTGCCAGAGCTGGTACAATTGTACGAATCTGGTACATTTCGGACCCGTCTGTACAAAAGTACATTTACATCATTTTCTGGTACATTTTCATCCCCGTACCGCTCTCTATGTCAATTCTGTCAATATTTTTAAAATAAACTTACAAAATGTTTCTCAATACCTGCCAAATAAGGAAATTTACTTAGGTCAAAAAACTGAACTACTAATTAAAAAGTATTACATCAGAAATGAAAAATTAGTATCGTTTTATAATAACTGTATTTATTTTTACGTAGAGCTATGTCAACAAATTCAAAATAGGTTCCAAAATATACCACAATTTGAAAATTTTCAGTTACTCGAGCCAAACTTACTGCTAGAAAAACCCTTATCTCTTATTCCGTTATTTCAACAGTATCCTCATTTAATACGAAATCTCAAGGAGGAGGAAACTGCAAGTGAAGCCAGAGAAATATGCAATTTATCGGAGAAGGTAAAAAGAAAATTAAAAGAATTAGAATTCTTAAATTTCTGGTTCGAATTAAATAGTTTTAAAAACTCAGCCAATGAAGAAACATTTGGTAACATATGTGAATTCGCGTTTAATATTTTGTCATTGCCACACAGCAGCGCATCTGCGGAAATAATTTTTTCCCAATTAAATTTACTTAATAAAAACAAAAACTAGGAATCGCTTATTGCCCGAAACGTGCAACTCTTTGTTAATGGCGAAATCTTTATTGAGCGGAGACTCCTTGTTTTGGGTGGAAGCCTTCTGAATCCTTGTTAAATAAGAGTATTATTTATAAATAAAATGACTACCTACCTACTAGTATCTAATATTATAAATAATCAACATGTTTATGGTAATTTATATTCCTAAAAATAAACATTAATACTATAGCGTTAAGTTTTTTCCTTTACTAATACGGTAATAATAATTCAAAACTATTAAATAATAATTAAAAATATTAATATTTTTTGGTGGGAGGTTAAAAAATAAGTAATTTTTGATGTCTGTACAAAAGTTCAAAATCTGGTACATTTTAAGCTTGTCATTTGAAACAATTTTTTGAGGTCCTCTGGCACACTGACTGTAGCGCCTAAACAAACCAGTGTCCTGTTAAGGTGGCGGTTCGGGCCGCGACAGAGACAGGAGACCGAAACCAGAGACAGAGACGGGAGACTGAGACTCTTACTTGACTCTACGGCACCATATGCGTACCAGTTTGCCAGCGAGACCGAGACAGGTACCCGCGACGCGAGACAGAAGACCGCAAGACAGTCTCTGCCCTGGACCAGTAGTGTCTTTCGTCTCCCTCGAGAAGCACGTGGAAAATTGTGAAAAATGACGTCGTTTTCTGATGAAGATACTGACAAATTGATTGAAATGATCAGACAACATCCTGCACTATTTAGTTCTCAACTTGATTCATACAGAGATGAAAATATGAAGGATAATATTTGGAAAAGCATAGCTAAAGGTTTAAATAAAAGCGGTGAGTAATTTTTAAAATGTACCTACATTTATTTTTAATTGTGTTATGAAATACATAGTTGAAATGGAAGTTCATAGACGCAATTTTAATTACAGTTCTAATTAAGTCGTGTGACACGTTGTTCTTGCCAGTCCACGGCTCCTTGCTGTGTCATAAAATAATCGGTTAATTTCGCTCTGACAGCTAGTCCATTACTATTTGAAAAGCCTCCTCTTCCGAGTAATGGAATAAAGTTCTGGGGTAAATTTTTTTCTTGGTTCCATTGATGTGAGGGCGTTTGAGCGGGTTCTAAAAATCCTTCCCGTAAAAGATTATGCAGGCAACAAGCAACTAGGATCATGTCAGTACATGTTGCTGGTACTATTCCTATAGGCGTGTAAAACACTCTGAATATTTGACATAGTAAACCAAACGCGTTTTCCAATACTCTTCTTGCACGACAAAGGCGGTAGTTAAATATTTCTTTCCGTAAATCATTTTTGGCTACTTTTCTAGCGTATGGCTTTATCATAAACGTATCAAGACTAAAAGCTTCGTCTCCAACTAAAAAATGTGGTAGGTTTGTATTCGTTCCAGGAAGATTTTTCTGTTCAGGAAAATTAAATTCATTCTTCATGATTTTTTTCCCCATTTGTGACTTTTGAAATATTCCACTCTTTCCATCTCTTTCTTTGCCATAAGAGCCAACGTCGACTGCAATGAACTTGTAGTTGTGATCTACAATAGCCAGGAGAACTATCAAATAGAATTCCTTATAATTAATATACAAGGATCCACTATGTTCTGGAGATCTTATTCGTACGTGTTTACCGTCTATAGCGCCAGTACAGTTGGGAAATTGTCATTTTTCCCAAAAACCTTCAGATACAAGCTTGAAGTCACTTTTTTTTTGGATTTGGCATTAAAATTGGCACCAAATTAATAATTAGGTGTTTCAAAACTTCTTTGACAATTTGTGAAATATAGGAAGGTGATATACGAAATGCGAAGGACAAAGAAGCGAATGTTTCTCCTGTTGCCATGAATCTGAAAAATAAATATACTGTTAAATTATAAATAAGAAAATATTAAATATGTCGTAGTCAAGTAATTACTTCGCAATTTTTATTACAGATTCAGAATGCCGTAAGAAATGGAAATTAATAAAGGACTCCTACAATCTTTACAAGCGTAAACAAAAATGTTCAACGGGATCGGCAGCACCTGCAAAAATTCGAAATGGCAATTTTTTGAACGTCTTCGGTTTTTGGAAAACACACCATCCCAAAGAGAAAGCTCCACAAACATAGTAGATAACGATAATACAAATTCACCATCACAAATTCTAGATACCGAAGTCGACGAGCAGCCCTCATTGGTTGAGGATACCCATTCAAGGGAGGAGAGCTCTACGCAAGAAAGAGCTTCCCCAGTAAACACAAATCCCGACAAAAAAACGAAAAAAACTCCCAAGAGAAAAAAAACTGATGATGAGTTTTTAAAGTTATTAAGGGAAAGAGATGAAAATAGACAACTTCGTCTGCAAGCAATGACATCTGGCCAGAATAGTTTTCAAGTGCCTATTGATGAGATATCATCATTTTCAAGAAATATTGAATGGTCTCTTAGGAAATTGAGCGCACGCTCAAGATCAATGGCCAAGAGTGAAATATTTAATATAATTTCCAAGTACGAGATTATAGACATCGATAGAGAAAATGCACGTCCTTATTATTCAAGTCAAGTTCTTTATCGAACACAACTCCATATTCTCCAATCAGTGTCGCATCTCCCATCTCAGAACACCAATCCCAGAACGATTTATCACCAATACCTCGGCAATTTCAGGATATTTCGAGCGGACAATTTCAAAACGTTTTGGATGACCAATCTCAGGATAATTTATCAACACCTAGTCAATTCCAGGATATTTCTAGCGGACAATTTCAAAACGATTTCAATAATTTACCATCTACATCCCAGCGATTTCTATAATATTGCAATATTGTAAGATACTAACCTATAACTTACCTTAAGGTTAATGTTAATTTTTCCTTTAGAGTTATTCTTCCTTTTTTTGCCATTGTACTTTGCAATAAATTCAATACGTAATCAAATTGCATTTTATTCAGCCGAAAGTACATCCTGAACATATTTTCTTCAAACAATAAATGGTTCTTTATCAAAAGTGAAAACGATCCTTCTTGGCCTCTAGTAGCATATAGGTTATTGGTAGGCATTCTTCGTTTGCTTTTATAGTTATAATATAATAGCAAGTCATCATCTTCTTCTTCTTCCAATAATAACTCAATAACTGTATGATTTTCCATTTGCACTTTCCTCCAGAACAATAGTGATTCTAACGACTATATTTACAATACTGATTGAACATAGGTCGCTGTACTCGCTTTCTTAAGTCTTGGTCTCGGTACAGAGTAGACCACTGGAGACGGAGACATTTGTCTCAGTCTCCAGTCTCTGTCTCTGGTCTCAGTCTCCTGTCTCTGTCGCGGCCCGAACCGCCACCTTTAGACTTCAACGTAAGCAGATACTCCACGTGGCTAAAACAATAATAGCACGTGTTTTGATCTGACATGTGTGTCAGACAAAGTGATTTTCTAATGTTAAAGTAATTGATATTTTGGGAACGCGTGCCCGGTAGTGGAGGGTACTATTCTTTTAAACGTAAAGTAAAGGTACCGTGAATTTCGCAGTTAAATAGACTACATTTTTGTGTTTGGTTAAGACATGCATGAAGTTGCACCTCAGTGTTTTGCAGTTCGCGTAAACATGTGAAATGTTCCGTTCTATACAGAACATGTCTTTCAAATAACACTCCTGATATTCAGACAGCAATGAGGCTGTAATTAATTAAAGTTCTGATTTATTCTCTACAGTAAAAACCAATGAAATCATCACGGGGCACTGCTTTAGGGTTGTTAAGATGATGTATTCGTGTTTAACAATGTAAAAATTGTAATAGTGTAAGTGTGATAAAAAGTGTTAAACTTATAGGCATTTACGGTGTGTAAAGGGTGTTTCTTAATAAGTATAAAAAATTTAGGAGCATCTTCTGAGCCAATTTTATGAAAAAAAGTTTATATGAATATGTGATCTAAAATGCTTCGTTCCCAACATACAAGTTCAAAGAAAAAAATATATTTTTTTTAAATCTACGTAACGCATTAAGATAAATGATTTAAATTTAGAATGCATACATAGGGCCTTAAAAGCTATAAATTACACACTACACTAAGCATTCCTCGATTCATCAGTGGAGTGCGTATGGTATATCAGAAAATTTGTTTATCTCAACAAAGTGGTACGCCACTGCATTATTGCCAAAATTAATTTCTTAATCAAAGCCTCATACCATTCTCTACGAAAACTACTTCTTGTGTTTTGTTGCTGCACATAACCGTTTACAAATTTTTTGAAAATAATGAATTGGTGTTCCATACCCTCCTCGTAAATTTAAGAAAAATCTGACACTTTTGATTTTCTTATTTCTCAAAATAGATTGTCACATTCATAAATATTATTATTTGGATTTGGGTTCTCCACTTTATCTATGGACTTGCTGATGGAAATTATTTAGCAAGGATTTCCTAACCGACAAATCCCAAAAGTTCACACATCGTAAGAATTCATCAGCGCTTAGTAGAAACGGATTCATTTGCAAGGGCATCAGATATTCCAGAGAGGTCTAACACAACAATGGAAGAAGCAATTTTGAATGAAATTGAACGTCATCCAGAAAAATTGACAGCCAGCTTGTAGAACATCCTGAATTCCTTGTGCTTTATACAGATGAGAGAAACTTCTCTAGAAACGAAATTATGACTTTTCATAATAATCACTGGAGCTACGAAAGTCCTCATGCGATAGTTGAAACTCATTTTCAACATCAATTTTCATTAAACGTATGGGTGAGAATTATCTCTGATTTTCTAATTAGTCCCTTCTTTTCTTCCAATTAATGATGCTTCATACAGACGATTTCTTAAAGAAGATTAACGCGCTTTATTAGAAGACGTCCCATTTAGACTAAGTAACAGATTGTGGTTTATGCCCGATGGTGCTTCGGCACATTTTAGCTTAACTGCTCGGAAGTTTCTAAACCAACAATTTGTCAACCGATGGATTGGCCGACCAAGTCAGTCGTGGCCTGCAAGCCTGATTTAAATTCATTGGATTTTTTTCTGTAGGGTCACTTAGATAATTAATGTATACAAATCCTGTACAAAATATGGACAACCCTGGAAAGAGGATAATTCAAGGATGCAACAGAATACGACATGCACCAAGTATGTTTGCACATATGCGAGAAAATATTAAGAGAGAGATATTGAAAGTGCTCATTTCCAACAAATCATTTGATATGTAATGTGTTCAATCAATCAATCAATCAATGTGCTTTATTATCAAAAAACTTTGTTTTGCTGACAAAGCTTACTATGGGCCAACACTAAACTAAATTTACAATTTTAATTTAAGTTAAACTCGAGGCTATAATAGGATAAAATAAACTAATATAAGTCATGTACACAACAGGTAAAAAGGTCAAAGGGATAAGCAAAATAAGCATATCAAGAATATCAGGATTACAAGTAAAATAAAATAAAATAAATAAAGACATAAAGTTAATACGGCACAAGAACTTGAACATGACAACTTACAAACTATCCTAGTAGTACTCCTCCAAACTGTAAAAGGCCGTTCGAACCAAGCGGCTCTTCACTGTTCTGCGAAATTGAACATACTCCAAATATCCTAATTCCAGACTTAGATGGTTAAAGATTTTCTTACTTTCGTAAAAGACAGAGCACTTGGTAAGAGTCGATCTAGGGATCGAGAGCCGGTAAAGCATGTTTTGGTTCTGACGGGTATTATGGCTATTCTGTGAGCTATTTTGTATAGCCTCTCTAGGATATTTGCGATGTATCAGACAAACCGTTTTCAAAATGAATAAACTAACTACTGTTAAAATTTCATGCTTGATAAATAATGGCTTGCAGTGATCCCGATATTTAGCTTTACAGATGTACCTAAGCGCTCTTTTTTAAATAAGAAATACAGAATGAAATTGTTTTTGATTACAGAAGCCCCAGAACGCGATTCCATACCTCAGATGAGACTCAAACAAAGAGTGGTACATCATCCTCGCTACAGAACACCCGAGCTCTATCGATGCCACCCGAATTGCAAAACAGCTAGACGACAACTTTTTGTTAAGCTCTATAATATGATTTTGAAATTTAAGTTTGGTGTTCATGAAAAGTCCTAGAAATTTAATAATGGATTTATTTTCCACTGGTTGATCATTTACGTACAGATCGCTGAAGCTAAAGCCGAAAGATAGTATATTAGTACATATTAATAATATTAAAACACAGTGAGTTAGAATTGCACCAATCCTTAACCTTCCGTAGATCGATACTGACCATATCCTTCAAAATCCCGATGTCCCTAGAGTGCCATAAAAGCGCGGTGTCATAGCGTAAAGTTGACCTGTATGTCCAGTCGTGTAAGATCATTGATATACAACAGAAATAAGATTGGACCGCAGAACTCAACCACTCAAAAAACGCGAACAACTCCGATCAACCATTACAACCTGTGATCTATCAGACAGATACGACGAAAACCACTCAAGCGCCACATCCCGGACTCCATAATGCTGCAGCTTTCGCAGCAGCACTCCATGACTCACACAATCAAAGGCTTTCGAAAAGTCACAGAATACCGCTGCAAGAGCATCGCCATCATTGGTATTGATGAACACATCTTCCAATAGAGAAAATATAGCATCACTGGAATTTTTAGATGCTTGAAACCCAAATTGACGTGATGTTATAATGTTATTGGTCGTAAAGAAATGTATTAGCCTGGATTTTATGAGCTTTTCAATAAACTTGGAAATGGTTGCTAAGAGCGATATGGGTCGGTAGTTTGAAGGATCCTCAGAATTTCCTCCCTTATACAACGGAATCACGACAGCCTTCTTCAAGCACGACGAAAATTCTCCCCGATAGAAAGAAATATTTATGGAGTCCACAAGGGCATTTAATGCAATTTCAGGGAGGTTCTCTAAAATTTTGACAGAAATCCTATCGGATCCAGCCGAATGCTTATTCTTTATTTGCATCAAGGTCTCACACAATTCCACAATATTTGTAGGAGTGAAATAAAAACTCTGTGGAATCCATACTTCACTCAGATAATCAGGAGGGTCTACTTGACAAGGCAATCGGGATGTTAATTTATGGGCCACAGAGCAGTAATAAATATAAATAATAAAACTAGTGTAAACGTAAATTTAAAAAAAGTCGTAAACTGTTATATGCAGCACAAAAACATAAGAGGTAGTTTTCGTAGAGAAACACATAAAGCTTTGTTAGAAAAATAAATTCTGGAAATAATGCAGTAACGTACCACTTTGTTGTGATAAACAAATTATCTGGCATACCATACGCACGCCATTGGCGAATCGAGAGATGCTTAGTGTAGTGTAATTGATAGCTTTTAAGGTCCTATGTATGCATTTTAAATTTAAATCATTTTATATTATGCGCGTCTGTATATTGGAAACAAAGCACTTTAGGCCACGTGTTTATATGAACTGCTTTTCATAAAATTGGATGAAGAATATATTAACTAAGTAGATATTAGCTCGCCTTGTGTTTTTAATTTTGGAATGCCATATTTAATTTTTCGGAATGCCGGTGTATTAAAACGAAAAGCAATTGCAAGGAAATACCTTATAAATTACAAAACGCAGCTTTTCTACACACATTATTCATCAAATAAAGCAATCCTAGACTTTAATAACCATCAGGTACAAAATCGAAATGGCGTGTATATTATGTACGCAGGATGTTGAGCTGTAAAAGTTCGCCCTAGTTGACAATGGGCCGATCGAAAGAAAGCGGAAAGGAAACGTGAAAAGAGCACTAGAACAAGTCCATGAACCGTATCCGTGCCACCCCAATAATAATTGCGTTAGTGCCCTTGGTCTGTTGTGTTTCGGGGACGAGGTTTACCTCCGTACGAAAAAGAAAGAAAAGTAAAACGGGAAAAGAAAAATTTATTAAATAAGCGGAATTTCTAATTGAATTACACAGTAAGTAAAACCCTATTAAAATGTGCTTGGGGGATTCAAATTAAAAACTACATTGGACTTTTATTAAACGATAAACATTATCAAATTATTTTGTAAATTATCAGTTTTTCTTTGTAAGTTAGACATGAACAATTAAAAAACATAAATAATTAAGAAACTAGAAGCATTTGAGGTGTAGATATACAGTCGGATGTAAGAAATATCCTTGGCACAATGGATACGAGAGGGTGCTAAGAACAAGAATTACTATTGACAAAAATTGGAATACCTTAATTATGTCATGAGAGGAGATAACTACAAAACTCTGCAATTTATAATGCATTAAAGCCGGTTTAAATTAGGAAATTGCACGTGCAATGCAATAAAAAATTGCCTGTAGGCATGCGCACTTGGGACTTTGCAATCAGCTGTTGCAATTTTCTTTGCATTGCATCAAATTAGAACAGCCCTATTTTTAAGTCACATGTCATGCAATTTTTTTGTAAAATCACAGGTAGGTACCAACATAAAAAAATCAATTCATCCATTGATCCATGCGAAGCGAAGCCAAGCCAAGATAAACTAATATATTTCCTTATTTGCAAACGTGCTTAGTAATTAGTACAACTGGTTATTAAAATGCTTTCATCCTTTACTTGCATGATATGTAAACGGTTACGCAATGCAATTCTTTGCAGAAGCAATACTTTGCATGACATTTTTTTCACCTAATGTAAACAGGCTTTTAGTCATAAGAAGTGCACTTCCTTGCAACTTTTTAGAAATCGCAGCGTCATTGACCCGAATCCTCCCAAGGGAGGCGACATCTTGAGGAGAAGAAAAGGATATCAATATTATAATATATTAATATATTATAATATATTAATATTATCATATATCATCAATAAATCGAATTTAGGCTTTTTCATTAAATGTATTATGTCGAGTAGCGACTTCTAGAAATACTGCTCAAAATAATCAAAGCTTGACATTTACGAGATCAGTGTTACAGAATTAATATAAATTAAAAGGGTCGCTATATCAAATGGCTCTTTATCACAAATATAGGAGCTCTGAATTTGGGGCCCTCTACTGTTTATAAGTTATATGATTTTTGAATAAATTGTTCAACTTTATCTACAAACTTCGCTAATGAATCTACCTTACCACTTACCGATTCTAGAGTAGCAGTAAGTAATTCTGTAAAGTTACTCGGATTAACAATCGATCGAAAACTTTCTTGGGTTCCACACACGGATAATATGTCAAAGAAGTGTTACATTTTTGATGCGAAAGTTGTGTTCTTTTGTAGGCCTCTCTGTTTTGAAATCGTGCTATTTTGCTTTATTTCATTCTAAGATTTTAAATGCAATTCCTCTTCTGAGACAAAGTTCTCGCTGAATTAAAATTAAAGTTTTAGAAAAAAGTTTAGCAGAGTTCTATGTAGCAAAGGTACCAAGCTCGCTCCACTCTTGTTTCAAAGACACGAAATTATGCCCTTGTAAGGTTTAATTAAAATAAGATAATTTTAAACGTTTAGAAATCCCCCGATAGCAGGTATTTTGAGAGGTTGAATGTCAGTCTGTATTTCTCACAGGAAGTGTTGAGTTGTATTGCGATATCATTTTACGAAATATTATATTATACGTATAAAACAGCATTATGTGGCGTACGTGGAAAAATATTGACAGAGCTTCTTCAAATGTTCCGGTGAAGAAAAAGCATTCTCTCGATGCTAGGAACATTGTAAAAACTGTTAATAGTTCTTTACTTAACAGAGGGCTTAACGCTAGTGCTGCTGCAAGTGAACAGTAATTTGATTAGGATACCTCTGACTACATGCCGGTTCCAATAAATGTTTCAACGAAGCCGAAGGACTTGATAAGGCGGAAAGTCTACACCTTGTACGAAGAGCAAAGCGTACCTATATTAGAAACACACAACGGCTCACTAATAACGAAACCCAAATAAGCTGTAGCATCTCTAGCCTTTGGAGAGTTTTGTTTAAAATGGACTTTAGATATCGCACAATTGACAAAAAGCAAGGTACTTATGGAATCCCAGCGATTAAAAAAATGGCGTCGTGCGTATATAACATCGATAAGAAAGTATAGTTCTGAAAATCGTTCAATAATTTACATCGATGAGACATGGTTTGACACGCATGACACACCATCCAAAGGATGGCCGAGCTCCGTCAAATAAAGGGGAAATAATTACCATTTTACATGCTGGGTAAGAAAACGGTTAGGTCCCAAATAATTTGTGGCTTTCTGCAAAGAATATTGTAGACTCCTGTGTGGACTACCATGAAGATACAACGGCAGAACTTTTTGAAGAATCGTGAAAAAATTGTCTTATACCAAACCTTCCTCAGAATAGCGCGATAGTAATGGACAATGCGAGCTATCACAGTCGCCAATTATAATTAACTTATTTATATATAAACATGGGGCTTATCAATGATGATTGACCATATTCCTTATAACATCTTTATTTAGTATAAAATCTTAAAATATTAACTATGACATATATCGACAATTACTATCTGACATACTATTAAAAAGCGAAAATGACTTACTACCTCTACCTGTCTAGTCAGATTGGTAGGTTGAATCTTACGTCTAAACATGCCGCCCACCTTGAAAGGATATAGGTCTTTCATAAAACATTTATTAAATCAAGAAAGTAAATTAATTTTACAATACATTATTCAAATTAAATCTAGTATAGTGTTTCTTAAAATTCAATCGGTAGCATACATATTTTATTAACTGCTCGCTTTGTTTCTACACCACGCAACTGAATAGTTGCTACTCTTGCTATCTTATCTGGACCTGCGTCTGGAAACGGCTTAATAACATCACAATTTATTGGCCGATTTAAACCAAATTTGGTACAGTTGTGTAAGAGGATTTGACGTACCGAATGGCGATATTGACGTTGTTGTCAGCTTTTTAGTTTGTCTGGAATTCGAACGGATTTTATATTTCTAAATGTAACACCCTGTACATTTTTTCATTAAAGTTTTTACTTTAAATTTGTTACACTTTTGATATAACATACTTTGTTTCTAATATCAGTAGTTTTCGAAATAACGACGTGTCTTCAAAATTATCAACAAATTGTGTGAACCACTAAACTGGTGTTTTATTTGTTTATTTAATAATAAATAAAACACTAGTTCAGTTTTGATGTAAAGTCATAGAAGCTGGCGAAAATATGGCGATAGGGTCAGGTCTTACGAAGAGGTTAAAAATCCAATTTCAAAAGCAACTGTTCTAAAAACTGTCCGACGGTTCAAAGAAACTGAAAATTGTCGAGATAGGCGACGATCAGGATGACCAGCAGTAGTAGATGAAGAGAAAAGTTTAGAAATCTTACAACATGTTGTTGAAACCTCTGTTCCTTCATTAAGAAAAATGTCTCAAGTAAGTGACGTCTGCTTCAGATCCGTCCATAATGTTTTAATAAAACATAAATATCACATTTTGGATTTTTCTTTCCTCTTTAATATAAATATCACCCTTTTAAAATACATGTAGTTCAAGACTTATCCGAAGATGATTATGAGCGAAAAATTGAATTTTGTGACATTATGATGTTAAGGTGTGACCAAAATAACCAGTTTTTCAAATTTATAGTATTTTCGGACGAAGCAATATTTATGTTAAATGGTAAAGTCAATAGACACAACTGTAGGTTTGGGGCAAATGGAAATCTCCACTGGATGAGAGAAGGTCATACACAACGCCCTGCTTGGAAAATTGAATGTGTGGACTGGGCTTCTGGGTAACCACAAGATCGGTCCATTTTTTATTGATGGAAATTTCACATCACAACTTTACCTTGATATCTTGGAAACGCAAATAATGTCTACTATACGAAATGTGATGGGTCCAAATTATGCAAGTACATTCTTCCAACAAGACGGAGCTCCTCCCTATTTTGGTCGAAACGTGCGCGAATTTTTGAACAACACTTTTTCGAATAGATGGATCGGTAGAGGGGGTACAATCGAGTGGTCACCTAGGTCCCCTGATTTGTCGCCTAACGACTACTTTTTATGGGGACACTTGAAGAACAGAGTTTATACCACAAAACTTCAAGATTTGGCCGATTTGCAGCGTCGAATTTGGGACGAATTTGAATTAATAACGCCAGAAATGATTTACAACACAGTTGAAAAATTTTATTTTCAATTAGCACACTGTCAAGCTGTACAGGGAAAACAGTTTGAACATTTAATATAAAAAATATATTTTTTCTAAATTGTATATTTTATGTTATTTCGAAAACTACTGATATTAGGAAAAAAGTATGTTATACCAAAAGTGTAACAAATTTTAAGTAGAAACTGTAAATGAAAAAATATACAGGGTGTTACATTTAAAAATATAAAATTTGTTTGAATTCCAGAAAAGCTAAAAAGCTGGCAACAACACCAATATCGTCATTCGGTGCGTCAGATGCTCTTACACAAATGTACCAAATTTGGTTTAAATCGGCCAATAAATCGTGATGTTATAAAGCCGTTTCCAAACTTTATACACACACTGTATAAGGTCCTGATTCAAATCATACATAATTGGAAATTGAAAACCACATGGCGGCGAGGAATATATATTTTGAAGATTGTTATAAAAAAAGTGATCTGTTAGAAGTTTTAAAGGCATTCTGTATAAAAAAAAAAGTACAATAAAACCTGTGTATTAAACGACCGGTTATGAATTCCCCATATTTAAAAATGGAAATCCCATTATTTTATACTCCTCGTTAACGACCCATCTGTTAAACAAACGCGGGCACTCATCATAGGAATATTTAGTAAACATTAATGAGACACATCAATATAATTAATTACCAGTAATAATAAAACAATAAAATTATTTCTGTTTTTATTTTGATTAGTTCAGGTTAGTTCATGATTTTGTTCAAATTTGTTTATTTCAATATCAAAAATCAAATCAAAATCAAATAAAAAAACAGCTTTATTATCATAAGACGACAATCTCATTGATAAAGCAAACTACAAATACAAATACAATACAACTATAACATACTTATAAACACCATTCAAATCGTAATGGGGAACCGTTATAGATGTTTAAAAAGGAAGTTCAATAAAATACAACAGTCTAAGTATGTTCCATAAAAATAAAACAATATCCTAACTAATAACATAACTTATCACATTATAAAAAAGTAAAACATACAACCTTGCCCATAAACAATACATTATAATACTAAAAGAAGAAAACACCAATAAAACCTTGCCCATAAACAATACATCATAGGCATCGTAACCAGTTAGGATGTCTATGCAATACATGATAATACTAAAAGAAGAAGAAAACACGAATAGAAAGTGTTTTCAGAAGGAATCAGCAAAAAAATCTGAGACAGAGTAATATGCTTTATCTAAAAGCACTCTCTTGACTTCTGTTTTAAACTAACCAGTATACATGATCTTTCTAACTTGTCGTGGAAGGTGGTTGAATATTTTTTTACCATTATAAACAAAAGAGTTTTTAACTAAAGTAGAGGTTGGTATAGGAAGTGCCGTGGCGTGAGTACTTCGCACAGAGTAAAACGGTGTGGCTCGAATTTCATGTATATATCTTATGAATGAGGCAGGCTGTCTCCTGGATAAAAATACAAGGGAGTGTTAAAATATTATTCTGGACAAACAAAGGCGGACAAGACTCCCGTCGTTTAATCTTCAGCATGAATCTGATAGCTCTTTTCTGAAGAAGAAAAATAGTCCTAAACAAGTAACCCGAGCATGCACCCCAAAAACATATGCCATACCTCAAGTGAGTCTCTATTAGAGCGAAGTAAACCCTTCTGGTAGTTGGACCATCCATCTCCTGAGAAATGGCCCTAAAAGCATAGCAACCTCTAGACAGTTTGGTGGACAATTGCAGAATATGCTGATCAAATTTTAATTTATTATCCACAAATAAACCCAGAAACTTACAATAACCTACACTCCCTATCCTGTCTGCATTCAAAGACACCCGCTCCATCTTACATATAAAACTAACAATATTTGTCTTTGATATATTAATAGTCAGAAAATTTGCGCCGCACCAGTTTTTAAGACTTACCAAATATAAACAGCATTTTTTCGTAAGAAGTGCACAAAATAAAATAAGAATGTTCCACTTAAATATTATACAAATAATATAATATAGTCTTTAATTACTACTATTAGATTTACAAACATCATTTAATTATTATGTTAAAGGGCCCAACAAAATAAATAGCTAAAATAAATCAAAACAAATTTAAATATAAATTCAGCACAAAAGGCTGGATGCAGGCCAGAAAATAACACCATTGCAAAATTACACCATATTTTGCATTTTAAACGAAACTTACAATGTTTCAGCTCATTCTATCTTCTAGCATGAACGTGTAAGGTCTATTTTATTGCAGAGAATACAGTTTTATTGGGGCTGGGTTTTAGATATTCATTAAAATGTTCCCCTGCAATGCTTTTGGGGCCCATATTCTAAAAAGGTAACGTATAAGGGCCCTGTTTTGGAAATATAAACAGTAATATCTCAGTTTATTAGTTTATTTATTAATATTTGAGAGTGGAAGCGCAAAATTATAACCCATCTAAAATTTGAAATTTTTAAAAATGATTCTAATATAATAATAATAATAATAATAATAATAATAATAATAATAATAATAATGCTTAGAATTGTTTAAATAGAAAGTTGATACTTTTTCAATATGTTGTTTTATGTACAGTAGGTAGGTTGTTAATACAGCACATTAAGAATAACAAAATGAAAAATTTAACAATAACAAATTAACTTTTTTTTTAAATGAAATGAAGTTGTAACATAGGCAGTCCTGTTTTACAACATAATAAGAGAATACCCGTCACGTACAACATAGATACAGCAGCCGCCAGTGGCAGCTATACCTTAGGTGGGTAGATTTACGCAACCAGCACAAAATACAACAAAAAAGAAATAAAATATAAAAAACACAATGTTATTTGAAGAAGTAGTTTCGGTGGACTTGATAAGATGAAGTAAAGTAGACACAATCTTCCTCTATAAATTCTATTTTTATTTTATTAAGCAAAATAAAAATTGATAACACTAGGTATATCCCTAATGTTTCGACTGTGTAAACAGTAATCTTCAGGGGTTATTAACCTAGATCCAATTGAACAGTGATGTGTGGTTGAAGATTAACAGATATAACTGAGTGAAGCAATATCGAGTTAATGATTAGAGGTGGAGGCATTTTCGTATTAATTATGATTTTTGAGAAATGTAAACTGTAAAATGTAAAATGTATACTGTACATGCGTGTGACGACTAGCCAGGGCTGTTTAGAAGTCGAAGTTATTGCAGTATCGTCGACGAACAGATAGAGCTGAGTCTGTCTGTCTCGTGGAATGTCGTGACTTGGAATGGTAAAATCAAAAATACTCTATTTTTTTTAGGTTAGTTCAGGTCATGGAAACTACCAAATAATTCCTCAGACTTGCTTGCGCTTGCCAACTGCAGTAAAAATAGGTCCGGAGCTAGTTCTCCCAATAAAAATCGTGCAATTATTTATTGCAGCAATAAAAAAAATCCCAACTATAATGCGGCCTTAAGAACTATTCATCTCTGGATCGCAGGCATGAAACAACGCTATACCCAAATATGTTATATATTTTGTCCACGACTACCTACTATATAACATGATCATTATACATGTGTTTCCTTAATAATAATAATAATATCCAATATTATGAATATTATACACTTGGGTATAATGAAATCATATGATTTTAATAGGATTTTGTACGTACAATAAAAAACAGAGCATGCCATGAACGTCAGGTCGCAGCGCTTGTTGCTATGGCAACACCATGGCACCTTGTTTTTATTTTGACGATTGCGCTTCGGTTTTTAATTTTAATTTAAAACGTCAAAAGGTTAGTTGTTCAAAAAATCCAAAATATCAATGTAGATTTAAGTTCGATTCCTACGTTTAACTTAACACACTGTGTAAATACAAACATTAATATTAATGTCAACAAATAATTTTTCTTGCTAGTTAGTGAGAAGTACAGTATATTGTTTAAATGTTATTAATTCGATGTCAGTTATTTAAAAATAAAGATATATGGTACTTAATTGTATCTAAAATTATTTGGTAGTCCTGGACAAAGTATAGTATTCTACTCGCATATACTGGCTGTTATGAACTTGGATGATTTATGAAACTCGCCTACGGCTCGTGTCATTAACATCATCCGCGTGAATAACAGTCATCATTATATGCTTGTTAAATAATGTAGGTACTATTAATTATTGTAACTTTTTCATACCAGCTCCGAACGTAAATGTGTGTACCCAACAATATAATATTATATAATATTATAATATAATGAGTATTAATGGTAAATAGGTGACTGTTTTAGTGTAAAAAATACTGGGATTCCTTTTTCGTCCACAACTGTATCAGAGTGGATTTTAAATTTTAATTTACAATTTATAATGTTTATATGCAATTTAGGACGTTTTCTTCTATTATATTGTTCCTGTCTAATGTCTATGTTAATTTTAAATTAAAGAAGTAAACCCTTTTGATTTAATTAAAGTAAACTACAAATCCAAAGTTTACTAAGTAACTTGAGGACATTTTACGTTTAACACAATTCCAAAATAACAACAAAATGAGATCTGCGCGACGAATAGACAAGAATCTAACTAAAAAAAAAGTTAATTTAAAAAGTGGTTTATTTTAATGTTTACAGATAAAAAATAATAATAATCATACTAAATATTACATTAATTTATTTAATTATGTATATTATTGTACATGTTACATTTTATAAAATAAATCTAACGAAGTCATTAAAAAAATTAAAACAATTAAACTTGACGTCGATGCGTGCTTGTCTTCGTCTAACATTTTCATTGCTCGTGAAAATCCCAATCCCGACGAGAAGCGGAGAAGGGTACTTGAAATTCGAAAAGACAAGTTCATTAGGGATCGGAAAATCTAAGGGTTGCTATGTCTGAACTTAGGGATTGTTTTGTTCGACGCCAATCGCCATTTCTAAGTGTCTCGTATTGACATACGACGTAGCAATTACGAGTTTTTGTTCGTATTAAACACAATTATGGGTGTCAGATTTTGCATATACAGCAAAATAAATGCTTTAACTAGCTATCAATTCGTCGGTATACAGAGTGTTACTGTTACTTCATAATACACTTACTTAAACGGGCAATTCCTAGACCAATTTTAATTCGAATAGTTCATATAAACATAAGGTGCCTCTAAAGGGTCTGCACCAATGATCTACTATTACCATAGATAACCATAGACACGGCACAACTCATTTATAATTGCTTAAAAGATGTGTTGACAAAAATCGTTTGCAGGCAAGACGGCGTGAGGAGTTTGAGTTGGGACGGTAGTGGGGACTACGCTGCATTCCCCTTAGAATGTGACAATGCTTAACATAACCTATAACCCAACTTTCTGCTTACTCACCTATGAAAAGTAACTGCAGAATAATTATACCGATTTGTCGCATACTTGACACATACGACTCATTTTAATTAGTCTCCAAATAAAAATATCATAAAACACAAGGATTTAGACAATGTTATAAATTTCCCACATCATTAAAGGTCGATTCTCACCTAAGCATCACGACACGGCGACGCACGACACGGCGCCGCGATGCAAAATCTGTTTACAAGTCTTTGCATGGAATCAAGTGAGACCGTTCCCACCTAAGCCGCGCGACGCGACACGGCGCCTCACTTCAACGGGCAGCAAAATTTTAATTCCACCGTGAGCATTGCCACGCTGCATTTTCATTATTTTGGCGCTTGTTGGACTGTGTTTGTTTTGTTTTGTTTGGTTATTTTTATTTATTATATTATATCATGGACGGGGAAAAGGTAGAAAATTTAATTTTGGTAGTAAGTGAGTACCCAGAAATATATAACATGAGCAATAAAAATTATTCTAATCAAATTATGTCATGAATCCAATATTGTCGTTTCTTTCTTTTATTCTTTTCATGCTCATGGCACATGGCCGCTAAAACAATCACTCTTTCATCTGACGATGATGTCTGATCAATCATTGTGAACAAACAATTTAAAAAAAATATGAACGCAACCTCGACCAATTGAATACATCGACCGACTGCATGTAAACATTGCCGATCTGCTGCCGTGCCGCTTTAATTATGCCGCTTAGGTGGGAATACCTATGTAAAAGGCATCGTCGCGTCGTGAGACGCCGTGTCGTGAAGCTTAGGTGAGAATCGACCTTAATTCCTTCAACAGCGTAAGTTTGGCAAACCAAGTGCAGGGGCGCAACTTGCATGTTGACTCACTTTAGACTAGAATATGTTGATGTCAATACCTTTGTTATTGTTATATATCTATAGTTAGTAGATCATTGGTCTGCACGAAATGATAGCACAAATTTTCACCGCCAAAGCAGTTCGGTTTTCGATCTGCTCATTGCACGGTGCGCCAAACGACTAGATTTAGACTGGCTTCTAATATAAGATATGGCTTAATAAACGATTCAGCACGGGAGCGGTCTTTTTCGACGCCAGCAAAGCGTTTGATAAGGTCTGGCACGACGGACTCATTTCAAAGTTAATAAGGTGAGGAATCCCAAACTACCTAATAAAGGTTATTCATTCTTTTTTGACGGACAGGATTTTCGCGGTTTCGTCAGAGAATGCGATATCAACTGTGCGACTTGGCAGAGCCGGAGTACCGCAGGGATCCCCCCTTACGCCGGTTCTGTACAATATCTATACCAGCGATATTCCCAAATTAACTCAAACTGAACTCTAACTGTTTGCTGACGATACCGCGATCAGTCGATCACCGCCACCGCTAAACAGCCAAGGTTGGTAGTCTTAAAGCTACAACGCCACATAAAACTTACTAAGGCGTGGCTAGATAAGTGGAAAATTCGCCTCAATGACGCCAAAACCCAAGCCATCTACTTTTCGAGAGCCAGAAGCAAATTACCCCAAACCAGATTGCAAGTCAGAAATACCAGACTAGACTGGTGTAATAATGTTAAATATCTGGGTCTGTCGTTTGATAAGCGGCTGGTTTGGACAGATAACGTATACCAACGCTTAAAAAAGCGAATGGTCAACTAGGTGCCATCTACTCACTTATCAACAGTAGAAGTAGACTAAATTTACGAACAAAGACTTTGTTGTACAATACAATTATTCGGCCCGTACTTACTTACGGTGTTGCCACTTGGTGCACCGTAAATAAGTCAACGTTTAAAAAAATTCAGACATTTCAAAATAAAGTGCTCCGAATTATGACAAATACTCCACGCTTTACAATAATTCATACTTTACATAATGACCTACAAATACCGACAATC
Source organism: Polydrusus tereticollis (assembly GCA_963920685.1). Lineage (NCBI taxonomy): Eukaryota > Metazoa > Arthropoda > Insecta > Coleoptera > Curculionidae > Polydrusus > Polydrusus tereticollis. The sequence continues at coordinate 66,968,621 of OY987329.1, forward strand.
ACTGAACATATAGACAAACTAATTATTGACTACTACAAACGGACGGACGCTTCCCTGAATCCCCTTATCACACCTTCACTCAAACCCCCTCAAACCATATAGAATACCGAGAGACTCCTCCCCAGCTCCCGCCTCCGCCACCATGGTTTTGATCCAGCAATGGCCAGACTAACGATTTAAAAGTAACCTTTCCTCGCTGCCCCGCCCCCCCTCTACCTCAATAAAGTGTGAATTTAGAAATTTTAAATCAATCCCTCTGTTCAAGATCCGCCCAGAAGCAACTCTGTTTAAAAAATTGGAATGAAGGTCGGGGACCGATTTAAGAAACGAACATGATCCTATAGCACAAACTTCCAGGGCTAAAATATGACGATCTAGCCTTAGAGAACTTATACCTTAGTCCAAAAGTGGATAGTTTCTGAAATACAATTTTTTTTTTACTTTTGGTACACCCTACATAAAACTACTTCTATTTTCCAACAAAAAAGTTGTCTCCTCGACCTAGGTACACATTCCACAGGGGTATTTTTTGAATTCGTAAGAAGCTTGGACCAGTTCTAACCTCCTCGTTCCTTTTGTCAACTCGCTGGACCGACTACTATACCCAAAGTCTATGATTTCTATCAGTGACTTATTTGATACCAATCACCAAATCATGGAAGCGGCAGAATAAAAATTTTGTACAAATATGTTTTTCATGCATTTAATAATCTTTGCCGCCACAATTACAGTTAACTTAAGCGGCGACGTTGTCATACAAGTCGTAATGAGCTGAATACATTTAATGGCATGGCGATTCCGATTAGCCTACACCGGGATTCTAATCGCGGAGAAAATAAATGTGGCAACACACAGCCTCCTGAACTAACCTAAAAGATTTGAAAATAGGCGTGCCGGCAGGGATTTGGCGATTGTGTTTTTATTAATAATTAATCGATAGATTTTGTGAGTTTTTTCCGTTCTCGTACCTAGTATATAATATGTTCTATGTAATATATAATTATTAAACTTTATTTAGTGTTGTTAACTGCTTTTAATGAGTAAACTATGGATAATAACGAACCTAAATAGTTGTCCGCCGACAAAAAATCTTAATTCGCATTAAAAGAACGAATAATGGTCTAAAGTTAAAGCTATAATTTTCTTTGGTATAACGTACACCACGGAATTTGAAAAGGAAATTCTAAACTAACCACATTGGATGCTGCAGAAATATGTGGCACTTGTAACGAAACTTGTAAGGTCTTGATATAGTGAGATAATGACGAAAAAGAGGACGGAAAAAATAATCCTGGATGACGCCACGAAATAGCAAATTATCTATTTGTTTTTCAACGGTTAAGTGGCATTATTTGCTGTAAAATGAACTTTTAAGAATAAGGTTAGGTTAGTTTAGTAGAAATAGTAACATACTAGTAAAAACAAAGGGTTCTCAAGCTCTAATAATCTTTAATTATTTATAAAAATATGCAACTACATTCACTACATATTCTAAAAAAAATTGTTGTATTAGCATCTTATAAAATTTTAATTAAAGATATTGTTAAATGGTGGGGTGTTACTAGAACTACAGTTCAAGACATGTAGAAAGTTCTCTACTAGTAATATTCTGGTTTTGTATTGATTAATAGGACTTCAACAATAACTTCTTTAAATGAAAATGGTTCAGCTTAAAATATTGTGCTAGAAAAACCCCTAAACCCTTAAGCTTTGAACCAATAATTTATGTTTCCCTTTTTATTTTAAAACTTTACCATCAACTCGATTTTAACAAGGCTAAAAGGTCAATTGAACGATTCGAACGAATTTATCACTAAAAAGTTCCAGATTTTTCCGAGAACTTTTCATTAGTGAGAATGTTTGTGTGATTCTTAAATTGTAAAACTTTTTGTATTAGAGGGGAAAAGCGTAGCTTGTTAAAAACTGGAAAAGTTTTCTCTTTATTTATTATTAAAATTTATCAGAAAACAAATTATTGATGGGTAAAGATGCTGTCACACGTGAAGCATTTATTATTATTTCTTACTTACTTCTGCCAGAAAGTAGTATCAACTTTGATATTTTAAACGAAAACATACTGTGCATAAACTTATCTATATTAGTTTTAGTATTGCGTCGGCTAAGAGTGTAAACCTGCTAAGTCCATTTTCTGTAGTTTTTATCATTTTTGTGTCATTTTATTACAAAAAAATAGAGAAATTAACTGTAAAGCCACCTAAGTCCCACAAGCACAATTAACGGAAATATTTCACTTTACGAAAATGTGCTATATCCAAACCAATAAATATATAAACCGTAAATATGCTAAGTCCGGTTGAGATGGCCATTTTGTGTGTTGATATTCAACTGAGTTCACGTGTTTTGTATTCTGTAGTATATTTTGGTGAATTTAACAAATTTTTAGGGAAATAATATAACTGAAATTAAGGTAAGTTATTTCAATATAGTTTGGTATAACTTTAAGCTATACATTTTGCATGTACGCGTTACTTATAGCAACTTTTAACAATTTATAAGGTTGCCGCCGGACCTAGCATAATTTCATATTTACTTTTACATAAATATATTGGACTTAGTTACCCAAAACTATAGAATAAGAAAAGTAAATTCCGAAAAAAGAGGTTTCAGGTTGATAAAAATGCATGGTTTTCAGAGAAAAACAAGAAGCTTAGAGAGAAGGGCTGCAGTTTTCTTGGTAGAGGCAAAAAAGATAACAAGAGTGTATATGATATTAAAAAAGCTCCTCGTGTAATGAAATCAAGATGTTCATGTAAAGTCTCGATCAAGCAGGTTAACTTAAAATGCAGCTCTATTACGGAGGAAGACAGAAAGGAAAGATTTGAATATTTCTGGAGCTTATCTTGGGATGAGAAGAAAATCTTTGTTGACAGCACGGTATCACTAGTTTCGATTAACCGTCCTAGAAATCGTAAAAACGCTGAAATTTCAAGAAGATCTCAATCCGTTTTATATCATTTACGAGCAAATGATACTAACATTCGGGTATGCCGTGTCATGTTCCTCAACACTCTTGTCATAGGCAGAATGACTGCTTTCGATTGGAAACAACAGAAACGGCCTGGTACAAATAAACAGAAGAAGACTGATACAGCAGAAAATAATAATGGTAAACCTTTTGAAAGAGAAAATAGAGAACTGATAAACTTTGTCAATTCTCTCCCCACAATGGAATCCCATTATTGTAGGGCTTCTACGAAAAAACAGTATCTTTTACCAGAGTGGCAGTCAAAAAATAGCCTTCATAAATTTGATATTTAATGACTTTTGCAAATCTAGAAGCGTATCACCACTTTCCATAACAACTTTTACCCAGGCGTTAGAATTGCACACCATTGCTCTATATCATCCTAAGAAAAATCAATGTGAGAAATGCGCAGGATTTAAAGTAGGACCCGTCTCGGAAGAAGAATATAATCTACACATAGAGAAAAAAGAGGAGGCTAGAAAAGAAAAGGCGAAAGATAAAGAAAATGAAAGGTTCGTCTTTACAATGGACTTACAGGCAGTGCTAATGGCACCAAAGTCAAAAATTTCGAGCTTGTATTATAAAACCAAGCTCTCTGTACATAATCTTTGCTATTACAACATAATTAACAAAGATGGATTTTGTTACCTCTGGAGCGAAGTTGAAGGTGGAGTTACCGCTAAAGAATTCGCCTCTATTTGTTCAAAATTTCTTGTAGAAAAAGTATTACCCTCTATTGACCGTGAAAATATTGAAAACATAAAAATCATTTTATATAGCGATGGGTGTGCCTACCAAAATAGGAATGTTACTGTAACGAACGCTTTACTTAATGTAGCCATTAACTGCAAAATAACTATTGAATAAAAGTACTTGGAAGTTGGCCATACAATAGAGAGACAGCTTAAAGACAAGTCAATCAATGTACCGGCAGAATATTACTCAATATGACGAAAAGCCCGCACGAAACCACATAACTATGATGTGTCTTATACAGTGTCACCATTAAAGTCCGCACCATATGGAACTTTTTTTTATTAATGAGGTTAGTTAAAATTAAATTTCGGCAATCGTTTTTGCTTCAAATTAGACTAAAAATTATATAATCAAATGTCACCATCTGTCATTCGGTATCTGTCAAAAATTACAATTTAATCAAAAAATGCTGAAAAATAGCATTGTTTTACCGAATTTCAAAAAATTTTATTAGAAAAAGAAAAAATTGTTTCTAGTACAATTCTTGGCCTAAATACAAAGTTTCAGTTTTCTAGCTCAAAGTTGATTTTTTTGCCATTTTTTCTAATTAACTTTTTTTTTATTTAATGTAAGTTTGCTTAATGGATATTAAACTATTTGCTTATACCATACTCAATATTTTATTTAGTTTGTATGAGCTTTTTTTTACTAGAATGCCATTTTTTTTCGAAATTTAAAATTAGAGGCAAAAAAATTTGACACAGGTGGTGCAAAGTTATCCTAATTTAAAATTTTTAACAGATAGACGTCAGATGTTTCGTTTTTCAAATGACAAATACATCTAAATATTTGATAAAAATTTTATTTTATACTTAAAACTATCATTATTATTAAAAGGAACAAAAAGGAACTTTAATCATTTTAAATAGGTAACACAAAAGCAATATAAATTTCACATTTCAGTGTGACGTTCTTCTCGCTCTATACAAACACCCGTCCGTCTATAAACGTCTTTGACAGCATTTTGTAAAAAGCTTGGTCTTATATCGGCACAACACTGTCTTATCGTTTGTTCCAAATGCTCGATATTTCTAAACGGTCGATTCTTATAAACTTTCTGCTTAAGATAACCCCACAGAAAAAAGTCTAGTGGGGTTATGTCAGGCGACCTGGGTGGCCAGTGACATTCTCTATCACGCCCTATAACTCTGTTTTCAAATAATTGGTTTATGCGTTCTTTCACTGCTACAGTTTGATGTATGGGTGCACAATCAAGCTGATACCATAAGTTATGTCTATGGTGTAAGGGCATGTTATCCAAAACTTCGGTAATCTCGTTATCAAGAAAATTCAGGTACCTTTCACCAGTTAAGTTTACTCTAAAGAAGTATGGTCCAATAAGCTCATCTTTCAAAATTCCACACCAAACATTGGTTTTAAAATGATACTGGTCGCGACATTCAATTGTGAAGTTAGGATTTTCTTGGGACCACCATCGGCAATTTTGTGAGCTCACGGTACCATTCGAAGAGAAAGTGGCTTCATCTGTCCATAATATCTTGTATGGAAAAAGAATATTCTCCTCATATTGTCCCTGATACCAAAACGAAAAATCAAGTCGGATATCAAAATCCCGTTCTTTTAATGTGTTTATAAACTTGGGTTTATATGCCCGAAATCGATTTTTCTGAACAATTTTTCTAACGCTTTCCCTCTTGCACCCTGTTGAATCACTTATCTTGGTTACACTAGTTTGACCGTGGTCAATAACAGTTAAACAAACATCAAGTTGTGCTGCTTCATCGTATTTACTTGCCGCGTGAGGTTTCTTAAAATTATTTTGAACAGATCCAGTTTCTCTAAATTTTGACATTATTCTTGAAACAGTGCTATGCTGCAAATTTTTTTCTGGATGACTCTCATTAAAAATGGCAGATACTTGCCGGTGAGGCATATTCTCTCCACAAATTAAGACAATTTCTATTATTTCTTGAATGGACAACATTGGTGATAACACTGAAAACTATAACTTGCGAAAATATTCAAATTTATGACATTTCTTTTATTTATTCGGCACTCTAATTCGTTTTTTTTCCATAGCCTACTTATAAAATTCAAAATTGCCTTTATATTTTATTGTGGATAAAAAGAAAATGTGTCTAAATTTTGAACTAATCTGATATCTGGGAATTTTATTACAAGTTTTTTAAACTTCTTAGGTGTATGTACTATCAAAAAAATGGAATATCTGACGTCTATCTGTTAAAATTTTTAAATTAGGATAACTTTGCACCACCTGTGTCAAATTTTTTTGCCTCTAATTTTAAATTTCGAAAAAAAATGGCATTCTAGTAAAAAAAAGCTCATACAAGCTAAATAAAATATTGAGTATGGTATAAGCAAATAGTTTAATATCCATTAAGCGAACTTACATTAAATAAAAAAAAAGTTAATTAGAAAAAATGGCAAAAAAATCAACTTTGAGCTAGAAAACTGAAACTTTGTATTTAGGCCAAGAATTGTACTAGAAACAACTTTTTCTAATAAAATTTTTTGAAATTCGGTAAAACAATGCAATTTTTCAGCATTTTTTGATTAAAATGTAATTTTTGACAGATACCGAATGACAGATGGTGACATTTGATTATATAATTTTTAGTCTAATTTGAAGCAAAAACGATTGCCCAAATTTAATTTTAACTAACCTCATTAATAAAAAAAAGTTCCATGTGGTGCGGACTTTAATGGTGACACTGTATAAACCACACGTTTTTTAAAAAATTTAATAAAGTTGAATTTTTCAAGAGCATTCGCCCAGGAAAAATAAAGGGAGATTCAAAGGTAAGAATAACTTTGATTACTATAAAACTTATTTTGCATTTACATGCATGGTTTAAAAAAAAAACTATTAAGTAAATAGATACCTTTCTTTAACTTGACATGCTATCAACTTATCTATTTTTTTATATTTTATCTCAGAATTACTTATTAAATTAGTTTTGTCGTTTTTGTTTTTAACCGGTCTTCCATTATTGTAATCTATTATTGTTCATGTTTTTTTAGGTTTTGGATATACGAGCGCTTAGATATAGTCCTAATGGAACTATAAACTAAGGTTTTCTGATGAATGGCAAATATTACCTCAAAGGCGAACTCCAGGAGCTAACGCATGTTCTATAGATGGACTAGATCAGCTTCATTCGGAAATGCTTAAAATTAAAAACAGGAAGTTTATGGATCTGCAGACTCTTAAGACTACTTTGGCCGATGACTACCACGATTACTATGATAAGCTTCCTCACGAATAAAGTGTTTTTTTTTTATTATAATGTAACTTTTTTTGAATATAAGGAAATTTTCTAGCAAAATCAATCTTATTACACTATAAGGGAAGTTGCCAAATCGAAAAAAAAAAGAAATTGAAAACCTGCTATCTTCAAAATATATAAATATAAAATTAAGAATAAGATTGGGGCATGTTTTTAAAGTTGGGATATGATGTTTAGGTAACAATAAAGAAATGGTATTTACGAATTTGTGATCCCTTGGGTAGTGAAAATTATAAAAGGTTTTATTCATCTCCTGTAAAACTAGGACTTAGCAGTTATACACATTTAGGTAGCGAATTGTTCCCTTTACCTAGTTGTTACCGTTTTCTAGATATTAATTATTTTTCCATTTTTTTTTTCGAAAAACATTAACTGCAATAAATTTGATATTTTTAAACTCTGAGATACTACTACTTTTTATGATAAGGCACAGCACTGCAGGACTAATCCTTTATAGCGCTCTGCGAGCGGCGCGTGTGTACAGGAAATGATTTACGTTGGTCTTGAATCTTTGGAGATTATACTGGTTAAGGAACACGGCATCAGGGAGAGATACTAAGCTGAACCACGTACGGGTGGGCTGCAGTGGCTCGTCGTGTATTTCTACTATGCACCACTCTGTGTGGAATCAAGCGGGCAACCTCAGTTGAGCACTGGCCTTCTTGTAAATGTGATCTATACAGTGTTTATATTAAGAAAATGAAGTTAATACATTTAAATATATTTTTTCTGGTAGATCGTAGATCATAAAAATTGCATACATAATAATAGAAACCCAAAATGTTATAATTCTCCGACCCTATTGTGAAAGATAAAATTACGGATGTGTCGATCTACACAATGTTAAAATTACATGCATTGTACTGAAAAGATATACATTCTGTATAAAAATAATATATTCACGCTGTAACCAAGAATTTGTATTTTGCATTTATAATGACAGTTACTTGCTCTCAGGCAATAGGAAACGCAACAGTATATACATAAATGAAGAACAAATTTTAGCATTTTAAATCAGTAAAAATATACAGGCTGTTTCATTTGAAAAAGTCTACCTTTAGTCATTTTTTAAGTATCAATACCTGTACTTTTTAGATCACCCTTTAAAAGCTAAAAGTCAATAAAATTATATAGAACTAACTATACCATGCTGATCCATGATATCGTATTGCATGTTTACGTATTTATTTATACAACGTAGAATATAAAACTGTAGACTCCTGAGGATGACCTAATATAGGTCGAAACGTCGGTAATAATAAAAAATTTGATCATCTCAGCTGTTTCGCTGACCAACATTCAACCAACAATGTAACATTACTAAACAAAAACGTTTAAAATAATTGAAAAATGCAAAACTAAATCTGTATAACATACGCGAGATTCAGAATAACGTAAGACTAATGTGAATGAATATATTTCACCGCGGCCATAGAAATAATAACTCTAATAATCTAGTTGCGGTGTAATGACGCACATGACCCTTCGTTAATGAATAAAACCCATTTTGATGTTCACTAATTAGTTTTAATTACCTCGACGTCAGTTTATTTGTAACCTTTGTAACTGACTAATGAGCATAAGAAAAGAAAACCCACACCACACAAAAGTTACTCTAGTGGCAAGAGATGATAAACGAAATGACTTTGGAGTGAATTATTTTAGGTAATTCGTTCTACAGGGAGTCTCAACTATAATACAACTCATCGGTCAAAAAACACACTTCAGGTTAAATGGTTTGATGCTGCTTTTAATTTCTTTTTGACGAACCACACTACAACTAAAGATCTGAGGTTGACTGAAATGATGACAGCCTTAAACGTGTGGCCATTATCAGCTAGGTTAGCTTTTAACCAAATGGTTGTTGACGCATTAATGCTCAAAGATAGTATAAACCTATGATATCGAAACCATACCAAAAGCGGAAAGGTGCAAACATGATTTTATAAAGGTTACATTAGCTCTAACTGATATTAAAGCTACCAGACAAAGTTCTATCGTAAGCACTTCCCAAGCTATAATCAGAGAAGGTTATTTCACATGTGTGTGGAAACACACCAAAGTAGTTTTAATTTAAATTTATAAAAAGGTAAGGACCCCACGGCACCATCCAGCTACAGGTCTATCAGCCTGTTGTCGAGCCCGGAGAAAATTACTGAAAGGCTCATTCACAGCAGACTAAATGATCTTGTGTTTGTTCGTCACATTCTGCCTAACGAACAGTTTCGTGCCGAATACTGCACAGTTAGACAGACGAAAAGGTTAGCGTCCAATTATAAAGGGATTTAATAGAAGAGCGCATACGGGAGCGGTGTTCTTCGACGTAAGCAAAGCTTTTGATAAGGTCTGACATAGCGGTCTCTTAGTAAAAATTATAAGACTTGGGGTTCTGAACTACCTCATCAAGATGGTAGCTTCTTTTCTGGAAAATAGAAGTTTTGCAGTTTAGCCGGAGAACGCACTTTCATTGACTAAACGCAGCAGAGTGGGAGTGCCGCAAGGCTTACCTCACTCTCCGATGTTGTACTACATACACTCACGATATACCGAAAGATAGACAAAATAAGCTCTATTTATTTGCCGACGATACTGCAATTACTGCGAAATCCAAACATTCGTGGTTGATAATCTCGAGGTTACAGCGCCACATTAAACTCATAGAAAAATAGCTTTCGGCTGGGAAGATTCGTCTGAATCCGTCTAAGACGAAGGCCATATTTTTCTCAAAGCGTAAAGTTAGATGGTCTGACACCAGGCTCAAAGTCAATTTGGCGCCATCTACTCCCTGCTTTACAAGCGAAGTAGACTTAGCGACAGAACAAAAGTAAACCTCTACAAGATCCTGGTAAAAATGGGTCGTTATTTAAGTAACGCGATTTTGGAGCAGTATTTTTTGATAACGCTCCAACGAGCTTCAAAAAGATGAAGCAACTTGTTACCTTGGAGCGACAAACACCGGCAACCGGCAGCGCTTTTCTTGTTCTTTATCGACAAGTACGATATGAGGTCGCTTTGACGTTCCAGGTTTGAAAAACTATCGGTTAGAGCATCGGAGCGCCACACGAAATACGTCCCGAGCCGCGATAGGCAGCTTGGCTGTTTAAGGTGCTCGCTCACTCGGATGAAGCGGCGCGTCGCGTCGCGTCGCGAAGCGTATTTTTTCCGCATGAAAAAGACAAGTTATATGTATAGTCTATACGAAGTCAATCCGAACAGCTAAAAAAATTAGTCATGTAGAGGGTCTGCTAAGTTTACCAATAAATTTTAAATAAAAATGACCTAATTTTATGATGATTAGACCGCGTATGAATTTTTTCTCGCCCACGCGTTCCCCGCCAGCCGATTCTAGTTAATGAAATAATTTTGGTGAGAAAAAAATAAAATAATGCCTAAAAAGTGTCTGTTCCACTGCGTTTTTTTAGCTGTTGCCCCTGACAGTGGTGGAGTTTCATTATTAAAATTGGGGAAAGTAAATTCAGTTTATTCTTTTATTCGTTATTGGAAATTTTAGAAAGTATCTTAAGAGAGGGTGCCCGAGTGAGAGTTTTTTAAGTTATTTTGTTGTTGTTGCCGTTGCTGTTGTCACTGTTGTTATTGAGTGTCGTGTTTTTCTAAATTGTTTTGTTGTTGCTATTGTTGTTATTTAAATATTTGATCAAGATGGCGTTGACCTTTTGATGTTTCTGATAATGAAACGAACAATGTGGAAGCCGAGTCCATGGCGGAGCCGTCGGAAAATTGTAATAGAGATTTGCATGTTCAAACCCAGAGACTTATTTTTGAATATTTACACCTGCTTATAAAGTGAAAGTCCTGGGGCCTCCCAAAACGAAATATTAAAAAGGATTTGTGAGCTCACTATACTTGCTCGAACTACAATTCACACAGTGATTAGAGCAGGAGTTATTATCGACCATTTCGTAAAGCGAAAAAGAACTAATCAAAAGCTTAAACAAGTTGATAATGGCGACAAAGAAGTTATACGCCGAGTTGTATATCAATTTGACGAGAAAAGCAAGGTCCGGACATTAGAAATGATTCGGGATAAGTTACGACGTATTCTGATTATGAATATAATTCTCTGGACACCATACGTCGTATTTTGCTAAATTGTGGCTTCAAAAAATTTAACAAAAGAATGGTAAAATGGAATCGTCTTGTTGGCCAAAAATACAAAGCACTCATCGGCTGACTACCATAAAGATATCACCGCCAGTCTATTGTGACGAAGTATTTGCTAGCTGGTGGACTCTCAGGGCGCGTGGGGTGAGTGTACGTATGAGGTAAGAGAAACAACACCGGTAGTGGAGGATAAGTTGTTTATTTTACTGAGTAGACGTTGACAATCTAAAATAAAGGCAACAGAAAGACCCAAAATAACCCACTAGTGCACAGAAATACGATATAACGAAATGCAATTTAAGCATAAAGTCTTAATAACTTACCTAAAGCAGGTATTATACAAGAAAATCACTATTTATAGGGTTTCTGTACCGGCACCACAGGCTTTTATGACTGTCAAAATATCACTAAATAAGGCGTTTAATTAAGTGATAAGAAATCGAACCATTGAAGGCAAAAAACACACAATGGGCCGAAGTACCTAACAGTATAAAAGTGCCAAATATAGCTATTGCGAGGCACATCGGCAATTTGTAGGACAAAAGTAGTATTGCTTTGTTACAACTCCCCCCACTTAATTTTTTTATAACCTAAAATATATAAGTATTTAGACAAAAAATTACTTGGAGTAATAATGCCTAATATGACTGGCATGGAAAGAGCCCCGCTCCTTTTCGGTTTCGGGGTCTACCAAAATAAAAGTATTTTGACTAATTATTTTCTTTATTCGAAAAGGCCCCTCAAACAATAGAGCCATTTTTTTGGTTTCACCGTCTAACACTGAAGAAGAAGGATTAGCGCGGAGAAGTACCAAGTCTTCCAAGTTATAATCCGGGTAAGGCCGGCTTTGATTTCTTAAGCTCCGTTTTCGGGCGCGAGACTCCAAAGTTTCTCTAGCCAGAACCAACTTCATCTCATGAGGCATCGGCTCGGGACCGCCAGGATATGAGATCATAGAGCGTAAGGGTGAAGAGGCGTTTTCCTTTAACTGAAGTTCATTTGGCGTGAAACCAGTGCTTTCGTGCACCACCGCGTTTAGAAAACCGGCGAACTTACGGACTTCGAAGGCCCATCGTGAATGTTTGTCCGCGCAATAAGTACGAAAGAGTCGCGACAAATTTCTCATACTTCGCTCAACTGGATTACTTTGCGGGTGTCTTACCGATGAAAAAATGGTTTTTATACCTAAAGGATGTAGGGTACCCGCCCATGATTTAGCCGTAAATTGACTCCCGTGATCGGTAAGTACATTGTCCGCGCGACCGAATCTGGGAAAGTAGTCAAGAAGTAGTCTGTTTAAAATTGCCTTCGTGGTAGCCTTTTTTAGAGGATACAACGTTATGTATTTCGAGAAGATATCGATTAATACGCAGAGGTACTGAACACCCCCTCGTGACTTTGGTAGGGGGCCATATAAGTCAATGGAAAGAATTCCATTAATTTTTTCAGGAATAATGGACATAAGTGGTGGTTTGGGCATGACCGAGTGTTTACTTTTTTGGCAAAGGTCACAGCATTTAATAAACTTCTTGATACTCTTAAACATCCCTTTCCACCCTAGATCCTTTTTAATAGCCATCCATGTCTTATATATCCCGAAATGTCCCATGGAACCATAATATGACGAAATGCATTCATTTATAAGACTAGCTGGCACACACAGGGTAGGTGGTTCATCCTCACACCGGCGTGAAAATAATAGATCTTTATGCACTATAAAGTTTTTGAAGTTTGGGTTATCAATCGCCCCGTTCTCTAAACCTTTTATAATATCTGATAATTTATTATCGTCGTGCTGTAATTGATGCAACCTTTTTATATTATTTTTTAAAGAAAAACAAATGTTATTTAAATTAAAAAGTTTAAAACAGCGATCACTAGGCGATGACAACCGCGAACTTGGATATCTAGATAAAAAATCACTTACAATGTTTTCGGAACCTTTTACATAGTGTACCGTAAAATCAAATTCTTGCATAGCCAACGCCCAACGCGAAATCCTGGGCGATAAAAGGCGACAAGTCTTTATATACACCAGAGCGCGGTGATCCGAAAATACGTGAAAAGGACGTCCGAGCAAAAATGTTCGCCATTTCATTAATGCGAAAATCAACGCCAAAACCCCTTCTCGCAACTACTATAATTTCTTTCCCTGTCTAACAAAAGTCGGCTAGCATATGCAATTACACAGCGATTTGAACCCATTTTTTGATAGAGTGGGGCCCCTAAACCGTATTCACTTGCATCTATTTGTATATTGTACTCTTGTTTAGGGTCTGGGTGATATAATAAAACAGATTTTGATAACTCAAATTTTAACCTGTCAAAGGCATTCTGTTGCTCCTCCGACCACAACCATTTTGTATTTTTCCTCAATAAACGCGTTAGAGGTTCTGCGATGCTTGAAAAATTTTCGCAAAAAGGCCTATCGTAATTACAAAATAATAAAAATGATTGGACTTCCTTTACGTTTCTCGGCTTAGGAAAATGAGCTGTCGCTTCGGTGCGGCTGGGATCCGCTCTAACACCGGTACCGGTTAATAAATATCCTAAATAAGGCAAGATTTCAGGTGCGAAATTACATTTGTTAAATTTTAAAGTGAGACCGGCCTCGCCAAGCCGAGTTAGTACTTTTTCAATATGCTTAAGGTGATCGCCAAAATCTTTCGAATAAATCAGTAGATCATCTGCATATGGCAAAACAAATTCATCAAAATCTGGTCCCAAAATTAGTGATATAGCCCTGGTAAAAGAGGCGACGGCAGTGGTTATGCCAAATGGTAATACGGTAAAACGATACGTTTTTGTACCCACAATAAACCCGGTATAATTTTTATCTTCCTCACGTAACGGAATTTGCCAATAACCGGCCGATAGGTCGATACAACTCTTAAAACGCGCTCCCGACAGACATTTAACTATCTCGTCAATCGGACGAGGGAGCTCATAGTCCGGCTCCATACGACTATTTAAAAATCTCGCGTCCAGACAGACTCGTACTTTACCATCCTTTTTAACAGTTGCTAATAACGGATTTATATACGGTGTAGCCGCTCTCTCGATAACACCCCAGTCTTCCATTTTTTTTATTTCTTGGAATACGGCCTCCCTATAAGCTATAGGAATTGGGTACTGCTTAACTCGAAAAGGTTCTTTATTTTTTAAATTTATTTTATGTTCGTATAAATGTGTACGGCCTGGAATGTCTGAAAAAACTTTACAATGTTTATTTAAAATTTCCTTTAAACTAGTTTTTGCGCGTCTGATAAATGGTTTAATCGATCTATGAAATCAGTATTAAAATAATTATTTATATTTACATTATCGTAAAGAAGTGGTTCTTGTTTTACTGCAACCGCTCGCAAATTTAATGTTTTTTCGGGGGCTTTAAATTCGTGAATATTTCTTACCTCCTGAATAATAACAGTTTTATTATTAATGGTAAACTTAAGTAGATTCTCTTTTAAGTTAATATCAGCATTTACTGTACGCAAGAAATCAATTCCTAAAATTACTGGAAAAATCAGGTCGGTAATAAGTAGAAATTCATGGCAAAATTCCAAATTATCAATCGAGAAATCTAAGAGTAATTGATGCGTCACTCTTCTCTCTTTGGTCTTAAAAGCTCCCGTAACTCTAACTCCAGTAACTGGGAAACTGGCAAATTTCTCCCGAAAATCGGAAATTTGATTAAAAACATCACCAGAAATACATGTGCACTCTGAGCCGGTGTCGATCAGAGCAGGAAAATAAAACTTAAAAATAGAAATTGAAATGATTGGTGATCGTTTACTTTCCATCACGTGATCATAGTCACAGGCAAGCAAGTCATCTACTGGGTAATTGTTAGTTAAAACGGTTCTGACATCTCTATTCTTTACACCGATCTCAGAACCTAATATCGGTGCAAGATCTCGTTTTCCGCTTGCTGTTTCTCGTCATTTTCACAAAAATCTAAAGTAGCTACATTTTTCTTCAGCCCTTGCTGAGATTGCCCAAAAAATCTTCTTTGTTCACCCCGCTTACCGTGAATATTTTGTTTGTTATAATAATCAGCTTGTTGTAGACGAGAAAAAGCATCAGAAAGATTAGTAACCCCTACTAATATTGTTGATATGGTAGGCGGAAAATGTCTTGCAATTAGACTTATAAGTATAAATTCGGGAAAAGGGGGTTGCAAATGCCTCGCCATAGCTACATTTTTTGTAAAATGTTCCACATATGAGCCACTTTCATACCGACCCGATTCAATTTGCAATTTAATGTGCAGTTGCCTTGTAGCACCCCAAAAGGAATTAAGGAACGCCTGTTCAAAAACCTGAAAATTTGCAAAGGTTGGCAAAAATGCTTCGCCCCAGGATTTAGTTTTTCCTATGAATTTTTTTAATAACAAAAACCCAATCCTAGTAAAATCCAAGCCCCTATTTTGATTTAAAATAAATCTTAACTGATCCAGAAAATCTACAGGATGAATACTACCATCATTGTCAAACGGGGTAAGTTCCTGAAAAATATCCCCTTTCAATACTGGCAGATTCTGATTAGTTAGATTATTTTGGGCAGCCTGTTGGTTTAAATTATGGTTAAAAAAAAAATGGTTTTGTGCATGATACGCTGCAAAAGTATCGTTTACAGTTTTTTGAACAGTTTCTGAAATAGTACGTCGTAAATCATGGTGCTGAACTTGAAAATAGGTTGGGGGTTGCCCTGCTGGATCGGCTTGAGGGGCAAAAGGTACCCGCTCGTTAGTATTAGTTGGAATTCTCCTACCTTGGTGTCCTTGGTTGAACATCGAAAGCGGCAATGTCGGTGTGCTGTTCGGTGGAGGGTACGGTGGTAACCCCCGGGCTGCTGGCGTCAGGCACGTTTCATCAACGCTCTGCCTTCGTGGTCTTGGAATTGCTCCCCTCTTTCGCTGGATTGCATCATTTTGAAGCCGAAGGTTGTCTATTGACTCCAGATTCTCCAAGACATTATTTTGTTCCTGTTGTTCGTGGCGTTTTCTAGTTGTTAACCGCGTAACTGGTGGACTACATCCCGTTAGGCGGTCATCCTCAGGTGTGCGAAGCATTGTTTTCTTTTTCTCTATAACGTAACTCGCCCTATGGTTGGGTAGACAGATGTGACGAAGTATTTGCTAGCTGGTGGACTCTCAGGGCGCGTGGGGTGAGTGTACGTATGAGGTAAGAGAAACAACACCGGTAGTGGAGGATAAGTTGTTTATTTTACTGAGTAGACGTTGACAATCTAAAATAAAGGCAACAGAAAGACCCAAAATAACCCACTAGTGCACAGAAATACGATATAACGAAATGCAATTTAAGCATAAAGTCTTAATAACTTACCTAAAGCAGGTATTATACAAGAAAATCACTATTTATAGGGTTTCTGTACCGGCACCACAGGCTTTTATGACTGTCAAAATATCACTAAATAAGGCGTTTAATTAAGTGATAAGAAATCGAACCATTGAAGGCAAAAAACACACAATGGGCCGAAGTACCTAACAGTATAAAAGTGCCAAATATAGCTATTGCGAGGCACATCGGCAATTTGTAGGACAAAAGTAGTATTGCTTTGTTACACTATTCGAAAAATGGTTTATTAAAGTTATTGTACAATTGCTGCCAAATCTATCCCCCAATTCTGTCATTGATATGGACAGTGTATCCTATTATTCGCGTCTACATGACAAAATTCCTAATAGTAGCACAAAGAAGGATGAAATTCTTGAAAAGTACAAATGCTAGAAAAAAGGTGTTATTGGAAGCTATAAAAAAAGAGAACTTTAAAAAGGAATATGTAATCGACAAAGTATGCGAAGCACATGGTCATACTATTTTACGCCTCGCCCCTATAGAACAAACTGAGAAAATATAACCAGCCAAGTGACAATGCTTCTATACTTGGAAATGTAAGCACAGTTGTTGATCAAGTAAACGACAGTGGTATATGTATGGAATGTCTCCAGCATCTCATAGAGAAGAAGCACGAATATTCTATTTTACCGGCAATTGATCCCATTATTATATCCCCAAATACGGATTCAAGCTCTGGAAATTCGGAAAGTAAATTTAGACTTTTTATCAGATTCACATAACATAAAATATAATGATAAACAGGTATTAAGTGTTTTCTTATCATCACTATATATAATGTCAATTTAAAACAAATAGATCCATGTAGTTATATGAAAATTATTGGGAATAAGTTAAAAATAATTTAAATGCTGCCCCACAATGCCGACCTCAATAGTTTTCATGCTCTTCCAATTGGTTTTGTATGCACAAAATAAAAATTAACTAATGTGGTAAAATATTTTCCATTCATAGTGTTGCACGCCGCCCATGCTTCTGAAAGAAGTTGAAGCCTATAACTCGATTTTCGGTTTTTTGCTGTTCCGATTAACTTCGTATATACAAGTAAATGTACACTCGCTGACTTGCGAGGCGCGACAAGTCTTGAGAGCAACCAGGCGAAGTTTTACGCGACGCGACGCTTCGCGCCGCACTAATGAGCGGTGCGGAGAGAAGAGAAGATCCGACTTATTTGTTATTCGTTGCCTATCGTTGTCGATCGTAACCCAACTGTACGGTGTGTTTGTTTACTATTGGGTGCAATACGACTCTTCGCTACGTTTCTCGTCGCCTAGGTGTGCCGACAGTACCTAAGCGACGCTTTTCTTCGCGACGCGACGCTTCGCCCAGGTGGGCGCGCACCTTTAGCCTGGCAACGTCACAACGTGTCGCGGCTTGGAGTGGAACGAAACATGAGCTCCTTTTTAGGAACGTCAATACTAGAATCGAATGGCAACTACGAATATTTTATGGCGTCTGGACTTTGAAATAAACAATAACCGATATTTTAATAATTATTTCATATATTTATATTTATTTACTGTCGATTAATAAAACAAGAACAATAATAGGTAACTTAATCAAACATATCACAGGTAACAGCATTTTAATTTTTCGATATTTTCAGTTTGATAAAGAGTAAAAAACCACCATATCTTGTTGCATATTTATATTTTAAAATATTTTTTAATGTCGACTTCTAAATATTGTCCAATTCTCTGTGAATCGTAAACAAAATTGAGGTTATCCATTATAAGTTATAATTAATTAAGTATTACAATATTACACTTACAGGACCTGATGAAAATCTCAACAATTCGTCTCGTTTTTCGGAGCGTTCACGATTGTACCGCTCCAGACGTGGAACCGTTATTTCCATCATTAGGTTCTGGTCAGGCCGGTTCTTATGGCACTGCGTCCTGACCTTAAAATTGATAAGACTGGGGGCTTCCCATTATCTTGGTAAGATTATTGCTTCCTTTTTGGCGAGGAGAAGTTTTGCAGTCTGCGATGCTGTACATTATATACGTTCATGATATCCCAAGGAACAGATTTAACGAGCTGTTCTTATTTGCTGATAGACACAGCAATTACTTCAGTTTCAGAGCAACCGCGGCTGGTGATGGGTAGATTGTAGACGCACATACGAGTTTTGTAAAAGTGGCTTTCAGCGTGGAAGATTCGCCTGAATTCTGCCAAGACAAAGGCTACTTTCTTGTCGAACAGCAGAGTTAAAAGATCCGAGGCTAAGCTTTTGGTTAGTTCAGGTTGGTACTTGGGATTTGTTTTTGATGAGAGACTAAATTGGAGAAAGAACTCCGAATTGAAATTGTAAAAAGCTGTCAATCAGCTTCGTATTATATACTACTTGTTGCATAAAAGGAGCAAGATATTTAGGTTATAGAACTAATGAACACTGACGAAACTTTATGTCATAATGAATAACAACGGACGACTACAAACTTACAGACGTATCCACCAACCCACTAGTTACAATTTTAAATGTGCAATCACCACCGAATTCTACCAACAAGTTCCGTAAGAATTGGCTGCCTCCAGCCATAGTAGAGAAGCAGTAACGATGGAAGCCTCGACAACCCTAGTTTTATTTTAAGTTCAGAGAAAAATAGGTATAAAAAGATGCTTATACCCCCCTTTAAATTATCCAAGGCTTCGCTCAAATCCATTTTCTTATTTGAAGTTTGGCCAACAAAGGTACCAATGTTTAATATAAATAAAAGTCAATGGCTGACTTTAAAGAGAGAGACAGAGAGAGATCCAGAATGGAAGAATAAACCAGATTATATACAATTTGGCATCCCGATACAAGATACATGTACACACAGGTCATCGTCGGTGGGGGGCCTAAAGTCTAAATTTTGTGCAAGTTTGTTTACAAGTTCAAGAGCTCTATAATCTTGACGTTCATAGTGCCAACTGTTGTCAACGTCAAAGAATTAGGACACTCACATTTTGAATGGTAACATAAAATGGGTAAAAGATAACTAATAGTTGTTCCTAATGGATAATAACAGCACTAGTTGTATTGTAACGTTGTTACTTTTAGGCTGTTCTGGTTATGTTTTATTTTGTGTCGTAGAACCGCAAGTCCATAGATCTACCTCCGTGCGAAAAACCGCCTTTCATTTGTAGTTAATGTTCTTTCAAATATGGTTTATTCTCTGTGACCTTTTCGGTGGGTCCTTGGGTTTGACGGAAAACTGTCATTGGTATTATTCGGTCAAACTAAATTCTGAAGACTGGTCAGACCCTTGGCCCTTGTGGGAAAATTCGGGAAATCTTTCCCCATCTCTGTGTTTTCCACATCAAATCTTGTTTGAGGCACATATATGGTAAGTTCACAACGTATATATATCTTCGTGGATTAACGATATTCTTGAGAAATAATAACACATAACCTGAAACTTCATACCTTGTTTAGATCAGAATTATCTCTCCCTGTATTACACGTTCGTTTTACGTTGCCCATTCCGATAACTACTTTTCCGGTTAACTGAGTTTGGTCCCTTGGATTCTCGACCTATGTAGTTGGGCCATTTATGAAGGCTTGTTTACCCACGTTTCTGAGCAGCAGCAAGGGGCTATCCCTTATAAGGACCAGCAGCCTCCAGAAGGACCGTGCGATAAGTACCTTAATTTTTAACTGTACATTTCTAATTAACTTTTGTTTTGGGCATAGCCAAGTGTGTTTCCTGCCCAATCTAATATTTAATCGCCCTTGTTTTGTCCTCAAAGCAATAAGCTATTTTGCCTAACTATCTTTATGTAACATAACAACTACTTCAACCTATACAACACTTTAAGTGATTTACCTCATTAATCTTAATATTCACACATACTTATAAAGCGAATTGTAAAAGGGTTGCAACTTTTATGCTGTTATAAAGAGTGTTTTATTTAGCAAGCTCGTCCTTTTATTACTACTTTTCTATTTAGGTAAATCAACTGACCCATATTTATTGTACGTTGAATTAAGTGTTTATAGTTCCCAATTTAAATCACCTTACTTTAACTTAATAATTTCAATAAATTCAACCATAAAATTACTTCAAATAGTATATAACGACCACAAGAAAAGAATTTCCTTACCGCACAAAACTTACTCTAGTGGCAACGTAAGATAAACGAAACGGCGCTAGGAGTAAATTATTCCAGGTAATTCATTTTAGTGTTATATACCTAACCTCACAGTCATTACAATTAGGACGAGGTAATTGAATCAATTTGGTGCTGGCTCTAACTGTAAACGACTTTAATTTATTACATGCTTATTACCTTAAAACACCTTATATTTTATGAGGTAGCTAGCTATTATGAGGTTATTCTAAAATTCAGTTATACTGGAAGACTGTAAAAATACAAATAAAATGATGCCGGAGTCACTTAAGCGGCGTCAGAGGCTTTTAACTTAGGAGATCAAACGCAAAATATATAAATTGATTGTGACAGTTGGCCTATTAAAAGTATCTCAATAACGGCCTTTTGTTTTAAATTAGATGTTCTTTATATTATAATTTATTTAATATTAGATTCCTGGTTTTATTCCATTTATTCCAAACAGGTAATATTTAAAAGCCGAACTCACACCTAATTTTAAAAAAAGTAATAAAGCATTAAGATATAATCAAATCATTAGTATTGTTGTTTGTTTTAATGATAAAATACTTTGTTGTTGATTGTTAAAATATACTTAATTCTTATCTCTTGTCTTACTGGTCATCATCTTCTGTAAAATTTCCAGCCAGACAGTAAATATATACAGGATGCCAGTTAAGACTATAATACAAAACGTTTTAAGAAATTTGTAAAGGGACGATTTAAATATGCTCTGTTTGAGATTGGAAGAGTAATAAACCCTTATTAATATGCAAGAAACTCACAAGGTGGTAAAAATAATTATATTAAGTTCTGTAACGATATACATTGCATATCAGACCCTTTCTTTCTTGCCTTACCACACAATAGAAAGTGGGTTTTGATTAGCCAGTCGAAGTACTGTAATATTCCGTTTTTTTGCCATTTCGTCAACAGCACATTTTACAAAGCGATGTTTGTGTATCAATTTTTATCATATCAATTAGTTATGCCTAAAATGACTATTCATTAAGTAATATTCCTTAAATATCAATTATAACTTGGTAAAAAATCTTTATAGTTTTGGACGATTCAAAAGCATTTCAAACGACCTTCGCCCGCTGACGTCATAGGGTATGATCTTGGGTCGCCATACTTCACGATCGCGACCGGTGCCGATTTCATAGTTTGCGTTTGGATATTGGATTACCCTGTGTTGTCTTTGTATTGTTATTGTTTTGCGCCAAGCTTTTATTTTATTATGGAAGATAGTACTGAAAAATACTTTAAGTACTGTCTGGTGCTACTCTCGCAGCTCTCAAAAGAGTGAAGAGACAACTAGTTCAGGAAGCTGTCGTTTCTACTACAACATCTCCCTTCCCAACCAGAACAACTCAAGGAAGGGGCCAAATTATGAAGGTGATAATCATAAATAGGAAGCGTTTACGCAAACCTCTGAACAAACTGTCCCTAAATAGTGGTGTGTCAGTTAGTCTATCACCTCCTCGTATATTATATAAACATATCGAAACTTCACCAGGACTAAAGGGAGTACCTATTTTATAGAGACCTAATAGTGAGCCTAGCTGAAGCAGTTGTTTAACTGAGAAACGTAGGTAGTGAACATTACGAAGATGAATATATTAATGAAAGTGATTCTATATCGGTTTGTGAAAAACGACAAGGAAAAACAGATAATGAATTTAAACGCTTGGCATTGAAGTGTAGTGTTATGAAAATTTCGGTTTACCGGGAAATGCATTTTAGCATTTTATACTCTAGAGTTACTTCAAAGATATTGTAAGTTAGCAAATATATATATTATATATTTTTAACTATAACAACGATAAGAACAGGACATTCATTTGTTTTACTTAGCGACGATTTTGGCATAAGTGACAGTTACTCTTCAGAAATATTTGCAAAATCGTTGCCACACGTAATTATTTAAGGAAATGTATATTTTCACCTAATACTGTTAGAGTAAAGTTAAATTTACCACTTATAGCTATAACATTTTTTTCGTCTAAGGGCTTTCTATGCCTACCTGACGACGGTTTTGATTAATTAACTGTTCCACTCTTTCCCTCACGTATGAGTCTGTAGATGGTCAACCTTCCCATTCCGGTCATCTTTGAACGTACCTCCACCAGAGTAGAAATATCGTCGAGTAAAGTAACTCACCCAAAATCCTTTGATGATTTCACATCAAAAGCAGAAAGCCGACCAGACAACTGCAATGCGTGCAGTCTCTCGTCAGCTGCTGCACCGGGGGGGGGGGGGGGGGAAAGGTTCGATAGGTATTTCAGTAAAAATTCATCAGACGATAGAATTTTAAAAAGCAAAGTAAACTGAATAGTGATTAGTGATAGGCGAAAAGGCCCAAATTAGTACTCGCGGTAGCCACTATTTAGTTAGAACTGGTTTCACCTCGGATTCGAGCGGTGCCGGCAAAATGGAAAATATGGGAGTAGTGGATCCACCGTTGAGACCGAATTCTTTAGGTTGGAATTAACTTAAAAGTGGAAGTTACTCCAGACGTTAATAGTAAAATACATTGTATAATCAGAGGTTACCTTCGACACTATGATTAACCCTCGACTCGTGGATTGGGTGAATTAACTCGTAATTTTGAGATAAAAATGGCGTATTTTTAACATACGTTTGTTTTTGAACCAATTTTGCCATATTAACCTACTGAAGTTAACTGCTGCGTAATTATATAGTAACCCTCTATAGATGTTTTCGATGTTGTAAATTATCTTCTGTCAGACGACGAAGAAGATGCGGAGATTGTTAACGTAGTTGAGAATGTGCGAAGACCTAGGGTTTTTAGGCCTCGTATTGGGAATATGGACTATTGGATAGATCCAGAATTCATTGCAAGGTTTAGAACATCAAAAACTTTTGTAGAAATGCTAACTCAAGCGATTGGCCAACGCCTGCAAAGAAAAATGTGGCACCAAATAATCAAAAAATATTAAATAAGAAAAAAGTTGCAAAGTTGGTTAGTTTTAAATGACATGGACATGACAAATGAAATGTGAAATCAGAAAGAAATTTTGAAATTCCCATCCCTCTGAAGTTGGCAGTTTTATGGATTAAGCCCATCCTATACAATTGGAACAAAAACCTACCTTAGATTAACTTCAGGTTTAATTTGAAGGCAAATCTTCATATTAATTCTATAGTTAATTCTAACTTGGGCCTTAGTTTTCGAGATATGGACTTTTGAAAAATGATATTTTTGAAATTTGACAGCTTTTAGTTGTCTACCTCTTAGAGCAAAAGGGCTTCATGTCCCTATCTTACTTTTTAATTATCTTCCCAAAACTGTCAACTTCCGGTGAAACCGGATGTAACTCGAAAGCGGGAAACATAGTACTTCCGGTTTAACCGTAAATTGATATTTTGGGAAGACAATGAAAATGTAAGATACACGTAGGCCGTTTTGTTCTAAAACGTACCGTTAAAAAGCTAGAAGCTGTCAAAGTTCAAAAATTACATTTTTCAAAAGTCGATATCCCGAAAACTATTAAGTTTAGGCTTATAATGGACGTATTAAAAAATTATTGAAATTCTATGTAGAATCCAAAAGTATTGTAATATCCTATATATTAGTGCTTCATTTAAAAAAATATAACTTTGATATGAATCTTTTTTTTTGGGACATGCGGTATATTTCAAAATAATTTTAAATTGTGCTCACAAGCATCCTGCATTTACCTAAATAAAAAAAAATTAAAGTTTAGCCGTTTTCCATTAAATTACCACGTTGTATAGGGTGCTCCACCCTGTATAATTACGCAGCAGTCAAGATTTAATAGGTACAAATGGTAAAATAGGTTCAAAAACAAACAATTGTTAAAAATACGAGTTAAGGGTTAATCCTAGGCTCGGAGGTAACCTCTGATTATACAATGCATCTTACTACTAACTCCTGGATTAACCTCCACTTTCGAGTTAATCCCAACCTATACAATGGGGCCTAAACACGTTAAGTATACTTTTTCCAAAGTTAGTTTAATGGCATAAAAAAGCTCCGACCGGCATCATAATCGGGATTGTCAGATCTTTTTTTAAAAATTCTTTAAGTTTTTATTATTAAAAGTGTTCTTCTATATTAGCATTTAATTGATAGTCCGTAACTCTCTTTGAAAGCTAGTTTGCAAATGTACTTCGAACCAAGAAATTTTTAATGTCAAAGAACGAAGAAACAAGCCATTCATAAACATTATAATAATTTCTTTAGTATCTCAGAAATATTATTTATACAAAAATAATTTAAATCAAACTAAAAAGGAATTTTACTGCTGTTCAACAAAAAAAATAAACAAATAACAATCCCTTGTTCCTCCTACACTTACGAACACTTTGTAGAACTGGCAACACCCTGGCGATAGACCGTCGACGCGTCGACGCCCACACGCCATTTAAAGCACATTTAAAGTGCAAACTATTTTTTTCGAATGGGACAATTAATAGAGCAACATATAAATACAAATTTATATGCTATAGACAAGAACAGCAAATAGTTAAAGGTTCTCCCAATTGGGTGATCCCTTATCAGCTTTAAAATCACTTGATGATTGAGGTATGCGATATTGGGAATCGGACAGCGGCGTGACTGCTTGAAACGATTTACTGTAATTTACATATTTCATTTTCTGCTATAACTGTGTGGTTTCAGACAAGTAAGTTTTTACTTGGTACCTATATTTTATTCTATCAGTATGGCATCTTGGCGACAATTTGAAACATAAGGTCAAGGTGAATTATCACAGGAATATGAGTCGGTGCCAGAGTCGGCCATCGATAGCGAAATAAGTCCGGAATTAAGAAACAAAGATTTACATGCTCAATGTCAACGCATTATTTTAAATATGTACGCGTGTTTAAAAAAGAAAATTTGGGAAAACCTGAAAACGCGCTTTGTACAAGAATTAATGAATTAACACAACTTGGGTTTTATAAGAATTTATAAAATAATTAAATTGCGGACTTTAACCGGTCATTCCATAAAGCGCAAACAAATAAATCAAAAATTTAAAACGGCTGACAATACTACAAGGGATTTTATTTTCTATATGTATTTACAACTTTTACGAGAATAATATAGTGCAAACTTTAAAACTGGTTCATGATAAATTGTGAGGTTACCCTGATTATAAGTACCAATCTTTAGAAACATTGCGTGGTGTTTTATTAAAATGTGGCTTTAAACATAAAAAATTAGATAATCTAATGGTTATAATGGAATCCCCGCGTATCATTGAATTACGACAGGACTATTTGCGCAAAATAAAGGAGTAACATGAATCCGATAAAAGTATAATTTATTCAGACGGAACCTGGTTCGATACTTATGATGTTGTTAAGTATGATTGGGTAGATGGTACAGATTGTACTTTTGGTACACCGTGTTCGAGAGGAAAACGCGTTATCATGCCGGAAGTAAAGATGGCTTTGTACCTAATATGTTGCTCTTGTCAGAAAAGAATATCACTCAATAATCAAACTCCAACTTTAAGCGCAGTTGTCCTTGACAATAATTGGCAGGTAATAACGAAATGAGTAGCGATGTATGGAAAAATTGCGTAGCTCATGTTATAAAAACAGAAAATGGATATTTTGTTTCACCGCCTATAGCGCCAGTAGTAAGCCAACCTGAAAACCATTCTACTTCTGAAAGTTCTGGCAATTCCAGTCATTAATTTGTTTATGAATTTTAAATTAATTGTTGTAATTGTTAAATGTTTGTACGCATGTATCTTAAAAACTTGTTATATTACAGAACGTTTACTGTGATTCTGCTAATGCGATCCGAAATTTGTTGTTAAAATATTTTAGTATATTTTAACTAACACAGTACCTGCCCCAATCCTTTCTTGGCAAGGGAAACTCATACCTCCTCGCGGTCCTGGCTGGATAAAGACAATTTTTTTTAATTGTTTTCGGCAAAATGGCATTTTTTTTCCCGAAAGACCATTTTAAAAATATTAAATTCATGTGTTCTTTGCAGGCGAAGTGACGGGTACAAACCTCTTATCGATATTAACTATATTTTTAAATTATTTTTGGCAAAATTAGCATTTTTCTTTACAGAGAGACCATTTTAAAAATATTCTCAGGCGAAGTCACGGGTACAAACCTTTTATCGATATAAACTATAATGAACAAGCTGTAATATATACTATTTAATCATATTAAAATTTTCAACAATCCGCATTTTAATTATTTGGTAGAAGCGACGCCTATGGTCACCATTAAGCTTGGAAAAACTATACAATTCATTTTTCGTTGATGCATAATGCATATTTAGTCGCACGTTTACTCAAATGAATCCCGAAAGACTTTTCATTTTTAAAAATACTAAAAAAATGACTACAGTAGTATAATGCGCCGCAAGCTGATGCTCAAACAGGTTCTTACTTTGCTTAAGGTGCTATATAGGTAACATAAGTAATAACAATAACATTACCAAGGTACCTTTGTAATTAAGATTATATTATAATACTTCTACGAATGAATATTAAATTTGTAGAAAGGCGGATTCTCTCATGGAATGGCCACTTGATCCTCATTTATTACTCTCTCCCAATTTCAAACAAAGATAAACTACAGTTCCGTACCTCGAAGTTCAGGACTTCATTCGCATTTCTGACCGCTCACTTTATGAATACCTTTTACGACCTGGTGATAGAGAAACTAGATCTAATATTAGTTATAGTTGTCTGTTTTTTGTAAACTGTCATTGGCCTATTGCCAAAATAATGATATTTCTTGGTCCTTCGCAGCTTTGTGCGCTATACCCATTTGGGTTCTTATTGTTATTGTTAGTATTTTAGAATAAGACGACTTTTCTACCGACCTTTTATAAAATAATAATTTAAGAAATAAAAATAAAGCTTTATATGCCCCGTCACATGCCATAACGGTTAGAAACACTCACCAAACCAAGTTGAATTGCTGATTGCGGGGCAAAATTGGGCCTTACCTGGAAAAAAAAAAGAACGTTTAGTAAAAGTATGCCTGCACTTTTTTTATTTTCATTAACCTTGCGTAATAACGTTTTTATTAAATTATACACTCGTCCACAAATATTTAATTCGAATTAATATAAAAACCCATTGCTGTTAATTGAAGTAGATCTGTCTTGAAAATGGATATAAAATTATTATTTAAACTATTGATTAGAAACAAAACCGTGAAAAATTTAAAACTTAACAATTTTTTGCTCTTATCTTTTGTTAACAGTTTAGTCTCAAATTATTAATTTTGTATCTCTTTTCAAGGAATATATTCCAATTTACAATAAAAAGCTTTTACAATAAACATAATTGACCCTAGTTGCAAACTCTTTACATCTTTTTTTTATTTATGTATACCTTTATTAAACGTGCTTTAAAATTAATTTATTTTTAAATTAGAACAAAAGATACACCAAAAAGTCGTGGTTACAAATAAACGAAAAACGGGAAAAATGAACCCGTTGTAGAAACTTCAGAGTCATTCCTCAAAATGAAAAATAGCTTTCCATCATATGCTTAGGCATTTATTTATTACAAGAAAACTCTGCCATTCTATATGATGAAACGGTATGCGTTTTCACGGTATAAATACAAATAAAGCATGATGGGTTTGTTAACGTTAGCTTTTGGTACTCTCCAAGCTCTATTAAAAGTGGAGTTTCTAAACTTAGTGGTCACTATTTAGAATGAAATTTTAATACGTTACTTTTTAAGTTCGATATTTTGATCGTTGACGTGAATATTTTTAAAAAGTTCCACTAGGACGACACGAATTTATTTTACTAATTTTACGACATTCGAATTTAGCATTTACTTACAAAAATCGATTAAAAATAATATTAAATCCTTTCATGATTCTTAATAATTAATACGTTCAGAAAAGCATATCATTTGGCATTTGAATGGCATACTCTCGGTAGCGTGTACGGGAGGTCAAATAACCCTAATTTTTCATTAAAAAAATTCTAAAGTGCCCCTTAACGGAGATACAGAGCCCGAAAGGGGTACCCTTTCGGCTCTAACTTATAAACCGACTTGTATAATTTAATTAATTTTTAATATTTTATGTAGTTAATAAAGACTCATAAAACCATGCTACAGTAGATGTTTTACATCGTCAGCGAAGTCAGGAAAGGACTTGCCACCACACTCGTTGAGCCAAAATTTTGAGAGATGTCATTTTATAGAGCTGGAAACTGATTTTTAAATACTCTGGTAATTGATCTTTAAAAAAGGTATAGTCGGCGCCAGATATAAGTGAGATTCCTATAAAAACTTATTTTTTTTTTTAGCTTCTAAAACCTACGGTCAGTATTTAGACCGGACGCATAGTTTTTCTGAATAGTTTAAATAAATATTAAAATAAATTCGTTATTTGTACAAAAATACTGTTTATATTTATTGCAAAAAATGTATTTTATCCAACGTCTGCTAGTTATAGAATTATTATTTATGGCATTTTAGACAAGTAAAGTAACAAATAACACACTAGTGAGTTATAAATCATAACACACTAGTGGGTTATGATTACAACTCACGCAGGCACATCTTCTTTCACAAAAGTCGATAAATGCTTTTAAGGTTTTGTCATAACTATTTCTTGACTTGTAGGGAATAATAAATAAACACGCCAGGTCAGCCTCGTTTAGAATTTCGGCTGAAGTTTCTTCCATATTTTGAAAAACTACCCTCAAAAGTAGCAAAATAATAATTTCTTTTACTGCCTTCAAATTTTGGTTGTTAATCAATTCCATAACAACAAAAATCACCTTTGCCTACTTTTACGTGTCAAATTTGTCATTCAAAAATATGTCAATTAAAATATAATACAGGGAGGAAATTTTTCAGAGGCTTTGGAGGCCAGGGAAGGAGAATTATTATGAACCTGAAGATGTTCTAAACGACCCTGCTGCGAATTTGGTTAAATCTGTTGATTTAGATTTAGGCGAGTAATTAGAAAAAGGAACGTTACCAAAAAAAGCGTAAAGTATTTTTGAGCTTTCAGGCAAAAGAATAGTATATTATGTTACAAGGACGAAAAATGCAGTATTTCGGACGTATTGCGGGAGATTACTGGACGAGGCAAAGCCGAGGCCAGTAACCCGCATAGTCCGAAATACATTTTTCGTCCGTATAACATACGTTATTTTTTATCCGATTGTGTTTTTGCTCGGATTATAAAATAATGTAAAAATTAAGAAAACCAATATATTTCGTCTTGCATTGTAATTTTTTGTCCCTTGAATGTTTGAACAATGAAACCTGTAATATGCGTATCCATGGATCTAAAAAATAATTAAATTAATATTATCAACTGACGTTTTATCAATCAGGCGATAGTTTTAACTAATCTTTCGTGTTCTGCTAGTTTTAAAACCTGAAAAACACAATTAAAAATGGAAATAGACGATGATCTTATAGAAGGTACACCACCTGACATTCAAGAAACTGCCAAGGAAGTAATGTTACATTTATTGCCACAAAAATCTAAGGAAATATATGAAAGAGCTTATAAAAAATTTATGGATTACCGGCAAGAAAAAAATATACAGTCGTTCTCCGAAAACGTCTTCTTGGTCTATATGGCGGGATTATCGAAAACTATGAAGTCATCTACTCTGTGGTCGCAGTATTCTATGCTACGTGCAGTGGTAAATGTAAAACAGAATATTGATATATCTAAATACATGAGATTACGAGCATTGTTGAAACAAAAAAGTGTTGGATATTGTCCAAAGAAATCAAGGATCCTAACTAGAGAAGAGGTTCACAAATTCCTTTGCCATGCTCCAGATGACAAATACTTAATGTTGAAGGTAAATGTAACTATATAATAGTATTTTAAATTTCTGACTAACAATTTTCTTAATTACAGGTTGCTTTTATTTTTGGAATCGCGGGCGCATGTCGTCGAGAAGAACTGGCTCATATGAAAATTGATGACATACAAGATTTGGGAACGGCTTTGTTAATAAAAATTCCCTATAATAAAACAAACAAACCGAGATCATTTACGGTGACTGGAGAATATCTAAAGTATTATAGAAATTATCTGGCTTTACGTCCAACAAATATGAGTGATGGGCGATTTTTTGTGTCTTATCGCAATGGAAAATGCCATAAGCAAGTTGTCGGTATACACAAATTTGGCTCTATACCTCAGGAAATAGCATCTTACTACTGCCGAATGCCAAGGAATTCACGAGACATTGTTTCAGAAGAACATCGGCCACATTACTTGTAGATGCGGGAGCAGACATAACATCTCTAAAACGGCATGGAGGCTGGAAGTCTTCGGGAGTAGCCGAGGGCTACATAGATGATTCCTTAAGTAATAAGTTAGAGCTGACCAAGAAAATATTCAACATTCCACAATCTGACCTGCAGTTAGTCTCGACTCAGGTGTCGCAATCCGTCTCCCAATCGAGTTCAACATTGGAGAATAATATCATAACGGAGACCAAAAATAATAACACATCCTCAAAATCAAATTTACATCACCCCGTTCTTGTTCAAAATTGTTCTAATTGTACATTTAATATAAATATTGTACATAATTGAATAAAATAAACTGTTGAAAATATTTTAGCGTCCGACAAAATGTTTTTCGGACTAGGACGACAAAGGTTGCCTAGCTACCAGCGCAATAATCAATACCTTATTGAAAAGGTTACCTTTTCGTCCAAATATCTGATCTATAAAACGTCATTTTTTGACACAATCGGATAAAAATTTGTTTAAATGTATATAAAAGCCTAAAACAAGACCCTATGCACATAGAATATAGCAAATCCGAAGTAGTAAAAGAAGTTTCCGAGCTAACAGAGGTACCTTATAGTACTTTATGTAAGCCTGTAAACAAAGGAAAAACGATTCGATTTAGGTAATCCTAAAGATTTGGATTTGGCTACTGCCAAACTATTAAGAAGTTTACTTAATTAAAAATATAAAAATAATGACGTTCCCATAATAGTAAAAAAGCTTGAAGAGCTCAAAAAACTAAGTATTAGAATCGTAAAATGGCGAATAGAATATTTAGAAAAAAATAAATGAACCTAGAAAAACACATATATTAAATAATATATATTTTTATGTTTGTTTTTATTTTTTTACCTTCTGACATCGTCTTAGATCGTAGGATAAATTTAGCATTAGTCGCTTTGTCTATAATATATAATATTCTTGACAATAAAGCATGTTAAATAAATAAATAAAGAAGGGTTGGACTGATGGCTCTAGCAGATGTCAATTAAAAGATATACCTCCAAGCAAAGGATCTTGTATTGTCATTTTGCATTGTGAATCTACGAATGGTTGTATTATAAATTTGCTTAAATTGTGCGGTAAAAAGTTGGAAGAATGTAATGTGGATTACCACAAAAATATGGATTCAAATATTTTTGAAGAGCAGTTTGAAGAATCTTCAATTTCAAACTTAAAATCTCACAGTGCCATTGTATTAGATAAGGCAGCTTATTTTCCATTCTAGACAAATTCATAAATTACCCAATTTGACCTCCAAAGAACAGAAATATAACAATTTCTTCTTAACCATGACCTATTTCTCGAAGAATCCTATACCAAAAAAGAATTAGTGGAAGCCCTTCATCTTAAACAATGAGAAAAACAGTATGTTATTGACAATATATCCAAAAAATACGGCCATACTGTTTTAAGGCTACCGCCTTATTTTTGTATTTTTAACACCATTGAACTTATGTGGGCACAATTAAAAATTTGAAGAATATCGAAAATTGTGACAAATTCTTCTCAATGGTGGTGATAGATTTCTTATCAATCTGGCAGAGGATACAGATGATTATTTAGACGTATCTTTGGATAAAAGCTCCTGTTGAGACATCTACGGTAAGTTAGAAATCAGAAAAAATACGTTTTCTACCTTAAGCTAAAGTTCTGCTTAAATTCATAATTTTGTGATCTCGTATTATATGTTATTTACGATTTCTGAAAACCTCATCATAAATTTCATCAATAATTTAAAAATTAAAACTAATATTAAAAAACTAACGAAACGAATCCGACCCTGGCTACTTATTGAAATCGACACTGGCGGAGTCTTTGTCGGTCTTTATCAAGTTTTCTTGTAAACTCACTTATAGTTGGCGAGGACTATACTCTACATTTGTTTCAATAACATTTTTCGAAGAAAATAAATTTTTTGTACAACACGTTATTGAAATAATAAATCAGAATACTACCTTAAAACACCAGTCGTTTTTATTTCGTTCCCGTTTCAGATGGACGCGTATTGTACGCGTGCGTACGATACGCGCGAGGTCGTATATCATAACTTAAATGTAGGTTTTCAAATGGACGCATAGAGCGGATGGCCGTGAGCGCGCTTCGATTTATACGCGCGGGTGACGGCCCAGCCCGTGCGCCCCGCGTAGGAACGCGAGGCGCAGATTGCTCGTAGTTCAGTTGTTGGTTTCAGATGGTACGACGGGTACACGAGCGTATGTAGTTGAGAGTGCTTGTCTTTGTTGCCGATTCTAACCAAAAAATTATTTATTTACGTTGTGAACAGAAAATGGCTAATGATAATAGCTTTATCGATACTGAAATTCTTATTAGCGAAGTTGAACAGAGACCCAATTTATGGGATAGTTCGAACGAAGAATATAAAAATCGGGACTTAAGGCAAAAATCCTGGGATGATATAGGACAACATTTGGATGCTTCAAATAATTTTCTAAGTTGCTATGTAATTCATCAAACGTTGCTGTTGACATACGAAAATAATTAAAGAATTTTCTAGGGTGTTCACGTAACTCCGAATACATCGTAACGAACGCACCTTTCAGTAATCGCTTTTCAATAATAGGGTGCACCCATATCCTTTTCTTTTTTAGACTTTTTTTTAAAAGGCAATATGCAGCAATGACAACAACGCTAGATGTTTCCCCTTGCATGTTTCTTTTGCTACTACTGTCTGCGACCGTCTGTACGCCCCATGTGAAAGTAAAACCACGCGAACACATACGCGTGACCTTTAGTACGCGCGCGTACCATACGCGTCCATCTGAAACGGGACTAACAATGTGTTATTGACAACACTTTTTTAAATTATCTGATTGAAAGGACCTCGAAGAAGAGCAAGGAACCCTCAGTTAGACGCGGAAATTCTGGATGAGATTGCTGAAAATCGCTCTAATAGTATAAGAAAACTGTCGGTCCAAGTTTATGCGATAAAGTGGGTTGTTCATGAGACCCTTCGAGGACAATTATTACATCCTGATCACGTCCAAAAGGCGCATGTCATATCTCCCGCTGTATATCCTGCAGGAGTCAACTTACGCCAATTGGTTTTTGCAACGATTTAGGCAAAATCATAATTTTATTAGTATTTTTTGTTCACGGACAAAGCCGGTTTCACCCGAGACGGATTAATAAATTGCCATAATTTGCATATCTGGCATGAAGAAAGTCCCCATGCAATAATACAGATAAAACATCAACAAAGGTTAATGGTTAACATGCGTGACGGGGATTATTGGGAATCATCTCATTGGACCGTTCCTTATTGAAGGCAGATCAAATGGTGCCATATAGTATTTGCAATTCTTAGAACAAAACTTAAACGGTTTATTAGAAAATGTGCCCTTAGAATTTAAAGAGGCTTCAATATTCGATGCCAGTTCACACTAGGGAAGATGTAATAGACAGAATAATACACTCCAGTGGCGTCCCGGGGAGCACCTTAACGTTGGCCACGGACTTCGGATATCTACGGTTAGAGAAAAGATAGAAACTTCCGGTCTTTACCGTTTGCTTTGGACTTTACTCCTCTTCAAATCAATGCATTTGGGTTTGTTGAAAAAAATCATAAAATTAAAAAAAATGTAGAAAACGCCATCTAGCGACTATAGTGAACGAAATCAAAACATGTCTCGTAATGTAGCTGATAGGGCATAAAAAATTCTTTTAAATGCCGCTAAGCATAGTATTTTCCGATAAGGCATTCCCGAGATATTGAATATTTTTCAAGTAAATGTTTGCCTTACCCCCACCACTTTATCTAAAGAGTTAAAGAAAAAAGTGTGAAAAAAAAATTGTAGATAAAAGACGAGAACTTTATTTGCACATATTTTTAGTATAATACTTTATCTAGACAAATTGTAAAGAAACCCCTTTTTTTCAATTTGCCTACAGTGTTACGCCCCCTAGCGGCCATTTAGCGAACTCGATAATTATTTCCAGCAATTTCTCTTGGCCGTATTTACAAGCAATATTTTTTCCGAAAGCTGTACAGGGTTATCCAACCAAGACTAGACAAGGCGATTTTTTGACTTTTCCTGTACTTTTATAAAAAAACTGAAATAGCCATCTTAAGTCATTTTCTCCCGCGAATTCGAATATCTTCAGCAAAAAACAATTGAACATCAAACAAAAGTACTAGGGGTCACTTTGATATTTTTTTAAATGGGATGATTTTTTTAAATGAGCTTATCCGATTTCTCATATAAATTTTGATCTAAAATGTTGGATTTTTAATTCAAAAACGCCTTTTTTCTTAAGTTTTAAATTCGGAAAATGTTCGTCTACCGTAAGATTAATACCTGATAGATGGATACCCGTTTCACCTGTTCACCCTTTAACCTGCTTTAAAGCGTCCGTCAGTTAGACAAAATAATCAAGTTTCAAATTTCTATATATTTTTCACGAATTAATTACAAATAATGAAATATTCTTTAGAAGAACGGCTAAATGTAATAAAATTATATTACAAAAGTGGAGAGAATGCTCGACAAACACAAAGAACATTTTTTGAGAGTTTCCAGAGACACATTTCAGTGGATACAATTCTCAGAATTAAGACCCTATTTGAAGAAAGTAAGACATTGAAAGATAAGCCAAGAAAGATGAAAAGACGGAATATAAGGGATCGAGCTATTGTTCAATATTTTACTATAAATCCGAAGAGTTCTATTCCGCAAGCGGTACGAGAAGTAAGGTATGGTCCAGGGCTCCGGAGAGTAAGCTATGGAACAGTTCACAGAACTTTAAAAAAATGTGGTCTAAAACCATATTGCATCCTTCCCGTTCAATACTTAACACAGCTTCAAAAAGAACTGCGATTTCGATTTGTTGCTTCAATGCTGATGAGAGAGCAAGACGAAGATTATAATTTATATAATAAAATTCTATGGAGTGACGAAGCGTCATTTACAACATCGGGGGTATACAATCGGAAAAATACAAGATACTGGGCAGCAGTTAACCCTCATAGATATGAAATGATAAAGTTTCAAGGTTGGAGCTCACTTAATGTTTGGGGTGGGATGTTAGAAAATCGAATTATTGGACCACTATTTTATCGTGGCTCTTTAACAGGCCAAAGATACCTCCATTTTCTTCATAACGATATCGAGGATTTCTTGGAAAGGTTGCCATTGCAAGCCTACAACAATATCATTTGGCAGCAGGATGGTGCTCCGCCTCATGCAGTTCGAGAAGTGGTAACATACCTAAACGAGCGTTACAATCAGTGGATTGGCCGTAACGGAACAATTCATTGGCCACCAAATAGCCCCGATATCACGCCAATGGATACATTTTTATGGGGTCATTTAAAAAATGTAGTTTATCAACGACCCAACAGAAGTCTGGAGGACATTCAGCAAAAAATTATAAATGAAATTAATAGACTTAACCAGGACCAAAATATTGTAAGAGATTCTTCGGAGAGATTGAAAAGGGGGCATCGGTCATGTTTTGAAAATAATGGAGGACACATAGAACAATTATATTATTGAGATTAAAGTTATTCACTTTAGTTTATAGTTTTTTCTAATATGTCATACTTTTTTTATACGTAAGCAATAATAGATTTGCAAAAACTACTAAATTTGTAATTAATTCGTGAAAAATATATAGAAATTTGAAACTTGATTATTTTGTCTAACTGACGGACGCTTTAAAGCAGGTTAAAGGGTGAACAGGTGAAACGGGTATCCATCTATCAGGTATTAATCTTACGGTAGACGAACATTTTCCGAATTTAAAACTGAAGAAAAAAGGCGTTTTTTAATTAAAAATCCAACATTTTAGATCAAAATTTATATGAGAAATCGGATAAGCTCATTAAAAATACGGCATCCCATTTAAAAAAATATCAAAGTGACCCCTAGTACTTTTGTTTGATGTTCAATTGTTTTTTGCTGAAGATATTCGAATTCGCGGGAGAAAATGACTTAAGATGGCTATTTCAGTTTTTTTATAAAAGTACAGGAAAAGTCAAAAAATCGCCTTGTCCAGTCTTGGTTGGATAACCCTGTACAATTAACGGTTCCTGAGATACAGCCGCTTACCTCGCTTAGTTGGCCACCCTGTACAAAAAAATACCTATGTATTTCAAAGTCATTAAAACAAATTAATTATTTCTTTAAATAATGATACAAAAAAAAGTGCAATACACAGGATATTTAAAAAAATTATAAAAAAAACTTTTTTTTTTAAAGAAATTTAACACCCTGTATATCAAAACCGGGGAACTCCAGACACATGTTCATAAGAACTTTTTCTCTTAGAATACCATAAAGAACCACCCTCTTTAGTTACGTACCGTACTTCTAAAACATCCTGTATAACTATAATTCATTAAAAAAATAATTTAGCATTTGAAAAAAATCAAATAAACGAAGTTGATATTAAAATAAGTTTGTTTTCGATAAGATCAGTATTATTGTAAATGACCACGCCCGACGTTAACATACATCATTATCAAGGTTGGTTCCGATAGTTTAGCCGGTTTTGCAGATATTCGTTTCGATTTTTGGACAAAAAACGTAGACCTTTTACCGTACGTCACCATGTGTGTGTGTGAGGCCGGTTACTATAATGTAAACCCACCTTACTTTGGCAATGAACAATTGGTATAAAAACAAAATTTGGGCGAGACAAAAGCATATACAGTTTTTCGTTCTCGAAATAGGTATACATTCAATCCTAATCATGCAAGTAAGTAGTAGTATTAAGAATAAATGTAATTTTAAACGAAATAAAACTTAATAACTAATTAATTCTTAATACATCAAGCCTGAATTTTTAACTATAAAGAAAGATGTTTAGGAACAAACTCAAAAACAATATTTTTTTAAAATGACTTAACACAAGAGCCCAAAAAAAAATAAAAAAATAAAATATTTTGCATTGATTTTTAGATTTATTTGTTTAAAACGCATCATAAGGGTTAGTTCTGGTTAGTTTAGGTTAGCGCTATAATATTTGTTAGGAGTGGCAAATTTTTAGGGATATAGACGGTAAAATATTTAATAGCAGATGCGATAGACACGTAATTTTTTAAAAATTGGTATCGAACAAAATCTAATGATTTGACAAATTTAATCTGTTTGTGTTTTCATTTTTAAAAGTTTAGTATTATATTTTTTAAAGCCACGTTTAACGAGGTCAAATTCGGAACTATACCCTGCTAAAAAGCTTAATTACGACAGATCACCTGGTATAATATACCCAATATTCACATTAAAAAAAAAAACACAAACCAGTTGTTCTCTTTACATCGTTTTCGCAGCTACACCCTTGTTGTCAGCAATTTTTGTTACATATTTATTGTTTTATAACTATTATTAGTTAAATCATAACTATTTTTGTCTCTAATTTATCCAAATAATTGAAAAATAAAAATAATTCGATTCAAGTTGGGCTGTGCCAAAAGAGCTGGACTTATTTTTATTTTTCCAGCCTTTATTACTGTTTTGAATGTACAATTAAAACACACCGACTATTACTGTTTCCTTAAAACCGTATAGACGGATTTGCATTTATCTTTCAACTTACAAGCTTGTTTACAGCAGCCATCCCGACAGGTATTAACATACCGGGTGTCCAGTTAGTGTACCGATGGATGATATCTCCTTAACGGTCGACCTTAGCACAAAAAATATAATACAAAAATTGTACTGGTTAATGGCCTACATATTATAAAAATAATTTTACATATACAGGATTCTTGACAAAGGCGGGACAACTTAAATTTAAATATTATTAAGTGGGACACTCTATATTTTTGAATTCTACATAAAATTACAATTACTTTTTAATAAGTGCATTATAAGTCTAAACTTAATAGTTTCCGAGATATCGTCTTTTGAAAAATGACATTTTTGAACTTTGAGAGCTTGTAACTTTCTAACTTTCCTACTTTTTTATTATCTAAAAAGTAAGATAAGGATAGTAAGCCACTTTGCTCCAAAACGTACCGTTAGAAAGCTAAAAAGCTGTCAAAATTCAAAAATGTAATTGTTCAGAAGTTGATATCTCGAAAACTATTAAATAATGTACTTATTAAAAAATAATTGTAATGTTATGTAGAATCTAAAAATATTCTAAGATATAGGGTGTCCCTTTTAAAATATTTAAAATTATTATTAAAATATACAAGCCATTAAGCTGTACAATTTTTGTATAATTTTTATTTTCGTAAAATCCACCCTTAACGAGATATCGTCTACCGGTACACTAAATAGACACCCGTATTATAAGCTATTTTAAAGTATCATTTTAACCTACAAAAACCATTAATTATTTTTTTTATTTAGTCCGCCGTTGTTGTTTTCTTCGCTCTCGCCGCTGTTGCTTCAGCAGGAGTAATTCTTCCCCAAAGCTACGGGTACGGATTGGCTAGCCCATATGGTTACTCTGCATACTCTGACTACTCACCTCTCGCATACTCCGCCCCATTAGCCTACTCTGCCCCCCTTGCTTACCACACTCCTGCTATTGTAGCTGCTCCCGCAATCAAATCCGGGTAAGTACACCTTATTTTTAGAAAATTGGATAGTAAAAAAATTTGTTGTTTTTGTTTAGGTTCAAATTCACTAAGTGGTTTTAGTTGTAAATAAACACGTTTTATTTGTCCAAAATTCACAAAGTTTTCGAGTTATTCCGAAGAGGTTGAAAAATGCTCAAAAAATCAACTTTTCTGTTAACTTTTTTTTTTAATTCCTGTACTTTTTACAAAAGTTGATATTTCTTTACTTTTTTGATAATTAACCTAACTTTACCTCTAATAACTATAGGTCTCAATTTTTTAATAAACACTAATTAAGTTCATTGTTATAGGTAAACAAAAACACACAATTGTTGAAAAAAAAATGTTTTGCGTAAAAAAGTTCCCAAGCACAATTAGTCATTTTGTTAGCTAGCGAAAATGAGTTGTTTTGAAAATTTTAAATTAATGTCAACACTACATCACTTCGTGTAACAGAGATATGCATTATATATAAAATCATCCATGTATGTATGACAGGTCAAATAATACGCCGCAGTTTGGACGATAACCGTGTGCTGCAACGGATAATTGCTTAAATAATTTTTCCGCGAATATTTTTGTGATGAAAATTCATATAACATTTCCTAATTTACTTGCAGATATGTAGCTGCTACCCCTGGTGCAATCCACGAAGCACCCCTTCCCGAAGGACCACACGCTTTCAGCCACCACCTTAACACTGCCCCAGCACCAGGAACCTACTATTAGAACAAGAACTGTATAGACCTTTATTTTAAATAAAGAATGCAATTTTATACCATTTAAATAAACATGTTTTTTTTTATCGCTTGGAATATAATTTAGTCATTTTCAAAGAAGTACAAAGACTAAGTTATAAATGTTGTTACAAAGGTAACTAACTCTAATGTAATGTATAAATAAGTAATAAAGTAATTAAGAACAGGGATTGATACATTGTGGGTTCTTCCTATTGTTATACAGGTGATTATCAAATAATATTTTGTATCTTATTTTATTATGCTGTTGATAATTGGGTTAGCAATAGAAGGTATTTCTGTATGATTATTGACAATATTACTTTTTTTTATTATTGCCTTTTTGATTGTAAGTGATTCTAGAATGGTTTTTTTTTATGCAGTGGTATAGCCGACCACTGTATAAAAGAAAACCATTTAATTTCAAATAAAATAAAACCTATTTATATTGTGCGAGCGGAATATTATTTTCTTTTTCAAAGACTTCGATATTGGTATCGGCTGATTCGCCACATATTTTCTTGAAAGTAATATCGTGCCGACGACGGAATTTTTCTAACCATCCATTTGATGCCTTGAAGTTATCTAGTCCTAGACATTGAGCCGATTCGAGAGCTTTTACTCGAATTATAGGCCCGGATATTGGTAAATGCTTGTTTCGCGCCTAACAAAACCAGTTAAAAACAACTTGGTCCACTGCCAGTCCTTCGGTTTTGGGAAATTTTCTTTTTTTGTTTAACGTTGCCACCTTCTTGAAACAAATTTCTAAATTCTGCTTTATCTTGAAGCAACATAGTCACTTGGGTTTTACCCACTTTTAATTTTTCAGCCAATATCCTGGTACTTTTTCACTTTCCTCAGTTATTTCAATTTTTTCACTTAAAGAAAGACATTTCCTTTTACGTTAGTCCCAAAACACACAAAACTGTTCAATTAGTGTATGTACCTATATTTCTTAAGAATTGTTGGGTCGGGTTTTACTGCCCCTAATAGAGGGTATTTTTAGCATTAATTCATAACCGGTCGTTTAACGCAGGTGGTCACTTCATAGAGGCGGTCGCAAACAGAGGTTTTACTGTAGTTTCCTTTAATAAGATATTATGAATATGTTATGTATTAAGAGATTACTTGTGTTTATGGTTGCTATAAAAATAGCTGTCGATATTGATAGACTCGTTTCTTGTAATTTTACGTTCTGATATCCAGAATAGTTATTTAAAAAATTCTTTAAATTTATTATAATTAGGGCAAAATTGGTGTCAAATCCCATGATCCAATAAGTTATTTTTAAAGATATTTCGACAATTTCCTTGTGCTCAAGAAATACAAAAACATTACATCCTGCCAAGAGTAAATTGTCTTGATTTTTTATTTTAGACCAAAATGATGCAAATAAAAAGTATTTCAAATTTCAGTCAAAATTTAAATTAAAAATGTCAGTTAAATCGTTTACTTTTTATTTTTGTGTCATAGTTTTATCTTCACGTTTTTTATCTCACCTCACTGTCCCTATGATAAATGTCAAAATTTAAAATTGTGAGATGATAACTG
Organism: Polydrusus tereticollis; assembly: GCA_963920685.1. NCBI lineage: Eukaryota > Metazoa > Arthropoda > Insecta > Coleoptera > Curculionidae > Polydrusus > Polydrusus tereticollis. Next base: position 67,010,319 of record OY987329.1, read on the forward strand.
TCGAGGAAAAAGTTTTTTTGGTTGAGTGTTGTGGAAGCGGTGAAAAATCGTATACCTACGTGTAAGAACGATTTTTTGAAAAGTTTCTGGTAGTGTATGTTTCAACTAATGGAATTCGGTGACTGATAAAGACATTTAGGAACACTGGGTCGGTGCAAAATTAAAAAAAAAAGTAAGACATTTTTGATGTAAACGATGCGGCTACCGTTTTGGTTATGCCGTTGAAACTACTCTTTTATCATGAAGGTAACGAGTTCTAAATTTGCAGGTTGTCCAATAAAGAGAAATTCAAAAAATTTTAAAACACAAAAAAATTAAACCTTTAGAGCTATATTTCAATCAAGCTTTAGAAGAGGAAGATCCAACAAAACCACTAGATTTTTGCTTATGGATTGGGGACAAAATTTTAAATGAAAATAACTTTTCCAATCTAATTTTAGGATTCCTGCACGTCGCCAATATTTTAAAAAAGTAAATGTATGATGCGGCAATTCCTATGATTGAATAATGGGCCATATATTTTTGAGGGTACGTGCAATAGAAATTCGTATTTAGAAATGTTACAAACTTTTCTTTCGGAAAAGCTGGATGAATTGCCATTACAGAACCGACGGTAAATATACATTCAACGACGGCTGCCAGGCGCCTTGTACACATGAAGTGAGTTAGCAATGGATTGAAGAGAGATGGATGGACCGAAACGGCCTCCAAGAAGTCCCGAGCTTACGCTTTTAGATGCGTATCTCTGGGCCCGCTTAAAACAACTAACGTTTCAGTAACCCATTAAATATAATATTGGTACATTAAAACCGAGAATTTTAGAGTCGGTGCAAATGATTTCGTTTGAGGAAATAAGAAAAAGTTATGACCACATTAGACGGCAGTTTGAAAAATGTGTGGAATACGAAGAAGGCGTGTATGAATAAGGTATGTTAAAATGACTCAGTCACGTAATTTACGAATTGAGGAATAAAAATAGTTTACTCTTACCAGGACTTAATACTTTTGTATACTTTTAAGAAGCAGAAGCTTACTAAAAATTATTTATTTTCGAATAACGACTTTTGGTCCATTTGTCCTCTTGTGACCTCTATCCGTGGACATACTGTAGAACCAAATGTAATTAGTAAGATTCCATTCTTTTAATATGCTCCCAATATTAAAAACTCTACAATTAACAAAAGGTATTGTTAAAATATCCATCAAACCCCCATCAAACACTAAAACTATTCTTCGACAAAATGTATTCGGTACGCCGCTGTTAAATTTGTATTTTTTTTTTCTCCAAAATTCAACTTATTAATTATACAAAGCATTTAAAATTTTGAACACGGAGGTTCATAGGAACGCTGCTAATATTAATAATGCATAAATTAATTAGCCGGTACATTAAAACCAATTTAAACTTTGTGGCATTTCAATCCAGTTGTTAAAATATAACAGAGCGGTGTAATTTAATTGAAATTAATCCAATCAAACAATTAGAGAATGAATGAGCATTGTATTGATTTTTAAAGCCCGCGTGTATTGGAAAATAATTGATAAAAATATCAAAGGATTTGGGGGTATAAATTATTGGATAAAAAAAATAACAATTTAATTTCAGAGACTAAACATTTATTATAATCGTTTGTTAATTTTACGGATACATGAATACACAGAGACAAACACATAACTTTGTTGCATTGAATTTCAATAAAAATGTTTGTACGTTTATTAAATAAGATAGAGATAGATTTCGAAATTGAAAAAAAAAGTATTGGAACGACGTAAAAAACTAAATAAACGTTGTAATTTAACATGCTTTTACTTTATCTACAATCATAACTAGGATGCAGTGACAAACTTTAAAAACTCAAAAAAACTCAGTCTTGGAAAAGCGGGGAATGATTTTTTTGAATCTACTATCATAGTTTTGACCGAACTCCATCAATCCATCGAAAAATCGCCACCGGCACCACACTGTATATAGCACTGCACTAAATTTGTAGATCTCTTTCAGAGGATCTTTTGAGTTAAAGTTCCAACTTTATCGCTTACATTTTTATCCAAAATACAGACAAGCTACTCCATCTAATGAAGTAAAAAAAAATGTTAGTGTGCTCGACTAGCCGAATTAATGAATTTATGAATTACTTCGGAATTCTCATAAGCAGGTCGGAGTTGAACGATTTTTTTAAAAAATTATACTATAATATGCGGCACTGCAGGATAAATCCTGATTCATGTCGGTTTTGAATCTTGCGAGATCATACTCGTTGGGAAACAAGACATAAGGGAGGTCGTTCCAGAGTGATAATTGAAGTTCCAAATGAAATAATGTTTGACTGGGTCGTTCGAGGGACAACTGAACCACGTACTGGTGGGCTGCAGTGGTTCATTTCATTCTACAGTTTAACATAGAAAAATAAATATTTTTAAAAAGTTTTCTTAAAATTGGTATGTAGTGCTTTTAAGGATTCTGAAGGTTTCGTTGGCGCGACTCTGTTTTGATTAAAATTTTTATTTTATTGAAACATAAAACACCCATTTTTATTGGCAAATACACTGATCAGGTAAGTTATTATTTCCATATTCAAGATATTAATTTTTTAAATAAAAACCCCCAACATGCAGGCTTAATTTTTCCTGTAAATACAAAATAATTTTAAATATTTCTATTGTTATTATTATTCTTATATCGCCAAGAACAGACGTCTTATGTTAGTTCAGTAATTCTTTATTTAATCACAAAATAAGAGATATTTTAGTACTTATAATCTTCGATATTAACAATGCCATTAGCATAATTGAATAGTTCTGGATTTTACCTTGTGACAATTTCTTGATCGTTCCAACTTAATTAATTGGAATGAGCCAACTTAAGCATTCATTATCCTTAATAATTCCACTAAATATTAAAAGTCAACTGGCCCGGCCGTTTCGTGCCATAGTTGGTGCCGCAGATCGATTTTATCGACGTACTGGTTCGCGCGCCACTTCACGGGTGAGTTTTCCACACATGCCAGGTGATTTGACGTCAGGAAGAGGATACAAAACTATGGTTCTCGGTCGTTGCCAGCCTTTTGCACGTAGAATTCCCTTGAAGCCAGGTTTAAATAGCGCAAGAAATCACATTTAAAAGGCACCGAGTGTGTCGCAGGCTTTTCTGGATTGAATTTTTACCAAGTGGTGAAGCGTAACACCCATTGGGGGATTTGTATCCTGGCCAAATCAAGAAAGAAACCAGTCCAACAGGTAAAATAGTGATGCAGTTCGATTGTAGCGTGGTTTTGACCTCCACTATTTTGTTTGTTTCAGTTTTTTTTTATCTTTTTTTACTTTGATTAGGTACCTACTTTTCCCACTTTTTTTTTACCTTTTTCACTTTCTTCACCTTTTTACCTTTTCATCAAGATTTTTGACCCTTTACATTTCTTACCTTTTTCATCAAGATTCTTATTTTCCGCTTTTTATTCATCAAGGTTTTTATTTTTTTTTGCCTTTTTCCTTATCACATTTTCCCTGACTTTTATTCTGATTCACCCTAGTTTCCATCCATCCCCTGTTAATCTATTTTCTCCCATTGTTATACTATCGTATTCTATTCAAGTCTATCTTATTCTACATTATTTAATTAATTCCACCTATTTCCATTAAAACCTTAAATTCCACAAATTCCCTTTTTCGACAAGCAAATCTCGTTTATATCCTGGTGTGAACGTTTGATCCACGTACTTGCAGCGTACCCCGGTGGATTGTTGGCAGTGGACGGTGGGCGCGGAGTTCCTTGGTGTGAAGCCGATTTTATGGGAGCCACGGCCATTTTATTTTGACAGTATTGTCCAGTTTACCGCCAATTCTATTGTGCATCTGTTGCCGACCAGCAACTAGGAGCGTCACTGGAGAGGCTGCAAAGTGTTTGGATCCGAGGGAGCTTAGTTAAAGATGAGTAACTTTTAATAATCGTTTAATGTGGATTTATTACCCAACTGGAATTAAGCGCGTATTTAATTGAGAATTTTGATGAACAGTTTATTATTTATTATTTTTTGAACCTTAATCCTACGGAAAACCCTAACGTGCAAATGAAAAAATCTTTTTAAAAAATCAGTACTGTCCAATTTTATCGTAACGTTGATATATTGTTAATTGTTTTTATTATTAAGTGTAAGGCATCATGCCTGTCTTTTTTTTTGTTAAACGTTAAGTGTATTTCTGTAGAGCTACATTTTACGTGTAGGCCTTAAATACAGTTAGGTACCACCTATAACTTGGAATTGCAATACTTAATGTTATATTTTCTGCATTCCCTTAGTGAGTTTAATAAATATGCTCTATTAAAACTTAACCTGTACTCTAGTTTTATTGAATTCTCTTTCTTCCTCTAATTAGGAAATTTTCCATTGATTAATACCTCTTTGATCAATATCAAAAAGGTTTTTGATTTATTAGCACTCTGGTTCAAGACCAATTTTTTTGTTTAATAAGTTTATCTCTCATTGACCCCTGTGGTCTTTAATCTTTTTCTATTTTCTGACAGTCCCTTTGGCTGTCTGGCGCCCAGCATTTTCTGGAGAATCATATAAATTACTCACTCAAATCACGAATCATGACCCTGCTCTAAAACCGACACGGCTATATCTAAGGAGCCGCGGTTTAATCATTGAGCAATGAAAAGATTATTATTATTGTTATTATTAATTCACTAACTAATCACCAAATAATTATTAAACCAAATTAATCAAAGATAAAGTATTTATTTTTATTTTTTCATTGTTACAACCAACGGACTTTTATATCAATATTTGTTGAAGTCCATACCGCCAGAATCTTTGTAATTAAAATTAAAAAAAAAGCTTACAAACAATAACTTTATATTAATGATTTCGTCATTAAAATATTAAGCTAAAATTGATAACAATCCTTCATCGTTCATGCCATTTATTCAGCGTGTCTGTGGTGTACCTCTGCTACTTTCTGTCTCACTACAATATGTTATTTCGACAATCCATTTTTTCATATAACAGCCTTGCGACAAGTCCTACTTAACACCATTTCAGTTTTCTTATTACGTTATTCATTATTCTCAAAAATAGCGTGCGAGCAAAAATTATTATCAACAAAATGTGCCTTGCATCTAAGGCCGTACTGCTTAGCTGTAGAGCTTAATAACTGTTGGGTGTCCGTAAAAACCAGCATTATCAATCAATGAGTTATTTCCTCATCTTTACCAGTCGTTACCAGTAATTTGATTCATCGCTTAGCGGGGTTAGAGTAAATGGTGAGTGACAATACAATCAGCGTTTGTGCATGGACGATTTTCGCGAAAATTTTCCTAACGTCGCTTTTACTGCTGGAGATTTTTATCATTGCCTGAAAAGAATCCTGGCTTTGTTTAGGGAAACAGGTTCTATACAACATAAAAAAGGAGCTGGAAGACCATCTTTTAGAAAAGAAGAACTTGTTGCAAACGTTCGTGAAATAGTTTAAAATACGCCAACAAAATGTGTAAGATGCCTGTCACAAGAAGTGGGAAGGTATTATGGAAGATGCCGGACTATTCTTAAAAAACCGTTTAATTTAATTTAAAGAAATAGTCCATTCTTAAAGTGGAGTTGAAATTATATATGACTTTCTTTCCTTTCCCTGCAAATTTTGAAAGACGCAGGAATTACTGCTACTGTGGTTGGCCCAAAATTTATTAGAAATTAATGATTTATTAGACCTGACATTTTTTTCTGATGAAGCCTTGTTCCACCTTACCGGTTATGTGAATTCTCAGGATACATAATGAGTCCACATTGCACCTTTAAAAAATTGGTGTCTGGTTGGCTGTTTCCCGAAAAAGAATTATTGGTAGGGATGCACAAAATTCAAAATACATCGATACATTGAAAATTGATGCATCAATGACAAAAAATTCATATAAAAAAAAATCGTTTCTTCTTCTTCTTTCTTCTTTCTTTCTATATTAATTTCATGGTGCCATTCCTTAATTTTCATGTATTTTATAGTTCTGCTAATGGTTTAAATTTGAAATAAACCGAAACGTCAACTTAAATTAAGCTGCTATTCATATTTTATAACCTATAAACCCACAGAATTGAAAAATAAAAACTTTCATTCAAACGGTCAGGAAGAAAATTATTCTAAAATACTTTACTACATTATTTATTTCATTTACCATGTATCTACCTACATCATAATAATATGTTTATTATATGATTCATATGATATATGAACAAAATATAATCAATAAGTGTTACGTTAGTTATTGTCGCACTTACCTATTGCAATAATAAAGAAGAGAAAATTGTCAGTTTCTTGCATTTAATAAAAGTCATAAATGATGAATTGACGTATACCTACCGGGTGATGTGAGGCTTAGTTGAAAATAGGAAATCCCTTGTAAATTTCGAAGTTGCTAAATATTGGCTCCCCTGGACATTTTAGAGAAAATTTATATTATAATTTTTTAAAGAGGCCGATATAATAAACCCATGTGCCAAGTTTGAATAAGTTTTAATAAGCCAATCTTAACTTATTCAATTAAATGTAATGGCAGAATTATGAAATTTTCATAGTTTAGGAGTTTAGGTAATACAGCAAACAACAGCAAATTATTATTTGGCATTGACAAAACGAAAAATGTGACAATATTTTCATTAAAGGCGCTTTAATTATAGCTGAATATGAGCTATTACATTAAGGAAAAAGTAACCATGATTAAGTGGTATTATACAGGAAACAGTTTAAGAGCACTGTCTGAAATGTTTTTAGTTCAATTCCCTGATAAGCCTATCCCTTCCACTTCATTAATGATTAAACTTATCATTAGTGAATTTGAGTCCAAAGGCACTGTAATAAATAACTGTAAACGCTTAACTCAGAATGTCAATAGAGCATAAAAAAGGGATAATAGAGATTTTGATATTTTACTGCACGTGGAAGGAAACAAAATGATTAGTACGAGGATTCTTGGGCAAGCCGTAGGAAAACATCAACCCACAGTGTTGCGCACTTTAAAAAAACATAAATACTTTCCTAACAAGTATGAAAAACATCAAGAGCTACGGCAAGGTGATGAAGAACGGAGAATGGGATTGGGTTTTGAGGTAATGGAAAGAGCAAATGTTAATAGGGACTTTTTGAGAAATATTTTTAGTTTTATCGAAGAATGTACATTCACACTCAACAACGAACCAAATGTTCAAAATTGTAAGTATTGGAGCCAAGAAAATGAACAACGGCTTGTTCATACTCTGATGTAATATCCACAAAAAATAAATGTTTGGGCGAGAATTGTAGGACATCACATTATTCGACCAGGCAACCTTACAGCAGTAACCTATTTGGACTTGCTACAAGATCGAATTGAATTCGTACTAGAAGAAGTTATACGCGAAAATAGGGAGATCTGGTATCAAATGGATGGTTGTCCTGCCCATAATTCTCTCATGGCATCGAGTCTTTGGCCGGCCAGATGTCCTGACCTTTCACCAAACGACTTCTTTCTGTGGGGTCACTTAAAAAATTTTATTTATGAAGATGTAAAATTTGAAAATCTACACCAGTTAAAAAACTGTATTTCGTTAGAATGAGACAGAATTTCTCAATATTAACTAAGTAATGTTAGAAATGAATCTTATGATCGGTTAGGAGATATTGTTTAGCTGGAGGGTTGCTTTAACATTTAATTAATTAATGTTTTTGTAAAAATCTGTGGTCTTAGGTATGTTATGTTAAATTAAAGGCTTAGTAAGAAAAACATAATGGTGTTTTTTATTTTGGATGTGTGATTGCCGGATTGGTGAAACAAAAATGTGTTCTCAATGTGAAATAATCTTTATTCGTTATGTGCATTTTTGACAATAGCGTGATAAAAATTATTTGCTGGTGTTTGCTGTATTACCTAATCTATGAAAAATTCGTAATTTTGCCACCACATTTAATTGAATAAGTTAGGATTGGCTTATTAAAACTTATTCAAACTTGGAACATAGATTTATTATATCAGCCTCTTCAAAAAATCGTAATACAATTTTTCTCTAAAATGTACAGGGGAGCCAATATTTAGCCACATTGAAATTTACATGGGATTTCCTATGTTCAACTAAGCCATGCATTACCCGGTATGTTTATGAACAATAAATGGAGTTAACTCGCCACTATCGGAATTTTCAGAACTTGAGTCGTTACTTACACTTATATTAATTGGACTGATCAGTTAACTTAAACTTTTTTCTGTTATCTAGCCACCCATATTGGACGACATCGTGGGTATCGAACCACGTCTCGTCAAGATAAATTATGTTTCTATTTGCATCCTTGCATTGCTTTATTTTGCGTAAGTGCTCTTGTCGATGGTCAACTATACGTGCTGATTCCATAATAACCATTCCTATGTCCAATTTCTTATGAATAAAACCGCAATGGAGAAAACCATTTCTCAAAGTATCTAACGATGTTATAATCTGGATAATTCCTAAACTTATCCCGAATCATTTCCAATGTTGGCATGGTATGGTAAAATTCATACACAACTCAACGAATAAACTCCTTGGCTGCCGTATCAAGTTTCTTAAGAACTAGTATTTTCCCTTTTAAGACGAAAATAAAAATTAAACGCGCTCAACATCTAATCCCGCCCATATTTTTCTATAGCAAGCGCTTTCAGTCCACGTTGACTATCTACGAGAAGTAATCCAGTTAAAATCTGTATACTCCTGTGATGCGAAAACAACTAAATTGATAGTAACCCGTATAACCATTTAACTCCACGCTGTCTCAACTGAGATCATAGGTATAAACTTTACAGGTATAGCAACATATTGATATTTTTTTAATAACTAATAAAAAAATAATTTAAACGGGATACCTGAAGCTTGCTAAAGATAAAAAATATTTTCTATTTTATAGCTACATTACTTGGCCATAGATCATCTTTTACGTTTTACGATCGCGTTAGCTGGCAAAGAACACGTTATTGGAGAAGACGTCCCACAGTTTAGCGGTTAAACTTTAAACTGAATGGCGGTTCAAATAAGATGTAAGTGAGTAGGCACTTTAAAAACACGGATGCTCTTGAAAAAACAGAATCGCCAATTGCAATTTTCTAGTTGTATATTTCTTGTTGAATTTGCTATTAAAGGAAACTAAATACGCTTAAACAAAAACCAAAACCATATGCAGCTGAATTTTTAATTACGTTTACATTTATAATAGTGAGTTTAAGGTTTTCACGTATACTTAATTAATACTAAAAAAATCGTGCATAAAGGAAAATATAATTTTGGCCAGAAACTGCCATTAAAACAAAAAAATAGAGCATTCCATTCAAAAAATACATACCAATCCTGTGTACTTCAAATATGTCCAAATTATAGATTCTTGCTAGCCGTAAAAGGTTTATCGGAAACATTTGCCACTAATTAATTTAAAAAATAATAAACAACAAAACTGCTTGCCAGTTGAAAGGTTTACTACACATTTTTAGATACATTTTGTGTCTGAACTATTTTTGATATTAATGGAGATAGCCGCTTACAGTTGTTAAGAGCTTATTTATGATATTATGATGTATCTCAAAACTAGATCGATATTCAAGTCGCTCAAAAAGCCCTTCATCGACTGAAATGTCTGTATACTACATGTTTATCACGCAGCAACGGCTTGTGACATATCATTATAAAAGTTTTAAAACAAGGGACAAATCTCAAACCAACAAAATAAACGGTCCAAAATCCGACTGAATTTAAATGTGATGTTCTTTTCTCCCTGGAGTTTTCGTGCGACTTTTTCGGTAACAAGTTGGACTGCTTCTGGGGATTTCGTAAATTGAATTAAAGTTTCCCCAATATAAAAATGTCAGAAACGTGCTAAATTGAACGCCACGCATGATACATTAAAAAGCTATTAGGTAAATAGTAATTCACATAGCTCTAGGCATCTGAAAAGTGATGGGGGAGGGGATTTTGGCTTTAATTACTGAATGCCCTGAATATACAGGGATTAACCTCTCATAGTTCCTGACATATTAATTTATAACTTTATAAGGCGGTAACAAAATAAAATTGTTGATATTTTAAATTGTTCACAACCTACCTCAGCTAGCTCAAGCTCGTGGCAATTGGGTGGCTCTTTTATGAAGGGTCCTTCCAGTACAACAACAAAGTGTAAGTGTATGGTCCCCAAAGAATGTTGCTGTGCAAGCCAAGATAGATAGGTATATGATTGAGTTTTAAGCGGGACTCACACCTGTTTTTAGATCTAACCTCTCACAACAACACCAATTTCCAGTGAGTAAATCAATGGAACCTACACACGGTGCCAAAACAAACACACAAAATCAATTAAAAGTTATTTTAATTATAAAAAAGGTTTAAGTAAAAGAGGTGATTTTAAATTACAAATAAACAATACTTAATTTAACTCTAATAACTTCAGATGATTTACGAAATCAGACAAAATAGTAAAGTATAAGTTTGGCCAGGTTAAACGCTCATTATTATAGCGCAAAAGTTCCAACTCTTTTACAAAATCGCTTTGAATATCTGAACACCTGAGGTTAATACTGTAAATTACTTATATTGTTGAAATAGTTAAACAACTTAACGCTCTGTTTAAAACAAAAAAGGAAATTACTTTTGGCTGTGAGTATGTCATAAACAAACAAAATCACTACGATATATGTAGTATAGAGTAAAAGTAAGGTACTTATCAGCAGGATCTTCCAAGAGGTGGAGGGTTCTCTTAAAGGATGGCCCCTTGTTGCTACTTAGCAATGTTGGCCCTCAAAAATGGTCTAAAAAAAACAGGCCTAAAGCCCAAGGGTCAAGTCCGACCTGGTCGACAAAGTCTGAATAATCGGGAATCGGCAACATAAAAAAGAAAAGGAGACTGCAATATGGTATATAGAGAGACTTCTCTAAAAAAAGGTATGATGTTTCAGGTTATGGGGCAAAAATATCGATCACCTATAAAAATATACTATAATATAATAGAATTAGTGTGGAAAAAACCCAAAGATCGGGAAAGATTTCCCTTCTCTTTGCGACAGAAACAGTATTTGTACGATATTTTATATAGGGTGTCTGAAAAATATGTTTCGGTTGGCGATTACAAAAGTTACCATTTTTTTTTCACAGTTAAAGGAGCATGAGAGTCTCGATAGATTCTTACTATCAGCAATCGTTTTTTATTTACCTATAACCATTTTTATTTTAATTAGTTCAGGTTCGCAACCAAAAATGTAAAAGGAAAAATAGAGTGCCAAGCCAGACGAGACAGTGGTTTCAGAAATAAAATACAGACATAACAAGAATTCAAGACGTTGGCTACCGCGGTCTCCAGATCGTACTACCCTTGACTTCTGGGGCAAGATGAAGGAGGAATTATGTTTGTCCAAATATGAAGTATAAGTGCTAATATTGTGCTTTTTTTGTTAGTTTGTTAATATCAGGATTTTGGGTAGGTATATTAAAGTATCCCACTTTGTGCCACACAAGTTTTATATATATAAACAAATCAAAATTAGGAAAACACTCTCCGAGATCAAATGTTTATCTGAACTGAGTCTAAAATTTCAGATGAAAACATATAATTTCTGTCTAAAGTTTTTTGCTTACCCTTTAATTAAATTTAACTAAATTGTGAAGACATAACAAGTGTATTTTACAAGCATGCTTTTTAGATATTTTGTATTTTCAACCTCCAACAAATAAAGTAAAAACAGTTTTATTCCCACAGCGCGGGATAGAAATAAAAACAAAGCACAACGAAATCACAAGGATTTAGTTTTCCGACATCACCGCTCCTTTAATATGGTTTTCAGATATTCGTATCTCATAAAGCTATAAAAAAAAACTGCATCTACTTCTCTCGGTATATCAAAAAGACACTTTTCTCGATTTGCATATTTCAAAAGGCAAATTTTTAACGAGATAAGCCAAGTACAGATGTGTTGCCAGTTTTGTTAAACTCTTATGTTATTCCTTTTAATTTAATCGAGTATGCTCTTAAGTCAGTTTGTAGGTATTTAAAATGCACAAAGAGGACCTGTAAAACCAGGTTATACCGGGTCCACCAACGAAGCGTGGACGGAAGATTACATCCTTATCGAAGAACTCATCAAAAATACGGAAACAGCATGAGGGCTGGAATTAAGTGGCATATTTTAAAAATATTTTACATTATACAAAAAAGTGAGGCGAACAAAACTTCTATATTTTTTTAATGGAACACCCTGCATATTATTAGTCCGAAAGATGGGCATAGAGCTGCTGATCATTTTAATATAGGGTTATGTGGATTTATTTTTAGTAGTTTAAGAAATAATTACGATTTTATCTAAAAAATTGCCAATGTTTAATAACCATTTCCAAATTATTAAAAGCAAGTTAATGAAATAGTACACTCAAAAATAATATTTTAGAATGTTGCCCATCTTCACAATAAAAAATATTTGCGTTCATTACATTTACTATACAGAGTGATCACATTATGCGAAATATTAAAATTATCTCTTTTTTTAAATGGAACACCCTGTATATTTTTTGATTTTTAGAAAGCCGTTTTGATATTTGTTCAGTTGCGAAAATTAGGTACTAACTTTCACAAAATGTCGAATTTTACCACTTTGGAAATGGTAAAAATGATTTTTATATTGGGAGAATGTGCAACAAATTGCCTTCTAGCGAGTCGAGTGTATGCTGAAAGATATCCAGATATTGAGAGAAAGCCGAGACCAGAGGCATTTAAGAAGCTGTTGCATAGATTTTTAGAAACAGGTAACGTTGCGTAAAAAAGAAGGGTAGTTATCAATAAACCCGTTGTTAATAAAGAAAATAAATTAAGGGTTCTATTGGCAGTACAGGAAAATCATAACGTAAGTCAAACTGGCATTTTTCAGAAAACCGGTGTTAAGGAAACGGATTTTGAAAAAGTATAAATGTCATCCTTATCACATAGAATTACACCAAGAACATTATGAAGGTGATTTCTTAAGAAAAATTACGCATTCTCTAATTGGATGCTTAATAAAATTAGAGAAGTACCAGATATGTTATCAAAAGTTCTCTTTAGTAACGAGTCTACATTTAAAAATAACGGAATCGTAAATAGGCATAATACGCATTATTATGCTACTGAAAATCCACATTGGGTTCGACATGTAGATAACCAAAATCGCTGGCCGGTTAATGTCTGGGTAGGAATATTAGGGCCATACATTATTGGGTCATACTTCTTTGAAGAGCGTTTGACGAGACAAGTTTATTTAAATTTTCTTAATCATGATCTACCCATTTTGCTTCAAAATATAGACGCTGACACTCTCCAAAACTTCTGGTTTTAACAAGACGGCGCTCCCCCTCATTATCATGAGCCGGTTAGAGAATTTTTAAATCATTGGCGAGGTAATTAGTGGATTGGATGTAGTGAACCAATCGCTTGGCCTCCTTGGTCCCCCCATTTAATACCGTTTGATTTCTACCTCTAGGGATACGTTAAACAACAAGTATATGCCATACCTCCTACATACCGAGATGATATAAAAGATCGTATACGAGAGGCATTTAGAAATATTAGAATACGAACTCTACAAGATGTCCAGCAAAATTTTGTTCGGAGGCTATATTTATGCACTCAAGAACAGGGAAGAACCTTTAAACATATTATTAAAGCCAGAAAATAAATTCTGATTTCCTGCCTAATAAGGATTTGCTTAGATTTGTTGTGTCAACCCATTTGTTTTCTTAAATTTGAATTGTAATTTATTATTTTATATTCATTTTAAGTTTTATCTACATGCCTAAATAGATCTCTGTTAATTAATAACATTTAGTTTCTTTATCGCAGAAAGAAATGACATTTAATGCTGGGTTATTGAAGTTATTGCATTAAGAAATTGAAGTTATGCACAATAAATGCAAACCTTTAAAAGGTAACCGCTAGATTCTCCAAAGGAGTAGCAAAAATGTTGGCTTTTAAAGATAATATCCAAATATGTAAAATACGGTAAACTCTAAGAGGTAATAAGTAAACATGGTATCAGTAGGATAAAATGAAAGGATATCAAAAGACCTTTCTAAAAATCACAAAATATACAGAGTGTCCGATTTAAAAAAATGGAGAATTTTAATATTTTTCATAATGTGATCACCCTGTATAACAAATATACTGAACGCAAATATTTCTTATTGTAAAGATGGGCAACATTCTAAAATATTATTTTTGAGTGTACTATTTCATTCAGTTGCTTTTAGTAATTTGGAAATGGTTACTAACCTAAGGCAATTTTTTAGATAAAATCGTATTTATTATTATTATTTAAATTTAAATTAAATATTAAACTACTAAGAATATATCCACATAACCCTATACTAAAACGATCAGCAGCTATATGCCTATCTTTTGGGCTAATAATATACAGGGTGTTTCATTTAAAAAAATAGAAGTTTAGTTCACTTTTTTGAGCTGATTAAGTATGATGTAAAATATTTTAAAAATATGCCACTTTTAATTCCAGACCTCATGCTGTTTCAGTATTTTTGATAAGTTCTTCGATAAGGATGTAATTTTCCGTCCCCGCTTCTTTGGCGGACCCGGTATTTTGTTTAATTATTTTTCAGTGTGTCTCGAAGACGGAGGATTAACGATAGTATATAGTATATAGATATAGTATATAGTATTTTCGGAAAAAAATGGCATTCCTCATCGCTTATCGTTTCAATAAGGATCAGAAGATAGCTGACAAAGAGTAGCTACGTAGCTTTCGTCAGAGACATCCCGAAACATCACTAAGCCATCCATATAGGGTGGTCCAACAAACAACTCTTCACTACTTTATTTTTATTCCTTAATGCATAAATAGGAAGTACACGAAAGCGAAAACCAAACAAATCAAATTTAGGGGTCGCCCATCATAAAAACATTTTAAATACAAATTATTGATATTCAAAAACAAAATAACAAATTACCAAACAAGAGAGGCCTTTGATGGAGTAGGAAGTTGTTTCATATGATTTGTCATCAGGCTTCTGCCCTTCGTTCTTAGTAAGCGATTGATTATACTTTTAAAATAAACTGATTCCACGTTTAGCGGTACCGTTGACAACTCTCATTCGACTACAATGTTCACAAAATTTAATGCAAAGCGGATCATCTGTTCTAAAAGCGATTTAGACTTCGGGCAGAAAAACATCAAAAAGCTGTCTGCCCGTTCAGGTACAAAATCAGATTGATTTACATCTTTTTCCTCAGTTATTTGTATAACGCAAAATATTTTTACGTTATGCTCCATTGCAAACCCTATAACTCTTATACAAATTTTTTTCTTATATCTCTTACAGTTTAGGCGCTATCGAAGGCGAACACCTTGTTAACTCACCCTGTATATCTCCTTTAAAGGCATCTGACCGCGACGAGTGCGACAGATACGATCACCGCGGCCGTACTCGCGTCTATAGGCAGAAATATCACTCTGGCTTCCTGGCTTCCGCATGCGCAACTAATTACACTTAACTTTTCCCTCCGTTTCAGATTGTTTTATTTTGATTTTTGAGGTTATGTCTCTAATTATGTTACTTTTCCTAATTTGTTTTATTTTTGATGTTTTTGGGATTTGTAAAGAAATAAGTGTATAGTGTTTATAAAATGGCGAATCAATGTTCTGTATGCAATAAAGAATTTTCTAAAGATTCAAATTTAAGAAGCACTGTTAAAAAATTTCATCCTGGTAAGTTTATTCACTAATTAATCACAATGTTCATTATTTTATTATCGTTTTTCTTATTTAGATTTAGTTGATAAAGTTGCACCAAATAAACGTTTTAAATGTACAGCTGTATGTAATAAATGTTTGAAAACGTTTTCTAAGTACTCGAATTTGAAACAACATGTACTAAAATTTCATCCAGATAAGTTCATTAGGTAGGTAGGTATTAGAAAAAGCTAGCCTTTTATTTTTACAAAAATACTTTTTAGATGAGATAGATCAGTTGATATCGCCAAAGGTATACCTCTACCAATGTCAAGTATGCAAAAAAAACTTCTGAGACATAATGCACCGTTAGTTCTTTGATAACTGGCACCAGATTAAATTATCATAACATTTTAGGTGGTTTTCAAACTTTTGGCCAACCCTGTATATTTTTAGAAACATTAAAATAATTGATTAATTTTATCCACAATTTATCGATATCCTCTCTTTTTCCAATAATGGACGCAGCCAATTTCAACAGATTATCTTAATTTGAATTTGGCGCGCCAATGTGTGCATGCGTAAGTCAGGAAGCCAAAGTGATATTCCTGTCTTCTATAGACGCGGGTCCGCGGCCGTAGAACATGACTGCTCTAGCACAGCCCCCTGACCGTAAAGGGGGCTGTGGCTCTAGACTCTAGAAGCAGTCAGGTCGTGTTGGTCGTGTTGATTGCACGTGGTTTTATACTAGTGGTGGGAAGTTCGATTCTTTTTGGTGACTCAATTCATTTCATTCATTCAGTTAAAAAGATTCGTTCAGAAAGATTCGTTCTCAAATGATTCACTTACCTACATTTAACTAATTTCATGTTTTAAACGCGAAAATGCTGAATCGATGTTTGTTTAAATAACAGCCCGTCCTTTGTTATGAAGATTGTTGCCATAAGTGGTAACAAAATACCCAAATGTTGAGCCCAATGTTTACGTTCTTGAAATGTCTTGAATGAATAATAAATAGATTCCTATCCAAAAATAATATTCTTCTATTGTTTATTAAAATTTGTTCAGCCATTTGTACAGTAACACTATAAAAAAAATAATCATAAATACCGAACAATTAAATCAAATATTTCATCCCATACATTTATCTCTTTTCCTTCTACTGTACTTGCGTACCTAATTAAACTGCTGTCTTCCTCTACATCATGAAAATCGAAGACGCATCGCCGAGCGACGGCCGTCAGGCCAACTGTCGAGCTCGATCGTTCGAACTGCGGACTTGCGAACGAGTGAATTACTGAACTGGTGAATTGCCTTTTCGAGTTTCGGGTAAGTGAACGAAATTCGACTTTGATTCATCAATTCTTTAAATCATTCCTGACTTGGTGAATCAAAAAAGAATCGAATCTTTTAGGAACGATGAATTAATTCTTTCGAGTCAGTGAAGTGATTCGTTCGTTTTGAACGAATCGTTCGTGAACGACACACCTCTATTTTATACTATTTATATATGATTGTAATTCAAAATGACTCCGTTTGCCAGCGAAGACGAAAGCAAAATAATTTCCAATTAGGATGTTATATGAACCTTTACGAGTACGTGGTATATTTCCTTAATTGCTGTTTTCTTTGTGTCAGTCACCAATATAAAATTAAATCGTCATCATCTCGTTTCTCCTCCACTAATAACTTGCAGTTTGCAGTACCTTAACTTTTTAGAGTTCATTATAATATACGTTTAAAAATCAAACCCTAGAAAGTCGCGAAACAACAGATAATAAACAGTAATCGCATTGGTCGCCAGCCGCAGCCGCATTAGTCGCAGCCGAGTCCATCGAAAGTCTACCTTCATCCTGTCGACATACTGCGTACTGTTAAGCCAGGGACACATTATTGTCACGTCACGTGAGTTCACGCAATATCACATGAGCTCACGTGGCGCTTGCAAGATGTAGTTCAATATTTTTCCATGCATTTAAATCGATCAGAGACATACTGTTGTCACGTCACGCGTGTCACGGTATGTTATACTTATCACCCATGCTAGCACGTCTTTGATTTCATGTCAGAACAGATTTTTTGGCTCACGTGCTACGAGTTGTGTTTACGTTTTGTTGACAAAGAGGTACTTTAAAACATGGATGAACTATTAATTGAAAAAGTTAGACAGCATAAGGTACTTTTTCTCTCTTTCTCTTCTTTGATTAATCTCATGAACCCATATTGACCTATTATAGGTTTTTAAGTTTAGCAACATAATTGTAGCTAAATTTTCCATATCCTCTTCAGAATCAGAAGAACTGCTGCTTGAATAGCTGTTTTCCATTTCTTTGTTAAATTACTTGAAATAAAACAAACGCTGAACTGAACCAATAAGTATATGAGACGTGACACCATAAAAGAGGAGTGACGTGATATAAATCTTTCTCCGATGCGTATTTTCACGCGTCTCATGCCTAACGTGCTATCACGTGAGCTCACGTGACGTGACAATAATGTGTCCCCGGCTTTATCCTACAGTGGGTACAAAAGTACGCGATTTTTTTATGTGAATATTGTTGATTATCTAAAAGAATCGTTATCTTTTATTGGTTAGATTTTACTATAAGAGACAATGTAACGAAATGTATGTCCAAAAATTCTTTAGTGTAAGAGTTTGACGCTGCGGGTAATATCCGCTGGGCTATATTTGCCTCCATTTAGGTAAATAATTTCCTAAATCTAAGGGTGTAAAGATCGCTGATAATGGGACTGACAAGATATACATTGATCGAAAATCAAACATTTTAAATGCTACCGAAATAAATGACTACGTTAGAGTAATACGTCTAATATTACTACCTGCAAAACGTTTATCCTTTATCTAAGAACTATTTGTACATATTTGTCTAGAAGTCTATAGAATCCTGCACAGCTTTATATAGCAATATACAAGCTGTTTCCCGTACAAACTAGAAGCCTATTCATGAAGCTTAAAACCCCTCCATAGCTTGGAAAACACGTTCCTCTACTTCAAACAAATGACCTACAAGTTGCCTTTGCCGTTTATTTAAGTTTTCATGTGTAGGTTTAAAGGGTTTAAAGCTTTTTCATTTTTTAATGACGTCGAAATTAAAAAAGGAAAACGGTCTTTATTTTCTTATACAGTATGTGCTTAAGAGACATAGCACTTTTGGCGCAAAGCGTACATATAAATTTAAGTCCTTATTCAAAATTTCAGATGTGTTTAAAAAAAATAATAGTATATTATTAAACAAATTATAACTAAAGACGGGGGTGTCTAAACTGGCCAACAAAGAGATCGGCAAAATCAATTTTCATCACAATTTTCAATTAGCTGTTACTTTTTTAAAAGTGGAATATTATTAATGCAGTTTGCACTGCGCAAAGTCTCATATGCAGAAGATCACAATTTATCGGACAGGTCGAAAATTTCATATTATACTGGGTGTAAAATAAAGCCATGCAAAAGTTGCAAAAGTTTCGTTGTCCGCCATTTTGTTTAAAAGAAAATTTCGTCCTCCATTATGGATGATGAGTGAGCAAATATCAATATCTCTAGACGTTTTCGCCAATTTTTTATTAAGACCCTTTGGCATTTTACACACGGCGAAACAAAGAGATTATGAAACTCTTGGTAGCGATATTTTTAATAATTAACTGTAATTTGGAAAGGTGTTGACAGATTTTGATGGGCCTCGCGTAGTTTGAGAATTTATTTACTGCACCTTTTTCCTAACCAAACGATTCTTTGTCCATATGAGGTTTTTACATAATACAGGCTGGCTAAAAATTCAGTACTTTTATTGTTTATGCTGTTATCTATCATATCAGCAATATCTGCTAAAATAGGCCGTGTAGATGGACAACAGAATTAACAGATATAACAAAAGTTAATGATTAAATTATAATCAATAGTATAATTAATTATTCTTAGGTTAATCGATTTTTAGCAAAAAAGTTGACTCAACTGATTTAATACATTATTAATATATTTTGTTTGGTTTCATAAAATTTAATATTTTTTTACGAGCGCCTGTTGTCTAGTTGTGTTCTCTTGATTGGTTTTATGAAATTTAATATTTTTAAAGCGCACCTGTTGTCCAGCTGTGTTTTCTTGTTTGGTTTCACGAAAATTAACATTTTTTATAAGCACCTGTTGTCTAGTCGTGTTTCCTTGATTGGTTCCACAAAATATAATATTGTTTCCGAGGACCTGTTGTCCAGTTCTGTTTTCTTGATTGGTTTTACGAAATATAAAAATTAATTATATAAAAGAAATTAATATTTCTTTTACGAGCACCTGTTATCCAGTTGTGTTTTCTTGATAGTTTTATGAAATTTAACATTTTTTTACGAGCACCTGTTGTCTAGTCGTGTTTTCTTGATTAGTTTCACGAATTCTAGAATTGTTTTCGAGCACCTGTTGTCCAGTTCTGTTTTCTTGATTGGTTCCATGAAATTTCATATTTTTGACGAGTGCCTGTTGTCTAGTTGTGTTCTCTTGATTGGCTTCACGAAATTTAATATTTTTTTACGAGCACCTGTTGTCTAGTTGTGTTTTCTTGATTAGTTAAATGAAATTTAATATTTTTTACGAGCACCTGTTGTTGAGTTGTGTTATCTTGATATCGGCATTAAAAATAAACTGTTTTGCTAATTTACCAGAGTTTGTAGCACTTACGAGTATAATAACGCAAAGCAATGGCGTCGGTCTCATGTTTCATTTAATCTCGTTTCACTTTTATTTTTTTTGGTGCCTTTAAAGTTAATAAACAAGAAATATAACTGACACATTAAATAAAGTGCGATGTATCATCTTTATCCATTATATCGCCAATAGAAAATGATTATTTATGGTTCAAAATGTAAAATGTCTTATAAGAATTAATGATAAAATATACTACGGAATACTACCAGAAGCAGGAGCAAAAGTAGCTACACGACTCCAGAACAGCAATATTTTAAAAGATCGTAAATCATCTCTTTCAGACTTTATATTATACTCGGCAACTATATAAAAACCTATAAAGTCTTTCTTTCGAAAGTTTCCGCATTTTGCCTGCCCATAAATAGCGGGAGCGCATTTCTATTTTGCATTATTATTCCTTTAAAACGGTTTCTTTAACGCTTAGAATTTTTTCTCAGCAGAATTTCTCGAAGCATTAAAAAAAGTGTGTCGGAGAAGGTCGGAATTGTCCCAAATTACCCTTACAATATTGTTTTTATTTCTATTTTCTTTCGTGATGATGCTTTTTTAAGAATACAGTAGTATACAGGTTGAACCAAATTAATTGCGCACTATTATAATTTTAGAAATACAAAGTCGATTAAATTATCATTATCATAAAGTAGCGTTCTTTCTGCTGATTACACAAAACCTTTCAGGTTATGATATTACATTTTGTCACGTGTAGTATGTATTATGTGTTCGCATATATTTTGAAAAGAAGATTTATATTTGTGTAATAAACAGTGAGAGCTAGGTTTGTATGCTGTTTATTCTAGGCAAAGTTTTGCAGTCTCGTCGGAGAACGCGCTTTCTTTAACAAAACACATTAGTAAACAGACGAGAGTTGCAGCATCTGGCTACATCTCGTGGCGATCACACGCATCAACCCAGCCAGGATAGCGAGAAGTCATATAGGTTCAAACCCTGGCAAGGCGGCCCATTGCGGGCAAACTACGTTCGGTGGCCCTGTTTATTAAGATTCCTGTATTGTAATATCACTTTGAGGTCCTTTTCATCAGACCCGGAGCCTTGCTGATGAGCCGTTACACGGCGAAACGCGTTCAAGGATTGGGTCTGGCCGAAAGGATAAGGATTGGAGTACCGCAAGGCTCACCTCTATATCTATATCTATATCCGATGCGGAACAACATACAGTCACGACGTACCGAAAGTTAGACAAAATGAGCTCTACTGATTTGTCGGCGGCACTGCGAAATCCAAACAACCGAGGTTGATAATCTCAAGATTTCAGCGCCATATTAAACTTATAGAAAAGGGCTTTTGACTTGGAAGATTCGACTCAATCCTTCCAAGACAAAGGCAATATTTTTCTCTAAACGTCAGGTTAGAAGACCGGAAACGAGGCTTTGTGTCTATAGGGTACAGGTGAATTGGTGTCTCTGACTTATCCTTGAGCAAAGGCTGAATTCGAGGCTAGATTTAATACACAGAGTTAAGCTTGCATTGCGCCAATTAAGCTGTACTGCTTCACAGGAGAAGTCGAATTTGTAATAGGACTAAAGTCAATCTCTCAAGATCTTGGTAAAGCCGGTTCTGACTTACGGTGCACTTTTGTCATGTAACATAAGTAGAATAGAGCTGAATAATGGCGGATTTATACAGACAAATTACATAACATAAAAACAAGAAATAACATAAGAAATAAGGAACTAAATAACGGAGCTTAGTTACCGTTTATACAGCAAATAAGATAAGGAACTGTCGGCTCATCTGCTGTGAGCAATTTTGCAAATCTTACACAGTAAAAAATATCCGCCCGGTAAAAATCAATTCAGGAGTGGTAAAAAAAGTAGTGTTAATGTTAACACCCGGATCAACATAATTTACCACATCTTTACACTCATATGGGACCAAAGTTGTTGTATTAAATTTGCCTATGGATTAAACTCTCTAAAAAGTTAATTTTGTTGAATGGGTATTACTTATTCCATTTTATACTCTATCAGGGAAATTAAATACAATGACATAACACATATTAGCGTGTAAATAAACCCCGCTAGAAGGTTATTTTAACACATTGAGTGTAAAACTTATTTTTTAATCGTTTTATTACACGGCCCCGGGTAAAAATACCTAAACCCGTGTTACCGAAAAGACAGGCGGCCACAAGTGGTGTGCAATTCTAGGAATTGACACATGACGCTGACGCTACATGCAAATTCATCTTTCAAGTCAGTCTGATTGTGCTCTTTAAACGAGATATAGAATAATGTTATATTTCAATTAAAATATACAAATAAAGCAAAGTTCTGTAAAGTGCCAAATGAGAGTGCCTCTTATGAGGATCTTGTTAAATTGGGTAAGCATGTTAACGAAATTTACTAATATGTACGCCATCTTTAAGAAACTAAGTAGGTATTTACATTGTTACAGTTTTCCTTTTAGCTTTTAAATTATTCTGATATAAGCTTATAATATAAAATATGTATTCCTTTTTTATATAAATACTTAGGTACCTACCTACATATTTTACTTCATAGATCTCTAAATAAATATACGATTAATATAATACTCGTCATTTTTATTCGTTTATATTGTTCCAAAGCATACTTTTAAGTGTTCTAAGTATACATATATTTATTATGTTATTTGTTTTGTTAAGCTTAACAATGAGGTACATTAAACGTAGATATATATATATATATATATATAAAGTTTTTTAAAGTATTGGGGTATCAGTCATTGGAGGGCCATATAAGTGAAACCTCTTTTTTACTACGCCGAGCTTTCGAAAATCTTTATTTTCTTTTTCAAGGCTACAAAACAGAGAAGCAATAATTATTATAACATGAAAAGTGACAATTTTTTTATAAATAAATCTATTACCTTGGGTGCAAATTGGGTATTAATTGCAAAGTTAGGCATTATTACAACAGGAAAATATAGAAAAGCATCGGAAAATCACTTAGAAACAGTCAATCATAGTTTTACATCACTGTACATGTGTTTGACTGATTGTTCGAGAATTTTTACTTTTTTTGTACAATTTTTTTAAAATAGTTCGGTTACTCCTGACATACGTTGCTGAAGGTAGGCAACCCAAGAACCAAGGAAAGGAAACATCTGTCACATGCTCCCCCACAAACGGTTACTCGGATCACCGTCCAACAGGTGGCGACTGCAGAAAATCCCAATATCTGTTGTTAAAGGTAGGTAACACCAAAGAACCACGGAAGGGAAACACCTGTCACCTGCGTCCCCAATATGGTCACTTGGATCACCGTTCAATAGGTGACGACTCTAGAAAATCGAGGTGAAGGTTTGATAAACGCCCGCGAGAGGTCACTGTCACTGACCCCCGAAACGAGTTTCATATTTACAGATATCGTGCATTGCAGGAAACGAAACTCACCTCTCACCTTGCCAGTTAGTAGGTCACGTTTGCCACAACCCACAACTCTGTTGTTAGATGGCTGTGTCGAGATTTTCTGCGTTTTGATAGTGAAAACATCTATTATTACATTATTATTCCAAAAGTAGGTTACATTAAGAGAGCTATTCGGTGAGAAAGAGTCACTAGAGTAAAGGTAGGTAACACCAAAGAACCACTGAAAGGAAACATCTGCCACATGCGTCCCCAATGTGGCCCTTTGGATCACCGTCCAATAGGTGGCGAGTCCAGAAAATCGAGGTGAAAGTTTGATGAATGCCCGCGAGCGGTCACTGTCACTGACCCCCGAAACGATATATATATATATATATAATTTACTAAACTGTTAAACTATATAATAGGTGTGTCATTTTGTTCAACTAGTTATAATAATAAGTATAAAAAAAATCACAGGGTTTTCCAGTTCTGCTGTAACCATCATTTTGTTTATAAATAAACGATAAATAATATTCAATATTTTCATTCATTTCACAAACCTTTTCCAAGCGATCTGAAGATTTATAAATATTAGGGGCTACTACTTTCGGTTTTGGTTAAGTCATTTAATCATGTACCCAACAAAGCAAACGGGATTAAATTACTTAAACAAAGTGGAAAGTATTCGAGCCCTGGGTAGATTATTTTATTACACTCACTATAGTAAAGTCATACCCAAATAAGATAAAATTTTACACTACAATAATATGATATTTACACTAATTAATCACAAGTTACCAATAAAAAATGGTTTACTTACACCTCTCATTATTTCTTTTACACCCTAGAAGGATAGGTTTACAATCTGTGAGTTTAATTTACACACGATAGTGTAAATGGACCTATCCATAAATTAGAAGAATTAACACTCATCAAAAAGTAAAAAAAAAAACATTCAAAAATGTCTCTTTTACAAGATATACTGATTGGTTAATATACCCTATTGAGTGTGGTCCTATATGTACCACCATTGAGTGTTAAATTTAACACTCAATTTTTTACTGTGTAGAAGTAGAAATTCAAGTAAATAAACGCTTTAAAATCCAATAATATCAAGGAACATAAAGGCTAATAATATTCACAAAACAGATAATAATATTTTGCAACTCTAAAAACTAAAAATCAAATCAGATCGGGCCTGCGCAGTTCCATTTTCACATAAAATAAAATAAAAGTTAAAAGATGACCAACTTGAAGCTCATTTCATATATTTATCTTATGTTATTTGTCTTAGGAGGGATGTGTATCTAATCTATTATTTAATTCTCATTTTATTTTTATGTTATGTTATTCGTCTGACTAAATCGCAGATGTCCCGAGGTTGCTGAATAGTAATCAAAATTTATATGAACAGTACTGAATAAGTCAATGTCGATAGAATTAAAGTCAAAGGATTAGCCTAACTTAAAAACACATAGAAGATAGTTGACAAAAATGAGATTGAGGTTATAAAACATTGCATTTTTGACAACTTCCAATCCAACTATATGTGACACAAAATGCTATATTGTTATTTTCCGAGATATTTTGTCACAATACTGGTAAATTTTAAAAATATATGATTGATGAGGCCTTTACTCGATGAAAATCCATAATGAACTTAAAATTGAAACACAAATAGGTTTTGAGATTTCCACTTTATTTACATTTGTGCTGTAATTTTCACAAGTACATCTTAAAAGTAAATATTATTATGTGACATGACTTTACTTGTTTAAGTTTGAAACAACGCAATAGAACATCATGGGGAGTCCCGGGCGGTAGCACTAGACATTTCTAAGGTCATTGACCAAGTATGGCATGAGGAGCTCCTAAATAAAGTGAGAGCATACGGAATGCCGGTTAAATTTTGTTCATGGCTGTCAAGCTTCCTTAAAGACTGTTCTCTGCGAGTGGCGATGAACCGATTTCTTTCAGACACATTAAACATCAACACCATTCCATTTTAAAATTCTTTATTTCCTATAATTTTACATCACTAACTTACAACTAAAATATCCTAACTTAGCCTAATTACATGAACTAAAACTAACTAGTCTATTTACAATGTTTTGGGCGCATATGAACCGTAAGCAGCCAGGCGGCCGATGTTTATGGCCTTTTGGTTGTTTGCTAGTGATAAGGTAACACTTAGCACTTCACTCCGTACCGGCAAGCGCCTTTACAGCCTACACTAAATATCACCGAAACCTCGGAAGCATTCGGCTCATCGGCTCCTTTCGGAGATACGCTGGCTTTTATTCTACGGTTACTAGATTAACTGAAACTAGTAAACGATTGAGTGGTTATAGTATTTAACAAATTTTACATGTACAAACTGGACGCATCACAACTTACAAGAAATATTACAAACAGACGTGCCGATAACGACGGACACACAGTACATAAACCTCTATATTACAAATTACAAATATACAATACCCCACTGCCAGACGAATAATAACAACATAAAACAATAACTAAGCCGACAAACAACGTAAGAATAAATGGACAAACATACAACAATAACTAGACTCATACAAACAACAAATATAGTAATGCACAGAAAGGCTGCAAAAATCACGCTGAACTTCCACCATCACTGGGTCGCTCGGTGTATTTTTGCGGCCCAAAATGTGCATTTCCAACACGAGAACCGGCAGTGGGCGGACCTAACGAGACGCCTACCGACCCAACGGACAAGACAAGCCCCCCTGATCATGGCCTCTCTCTGCTAAAATTTTAGTAGAAATACCATGCCACATGCAATTGAATCATCCGCCGTGGGCGAATGTAACAAGGTCTGTGATAGATAAACTGACTGGGTTTTTTTCAACTTTTCCCAGCGTGCTTGCCATTGACTTTCCAATTTTTCTATAGCTTATTGTGTGTGGACAGTTTGAGAAAACTGTGTTATTGTACTGTTGATCGGTAATCATCCTCTTAACACCCCGTGATGGCACTGCCGGTACGGGTGTCATATAATCATCACTTAAAATTCAAAACTATGACCAAAGGCCATTCCAACGGCAGCCGGGCTTTAGGTCCGGTTCCTTTGGGCGCATTTCGGGCCATATGCTTATGGTCCGTATGCGCCCAAAACATGTAATTAGTCCTAAGTTAGCTTTAGTGTGTAAATATTAGGTTAAGTAGGATTAAGTTAGTCATAGTTAGAATTATATAAAGAAATAGGTAAATAAAGGATTTAAAATGGAATGGGTGCGATGCATAGGTCCCGGGATCGATTCCCGTTTCGGGCACTTTTTCTTGATGGCTTTTTAGTTTTCTTATGCCTTTTTTCTAGTTTTTTATAACTCTTTTATTTTTTTTTTAAGTAGATCGACTTAAAAAGGGCTGGTAAATAATTGGCCGGTGAACTTGAAAAAGGCGAATTGGAACCAAAAAGGTGGATTAGATGCCGTGTTAGCGCCTGTTCAACCAATAAAGTCTATAAAGAGACTTGAAAAAGGCGAATTGGAACCAAAAAGGTGGATTAGATGCCGTGTTAGCGCCTGTTTAACCAATAGAGTCTATAAAGAGACTTGAAAAAGGCGAATTGGAACCAAAAAGGTGGATTAGATGCCGTGTTAGCGCCTGTTTAACCAATAAAGTCTATAATTATTAGTTACAGCATTATTTTGTCGAGTTAAGCAATATAATGTTCCAATCCGTTACGTAACATAATATCTTGTTTGACATTTCCGACCGACATGCGCCTATTTCTGACGCCACCAACAAATCCCCATTCGAAATTCCCGCCAGGGTATCTCGGAAAGAAGCCGAATGCGTCCGAGGTTTCGGTGATATTAAGTGTCGCGCCTCGCCTTTACGGGTGTTGAGGATGCGTTTGTTGCTCAGTTGAGCTTAAAAGGACTCATGAACACAAGTCCGAGCACAATTATTATTAAGAGTCTGGAAAGTCAATGGGAAACATCAACACCGGAGTCCCTTAAGGTTCTATATTGTTGCCCACCCTCTTTTTACTATACATTAACGATCTTTTGGAAAAAACTAAAAATCCTATATATGACTTCGCTGATGACAGCACACTTGTTTCATCTTTTAGTTTAGTTTGGATGCTCGAACATCGACTGCCAATACACATCTCTATAGGCAGCAAGAGGTCTCATATGTCAACAAAGACCTGGAAGAAATTTTGTCTTGGGTTGACAGTAACCAAGTAGAATTTAATGCTAAAAAAACCCAGGCGGCAGTTTTTTCTAATAAAGTTAATGTTGAAGAATCGGATATAGTCATGGCGGGACACTCGATTCCCTTGGCTTCATGAATTTATTTATTTGGCGTCAATTTGAATAGTTATTATTATTATTATTATTATTAAAAAGTCAGTATAGGCGGCGGAGCCGTTTAAACTTAATTTGTCACATTGGTTTAGTTAGTTATATGTCTTGGCACAGTCAAGTTGCGGCCATTGCTAAGGTAGCCTCGCAGAAGCTTGGAATACTTTCCGAACTTAGAACCTCTATACACTCCAATAACTCTTGATGCTCTATAAAGCCCAAATTCGACCATCGCTGGAGTACTGTTCGCATGTTTGGGTTTCTGCTCCTAAACATACCCTGAAATTGCTAGATTTCATTCAAAGAAGAGCCATTCGCTTGATCGGTGACCATGATCCGACAAACAACCTGGAAAGCCTTGAACACCGAAGGCAGGTTGGCGACTTGAGCTTATTTTACAAATATTATCATGGCAAGTGCTCAACTGAGGTTGCCAGCTTGATTCCACTCAGAGCGGTGCATGGTAAAAATACACCAGCCACTGGAGCCCAACCGTACGTGGTTTAGCTTAGTGTGCCTCGAACGACACTGTTTAAAGAATTTTTCACCTGGAGAACTTCATAACTCTGAAACGACCTTCCTGAGGCCGTGTTCCCCAACGAGTATAATCTCCAAAGATTCAAGACCAACGTGAATCGTCTCCTGCGCACACGCACCGCTCGCAGAGCGCCATAAAAGATTAATCCTGCAGTGCTGTGCCTTGATATAAAAGAAAGATACTGCGCTAATGGCCATATAAATATAGTTCTTGTTTACAGCAAGAAATACTACAATCCTCGGGATCCAAACGACGCCGAGGAGCTGCTAAACTATTTGGATAGACCAGAACCTGATGATGAATGGAATGGCCAAAATTATAGACCCAGAATCCCTGAAAGTTGCCTTAGTGCCACCCAGTGATGGTAGAGACAGTACTCAAGGTAATGCTACTATAGTGGTAATTATATTGCCCCAACTATTAGAGACCTTCCCAGAATGTTGAAATGTTTGTTGTGAATACTTGAAGTAAAGCATAAGCTATTTGATTTTCCTACTAGATAGTGAACATGACTTTCCCAGGACAATTCACTATCTGAAAGCATACAGAGAAATTTAACGTAAACATTTACCTTTCCTAAGGTTTGTCTTTTCCCTTTTGTCAGATCTATCCCCAGACGCGTCTCGCCGAATCACAAAGTGCCTTAATCGTACAGATACGATTACAAAACAAAAGTTCAGAAGCTAGAAAAGAAACACGCAAAGATATTGTTCACAGTCGCAGGCTTACCGCCAGTCCTATTTATCGGTTTTCACTGGAAACATCGTTATTAACAAACAATTTAGGTTAGTTTCTGAACTTCAAGCGCTGAGGGATGTTGCTTTATGCTACATTCACATTTGGTCATTGTATCTGGGCCAGTTGTAACGTTTTAGGTTTTAAATAAAATTGAAGCCGAAGCTTTAGCTAATTTAGACTCAGCTGCCAGGTAGGTATTTGTATTTTTCATTAACCTATAAAGACTAACACGACCTTAAGCTTTTAGCAAAGCGGTGAAACAGGCCCTTAAGCCTGAAAAGCAGGTTGTAAGAGATAGCTTCTCTGAAGTGAACAAACCAATTTTCGTTAAAACCTAAAGAGAGGTTTTTAGTTAAGCGCGTCAATTTACGGGAAGATCTGTTCGACATACTCGGAAGTGGTTGTAATTTCCCGAAGGAAAAATGTTAAGTAGTTCTTAAAATTAAATCACACAGAAAAGCGTTTTAATTTAAGGGATCTGTTTTTTACTAAATTCTATTTTTTTCCTTTAATATAAGCGATATTATTTAAGTTAGTTACATAGTTGTTAGTCTCTACCTCTCTAGGGAGCCTGTAAACGTATTCTCTGTTCATAAAACTCTCCACTATTTAAAAATATCTCAATTTCTACATCCTGTATTAAACTATTTCATTTATAGATCAATCTCAACAGGTGGTAGCAAAAGACATTTACCAACACTCAGGAAAAACTTTTTCTTGTGCGATTTAACACGCTTAATTAATTTTTAGATCTAGTTTATTCAATAAAATTATTTAATTGCCGAATATTTTCTTAACGTAAACGAAATTTTATTGAGTCAATTAAATTTTGTTAATTTAGTTTTCTCCGGAACTTCTTTTATTAAAATTATTATTAGAATAAAATATTAATTCCATCAAACATTAACTGCAAAATTATTAATATTATTAAACATTTATTCCCCGTGCAATTCCTCTATTTGCAATTGCCAATATCATAATTTAAATTCCATATTAAAAATGTGTGGTTGCCTAAATAAAAGTTCTGTGATGAAGTCACGTCACCATCTCCTTCCTCATTTGCATTCAGTGATAAATCGGGGAGATGTCACGCGGAAGCGTCATTTATGTGTTGTACAATAATGTATTAGATTTATGTTCTACATTGTGTTTAAGTGATTTTTTAGAGGACTTAAGGCATATAGTGATTGCTTATAAGACGAAAAATACTTTTCTACTACGTTAATGTCGAAGCTATCCTGCTCATTGATAACAAACCCTTGTATACTTTTTCCAAAGTCAGTTTGATGAATAAAAAACTCGATAAAAAAGCGTAGACCGGGCTTCAAAGGGACCGGCATCATAAACGGGGTTGTCAGATCTTTTTTTTTTTTATTCTTTAAGTTTTTATTATTAAAAGTGGTCGCAACTCCCTGGCGATAGACCGTCGACGCCCACACGCAATTTAAAGTACATTTAAAGTGCGAACTATTATTTCCGGATCGGAAAATTAATAGAGCAGCATATAAATACAAATTTATATGTTATAGACGAGAACAGCAAATACTTAAAGGTTCTCCCAATTGGGTGATCGCTTATCACCTTTAAAATCGCTTGATGTTTGAGGTATGCGATATTTGGAATCGGACAGCAGCGGCGTGACTGGTTGAAACGATTTACTGTAATTTACGTATTTCATTTCTGCTCTAACTGTGTGGTTTTAGACAAGTAAGTTTTTACTTGGTACCTATGTTTTATTATATTAGCATGGATTCACATGCTCAATGTCAATGCATTATTTTAAATAGGTATATACGCGTGTTTAAAAAAAGAAAATCCGGGAAAACCTGAAAATGCGCTTTGTACAAGAATGTACTTGTAATGAATTAACACAACTTGGGTTTTATAAAAATTTATAACGTAATTAATTTGGGGACTGTAACCGGTCATTATAACCATTAGATAATCTAATGGTTATAATGGAATCCCCGCGTATCATTGAACTACGACAGGACTATTTGCGCAAAATAGAGTAGTAACATAAATCCGATAAAAGTATAATTTATTCAGACGAAACGAATAACGCGTTATCACGCTGGAAGAAAAGATAGCTTTGTACCGAATGTATTGCTCGTCAGCAAAAAATATCACTCAATAATCAATAATCAAATAAGAAAGATCAGCGGCTCTTAAAATAGAGTAGCCGAATATCACACGTATCAAACGTATACACGAGAAAACAGTTCTTTAAAAAAGGATTTTTGCTTGTAAAAAATGTTTCGCTTGTACCATTGATGTAAAACTAAAACGTGCCATAGTGTCTGAAACAAGTTTGCACATATTAAGAATTTAATAATTAATTAATTTAATTTAGCCTTATTTTTCAAACTATTTTTAAATTCAGTGTTTATAGTATGTGATAGACTTACAGACTTAGACAGAGTATTTTTATTTGTGCATTTTACTTAAGTAAATAAATTTGTATATTTTATTATAAATATCTTTTGGACCCAAAATATTTATAAGTAGTTTTCTATTTTAAGATACCCGTTTCATATCGGCCAACTGTTTATAGTATTGGGGTCTGTCCTGATCCTGAAACCCAAATGCTTGTAATTTACAGATTTTGGTTCATTAGGATAATCGGGATAAATGTCCTTCATGAAACTTGCGACGAAGTTCATGATAATGTTATAGGCCTCGTTTGGTAATTGAGAGGCCTAAAGCAATATTAATTAAAGAACTTAATTAAAAAAGGAAAAGGATTTATTTTTCCAATTTTGGCGAAAATTAGTTTGACTTCATGAACTTTCGTGAAAATAAAGTTTTCCAACAGATCAATACAAAAGTCTTAAACAGACAATCCTGTCTTGTAAACTTACAGGCTGTTAATATTATAGAAATCTCAAACATAAATTTTTTTAAAAAGAAGATGGGTTTATGACTTTTTTTATTCTATGATGTATTGTAATTTCATCCTTTAAGGCTACCTTAAAGCATTAAGAAAATTAAAATCGATATAGCGCTTTTAGTAAAGTTGACGATAATAAATCCAGTAAATCTGACAAAAGATACAGGGATAAAAAATCAATTTGTTCAGGAAAGACCAAATTGCTTTGACAGGAAAGTTAAACCTTGAAGTAAACCCAATAAAATTTAAAGATTTTTTGCGAGATTTTGCTCCTGTGGGGGCGTTAAACTCCTAAAACGTCTCAGAGTTTTATTGAATAAATATACGCTTACGTAAAAACGAGTGTAGGTCTACTTCTTGCAAACAAGTAAAGTTTTGGCCTTAGCAGCTTTAGAAAATGGTATTTGAATAATGTGAAAAATAAACTGGTTTCTGGTAAACCAACAGTACACATACACATAATATACATAAAACTCCTCAAATTTAATAGATTTTTCAAATAACTATAATAAATAAGTTAAAAGGTAAATATAGTAATATGATTATTTGATTTATTAGTCTTAACAACAGAATGACGTGGATGACCTAACGACTTCGAAGAGGGATGAAAAAATGTGTGTTAGTGATGCAAAAAATTGCCGGTGATTTATTTATAACAAGCTTTTCAGAAATATATAATACCTAATTTTTATTTTTAATATTAAGCACGAAATTTACATTTTATTAAAAAATATACATTTTTTGTTAGTAGGCCATGACGGGTATTTAAAAAAGCTATTGCTAGTATGATAATTACTACAGAACAAATATATTTTGGACTTCTTAATCTAATTAGCAGTTATATGTCAATAAAAATAATAACAATGCATAAATCGAGTTGTGTTTTATTACGTAAAACATTAGAAACAAAAGCTAAAAATCTATAGAACTTTCTCATAAATATTGCTCAAATTGTACTTCATTATGCCTTAGACATGTTTCACACATGGTTCCTATCCGCCTTAATGAATTTAAAATAATAAAAGGTCGCGCTTGTAACTCCTTAAATGCTCTTTCAGTGGCATTTCTTAAATCTGCAATTGCTGGGTATTGAATAGGATAAATTTTATTTTTAAGGTATCTCCACAAGAAGAAATCCAAAACCGACAAGTCGGGTGACCTTGGTAGCAATCTTACAGATCCATTAGTTCCAATCCAGTGGCCTGGGAGATTATTGTTTAAGTATGCCCTGATATAATTAGCGCATCGTGAGCGGGTGCTCCATCTTGTTGCAGATGCAAGTTATTAAGAGCCGCTAAGGGCACGTCTTCTATTATTCCCGGCACAACGTATTCCACAATTTCCAAATATTTATTTGCATTAAGGCTGCCAAATAGATTTTAAATTAGTTTGCTTCCTAGTATAAAACATGAAATGTTAAAGCCAAACATGCCTTGCCGTTCGAGTAGAAATATTACATGCTGAATTTCCTGAGACCAAAACCTCGTATTCTGTCGATTAAATATACCAGCACTGGTAAAATAAGCCTCATCGGAAAATATAACGGTTCCTTCAAAATTATTTGCCCTGTTGATATTTTGTAAATACCAATTACAGAACTCTATATGGCGCTGTGCATCACCAGGATGTAAGTTCTGTACTAGGTAAAATTTATATGGCTTAAAATAGTGTTTTCTTTAGGATTGTTTGAAGTCTTGATTTAACTACTCCGACCCGAACCTTCAAGTGTTCTGCAAGAACTAGTTCAGGTTAGTTTATTATTTCAATTGAAGCTAAAACATTTATTTCATCAGTCTGGCGGCTTTCCTTGTTGTAGATTTTAGGCCGAGGTTTAGAAAATGAACCGTCTTCAATTAAATTCAATTTCATCCTTAGAAAAATTCTTTTATCCGGCTGTCGTCTTTCGGGATATCTACAAGTAATTTAAGAAATTTAAGTACGCTTCTAATGCTTCATCTGCATTTTCATTACAATGGACATAACAAACCAGCATGTCGTATTTTTCATTATTTTCAAAGTTTACATTTTCTGCCATAATTAGGACAAACTGATTTTTTACTATTAATTAGATATTTTAAAACAACTTAGAATACTCTGACACAAACTAAACAAGTTCTTAATTATTATGACATAAATGACTGTGTTCTTTTCCTTTTTTTAAATACTCGTCATGGCCTACTAACAAAAAATGTATATTTTTTAATAAAACTTAAATTTCGTGCTTAATATTAAAAAAAAAATTAGGTATTATATTATATATTTCTAAGAAGCTTGCTATAAACTAAATTATATTATTAAAAAATATATAGGGATAGGGTGACCCATTTAAAAAAAAAGCAAGTTTGTTTCTTTTCTCGGAAACTATTGAACGTAGAAAAAATCACGAGTACGTCACTGGATTCTACGTAAAAAACTACAAAAATAACATTTGTTTTCTCTTTGATAAGCTACAGGATAACCTAAATATGGGGGGGGGGGTGTCCCAAAATGTAAAATTTTCAAAAACATCCCGTATATCAAAAACAAGGAGAACTAGAAAAATTCTGATTGCGACATGTCTTCTTCCACAAAAAAGTAGCACAAGTTAACAATGCAGTTAACGAAAAGGTGTTTTTAAAAAAACTTTATTCAACAGTAGTTACAATTAAACTCATCATAATATTGTGTTGGACTTATATTTATAACATTTTAGATGCTGACATTGCATGAGAACAAAACATAGAAAATCTAAGAATTGAGATTCTGGTAATTTTTAAGCAGACAATTTTCACGGGAATATAACTCACATTGCTGCGAAAACCGAATCCTTCTATACTTAATGCAAATTTAAAACCGATGCACGTCATCAATCAGCTGATAATTGTCAGTCCGTAAGAAAACACGAGGAAATTAAATTTGGACAAAAAGTATTAAAACTTTATGCGATATTAAATTTACTACAAACTTAAAGTATTCTTCTTTGATACGAACCCACTAATAGCAAATATTTTGTTTATTAAAGCTTGTGAAAATTAATATAATTTAAATTTTATTGGCCGATAGTTGGCAACACAACTGTAAACGGTGCGGTGGCGCCAGCTCGTTCGTTGGCTTTGTATGACGTTTATGCAAAACTAACCTTAATTATTGTTTTGTCATTCTGTCTTGCTGTGCCGTCTATTTTTTAACAAAAACTCCAGATCTTTTCATAAATATCATTAGAAAACTGTTCTTTGAAGAACAACAAAAGTGCACATACATATCTCTGTCGATTACGTTGTTTACTATTTGTGAAAAATGCCGAAGCATTTAAATAGCCGGTGCAAAGAGCTTATAGCCTTTCTAATAAGCTATTTTTAGGAAGAACTTAACAACAATGGCCCATTGTTACCCTTAACAGCAGTTAGAGAAGTAAATTTAAAGAATGTGTTAAGGTCTGCATATTTTAGTTCCACTCTACTAATTTTTAGCGTGTAGCAGCTGCCCTAAATTTGGATATCTCCACTGTAAGCGCAGTTTCAACAACCGTTAAGCAAAATAAATTATTGGAGTTACCTAAAAGGAAACGTTCTTATTTCAAGAAAGTTGTAAATGTGTCAAGATTGGATATAAGTTCTATCCGTGACAGTATTTATGGAATGTATGAAACAAGTAAGTTGTATTATTCAAAAACTAATATTTTACATTGGTTACGCATAAGCTGTAACTTTTTTAAGAACATAATGTAACTTTGTCAACTTAAAGTAAGGAATTAAAAGACAGACAACTGTTTGATGGTTGTCTTAACTCTTTAAGAAGCCTCTTAAAGGAAATAGGCTTCGGATGGAAAAAATATTAACCGAGGCGAGGGCTTATGGAACTTTCCCATGTAGCGTTTAAACGATTGGTATTTTTGAAGGAATACGTTAAAGAAAAGGAAGTATTCTTGTACCAATTCGTTTTCTTGAATGAAACATGGATTTTTCAGAATGGTGCCAATGGTCGATCTTGGCAAGATGAAAATACAAGAAGTGTTGGATGTACTAAAGTTGATGGTAAAAGGTATTATGCAGAAAACAAATATATAAACTATGGGAAATTTTCATATATTTATCTTGTTTTTATGAAAAAAAAACTGTAATTCCCTCACTCGGATATTTTGGTTACAAGCTGGCAACACTGTCGATATCTGACGTCACTTAAAGGGTATGACGTGCAACGGTTTTAATTTTGCATTAAGTTTATCTTTACTAATAACGGAGATACCCCGTAAAACCATCGAAAACTGGATACCCTGTACAAACTCGTATCGATTATTTTTTTAAATAAAACCATAAACAGGTGAAAATAAAAGAACATGCACTCTGTATAAAAACAGAAACACAAAATACTGAATGCCAGAAAACCTACTAAAAAAAAAATAGTTTTCATTATTTTCACTTTCAGAAAATTCATCACTAGCACAACGTGTTATACTGTGGACTGAAAACGAGTCATCGGATAATTCGCTGGAGCTTCTTTCGCTTATTTAAAAAACATAAACATGTGCATTCCTAAGCTGCGGTGTCCTAATTTAGCATAATCTAATATTTCCGGAAATATAACCCGTAACGAACGAACGCTACCCAACTCAACGGTAATATTACCGTAATTTCTGATGATAACAATAGCCGCTTGCATCACTAATGTGTGGTAATCTATTTTTTTTTAATAAACCATGCAGTATACACAGAATCTTTGGAGCTAAATATTGTTCGAATCTTGTACTGTTATCCTAACCTTCGAATTTTGAACTATCGCTGAGTTAAGTAGATGACACATTTATTATTTGTAACTGAAGCGATGATGAACTCCAAGCTTTTCTACATCATATGAATAACTTGGCACCAACAATCAACAACGTCAAAAAGTACCTTAACACAAATGGCTATTCCACGAGACTAGTAGACCAGGCCATCAAGAAGCGTCAGAATCACACCAATAGGCAAAAGGATGACGTCGAAGTTGGACCCACCATAAATGTGCCACATGTCAAAGGAATCTACGAAAAAATTCGAAGGTTAGGACAACTTTCTTTTTTCAACAACAATCTTGTAGCTTCGTAGCTTGTTCAATATTCACCTGAAGACGACTGGAGATATTTACCAGTTTAACCGTTGTAAGAAAAATAAATAATGACAATCTAGAGGCAATGATTATGATTACAAGCAGGAGAGAGAAAGATATTATATAGTTTTCCAAATACTATCCTAGTAGGTGACGTACGTCTAGGTTGCCTCCAGCAGTTGCTATTTTATCTGTCTTTTGTTATTTCTATGTTGCCTATCTATATGTAGTAGGGCGGGTCGAAAAAAATAAATATTTCTTTTTCGGAACGCTTTAGTGCGGAAAAGTTGCCTATTGAAATAAGAATAAAAATGACATAAAAAAAATTAAATCGGTAAACGTCTTCCGTTCGCGCATCGAACTTACATTTTATGAAAAATTGCAAAAATAACGATATTTTTGTAATTTATTCCTGTTAGGTAAAACTTTTAAAATAAACACGCTTTAGTTATTTCTGCTTGTTTTATGGTTTAAATGACCTAAATGTCCTAAATAAATGAAATTCTGATTATACATCTATTTTTTTCCGATCGCGTAACGTCCTTGAGAAAACAGAAAATAACAATTTTCAGCAATTTTTACAGTGCTACTTTTCGTTCGTTTTGTCAGAACAAAACGAACCAGAACTTACTTTAAATAGGTTGACTGCTCTCTGCTTTCAAGTAGAAGTGGTCCCTGCCTACGCTACCCCCCCCCCCCCTCGTGACACGAAACAAAAAGGTCAGTTTCTCTAAAGAAGCCTCTACGGTAGCGAAGCAAATCAAATGTTTGTATGAGAAAGCATCCATTCCGTCGTTGTCTGAATACCGAATTGTGAAGCTTTATTCATGTTCATCATGATTCCTATATTAAGATACGGAAGTCATATATATCAACGTGATAAAGATAAGGCTTTATTTAAAGCTAGGCT
This sequence comes from Polydrusus tereticollis, assembly GCA_963920685.1. Classification (NCBI taxonomy): domain Eukaryota; kingdom Metazoa; phylum Arthropoda; class Insecta; order Coleoptera; family Curculionidae; genus Polydrusus; species Polydrusus tereticollis. Next base: position 67,048,541 of record OY987329.1, read on the forward strand.
AGAAGACTTTAAACTTATGCAGGATGACGGTGAACTGTACATGCCAAAAAACACCAGATGCATGTCAATGTGCAATTTTAATTAAATGCATATGTGAAAAAACAAAAAAAGTTCCTGTCCTCGAGTTGAGGTTCTTGTTTCTTCAAAGGAATTACGAAAAGATGATACGATGTTCGTGGAAAAATTGAATGCCAAGCAATTTCGCAGGCATGTGAAAGAAGAACACTATTCTCTTATCCAGGAACCTGGATCAACATATATTGGACATGTATCTCCTTCCTCGAGTTCGTGAAATGATATTACCCAAAGCATCATTTCTCGTTTGTCTGAACTATCAATATCACTAGAAAAACTAGAAGTAGTAGGATGTGATGGCACTGTAATCAATACTGGATGGAAGAACGGTGTCATCCACCGACTAGAAAATCATGTTGGACGCCAACTACAGTGGGGCATATGCCTCCTGCATTTTAATGAGCTTCCATTTCGCCACATCTTCCAACATATTGACGGTTAAACTGCAGGACCTAGTTCTTTTAGTGGATCAATAGGGCAGCAGCTCACTTGTTGTGAAAAACTTCCTGTGGTTGCTTATGAACTTATAGGTTGTTCGATAGTTCGATTCCTGATACAGACAGAAGTTTATTGAGCAAATACCAACAGTATTTGTTGGATATCTCAATGCAATTACCTTAGGACATTGTCAAGAAGATTTGGCAAATAGAAATCCTGGTCCTTTGTCTCATTCCCGATGGCTAACTGCAGCCAACCGAGTGCTTAGGTTGTATATAGGTTCATTAGATCCATCCGGAAACTTAAAAGAAATAGTTGGCTTCATCTTGAAATCATATATGCCTATGTGGTTTGCTATAAAAAATAGCAAATATTTTACTGACGGACCAAAACATGTGTTTCAAGCAATCCAAACATCGCGGTATTTATCCGACGAATTATTTCAAGTTATCGATCCAGTAATTCAACGAAATGCATTCTTTGCGCACCCAGAGAATCTTCTGTTGGCAATGCTTGTTGATGAAAGAGAACATATTCGAAAGCTTGGTTACAGAATGATCTTAAAAGCAAGCAACACTGAAGTCTAGATCGGTTATACCTTATTTCTCCAAAAAATCAGACTTTAAATGTGTATAGATATGTACATAATAAACCCCACAATTATTGGATGGTTGGTTGGGAAGGGTGTGGGTGAAACTCGTCGTGCAACCACCTCCGCGTGGTGAGTTCTGGGTCGTTTTGTTCTAGCAAATCAAGCACTGTAAAAATTGGTAAATTTCTGTTTTTTCAATGACGTTACGCGAACGGAAAAAAATAGATGTATAATCAGAATATAATTTCATTAGGTTATATAAACCACGAAACAAGCAGAAATAACTAAAGCGTGTTTATTTTAAAAGTTTTACCTAACAGGAATAAATTACAAAAATATCGTGATTTTTTCAATTTTTCATAAAATGTAAGTACGATGCGCGAACGGAAGACGTTAACCGATTTAATTTTTTTATGCCATTTTTATTCTTATTTCAATAGGCAACTTTTCCGCACTGAAGCGTTCCAAAAAAAAAATATTTATTTTTTTCGACCCACCCTAATATGTAGGCTTGAGTTGCCGTTTTCTTATTCTCGCTCGTCATGTCATATAGTTATTTTCTATTTCTTCTTTAGCCCTGTTAACCTAACCCAAAGTCAATTTAGATCGTCGAACTCACTACCACATCCTCAGTGAATCTTTGAGTTTGAGATTATTTTTGTAAAAATGTTAATGCCATTAGTTTTCCACTAAAGCTCTTTAGATATGTCTTCAGCAGCGAGCATGAACAACTACTGATATATCTATGACCCTGAAGAATGTAGTAACTAAAAGCTTGTAATATTTTATATTTTATATAGCATCCACAGTTTTAATAAATTCATCGAATGAATAGATGGTAGCAAAATGCATGGCCAAAAATATCCATCCCAGCATCAATCGATTCAATCCCTTGTGTTTACAGAGACATCAGTTTCGGTTATGACGAGCATAAATTTTATCTACAGGAGGTACACAGACATGAATTTCCTCTTAGCGTCTGCAATATTAATCTTACAAGTTTACTTTAACCCCAAACAAACCTCAGACAATATCTTAATAAGTAAATTATTAATATTAAAGGATGTTTCATTGCTTTATATTTATTATATTTACACAGTAAAAAATATCCACCTGATAAAAATCATTTCAGGAGTGGTAAAAAAAAGTAGATCAACATCATTTACCACATTTGTACACTCATATGGGACCATAGTTGTTGTATTAAATTTGCCTATGAATTTAACTCTCTAAAGTTAATTTTATTGAATGGGTGTTATTTATTCCATTTTACACTCTATCAGGAATATTAAATACAGTGACAATTAATTATACCATAGAAGCGTGTAAATAAACCCCGCTAGAAGGTTATTTTAACACATTGAGTGTAAAACTTATTCTTTAATAATTTTTTTTACCCGGCCCCGGGTAAAAATCCCTAAACCCGTCTTACCGAAAAGACAGGCGGCAACAAGTGGTGCAAAATTCTATGAATTGACAGATGACGCCGACGCTACGTGCAAATTCAACTTTTAAGTCAGTCTGATTGTTTTTTTTTTTTTTTTTTTTTTTTTTATGATAAGGCACAGCACTACAGGATAAATCCTTTATGGCGCTCTAGGAGCGGTGCGTGTGCGCAGGAAACGATTCACGTTGGTCTTGAATCTTTGGAGACTATACTCGTTGGGGAAGACGATCTCAGGGAGGTCGTTCCAGAGTGATGACGTTCTCCAGATGAAAGAATTTTGAAACTGTGTCGTTCGAGGGACACTAAGCTGAACCACGTACTGGTGGGCTGCAGTGGCTTGTCGTGTATTTCTACCATGCACCGCTCTGGGTGGTATTAAGCGGGCAACCTCAGTTGAACACTTGCCATGAAAATATTTGTAAAATAGACTCAAGTCGCCAACCTGCCTTCGATGTTCAAGGCTTTCCAGGTTGTTTGTCAGACTATGGTCACCGATCAAGCGAATGGCTCTTCTTTGAATGGAATCTAGCAATCTCAGGGTATGTTTAGGAGCAGAGCCCCAAATATGCGAACAGTACTCCAGTGATGGTCGAATTTGGGCTTTATAGAGCATCAAAAGTTGTTGGGGTGTATAGAGGTTCTTTGTTCGGAAAAGTACTCCAAGCTTCTGCGAGGCTGCCTTTGCAATGGCCGCAACGTGGCCATGCCAAGACATATGACTATCCAAATTAACGCCCAATAAATGAATTGATGAAGCCAAGGGAATTGAGTGTCCCGCCATAACTATATCCGGTTCTTCAACATTAACTTTTTTAGAAAAAACTGCCGCCTGGGTCTTTTTAGCGTTAAATTCTACTTGGTTACTGTCACCCCAAGACAAAATTTCTTCCAGGTCTTTGTTGAGATGTGAGACCTCTTGCTGCCTATAGAGATGTGCATTAGCAGCCGATGTCCGAGCATCTGCTCTTTGAACGTGATATAGATGTTATATTTAAATTAAAATATAGAAACAAAGCAAAGTTCTGTAAAGTGCCAAATGAGAGTGCCTCTTATGAGGATCTTGTTAAATTGGGTAAGCATATTAAGGAAATTTAATAGGCACCTTACTAATAAGTACGCTATTATTAAGAAACTAAGTAGGTATTTACATTGCTACAGTTTTCCCTTTAGCTTTTAAATTATTCTAATATAAGCTTATAATATAAATGTATTCCTTTTTTATATAAATACTTAGGTACCTACCTACATATTTTACTTCATAGATGTCTAAATAAATATACGATTAGTATAATACTCGTCATTTTCATTCTTTTATATTGTTCCAAAGCATACTTTTATTTAGTTGTTTAGTGTTCTAAGTATACATATATTTATTATGTTATTTGTTTGGTTAAGCTTAACAATAAGGTACATTAAATGTAGATATAAATATGTTTAATGTACTAAATTGTAAACTATATAATAGGTGTTTCATTTTGTTCAACTAGTTATAATAATAAGTGTAAAAAAATCACAGGGTTTTCCAGTTCTGTTGTAACCATCATTTCGTTTATAAATAAACAATAAATAATACTCAATATTTTCATTCATTTAACAAACCTTTTCCAAGCGATCTGAAGATTTATATATATTAGGGGCTACTACTTTCGGCTTTGATTAAGTCATTTAATCATTTTTTTTTTTTTTTTTTTTTTTTATGATAAGGCACAGCACTACAGGATAAATCCTTTATGGCGCTCTAGGAGCGGTGCGTGTGCGCAGGAAACGATTCACGTTGGTCTTGAATCTTTGGAGACTATACTCGTTGGGGAAGACGATCTCAGGGAGGTCGTTCCAGAGTGATGACGTTCTCCAGATGAAAGAATTTTGAAACAGTGTCGTTCGAGGGACACTAAGCTGAACCACGTACTGGTGGGCTGCAGTGGCTCGTCGTGTACTTCTACCATGCACCGCTCTGGGTGGTATTAAGCGGGCAACCTCAGTTGAACACTTGCCATGAAAATATTTATAAAATAGGCTCAAGTCGCCAACCTGCCTTCGATGTTCAAGGCTTTCCAGGTTGTTTGTCAGACTATGGTCACCGATCAAGCGAATGGCTCTTCTTTGAATGGAATCCAGCAATCTCAGGGTATGTTTAGGAGCAGAGCCCCAAATATGCGAACAGTACTCCAGTGATGGTCGAATTTGGGCTTTATAGAGCATCAAAAGTTGTTGGGGTGTATAGAGGTTCTTTGTTCGGAAAAGTACTCCAAGCTTCTGCGAGGCTGCCTTAGCAATGGCCGCAACGTGGCCATGCCAAGACATATGACTATCCAGATTTACGCCCAATAAATGAATTGATGAAGCCAAGGGAATTGAGTGTCCCGCCATAACTATATCCGGTTCCTCAACATTAACTTTTTTAGAAAAAACTGCCGCCTGGGTCTTTTTAGCGTTAAATTCTACTTGGTTACTGTCACCCCAAGACAAAATTTCTTCCAGGTCCTTGTTGAGATGTGAGACCTCCCGCTGCCTATAGAGATGTGCACTAGCAGCCGATGTCCGAGCATCCAAAGTAAAAGTTGAAACAAGTGTGCTGTCATCAGCGAAGCTATATATAGGATTTCTAGTTTTTTCCAAAAGATCGTTAATGTATAGTAAGAAAAGGGTGGGCGACAATATAGAACCTTGAGGGACTCCGGCGTTGATGTTAAATGTGTCTGAAAGAAATCCGTCCATCGCCACTCGTAGAGAACGGTCTTTAAGAAAGCTCGACAGCCATGAACAAAATTGAACCGGCATTCCGTATGCTCTCACTTTAGTTAGGAGCCCCTCATGCCATACTCGGTCAAAAGCCTTGGAAATGTCCAGTGCTACCGCCCGGGACTCCCCATGGTGTTCTATTGCGTTGTTCCAAACATGAGTAACATAAGCGAGAAGGTCTCCTGTTGATCTAGACTTACGGAATCCATACTGGCGGTCACTAATAATGTTGAAGCCTTCCAGGTATTTTAGTAATTTTTCGTTGATAGCCTTCTCCATAACTTTTGATATAACCGAGAGCAATGCGACTGGACGATAGTTGTTTGGCAAGGTCTTCTTGCCTTTTTTGGGTATGGGCTGGACTCTCGCAGTTTTCCAGCAAGAAGGAAATATTCCTTTTTTGTAGGATAAGTTAAAAAGCCTACAAAATACCGGTGTCAGTTCGTCAGCGCATTTCTTAATTACAATGACTGGAATATCGTCAGGACCAGAAGCCTTTTTAGTGTCGAGACTCCCCAAGATTCGCTTAACATGGCGGTGGCGAAAGACAATCTCGGGCATTCTCGATCCTACAGGGGTAATGTTCGGTGGAGTACTTCCCTGAAAATTTACCGTTGAATGTGAAGAGAATAGTTCCGCCAGTAAGTTTGCTTTTTCCTGTGCTTTGGTCGCAATGGTGCCATCAGAACGTGTTAGAGGTGGAATGGTTGACTTGGTAAAGTTCTGGCTGACGGCCTTAGCTACCGACCAAAATGATTTTGAGCCGCTAGGACATTCAAGAAGTTTGTCTCTGATCCTCTGGTTGTGTGCTTCTTTGCTTTGGTTTATCGTTTGCTTGCATTGGTTTCGAGCGTTAACAAAGATGGTACGATTTTCGGCGGTAGGATTTTTACGCCATTGTCGGTAGAAATAATTTTTTGATTTAACAGCTCGTTCACAATTTTTGGTAAACCAAGGCTTGCCGTTAGAAGGGCACTTTTTTGAGAAAGGGATGAAGGCTTCCATACCAGTAAGGATAACCTCCGATATTTCTGTTGCACAGATGGATGGATCATCAGAGGTAAAACAAACGTCCCGCCAAGGGAAGGTTCGAAAATGGTCCCTTAGGTCCTCCCACTTAGCTGATGTATAATGCCATATCTTGCGTGGTTTAGGAGGCTCTTCAGCACTAATTGGTAGTTTGTTCAGTGCCGAAATAAGGTTGTGGTCAGACGTTCCTAACGGCGGCTTCACGGTGACAGTGTACAAGTCGGGGTTTGAAGTTAAGAAAAGATCCAACAAACTAGCAAAATCACCATCTCGGTCTGGAATCCGAGTTGGTTCACCCACCAGCTGGGTGAGGCCAGAGCTGATGGCAAAGAATTCGGCTTCACGACCTTGTTCGTCAGTCATGTTTGAGTATTTGAGCCAGTTGACATTATGAATGTTGAAGTCGCCAAGGATGACAACTTCGGAATTGGGATGGTGGGTTTGCAAAAAGTCGATAGTATTAGCAAGAGAGGAGAACAAGTCTCTATAATGGGTATCGCTTGGCGGCCGGTAAAGGCAGCAGATGAATTTAGTAATTCTCTACGTTGATATTTTAAACCACATTACATCAAAGTCGTTAGGCTCGAGTGTCTCCTCTCGTTGACAAGAAATATCACTCCGGACAAAGAGACAAAGGCCAGAATTCCGCCTAAATCGGTGATGAAAGTCGTACCCAGGATATAAATAGCTGACCGTACTAATCGATGATCTGACTTTGGTTTCGGTTAGTGCAAGTACATGAGGTTTGGTAGATTGTAGATGTTGATGGACTGCATTGATGTTGGAGTTCAGTCCTCTTATATTGCAGAAGTCAATTTGGAAGTTGCTAATCTCGGGTCTTTTAACAACTCCAGTTTTCACACCATTTCCATTTAGAATATTGTTCGAAGGACCCGCATGGCTACTGGACATGGTGGATGATTGGATAATCTCGCTTGATAAGGCGCCAGGACCCGCCCCCACCCGGAGATCCGATCGGGGGGCGTTTTTAACTCCGGAATTTATTGATCTTGGAACCATCATCACAGCATTTTTTGTATATTTCCCACCCTGGAAACCGGAGACATCGGCACAGTGACGAAACGTTAGCTCAAAGAGCAACTTCACGCCACCTAAGCCGATGCGATGGTATTTCACCGGGCGATGTCGGGTGAGCCAACATCTACCATGTGTCAAACTAAGCAGAGGTTAATAATGTAAAACATCTTGAATGCATAATTTTTTACATTTTAATTATAACGCCCGGTTAGTTTGATACGGGATTAAATTACCTAAACAAAGTGGAAAGTATTCTAGCCCTGGGTAGATTATTTTATTACACTCGCTATAGTAAAGTCACACCCAAATAAAATAAAATTTACACTACAATAATATGAAATTTACACTAATTAATCACAAATTACCATTAAAAATAGGTTTATTTACACCTCTCATTATTTCTTTTACATCCTGGAAGGATAGAGTTTAATTTACACTCGATAGTGTAAATGTACCTACCCATAAATAAAAAGAATTAATACTTATCAAAAAGTAAAAAAAACATTCAAAAATATCTTTTTTACAAGATATATTGATTGGTTAATATACCCTATTGAGTGTGGTTCTATATGTACCACCATTGAGTGATAAATTTAACACTCACTTTTTTACTGTATAGGCTTAACATTTTTGAACTAATCTGACTTTACAAATGTGATCAGTTTTCCAGTTTTTCAACACACAAGATGAAACAAATACATTATTGCTCACCATTATAGGGTCTCGTAAATAGTAAAGTAGGTGAAGGAGATCAACAAAAAACCGAAATATTGGAATTTCGATTTTGCCTTCGTAACTTTATTTTTACAGGAAACAGAAAACAAAAAGCACCTTCATTGATTCAAATTATCTAAACTCAATTTAAAAGCAAAACCACCATCAATTTTGTTTTTAAATACAGGTATTTGACACTTTTTTTTTAAAGAACGTAGTCTAATATAGTATAATAGTCATCTATGTAATTTAGTTTGACATTAAAATAATAAAAATATCTTTATTTAATGATTTCAACATTATATTTTTAGTTAATACGCTAAATTTTGCAAAAATAAAAATAAGAATATTTTGTCCTTTGATGACCTTGTTTTAAAGATACAGATCGAGAAAAATTTTCGACAAACCAATTTTGATATTTTTCAAATTATTAATGTAGCCGAAATAAAACTATGGCGTACTCCACTGGTTCGAGTATACATTTTTTTTTTAAATGCTTTGTTATCTTTTAAGCAAATCAGTTTAAACGCGTTTTCATTTGAATACGTGTGGTAGGGGAACATGGGTAGCATTGGATCACTCTCTTTTCGATCGTCTTCCACTTTAGAAATAATTTATGAGCTACCCCAATTTTTGGTACATGTATACATAAAACATGTATGTAGGCAACGGATAAATAATAATGTCATTTATTTCACCTAAAAAACAAATTTGGGACATTTTTAAAAATTTTGCATTTGATTCAGTGTAGGTACCCCATGTATGAGTCACAATGGATCATCACCTGGGAAACAATGAATCATCATCACCTGGGGAACAATGAATCGTAGGCTTATTGTTGGAACCAAATAACTTTTATATTTTCTTGCTTCTTTATTACAAAAACTTATAATAGTATTTCTATCTTACAAAAAAACCTATAATTAATAGGAACTTGAAAAAGTAATAACAACATATTGAAATTAGAAATAGGTAGCGTAAAAAGTAATAAAAACGTTAACGAATATTTATAAGAGAAAGGTCAAGATCGAACTTATAGAAATTTTGTTGGCATTTTGTACTACCAGATAGTTTTGGTTTTGGCAACATCATTTTAATACCCTTAATTAGGACTACAGCTACATCAGGTACGTCGGGAATGTAAAACGCATTAGTTTTAATACATTTTCGAAGAAAGCTTACTTCTACCTCTTTTTGACAGCCCTTTAAGACTTTAGCTACATAATAGATTTTCGAGTGATTAACTTCGAACTCGACTAAAATGTAGTCGCCTTAATTTGGTATAGCGTCCAATAGCTTAAGGCACTTTTGGGTGATAACTTCATCATCCACCTCACTTCTTCTTCAGAGTAAACACTGATGTTTTCTTTCATTTCCGAGTTTTCACGGTCTTCTATGAGATCTCTTTTTGTCGCTTTTGCTTTCGTTTTCCTTTTTTCAATAGCTCTTTCTTCAATTTCCGAGTTGTCACTGTCTCTCATAATCTTTCTTTTTGTCGCATTAGCCTTTGTTTTTCTTTTTTCTATTGTTCTTTCTTCGATTTCTTTTTTATTTGGCGTATCTGTGGCAATCATGGATTTCCCTTTACGCCGAGGCGGTGCTCTTCCAAGTTTTCTGGGCCCAGCCTTCGGAAGACCACGAAATTCTATTGGACTACCAAAGCTCATTGAATTCGTGGGCATATCAGATATTTTTTGTAATGAGTTAGAACGGTCCGTCAAAGTTGTGCATGTCGACGGTTCAGGAGATGGAGTTCTTTCTATGGTCATATGAGGTATTTGCAGGCTGTTATTACTATTTAGTGAAACATCAGTTACTTCCCTATCTTTCTCTTCTGGTCGATTCGTGACTTCACTTGGTGCAAAATCTGCATCACTTAAGATATTACTAACAAATGCAAATATGCCGTTTTTTCTAAATGCGCTACTAATGTTTACCGGAGTCATAGCTTTCATGTGCGCCTCTCCAACAAATGCTGCTATTTCGTAGATTAAAACCGTCTTTCCCGGGTTTCTCATCATCCAACTGTCGGTGACAGCATTATAATAAACCTTAAATGGTTTAAAGAGTCCAACATCGAGTGGTTGCAGCTTTCCTGTTGAGTGTGGGGGAACAGTTAATATAGTGACGCCATTGTCTTTGGCTAAGTTAATGGCTTGTAAACAAATGTGAGCTTCAAAGTTGTCCATTATTAATAAAGAAGGATTGTCTTTGGTTGCCCTTTGACAGCAAGGACCTTAGCAGATATTTGAACAGTCATTTTGTTGGTCTCGTCCAGCTTGTACACTCGACTTCCATTTCCAAATGCAGGTTGTCTTGACATGGCTTTTTGAAGATTATCAAAAAATATTTTGACATTATGTCTATTAAAAGACGTTGCTCGACTTCAGCTGCAGGCTTCAGGTGTTCTTAGGCTTAGCTCTGTATGTCTTTTTCTAAAGTTGTATAACCATTCTACGCCGGCTAGTTCAGCTTCCGTCTATTTTTCAGGCACCCGAATATTATTGATGTTCGCCGTTTCATACGCTAACCTTCTCGTGTCAACAGTCGTTAATCCGTCAAACATTTGGGATGACTTAACAATATAAGTACTCAACAAAAGCCTGCTTCTGATCTTTCGTAAAAATGTAATTAACTTGCGTTGGGCTACATTCTTGGTGAAACCGTATATTATCCATTATGGGTAAAATTATAATTGCTTGTTATGTTTCACTATTTATTCAGTTACCTGACACGCGTGTTTCGACCCTTTCAGGTCATTTTCAAAGAAGCACAAAGATAAAAATTATTGCTAAGGTATTTATATAAACTCTAATGTATGGTATCAATAGGTAATAAAATCATTAAAATAATTAAAATTACGGATTACAATGGATAGGTAGATTGTGGGTTTTTCTTATTCTTATACAGGTGGTTGTCAAAATGTTTTAATTTATTTTAATTTAATATGCTGTTGATAATTGGGTTAGCACTTGAAGGTATTTCTGTTTGATTATTAACAACATTACTTTTATTTTTTATTGCTTTTTTAATTGTAAGTGACTCTAAAAGGTTCAATTTTCTGCTCTTGTTCTGGATATGTTATAATAATATGTTGTTAATAATCAAACAGAAATACCTTCAAGTGCTAACCCAATTATCAACAGCATATTAAATTAAAATAAATTAAAACATTTTGACAACCACCTGTATAAGAATAAGAAAACCCCACAATCTACCTATCCATTGTAATCCGTAATTTTAATTATTTTAATGATTTTATTACCTATTGATACCATACATTAGAGTTTATATAAATACCTTAGCAATAATTTTTATCTTTGTGCTTCTTTGAAAATGACCTGAAAGGGTCGAAACACGCGTGTCAGGTAACTGAATAAATAGTGAAACACAACAAGCAGTTTTAATTTTACCCATAATGGATTTCGTAAAAATTTTGTTATTTGTTAACAGTATAATAATTAGGTGCTAGTCGCACAGGGCCTTCAGAATTTCTGGACTTTCTACAATAACGCTGCAAGCTAGTATAAGGGACTCGCTTTAATTTTGAAGCTGCTCTAATCTTTAGGCCGTTTATAAGCACAAGATCTACGGCACTTTGCATAAGTTCTTAACTGTGCGGCCCAATGCTAGTTTTGCGAACACGATTTCGAGGCATCTTGGTCTATAAAGAAAAAATATAACATGAAATGATTCCAATTTACCAGCAAAAATTACACCAATAAACATTGGGCACCGTGGATCACGATGAACTGTTACCCAGCGAACAATGATCCATTATAACCCACCCAGCACTCTCAGAAAAAAATATTGTCATAACGCAAATAATATGTTCTGCAATCAAAGTGACCTAATAATTTTCTAAATCTTTTTGCAACAAAAATAATATTAAATGTTTTGCAAATAAAAAATATTAACATACCTTTTGACAAAGCGACCAGTACACCGTGTTTACTTCACGATCGTTCGGCTTGCACTGAAATATCAGGAACAGACTTGTAAGAGGCTGTCTGTAAGAAATATTAGGAAAGTGCGCGTTCATTATTTTTTTTTTAAGTTGGTATTGGCGTTGATTCACTATAACCCATGATCCATTTTTACCCATGTTCCCCTAATTGATAATTTTGTATGTGTCGAATTTGTTGAGACTGATTAATGACGTTTTGTTTAACGTGTATTTTCTGTCTTTAATAGTGTTTAATTGTTAGTGAAGTCCTCTATCATGAATCGCTATACGAACATCAAGATGACTAACATCCCAAAAAATGCAATAAGGAATTTTCACAACAACCATGTCTGGGATGAAGAAAATCCACATGAGGTAGGTAGGTACTTGAAGATCATTTTCAACATCAGTTCTCGTTGAAGGTTTGGGGTTGGAATTAGAAGAGTTACCGGCAAGGTGTATCGCAACTTTTTTAAACAAACGCTAACTCAGTTTCTGGAGGATGTACCATTGGTAACAAGAAATGCAATGTGGTTTATGCACGATGGTGCACCAGCGCATTGTAGTGTGGTTGCTCGAAAGTTTTTAACAGTAACATCAGACACAGGTGGATCTCATTTATGGCCTGCTCGATCCCCGGACTTAAACTCCCTGGATTATTTCCTATGGGGCCATCTAAAGTCATTAGTTTATACTACTCCAGTGGAGAATGTCGAAGTGTGTAACTCAATAAGAAACGACCCTGGTGTTTTTGAAAGAGTTCGGTAGTCAATGAGGACAAGATTGGATTCTTGAATCCTAGCTAAAGCTAGTTATTTTCAACAGTTCTTATAGATTAAGAAACTGTACATGTAATTTTTGGTAATACAATGTTGTTATTGTCAAAAATTTTTCTCGTCCTCTATCTTCGAAACGGCTTTTTGAAAAATCATTAAAGGACAAAATATTCTTAGAATAGTTCCGGGAATAACCCTTTCAATTTTTGTCGCATGTTTAATAAACACCCTGTATTAACCTGCAGACCGCAATTGAATTTACTAAAATACATTAATATGTTTAGAAATTATACCTATTTTCCATAGAACTTATCCAGAGGCGATTTCATCTAAGTCGTAAGACATTCCCAAATATCATTTTTGCAATAACAATTTCTATGTTTGCTAAATAAATAATTTAAATAATGGTTTAAAAGGTTTTCGTCGATCTTTTTGTTGACCAGTTTATTTGCAAAGTCGAATAATTCAGTTAAACCAAACGTATACTTATGCTTTAAATACACATTTGTTTAATAAAGTTTATTTGATAACAAAGGCTTCGAGACCCATATCGTTATTTTCTCCCCAATATTAAACCTTCTGTTTTATAACTTGATCCTCTTTTACACGAAATATAACGTATCCCCTTTCGGGGTTGGCTGTGTCGGTTTTGAATACATAAACCTGTGCTGGCCGCACACGACCCAAAAACCGCAAATCGTGCGGAGAACATCCCACAAACCTTTTAACAACGTCTACTAATTACGACTCTAGGAACAGTGTTGCCACGTCCTTCATAGATAGATCCCTGTTGATTCGTAAAGAGAACCAACCAAGGAAATGGCCATGGGGTATTTATTGATGATTAAGACCATCTCATAGACGTAGGTGCATTAGTCGCATCAACCAGTGGCGGCTTGCGTCCTGTATATGTGGGTAGGCTACGCAGACAAAAATTATTTAGGACCACGCCCCAATTTCGACCAATTTGGTAAATAATAAAATTTGGCATTATTAAATATCACAAACATTTAAGTATTGCAAAAAGGGACTCCCTTCTCCCCTACAACCTTTACAATACCCATCCAGTATAAGAATGTTATTCTTAGAACGCCAGATTAAAAATTAATTTATAAAAATTAATAGTATATTATTAACCAAGGTTTAGACAGCCATCATTATTGCCCGAGCGGCATGGTCAATAATAACTTATAAGGTAGAGAAAACGATTTCTAACGTTAATAATCGGTCAATAATGGCGATGTTATAGGTTAGTAGTGGAAAAAACATTTTACAAGACATCAACAAAAATATTAACAATGCGTGTATTAGTTATGTATAAGTTAATGCGAAATGCGCCTATCTTTTAATAACGAAAATTTATTTTTCCCTTTGCATGCAACAAACATAGCCAACAAAATAAACCTTGTTTAAAATAACTCCCACATAACCACCTATGACTGTCGTACCATTGAGTATTAAATGATGGTGGCGCAGGGTAACCTTTATTTATTATATCTCTCCGGTCATCATCTCCATAAAAACAAAAGAACAAATTATATCATGAACAGGATTATCCATCTTATATAAGAGAAATGGTATAACAAAACAATAGAAAATGTCCTTTCACTTATCTGTTTATAATCGAAAAAACCCTGAACTTCTCCAAATAATTGACAAAATCACAAATGTCTAAATAAATACTGCATTGCCCATCACGTTCCTCTAGTTATATTTAACTATTTTTATTATTTAATAATGTGACCGTAGGCCACTATTATTGTATAAAAAGAAAATAAATGTATGTACAAAGTACTATTTCTATCAAATTGTACTATAGTATTTAATATGACCTTTTCTCTTTAAATCGACAAAATACACCTTTTTTCAAAACACGCCTTTGTAATCTATTGGTTTCTAATATAAAATATTTAATAAAAATAAATTGGCATAGGGCACAGGGATAACCAAAAATCCAGTTCCTTCCACTCCATTTTTCACAGACTTTTCTCAATACCCCTCTCCCAATCGAATTTCGATAAAGAACTCAATTACATTAAACAAATCGAATTCAACAATGAGTTTCCAGACCATTATATTATCATCAACGACATCTAGCTAGAAGCTAGAAGTGATTTATAATTCAAAATTAAAAACTTTATTAAAATTGATTTCATATTTTTAAAAGTTTTGAATACTCTGTATACATTATCACTTATCACTGATCATAACTTCGGAGGATAAGCAAAACTTTTAATATCAAAAATAAGAAACTTTACCAGAGTGCGGTACCCCGTCTGGGAACATACTGTACAGTACATACATACACATAATACACAATTTACTTGTTATTTGCTGCTTTGCTGATATTGACAACACTGTATTGATTGTTACTGTATGACTGAGGGTGAATTCATTCTGACGTAACAAATAAACTGGCTTGGCAAGGAAAACTATTTCTAAGGTATCTTTATAAATTACACGCATCAAAAATATTTGACAAAGGTATTTTTAACAACAATTCAATAATGGGCAATGTGATTCGAAAAAAAAATCACAAAGTTCTGTCCAGTTTTTTTATACAACTAAATACAAAATGTTACTGACATTTGAAACAACGCACGCAATAGAACATCATGGGGAGTCCCGGGCGGTAGCACTGGACATTTCCAAAGCCTTTGACCAAGTATGGCATGAGGGGTTTGTAACTAAAGTGAAAGCATACGGAATGCCGGTTCAATTTTGTTCATGGTTATGAAGCCTTCTTAAAGACCGTTCTCTGCTAGTGATGATGGATGGATTTCTTTTAGACACATTTAACATCAACGCCCGAGTCCCTCAAGGTTCTAAATTGTCTCCCACCCTCCTTTTACTATACAATAACAATCTTTTGGAAAAAAGAAAAATCCTGTATATAGCTTCTCTGATGACAGCACACTTGTTTCATCTTTTACTTCGGATACTCGGACATCGGCTGCCAATAAATGCACATCTCTATAGGCAGCAAGAGGTCTCACATCTCAACAAAGACCTGGAAGAAATTCTGTCTTGAGGTGACAGTAACCCAGTAGAATTTAACGCTAATAAAACCAAAGCGGCAGTTTTTTCCAAAAAAGTTAATGTTGAATAACCGGATATAGTCATGGCGGGACACTCGATTCCCTTGGCTTCATCAATTCATTTATTAGGCGCCATTTTGCATAGTCATATGTCTTGGGATAGTCACGTTGCGGCCATTGCTAAGGCATCCTCGCAGAAGCTAGGAATTTTTTTCCGAACTAAGAACCTCTATACACCCAACAACTTTTGATGCTCTATAAAGCTCAAATTCGGCCATCGCTGGAGTACTGTTCGCAATATTTGGGGCTCTGCTCCTAAACATACCCTGAGATTGCTAGATTCCATTCAAAGAAGAGCCATTCGCTTAATCGGTGACCATGATCTGATAAACAACCTGGAAAGCCTTGAACATCCGAGGCAGGTTGGCGACTTGAGTCTATTTTACAAATATTTTCATGGCAAGTGCTCAACTGAGGTTGCCCGCTTGATTCCACCCAGAGCGGAACGTCATCACTCTGGAACGACCAACATGAATCGTTTCCTGCGTACACGCACCTCTCGCAGAGCGCCATAAAGGATTAATCCTGCAGTGCTGTGCCTTATTATATACAGGGTGTTACTTAATGTGTCCGATATTTTACAGGACGATTCCTCAGTTATTTATAACGTGAAAAGTTCATATTAAGCATAGGTCTACAAGTCCTTAATTTTTGAGATACGAATTATTAATTATTATTAATTACAATTTTTAACAGGAACAAAAAATATGTTCGCCACTGCCGTTCTCTCTTTTGGTAACACCGTTATGTAGGCACTTTATTGGCCAATGCTAAGTACATTTTCATAATTTTTTGATTTCGGCTTTGTTTAGGAGATAAATGGCATTTTATCAAACTCTGATATCGGCATAGCGACATGTAAATAAATGCCATTTACTGCTTTATAATTCTTTTTCTCGAGAACGATTGCTCGTGGCGACTTCTACCACATATGCCTTTTTTATGTAAAAATGATGAAGAAATCCATTGTTTTGCTTAAAAATGTAATACAAGCACGTATAAAAAAGTTATGACCCCTCAAAAGAGTAACAGACACGTAGGTAGCGTCCTCTAAAAGTGAGAGCAATATACTAACATCAAATTCGAATTTCGCATTTCAAAAAACCCCTAGGTACCAATTTTCTTTCAAATATAGACATTATTTCAAAAATTATTTACGAAAAACAAAAATAAAAATGAATTTTTAACACCCTGTATCTCAAAAATGAAAGGCTTGCGGACCCATACTAATATAAACTTTTCACCTTATAAATCACTGAGGAATCATCCTGTAAAATATCGGACACTTATTAAATAACACCCTGTAGTATATACAAAAAAAAACTACACGCAGCCAGAGAAGGGATTAATTAAATATTTTGACTATGCCACGGTAATATTAATCCAGGTATGTTTGAAACAGTCAACGAAATCCGTTAATAATAAAAGGGAATGAAATATTTATGTAAGGAGTATTAAAAGTAGCAGAAACGGGGGTTCGTTTCATAAGTTGACGAATTAATAAAATAAAAGGACATACAGCGGTCTAGCAACCGACTAACTGGCGCCCGCCAAGTCGATCAATAAAAACACAGGTGTCTCTTTACGAAGGTAAAACTACACAGAAACAACATAAAATACTAAACCTAAAGAGAGGAAAGGGGCTTAATAATTTATACAGAGGGATTTCAATTGATGGCTAAAATTTTAGGCCAGCGCAGAATAATATTTAAACGTAATATAGTCGCTTATCTTTTCATCCCCAAAATATACCCTTAAAACGTGTTGGGCCGCTGCACCACATAATTTAGATTTATCGGTGTGTATTGGCGTGAAAAGAAAAACTGTAGCCTTGCCGTTTTTAAAACAACATCCGATCATATCAGGGACCTATTTCTTTATTCGATTAGATCCAGAACTCCATAATAGAATAAAAATGTTTTACTTGTTACTGTTATTTTGTAACATAAAAAGGCTCTATAGAAAAGATATTTTAACCAGAGCAAATAGTAACAGAAAATAAACGAAGGTGGCAATGATGGATTGAGTGCTTTTAAAACACTTTGCATTGATTGGTTCCTGCAGTAACTCGCTCGTTTCTTAAATAATGTACAGTAGTTTACAGCGTATTTTTCAATCCAAAACCCCGTTAGTTTTCTTCTTTTGTGAGCTTTTAGTATTGTTTAAAAAAATAGCCTAGTTAAGCTACAATGTGAAGGTCATGGAGCACTGCAAAAACACTTTACATTGCTAGCTCCTGCAATAGCAGTTTTTTTTTCGATTAAGCACTTTTGAGCTTAAAACCATTATTTTCAAGTGTATTTTTGAGGTACATTTGCTGGACCTTAACGTGTTCAGGGTATTAACTGTCAATCTTATTGAATAATCAAATCTCATTTAGCTAAATAATTTTTATGTTAGTAATGGAAGCACGTATACAAAAATGCCCATAAAAAAAAGCTACCATCGAAACTTACTAAATTATGGAGTACCACAGGGTACTCTACTTGGACCACTACTGGTCACTATTTATGTCAATACAATTCTTATTATTAACTCCACATGAACACTCTTTTTATATGCCGATGATACAGCCATTTTCTATTCGGATGCTACTTGGAAAGGCCTAAAGAATAAAGTGGAAACTGATCTATACAACATCGTAGAGCTATTTGACAGGAACCTACTTACCATACATTTTTCTAAAATATTTTACATGCCTATAACTTTCTATAAATGCTACCTACCTAGATATGAGGAACTGCAAATCGCAAATGGAGAAATCGACAGAAAATGTTAAATATCTTGGAGTTATACTGGACAGACATTTATTTTAAGGTGGCAAAAGCATATAGGATACACTACTCAAAAGTTACGGGGACTGATTTATAAATTCAAGTAGCTAAAGTCAATTATTTCAACGAAAGACATATTTACATTATATGAGGCATATTAGTATGGGGTGGGGCGGCGAAATCGTTTATTCAACCCCTGGAAAGCATTCATAAATCATTCCTAAAAATAATTTTTGCTAAGAGTAGACTATACCCAATGGACAGACTCTTTAGGGAGGCTGAACGCCTAGATATAAGACAACTTCTCATGCTCTGTTTTGCTTACATACCAACAAAAAAACAAACATAACAGTATGTCAGCAATGCCCAAAACACAAGATTAGTAACCAAAAGACATGAACAAATAAAAAGGACAATGAAGACCATCGGCCGAAACTATTTCAAATATAAAGGTCCAAAATCATATAATTTATTGCCGGAGGAAATTCAACGCGTAAAAAATTTAAGAAAGTATAGAATAATCATAAAAAAATGGATTTTTCAACAGGGTAGACAGCTGTATCTCTCGCTCTCTAATATAGGCGGACTGTGCGAGGAATGATGATGTGTGCTTGGGCGGAATATAAAACCTACGTATTGTATTGTAAACTATATTTAGGTAATTAGAATAGGTAGTGCTTTAAATAATTAATAAATTAAGTACTTAATTAGAATAGTGTTCCCAATAACTAATACTTGAGGTAATCAAAATAGTGCTCTTAATTATTGGTAATAATAGCTTTGGGTTAATAACTTAACTCTATACATTATTTAATTCCCTATGGGATAAATAATAATGTTCCATTATCCTACCATTTAATTGCTTTTAACATCTCTTGAACGAAAGCGAGTAAAATATTGAGATGAGGCCGTTCACTAACTTCAAGTTTTTGCGGCCTGTTTTTTTATTTATATTCAACTTGTTCCTAGATATTAATGAACAGGAATGACTTTTGTTAGCGATTTATTACTAAAATTGTAGGTACACATGTAACTGAATGTAAATAAAAATAAATTAAAATTATAAAAAAAAAATTTACATGCTTTGATAATAAAAAAAAAACTCGCTATTGTTGCCTCTGTAAACCACTCACACAAGGACTTCCGATATGACTAGGTTGTCTGAAATTGGCCATTAAACAAAAATAAATAGGTTTTAACAATTCGGTTTTACTTAAAAATTGCGTTAAGGTCTGTTTTAGTTATGCCTTTACTCGCCATTAACACATTTTTAAGCATTACTGAAAGAAAAACTCGGTTAAAAACAGATCAATAACCAACATTCTGACCTCTGCGAACACTAAACTTTCTATCGGTGGTATGCGTCATGACTGAATGTTTTTAAACAAATACGCATGCGTCATTAATTGTTGACGGTTTTATTTAGAATGTGCAATTGCGCAAACTTATCTGTGCATGCAAATTTGCATAAGTAAATCGTTACATCTAAACGGAAGCATGAAGCTTGGCTTATGTAAAATGTATTCTGGCGAATAACTAATTTAAGTTATTTTTTCTAATATCACAAACAGCAGTGATAACAAGAAGTCCTCATCAATATTTACCATTTTTTATGTCATGTCTAAAATCAACACTATTGATATGCTAACTGTGCAGGGTATACTGAATGTCTCGCATTCGCTAATCCACGAAAATATATTGAATAACATCACTTTTCACCTCAATTTTATCTTGGTTTTCCATGTCATTGCGCACATTATCCTGAATTTTTTCGGAATATTTAAACAAGATATTTTACTTAAATTATAAAACACTTACCAGAGGAACTAATCTTGAAAAAAAAAACGAATCGAGAGTTTTGTTTCTCACCAAATAATACTTACTCTGGCATATTTAACACTAATTCGGCCCTTTTCTTTCAAAAATAATCACGAAAAACCTCCAAAACAACACATTCATACAAAAATAAAATCTTGCCGGGCGATTGTATAAGACTTAACTTCGCTTTAAATTTATCGGCGAGCTCGACTCTGTCGTCCCTGAGTTTTAGATAGATAGAAAATGCTGAACAAAAAAGACACGAGATGGTGATTAGTGTATGCTTCGTTGCCTACCTTTAAGCATAAAAATCTTAGTCTTCGTTGCTGAAATTCCAACGGTAGGCTTGGCGTGTCGAACTCAGCCCGGGGTACAAGGCGATTTAAAAAGTTAAACAATTTGTCTTATGGCGGCTGTAGTTTGCGAGTAATCCACCATGACATCCGGGGTTAGAAGGGCGATTTAAAAACTTGACTGGTTATTCGCTGGCAGTTTGAGAGACATTAAAACACAAATATATAATACATACTGTCTGTTTAACACTCCTAATAGCCGCCACTGGCGTTTCTATACTGCTGTAACATGATCACCAGAAAACATTTTTTAAATAAATAAATCCGTATAAAAGTATGAAAACAACAAATAAACAATTTCCGGCCCTAATTTCATTCTTATTATTATTTTATGGAAAAGGGGCCCTGTAAAAATAGCTAATATAAAGACATTTTAAATAGGGCGTTAGTAAAGGAAAATAAACGAACTCTGGAATGTGAGGGTGATGGAGCGCTGCAAAAACGCTTTGCATTGATTGGTTCCTGCAATAGCTTGCTCGTTCCTGAAATAATTTATAGCAGCTTCCCAGTTCCAACGCGTTCGTGGGAACAGGGAGAAATTGCCGGTATTTGGCGGAAACGTTAATTTTTAACATCATTTGCTTTATTAAACTTTGCCGTCTTGTACGAGAGAAAAAGTGTTTTTTTATAGCCCTTATAACTAAATTAGGTTTTTGGCTGGATTTTTAGCTTGTTTTATTATGGGCTTGTTATTTATCATTCAATTAACGATGGGGACATCTAAAACAGTTTTGTAAATAAACTGAGGTAACAATTAAGAACAGATTAACCCCTAAACGACAACATGGGGCCGCTGGTGACCCCACTACTCTTTAATTAATTACAGTTCTAGAGGCGCTTCCGCCGCGTCCTTCCGTGTACCTTCTTAGCTTGTCGAGAAGTATTGCCGTGACCTTGGTTGGTGTCAGTAGTAGTGCAGTTTCCGACATATAGGTTCTTGGGGTCGCCCGCTAACCGTGTTGTACTTTACGTGTGAAAAAATGTATGTTTGTCTGCAAACAAAAAGTAAATTTAAGATAATTACAGACTTTAAAGCAGGTGATTCCGATGCAGGACGTTGTGGTGTTGAGTTAAATGATAGTGACAGTGAACACCACCAAGAAAAGGATGAAGGTATAGAAGATGAAATAGTTGCTAATTTGTCAGAGAACGAATCGTCCGATGATGAAATAGCCCTTGGAGCTTTGACAAAAAAGGTAATTTATGGCATAAATGATTATCAGGACCTTTTCATTCAAGAAATACTAGAATAGGTTCAGAAAATCTTGTAATCCTAATTTAGTAATAATTATTTTCGTTGACATACCATGACATACAGATCCGAGCAATAAAATTGAGAAAGAAGCACAACTAGGGCTGTTATATATTAGTAATGCCTTAAATGTTATCATTTTATCAATTATGTTAATATTGATGAACTATGGCCCAAGAAATACGGCCCTCCAATTTTTCGAGCTACTACAACAGATTTATTTTTTTGATAAACAACCTAAGATTTGATAGTAAAGTCACACGAGTAGAAAGGAAGGCAAGGGAAAAACCTGGTGTTATTAGAGATATATGGAGTAAGTACCTACATGCTGCAAACTGCAAAAGTAATTATACACCATTTCAGTATGTTACTGTTGACGAGCAACTTCTCAGTTTTAGAGAACGATGTTCATTTCGTATGTACATTCTAAATAAGCCAGATAAATACGGCATAAAAATAGTTTTGTTCTGTGACGCAAAAAAAATTTTACAGGACATCTCGTACATTGGCAGAGAAGAATGGAAAAGCGATGTTTCCATACCATCGCAACTAGTTCTAAAGCTTAACAAACCAATTCAGAAAAAGAATAGAAATGTAACAACAGACAATTGAATTACCTCAATTAGTTTGGCAGAGTCTCTAAGGAAAGTTGGGACTGACGTTAGTCGAGACTGTACGCAAAAATACACCAGAAGTTCCCCCAGAATTTTTAAAACTACAAATAAATATCCGAGGCAAATACATTTACCTTCTACGAAAATAGAGTTTTAGGATCTCAAACGCCTAAGAAGAATAAGATAGATAGTAATGCTTCTATCAACTATTCATACGGATAATAATGTTGATGAAAACTCTGAGAAATCTAAAATAAATTTATGCGACAAAACCACAAAAGGTGGTGTAGATACTTTTGACCAATCCAAATCCGTTTCTAGAAGAACAAAGAAATGGCCTCTTTGGGTTTTTTCTGGAATGCTTGTTGGAGGTACTGTCAATGCATACGTTATATACAGGGTGTTGAAGGGCTTATTCCCTGGACTATTCTATGAGTATTTTGTCCTTTAATAATTTTTAAAAGGCCCTTTGTTTCGAAGATACAGGGCGAGAGAAGTTTTCGACAAAACCAATTTTGATATTTTTCAAATTATTAATTTACTCAAAATAAAAGTATGACGTACTACACTGGACTTTAAATGCGTTGTTACCTTTTGAGCAAATCAGTTAAACGTGGATTTAATTTAAATACGTCTTATAATTATTGATCATTTTGTATGTGTCGAATTTATTAAGGCTGATCGACGTTTTTTTTTTACGTATATTTTCTGTCTTTTATTGTTAAACTTTTACTAATGAAGTCCTCTATCATGAATGGCTATGGCGAATGAAAAGATGACGGAATTCTATTTACGGACTTGCTGATGGCAATTCATTACAAGCGAGACGGTTGTACAATTGTACATTGAACGATTTTCTGAACGTAAAGTTCCTGATAGAAGAACCTTCCAAATTATTTATCAACGTCTCCATGAAACAGACAAATTGAAAGGAAGTGGGGGACCAGGAAGGCCAATGACAGTAAGAACGGTAGAAGTGGAAGAGAATGTGCAGGATATGATAGAAGAAGATCCAGGTAATCCTACTCGAAGAATTGCAAATAATTTGACTGTAAGTAATGGGACTGCTTGGAAAACCCTTAGTGACTATTTGTTATATCCATACCACATAGAACGCGTTCAGGCCCTTCTTCCTCCTGATTGGTTCAAATCCCTTAACTACTGACCCTGATTGTTTTTACCGATGAATTGATTTCTCAAGAAATGCAATAAGGAAGTTTCACAACAACCATTTGTGGGCTGAAGAAAATCCACATGAGGTACTTTAAGATCGTTATTAACATCAGTTATCGTTAAACATTTGGGTTGGAATTGTGGGTGACTGGCGAATTGGACCGGTATTTCTACCAAGAAGACTTACCGGCGAGGAACAAAC
Organism: Polydrusus tereticollis; assembly: GCA_963920685.1. Lineage (NCBI taxonomy): Eukaryota > Metazoa > Arthropoda > Insecta > Coleoptera > Curculionidae > Polydrusus > Polydrusus tereticollis. The sequence goes on from OY987329.1 coordinate 67,072,622, forward strand.
GCTACCTCAATTTCTGGAGGATGTACCATTGGCAACAAGAAATGTCATGTGGTTATGCACGATCTTTTAGTGTGGTTGCTCGTGAGTTCTTAACAGTAACATAACTTAAACCCCTGGATTATTTCCTATAGAGCCATCTAAAGTCATAAGTTTATACTACTTCAGTGCAAAATATGGAAGATTTAACAAATCGGATAATTGCTGGGTGTAAGTCAATAAAAAACTACCCTGGTGTTTTTGAAAGAGTTCGGCAATCAATGAGGAGAATAGTCGATTCTTGCATTCTACCTGGAGGTAGTCATTTTCAACACTTCTTGTAGATTAAGAAACCTTACGTGTAAATTTTGGCAGTAAAATGTTGTTGTCAAAGATTTTTCTCGCCCTTCTTTGAATAGTCCAGGGAATAACCCCTTCAATTTTTACCGTAATAAACACCCTGTATAAAGCTAATAAGAATGAGGCAAATCCGATTCCACCACGCAAACTTTGAATCTACCCCAGAACCTAAGGTATTCAAAATAAATGGAGACTATAATATTTCATTTTAATATGAAATTTATCTTTTCAGACAGATGATGTTGAGTATACTTCTCATGGATGAAGGTGTTACCAGCGAAATAACCACTCCCACTCCAATGAGGAAATCATCAAAATGTTGCGCAATGTGCCACAGAGGTCAGGACTGTAAAGGAAGAGATACATGTGGTAAATGTGGCCGAAGCCTCTATGCCGAACAAATCTGTTATTTGTAAACTGAATATACAGTGTGGTCGATTAAGCGTGCAACAAACGCAAAACGTCTTTATTATTCGTTTCTTAGAAAATTGTGTATTTCAGGTGTACTTAGAATAGCTTTAAGTAAAATAGGATACAGGGTAGGGCAAAAAATGTGAAAATCGTTCAACTTTTTTGTGAAACAAAAGATGCCACAATCACAATTTTTCTAATCCTTCTTATTTTTGATAGACGGGATGTTTTTGAAAATTTTAAGTACATTTTGGGACACCCCCATATTTAGGTTACCCCGGGTTACCCGGTAGCTTATCAAATAGGAAACAAATGTTCTTTTTATAATTTTTACGTAGAATCCAGTGACGTACTCAGATATTTTCTACGTTCAATAATTTCCGAGGAAAAAAAAACTTGCTTTTTTTTAAATGAGTCACCATATATATTTTTTAATAATATAATTTAGTTTATAACAAGCTTCTCAGAAATATGTAATACCTTATTTTTATTTTTAATATTAAGCACGAAATTTACGTTTTAATAAAAAAATATACATTTTTCGTTAGTATGCCATGACGGGTATTAAAAAAAAACTATTACTGGTATGATAATTACTGCAGAAGAAATATATTTTGGACTCCTTAATTTAATTAGCAGTTATATTTCAGTAAAAATAATAACAATACATGAATCGAGTTTATGCCCTATTTTTTTATGTTGTCGTTTAAGGGATAAGTATATTACAACTTCCTTTTGTCGGGAATGCAGTGTACCCCCGATGGGGTGTCACACCCTGGTTTCAATTTGTTTGAGACAACGTTACTCTTGAAAAAACGTTTTGCTTATCTCCGGAACTTGTAATGAGTAACGAGAAAGTATACAGAGCATTCAAAATTAAAAATCTGGAATTAGTTCTAAAGGGTTTTCCAATAAGAACGATATGATTTCAAAATGAAATAAAATTAAAATTATTTCAGATACAATAAAACTTTTTATATTATCTTAAAGTATAGTTGATAACATTTATGTTTTGAATAACACATCGTTTAAATGTCCTCCGCGACTTCGTGTACACGAGCGAATTCGACGAACCCAATTATCGATGACTTTATGCAATAAATCGGGCGTGATCTGACGAATGCAGGGTTCAATGTTCAACCTTAATGCATCACGTGTTTGTGGTCTGTTTGCATAAACCTTAGATTTCAAATAGCCCCAAAAGAAGTAATCTAAAGGAGTTAAATCACAGCTTCTTGGAGGCCACTGAACAGTAGCATTCCTTGAAATTATCCTTTCGTCAAACTTTTCTTGCAGTATATCGATAGTTTCATGAGCAGTGTGACATGTGGCACCGTCTTGCTGGAACCACATATCCTCCAAATCAAGTGCATCTATATTTGGCCACAAAAAATTTCTTAACATCTGTCGATATCGTTCACCATTCACTGTAACTGCATCTCCTGCCTCATTTTGGAAAAAAAATGGCCCGATGATGCCACCATACCATAAACCACACCATACTGTTACCTTTAGCGGATACAAAGGCTTCTCATGAATCTGTTGTGGATTGTTTTCACACCAAATACGGCCATTTTGCTTGTTAACGTATCCACTTAACCAAAAATGAGCTTCATGTGAAAAGATAATTTTTTTGGCAAAATTAGGATCCCTTTCAAGTTGTTCTAAACTCCAAGCAGCAAATTCTCTGCGCCGACGATGGTCCAGTGGCTTAAGTTCTTGGGTCAAGACAATCTTATACGGGTGTAAATTCAAGTCTTCTTTCAAAATACGCCAAGTTGTCGTTTTTTTAATCCTTAACTCTTGAGCACGACGAGGAATTGATAAATTTGGATACACTGCAACACTAGCTCTTATAGCAGCAATATTCTTAACAGTTCTTGCGTTTCGATGTCTTCTTGGTGTTTTTGCATCGTAAAGAGTAAAATTATTTTCAAATTTCTCGACGAATGGCAAGCAAAGAAGGACGATTATTTACACCAAAGTTTTCGCGAAGTGCGCGATAAGCGTTCACAAAAGATCGTCTATTTTCATAAAATTTTTGGATAATAACCAAACGTTCTTGAAGCGCGTATTTACCCATAATAAATTGTTATAGTTTACTGACAATAACTGACAACTGGTGACAGGTATAACTTTATTACCATGGTTACCATATCGTTTCAAAATCATATCGTTCTTATTGGAAAACCCTTTACATAAACTATTACTATTTCTAAATAGTAGAAAGAGTTTAGGGCGTTTGTATTTAATTACCAATCCTGTACGTATAATGTAAAACTCCTGCGGAAGAGCAACGATTCTCGAATTCCACAAGCGCTTGTGGACAAGCGGTACTTTCTTTCCAATTTTCACATTTAATTAGGTAAATATTTGGTGTTTTAAAATATCCTTGTTCAGAGTTTAGATTCTCGAAATTTTTGAGATAGCGGAGAAAATCAGAATAAATTGTTCTGCTTCGCTGATTCCGTTTATAAGGGCCTGTTTAGATCCATACTAACGCCAACGGGTCTTTTAATTTTAGATAATTCCTTTAACATTGACCCGCCTTCGCTTTATATAAATATCCCTATCTTGACGGCCTAGGACTTCAGCTTTAATTTTTATTCGCTGGAAGACTTTTACAGCGTCTTTGAGAACCTTGCATTCCGAGTTCAAGTAGTAGTATATCGACAAGGGCTATTTAATATGTTTTAATAGGATGAAATGCTCAAGTATGTCAAGAAGTATTATAATACCTACTACCGATACACATTTCAAAAGCTAAAAGAAGATTTCGAGATTAATCCCGCAATTATGTATCAATCAAATTGAGACGGGTTTTCCTTCAGGAATCCCGGGATTTCCGAATTGATATCCCTAGTGTTACTACAACATTTTGAATGACATAATATTACATTGTAATTGTTCATAAGATTTGTTACGGTGTAATCACATATGTAAAGTATACTTAATGGTCAAATTTACTATAAAATCGATGTCACTATTGTGTGACAAACACGAACTTATAAATTGTACAACTCTTCAAACTTTAAAGCCTTTTCCATTGAAGCTGTTTACAAGCATTACAGTATCGCTCCCCAACGATAAAATGCAAATTTTAAGAGCTTAAAATGGGAAAATTTCACCACCATTAAGGAAGGAGTTTGGAAAATACCAATTCTTTAAGGGTAATTTTGTTATTTATGCATTTTTTATGTACTTTTTATACAGGAGATACACGGCTCTTATTTTTAAAAGTATACAATTTAGGAGGTGTTACCGATTCTATGGGCTTGTGTAGAAAAATTATTTTTTATCAAGATCGGTGTAAGTCGAAAAACACCCGAAATTCGTTTAAGTATTATGAGCCAGTGGTTAGTATATATTAAGGTTTAATTGGAATAACCTTAGACGAATTCATTCAATAAAAATATTTAATTGAAAACGAGCAACAAAATATTTTAATCGCATTAAAATTTATTTGGGACAAAAACGTAATACCTATTACTTTATCACAACGTATAGTTAATTCGACCAAGTTCGATAATGTGTCAATTAAATGTGTTCTCACATAAATCTTCAAAAATAATTATGTTAATTAAGTTACAGTTGCGTTATTCTGTAGTTCCGTCTTCAATTCTTTTATTATAGGTATGGTATAACTAAGTTTAGCAAATTATTACTTACGATATTATGTAATTTTGCAACAATAATCCTTAGGCTCTAACAACACACTATATAAGATTAACGTGTAGAGCTATCGCACTTTACTCTACCTTGCACTTAAACTATTTAACTAATTCAAAGGGTTTTACGTTCCTGAGTCTTCTTTTTAAACCCTTGTTATCAATGAGCAGGATAACCTCGACATTAACGTAATAGAAGAGCTGCGTACACTTCTTTTTGACAACCGTGTGGAATAACAAAGAAATAAAGCACGTTTCTTTATAATATTGATTTGTAGAACAAATAATTAGATTTTCGGCAACCCTCCAGAAAGTACCCACTTTTCAAATGCGTTCTCTTTGAAATAGCACTTTTCCGACCTAGTCCGGGAAATACGCATTTGCCGGTCTAGGCCTACTTTCTAAAAGAAAAAGCGTTCGAGAAATGGGTACTTTTCGGACGGTTGCCGAAAAATGTAATTTTTTTATTATGCATCTACTAAATAATACAAATAGTAACTACCGAAAATGACAAGATGTATGTTGATCCTAAAAATTCAGCGTGAATTCAAAAAAGGGAGTTAAATACGAAGTTTTAATAATTTGTAATGTCGCAGCACATAATTACAAATACCACACTTAGCTCATTTTTTAAATTTTGATCATGGTACCTACCATCTCTTTTCAGAATATGAAGTTTATAATTTTTTTCAGACAGGAGATTCTCTTTAAAATTTTGAGTTAATAGGGCAAAAACATTTATTTTATAATACATAAAAATATCTGTGAATTTGTACATACAAAAATTAAACTCTATAAGTATACCAAAAATATTGGTTATCCCAAAATTTTCATTTTGGTACATGGGCCGGTCTTTATTATAAGTCAAAGTCAAATATAGGCTGTACTGCCACAATTAACGAAAAATCAATTAACCGTGGGGTCATCTTAATTGGTTCCATGAGAGAAACAACAGAGGCATGCATATTTGCAGGAGGTGGACATCTGATTTAATTTATTTTTTTGTGCTTTCATGGTTGTTTTGTGTTAGCATTCCAAAATGTATTTAGGTTACTATAATTTTCATAATAATACCGTTTAAAAATGATTCTCGTAAATAAATTATTGTTTAAAGTTACATAAATTGTTCTCTCTCGTAAGTGGTTTAGCGAGATGGAAGTGAATGAATTTTATTTTTTTATGCGAAAACCAAACGTCAAACGAAACAAAATAAAGAGACCAGTTTTGCTCAGAAAGGAATAAGGATTTCAAAAATAATTTTTACTTTAAGAAAAAGCAGTACTCTTTTTAATGATTCGGTGCAAATCCCGCACGAACGCTACTGGCAAGAATAAAAAATCATGTTGTACAGCAGAAAATGCTTTTTCATGCAAAGTTATCATAAATAAAGGTTTTTTTCTTAAAACTTTAGCACCACGTAGTTCAACAGGTAAGACTTTTAGGACATAATATGTTCATATAAAGTTTTTTTCTCAAAATTGACCCAAGAATAACCTTCTTAAATATTAGCATGTTATTAAGAAACACCTTGTATATAACTGCACATATGGTAATAAGAATAATAATATGAACTTTAATAGAATTTTGACTTCACATTTACAGCGGTCATTTTTCTAACCATTCCGAGGGAGAAACATTCCCCGAACGGTTAAAACACATTACTTTAGACTTTGATTCATTCACCTTGAAGTGGTTATCATGCGTGTATAGTTCCAAGATTTAAAGTTTCCGCTGAAGATCGATCTCTGATAAACCCAGAATGACCAGGTCGTCAGCGTATAAAAGCAATAGCACATTGTTAAACGCGTCAATGCTAAGACCCTGAGCAGAGCAAGGCGCGAAATATTCATCTATATCAGAGATAAAAATATTGAACAAGGTCGGGCTTAAAGACTCTCCCTGCAACACACCGGTATTTATTTCGAAAGAATTGATGAGGCCGTCTGATGATTTTATTTGTACCGAGGCATTGTCATATCTATATTTTACTATGTTTATAAAGTTACGATTAAACCCAAGTAGGTGCAGTTTTGAGCAAAGCAACGATTAGGACGAAGGCACGAATCGATGAAAGTGACATACACTTTTCGGTCTCGCAGCCTTAAGTGGTTCATGATAACCGATTGAAGAACACAGACACTATCCGAGCAGCAACGCTTTTTTCTGAAGCCCGACTGTGACTCCATCATCAAGTAAATACTAGAAACATTAAATGGTTCCGTAGAATTCCATTTAATTTAATTCCATTCTTCTCCCCACCCTGAAGATAGTAACCAAGACACCCAGAACCTTTTAAACATTCAAAATTGAAAGCCACTCTAAAAGCGAAAGCATACCATGAATTAGCAAGGCTAAATAACAACTGTATATCCAGATATTCCAAAAAAGCAGAACAACAAAGAAAAGGAGTAAAGAACATTGTTCAGTTTAAAGAGAAAATATGTCATCATCCATTTAAAAAATTAATACATTTACCTTAAGCTCTAAATATTATTATGTGCATGAAAAACGTATCAATCCCGAGACCTTGTTTTTTCATCATTTATCTTTAACAATACAGTACAATAATTTATTATACGCAACATAATGAAATATTTTAAAATCCTACAGTTTGTTAAAAAAAAGGCTGCATTTGAATCTGATGTGCATGGTACACACAGGATTCACTCATCCATGCAACCCTAAAATCTTCTTTTGCAGTTCGTAAAAAATATTCCAAGACAACGGTTTTTATAGTCGCGACTTAAATCCCATTTAACCCCAGTTTCTATATCAAGCTAACCGACGCGTCGCGACGTCTCGTCCAATAACTTTATCCTTGGCAACTAACGCCGTCTTGCAAATCCGCAAATTGCATATTCGCCTAAAAACGTCGGTTTCATCGCAGAGACGGCGGAAGTTTTAAACTTGCGAAATCGGTATCGATATACGCCTAAATGCAACTTTATACACGTTTTAGTTTTATGGGATTTAAAGTGACGACTTAAGAGAAGTAGATATATCTCTTTTGTGGCTATACACAACCAAGGGGTAAAATCTTCTATACCTACTATTGGAGAAACGTGTGTTAATCTAAATAAAATAAAAAACATAAAATTATATTTTCCTACAAGGTAGAAATATTTGGCTACTTTAAATAAAACCTCAATAATGTTCGAAACGCAAACAGTCGGCAGAACCAATAAACAAATCCACCTCGAAATAATTACATTTTTAAACTATATTGCACCCAAGCGCCTGCAAAAATATATTGACGATTTCAGACGACCGTTAAAATCGGTATACTTCACAAAAATTATTAATAATAATTATTTATCTCTTGAGTTAATATAAAACAGTACAGTTGTTAAAAACACATTCATAGTTAGTGGTCTTTTTCCTCAGTTTACAATATGCAAATTAGTTCCTTTGATATAAAGCCGACTTACCGCCGGATTACTATTTTATCTCAATATTTGTGCTACTTTCTTATTGGCAAAGAAAAACTATTGCCACCGTTGTCATAGCGACATAGAGTGGCGCTGAACGCTAATTGGTTTGTTCACCCTCGAAACCGGGTAGCGGAGGCAGCTGACCCGCTTCGTAACTGTAACGTCAAGCGACGCTCTAATTGCATCAAGAAGTTCGCTTTAACGGGTTCCACGGGAACCAAGTGTGATGTTTTCTCCGCTGTGTATAAGTGATGTTTCTCTTTTTCCAAGTAGTACCAAAATTTATGTGTGTAACCCAAAGGCACTTTGTGATTCTTGAAGACTTAAAGACCCTAAAAAAAGTAAAGTATTCGTTTTCCGTCGGTTCGCGACATTTTTTGTCTAATAATGCAACACAGATATGTGATATGTTCCTCTATCTTTCGCAGTAAAGTATAAATCAATGCCACAGATACCTAGATACAGTGCGGTGTGCCTAACGTTGAAATGTTCTTATCTATCAAGTGTAATACATCTGCAATTTAAGAAGTTAAAAGGATTCTAAACTCCTGTTTATAAGTAACGTTTAAATGTGGAAAATAAGAAGACATTTTTTAATATTAACAAGTGTTTCATTGAATCTGACAGTATAACTTCAAGGAGTGATTCTAAGATGCACAGTTTATATAAACTTGGGTCCGGTAATGCTTCGTTTTAAAGATACAGGGTCAAACTTTAAAAAAAAAATTGTTTTTTCGTAAACATGTTTAAATTTCGAAGTGTTATTTAGGGTAGTAAGGGGCTAATTTAGCCTTAACTACTGTTAAAATTTTTAAGTTCAGTGGCGCCCTTAACTAAGATTTTTGACAAAAAAAATGTGCGCCATTGATTTTTTTGCAATTTTTGTATTTTTTTCGCAACTAAACCTACAACTTTTTAATTTTAGCTTTTTTTTCGTATCTTGCTTCATTTTTGAGAAAAACATAAAAAAGTTACTTTATTGCAATCAAGAAAAAAATTGCGTGTTCAAGCATTATTACCCGCGGATTTTCGCCAGAGAGATGTTTATTGTACTTGGCTTTTGCAATAACAGATAGCATCTCCGACATTTCTATCCCATATTATGTTTACCGATGAACCTTGTGAAACCTCTAAATACCAACTTTGGTTCAAATATCCACATTATTTAAAAATTATTTAGAAAAAACATAAATTAAAACAAAACTTTTACACCTTGTAGCTCCGAACCGAAGCATTTCCGGACATAGGTTATAGGAACTTTCTTTTATATTTTTAAGCAGAGAAAGTCATCCTTTTTTCGCAATATTAATGAAACACCCTGTATAAACCAATCAGCCTTATACTATGGCTTGTACAATATCAATGCACGGCAGATAAGAATAAACTGTTTCGTTCACCTACTGACTCAAATTGTTTAAAATTAAAATCTGTAAGTAAATTGGATATATTAGCATATCCTCTTTATGGATATGAAAAATAAAAACACCCTGTACAGGGTACTAGCAACAACTCCATTATTGGGCTTGTCGGTATTAGCTGCAGCAAACATTTGACATATTGTTTTATCTGTTTTTAACAGTCTAGTTTCTGGTTTAAAATTTTATATTCATTTTCAGCGAGGATACACAGGTTACATTAATGTCAATCAACGTTTTTACAAACGCATGGCCAATTTTTTGTTAAATGAATTTATAATACTCATTACGCCAGTAATGAGTATTCAGTATGTTAAATCATTAAACTCATCTGGATGAATAATTAAATTACTGAAAGTCACAAAAATAATTATTATCTAATTAAATCCAATAAAAAGAAATATTTTTGTCGCTGATTTTTGTAGTGGGTGGCACTTATTTCAATCCAATTCCAGTTGTCAAGGAGTACTTATTATACAAATGCCGATTTATTAATTAACTGCCGTCGCTTTAATAATATAAATGTCAGTACAAAAAGACTTTAATGCAAAATGAAAAATAAATACGGACAGTAATTCAAACGTTTTCCGACGTTTGCGGAAAGACTATAGAAAACGACCCAAAGTTAATTAAAATTAAATTAATATACCGTTAACCGAACAAAACAATACATTAAAATTGTTTTAAATTTAAAATGATTATTTGACCGCATCAAACAGGGATAAGTTCTCGATTCGTTATTTAGTGTATGTTCACTTAATGATAATTAACTTAAATCCTTTACAAATTTTTAGCTCTCTGTGGTTTCACTATAGGTGATTAACATTTCTAAAAAAACTAGTGTAGAACTGCTGAAAGGCCTCAGTTTAAATGTAAGCGTGAAACTTATTACTGAATAAACAAAACTTTAAATTATAATTATTGTCACCTATAATATCCCTAGTGCTTAAATTATTGCCGTTAATTCTTATTAAGTTGATAATTTTAAGGTTTGATCATTTCATCAACGGATAACGCTATTCGTCGAATAATATCTATGGAAACGATTGTCGACACAATTAACTATAGCAATTACTCTGAGAATAAAGATATCCGGACGTGAAAATACCAGGCCTAAGAAAATGATCCCTCGCGTCGTACGGCTCAGGATAATTTTCACCCTGGGGCGTAGGCGAGGGATAACTTAAAAAAAAAAAAAAATCTTGAATGTGAAAAAAAATCCTGTTAATAATTTAAGCTCGCGGAATATAATTATTTAGTTAGCTATGGATCATGAAAAGTCATGGTATAGTTAGTTGTTCCAAGCTTAATTTGATGACAAAAAAACATTAAAGTGGTGACCATAGGCGTCGCTTCTACCAAATAATTAAAATGCGGATTGTTGAAAATTTTTAATATGATTAAATAGTACCTATATATTACAGCTTGTTTATTGTAGTTTATATCGATAAAAGGTTTGTACCCGAGACTTCGCCTGCAGAGAATATTTTTAAAATGGTCTTTCTGTAAAAAAAATGCGAATTGTGCCAAAAACAATTTAAAAATATAGTTATAATCGATAAGAGGTTTGTACTTGTGACTTCGCCTGCAAAGAACACATGAATTTAATATTTTTAAAATGATCTTTCGGTAAAAAGGAATGCTCATTTTGCCGAAAACAATTTAAAAAAATTGTCTTTGTGCAGCCAGGACCGCCCGGAGGTATGAGTTTTCCTTGCCAAGAAAGGATTGGGGCAGGTACTATGTTAGTTGGAATATACGGTTAATTTATTTTAACAACAAATTGCGGATCGTAAACGTTCTGTAATAACGAGTGATTATTAATTATTTTGCTCAAGGGCGGCTGTGACCCAGTATACATAGTGTAGCAGTAGCGCGTAGATTAAATCATAGGGCGAATTTGCAAGAAAGCAGCGTTGTCACGTTGAAAACCTAAAATAATGTTTTTTGACGGTATGTAATATAAAATCCTGAGCTATCTTACTTTGAAAGCCTACTTTATATGGCCGCCTCCTACTTCTAGACACCTTCTGATGTTTCTTCTTACCCTCAGAGACACATTAACCAATACGTTTGGAGAATTATTAATTTCGGCAATTTTTTCTGAAATCCTTCGTTTAAGATCATTTATATCCTCAATTGGTGTTCGATAAATGGAGTTTTTTATAAAAGGCCACAAGAAGAAATCGCAGGGTGTTAAATCGCAGGAACGAGGTGGCCATATTTGTTGCGTATTTCGGCTTATAACTCTGTTTTCAAAAAATTCACTTAAAAAATTTAAATTTTCTCTGGTTACATGAGGTGTAGCGCCATCTTGTTGGAAGTAACCTTCCCGCAATTCATCATCGTGAAGCTCATTAATAAATGGTGTCAGAATTTCGATCCGATATCTCTCAGCTGTAATTGTGCCATCAAAGTAAATTGGGCCTACTATTCTTCTAGAACTAATTGCTGCCCACACACCAACTTTTTGAGGATGAAGAGGTCTTTCTACAAAAACATGCGGATTTTGCGTATTCCACAGCCTCATTGGTAAAAAATGTTTTTTCAAAAGCACCACTATTTTCTTCTTGAAAATTGTTTAAAAACCATTCACAAAAACTTAAGTCTTTGGGGAACGTCATTGGGAAGGAGTTCATGAATAGCCGTAACACGATAAGGGTATAGATGCAGATCCTTTTTCAAAAGTGTTTGACATGTACTGTAGCATAAATCCGTTTGCTGAATTTGTTGAGATAAATGCCTAATAGAAGTTGAAGGATTATTATCCATAATTTGTCGCGCTTCTTCAATAACCTCATTCGATCGTTTCGTTGGTCTTGCAGCCCCTTTTTTATGTTGAACAGAACCAGTCTGACGAAATTTATCAATTAGGTATTGTGACCCAGTACGAAAATTATGAAAGGTCACCGCAACATCAGGAAACTCGGTTCGAAATTCATCAAAGCAGTCATGCATAGAGTAATTCCACACACCGCCTATTTTGTTTCCATTTCTAAAAAAACTTTCAACAATAAAAATTTTTTGTGCTTCACTAAACATTTTTACTGTAGAACTTTCAATCCGGCAACAAAGCTTCACCAAAACTTGATACGCTGAAAAATAAAAAAAAAATAAAAAATTAAATCATATCCTGCAAATAGCACTTTATAATAGTCAAAAGACGACTCCCCGGAGAAATATTAGTTAAAGCAATAGTAACCTACCTTCAAATAACTGCAAAAATTACAAAATTTCTCCAATTTTTAAACTTTACAAATACACAAATTCAAATAAGACGTAAATGTCATAAAACAATCATGGCATCTTATCTACGCAGTACGGCCATGATGCTTTTAAAATGCATGGCCTCCCTTGAGCAAAATAATTAAAAATCACTCGTTATATCAAGTTTATAAGATACATGTTGAACGAACATAACTAATTTAAAATTCATAAACAAATTAATGACTGAAATCGTCAGAACTTTCAGAAGTAGAATCGTTTCCAGGTTGGCGCTATAGGTGCTGAAACAGAATATCCATTTTCTGTTTCTATAACATGAGCTACGCAATTTTTCCATACATCGCTACTCATTTCGTTATTACCTGCCGAATATTATCAAGGACAACTGCGCTTAAAGTTGGAGATTGATTATTGAGTGATATTCTTTGCTGACAAGAGCAACACATAAGGTACGAAGCCATCTTTACTTCCGGCATGGTAACGCGTTTTCCTCTCGAACACTGTATACTTAAAGTACAATTTGTACTGTCTACTCAACCATACTTAACAAGAACATAAGTGTCGAACCAAGTTTTGTCTGAATAAATTATACTTTTATTGAATTCATGTTACTCCATTTTTGCGCAAATAGTCCTGTCGTAGTTCAATGGTACGCGGGGATTCCATTATAACCATTATATTATCTAATTTTTTATGTTTAAAAAAGTTTAATGAAACACCACGCAATGTTTCTAAAGATTGGTACTTATAATCAGGGTAACCTCGCAATTTATCACGAACCAGTTCTAAAGTTGGCACAATATTATCCACGTAAAAATTGTAAATAGTTCGCAGAATAAAATCCCTTGTCAGCCGTTTCGAATTTTTGATTTATTGGTTTACGCTTCATGGCATGACCGGTTACAGTTACCAAATTAAGTTGTATTAATTCATTACAAGTAAATTCTTGTACAAAGCGCATTCTCCGGTTTTCCCGGATTTTCTTTTTTTTACACGCGCACATATTTAAAATAATGCGTTGACATTGAGTATGTAAATCTTTGTTTCCTAATTTCGGACTTATATCGCTTTCGATGGCCGCCTTGACGATATGCTTCAAATTGTCGCCAAAAAGCCATACTGATATAATAAAATATAGGTACCAAGTAAAAACATACTTGTTTCAAACCACACAGTTATAGCAGAAAATGAAATATGTAAATTACAGTAAATCGTTTCAACCAGTCACGCCGCTGTCCGACTTCCAATATCGCATACCTCAAACATCAAGTGATTTTAAAGCTGATAAGGGATCACCCAATTGGGAGAACCTTTAACTATTTGCTGTTCTTGTCTATAGCATATAAATTTGTATTTATATGCTGCTCTATTAATTTTCCCATCCGGAAAAAATAGTTCGCACTTTAGAGGTAGATTTTGGCGCTTGGGCTTTGGAAGAAATTGGAAGAACATATCGGTCGGTGCCGCGGCGACTATTGTGGCATAAAGTTATTCTGCCAGTGCCGTAGTGTATTAAAATAGTGATATTAAACATATCTTTGAATTCTAGCAAAGGTTTTACTCGCTCTGTATAAATAACGGTTACAGAAGGAAAAGTTAAACTCGACACCAATATGCAACTTTAGGCGTTCTTTAAAAATATTACAAAAAAATACGAGGTTTCCATTTAAAAGAAAAAGTTGGTCATGATAAGTATTTTTTTGGCTCAGCCTATATATGCATATTTTAGTTCATAAAATGTCTTCAAGATGTTCTACTTTTGTATTTTTATGAATTTCGAAAAGATTTTGTTCGAATAGATTCAGAAATTTAGTTGGGTTCAAATCTATTAAAGAGGGAGCCAATATCTTGGGTATTTGTGTTTTGCGTTTTCGTGTGAGTGTATGTCAGATTCTGTAATTAGTCTTGTTTGCTGTAGTATTTTGTTATTATTTTATCTGTAAACTGCTTGACTGTGTCAATTCGTAGATCTAGATGCAAATAGAAATATTAATAATGCGGTATTCGAAGATACACAATTAAATTAGTAGAGTAGCACTATTGCTTTCGAAAATCATATCTGCAAAACATCCGTCCCAAACTATTTAGATAAAAATAAATTCCACCCTTACAAAGTCTAATTGGTTCATGAACTCAATAAAGATGATCCAGACAGAAAAGTCCAATTTTGAGAAATAATGATGAATATGTGCAATAATCACTCACAGTTTTCGAGACGAATTGTATTTTCGGATCAGGCAATGTTCTGTTTGAATGAAAGTGTAAACAAACAAAACTGTCGTATTATACCATAATCCAGAAGATCCTGATGCACCGAACAATTTTTTGTGGTATCAGCAAGACGGAGCACCGGTCTATTACACCCGCCGTGTGCGTGAGTACCTTAATACAGCTTTTCCCGAACAACGGATTGGCCGACGAGGTTCAATTGAATGGCCGGCCAGATCTCCCGATTTAACCCCTTTAGATTTTTTTTTGTGGGGTTATCTTAAGTCTAAGGTATATGTTAACCTACCAAACAATATTGAAGATTTAAAGAACAGAATAAGAGCGAAATAAGATTGATAGAACCTTACGCCGTTAATAACGTTCTGCAAGAATTTGAATATCGCCTCGGGTACTATCAGGCTGTTGATGGAGCTCATATCCAACATTTGCTAAAGTGACTTTTAGTCTATTTTCAAGTTTCTTTTCCTTTCGCTAATAAATAATGTGTTGATGTTTTAAGTTAAAACGCAGTGTTCTCGCAAACGGCTGAATTTAAGAATATGTTTGGAACTTTACGCAGAATCCAACAAAAGAATATTATAAAATGGGGGTATCCATTTAGTAAAGTAAACCGTTATAACTTGTTCTTGGGACAACCTGTATACATGTAACAAGCTTGAAAAAATGCACAACAAAAAAAAAAACGACGGGCCCGAGCGTATTTTGGAAAAAAAAACTCATTAATTTTAAATGAATTTGTTCCAACCGTTACTTTCTCACTGTATAAATAATCTAATGCTATATTATCGGATCAAGCAACTTGCGCCAAAATATTTCCAGTGTATTTACCTGGAGGAAAATAATTTCCGGAAATCGGTATCGCTACCATGGCAAAATGTCAAAATAAGAGCCCTCGATTGGTCGAACATTGTTGGCGTGAAATTTTCATATACAGGGTGTCAATTTGAAAACTTTCAATGCAAATATTTCGAATACTACAAAAGTTAGAACAACGCGATTTGGTATTAATGTTATTTGGGTAGGGAGAACTACAACCACCACACTTTAGGCAAGAGGTCAGTTTCAAATGGCACCACCCCCTTTGTTATACATCAAATGAAAGGTCTCACTGAGTAGTATTTATAGCTGCATAAAAAAATTGATAGAGAAGAAAATTTGTAATTCGCTGCGCGGCTTCTATATGCGTCGTTGCATAAAATCATGGTAAGCTGCACTTCATAACTTTGATTGATAACGCTTGATTTGTCAAGAATACCTTTACTATTATTTGAATCTAAATCCGACCTAACAACAAAAAATCTTGTTTGAAAGACCATGCAAAATAGCTTCTTCACCTCTAGTGCAAAAAACACGTTCATTTTGCAGTTTGTTACATAAATACCTCTTTTCTTGTTGATTTGACTGCGAAACCAGTAACAATGGGTTTTAAATTTTGGTTGTTCTGGAACGTATCAAAGTCTTTATTATTCTCACATTTGTTAATCACAACATAACAAGAGGAGCGACCTTATACTCGCCCTGTATTTCATTAGCAGCAAGAAAAAAATCCCAAAACTCGATCCAAAACCTGTATAGTGGATTGTAATGTTATTTGAATTATTAAAAAGAGACAGAGTCCGTCGGGGCTTCAAAGCTAGGATTCAGAGACATTTTGATTGGCACCAAACTCGGTATTGCTATTAACTTCCACTCTATTATACACAAATCGGAAATGCGAGATGTCAACGCTGTCATTTGCGGAACGGCCAGTTTAAATATTTAGGATTTTGCTCGGTCGGTTTCAAAAATAATTTTGGACCGTCCACATCTCTCATACGTAATACACAGACTTGCACTTTACGCCGCTGATTTAGTGCAATTGATTATGGCACTAATTAATTTGTATGCATTTGCTCAATAGTATCGCTAAACGGAAGTTCCAAATATTTTAAAAATATTATTCATATTATTATAACAGATTGTATTGGTGTGGTTTGGTCGAATCACAAAAATAAAAAACAATAAGATAGGCCTCTAAAAGGTTTGCACTAAATGCTAAAATATGACATGAATCTAGCACAACTTACCTTAGTCCATAAGTATTTCGGAAATTATCCATTTCTGGACTAAGGTAAATTGGGCAAGATCGTCATATGTTAGCCTTACGAATTTGTGCAGGCCTTTTAAGAGTTTATAACGTCTTGCTCAATGTAAATATAGTGAAGCCGAGATGTCTTTGTGTGGTTCTTGTCTGAAGGGCATTTCGCCGAATACGCTAGCGAGAAAAAAGATTGCGTTGATATAGGATTCGTCACGTAAAAAAGAAATTAGGTGAGGATAGAATTTTATGGCATGTGTCACTTTCTAGGGATTAAAGAAGGCAACATATACCGGAAAGAATAAATTTAAAAATTTAAACATTTATTCCGTTTTGAAAATAAACAAAATGGTATTAAATTTGGTAATAACTAAAATTATCTATATACCACGAGAATAATAATTAAGTCTTAATTATCGAGGGCAAAGTTTCTGACCCGGCTTCTGGCCCGAGGGACAGCAATTGCCCGAGGCTTGACTGTTATAATTCCCTTAATACATAAATAACTATAAAGCTACTCAAATTGATTTAAATGATTTAAAAACAACTTGATTTAAGGAACTGTTAAAATGATTTAATTTGATTTAACAACTGTATGCACCTACACAGATTTAAGGGGTTAGCAGCCCCTCAATTTCGATTGATAAAAATAGGCTTAAAACTGTTTCTTTTTTAGCAATTCTCGCTCCTTATTCCTAACATGGTTATAACCCACTGTATCTTATGAGTATAATACATTCAATATGAAAAAAATGTTACTTGTAAATAAAAAAAATTGCAAGTGACACAACATAGTCAACCCGGCTGCATAATTTAAAAGAAAATGATAAGCCGTTTGTAAATTTTGACATTTTCAGTGTAAGTACGTACTCTGAGACTATTTTCATTTTTAATGACAGAATAGATGGCAAAATATGCTTTTATATTCTTTTTTTAATTCATTAAACAGCAATTAAATTAGCACCTTGACTTATATATTTGAAATCAGAAAAATGTACTTTTTAAAACGTCCATTAGAGTGCTAGTTGTGGTCAAATTTGGCATTTCTGATGTTTGAAACTTTTTGCTGAGAACAAAATCTAAAAATTCAGATGAAAGTATAATTATTATAATTCTTCTGTATTTAAACTTTTCTCATTGCATAAATTTTTAAATAAATGCTGCGAAGGATCTTGCACCTTACGGATATTCAAGGTGTTTGGCTTAAATGTTTTATAATTTTGCTTGATTAGTCCACAGCTCGGTCCACAGTCTCTTTGGCATACACAAATCTGCTCTTAAACCTAGCCAATGCAATGTGCTAATTTAAATAAGTAGTGGAACTATTTCTCAGAATTTGTTGTCCACCGATAAGCCGTTTGTAAAATAACTTTCAAAACTTCTAACAAAATTTATTTATTTTTATCTGGATGGTTGATTCTTAACAAAATTAAAAAATAACACACACATCCATCAAACTGATAACTCTTCGTTTCGTTATGTATCTTAAATCTAACAAAATACTTCCGCAAAATGTATTAAATAGTAAAAGAAGAGAATAGCTGTTTTAGCATAATTTTGTTAATCCTTATTGTATAAGGTCTCAGCAAGTGGCTAGAGAACAAAGTTCTCACATATATACATATATAGAGAGGATAGTCGTTGTTGACTACTTGAGAAATAGACTAGCGAATATTGGGGAGTGCAGCAAATGAAAGAATACTCTTTAAAGTTATTCCAAGCTTTCGGAAATCTTTATTTCATTTCCATCCTTAGGGAAACTACAAATTTACATAAATTGAAATAAGAAAAATTGTTGTGATCAATAATCAAAATGTTTACTTACAACTCCCTTGAGATTGTTCATAAAGATGTTCGTATAAAATAGGAGACATGTGAGAAGAAAACTTGTTAAAAATCCAAGTTTAACACGATGACTTCTCGTGTTAATTAAATAAGACGTGTAGTGGTTGCCAAAGCTTTTGTTCTACGTTACTATATAAAATATGTACAATATTTAACTAAGGATATGTCGTTATGTTAAGGTCGCGAACAATAGCGTCAAGCGTCCCTCGTCGGAAGCACCCGGTACTCGGGCTCTCTCGACTTATCTTGTCTATGATGATAGTCCCCTGAGGAAGCAGTCAAGGCAGAGCAAGAAGAGCGTTTGAGAGTCGGCGGCAAACTCTGGTGGCTCTAGCGCTGTGGTCTGGGGTACCTTATAACGGGTCTGGCGGGGCTGCTGGCGCGCTGATCCGAAGGGGAGCTGCTGTAGGAATACCGGTGGCGCTGGAAGAGCGTAGTAGAGGAGCGCCTAAATAATAAACTGAAATCCTAAAATTGCGCATGCGCGAGTCTGTCACCTGTCTCGGCTCCTTTCGGAGATACGCTGGCTTTTACTTACTAGATTAACTGAAACTAGTAAGCAATTGAGTGGTTCTGTGGATATAGCATCTGGGTGTGATGCCATAGGTCCCGGGATCGATTCCCGTTTCGGGCACTTTTTCTTAATGACTTTTTTAGTTTTCTTATGACTTTTTTTAAGTTTTTTATAACTCTTTTATTTTTTTTTAAGTAGATCGACTCAAAAAGGACTGGTAAATAATTGGCCGGTGAACTTGAAAAAGGCGAATTGGAACCAAAAAGGTGGATTAGACGCCGTGTTAGCGCTGTTTAACCAATATAAGTCTATAATTATTATTATTATTATTAATTATTATCTAACCAAACAAATAGTACTACTTAATAAATTTAACGCTGATTGATGAAATTAATAACGTATGTAGTTTTATTAATGTCTGATCATTTATTTATAATTTAAATTTCGCGGCACCAACGTGAAGGTGACAGGTGACAGACTCGCGCATGCGCAATTTTAGGATTTCAGTTGGGTATTTAGGAGCTCGTCGTAGTAGCGATGCGGCGAGGAACTAGGCGCTGGCAAAGACGGCTGCTTATGGGGTTAAGTTCTTTCTTTCTTTCTTTTTGTTATTGGCTCTGCCCTGAGGGGTAATTTTGCCAGCACATTAGTAGTGACCGTGACCTTGTCGGGCTCTAGACCCCGTCACGACCACTGATTTCTTCTTCTTTTTTTTCTTCTGATGGTTTCAGGTTATGGGATATGATAGGTTATGGGAATGGAACAGCTGATCGTGGATCTATTTTGAGTGCTGTGGAGTGGGGAGTACCTATTATATCAATAATTTGATAAGAGCTTGGGTAAAAAATAAAATTGGGGATAGTTACTACATGCACAACAATGGGAAAAAATTAAGCCATACTCCCAAATGGTGGGAGATTTGACTTAGGAAACTGGAACAGAATATAGGACTAGGAAAATGGATTTGCTTCCTGAAATAAGGAAATTTATAAATTAATTTTATTTACATTTAAAAACTGAATAATAATTTTAATGTTTTGATTGTTTAAATTAGATAGAATTGTTTTAATATTTAGGAGGAGAGATATTCCGGTTTTCTGAATTCTTCATAAATATTATGACCCGGGATTATATTTATGGGGCATTCTAGAAAAATGTGTTCCAAGTCTTCCACTTGTCCACATTCACAGTAAGGATCATCCTTTATACCGATTCTATAGAGATGGCTTTTGGTAAGGCAGTGTCCTGTTCTCATTCTAATGATGGTTGTAATGTGTCGTCTATCAATGTATGTATAATTGTTAAACCATTTATTTTTGGGGAATTCGTTTATTATTTCCGCATAACTTTTTCCTTTACTTCTTCCATTGAGCATTGTGTTCTTCAAAAATTTTCTTTTTGATATCTGGGATAACCTCTTGAGCATCTAGGTCCATATTTTTGGGGATATTTAAATCACTACCTATGCTTGCCAGAGTATCTGCCATCTCATTACCAGTGTCCTGGGACCCAGGCGATTTTTAGGTCAAAACCATTATCGTTGGCTTCTAAAAGCAGTCTTTTGGTGCGTAAACCAACGTAGTCATTTTTGGAGGATATTACCGTTTTATTTAATTTGGTGATAGCACTAAGGGAATCTGAAAAGATGATAGATTTTTCAATGATTTTTCTTATTATGACTTTTGTAGCTTCATTAATTGCTATAATCTCAGCTGTGCAAATGCAAAGTTCTGATGGCAATCTAGCAGAGTATTTATAACTAATTTCTGGTATGTAAATTCCGAACCCAGTCTTGGAAGAGTTTTTTAATGCATCAGTATGTTATGTAAAAATATGCGACGGCTTATATCTTTCTGTGGAACGTTGAAATTTTTCCTTAGCCTGTAAATCGTCTTTCTGTAATCCAAGATTAATCATTTTAATATTCCTAATTTGGTTTCTGAATTCTATTTTAAATGTGGGGTATACTTCTGATTTATGAATTTTAGTAATGTATGGTAAAAGGTAGTTAAGACCTTGGATTAGATATGGACAATCTTTATTTTTCCAAAAACCTACATTTCCATTGTACAAGTTTCGATTGCTAATTAACATTGGAATTAATGAATGGTTTTGTTAAGTTGTTACACAAGTCAATTGCAAATAAAGTCAACGTCTGGAGATACTATTAAAACCATTGAATATGGCCGAAGAAACATAATTTAAAATAAAATCGAAATTAACTGGTTACATTTTGAAATACTGTTATATAATTCAAAGTCTATGGAAATATTAAGTAGGAAAACATGTCCTGCGTGTGACTATTTTTTATGTGACTGAAATAGGTTAGGAAATACTGTCATTTTTATCTATCATTCAGAATGTCAGAAATTTGAATGCGGTTTCCAATAAAGCTAGTATTAAACTGAGGTTTTTGGATTTAAGTGTTAACATGCAGGAAAACTGAAACATCGTTATAAAGTAACATATTATATGAGGTTCCGAGTGTTGTTATCGTTGGAATTGATTGTACGTAAATTATTATCTAAGTTGAGAAGATATGAATAAATTACACTTAAATGTTCAATATCTGTTCTTTTGTTCATACAATTGGGTTCTTGAGCAATTGCAATCCAAAAACCTCAGTTTAATACTAGCTTTATTGATTGGAAACCGCATTGAAATTTCTGACATTCTGAATGATAGATAAAAATGACAGTATTTCCTAACCTATTTCAGTCACATAAAAATAGTCACACGCAGGACATGTTTTCCCGCTTAATATTTCCATAGACTTTGAATTATATAACAGTTTTTTAAAATGTAACCAGTTAATTTCGATTTTATTTTAAATTGTATATTACATAAATACACGTCCATATACAATGGTTTTAATAGTATCTCCAGACGTTGACTTTATTTGCAATTGACTTGGATTTTTAACAAGTTTTCTTCTCACATGTCTCCTATTTTATACGAACATCCTTATGAACAATCTCAATAAAGTTGTAACTAAACATTTTGATTATTGATCACAACAATTTTCCTAATTTCAATTTATATAAATTTGTAGTTTCTCTGAGAATGGAAATGAAATTTAATAAAGATTTCCGAACGCTTGGAATAACTTTAAAGCGTATTCTTTCATTTGCTGCACTTCCCAATATTCGCTAGTCTATACATATGTATATGTCATATCAAAATGTATTGGTTTAAAACTTACCGAATAAAATATAAAATGAAGCTCTTTTCAAACAGGTTTGTTCAATGCCTTACCTGTAACAAAAACATATTTATTGGTAACTAAAATTTTTAGGATTAAAAAAATTGATAAGTATACAATGCTTGCGTAAGGCACGTAACCATGATAAACATTCTTGTAAACTCACAAAATTGATGGAAATACATTTTCTAGGAACCAGTCTCAAGCGCGAGACCGTGCCCAGCGACTGGATCGACCCAACCAATGTTTGCCAGTGCCTCGCTCTTGGAATAAATTTCATTAGGGTAGCATAACTATTATTGTAGGGAGAAGAATGTAAGGAATATATACCGGGTGATGCATGGCTTAATTGAACATAGGAAATCCCATGTAAATTCTGAGGTAGCTTAATATTGGCTCCCCTGTACATTTTAGAGAAAAATTGAATAATAACTTTTTGAAGAGACGGATATAATAAACCCAGCGCCAAGAAAATTTCGTAACTTTGCCATCATATTTAATAGAATAAGTAAGGATTGGCTTATTAAAATTTATTCAAACTTGGTACATGGCTTTACTAAATCGGCCTCTTCAAAAAATTATAATACAATTTTTCTCTAAACTGTACAGGGGAGCCAATATTTAGCCGCCTAAAAATTCACATGGGATTTCCTGTTCAACTTAGCTATGCATCACCCGGTATGTTTCTGAGTTGAATAGTGTTAACCGCCACTAAAAAGTTTTTTCCAAACCGAATTTTGCAACGGGGTTGACGGCGACTAAAAAAAATACATCTAATTAGCATCAATCAAAGCGTGTAATGAGATTATTAAGGTAATTTTTTTATTTAAGGCCCCCAATTTTTTTTTAACAATTTAATGTCTCTCTAAGAAAAAAATCAGAGGTCTGCGATTGTGCTATTATTTAGGATAATGACTTTTTCGTACGTGGCGCTATACAGGGTCGTTGGTATGTATGGAAACGGTCGATTATTTCTTAAAGTAAAACAGTCAGCAAAAAATATTTTAGATAAAAGTTTTAGGGTTTTTTAAGGTATATTAGAATTTTAAAAAAATAAGTATACAGGTTGAGTCAGAAAACCGTAGAGAAACAAAGTTACTTTTTTTTTAAATGGAACACCCTATATCTTCGAATATTTTTGGATTTTACATAAAATAACAATTATTTTTTAATACGTGCATTATAAGTCTAAACTTAATAGTTTCCGAGATATCGACTTTTAAAAAATTACATTTTTGAACTTTGACAGCTTCTAGCTTTCTATCGGTACGTTTTAGAGTAAAACGTCTTACATGTCCCTATCTTGCTTTTTTATTATCTTCCCAAAAACATCAACTTCCGGTTAAACCGGATGTAACTCAAAAACCGGAAATACAGTACTTCCGGTTTAACCGGAAGTTGATGTTTTTGGGAAGACAATAAAAAAATAAAATAGGGGCATGTAAGCCGTTTTACTCTAAAACGTACCGTTAGAAAGCTAGAAGCTGTCAAAGTTCAAAAATGTCATTTTTCAAAAGTCGATATCTCGAGAACTATTAGGTTTAGACTTATAATGCACTTATTAAAAATTAATTATTATTTCATGTTAAATAAAAAAATATTCGAAGATATAGGGTGTTCCATTTAAAAAAATGTAACTTTGCTTCCCTACAGTTTTCTGACTCATCCTGTATACTTATTTTTCAAAAATTCTAATACACTTTAAAAAACCCTAAGACGTTTATCTAAAATATTTTTTGCTAACTGTTATACTTTAAGAAATAATCGACCGTTTCCATACATACCAACGACCCTGTATATGTAAGCATTCAATTTTCAAATATATATTTTATATGTATTACACAGGGTGTCCGGTAAATAAAGGGCAATATTTCGCCACCAATCAGCGAAGGTCAAAATATTACTATACTCCGAAGCACCTTGCTTGCCCTATGAAACGAATGCGAATAAAAAAGTGCAATATTGAATATTTTGCATAGTACACATTTCAATAAAGAACATCTAAATATTTATTTATTTTAAACGAGGTACATAATTATTATTACACTATGCAAAAGTATTAAAATGTAGATATATTACAAAATTACTAAAATTTTTATCAGACCAATCTATTATTTAATAAAGGAATAATTATAAATTGTTGCCCTGGAATATCTTAATAAATTATAATTTAACCTAATTATTCAAATCTGGCAACAGATCAACGCGACGAGCTTAAGTGGACCAAAAGAAAGTAATTTAATTGACTTAGGTTCCACATAACCAAAAAATATTTGGTGTGCTTTACATCTCAGAAGCGTCAGGTGTGTTCTGATTGTTCGTTATTAGCGTAACAATGTAAATGCGAATTTTAAGATGAATGTGTACAAGCGTTATAATTATTTTCATGTTTATACGTCTCAAGCGAAGCCGTTTAGTTAACTTTATTTACATATAATTTTGTATTTTCTTTTAATAATACCTAAATTTATAATAAGAAAAATATATTCAGGAAACTTATACGCACGTCTATTACGCGCTGCTTAAAATTCCATATTTATGGCTTTTACTCCCCCTTTGTCTTTATAATAGTGATGAAAAATAAATATCTGCCCGTTACTAAGTAACGGGTATTTGCCCAATACCCAAAGTACCCATTCCCTGATATTTAAAATACCCGTTACTTTTGTAGCTACATATTTATATTCATAGAAATACTGCCGCATTCGCGTTCGCGATATTGAGATGGTCGGCAATCGGCATCGGCTCGCAGTGTCGGTCGTCGGCGTCGGTACAAATTTGTTTTGGTTGGTAGTTATTAATTATATACATAATACTATAGACACATATTATACTTAGGTAGCTAGTTATTTTGTTTGTTGTGTTATAAGTATGTTACTTTTTCCCTCTTATCGTCTTAAGTAATAAATGAAGAGAGAAAAAAAATGTATTAGCATTATTACCATCTAATACTTATCAGAATTACATATCGAGCGAATATACCCGTAAGGTAGATTAGGTACGAATACCAATATAACTATTACTCATTCTATTCTCATGTGAAAAGATACTAAAAAGTATCTAACTAATAAATCTACCCGAAAGTAAAAGTAACAGTAACGGGTATATAGTACCGGGTACTGATATTAAAAGTAACTACCCATAACAGATATTTAAAAGTAACGGAAGTTTACACCACTACTTTATTAGCCGTAGTGCTATCCTCGTGCGGCAGACTATAGTAGTTCATTTAATAATTTTTCCTAATGCCCGAAACAAAGATATCGGGAAAAAATTTTGTGACTTTGTAGAGCCCATACGGACTAAGAAACTCATACTAGAATCATTATTGTACATAGCCAGGGAAGCCAGGAACGGACTTGGAACCGCAGTCGTAGAATAAAAATACTCAAATAGGCACATTAGCGAACCAGTTTTTTGCTTTTCCTAAATTCTCGTAATTCACGGCAAAATCCAGCACGGAGCGAATCAATCTCTTTTCTTACAAATTTAACATTGGCTGTAGCGGAAATGTTCTTACATTTTGTCACGAGATCTTCGTATGCCTCATTATTTCTTAATTGCTTATTGGAAAATGGTACAATATATTATAGCTTTCCCAAAATTTTTTATTAACCAGCGTATATTGCTGGTTAATATGGTATTAGGTAACTCGACAAAATATCCACTGTATCTGGCATAGAAAGTCGTTGAATTGGCTACACACATGTAGATCAGTTTAGTTCGCTGTCTGTGCTCGTCCATTTAGTGGACGAACGACGAGCAGGATAAATAGGGCGAGCCTACAGCAGGATACACATATGCGGATTCAGGTTCTTGCGCCTTATAGGTCAACCTGAATTTCGTAACTTTTTTCAACTTTTTGAAAAGCTTACCTTAAATGGAACTCATTAAAGCCAAAAAAAAAATCGTCGGATGAAGCCCTTTTTTCCAAAAATAATAGTATATTATTAACCAAGGTTTAGACAGCCATCATTATTGCCCGAGCGGCAAGTTTAAGTCACGAGGAGCGGAGCGACGAGGGATTTAAGACGCGTGGGCTATAAGCTGTCTAAACCGTGGTTAATATAATATTTTTTCCACTACTACAAACTTTTATAAGACATTTATCTTTATAGTATTAATAATTATAAAAAATTATAGGTAGGTATAAGTATATTTTTTAATCAAGTTACCTGCGCTTTGGAATTCGCAAAATGTTTTGTTGTTTTGTCGGGTGGCTTTGTTAATAATCGGTCAATAATGGCGATGTTATAGGTTAGTAGTGGAAAAAAATTTTATATAGGTTGTAATAGGTACCTACTCAATTATTTTTTTGTTGCTATTTTAATTTAATCACGCTTAACACACGAACAATTTTACCCATAGTTTATTAACATATTACCATTTATTAATGAAGCCTTCTTATTTTCAAAAGCATCTTTAAAACTAAGAAAAACAAGTTTTAAATCTTATCGTTTTTATTAAAGGTTAGACCGCACAGATATTTTCGATTTCGGTTGTCACTTTGTTGACAGTAGACAAGCAAATGCGATGTTGCCATGTTGTCAATTCAATTTCTTTGCTTGCGTAGCGTACTACGATCCACCTCGTGATTCATGTTAATTCATATTGTATTATTTTTCTTTAGTGTCATCGTGACGTTAAGTTCTCAATATGGAAGTCGAAAATATTATGATTGATGAAATGACGAATATTTTTACACCGTGAATTTGGAATAAAAAGACGGATCAGACACCGGTTAACGCTCTTTTAGCCCATGTAAATCTAGTGCAGCAATGCAGTAGTATAGCAATTATTTCTTTCGTGAATGTGCGAAAATTGTGGATCGACATAAAACCCGTCACGTTTGGTAACACTGTAGATAATCTTTTATTTCATGCACGTTTTAAGAGAGTTTTCGCGTAAAAAGAGTTTAAAAACTACTGTCATTTCCGAAACTTATCTTTCAATTTTTGGCGCAAAAAGTGCTCCATCCAACGATATTTTCTTTTAATCTAATATATACACTGTAAGCTCTTGATTAAAATTTCAAAAATTGTAGAAATCGAGCTGACCTATAATACTGCACAAGACCCGCGGATTCATATTACGTACACGATTGCCGGACAAATACGTATGTGAAGAGGCCCCTTTAGCGTATCATCCTTTTGAAAAATAACTCTTTCAATAGTATCAATTTAGGTTAGTTTGGATGCCGTACTGACATCAACAATAATGCGCAAAGATATTATTACCTAATTAAAGAGGTAAGCCGTTTTAAACTTGGTTTTTAGTAGCAACAGAAAAGCAAAATTACAGTAACTGTACAAATGTCCCCCGCCTTGTTCAATGCATAAGCTAGCACGTCTCCTCGTTCTATTAAAAGCGCTTTGCAGCATTTCTGGCGTTATGTGCATATTCTTCAATAATCCTTTGTTCCAGACCATACAAATTATATACAAAAGTTCTAAAAATGTTATTATTCAAGCAAGGGAACACAAAATAGTCAAACAAAGTGACCTAGAAGGAAACTTAACTTGTGTAGGGTAAAAGTGGGAGAGACGCCATATGAGGAGAGACGCCACACATTCCTTATCTCGCGATGTGAAAGAGATAGCCCTATACTTTATACTGGAAATAACTGCTTATCGACGCTGTCGTTGTAACGAGTCAGTGCCTGTTCGGCTGCCCTTAAGTGCGTAACATATTATTAAGAAATATTTTTTTCTGCGTAATGTATTCGATGAAAACTTTGAGCATATTGTGTTTTAGTGAATGCCATAAGTACAGCGGAGATAAGTTATAAGATGAATACCTGTTTCAATGTTTTGTTCAGCTTGTTTTTTAACATGATAAAAAAATATTTTTGTATCATTGTTTATACTGAGTGATATTTTAACCGTATGGCATCTATACTCCAAAATGAGGAGAGACGCCACGGCTTATATGATATGTGTTTTACTGTTAATTTGAACAACGTATTTATTATTTCAGAATGCCCAGAAAGTATGTACTTGCCGCCCCATTGCAATAATTGTGGGAGGGGAAATAGTACGCAAAAAAAAATCTTAATCAGACAAAATAATATGTATGGCATCCCTCCCTCGTGTCATGGCATCTCTCTCACATAGTGTGAGAGAGAGGACATTTTAAAACTTGTGATATTTTAATTTCTAGATTTCTATTTTTTTGAAATAATTTCGTAAATTGTGTTTTTGCCACAGAGTAACTTTCCTGCAAACAATAAACGATTTGATTATATTGTATTTTTTCTTGTTATATTTCACACTTGCAAAAACTATGGCGTCTCTCCCACTTTTACCCTATGACAGCTTCACCACAACTCTTTGGCATATTTTGGCAATCATAGACTGATTGACATCCAAACTAATCTAAACTTGATAAAGCTATTTTAAAAGGCGAACGCCCGTTATTTGTTTATAATATTGAATTTGTAATATGGTTCAGGTTAGAGCAAAGTAGCCTGTGGCTGAGCCCTGCCTTAATATACGCTACGAATTGAATTCAAAACTAAAAATGGCTAAAATTTTGGAACAAAATAATCTATTGAGTTATTTATAAAGAAACCTGCCTAACAAAAATATCCTTGCAACTCACAACAAAAGTTGTTGGTAAACTCTTAAAAAAACACAATTCTAACATTAAATCAAGGTCTACGACAGATTGATTAAAAAAATTAACAGTGCTAATCAATGTAGACACTTTTTTATTTTAAATTGAATAACTTAAGAATTAATACTGTTTGAAAAACATGTTTTCAAATCAAAGTAATAAACTAGTGTTTTATTCCGCAGTATTCCAATTCTCGGAAAACATCAAGTATTCTGTAAACATAAAATAGTGCTATATTCTAAACTAAATGATATTAAATTCACGTCTACAAAAACCGTTAATCGGTAGCTTTGCAATAGGTTTGCGGCTTAATGAATATGTAAATAAGGTTCTGTCATGTTTTAACCGAAAAAGGGCAATATAATTTAATGCTTCAAAGGGTTCTTCAATTCTGTTACTGGTAGTAAACAAGTATGGCTACTAACCTGAGCGAACGCGACCCTCGTCGGTTATTCAAGAGTGTCCATCTGACCACATATGAGTGGTGGACCTCCCAGACTAGAGCACTGTAGCGCCACAAACAAACAAGTGTCCTGCTAGATTTCAAAGCAAGCAAATGCTCCATGTGGCTAAAACAATAATGGCATGCATTTTGATCTGACATGTCATTGTGTATCAGGCAAAGTGATTTTCTATAATGTTAAAGTAATTGATAATTTGGGGACGCGTGCCCGGTAACACATGTTACAATTCTTTTAAACGTACAGTAAAAGTACCGTGAATTTCGCATATAAATAGACTACATTCTTTGTGATTGGTTAAGACGTGCACGAAGTTGCAGCTCAGTGTTTTGCAGTTCGCGTAAATACGTGAAATATTCCGTTCTATACAGAAAATGTCTTTCAAATAACCCTCGTGATGTTCAGACGGCAATGAGGCTGTAATTAATTCTGATTCATTCTCTACGATAAAAACCAATAAAATCCTAACGGTATCTCGGGGCAGTGCTTAGGGTTGTTAAGATGATGTATTCATGTTTAACAATGTAAAAATTGTAATATTGTAAGGGTGGTGAAAAGTGGAAGAATAAAAAGACATAGCAAAATAAGTGGTGTTAATTGGTCTAGCAAAAATAAAACGAACCAACCTTATACTGTGGGTGAAACAGTGGCTATGTAAGGCCAGGGTGAACCCCTGTCTAAAACAGATACTGTTTATATTTTAATCATTTTTTTTCTTTTTTGATCAATATTAAATTGTTTTTATAATGAGAATTCTCTGACAATTCTAATCGAAAAATACAAAAAAATATTAGAATGGTGGGAATACAAGAAACAATAATTGCTAATTACAAGTTTTCAAAGTGGTGACGTTCAGCAAGAATTGTGGGCGTGTATTTTGAAAAGCTTCTCGGATGCGCTCCTTTTTTTTCTAGTGAGGAGGTGTGGTATAAATGATTATTTTCACATAAAAATACATACATACAAAGAAACTCGCTGAAGTCCATTATCATCATGCAGGTAGGCTTATACCAACTGGCAGACTGAACACTAATTAACAGAAACAGAATTAAAATAAACTGATACATACAAACAAAAAATGGCTTCGAATGCATATGTTGACGAACGAATTGCCAAGGTACAGAAGTAGCTGGGTGCTGTATACCCACTGCTTTGTGCCAGAAGCAAGATAAATTAAAGCCAAATTAGCAATTTATAAAACTATCATAACACCATTTCTGACTTACGGTGTACCGACTTACGATTACTCAAGATAATTACAAAGGCATCAAGATGGACAAAATAGACGATTATTTCACAAATTAACTAATAAAGTATTTTGAAAGAACGGACGTGTCCCTCACTCCATTGAAGACCAGAGACACAAATATCCAAAAGACTGGCTTCCAGCTTAACTGTACAGAAATAGATAAAGAGCAGTAACAGCAGTCTGCATAATAAAAACTGAAAATGAGTCAATAAAAATAAAAAAAATCAGCAATAGAAATCAAACAAAAAAACATATGTATAAGCAAAATTCAAAAACCTTCTAATAAGTAACCGCAAAGGAAAAACACAATTAAATTATAGCAGTGATGGACTTAATTTGATTAACCATACGACGGAAGACACCAATCATATTTAATCATAATTTAATCACCTTCATAGTGTATTTAGTAAGCCATGCAGCTGAATAAAGATTAAATCAAAATATTTATTCAAACAAACAAAATCATAGATCAATGAAATATTTGTGTAGATTAAAAATTTAGTTTTTAATTACTTTTGGAAACACCCTAATTTTATAATAATGGTTTTATTTGAATTAAAATTTTAGCAAAATATACAGAACGCCTGCAATTGCAAATTATGTAAGATATTCATTATGTAAATATATGCAACAGGGCTTCTTAATAAAAGAAAATAATCGAAAGTATTATTTTATTTATGAAATTGTACACTTTCAGTTAACAGCGCGGCGCCCTCGATCGACAGCAACTCGCCGTTTGTTAGCACATTTAATCCGATTACATCGATATGTTTGTTCTAGACTTATTTCCGTGTATTCTCGTAGACGAATAGAATAGTGCAAAAATGCCAATACCAGTCGAAATACCTATAAAACTAATATAATTTACAGCCGTATTACGTAGACCGTATTCGTGTAAATCCAGTATATGGCTTCGGTAATCTCCCCTGGGTTCTATAGATCTTGTGTTCGCCTCTAATTCGGGGACTTTAATAAAGAAAATGATAACGTACATCTCTGTTGCCAAGTAAATATCCATTTCGAAGGATTCAGTTTTATTTTATACGTTTCTGGAGACCCATAAATATGCACTAGGAATTAAACAAAAAATACACTTGAAAGAAACAGGAATCAAAGAAAGTATCTGGCCTAGGTTAGGTGCCACAATGTTATATTACAATTTGAACATAATAGGAAACTAACAACTATCTTTGTACACCGAGTTTGCTTTTAGTAACGGGTGCTGAAACCCTTTACTACGCAACGTTTAATCAATTGAAAAATGGTTTTAAATTGATATTATTCCTAAGCGAAGAATTTAATTCTGGGTGCTGTGGATGTGAAGGGGGGACAGAAACTAAGAAAACCCTTATTGTTTCCTAATATCGGACTCATAATGGAAGCTTTGGCATATTCTTAAGTAAAATGGAACAATTATTACATTGCATACTAACAATTGAAATGAGGTTCTTGGTGGAGATTTTAACGTAGATTTGTCCGAAAACACTAATTTCAGATTACACATGTAGCAGAAGTGAAACATGTATCGACAACACAAACTTGGAAGGTGACATGACATCCCAAATTTTACACTCATGTATCTTATCCGGCTCAAAAAATGCCACGACATACGGAAAAACCAAAACTTTTATTGAAAACAAAAATTTAAATACAATCAACAAACAAAAATTTAAAAAGGCTCTCCAAGAAATAAATTGGCAAAAAGTAGTAAACGAGCAGTGGTCCACTTTTATGACACTCTTTTTGGACAAGTAGCACCTAGAAGTTTTAGTATAGCTAAGTACCTATATACCCAATAATCCCGAGATTAATGAGTGTAAAAATCATGTGAATATCTTGTATATGAGGAAAAATGTAAATAGTATATTATATCAGACACTCTACACCAATAAAAAGAAAGATTATGACAATATATTAACAAAACACAAAAAATGAAACTATAGCTAGGTTTTAGAATTCCGATAATAAAGATAAGTGCGCCTGGACTATTGTTAATAAGATTAAGAGACGCTGTACAGCCAAATACTTAAAGATTAAATGTGATAAAGAGACAATACCACCAATTTTAATAACTTTTTAGTGAATATTGCGCCTAACCTGTTAAACACAATTAAAGAATGTACCTTTTAGCTTGAAAATAGGATTTAATCCGACCGCTATTGAATTAGAATTTGCAAATTGTAAAAAAAAATAAAAATAAATTTAGCTAAGGATATGATGAGATTTCAACAAGCCTAATACAGTTTATCATAACAGCAATAGTAGAGCCTCTCATTCATGTCGTTAGCAACTCTCTTGCATTTGGTATATTTCCAGAAAAATTAAAACATGCTTCAGTAGTTCCAATTTTTAAAAAAAGTGAACCTAATAATATCTACAGTTATCGGTCAATAAGTCTCCTCTCATAATTTTCCAAAATATTTGAACATGTCATATATAAACGAATTTTAAGCTTTATGTCTGAAAATAACTTATTTAATGAAACACAACATGGATTCTTACAGGTCAAGTTCACTTAAACCGCAGTATTTAAATTTGTAGAAAATATCCTACCAGGCCTGGAGAGTGGCGACACTCCTTTGAGGTTGTTTCTTGATTTGTTCAAGGCGTATGATACATTAAGTTATGATATTCTCATTAAAAAATTAAATCTATATGGAATAAGACGAACAACACTAAAATTGATTGAGTCCACCTGTCTGGAAGGCAACAAGGAGTAGTGGAAGGTAAGGGTAACAGTATCATTGGGTCAGTTCTATTTATTTTGTATGCTAACAATATAACCGAATTATGCTCTGTTAAATAACGTGTGCCAAATTACAAATTATGCCGATGATATTAATGTTTTATTATGCAATAAAGATCTAGATACCCTTAGGCAGACTATCCATATCCAAGCGTTCATAACAGTGGCTGATGACTGATTTTGCAAAAATAAATTAATTATTAATAGTTTTAAAACTGTTTTCGGAACGAACAGATCATGGTTCGAACAACCTGAAAGTTCAGGTATAAAAAATTAATCACGTTTTCTGATTCGTCTAAACATTCTAAACAACATTATGGAACATGCCATATGGCCAAATCCATTATCCAATATCCAATGCATCTTTTGTTTCTTGCTCGAACTTCTGTAGGACCTTATCTAAAAATATTGTTTGATATGTGCATTAATAATAACACAACACCGGAAGACTGGCGTAAGGCTATTGTTGTTCCCATATATAAGTCTGGTGGCAGGTCAATTCCCCTAAACTACCGCCCTATTAGCTTAACATGTATTGTGTGTAAAATCTTTGAGCAACTTTTGTCAAATTATGTTAGAAGAGAGTTGGACAGTAAAAATTTCTTTTTTTCCAACCAATATGGCTTTAGACCTAATTATTCATGCGAGTCAGCTGTTGCATCTTTTGTTGGTGATCTGGTTAACTCTGTCGATGGCGGTGTGCAGGTGGACGCCGTCGTCATAGATTTCAGTAAGGCTTTTGATGTGGTTCCACATGACATACTGCTAAATAAAATGGCGGAACTAAATATTGACAAAGAAGTAATATCTTGGTTACATACATTTTTAAACAATAGAACACAACAGGTGAGAGTTGGTGACAGCATTTCTACTAGTTCTGATGTAACATCTGGAGTGCCTCAAGGCAGTGTCATTGGCCCTCTGGCATTTATAATTTTCATTAACGATATCTATACTAACATCCATTCAACTATACGTCTTTTTGCTAATGATTGTATCATCTACAGACAAATTAGAGATGCTAAAGACTGTGAAACCTTACAGAGTGATTTAAATACACTCCAGCACTGGGTAGATGTAAATTGCATGAAGGTAAACACTAATAAACTCGGCAGATTTCCTTCAGTAAAAAACGTTTTCACCACAATTATACTCTCAACAATGAAAAAATCTTAACGGCCAATGTTATTAAATATCTCGGAGTATATCTTACTTCATCTTTAAATTAGTCTGAGCAGGTTAATAAGACGGTGGCTAATGCTCACAGGGTGCTCAATTTTGTGATGCGCAACTTAAAAAAGGCAAGTCGGGTCTCTAGAATTAAAGCCTATCTGACCTTGATCAGACCATCTTTAGAGTACTGCTCATCCATATGGCATCCCCATCAGCAGACTCTGAAACCCCAGTTGGAGATGGTCCAAAGAAGGGCTGTTCGCTGGGTTTATTTCAATTTCTCTCACTCCTTTAGTCCCACTGCTGCATTGAGGGAACTTGGGTGGCCATCGTTAAACCAACGCAGGGAATATTTCTTGAAGGTTCTCATGTATAAGATCTATAATAGGTTACCATCTTGGACAGAACTTTCTGATACACTCGCTAAACCTAACTACCACTCTAGAGGGGACCATGCATTTAAAATTAGAAAACCTTTCTGGCGGACTGATGTCGGTCTTTTCTCGACATTGGGATTGGGTGTTGATCTATGGAATCAATAAAAAAATTTTGACAGAACAATGCCTACTTTGCAAAATTTTAAGAGGCGTTTGAAAATTGCTTAAAATTTGTAACGCAGCGCATTGTGGTTACTTTTACTTATACTTTTGTATGTTATATATTGTCTTATTGTTATATTTTATATTTTATTAATATAATTTATATTTTATTGATATATTTTATATACTATTGTAAATGTCTCTACAGATCATATTTTGAGTATCCTAATTATTTCTGTACTTAGCATCCACAAGTGTTTATACTGCTGTATGTGTTACCCATAAATAAATTAGTTTAAGAAATAATTTGAGTTAAAGGACATAAATACAACAGGTAAGATATTACCTACATTTTGCATTTTTACAAGCTGATATCAGAACGTTTTGCGCTAAAACTGTAAAAAAAAACATAAAAATTGTACTAAATGTACCCACGCAAGTTTTGTCAAAAATTAAATTAAATACCAGCAGTAAAATTAATAACAAATTTACAAGAACAAAAATAAATTTAATTAAATGTTGAAAATGTCCCCCTCCCACAGTTTGACAATGGACTAGGTTATAATAAAATTTGTCGATGGCGTTTTGTAACATTTCTTGGTTAATAGATTCACATTCTTCAATAATTCTTCTTCTTAATTTGTTCAGATCTGCAGGTTTTGTCACATACACTTTATTTCTTAGTTGTCCCCAGAAAAAATAAGGGCGTTAAGTCTGGCGACTTAGCAGGCCATTCTATGGGGCCCCTTTGCCCTATCCAGCGGTTAGGAAAAGTATTATTTAAGTAAACTCTTACAGCTCGCCCAAAATGAGGAGAAGCTCCATCCTGCTAAAACCAAATATGTCGTTATAGTGGTCCTACTGTATAGGTTATTGCTGGCATAATTTGATTTTGCAGCATGTGGAGATAATATTCTGCATTAAAATTCTCCTCTATAAAGAAAGGTCCCACTAATCTATTGCCAATAATACCGGCCCACACATTTACTTTCTGGGGGTGTTGAGTGTGTGTTTCTGTCATCCAATGTGGGTTCTGATCAGCCCAGTAACGACAATTATGTTGATTGCCATTCCCGTTTAACATGAATGTTACCTCATCCGAAAAAACTATTTGATTAAAAAAATTGTTATTTTCTTCCTGTTTTTGCATCATTACTTCGCAAAATTCCTTTCTACGTTCGAAATCGTCTTCTGATAATTCCTGGACTAAAGTTATTTTATAGGGGTAAAAATTACTGTTTTTTAAAATAATTTCAACTGATTTAAAACATACATCCACTTGGGTAGCAGCTTTTCTCAACGACAAATGTGGATCCTGAACAAAATGAAGTAATGTCTTTAGTTTTCTTTCATCACTAGTTGCCGATTTTGGTCTTTCGGACCGAACTTTATCTCTGCAACACCCGGTTTCCTCGAATCTTTGTACTGTTCTCACAACTGTAGATTTTGATATAGGCTGTCGGTTTGGAAAAGTTATATTGAAAAATTGCTTTGTTTCGGTAAATGATCCTTGTCGGTCTCCAAAACCTCTGATCATTAGTAAAGGTATTCGTTCTCTTTCGTCGAGATACATGTTCAGAAATTAATATGACAGTGACGCAAACTATTCTGGTAACAGCTTGTAAAAATGCAAAATGTAGGTAATATTTTACCTGTTGTATTTATGTCTTTTAACTCAAATTATTTTTTAAACTAATAGGTTTAGCCATATGACATGCTTCATAATTATTGTTTAGAATGTTTAGAGGAATCAGAAAACGTGATTAAAAAGGGGTCATTCCATTAAGATAACCCAAAGTTTTGTTTTCCATGACTGTTTGAGGCACCCTGTATCATTACAGGTGTCCTAGTTTTACAGATTTTTTAAGGCCTATAACTTTTATACCGGAAGTTTTTTTGTATTGTGCGCCATTTTCTAAATAATTGACCGGTCCGGGACTTTTTACACACTGTATATATTAGCCATGACTGCAAAGGGTGCATACTATCAATGCGCATAATCATCTACCAAAGGACATAAAACTAATAGATAACTTGAAAAAATGAAAGATTTTTTTTTTATTTACTCTTGGAAATAGAGCACCTACAATATGGATTATTATTATAGATATTTTGGTCATGGATAGAGATAGTTTTCATTGTGTTCATTGATCTAGATCGTATCATTTTTATAGTTTTCAAAAAGTATGTTTTGTTGACTTTCGACTGTTGCTTAGCAATAGTAACCCCATTAGGTATTAATAAGAATAAAATTTGTTACTGTCAAATCGTGTTCAGCATTTGTATTTCCTGACAATGATATTCGTCTATGGCTTCTGCAACGGGAGCTCAAATCTTGCAGTCGCCGAGTACCAGCGTCGATTTCCGAATCGGAAAGTACCAGATAGAAGGGGTTTTCAACAAGATTTTACTGCTGCTGGAGAATTTGGTATGTTTCCAAGTGCGAGAATTGCATCTGAACGGGAATCGAGACTTGATGTTTAACTAAAAGAGGCTATCCTTAACGCCGTTGATGATCCAAGCCTAAGTACAAGGCGAATTGCCGATACTTATCAAATTACACAATCGTCTGCTTGGAAGGATCTTCACATTAATTGTTTATACCCATATCACTGATAACGAGTTCAATATTTGCAAGATGGTGATTTTGCGTTAAGGATGCAATTGGGTTAATGTAAATCGACGACTGTATAAGTATATTTTGTTCACTGATGTCGCACAGCTTACTCGCGATTGTATTAATAATCTCCACAATGAACACCGCTGGTCTTATGAATATCCTCACGCTTCTGTAGAATATAATTTTCAACATAAATTCAGCATTAGTGTGTGGTGTGGTATGTTAAATAGTCAATTAATCAGTCCATTCATAATCGACGGTAATGTCACAGGACAAGTATACTTAAATTTTCTACAGAATTACTTGCAAAACCTATTAGAAGATGTTTACCTTAATGTACGACAGAACATGTATTTACAACATGATGGAGTCCCTGCACACTACAGTTTACAAGTGCGAAATTTTTCAAACAATAACTTTCCAAACCGGTGGATTGGTCGAGGTGGTCCGCACAATTGGCCTGCTAGACCGCCAGACCTGGATTATTGTCTTTGGGGGGTGGTTTAAATCTAAAATCCCTAAATCTAAAAAATCTAGCCTGCTTGTTATAAATAATTTAATACAAATTTTAATTTCAATATTGTTTACTCCTGTATTTCGGTAACGGCCGGGAATAGGATCCCTGTTTATAGGAACTTTTATGCATATTTCGGGTCCCCGAATACGTACCTGAAATATTGACATTTCCTCCTGAATCACCCTGTATACACTAGGTGTATAAAGTTTTTTTTTTTTTGTCTGACACTATTTACTTGTATTTGCTCTTAAATGAAAATAGTTTATAATAATTGTTACTATTCAAATTTCTTATTTTTATCTACGTTTAATAGGAAGTTATATTAAATACAAAAAATAGGTAACTCTATTTTTTAAATATCTCCAGTATATAATTATACGATTCTGCTTAAAGTTCTAATAACGTTTTCATCAATTTTGCATTTAATTTAAATCCATGGTATGCTGAACAAATCCTGCTTAAAATTTAATAAAACAGAAATACAAAAAGTTATTTTTAATTTGAAAATGTTAAATAGAGGAATGAGTACTAATCGGTTTTTTTTATTGAACTGTGCGTAGTCGCCAAAATAGTTGGGCTTGTTGAATTGTAGGGATAACGTTACGTTCATATTAAATCTCTACATGCACTAAAATTTAATACGAGTTATTCTTTATTTTATATTTAGAACACAGTCACTCAACGCCGGCAATAATGGTCAAACTAGAAAAAAATCAGATTTTTGATTTACCTTGGAACCAGACTGGCACAAAGTTAGTAAGCATTCATTTTCCGGGATTGCGATTTCCATTACATTAAAAGGACACAAAGTACATTTTTATATAAACTGGTTACACTTATTTTCTTCAATAGTGGTACATTTACAAAAGGTTGCAGATTCGGAACCTGTGAAAAATAATGACGGAATCCAAATAACCTTCTAACAGTTTAACTTTATTACCTACTTCGTACCAAAAATTTACCGATCAATATTTATTAATTATGAGTACTGAGTACTACCACCAGCTACTATTATCAGACTGTGACCTTTTAAAACCTCTTCTTCAGTCATAATAAAGCAGGTAATACAATATTTTTAGTAAAAATAAACCAGAAATCAAGAAAACAAGCATCTAATCACATCAGAACCCGCTAAAATGCAAAGACCGGCGTAAACCGCGGTAAAAATTCGTGACAGATGACGTCACAGCGCGTTCTCGGTCGCGTGACGTATTTTCAATTTCGGAGCAATTTGAATTGCTTATATCTTAGAGATCAAATTAAATAACAGTTTTTGTGAAATGTATGTTTTGTTTCACTGTTATCTTATGTGTTTTAGTGGTACTTCCCCAGTTTAATATTTATGCAAGTTCCCTATTGTAGTACATGTATATTCAATGATCAAAAATGTAAAAACTTTACTAAAATTAAATAGGCACTAATGAAATAAATACATTTTTTATTTATTCTTTGGTTATTTATTTTCTGACTGAGTTATCCCACCTTTAAACAATTATTATTTAATTTTCTGAATATCAAGCAAGGGACTTGTTCGATTCGGATATTTGAAGTGGTACGCTTAACTTTATTTTATAAAACAATGTAAACAGTTAATGAATTTTAATAATATTCACTTGAAAACCCATCAAGCATGACATTTTTGAGAAGCAGGATAATAATTGGCAGTCTTAAAATATGATCAAATCATACATGATCCTACATCGTAAATCGTATACCAAGATTAAAGGGTTCTTGAGACTTACTCTTTTTGCTATGTAATAGCAACAAAATTTTAGTCCATGGGCTAAGGTAAAAAATGTTTAGGGATTATTTCATCGTCATGTATGCGTCAAATAATTATAAAAGCGCAGATATCTCAAAATCTAAAAAACATGTTTTTTGAAATTTACTTAAAATTTAATTGGGAATCAACAAATATATTAAAAAAAGCACAATATTGTATTTAAGAGACTACAGTTGATAGCTACTTATGGTACAACCGGTGTGACAGTGACAGAAACTATCAACTTTTTGCAAACCCACCATCCCAATTCCGAAGTTGTCATCCTTGGCGACTTCAACGTTCATAATGTCAACTGGCTCAAATACTCTAATACAACCGACGAGCAAGGTCGCGAAGCCGAGTCCTTTGCCTAGCTCCACCCAACTCTTGTTGGATCTTTTCTTAACTTCAAACCCCGACTTGTACACTGCCACCGTGAACCCTCCGTTAGGAACGTCTGATCACAACCTTATTTCGGCACGGAACAAACTATCAATTAATGCCGAACAGC
The DNA here is from genome assembly GCA_963920685.1 of Polydrusus tereticollis. Lineage (NCBI taxonomy): Eukaryota > Metazoa > Arthropoda > Insecta > Coleoptera > Curculionidae > Polydrusus > Polydrusus tereticollis. The sequence continues at coordinate 67,113,168 of OY987329.1, forward strand.
CTCCTAAACCACGCAAGATCTGGTATTATAGCATTATACATTAGCTAAGTGAGATGACCTAAAGGACCATTTTCGAACCTTTCCTTGGCGAAACGTTTGTTTTACCTCTTACGATCCATCCATCTGTGCTATGTGTGCTATCGGAGGTAAGCCTTCCGGGCATGGAAGCTTTATTCCTTTCTCAAAAAAGTACCCTTCTAACGGCAAGCATTGGTTTACCAAAAATTGCGAACGAGCTGTGACTTATCATACAAAACAAAAAAAAACATGCCAATGCCAATGTTGGTTGAAGAGAGCATATGAACGAACCTCATGGATCCACAAAGTTTCAAAAAATTTAAACAGTAGTTCTCCCAAAAGCTCCAATCGTTAATCATTCAACGCAGCACGAAATAACAAATACTGTGCTGAAATTTGTTTCTAATTGGTCGAAAGTTTAGAGACTCGCGGCGTAATAAAAGGAAGAATAGAAAGTAGAATTGCGCCTAATTAACATTCAAAGCTGCAGACCTCTCTCTACTATCGCGAATATTTGCTTACGATAGGATGAATCATTTCATCGGTTTTCGGGGTTCTTGTTGTTATTGTTGCTATTATGAATCCTAAATAACAAATACTGTGCTGAAATTTGTTTCTAATTGGTCGAAAGTTTAGAGACTCGCGGCGTAATAAAAGGAAGAATAGAAAGTAGAATTGCGCCTAATTAACATTCAAAGCTGCAGACCTCTCTCTACTATCGCGAATATTTGCTTACGATAGGATGAATCATTTCATCGGTTTTCGGGGTTCTTGTTGTTATTGTTGCTATTATGAAAATTGCCGTTTCAAAATTAACAAACTACAAAAATTGATCCCACTAAAACTAAATTCGACGCAAGGTAATTTTTCCAGGGTACGCGATTTATGCTGGGGTTTTCACCTATAGCTATTGCATTAAAGCTCCCATGCTCGGTAAAAATCACAATTCAGGTTTTTAATTGAATTACGTTTTTCCAATAACGCACGGACGAAATTTATTTCTAGTTTCACTGTTTTTAATTTTACCGATGCGAAGTTAAATTAAATCGTAATTAGGGTCGAAAGAGTTTATAAGTCTGAATAATAAACAGAGAATGTATACAGTGTTAGCACGCGAAATATAGTTGAGAATCAAAGTCCCTTTAAAGCATTTCTATAATAACAAGGTTAGTTAATTGTCATCTTCTAAGAAAATGAATGCGTCAATATTACTTCCATTAACCAAAAAAACGCAAAGTCGTTCTTTCAGTTAATGTAAACACTTCTTTCATGCTACCCTTTTTTATAAAGTCGACAAGCTATACGTCATCGCGTTGTTTTAACGTCCTTTTCACATTCACAACCCCTAATGATTTATTATCAAAATGAATATAGCCGTGAGGGTAAATTTTAAATTATTTTGGCCTTTTCTCTGACCATAATAAGCACTATGAGAAGCTAAAAAAATTAATTATTTTAAGAAGATGCTGGGAATTTGATTTTAATCAATCGGTACCATAGAAGTACATAAAGAGTTAAAAGTTGACACAAGCGATTAACTAAAAAGTTGAACGTTAGTTGTCAAAGTCAAAGTCAAAAAAAGCTTCATTGTATAGTTCGCCTTACGAGTCTGTGGTTACGATGGCTGAGGAAACAGGGGGGTAAACGTGTGCCTCGTTTTGTATAAATATTATATAAGTTAATAAACTAAATTTAATTCCTCTTATTTTAATAATTAAACCACACCACTGTCCACTCACAGTGGCAATAGGTAAAAAAAAACGCAGTGGAACACACATTTTTTAGGCATTATTTTATTCATTGTGTCCTCAACAATTATTTCATCCACTAAAAGTGGCCGCCGAGAAATACGTGGGCAGGAAAAAATTCATACGCGGTCTAATCATCATGAAATTATTGGGTTATTTTTTAAAATTTATTGGTAATCTTAGCAGACCCGGTACATTAGTTTTTTTTTTATATGCATTCCTTCTATAGCTACAGAACCGGACTATAGAAAGAATCTTTACATTCTCATTTACAGAGCTATATGCGTTTGGTGTGCCCCAACCCTAACGAATCTTAAAATAAGGCGTCAAAGTATTAAAATATAACGAGCGAATAAACACTAAAACACTACATAATAAATTAAATGGCTATCTAAGATTGCTAAAAATCCAAAGTACTATAAATTATATACAAATAATTAAAATAGTTCAGTCAATATTCTAAAATTTTGGGCAAACTATAACCACACTCAAGAAACAGTATAATAACACCCAAATATATCTGTCTCAATGGGTTGGTGTTCAAGCCCCACTCCACGAAAGCTCCTGGTTTATTGTATTTCTACCCCATCATGTAGGTGTATCTAACTCTCTGCTGATTAACTATCTCTTCGCGGTTCGAGGAAGGCTTCCTCAAAGTGCATGAGCCTTTTCTGCGCTAGTGATGGGCATACACACAAGATGTGATTAGGGATGTCCTTCTCCTTTTCGCGCGCTCTGGCACAGAGGTCCCCTTTCAGTTCCAATAGGTTTAGGTATCTCCTCAGTTAATAGTGTCCTCTTAATAGTCTCGTTGCTAATCTGAATTCTTGGAATGAGGTTAATTTTCCTATCTTATTGTTGCTTAGCTAGTTTTCTCGCATTACAATTCGTTTGGAACCAATTAAGGTTAAGACATGTGACGATCCTGTTGGGTTGTGCCAGGACCCTTAGTATGTAGAAGCACTCATCTATGACTAAAGAGTTGACTGTTGTTTGAGTGCTTTAAGTGCCTCCTGACGATCAGTTAGTATATGGATCTGTCGATCTGTGTATCCTCTCCTTATTATAATTTGTGCACAGATTAGAATTGCTCTTTCTTCTAACTGGAAGACGGTTGTGAGAAGTCCCAAATTCATGGATACCCCTTTCGTGGCTGTTGATTCATGTACGCTTCCGCTCCAGTGCTGGTTTCTGTTTTTGACCCATCTGTGTACCAGACGCAGACGGATCCATCTCGATTTTTTAGTTCATGTTTTCTGTCATCTCCTCTCCATTCTAGAATTACGACTCTTAATGGCTTATCACAGTCGAAGGTTGTTTTTTTCTTATCCGAGTACATACATGTATTATAAAGATTTCAGTATGACTCTCCGGTTTTCCTATTTATCACTCTGTATAATAGACCGAAATTTCCGTTTCTATACGCAATCTCTTAATACTTCTAGAAATGTTATTATAACGTGTACAGTGTCAAAATTTATATTCACGATCGTACAAAATACGGATACATGTATTATCTAGATCAAGTTGTTTGACAATTGTGTTTCTCCACATTTTTCTGTCTCTTGCCATTATTTCAGCTTCCTTCCAGTTCTCTGTTCATCTCTTTCAAAAATACCCCTACTTCGTCGTTCGACTTAGGTACGCCTTGGTCTTCGTCTTGTGTTTTTTGTGGTATTTCCCAGTTTCTACACTTTGCTCGTTATCAGCGACCACAAAGACCAGAGCTGCCTCACTATTGAACAAAACACAGATAAAATAATTTATTATCTAGATCAAGTTCTTTAACGATCGTTTTTCTCCACCTCTTGCCATTTATCTTAGCTTCCTTCCAGGTCAGCTTAATATGGTGCAGAAATATTCCACATCCACATGCGTCTTAGTTTTCCTCTTGTATACATTTTAGTGTTTCCCATTTTTGACACTTCTCTCGTTATCAACCTTGTAAGGGGCATTACACACAAGCCTATTCGTTCCCGAACGGTCATCATAACGTGCATTCAAACAGTGTCATAATTTATAGTCACGATCAAACAAAACATGGATAAAGTAATTTATTATCTAGATCAAGTGAGGTCGCACAGACCCGGGTCAGTTTTAAACAACCTTTGTTTAGCCTTTATATTTCGTGATAGCTGCCAACACAAATTTGAATTAATAGGGAGAAACTGTAAACACACCCGAATTGACTCGAAAATCAAATCGTATTGTGGGTTGAACTTTTAGGTCAAAGCACTAAATTATTTCAATGGTTGATTTTATCTGTAGCTGTAGGTTAATCATTAAAATAGGTAATTTACAAGAATGCTGGACGGATTCTTAATAATAAGTGTTTTCATATTATTTTTGTACGCCCCTCATCAAAAGGGAATGAGCCGTTTCAAATGAGAAAAATCAGGGACCAAGAGAGGATCATTAAATATTTACACCCCAAGATCCTACTTTGCATAGAGAGACAGTCCATTTGAAGTAGAACAATGGCATTCTCGCATTGCGACGAGGCTCAATCCTTTGGGAAAGTGTTCCATCAAGTTGAAGACAATCGGAATACGAAATTTAACTTTGGATAGACGTTTGGTTTATTTATTCGATTTTCACTGTCAATTTCTCGTGTCCGTATTGTACGTTCACATTCTCCATCTATATTAGTGGGATTTTTATTACGTGCATGTGCATTTGTAATCTTTGGCAAACATAAATGGCATAATTCGATTGGGTAGCTTTAATAATAGCATTTTAACACCAACAAAAGTCACAAACACTTGCATGGACACTTATCCCCATGCACATACACCAATATCGGTATAAATTGGTAAGTTAGAAACTTTTCTTATTATAATCTACAGTTGTTGCAAAACAAACACCGATGCACGTCATCAATCAGCTGATAATTGTAAGTTCGTAAGAAAACACGACGAAATTAAATTTGGACAAAAAGTATTAAAACTTTATGAGATATTAAACTTACTACAAACTGAAAGTAGTATTCTTCTTTGATATGAGCCCACTTATAGCACATACGTTGTGTATTTAAGCTTGTAAAAATTAATATAATTTAAATTTTATTGGCCGATAGTTGGGAACACAACTGTAAACGGTGCGGTGGCGCCAGCTCGTTCGTTGGCTTTGTTTGACGTTTCATGGAAAACTAACCTTAATTGTTTTGTGCTTCTGTGTTGCTGTCTCGTCTATTTTTTAAGAAAAACTATAGATCTTTTCATAAATAGCATTAAAAAACTATTCTTTTAAGAACAACAAAAGTACACATACATATCTCTGTCGATTACGTTGTTTACTATTTGTGTGTTTACCATTGTTACCGTTGACAGCAGTTAGAGAAGTAAATTTAAAGACTGTGTTAAGGTCTATCTATTTTATATCTACTTTACTAATTTTTGCTGCTATAAATTTAAATATGTCTACTTTAAGCGCAGTTTCAACAACAGTTAACTGAACTAACCTAAAAGGAAACGTTCTTATTTAAAGAGAGTTGTAAATGTGTCAAGATTGGAAATTCTATCCGTGACACTATTTATGGAATGTATGAAACAAGTAAGTTGTATTATTCAAAAACTAATATTTTACATTGGTTATGCTTAAGCTATAACTTTTTTTAGAACATCATTTAACTTTGACAACTTTAAGTAAGAAATTAAAAGACAGACAACTGCTTGATGGTTGTCTTAACTCTTTAAGAAGCCTCTCAAAGAAATAGGCTTCGGATGGAAAAAAAGATGAACCGAGGCGACAGCTTATGAAACTTCCTATGTAGCTTTCAAACGATTGGTATTTTTGAAAGAATATATTAAAGAAACAGAAGCATCTTTGTACCAATTCGTTTTCTTAGATGAAACATGGATTTTTCAGAATGGTACCATTGGTCGATCTTGGCAAGATGAAAATAAAAGAAGCGTTAGATCTACTAAAGTTGATGGTAAAAGGTTATATGCAGTAAACAAATATATAAACTATGGGAAATTTTTGTATATTTATCTTGTTTTTATGAAAAAAAAAACTGCGTAATTCCCTCGCTCGGATATTTTGGTTACATGCTGGCAACACTGTCGATAACTGACGTCACTCGAAGGGTATTTGTTTTGCATTAAGTATAGGCGATATATGCTTACAGGGGACTTTAGTAAATCTCGTGGTCAGTCCTAACCTTACATGCATTTCTGAAATCAATTTAAAGTAATTCTTGAAACTAAATATTCATAATAAGTACTGACTAAAATAAATGAAATCATCAGGCACAATTTAATTCAGTAATAAATATTCTAACACTGCGAATAAAAATTATAAAAGTAGAAACTCAAATATCCCTAAAAATTAATCCTAATAAAATAAAATTTACAGTCCTTTACAAAGATGCAACCGGGGAGGACATTGAAAATGCTGAAGCATAGTGCAACGCTTGTGACTATTGTGAGATTTGTGATCTGCGAAAACTCATAGATTTGAATGTTATATTTAGGTAGCTGATATAAGGTTTATTGATTCATAATATAAAAAAATAGTAAAATAAAGGTTATAAATTCTAACGCGCCTCTAAGGTATGGCTTGGCTGGAGCAGTCAGCGGCCGCGGCTGGCGTTCGCGATTGGTAGCTCGGTACTGGTTTAATGCGATTTGTATGTACACGGTTTCACTGCCGCAGCTCAGCGACACAGCGTTCGCCGTCAATTGCAGTGGCTGCGTTCGGACTGCTAAAGAGACCAGTCCAGCCGTGATCGCTCAGCAGAATGCCACCGTTTTTGGCAATTGCTGACGAGTGTTTGATAGAGGAGGTGCAAAAGTACCCCCCTTTATACAACTATAAGAACGAAAATTACAAAAATGTTGTAATGAAAGAAAATGCATGAAAAAAAGTGGCAGCAAGTGTAGGGAAGAACGGTAACGTGTACAAAACTATTCTGTTTATTTTTCAGCATTACATTACAAAGCTTATAATTAGGGTAGACTGGGGCAACTGCGAAGCCCTTTTTAATAGTTCAAGTTTATTTCCTTTCTACTTCAAATATACAATATTTATAAAAGTGTCTTTGTAAAAAAGTAATAGTTTAATATGTTTACTTTTCATACTACATAGGGCACTCATGAATTATTTTTGAGATCTTGAGATTTGAATGATTTTTTTTGTACCGAAATTTTACACCTAGGTACCCCAAAAAGGGAAAGTGTAAAATCGGAATACAATTTCCATGCATGTTCGCAGAAGTGGTAATGGGAAAGTGTAAATGAAGTTTATATCTCCCATGCCAATTTTTCTTTTTACAGACTTAAAAAAAAATAAAAATCTGTGAAGTTATGAACTTTTTATTGTTGGGAAATAGTTAGCCAAGCAAATCATAAAAACGAAAAATTAAAAGGTACCTACCTCTGAAAAATAATAAGTAATCCAAAATAACCCTCAAAAAATTCCTAATAACAAGAATAATATTTTTATAAACGTATTTATCCGTTCAAAACCCAATGTTTGGCTTTAATCTCTAAAACAGTAGGAGTTTCCCAAGGAGAAACTAAAACAGAAAAGAAAATTCAAGTTTAAAAATTCGAATAATTTTATGGAACTTGTTAAATATTGTCTCCCGCAAATTTCACATTAAAATGAAAACCTCCTCGGCGTGTTACTACCGGTTCAGGTAAACGAGTCACTATATCGTCTAGCTATACTACATCGACATCATCGGTGAGTGGCCATAAACAAATTGTATTTTAGTTTTCTAGTAAACTTGATTTCAAAGCCGTTGTCAACAGTATTTACCTGACCAATAAAATGTTTCTTTGCTTTTGGTAATGTATATTTAACCAGTACCCAGTCTTCAATGGAAATATTGTCTTTGTTTATTTCAGGAATCTGATCTTCGCAATCCGATTCTAAAGTGAAACTTTGATCCGATTCCATAAAAGGTACACTTTCATAATCTGATTCACTGGAGCTGGATTCAAATTGATACGGACTTGGCCGACTTTGTTTACTCTTTCGGTCAATTTTAATAGCTGGTTTAGATATAGTAGATGAACTTGTAGAGATTTTTGACTAACTACTTGCGATAGTACCTGCAATGGTTTGGCCACCTTGAATTAAGCGCTTTCGTTACCTTGGATTAGAAGAAGGACTCTGTCGGAGCGAATCAAGTAGTAAATCATCAAAACTTGCCTTCTTTTCTTGCCGATTTTCGGTTGTAGCTGGTACTACAGGTTCAGTTATAGGCTCCTGATGATTATTTAGTATATTTCTTCATTTTGGTCAGAGCTGACAATTACTTTGAGATTGGTGGCACTAGATGCTGAAGGAGCTGTAAGTAATTCTGCATTAGATGCTAGTTTCCTTTTAAATGAAGCGCCAGATGTAGAAGGCTTTACAGTTTTTAACATTGACTGTTCGGAAGTAGCGGTTTTTTCTGTTACATTCGGTGCTACAGAATCATGTTCATTCCTTTCAATATCAATGCGTTCTGGCCTCGGTTGTAAATCTGTTACAGATCTTTGATTTTTTAAGTGTTCCTGCCATCTTTTTAGGGCATCGATGTCATACTTTTCTTTAGGAATAACATGTCTATTAAATGGAACAATACCACCCTTTCTGAATCCTGTTTTTATGATTCCGGAATCTACTTCAGCCCAGGTTTTCACTAGCAATGTGGCGAAGTCCCTTTTTGGTAGTCATTGTCCCTGATGACGTCTTTGCCATGTTATTACTTCCCTCTCCCATATTGCCTTAAAGGATCTAAACATACTCAAATCGAGAGGTTGAAGTAAATGACTTGTATGGGCTGCAGTTTAGGTATATGAATATTTTCTTCTCTTGCGGCTTGAATTAATAAGCAATAATTGGTGCCTGATCACGAACCAAAGGAATAAAAGTCTTTAGAAAGTAATTTCTAAATATTTCGGAGGTCATCCATCCATTGGCGCTGGCTGCATTTACGGTGTCTTTGAAGAAGTCTTCATTTCTTTCTGAAATCCAGCAATATTATTGCCTTTAAATATTATCAATGTTATTGCATTTAAATATTATCAATGGTTGCAATTTTCAACCACTAGCACTTGCTCCTGCCAGGACGGTTATATTTTCTCTGCCCGATCCAGCAATAATGCTTGAAGAGGGGTTGCCTTTCGCGCCAGCAATTTTAAGACGAGAAGGATCTGTACACAGTGAAGTCTCATCTAAATTGTAAATACATTCAGGACGATCCTGAAGACCCAACTCCAATATAGCCTTTTCCAATAAAACAAAATATTGGTCTATTATGAATGGGTCCGTAGATTTCTTTCTGCAGTACTCTAAGCTTTGTGGTTTCTTGATACTCAAAGAGTGACGCTGTTTAAACTTTATTAGCCAGTCTGTGCCTGGCATATTGTTCTTAAAAGGATTGGGAATATTATTTAAAGTTACAAAGTCCCGAACTTTTTCTTGAAGCTCTCTCGAAGTTAATCAATATCCCCACTTCTCCATTGTTTTTATATTTTCGGCCAGTTGACACTTATCTTGCCAAGAAAGTATTGGAGGTCGGCCCTGTGTCTTGCTTTTTTCGCCACGGCGGCCAGTTATTCTACAGTAGATTGTAATGTATGGAATTCTGAATTCGGTACTAGCCATCGACATGGTTAATTCACCTTGATTGACGGCATTTACTGCAGCATTTAATTGCTCCTCCCCATAGGCAGCTTTATCGGACTTTCTTTTATAATTTCGTACCATGACGTCCACTCTCTGTACAGAATAAAAGCTTTAAGTGTCAGTGCCAATGAACTTTAGCATTCCCAGGAAAATGGGGCAAGTGTAAACTAACCTTTACACTTTCCCCATTACAACTTTCACACATGCCCCACATTATGTTTTTTATGGGGGAAGTGCAAACCTGTTCGTGAGTAAAAACCGCTTTAAGATTTTGTCGGTATATAGGATTTTAAAGCTACAACAATTGACTAAACATAAGAAAATGCAATAAAACTAAAAGTATATTATAAGTTTTTACCTTTGACCAATTTTTTATGGAGATATCACACACTATTCAACGGACCGATTCGGAGGTTATGTTACAAATGACTACTCAGAAAGAAAAAAACACCTGGTAACTCGCCGGGAGTAGATAATTCAACAGCGCTAACGTATAGTTAGTTGCCTCGAACCACACAGACAAGTAAACTTTCAATATTGCCTGATTGGCGCTCTGATTTTCCACTTACCCCATTTTTACACTTGCCCCAGTCTACCCTATACCATATTCAAATCCAAGATTATGCATACGAAGGAAATATTGATCAGTACTTAATGACAACCGTAACTCTATTTCGATTGGTCAAGCGGCAATAAAACTAAAATGCCCTGGGCGACAGGGTTGAATTTAGTTTACCCGTGATTTTCGCATTATTGCATTGTATCGTTTGGTGTTATTGTTTGTTATCAATATTTTGATATAAATATTTGTGTTTTTGACCGTTGTATTTGATTGTATACAGGGTGTTTCAGAAGTGCTAACCTGAACTAACCTGAATATGTGTCCGGAGTTGCCCCGTTTTGATGTACAGAGTGTTAAAGTTTTTTTAAACAAAACTTTTTTTTTTTTATTTCTGTAAATATCCTTTTCCCGATTTTATTGCAATTTGGTACCGTCATTCATAATGATAAGAGGCTGAATTAGCCCTAACTAGATTAAATTTATAAAGTCCAGTGGCGTCCCGGGAAACACTTCAACGAATATTATTGACAAAAAAATGCACGCCACTGACTTTTTTCTAATTTTGATATTTTGATATACCAACTAATGATACAATTTTAAAATGTTTTTATTCTTTGACATCTTAATCAAATTGATTTGTTTACTTGGTATGCTGCAGCTTTGATTTAAATATGGTATAGTATAAATTCAAGTGTTAATATGACGCTTGTCGAAATGGAGGAATTTGTGCTAACATCTCTTCGTCTTCTTCCTCCAACAACAGCATGCAACTAATGTTATCGGCGTTCATTATAAATCATAGATAAGCGCTTCCACTACGAAATACGAATATGAACTGAAACGCGCTGCTCCAGCCGCGCCAGCCAAACCACCTTGTGGCGACGGCCGATTGCTACGCTCGATCGCGAACGCCAGCCGCACCCGCTGACTGCTCCAGCGAAACCATACGTTTACTCTCGACTTGTTCTGATCCCGATCATTTTAATTCGGTGTGACGTCAGGGACAAATGCAGCACAAAAATTTTGTTGAATTCCGTACCCATACTAACGTGCCCGTGCGATAATATAAACATTTTCAATGTTAAAATGCACGCCACTGACTTTTTTCTAATTTTGATATTTTTTTCGGATATACCAACTAATGATACAATTTTAAAATGCTTTGATACTTTGACGTCTTAATCAAATTGATTTGTTTACTTGGTATGCTGCAGCTTTGATTTAAATATGGTACCTATAGTATAAATTCAAGTGTTAATATGACGTTTGTCGAAATGGAGGAATTTGGGCTAACATCTCCTTTTCGTCTTCTTCCTCCAACAACAGCATGCAACTAATGTTATCGGCGTTCATTATAAGTCATACATAAGCGCTTTCACTACGAAATACAAATATGATCTGAAGCGCGCTCCAGCCGCGCCAGCCTGCACCCGCTGACTGCTCCAGCGAAACCATACGATGACTCTCGACTTGGTCTAATCCCGATCATTTAACTCGGTGTGACGTCAGGGACAAATGCAACACAAGAATTTCGAATTCCGTACCCATACTACGTGCCCGTGCGATAATATAAACATTTTCAATGTTAAAAAAAATTCCTGCATCTTATTCTGACTTGAAACTGAAATTATAAACGTTTAAAAAAATTGTATTCATAAAAAACAAATAAACATAATATTACAAATTAGATTTAAGTTTGCCGAAATAGCTACCCAACGCTGCAGAATGGTAACAATAATATAATCTATGTGATGGATAATAAATGTATAATAACCATAACATGCGTCATAATAGCCTAGACATAATTATACTAGCACAATAAAAGATACTGATATATTATTATAATATATCATCCATATTATACACCTCTATCCTTATTTACCTTCTACCATTGATTATTTCTAATAATATGTGTAACAAAGTGTGCCGTGCCAGGTTGTTATTATCTTTCAAGGCCTTCGCTTGTAATTATTGCTAGTTAGTCAGAAAAGGTTTTCATAAAAGTAAAAACTGCTGGGGCTTCATTTATGTTACGGTCTACGTTGTAAAGTATTGTTCAATTAACTGTGGCTGGTTGGTGTAACTAATTTATTAATTTTGTTGTTTCTAAGGTCATATTACACATAGTTTATATTGGCAAAAGTATTGAGAGATTAAAAAACGGTTTCCTATTTTAGGAACTGACTACAATAATATAAGTATACCTAAATATTTAATTAATTTAATCGATATACAAACTGATCCTAATTATGTAAGTGTCCAAAAAATACTACAAGTTTGCTAATTTAATCAATTTTGTATCTTTAGTACTATCAAAGTTACCAATTGTGTTCTTTAATATTTGTCAGACCCGATGAGATATCAATTAGGTTCAAGAAATTTGTCAAATCCCGTCGGGATGGCTATATTTTTGGATTGAGTTAAAATGTGGCTCTTATTTTTATAAAGAGGTAACACAGACTAGTTTGTATCCAGGTAGTCCGTTTACTTACCCCATATCGTATATTTAAAAGTACTACAGGAGATGTAACTCGAGGAAAGTCATGAAATACAAGCTATTTAATTAATATAAGTAGTATGTAGTATATATAGGGTGCCCATTTAGTGTGTAATTCCTCGATATCTCATATACTATTACAGATAAGAAAAATTTTTGAAAACAAAAATGGGAATTTTAAAGATGTATATTTTAAAAATATTTTTGAATATACAGGGCGAGTCAACCATATAGAGTAAAGTTTATTATCATTTGTTTCGGGAATTACCAAGAAACGTTAAATACAAAATTTGTAGAGAATGTTAAGATGCACAATTAAAAATTATTTTTAAGGATACAGGATGGTTCAAAAAAGCGTGGCAAATATAACATAAGCTTTATTAAATGGAACACCCTATTTTTAATCTATTTTTGGATTCTGCATGAAACTCTATAACTTTTTTGTTAATAGTGTTATATACCTAAATCTAGTAGTTGTTCCCATATTTTAATTTTACTAGAAAAATATTAGTTTTTACTCTTATAAAAAATTGTCAGTTGCCAATGTTTCTGAACGTGGCATATTTGGTACAAACGTTCTATTGGGATGACAAGAAAAAAACATGTAACGAAATTTGAGTTAGATGCTACAAAATAAAAATAAATTTATACATTTTGCCTAATTTAAATTGAAAAATATCAACTTTTTTAAATTTATGTAATGTAATTAATGTATAGAACCTAAAAATATAATAAAAAATTGGGTGTTCTATTTAATAAAAACGTATGTTATACTCGTCACGCTTTTTTGAACCACCCTGTATACTCAAAAATAATTTTAAACTGTGCATCTTAACATTCTCTAAAACTTTTATATTTAAAATTTTTCGGTAATTCCCGAAACGAATGAGACAATGAACGTTACTCTATGATTGACTCACCCTGTACAGGATGTTTCACAAAATTATTTAGACTTAAATATTTTTAAATGGGACACCCTATATTTTTTACCCGAAATAAGTGCCTCTCTTTATTGTTTATGTAAATAGCTGTTTAATAATAATAATAATAATAATAATAATAATAATAGCAATAATAATAATAATAATAATAATAATAATAATAATAATATATACATAATAATACATTATAAAATTACAATAGCCAGCAATATTTATTACATATCAAATAAGAAAAAACACCCAACTATTAAAATATCCGTATGTGTTTTGTAGTAACTTCGACAAAGACCTATAGTGTACTAATAATTAAAATAACAATATTGAATATAATCGCCAGTTGTTTCGGGTTGGAATACCTGCTACAATACCTGCAAACCTGCATGCTACAATTAGAGTGGTGCATATATTTGCATGGTTTAAAACGTTATTTTCGTTATACAGGGTGGCAAAGTTTCAATTTTTTTTTCTCGTATTTTGTGTTTTCTCTCTTATATTCTGTGATAATTGTTTTACATTTGGAACATCAACCATTTTTTAGAATCTCTACAATAAAGTATCAAAATTGTTGGTCGCAGTATACAGGGTGTTACATTTTCTTGAATCGACTACAATTTTATCTTTCAGAACTTTTTTTTGGAGCTCCCTGTATGAATTCCGGTATGAAATCTCTCTGTTCCTTTGTTTAGCGTTCTGGTCTCTTGCACTATTCTCGTATCTGTGACCGTTTTCGATTTATTTGCAAAAGTAGCCATCGATGGAAATTAAGTGTAGGCGATACAAAGCAGAGTAAAAAGCTGTTTTTATTTGTATGTATTCTAAGTAATTATTTTCATTTTTATTTTAGATCAACCGACAGGGTTATCAAAAATCAGACAAAAACATAACAAATCAAAAATAAATTAAAACAAGACAATTAATTAGTTAATCAAATAAAAATAAAACAAAATTATAAAAACTGTTGAAAGTGTCCGCCTCTTGCTAAAATGCACGAATCAAGTCTTCGCCTCATGGACTGACGGACTCTGCCAAATATTCCAGGATTATTGCGAATGATGTCGCATGAAGCTATTATTTTGTTTCCTAAATCCTCTTTTGTCTGGACTGGGGTCTGATACACTAATGCTTTCAGGTGTGGGGATCTAGGGGGCCATGGCTGAGATCCCCCTCGACCTATCCAACGGTTGTTAAAAATTTGATTGAGAAAGTTTCTCACGTCTACGCTGAAGTGCGTGGTGCACCACCGTGCATGAACAACATTTGGTTTCTGACAAGAATTGGTACCTGTTCTAGCAGCCCTGTGAGTTCCTTTTTAAGAAATTGACGATAATATTGTCCGTTTAGCCTTGCTGGTAGGAAAAATGGTCCTATCAAATAATCTCCAATAATGCCGGTCCACACATTTGCTGAAAACTGTTCTTGGAAATTATTTTCGCGTATCGAATGCGGATTTTCTTCTGCCCAAAAATGGTTGTTGTGAAAATTGTTTATGGCATTCCTTGAGAAATTTGCTTTATCGCTAAATAAAATCGTGTTTTGAAATAACGGATTTTGGGCTAGCATTTGTACGAACCATTGACAAAAATTAAAACGTAGTGGAAAGTCACGTGGGCGAAGAGCCTAAACCCTTTGGATGTGGTAAGGACACATTAAGTTGTCTATTAAAATTTTCCAGACAAGGACAAATGAAATATTAAGTGTTGCGGCAATTTTTCTCGTACTAGTAGCAGGATCATTTTCTACTGCATTCAGGACTGCTTCCTCGACTTCAGGAGTCCTAACTGTTCTGTTTGCTCCTGCTAAATGAGTGGATTTCTGGAACGATCCATTTTCACATGGTCGATTATGTAGATTTGCGAATGTCCGTGGGTCAGGCAGTATTCGATTTGGATACCTTTGTCGTCTGGCTTCATAACAATTACCATCGGCAAGTCCATAGATTAAATGCATCTCTGCAATTTCTTGATTTGTAAATTCAACCATCATTAATCAGTTCAAAACAACTCCGGAAACGTCAAACAAAAAAAATATTTCTTACAAAATGTCAGGAGGACAATAAACAGAATTAACAATTGCCTATCCCAGCATACTATTTTTTTCTCATATTTATTATTGCGCTATTTCGCCTACACTTAATTTCCATCTATAGCTATTTTTGCAAATAAATCAAAAACGGTCACAGATACGAGAATAGTGCAAGAAACCAGAACACTAAACAAACGAACGGAGAGTTCAAATTTCATACCGGAATTCATACAGGGAGCTCCAAAAAAAGTTCTGAAACATTAAATTGTAGCCGATTCAAGAAAATGTAACACCCTGTATACTGCGACCGATAATTTTGATTATCTTATTGTAGAGATTCTAAAAAATGGTCGATGGTCCAAATTTGAAACAATTATCACAGAATATAAGAGACAAAACGCAAAATAAGAGAAAAAAAATTGAAATTTTGCCACCCTGTATAACGAAAATAACGCGTTTAAGACCGTGCATATATTTGCATTTTTTTCTTATATTGACGAGCACTATCACCCCCTGAAGTATCTGCATGACATTAATAAACACCCTGTATATTCCCGTAATTAGAAAAAACATACTGAGAATATTTTTTATTAAATTGTGTGCTTTTATTTCACGAATGTTCACAGGCAAAAAGTTGTATATATTGGGAATTGGGTCTCAAGTAAACTACTGATTTCAAACTTAATGTTGTCTTGTTTCTTGGGAGAGATAAGTTTCTTTTCAGTCTGCTTTTAGTATTTAAGTTGTGGGTTATGGACAGGCTATTGATTTTTAACATAAATTTACTAACAGTTAAAATATAGAGACATTTAACATTCAGTACATCTTCAGAATAAAGTAATGAGATGTGATAGAGTTTATGCTTTTTAAATATGATTTTTTAAATACAGTTTTGAATAATCTGTAAAGCCAGTAACAGTAACATAGTCCTGTACATCCCACCTCAGATTAATACTCCGTATCTAAGTAGAGATTCGACGAGCGATTTTTAAAGACATACCAGAAGTTTCTCATTCAAGAATTCCCGCAGAATGTAGAATTTATGCAGTAGTCTCCGCAAACTCATTACAATTTTGTTAATATGATAGTTCCACTTTAAGTGGCAGTCAATAATGATTCCCAGGTATTTTGTGTGTTTGGTCTTCTGTATCGAACTCTCACTTACATGCAATTTACTATAATGAGGTCTATTTTCTTTGGTTGGGGATAAAATAATAAATAATAATATTCGTTTCTCTTAGATTAAGTGAGAGCTGGAAAGAGTCGAACTAATCTTTTACTAATTACAGACCCCTCTCAGCAGTATTTTCACTCCATCCCAGGAATCACCATCGAAGACCAAAACAGTATCATCTGCATAGGACATCATTGTTCAACCTGTCTCTACCTCGTTAAGCAGTGGGTTTATATATGTAATAAACAGTATAGGTCCCAAGACTGTTCCCTGTGGTATCCCCACAGTAACAGTTCGGGCATCACTCATGGAGTCACTGACCCTAACAATCTGTTGCCAACCGCCCAAATAAGATCTAAAAACATCTAACAAGGGACCACGAACACCATAATTAGCAATAATGCTTATTAAGGCATCATGCGGCACCGTGTCAAATGTCAAGTTTCTTTTCCCTCATTCATGTTGGAAGTCATTTCAGACAAGATCTGATACATTGCAGCACTGGTACTCATACCTTTTATAAACCCATATTGCTTGCGTGATAGGATGTTGTTATTGTTGTTGGAATAAAAAAAAATGTCTTTACAGCTTTGTCGAGAATTTTACTAAAATTATTGTTACACACGATTTTAGCATTCGTACTCACGGCTTCTTTAATATGACATTGGCTTTAAGCCTTGAGTAAGCATTTTAAATGAAGAAATTTCGCAGAATAATATCAAATTTTTAATAGAACAGCATTTTTCATCATAAATTGAAAGATATTTCAATAGGAAACTTTTAATTTTTTTTAAAGACATTTAAAATCGCATTTCTTTAGTTTTCTTTTTCTCAGGCTACTTGATTTTCAAAACCTTTTAAAAATTAGGCAGAAATGGCTAATATAAAGATCTAAACGAATTAAATATGTAATAGTAGTAGAAATAAATCTATATATACCTTAGTTGAGAAAGCTGTTATATACCTTGCGCATTATATACTTCGGCGCTTCCTATCTCAGGATATGAAAGCGCTCACTTCTTAACCTAGGTTTATAATGTACTATTATGTAATTTTCTTATCAATCAGGTAACCTAATGTTCCTTGAAACTGGGTAATTACCAAAGTAAGCAACTGTCTACACAAAACAAGAATATACAGTTGCCTAACCTCATACCTTGTTGTCTGTTTATACCATAGAATAGGGCCCCTCTTATTTCTATGTTAATACCTATGCCATTGCCTTTGACAGACGTAATAATTTCTTCAGCTGTTGTCATTGCACACCTATTGGAACAAAAAGTAAAAAAAAACATTTCTTATGTCAATAATGATTATTTCTAGAGTTAGTAGTGGAAAAAATAAACCAATTAATCTAAAGTTATGACGAAATAAAAACCGAATTGAACCTAACCCGAGTAATAAAACTCTACATAGCAAAGCACGCTTCCTTTGTTTCACCCTTTCTCATTAATTTTGCTGTATTCCAGGTTGTGACGAGAACTTTGCATGCACCCCCATTGCAGCCCAACAAGTGTATTGCACGTTAAATTAAAATTAGTAATCTACCGAAACTTACAATACAGGCATTTTTCCAAGTTTTTGTTTCGCAACGGCTAGCCATGCAATAATAATAAAACGTCTGGTTTGCGATGTAATAAAGCCTTTGAACATAATAGAGTTGCGCAATGTATCGCGTGCTTGGTAAATGATTTTTTTTGGACAGTTGTCTTTGCCAGCAGTAATTGATTTGGGGCGCCCTATACAGGGTGTTCCAGAATATGTGGGCAATCTCTCCGATTCAGATAGAACACATAAAAATAATTTAAGTTCCTTTACTTTATTTATCCTATATGGCACCTCCTACGGAGATACGAGCCCATTAAGGACGCCCCTGGAAATCGTTTGTTTTTAAATAACTTTTGAAGTACTAGGTGCACAACTTGTCCAAGCTAGCGTGATATATGAAAATTTTGCTGGTCGCATACAAACCAGAAAAAGAACGCATTCGAAGGAAAAGAGAGGCATGGTCGCGCGACTGATCGGTGCTGGTGCTTCGTTATATAGTACAGTGCAACAATACCATTCTATACTTTATGAAAGTTTCAATAAATATGACAAATCGTGTCTCTAGCCACGGCGCATCGAATGGGCGGTACATATTTGATATTCGCATATCTCACGTTATGTTGGACGAGTTTTAATTTAATAATCCTTTATTTAATATGATGGTTACTAGGTAAGTCTCCTTAAAATGGGCCCTTTTGATCATAATCGGCTTATTTAGTTTGCCAGGGACGAACTAGCTCTAACACAGTAATGCTATTTTTTTTACACCCTGTACGATAAAGGCGCAACAATAATATTTTTGGACAGCTTAAGCCTTAAACTAAAAAAAGGTACTTTTGATTGACATCGATAAAGTGAACTGTTTACGAATATAAATATATTTTTGTTCGATATAGTTTTTTGCATTGGTTCTCATCCCCATAAAATTCCTTCTTTGTTGCTATGTTCGTTTTGACATGTACCGATTTGAATAAGGATATTTGGTCTAGTGACAGTTGAAAATAGAGTGTTTTAAAATTTTCGATCTTTTGTCTTCTTTTCATCAGTTAATTACTAATGGAATTTACGTTTGCTAAATATGCCGACATGCATTTAATGTATAGGCTTGCGTCATGTAATGGCCCAGAAGGCTTTATAAAGAACGATTTCTAAATAGAAGAATTCCTGATAAAAAAAACCTGGATCGTTGTTTGAGAGAGACAGGTAAAAACTACCATGTTTTATTATTTACTTGTACTTATCGAATAATAAAGACTTAATGAGAAGAGTCGTAAATAATTTTAGCTAAGTTAACAAAGCCAGCCACAATTGTGAAAATCAAATCCAACGCGACGAAGGTGTTGAAGAAAACATCCAAAACGCCGTAGAAGCAGATCTTTCTACAAGTGTCCGAAAATTGGCTGTCGAGTTTGATTGCCCAAAATCGACGGTCTCCAGAATCCTTAGAGAGCAACAGTTGCTTTCGTACCAATTCAAAAAGTAGACGCATTTCTTCCTGAAGACTATCCGCGGAGAAAGGAGTTTTCTAACTGGGTTTTAAATCGGCACAGAAACGATGCAAATTTCATTCGTTCAGTTCTCTTTACCGACGAAGCTAGATTTTCTTAAAACGGCATCATAAACTCCCATAATTTGCAACTATGGGCAGAGAAAAATCCCCATGCTTCTATTGTAAAGCATCATCAGCATCAATTCAAACCCATCAACGTGTGGGCCGGAATCATCGGGCAACATTTAATTGGACCAGTTGTATTTGCCAAGAAGGTTAAGGTTGGAATTTCTTCAAAATAATTTGCCAGAACTTTTAGAAGATACACCTCTGCCAATACGACGTGATATGTGGTCATGCCTGATGGACCCCTCAAAATTTTAGTCTGGTAGTTCCTTCCTATACAGGAACTTCCAAAATCGATGGATAGAAAGAGGTGAACCAGTTGTTTGGCCTCCTCGATCACCTGACCTAAATCCTTTAGATTTTTTTTTGTGGGGCTATTTAAAAACTTTAGTCTATGCCAATTCAATAGCCAATCAAGAAAACTTATTGGAAATGATTAATTTTCATTGTCGCGAAATAAGGACTAATGTTAAGGCATTGTGGAGGCTCCTACAATCTTCAATTCTTAGAGATAGGGAATGCATAAGAGTAGAAGGAGCTCATGTTGAACCGACATACAAAATTATGCAATAAAAACCATATTGAACAAAAATATTCTTCTTTTGTACACAGTTTCTTTTTTTAATTTTATCCTTGTCGATCAAGAGTACCTTTTTTTTTAATTTAATGTTTGAGTTGTCCAAAAATATTACTGTTGTGCCTTTATCATACAGGGTATTAAAAAATTATTTTAATTACATCTAGTTCTTCAAAATTTATTTAGAAATAAACGATTTCCAGGGGCGTCCTTTATAGGCCCGTATCTTCGTAGGGGGATCGTCGCAAAAAAAATGTATAGCAACATTATTTTTATGTATTCTATCTGAATCCGGGATATTGCCCACATATTCTTGGACGCCCTGTATGTACAGGGTGACTCCTAAATTAAATGTTTTGTTTCTCTGTGTACAGGGTCTTCCAACGAGTACTGAACAGGGGCTCATTTTTGAGCTTCCTTGTATTTAAAGAAAAATCCAAAATAGCCAATCGATGTATTTTTCCTGCAGAATTCAAAAATGAAACCAAAAATTTATTTGAACCAGAAACAAAAGAGTTACGCTATGGATAAGGTGTTTTTTAAATGGAACATAGCTTTTTTTATACGATTTTTGGAACGAGTGATTTTTTTTTTGTCCGTTCTGATTAAAATATTTAATATTGTGACAGCTATTTTTATAAAATTTTAATGTTTTATCCAGTATAATTTAACTTTAACCTGTTTAAAACATACACTAGGTAATAAAGGTATAATCACCTTTGAATCCTTCAAAGTCAAAAAATTTGACAAATTTACTATAATATTGCCGAAATGAAATATTCATTAGATGAGAGATTGCAGATTGTTATCTTGTTCTACAAATGCCAAGAAAATGCAAGAGAAGCAAGGAGAAGATTTATTGCAAATTTTCACAGAAATATATCCGTCAATACCATTCTAAGGATAAAGAACCTATTTGAGGAAAATAAAACATTACATGACAGAAAAAGAAATCCAGAAAGGAATAGAAATCGAGACCGTGCCATTGTGAATTATTTTCGACTGAATCCAACCAAATCAATTTCGGACGCAGTTCGGGACGTTCAATACGGCGCGCGGCGGCGGTGTAAGACGCAGAAGAGTTACCCAAGGAACTGTTCACAGGACTTTAAGAAATCATAAATTTAAGTCTTATCATATCCTTCCACTTCAACATCTAACACCGGCACAAAAAGAACTTCGCTTCCAATTTGTTTCCCAAATTGTGATTCGGAAAGAAAACGAAGGCCCTAATTTATTCAGAAATATCTTATGGACTGACGAAGCCACATTCACAACATCGGGGGTTTTCAATAGACATAATAATCATCACTGGACCGTTGGAAATCCAAGAAAATTTCAGACAATTAAATTTCAAGGAAGGACTTCAATCCATGTTTGGTGTGGCATAAAAAATAATAGAATTTTGGGACCAATATTTTTTAACGGGACTTTAAATGGACAGAGATACTACGAGTTCTTAGAAAACGAAATTGAGAACTTTTTGGAAGATTTACCATTGGAAGAATATCAAAATTTAATTTGGCAACATGATGGGGCCCCTCCGCATGCCGTGCGTGAGGTTACTCAATATTTAAACGGACGCCATGAAGAATGGATTGGTAGAAATGGAACCTATGCTTGGCCACCCAATAGTCCCGATTTGTCAATATTAGACACATTTCTTTAGGGCCATTTAAAGAACGTGGTATACAAGCAGCGAAACCACGATATTGAAGAGATCATGCAGAAAATTGTGAATGAAATAAATCGCCTTAACCAGGAAAATCACAGTATAACAGCAAGTTTGGAAAGGCTACAAAGAGGTTATCGCACATGTTTCGAGAACAACGGAGGTCACATTGAACAATTAAATTATTAATGTTTTTTTTTTAAATTAGTATAGAGTTGGATTTCTTTTTCTGTCATGTAATGTTTTATTTTCCTCAAATAGGTTCTTTATCCTTAGAATAGTATTGACGGATATATTTCTGTGAAAATTTGCAATAAATCTTCTCCTTGCTTCTCTTGCATTTTCTTGGCATTTGTAGAACAAGATGACAATCTGCAATCTCTCATCTAATGAATATTTCATTTCGGCAATATTATAGTAAATTTGTCAATTTTTTTGACTTTGAAGGATTCAAAGGTGATTATACCTTTATTACCTAGTGTATGTTTCAAACAGGTTAAAGTTAAATTATACTGGATAAAACATTAAAATTTAATAAAAATAGCTGTCACAATATTAAATATTTTACTCAGAACGGACAAAAAAAAATCACTCGTTCCAAAAATCGTATAAAAAAAGCTATGTTCCATTTAAAAAACACCTTATCCATAGCGTAACTCTTTTGTTTCTGGTTCAAATAAATTTTTGGTTTCATTTTTGAATTCTGCAGGAAAAAGTACATCGATTGGCTATTTTGGATTTTTCTTTAAATACAAGGAAGCTCAAAAATGAGCCCCTGTTCAGTCCTCGTTGGAAGACCCTGTACAGTGGTATAATAGATACTTATAAAACTAGTATGTGAAAGTTGTGTGTGGGTGTGTGTGTGTGTATGTACGTTTTTGGCACTGGTTTAAACCAAATGGCCAGCTTTTGTGAAAGTTGTAAAACACATCATTAAAGAACAAAGTCGCGGTTTATTCATCG
Organism: Polydrusus tereticollis; assembly: GCA_963920685.1. Classification (NCBI taxonomy): domain Eukaryota; kingdom Metazoa; phylum Arthropoda; class Insecta; order Coleoptera; family Curculionidae; genus Polydrusus; species Polydrusus tereticollis. Next base: position 67,136,128 of record OY987329.1, read on the forward strand.
AGGCGGTATAGCCTGTATATTTGAAATATAGACATTTTAGAATTAACCTTCATAATCTGAACTTCTAACTTAAAATTGGTATACAGGTGTCAAAATTATGCAGTGTTTAAATTTTCCAAATAAAGTAATCGAAAACAAGAATATTCAAGGCAAAATTCAATCAATTAAAATTTCTATAAATGAAAAAACGTAAACCGTGCCAAGACAACAAGTACATAACATTAAGTAACACTCTGTACATTTTAGCAATAAGCAAAGAAATGTTTATCCAACACTTTCATATGAAGTGAACCAAACTAGTGCGATTGATAAATTAGCTTATAACTCACAAGTGGGTTATAGCCAAAACTTATAATGAGTTATGATTAAAGGTTATGTGATTTTTTTTTGGGTGACTTGTATTACTATACATAACACAGTTGTACCATAAATATCTATTTTTGACATAGGTTATCCTAACTTAAATAAAAGCGAATTTAATCTTGCATCAAGCTCTTACCACCGATTTAATATACATATACAGGGTACGGTAACAATTAAAAAGAAAGGAACTAAACTTTCCAAATAATTTTGTTTAAAGAATAATTTTGTGAACATCATGTAGGTACGTACTTTTGTTTTCTGAGCTTAGTAGTTGTCGCTTTAACTCTAAATATTCTATCTATTTCACAAAGTATAAAGGATTAAGAGAACTTTTACAACATTTTTTAAAGCTGCCCTTGCGTGAGATAATTCAGGTTAGGTGGTAGATTTCTGCCACGATTATGTCGAATTATGAACAGATTCAAGCCTTAACTCTAACTTTTCTATCTATTTCACAAAGTATAAAGGATTAAGAGAACTTTTACAACATTTTTTAAAGCTGCCCTTGCGTGAGATATTTCAGGTCTGGTGGTAGATTTCTGCCACGATTATGTCGAATTATGAACAGATCCAAGCCTTAAAAATGCAAAATAACTTTGTTACAAAGTATAGGTACCATTTATTTATTAACTACTAATGTAGTAAAAAATAATGTTATTCCCGATTCTTTTTATAATCAATTTTCTTGAGCCAGATATCGGTTGTTTGCTGTTGTTTTTTTGCCGGTAAGAATCTTAAACAGTTTTGATTTTGAATTTTAAATTTCATTTTCTTCTCATCTTCTTCTGTTTTGGCCTTACGTGCTTTTATTATTATTGACTTAAATTTGGACATTGAGTTAGATCTTTATCTTTTACTCCTCTTCTTTATCGTACCTCTGTTCAAAACAACTTCTTGGGTGGGTTTGGGTGCTGACAATTTTATTGTTTTTGCTGCTTTGTTGATTAAGTAGTGTGGAAGTCTATATGTAGCTTGGTGTGGTGCGTGATTAAGTAATTAAGGGGGCGATTTTTGTGTTCATTTTAAAAAGAAAACTTCATATGAACGTATGTCCTAAACGTCTTTATTTTTGATATACAGGGTGGTAAAGTTTTCAAAAATAAATAGTTTTTTAATAATATCTGTAATGCCACTTTAGATATTTTAATGAAATTTGGCAGACATGTACTATGTATCAAGATACATTATTTACCGTACAACAATTTTTTTTATTTCCACCAGTGGCGTTCGTACGGAATTTCACCTGCCTATTTTGGCAGACATTAATGTAACGCTACTGATTTCTCGTAAAAATAAATTTATTCCTAAAATCCCCAATCATTTCTAAACAAATTTGATCTCTTCAATTTTTTCAATCCGATGCACGGTTTTCGCTTAAAAAAAATAAAAACCTTTTCTCTGCAATATCATAACAATATCGTTAACATGACAATATCACCATGCACAGAAATAGATTTTATTTCTTAGATCAAGTTTGCTTAGAAATGAATAAGGATCTCAAAAATTATTATTGTAGTAGGCTGTGTCTGTAAGAGTTATTAATTCTGTTGTCAGGGCGGTTGTCATTATTTTGTTTGACAGTTTATCAATATTTAAATTCGGTTTTTCGTGTCTTATTAATTTGGTGTTTAAAATATCCGAGTATTGTTTCGAAAGATAATGGTCGGGTTTACTAATGAAGAATTGGCAGATATGCATTACATGTATGGTTTGGCTGATGGCAGTTCGCCGGAAGCTAGGCGATTGTATCAAGAGCGGTTCCCTAATAGAGTCATACCAGATAGGCGAACATTTGCAAATGTACATAGAAGGTTGACTGAAACAGGTACTTTTATGGCAAATAATCAATTAAAAGGATCCCATCGGACTGTAAGAACTCCAGAAATTGAAGAAGCAATTTTAAATTATGTTGATAATAATCCTGAAATAAGTACTAGAAAAATTGGACATAATCTGAATATCTCGCACGTCCTGGTTTGGAAAATTTTGCACGATTTTTTATTGTACCCGTATCATATTCAGCGGGTCCAAGCGTTATTTCCCCGAGACTTTCCCTTGCGTGTTAATTTTTGTCAGTGGTTTTTGGAGAAAATTGCGCATAATCCCTTGTTTGACCATGAAATAATGTTTACAGATGAAGCTAACTTTTCCAGAAACGCAATCAGAAATTTTCACAATAACCATATTTGGGCCGACGAAAACCCCCACGCAGTTGTAGAATATAACCAGCAAGAACAGTTTTCGGTAAATGTCTGGGGTGGAATTGTTGGAAATTATTTAATTGGACCTTTTTTCCTGCCAGAAAGGCTAAATGGCCATAATTATCGCCGGTTTCTAGAGGAGGATTTGCCCATATTGCTAGAAGAAGTACCAATTTTAATAAGAAACAGAATATGGTTCATGCATGATGGTGCGCCCGCTCACTTTAGTGTTGTAGCAAGAGAATATTTAAATCAAACATTTAATAACCGATGGGTTGGCCGTGGCGGACCTCAACCATTGGCCGCCTAGGTCCCCAGATTTAAAAAGTTTGGACTTTTTCTTATGGGGGCATCTTAAAAGTCTGGTTTACCGCACCCCAGTAAACACTTTAGAAGAGCTGGAAGATCGTATAAGAGCTTCCTTCGATTTAATAAGAAATACTGAAGGTATACTTCAAAGAGTGCGCGACAATATGAGGAAAAGAGCTGAAGCGTGTATCCTTCAAGGTGGAGGGCATTTTCAACAACTTATCTAGTTTCTATGTATGTTCTTTTTTTTCACAAAGGTTGTTGTTGATTTATTAACAGACGATCCTTATTCATTTCTAAGCAAACCTGATCTAAGAAATAAAATCTATTTCTGTGCATGGTGATATTGTCATATTAACGATATTGTTATTGATCATGCAGATAAAAGGTTTTTATTTTTTTAAGCGAAAACCGTGCATCGGATTGAAAAAATTCAAGAGATCAAATTTGTTTAGAAATGATTGGGGATTTTAGGAATAAATTTATTTTTACGAGAAATCAGTAGCGTTACATTAATGTCTGCCAAAATAGGCAGGTGAAATTCCGTACGAACGCCACTGGTGGAAATAAAAAAAATTGTTGTACGGTAAATAATGCATCTTGATACATAGTACATGTCTGCCAAATTTCATTAAAATATCTAAAGTGGTATTACAGATATTATTAAAAAACTATTTATTTTTAAAAACTTTACCACCCTGTATATCAAAAATAAAGACGTTTAGGACATACGTTCATATGAAGTTTTCTTTTTAAAATGAACACAAAAATCGCCCCCTTAATTATTGACATTCAATTACAAAACACCCTGTATAGTACCGGCGCAAGGGGGGACCCCTGCGGTACTCCGGCTCTGATGTTCTTAACACTTGATGTGGCGTTTTTTGACGACACCGCGTATGTTCTGTCCTCGAGAAAAGATATGATTAGCTTGATCATGTAATTTGGCATACCTAATCTTATTAACTTTATTATAAGTCCGTTGTGACAGACTTTGTCGAAAGCTTTTGAAACATCGAAAAAGATCGCCCCCGTTGAAAAGCGGCCATTAAAGTCTTTCAGGACATTAGATGCCAGTCTATTCGTCTGGCGCACCGTGCAATGAGCAGTTCTAAACCCGAACTGCTCTGGTGGTAAAACGTCGTTGTCGTATACAAAATCGTTAATTCGATACAGTATAAGTTTTTCAACTAGTTTGCCTAGACACGACAAAAGACTGATAGGTCTAGCTGGCAGCTAATGTTAAATCCTGAGTAGGCTTGGGTATTAATATTACCTTGGCTTTTTTCCAAGTCCTCGGGAAGTATCCCCTTTCGATGATAGCCCGGGTTATATTTACTAAGTCAACAACTGTATTTTCTGGCAAATTCTTCAATGCTTTATTTTTGATGCCGTCAAAGCCTGGCGCCTTTTTAACATTAATTATTTGCATAACCGAAGCAACCTCTTCTGACGTCACTTGTCTAATATTTTGATTATCGTTGTCTTGGGGCATATTTTTATATATTTTTTTTTATGATAAGGCACAGCACTGCAGGATAAATCCTATATGGCGCTCTGGAAGCGGTGTGTGTGCGCAAGAAACGATTCACGTTGGTCTTGAATCTTTGAAGGTTATAGTCGTTGGGGAACACGATCTCAGGGAGGTCGTTTCAGAGTGATGACGTTCTCCAGATGAAACAATTTTGAAACAGTGTCGTTCGAGGGACACTAAGCTGAACCACGTACTGGTGGGCTGCAGTGGCTCGTCGTGTATTTCTACCATCCACCGCTCTGGGTGGTATCAAGCGGGCAACCTCAGTTGAACACTTGTCATGAAAATATTTGTAAAATAGACTCAAGTCGCCAACCTGCCTTCGATGTTCAAGGCTTTCCAGGTTGTTTGTCAGACTATATGGTCACCGATCAAGCGAATGGCTCTTCTTTGAATGGAATCCAGCAATCTCAGGGTATGTTTAGGAGCAGAGCCCCAAATATGCGAACAGTACTCCAGCGATGGTCGAATTTGGGCTTTATAGAGCATCAAAAGTTCAATATCTGGACCGTTCGTAGGATTCTCACTGAACTGCTCGCAGAGGCTTTCCGCGAACAGTTCGGCTTTTGCATTGGCTCTGTTATATTTGTATTTGTTTAAGGGTCCCTAACGAAGGACAGTGGCTTTTTGCCACCCCTCGTTAGAGCCTTTGTAAACTTATAAATAGAGTTATCCTCAATTCTCAGAGGTGCTATTTTAGCTCTCCACAGAGAGGACTCTTGCCGACTAAGAAGCCTCCTGACTTCGAGCATTTGTCTGTTAGCTTGAGCTTTTATGCGAGGATCTCCAGTCCGGTACGCCATCCTCATTGTACTATTCTTGTTTCTTATGAGTTGCTTTAATTCATTGTTAAAGGCGCCCTGCTTCAAAAATCTGGACGTCTTTGTATTGGATGAACCGGCCATGGTAGTGTTTATACGATCTGTTAATTGAGCAACAGCATTCTCAATTCCGTCATTTGTTTGGATAGGCGGTAGAGGTAATTTGTCCTCTAATATCCTCTTAAAAAGAGGCCAGTTTGTCTTCGTTACTGAACGATATCCATGCCCCCCTCCATTGGATTTCCGTATTCTGCCATGACTGGTCTGTGATCTGACGTTACTTATTCTCTATAATACATATAATCTGTATTATTTATCAGGGAAGTAGCCAATATTTAGGGAATTTGAGTTTGGTAATGAGTGTATGTGTGTGTCTAAAATGATGTGCTTGCTCGCGTATGGTATCTTTTAATAATTTTGTCCATTCGTAAGTCCCTGTGTAGTACCTCTATCGGTACATGTCTTTGTGTATCCGTTATTATGCGTAAAACTTTTTTTTGTAATGTTTGTAATTTTTTTAGTTTTGTCTTGTTTATGTACGTGGTGCATCGGTACACCGCATGTAAATCCAGGTCTTAGCATTGTCTTATAGAGCATCGTTTTCGTCTTGATACTTATGTTATTTCTCTTGTTTTTGAATAGACTGTGCACTTAATTGACCTTGTGCCTTTGTACGTCTCTCTGTCTCGTTGTCGTTCCACAATAATTTCATGTCAAACGTGAGGTCAAGATAATTGTTCCTCCAATTAGTTTGTGCATTGCCTCCTACTATAAATTTCTACATTCCTACTCTTATTTGGGGTAGTTTTGTGATAACTTTTGAAAAGTAAATTGCTTGGGTCTTGCCATCATTAAGACAAAGCTTAAAACAATCTAACCATCTCTGAAGGAGATTAATATGGCGTTGCAGACTAAGGACTACAACCCAGGGTAAGTTCGAAGTTAATGCAGTAATTGCAATATCATCAGCAAACAAATACAAATGGGTGCGTGCGGATCCCGCAGGATATCGTTAGTATAAATATAGTATAGTAGAGAGGCCAGTAGCGACCCCTGGAGCACTCTCGCCCTAATGTTTCTGACACTTGAAGTTGTATTTTCTGATGACACCGCAAATAACCTGTCCTTAAGGTATGAAATCAAAACTTTTTTCAAATAAATGGGCATACCCAACCTTATCAAATTTGCAAGAAAGACAAAATTCTGTGAGTTTTCAATGTACAGGGTGTTAAGGTGGTTTTCTTTGAATATTTACGAAACGATCATAAATCTATAAAGAGATCTATAAGAGAAACCAAATAAAATGTCATAAAGAATCATAACCCCGCATACTTGGCCTGCAAGATATTATGATTGTATTCAAAAATAGCACATTTGAGGGTCAACTCACTAAGGTACTTCGGAAAAAATAACCAAGCAAAAAAATATGACAGTATTTACCCCGCAGCCCTATATAGATAGTCAAGCAGCGATAAATTTATTCCAATAACATTAAATGGAAACTAGAAAGGCGTTGTCGCAAGACACTCTGCATACTTGGTGCCCAGCATCGAGTTACCCTGTGTTGGGTTCCTGTCATCACAACATAGATGGCAATGAGTGTGCGTGCATGCCTCCCGATCTAGCAGAGCAGAAAGACCGTGACTAGACCACTATGGGATCGGTCAAAGAGGAAATAGATCGTATAGCCAAACAACTTGCAATAAGCAGACGGACAGAGCTAACAGCCTGGAGTATCTCCAAACAATTGAGGCCGCTACTTGATAATAGGAAAACCGCAGCGTTACTACAACACAGTCGGAAGGACCTAAGAAATATCACTGCTATGTTTACCGGACATTGCCTTTTGCAATTACCAGCTAACGCCTTCTGCAGAAGTTGCAGAGACGAAGAAGAGAGGAAAGTATTCAACACTTCTTGTATGTGAATGCCCTGGCCTTGCAAGAAGAAGGTTTAATGCCTTGGACGAACCATTCTTCAATAATCTGGAGGAAGTAAGCAGCTTACAACTGGGTCGACTTACTAGGTTCATTAACAGTAGGGGCTGGTTTAAGTGAGCTGCCAAGATTCTTCCGCGTTATACGTCGCACTAACCATCAGGGAGCTGATGTGGATAGATTGCGCGGATCATGTGTGGTATCACAACGGTTATAGGACTACGTGAGACTGTCTAGCCATACCAGAAGTTTGCCACTATAACCTAACCTACCCCCGCAGCCGCCTTTCTAACTCACCTGTAATACGTTTTCGTAAGTAACTTTAAATTAACCTTGTTGGACATAAAAAGTTTAATACGTGTGCAAAATTATATTTACGTATCTATGGCCGGCTCGAAAATAATCAAAGAAAACCATCTTAACAACCTGTACATCGAAAATCAACAATTTTAGTCCACATGTTTTTTTTTTTCATAAAATCGCGTCAGTAGGTAATCGCATCCTAAACATGTTGTTGTAAAACACCCTGTATATTTTTGTAATTCTCGATAATTACTGTAGAACATGTTGAAACTAATAAAAATAAGTAACATTTGACATTATAATTATTATTACTGGTGGGCTATGTATCAGAGCCGTATTTAATTATTCAGAATTTTAGGATGATGAATTTTGATGTAAAATTAATAGGGGAGCCAATATTTGAGGGTAGAAAAATGTACATGGGATTTCCTATGGCCAATCTAACGGTGCACCACCCGGTATTAAATTCTTCATAAACTCGCGTAAATATTCACCTCTGAAAATAGCTAGGCGTATGTTGTTTTGGAACACCCTGTACCGTGATAAGAATTAAGTTGTACGCCCCATTTACTTTCCTGGGTATAAGATTAATTTCCCAAACGTATCCCCCTTCCAATTTCACTACCCACCACTGATTCTATAAACAAAAATTCAAAGAAAATCGTAAACCTACATTTTTATGTACCAACAACAAATTTCGTATTTTAAAAAGCGATTTGAATACATTTTTAATAAAATTCCACCGTGAATGTCCTACCCAAAGGTCACAAAACAACCTCCGAAATATCTAGACCGTAGTTTCTTTTTTCTATAAACTTTTGAACATTTTATATATCTCTCTCACTTCTCCGTTAGATAGGCATTTATGGAATCCCACGGGAATCCCGTAGCGGGTTTGAGAAAACAGAAATGTCTCCACATAACCCTCCTGCATTTGATGTTTACACTGTTGGGGGATGGAATTTATTTATGTACGCATTTTTGGTTCTCTTTTATGCCCCACGTTTGACTTGGTCGACTTATATTTAAAGAACTACGGTTGGTCGACAGTGCAAGGAATTTTTTTTTGTGTCACCACACAAAGAGACACCAGGTATTAAAAAGTTTACTTTTGTGGGGTCTTAACAAGAGACAAAAAAGTTGTATTTAATTGTACTGCTTAATCCGATAACAATATAAAATTTTTAAACAAGTCAGTGGCGTACATTTTTTTTTGTCAATATTATTAGTGAGACTGCCCCCCGGGACGCTACTGGAACTCATAATTATCATCTAGTTAGTGCTAACTTAGCATCTTATCACAACGAACAATATTGCCAAATTTTACCAAAGTCGGCATAAGGATCCTTGAGATCTTTAAACTTCTAGGACACATGTTTATATGAACTTTTCTACTTGAATTTGATTCAGGAATGCGCCCTTGGAATTACGGCCTACTATGAAGTAATATAATAAGATAATTTACCATTGATTTCAGAAACTAAACGGGGTGGCATCCTTCTAACTGAAAAGGAAAGATGCTATAGCAAATGAATGGGACGGATGGATGGATAGAAGAACAGCTGTGGAAAAGGTGAAATCTGGTGAAATATCAAAGCATGAAGCATATAGGAAATACAACAAGGACAATTAATTACTCGTAGAATAATTTCTGAAAGTCAGGAAGGGTCCCCTGGGACCTGAAGGTATGTAATAAATACAACTTTATTGATTTTTTCTTTCTTTCATCATTGAAAGTTTATTTCAAAAATTTAAATATTTTAACATAGGTATTATCATTTTATTTGGAAGGGAGAACGAAAGAAGACTAGTAGCTTATATTAAAATATTAGGAGTAAGAGGATTCGCTCAGGACCAAAGCGTTGTGTGAAGGCTAGCTTACAGTTTTGCTGAGAGCTTCACGCCAAACACAAATTTTCTCAACGAGAGGAAAAAGCTGGTCACCATTAGTCCATGAGGAGAAACGCCCAATTACAAAGAAATGTTTATGTTTTCCTTTTAGAATATTATATTTTTTTTTATCGCGAAGTGTAACCCAAAAGTATGGAAAACTCCGTTAGTTGCTTTTTATTTTTATTTATTAAAAAGCAGGGCAACTCTCCTACATTTACCCTATATTGGCTCAATTTAAGCTCAACATTGCATCACTTTGCCTTAATTTGACCGACTGTATAAGATAGAAGATATAAAATTGTTAATCCATTTATCTCTGTAACGAGATGGCCAACGAGCTCGCCAGACTTGGAGACGGAGTCCCCGAACCAGCAATAAGCAATAATAGGCATATCAAAACAGAAGGTAGGGACAGCTCTGAGGAAATGGGCCGCCAACCTCTCCAAGAAGGAATGGCGGGTTGTATAGAGGCCAAGGATTTCATAACCTGGCCTGATAGGGCTAAGTTGGAATGGATTCCTCACTGGAGTAGGCGTGCCCTGAATTCTTTGGTACGACTTCTAATGGGATATTTCAAGTTAAGAAATCACCTGCATACGAGGGGTGTGGAGGAGGACCCGATATGTTCTGAACGCTTGGAGGACGAGGAGACACCACTGCACTTCCTGTGCGCTTGTGAAGCCTTGAGAAGACTCAGACGGCAAGTCATTGGGACAGTGGTGATTCAATAGGAGAAAGTCAGGACCCTTGCTTGGGATAACGTCCTGATCTTCATGGTTTGGCGAGGGCCTGAGTGGTTAAGTGGGTGGGGAAAGATTCAGGGGTAGGTAAAAAGGATCGCCTTTGGTCTACTTGCCAGGTCCGTGTGCCTCCCCTCACCTACTGCTACTACTATTATCTCTGTTAACTTTTGATTAACGAATGTGATAACATTGAAACTTTGAAACATTTCATACCCCTACAATACTACTTTTTTCTTTCAAACTTTTGATAAGGGACACAAAAATTTACACTTAGAAAGTAATATTTGAGTTGTTCTAGTACGAACCCAAATATTATTATTCTCACATTTGTAAATCAAAAAAATAACAAGAGGTTGGTGGAGAGGGGACTTTATATGTATGATTATGATAAAGTTAACCAATGTAAACAAAGATGTCTTTGAAATAAAGAGCTCCCAATAGTATCGTTAGCCCCTCAGCAAAAGGACGCTTTTACTAAATACAGCGGTTTTTGAGTATGTAGTTAAATATGACAGACAGACTGAACAAATGAATAAATTGATAAGCCTGATCGAACTGGTTTTCAGAACATAACTTTATATTTCAAATTTTTCATTGTCGTACAGCCGTAGTCACCAGGAACATACATCTCCGTATTTCCTCTCTAGAAATTTGATTATTTTATTTGAGCCAAGTGCCGTGCCCCTTTTCCAATAAAACTTCGCTTCTTACATTTATTCTTTAATTCGAAATCAATTTGCAGAAAGAAATTTTGATCAAGAAATAATTTTGACGTTTTCATGTTGTGATAATTAATCCAGAATACCAGATGTTCTTTGATGATGGATTCTAAAATAATCCACAACTCCGACAAAAAATCAACCTAACTATGTCATTAAATAGTAGTTTCGCTAATGCCCAAATTATCACTGCCCTAACTAGCAAATAACTTCCAAGGTTACACTTGTTGGAAACATTATTGTCGTGGAACTTATGTGGCTAATATTGCTAACAGGACATTGATAATTGGGACCTTAAGAGAGTCTGGTCCGTAAAGTAAGCAGACTGGCTAGCTGCTACTGTTGATGCTCGTAGTTTTTAATTTTTGTGTTGCCGGTAAACAAACAATTGATAGTAATAATTTATAAACAAACGGTTACGAGCAACCCAACATGTTTGAGCCAGAAAATTGTGGGGCAACGTGTTCAGTGGATGATTGGATTACGAATATAAAATCAATTTGGGCTCAATTATTCAAGATCTGGTTTTATCTTAATTTTTGTTTTACTTTTAATATCAGCATTACTCCATCATTTGAAATAACAAAAGGCGAAACTTTATAGATTCAAGTTAATTGAGATTCAGGCAACCACAATAGGAGTCAAATAAAGCACAGGCGGTCTACCTTCACAATATACAAACTTCTAGGGTAGATAGAACACAGGAAAAAATAAATAAAGTTCATATGAACATGGGTCCAGAAACGCTTCCTCAGGGAGCTAGAGCCTTTTGAAGATGGCGTCCACAAACTAGTTTTCGTTTTGTAGCTCCGGAACTACTTCAGCTACCACAACCAATTTTGAGACATAAATTACTGTTAGTAAGTTCATATATTTGAGCCTATTGGACAATGTTAACTTTAACCAGGGGCGTGCGAACCAGGGGGTATTAGGGTAAATTTGACCCCATTCCTCTCAAGCTTCAATTTATTGCTATTTTGACATCAGAATATGATTTTTCTATGCCTTTTATATAAAAGGGTACTCTCTGTAAAAGTCGATAAATGTCAACGTTTTTTCCGAAATTGACTGAAAACAAGTTAAGATACAGAAATCACTTATTGAAATCTTAAAGAAATCAGGTCAAAGAACAATAAGGTTCAGTACAGATATTAAGAGATAAGTTAATCAGCGTTATTATTGTGGTAGGTAGTATAGAAAGAAACTTTAAATAGTAGTTGCTGAAAATACCTGCCACCACACTCGATACATTTATGGCACCTACGCAGCTTAATAATAAAAATATACCTTATTTTATTAATAAGGTTAACTCACTGCTGTCAAGAATTTGTCATTAAATTAGTGTCACGGTTAAGTCATAGAAGATTACACTTTCGCTGAAAACGCCGCCATGCTATTAATGTATAGGGAAGTTCGATGTAAAGGCAGAGCCGCTTCTCGACTACATGAAGAGTTTCCTGAAAGGCGAATCCTAGCTCACACACTGTTTGAAAGGGTCAATCAACGGCTAAGGGAAACTGGCTCCGTAAAGATAAAACGGTTGGATAATGGCGCGCAAGAGACCATGCGAACCACGGATTTTAAGGAAGAGTTGCTTCGGCTATTTGAAAATTATTCTTCTGTAAGTACCCGAGCAGTCGCAGATGCCACGCATGTAAATCATGTCAGTGTATCGGAGGTTGTTCATAAACAGTTTATTCGCCCCTACCATCTTCAAAAAGTGTCAAGCATTGGGACCAAGTGATTTCATGCCCAGCGTAGAACTTTGCCAGTGGTTTCTTGACCGGGGTACAAAAGAACCTCAACCTTCCATGACTTAACCGTGACAATTGGTTGCGGTAGCTGCAGTAATTCCGGGGCTACAAAACAAAAACTATAGTTTATGAAGGCCATCGTCAAAGGGCTCTAGCTCCCTGAGGAAGCGTTTCCGGACCCATGTTCATATGAACTTTATTTTTTTTATGTGTTCTATCTATCCTAGAGGTGTGTATATAATGATCACATTAACACCCTGTATATTAAAAGAATCACTTCAATGTTCCCATTATGTTTCGAACGTATATATGTTCATCCTCAAGGGATACAGTGATCGACCAGAGTAGTTTTCTAATTAAAGTTAATGTGTAGAAATTTATGCTGGATTGTAACCAATGGAAACACTGAAGTGATTTTTTAAATATATATTGTGGAGGTAGACCGCCTGAGTTTTATTTCATTATATCGACTCTACTGCAAGCATGGACTACTTCTTCAAACCACAATTGGATTTAGTTGCTCTTGCCTAAATGGATGGGCAAAAGTCTGTACTTGGCTAAATAACTACCGAAGTACAAAATTAAAAATTACATAATTAGGGTGGTGTAGGTAACAAACCAATCAAACCATTAATCGTGGCGACTTTGGCAGGCTAACAGTTTTGTCAGAACTGTTACGAACTTTTTTTCAAATGGAATACCCTGTGTTGTTTTACTTTTTTTGAGTATCATCGGATTGACCTTTCCAACGATGCATTTGTTGTAAAAAGAAGCCTAAACTAATGTTTATATATTTTAAAAATTAATAGGTAAATTGAAGTAGGCAATGGAAGAGAAGCAAACACTACGTCTTAATTCAGAAAATATTTAATAATTTACCAAGGTTGCATATTTCGCTCTTAAAGAGCATCGTCGCAACTCAAAATAAATTAGCATAATTAAGAACTAACCTTACAATTATCATTTCACGATACACATGATATATTAATATACAGGGTGTTCGGTCTCGCCTAATACGACGCTTTTAGGGCATTTTTTTGAACTTGGCCTTGCTTAAAAGAGTTCCTTGGAGTTTAAATAAATGATTTCGCAATTGTCACGAATTTCCTAATACAATTTTAAGATGGCGCTGTTATTCAATCTAACTTATTTCTTGATTTTTCTCGGTATTTTTAAATTGGGTGGTACTTTTCTTGGTAGTATAGGATAGGATTGCATTGAAATGGACCGGTTTAAGGCAAATCAATATCACCAACGGTTTTAGAGTTAGTTGGATTTTTCTTTAAAAAATTATTCAGTTTTCATTTACCGGTACCCGGTATACCCGCAATAAGCTAGAAATACAACTAAGTTTTTTGACCTACTTTGTAATAAACCGTAAAAGGCCAAGGGGCCAAACAAACATCAAGAACACTGAATAAAATATGAATATGAATTATGAATATCAAAATATGCACAAATCTTAGAACTAGAAATAATTAGCAATTTAGCGAAAAAAAATCAGAAATGTTTAAAATGTTTTCCATTATTTTCTAAGCACTTAGCTATTCTGACTAACGGCATTTCTTATCCTTTTCATCATGTTTTCCCTGGTTGTTGGTCTCTCTCGGAAAACCAGATCTTTTAACCTACCCCATAGGTAAAAATCTAGACAAGTAAGATCCGGTGAACGAGCCGTCCAGTGAAACAAAACTGCTTAAAAGTGATGGAAAACGTTTTGAGCATTTGCGATTTTTTTCTGGCTAAATTGCTAATTATTTCTAGTTGTAAGATTTCTGCATATTTTCATATTCCAATTTTATTTGGTGTTATTGTTGTTGACACTACTTTGCGGTTTGGACAAGTCGTTTTTAAAGCAATTGTCTCCTATTCTACCAAAAAGAGAAATCAAGGAATAGATTGAATAACAGCGTTATCTTAAAATTGTATTAGGAAACTTGTGACTATTCCTGAATAATTTATTTAAACTCCAAGACCCTTTTAAACAAGTTCAAGTTCAAGAAAATCCGTCGAAGGATAACGACATAATGACAGTTCCTTTATTAGACGATATTCGCAAAAATACCAATAATAAAAGTTGTAGCGAACGATCTACTGATTTTAATTATTTATTTGTCTTTTTACCGTTGAGTGGCATTTGTTGCCGTAAAATGAACTTTTAAAAATAAATGAGCCGTTACGCCCTCTTGCGGCAAATTTCGAAACTTGCAAATTATATCCAAACACCCTGTATAATACACAATTTTAATTAAATATATAACATACAATTTTAGTGTGTCATGTGTGTCGTACAATACAATTGAGGCGCCTATTTCCAAAACTAGTTTAATGCACTATACCTAAGCGAATTTTCAGGAAAGGAAAAAAAGTTTTCAAACATTTCGCAGCTAACAAAGTTGTATATAGTATCGTGACACCTATCAACACAGTCCTACCTAGTAAAAAAAAAACTTGCATCAGCAGAATCTCAATATTTGAAAAAAAAAAGATGGATTAAAGCAGTGGATTAAAAAAGTTTTGAATATGTCGAAATGGGAGTAAAACAATTTTGAAAGAGTGAAAAAAAGTTTTTTATTCGAAATTTTTTTTATTGTATTAAAATTGAATTCGGAGTTTCAGTATCGCAATCACCAATATCTCTTGCATTGTCAATAATATTTTTATAGAACGTTAAATCCACGTCACCAAGATTTCTCCAATCTGGTCCAAAGTGTGTTTTTAAAAGTTTATCTACATCATTAATAAGTTTTGCTTGTTGAACTGGAACTTTCTTGGAAAGAGGATCTGGACTGATGGATGCAAAGAATTTTCCTTTTTTGAGTACCGACTTGTATTGTCCTAAATCACTTTGATAATTGACTTTACCTTTTAACATTACAATTTTTGCCGCTGATTTGTTGATTTTTTTAATTGAGATTCGTTTAGCTAATGAGAACTGAAAATGCAATTGAGCAGGAGGTTTGATAGTTGGTTCTACTGCGTTTTTCTAATAAAAAATGTCAAGTTTTTTTGCATATCCAGAAAAAATAGCTCTTTATTCATTGGGTTCAACAATTACTTCTTTTTTCGCAGTATCTTCTTAATTCTTCCAAAAATTCTGTCAGGCGGTAAATATGAATGACCAACTATAGGGAAAGGTACATGAATCTCTCTGGCGGTTGAGTTGGTTAAACTTAGCCACCGCATAAACATACCTATCATAGTAATATTTTTGTCTTGCCCAGGATATCCATCGCAAAAAAGTTTTAAGCTTGTAATATTTTGAAAGAATAAAAGCAGTTTTGATAATGTACAATATTCAGCGTATTACGATTGCAATGGATATAAAGAGTTCTGATAACAAATTTTATAATTAGATGTAGATAGTTGTGGAACAGTCCGGGTGATGGATTAAATAGTTTTGGAACTATAGACCAGGTTAATATGCAATTTTTAATGGGATCTAAGAGGTTTTAATAAACCATATTTTAGACATAGATAAACGTCATTTAAAAAAAGCAGCGCCACCGCTAACTCTCTTATTTTCTTTTATGGATTAAAACAGTTTTTGGAATTGGGTGCCCCAATTGTAAAGTTTGTTACTTCTTAATTTTGTTTATTTATTTTAAGCTTTTTAGGAGCGAAACATGTAACCTCGGTAAATTATTAAATACTTTTTGAATTGAGATCGTGACTTTTACGTTTGCTTCTCTTAACACTTTATACATGTCTCTTTGGAAATAATGCACAGTTTTTTTCGATATCCTAACCCACACCACCAAAACTGAGCTATTTAGCCAAGTTCAGACTTTCGTCCATGTATAGGTTTCCACTATTCTGTAACTTCTTCACAGATAAAAGGACTTGAAAGACATATATATACACTTTTCTACTAAGACCAGTTAATCTTGGAATATTAGCCGGCTTAATAGAAATATGCACCAATACCGGCGATACTATGCGGATATCCGTTTATCTATATCCAATGTTTATAAGATATGCTTTAGAATCTAGAATAACGACTTATTTACTTAGCCTACAATTTACGACATGAGGTATACTTACCTGAATGCTTAAGACGAACATAGAAGCGATTAATAGGACTTACCTAAAACAAAATAAGAAAACTAAATTAGAGAAAATTATTTACTTCCATTTGCTTAGAAGCAGTTAAAACCACTAGTTACAGTATCATACGAAATTAAATTTCAGTTGAATTTAGCTTCCATAAAATAGCTAGACCCCAAAAAGGTCAAAAACTGCTTTACTTCTGGTCAGGCAATTCCATTTTAATTTTAATATGAATGGTTATACATACGCTGATGATTTATTTAAAACAATATTTGGATCTTTTCAAAATCACCTATAAATAAACATATTAAATATAAAATAAATATTCTAAAACTAAAATGTTTTGTCCCTTATGAAATAGGAACGATAATTAAATTCATGATAAATTTCACAGCTCGGGATGATTTATAATAAACAAGAAATAGTACATCAGCCGTAAAACGCATTCTACATAAATTTTATTGACTTGTCAATAGGTTATGTGCCGCCATTTTATTTATAGATACCAGTGGGATCCCAGTGGGAAAATTATTGAAAAACTTACCCACTTATATACACGAAAAATATTCGTTTATAAAATTTCTAAACAATATTGCGGACTATATTTGTAACGTTTTTACCTACAAATCGTTAAAATAAATATTACAAAAATCTAAAATTAGCACTATTAAATTGTAAGGGTGTACTGTTGATTAATTATCTACAATGCGTATACTTTTATACCCTTATCTGTGGGATATAAAACGTCACATTTCTTGTTAAAAAAGTTACAGCTTATTATGTAAAATTTTGTTAAGTGTTGTGTAAAAGGAAACTACAATTCGGAGGAAACTCTTGTAGAAATAAACAGCGTTGCCATTCTAAATCCCACGTTTGAATTTTTGCTTAAAAAGTAAAATATAATTAGAGAAACTTCTTTAAGTAGGTACGTATTAAACATAATCCAATAAACGTAAACTTACATTTATTATTCAAAACAATATACAGGGTGTCCGGAAAATACGTGTACAACGTTTGACGACAGACTCCTGACGTCAAAATAGGTCGATCTAAGCCGACTTAGTTACATCGAAAATTGTCTTGTTTAGCCGGTAAGGGGCGTTAAAAATTTGTAAAAATATTGGTTTTTCCTAAAATACGTGAAAACCTGCTAATCGATTTTAATGATTTTTAGTATGTAGACTAATACTATAAAATGATGTTTTCTACTAGTATAGTCACCAGCTGATGTAAATAAGGGGAAGTGATATAATACGTCAAAATTTCTACTGATTTTTTATATCAACGGCGTTATGAAACCCAGATATTTTTGTCGAGTGACTGGATGTGTTTGGAAGCTATCTTACCTCTTTAATATTTTTCGTTGGATGAGCTGTTTTGCCAGAAAAAAAAAATATTTACAATAATTACCTGCATACACAATTATTAACAGTAACAATAAAACAAAGTACAACAAAGTTGGAAGTATGTATTAAAAATATTGTAATAAACTAAGTAAAACGAAAACATTACTTAAGCAAATGTGTAAAATGACCGCCATCTTGCTGAGTACACTTATTAACACTCCTTAAAAAATGATATTGGACCCTAGTTAATGTCTCGGGGTTATTAAAATGGTTGCCTGCATTTAAAATCCGCGTCAATAAATCATGGCGTGTGTTTACCGGAGTCTTGTAAACTTCTGTTTTATTGCCCCTTTTAATCCATTGGTTGGGATATTGATGGTGTAAGTATTGCCGAACGGCAACGGAAAAATGGGGCGGGGCACCATCATGCATATACCATATTTTCCTCCGAAGTAAAAGGGGCAAATTTTCCAGAAGAATTGGTATTGTGTCTTGCAAAAAATTTAAATAAATATTTCCATCTAACCCCTCTGGACCAATAAGGTAGCGATCAATAATACCTGCCCAAATATTTAATTTAAATTGATGCTGATGATGTGCAACTTTAAGGGCATGTGGATTTTCATCGGAATAAATATGTTCGTTGTGCAGATTGGTTACTCCAGATCTTGTAAAGCACGCCTCGTCAGTTAACAATGTTTTTCTACAAAAATTTGGATCACGGATTCTTTTGTTTCTAATAAATTGACAAAATATAAGCCGCATGGGGGGATCAGTCGGTAAAAGTTCCTGGACTTTTTACACGTGATATGGATGTAACAACTGTTCTTTTAAAACCTCATTAACAATCGTTTTAGGAACATGTAACTCACGTTCTAAGCGACAGGTACTGGTACTCGGTTCTTCTTCAACTCTTTCCAGAATGTTTTCTTCTGTTTCCACAGTTCGAGCTGTTCGCATACAACCCCTGCCTTCAAATTTTTTCTCAAAGCTGCCCGTTTCTCCAAGATGCTCGATATTGGCAAATGTTTGGTGTTTGGTATTCGACGGTTAGGAAATCTCTCCATGTAAACCCTAACACTCTGACGCCCATTTCCTTGAAAAAACCCGTATACCAGGAGCATGTCAACCTTCTCAGAGTTTGTATAATTTTCCATGTTTAATGGTAAAATGAACTTGTAATTCAAGAATGTTGATCTTATACTTTAGTCAATTTCATAGACTGGTGACAACTTGTCAATAATTGTCAAATTATTAAATGCCATAGCAACAAGGTCACTAAAAAAATTATTGTTACAGGTAATTTGATTTTAATTTTATTACTAATGTTAATAATTGATGTAAGCAGGTAATATATTTTTTTTTTCTAGCAAAACAGCTCATCTAGCGAAAAAATTGAAGAGGTAAAATAGCTTCCAAATACATCCAGTCACTCGACAAAAATATCTGGGTTGTCATAACGCCGTTGATATAAAAAATCAGGAGAAATTTTGACGTATTATATCACTTTTATAACACTTCCACTTATTTACAGCCGGTGACTATACTACTAGAAAACGTCATTTTATAGTATTAGTCTGCATACTAAAAATCATTCAAATCGATTAGCAGGTTTTCACGTAATTTATGGCGAATATTACTGAGAAATGTGGGAAATCTTATGGTTAAAAACTAATGCCAATCCCTTTGAGACCGTGCAGGAATATTAGACAGAAAATTACTGCAACAAAAAAAAAATTATAGCCACTATCGAATCTTTCATTAAAATGTTCCCTGGATTAGAACCCCTGAGATATACACTGGTAAGAAAAATGATCGTTAAAAATGCCATGTGTGAGTTAGTAACCACAACTTTATTATTAGGAAGTTTTTTTGATGTGAAAGTTTCTTTTACCACAAAGTCCGGAACATCACTCTTCAAGCTTGTTGTTTGAGATTGAACTGGACTTCGAGCAGCAATATGCCGATTAAAGTAATGCACTATTTCTTTATTGGTCACAGTTGGCCTACGCCCTATTTAAGTATATTTCACTAAAAAATGTCTCTAGCATTACAAGCAATACGCGAATATGAGTCAGATATTAACGTCAAATGGCAGGCTTCCAAATTGAGCGGTAGTAAGGAAAGTGTAAAAATTTGTTATTGTTATTATAAGTCAGTCCTTTATTTTTGATAGTAATGTAGTATTTATTTTGACAAAATGTCTGCCATTATTATCCTCCAGTGATACAATAAAAGCATCAAGAAGTCAGGGATGGAAACCATTAAAAATAGAAATCAAGCAGGGATTTTTTATCCGTGCAAATGTTATATTTAGTAAAAACTGATCTTTTTAACGATGTAGTTTTACTCTACTAAAGAACTTGCAACGGTTATGTAAATATCGTTTTGTTATTTATAGAATATTTTTGTACTTATTACATTAATAAATGTGTTATATATACTTTAATGTTTCAATACATTACGACAAACCTACAAATTATTTAAAAATTATTTCCACACTAAACAGTAGTTAAAAGTACATCCTTTACGTGGAAAATTTACACATTGTTTGTAAAAAAGAGTCTATTTTTGCGTTAAAAAAAAAACACGCAAGTGACACAAATAGTGACAAAAGAAGCTACAAACTGGTGTGTACTTTTTAGAGCCTTTGCATGAAAGTATTTCTCTACACTTTGTTTAAAAATAAAGGACATAATTTGCTGGACAATCGTATCCTTACAGTACCGCAAAACTAAACAGTTTGTAATGATTCGGGTTGCAATAAAATAGAAATAAATGCTTTAATTTAATGTAACTATTTTAAACAATTTGTAGTCGTCCTTATATGCGCCGCAGATTGTAGAGTAAATTTAGGTATATAATTTTAGGGAAATTTGCTATAGTTTTTTTCCTTGGACATTTTACTTTTATTTGCTTACATAATATGGACAAGAAGCTTAACCAATGGAAGTATTTATTTAGATATACATTTTTGAGTTTGAAATAAATTGGCGTGGAGGTTAGATAATCCTGTCAGTACTATTATTTATACATATAATGTATCGAATATATTATATGCAGCTAATTAATAAGAACGCTAATTTGCACACTATCTGTAGTAACATGCTAGGAGAAAGTATGTTACAATAATTCCCTGGTTAATTACAAAAGCCATTTGAAACATATTTTTGTTTGGTTTATAAGGACTAGACCAAACAGTAAATCATAAAATATAATATCACGTACGCTAGTAAATTTTGATACAAGAGAGTTTTTAAGGCCATTGTTTTCCTCGGGCCAACGTTACTTTTATTCCAAGCACAAGCAGGCCATGAACATAACCAGCTAAGTTATATTTTTAATTTACATAACGAAATTCTTTTAAAAATACAAATGCAGATATTATGTTATAAGTGCTTCTAGCAAAAATAATTAACAATACACACTTCATGAACTTTTCTTCTCAGACTTGTTACTTATTACTGGACGTTGGATACCACATGGTTGTGTTATTCGATGCAGTATAGTTCTCCGAGTAATCTGAATCCGATATATTATCTTATAATATCTGTAGCTAGTTTTCAGTTAAACCTGTTCACTTCCAAGACGGCGAGTTTCTCTTTCGCTTTAAAAGTTTCCTGATATGATTTGGAGAAATACTCAGTGTTTCTCATTTTATAATCTAGACTCTAGACAACTCATTCCCATATTTTTATGCACCACTGTTTATTAAGCTGTTTCTGCTTCTTGCTCGCATATCTCGAACGTTGCTCTAAAGGAAACAGTAAAAAGCGATATTGGAACACATCAAAATAAACCTAAATTTACTAAATATCAACAATATTGATTCTTTAACTTTTAAAATTCTTAGAGCGCGATCGAAACACTTAAAGTGCCACATATTTCAGCAGTATCCGATGTGGTTAGTTCAGGGACTCGGTTCCGGAATTCCATGCTATATGGTTTTAAGTATTATTCGTTCTTTTATGGTTACTTATTTTTTTTTTGTAGCCGGACAATTAGTTAAAGGTTTGGGTTATTCGTTGAGGAGAGCAGAGCCCTGGAATTTGCGCTGACCAACAAGTTACTCATCGGCTAACAACAAATTTGCACAAAACCGGAGAAGATTATGTTTTAATTAATTTTCTTTTAATGTTTTAACTTCTTTAATTTTTTTTTATAAATTTTTTTACAATAAAAATTTTTCTTTAATCAAATTTTTAATTTGCCTCCCCCTCCCCCCTGGTCCATTTGCTGGTGACACCCTTGGATACATTATTATTTGTTATTTTAGTAAATATCTTTCTAGATTCAGATGCTAAAAAAAAATGTAATATAAATAATAAACTGAATTAATGTTTTATTGTTATACGAAACTTTTAATTGAATTTCTTAATAAAATAATTTAGTTCGGCGATTAAAATATTTTGTTGTTCGTTTTTAATTAAATATTTTTCTTGGACGAATTCCTTTCAGGTTATTCCAATTAAATCTTTTTCTCAGTGTGGTCTTCATCAAAGACTTAACCTTATAATTAGTTATATTGGTGGTACGACTATAGCTTATTTCAACTAATTGCAAAAATGCTAGGCTTTAATATATTGCATGGTTTTTCATAGTTTTTAACTCCTGTTTTCACTCGTTCGTGTGGATATTATTGTAGATGATTATAGGTAGGTATATCGGTAATGCTTTTTTTTATCTTTACATAATCAAAATAACGTAACTTCATCCGAATGGAACAGATGTACTCTAAAAACTCTTCGACGATAAAAATGGTTAATTATGGACAGGTAGCCGGACAGCAATGACACGGCAAATGTAAAAAACGAGCGAGATATAGCCGAGCGACATGTGACGATATTAAACAATGGTAATATAAATCATAAAATGGATGACATACGTGCTTATTTTCGACGTCGATAATGGCCTATCGTTTCACCGTTCCATATTCGATAGATAAAAGGTATTTTATTTTTAAAATTGTAAAATCGATACGGTGGCTTGGGGAATTACGTTTTCTATTAGGGCGGATTATGTTGTCAGAATTTCAAGGCGGATAATCAAAGGGTAAAAACTTGAGCATATTCACATTAATTAATAAAATGTGTGTTAAAAATCTCCGCTTCTGGTGAAACTTGTTTTTAATGAAGGCTAAAATATCAAAATTTAATATTAGTACCTATTTCATAATTAGTTAACAGTATCATTTAATTAAGGAATGTAGGTTTTGGCGCCTGAAATCTAATGCCAAAGTGATTGTTTCCGCGGGCTTGTTTGCCATGGTACAAAGGCAATTCTACTAACGTTTCGTCTACAACTGTTGTGACATCTTCAAAGGCGATGTGGCAGCGGTCGAAGTGAACGTGCTGATAGATCGACTGTGACTGTGTCGACTCCCTGACATTTGACAATTGAGTTAGATCCTCATGTGTTACTCCAGCTTCACACTTGCATAAATGAATTTAATAGTCATTAATCCTCATTCGCTAAAGAATATTCATATATGAATGAAAATGCTTTATTGTCCAGAAGGTATCATAATAGTCAAAGTCAAAAATGCTTTATTGTCTGAAGGAAGATTTCATTGACAAAGCAATCTAAAGCTAACATAAAAAATAAAATTGTTTAGCTCTGTTGCTGATTAAGAACACAGCAACAAAGCACACCAGACATAAAAAATACACAAAAACAAATGACATGCATCCAAAATAGTGGAAACTTCAATTATTCCAAATTAATATTTCTTTTACAATAAAAAAAAGAAACAACCAATTATCAGGTAAGTGGATCGGAATAAAATTCGTCTAAGTTATAGTACACTCTCCCAACAAGCAATGCTTTAACAGATTTTCTGAAGGACTTTAGAGTATTTTTGCTTCAAACTTGAATTGGGAAGTAAATGTTTGCATTCATAAATAAATAATTTCTTAATTAGTGTACTGGTCTGGTAGACACCGGCAATGGTAAGTCCAAGGCCCGCCGAGTGAGGCGCCGAGGGGCAGCACGTTAAGCGGTGTCATAATTCTTGTACAGGGTTTTCAGAGATATTTTCGGTCATATCTACAAGATTTCCTAATCAGAAAAGAAAAGCCTTTTATAAAAATAAAAAATATACAGTCTTCCAATAGAAAAAAAAAAATAATTAGTTAATTTTTCTTAGCTTTCAGATCGTCTGTTGTTTATTTTTTTTTTAATTCTCTTGCGGTTCAGATAAAACCCCACAACTCCTACAATTAAAGTTTTATTGCCTCTGCTACAAAAAATAGACATGAAGTTTTACTTTTGATAAATGGAAAACAAACGGAACTCTCTAATACTCTTCTTGGTTAGTTTTTAAAAACACAAAATAAACTCAAAAGTTAACTTCCTTTTTTAACAAAGAAAATATAGTCGAACTCTCCAATCCTTTTCCTCGGAGCCGGGTTCTGCTAAAGAGGTGGGCGAATTCCTATAATACTCATGGAACCATGGATCGATTATGTGTAAAATATTCAATACATTTTTCTTTTTTCTTTAGAAATTGGAATGCATTCTGAGTACTGGCGTGTAGCTTAAACTATGAGAGAAAGGCAGATGTAGCTTTCGAGCGACACCTCTTGGTAATCAAATGCATCACCTGGCACGTCCGACAAGAATCAGTCAGAAACGTAGAAGGAAACCCATTCGAATAATGGCATAAGCATATTTAATCAAAATCACAGAAATGTTATTGTTAATAATGAATTGATCCTTGAATTGTGAAGTGCTAAACGTAATCCACTTTTAACACTAGTGTCACAAGAGGGCATTTTAGACACTGACAACAAGCGTTAGAAAGTCTACATTTAATATTGTTTGTAGATAAAAGTATGTTTTTATTTCATAACTATATTAATTGAAGATAAAACTTATAGCAATATTAATTAAAATCAACCATATTCTGGCAAAATAAAATTGGATTTTAAAATGCGCAAAATTTTAATTGAATAAAATATTGTAATATTATGATTTATTTAATTTGTATTCGTATGTGACATAAACCGTAATATATGATTTAAAACGTTTAAGTAAAATAAAATCATTTAAAAAAATTCTACTGCCTGCTTTATCAAAAAGAAAAAACAATGAAAACCTACATCCGCTTGGGCATTTTAACGGCATGTCGACAGAATATAGCCGCGAATTATTTATGGCTCAAGCAGTGCCTCTGCTCTATATTTCATTAGGGTACCTGTAAGGTAAATGAGACCCGAGTAAAGGGAGTTTATATTATACGACCTTTCAAGTAATACGACAAGAATTCAACTCACAATGGTTATAAAGGATATATAGGGCAAGGGCGTCGATGAGGGAAGTGTAATGGAAGTAATAGTTACCTACTCCCAGAACTAGGAACCGTCTGCTAGGTTAATGATAATGTCGAAAAAAAATTCTGCGGCACTTGTACGAATTCCCTTTTTACTGTGAATAAAAAATCACTTTCTTATCTTTAGGCACAGGAGTGCAGTGAAAATCCCTTATGGCGGTCTACGAGCGGTGCTGTGCACAGAAAATGATTCACGTTGGTATTGAATCTTTGGAAATTATACCTGTTTCTGAAACACGACCCCAGCAGGTCGCTGCGATGTGATGACGTTTCTCCAAATTAAATAATTCTTGAATGGTGTCGTTCGAGGGACAGTAAGCTGAACCAGGGCTGCAACGTCTCGTCGCGTATTTGTACCATGCACTGCTTTGGGTGAAATCAAGCGGGCAACGTCAGTTGAACACTTACTTGCCATGAACATATTTGTAAAAGAGCCTCAAGTCACCAACGTACCTTCGAAGTTCTAGGCTTTCAAGCAAGCGAATGGCCCTTCATTCAATGGCATCCAGCAGACTCAGGGTATGTTTAGAAGCAGAGCCCCAAATGTGTCAGCAGTATTCCAGCGATGGTCGAATTTGGGCTTTATAGAGCATTAAAAGCGGTTGGGGAGAATAGAGGTTCTTAGTTTGGAAAAGTATCCCAAGCTTTTAGCGAGGCTGCCTCACATTTTTCTTAGGTACTGTCATTCTAAGACAGTATTTCTTCCAGGTCTACTATGAGCGGTTTCGTAATGCGGACATCAATCATCAGCTGAAAACTTCAAAACATCATAGATATGGTTACAGTGTCTACGCAAAAAAACAAACATTATGTAACTCTTAAAGGTAATCTTAGAAGTGTGCTCGTTGAAGGTTACCCCTCCCGATCGAAGGTAACTCCCCAATCGTTCATCCTGATAACATTTTTAGATTTTCTCCGTTCAGAAAATATTCGAAAAGTATTGGTTCCCTTCGACGATAAAAACTCACGATTTTACACTTGCCACGTTAAGACTAAAACAACAGTTTTCAGCGCACCAGCGGACCAACTTTTTTATCTCGAACTGAATCGACACACAATCTTTCATGGAATTGACGACGTAAAGGATTTAAGATCATCCGCGTACAAAAGACATTTACATTTTTTAAAGTTGACAGTTACATCGTTGATAGGGCTTAATTATTATCCCTGGGGTACTCAAGATTTGACCACAATCTCTCTTGATGTTATGCCATTCAGCCCGACATATTGTTTGCGTTCTATCAGGTAGGATTTAATAAACTCCAGATAGCAGCCTTCCATTCCGTATGTTTTCAGCTTTTCCAACAACAGACCATGACAGACACTACCGAAATCCTTAGAAATATCGGTGTAAATCACGTCGATTTTTCTATGTTCTGAATGAGGTAATCCTGAAATAAAGCTAAGGTAGTAGCATTTGACCGCCCCTTAAAAAATCCAAAGTTGTTTAAAATATTCAAATATTTCATCCGTTAATATGGCTTCAAAAACTGTAAGACTACTTGCTGCAGACAGAAATGTGCCTTCGCAATCAATGTTCGAGCATCCGAAGTAGATGAAATAAGTGTGTGCTGTCGTCAGCAGTGAAGCTATATATCGGATTTTTAGTTTTGTCTAAAAGATTAAAAGCAGAAAGAGGGTGGGAGATAATATAGAACCTTTAGGAATTTCAGCATTGAGGTTAAATAAATCTTGAAGAAATTCATCCATCGCCACTCGCAGAGAACGGTCTTTAAGAAAGCTTGACAGCCATGAACAAAATCGACCTACATCGGCATCCCGTATGATTTCACTTGAGTTAGGAGCCCCTCATGCCATACTCGATGTTCTATTGCGTTGTTTCAAACATGGGTAGACCTAGACTTACGAAATCCTTACTGGCGGTTACTCTAAATGTTTAAGTGTGTTGGATACTTCCAGGTACTTTAATAATTTGTATTGTATTATTTACACTTTAAACAATGCGACTGGTCAATAGTTGTTTGGTAAGGTCTTCTTGCTATTTTTGTGTATGAGCTGGCCTCGCGCAGTTTTCCAGCAAGAAGAATATATTCCTTCTTGTACGACAGTTTAAAAAGCCTACAAAATACTGGGGTCAATTCATCGGCGCATGTCTTAATCACGATGACTTCGGGACCAAGAAGCTTTTATATTCCGTGGAGTTTTTCTCTGGAAACAGTTGAATGTGAGAAGAATAGTTCCGCCAGTAAGTTTTCTTTTTCCTAGGCTTTCATTCGAATAGGGCCATTAGAACGTGTTAGAGGTGAGATAGTTAACTTGGTAAAATTCTCAATGATCTTGATCCCTTAGAACATTTAAGAAGTTTGTCTTTGATACAACCAGTGTGTCTTTTTCTTTCGTTTATCGTTTGCCTGCATTGGTTTGGAGCGTTAACGACGATGGTACGATTTTTAACGGTACGGTTTTTACGCCATTTTCGTTACAAATAATGTTTTGATCCAACAGCTTGCTCGAAGGGATTTCTCCGTACGTACTTTTGAATCCCATGTTGCGACCAGTTCTACTTTATGGATACAGTAACGTTAAACATATATAAAGTTCGGGGGTATTAAATTAGGAACTATTCTAAATTATTCATGGATATAACTAAAAAATTAGAGTACCGTTTGATTAAAAGTACGTTTAAATGCAACCCTAGAATGTACACACCTAGCAGGTAGATGAGATGTCAAATGACAATTCAGGTAGTAACCACTCCTGTTTTTCTTCTGCAAGTTGAGTTGGATTTTTTTCCACGGCCAAACATATTTCCATTTTAAATTATTCCTTGCGTTTCCTGTCTTGTCTGGTGAGGCCTCACAATTTCAGCTGTATGTTGTAAAGAAGAAGTCCGAACACTGGAATTCGTCGTACACAAAATCACATGAAACTAGTTAAAAAGAAACTCATTATATATTCTGCTTTAATTTAAAAGCCCAGGAATCATGATATTACGCATCCCTGTAGATTGTAGTTTGATGTGATGCAGGTTAGTTTAACACATTTTTTTTGCACATACTACTTTACAATTATTCAAAAATACGACAAAATAGACGATCCATTTTTTTGGCTAACACAAAAACAAGTCGATTTTGGATTTTTATTTATCCACATTTGGAGGATATTTGCCAAAGCTATAACGTTCCGATTGTGTTACCGGGAATTGGAAACATAGCCTCATTAGAGCTTGTAAAAAGCAAGAAAAGGCATCTCTTAACAATCAAAGTCCATCAAAACTGTTATCAGATCTAAATATCAAATTTCAAAAATATCCTGGTTACTAGCTTTCGTGCCACTTCTAGATGTGAGCAAAAGGTTTAAAAAATAATAGCTTTCGGAAACTATCAAGTTTTGTACTAAGGCAACTTGGGCTAGATTCAGCTTTAGAAATGTATGCTAATATTTTGTACATACCTTCCAGTGACAAAAAATTAACACTTCAGGCGAAGAGAACTAATTTATATTTTAACAAATCATTTTTTCTATGAGCCACACCTTAAGACATAAAGTAGTTTGTAGTTTCGCGTATCTAAACCAAACAAAACATACAGCTATTGGACAACAAACAAAGCTTTTCCTACACTCACTTTATGAAATTAAATGGTGCTTTTAACTTAATGTCGGTGCGGTTTGTCCTTTTTCATAATTAACTAGACAGTCAGATATTTTACTCTTTCCGGTTTTCCGAGTGCTTTCCAGACAATAGCTTTCCCACGACGAGCACTAAAAGCAAACCTTGTTATTAAATGTTTATAGTTGTTATTTACGAAAAGTACGATTTGGATATCTTTACTACAATAATGTTAAAAGGTCAGATATATACAGTGAGTCCCAGAAGTAATGTCTAAATTCATTTAAAATCAGCGGTGTGTTTTTTGGAAAAACGCTTAAACTCGTCGATTTTTATTTCTTAGTGTATTTTTTTATGGTAAACTCATGTATACAGGGTAGCCCAAAAATAAGTTACGACCATCACTTTAATTTTTTCAAAAGAAAACACCTACTTTTCATTTCATTTTTGAATTTTGGATCGAATTTTAAGTATGTTCCATGTACCATGTCATATTTATACTTAAACTCAACCGATATCGAAAAAATTACGATTGAACTTATCAATTAGTAAGACCTGTTGATTCAATTAGAACAGAATAACAAATTAAATTAAATGTTGATAATGTGCGTCATTTACGGCTTTACAATATCCAAGGCGATCAATAAACTCTCTTTGCACGTTTTGAACCATTTTCGGAGTTATGGCACGCACTTCTCTTCAGCTCCTCTCTTTTAACTCCTGCCGAATGTTTGGCCTGTCAACAAATACTTTCAATTTAACGTAACCCCACAAAAAAAAATCCAGCGGAGCTAGGTCTGGCGACCTAGCAGGCCATTCGATAGGTCCTCTCCTTCCTATCCACCGATTGGGAAAAGTTTCATCTAAAAATGTACGCACAGTGGCAGCATAGTGTGGAGGAGCACAATCTTGCTGGAACATCAGTTCTTCGTCAGGGGAGTGTGGGTCCAATGAGTTCGGAAATAAAGCCACTAATGCTGGAATTAATTCAAGTTGGAGAAATTCAAGAAATACTTGTCCAGATAAAGACTGTTCACAGAAAAATGGACCAATTACTCTTCGGCGCACTATTCCACTCCACACATTTGTTTTTGAGGGTACTGGCTGCGAATCTCTATCATTTAATGCAGATTTTCTGTTGCCCAATAACGACAATTTTGTCTGTTCACATTACCATTCACACAAAACGTAGCTTCATCGGAAAAAATAATATTCTTTACTAAATTATTATCTAGATTGCGCATATTTTGCATGCGTTTACAAAACTCATTTCGCCTATCGAAATCATCTTCAAATAACTCATGCACTGGAATAACTTTGTATGGGTGATATTTGTGCTTTTGAACTATTCGATGAAAAACATATTTCCGCATGTGGAAATTGGCCCCAATGTGCGACAGAGGAGTACATGGATTTTCTTCCAAGGAAAGCAAAACGACAAGTTGTTCATTTTCATCTCGACTCGCAGGACGACCAAATATAGGCAAATCTCTAACATGACCGAATTGTCTAAATTTAGCCTCTATTCTACTTACCACCTTTTGGCAAGTGGGGGGACGATCAGGATGGATTTCATTGAATAATTGAGCTGTTTCTATTTGAGTTCGTGTTCTATCACCAAACCCAACCATGCATAGAATTTTAATTTTTTCTCGTTCCGTTAACTTCACCATTGTGAAAACCGCAACTTTGCAACTACGCTTGACAATTGCTTTTTTGAATTAAAATTGTCATACACCTTCTATGAGACTAAACGGTGACAAGGCAACATTCAAAAATACCAGAATTAAAAAAAATAAAATAAACTTACAATGGAATGTTTTGACGATTGACATTTAGCTCAGAAATACGGTCTTACTTAATAATATGTTCAATCGTAATTTTTTCAATAACTGTTGAGTTTAGTACATTAAACATACATTTCGATGCAAAATTCAAAAATGAAATATAAAATATACGTTTTCATTTGAAAAAATGAAGTTGATTGTCGTAACCTATTTTTGGGCTACCCTGTATATAGGAATTTACCATAAAAGAACCACATTAGGAAATAAAAATCGACGGGTCCAAGCGTTTTTCCAAAAAAAAACATACCGCTGAATTTGAAATAAATTTAGGCATTGCTTCTGGGACTCACTGTATAATATATGTGTATAAATTAGGAATATTAAAAGGCAACTCTATTTGCTAAATTAACCATGTATGCATTAATATATTTATCGCTGTTAGAATTGCAACTTTACGCATGATTTTCTCCACATGTAAATTCTTAATAAAAATCTGTAACATGGTAAATCTAGCAAATATAGTTGCCTTTCAATATCCTCTTAACCAAAGCTAAATGACTTACCAGTTTCGTCGAAATTCATTAACAACTGAGCGCAAGAAACCCCATTTAATTTACATTGCTGTATTGTTAGTTGCGTGCCGGTCAGGGGTTACCGTGGTGGACTCTTAACAAATTGCTGCGGTCAGACTCGGGTTGAGATCAGGTTGATCGAGTTTGCTTTTGTAAAAGTTGCTGCCTTCCGAGTTAGTTAGGACAAGGGGATCCTTGAGCGCAACGAGAACAGTTGGGTGAGCCCAACGACATGGAATCCATTATCCAAGGTAGTTGAAAAATGTAGGTATGTCATCCAGAATTGTTTACTACTTTGAAGAAAATAAATACTTTACTGACACTCCGTTTGGCTTCCGTAAGGGCAAGGGCACAAGGGGTATTATGGACCTCGAGGGGTATTATGGACCTTATTTGGTGCTGTGCTATTCTGCGACCTCTGCAAGGTCTTTGAATGCATGTCGAATGTCATCCTCCTCCAAAAACTTCAAGCCTATCACTTCGGCGAAGACAGTATAAAGCTTTTGATTAATTCATATTTTTTAGATAGAACTCAGGGGGTGAAGGTTGCGGGGTGTCTTCTGCAGAGAGCAAAGTAACTATTGGACTGCCCCGAGGATCGGTTTTAGGACCCATCCTTTTTCTAATCTACATAAGTGACATACCTCTGAGGGATGATGGTGCTAAGTGTACGCTCTTTGCGATGATACGACAGCATCGTTCATCGTACCGTCACTTGAGGAAGCAGTGGATGGGTTGGCGATGGCGCTGGAGAAGGTTGAGTTGCGGTTTAGCGCCAACATGCTACTTCTGAATAAAGGTAAAACAAGCAAGATTGTGTTTTCGATGAAAAATATCGGCACTGTTAATGGGGATATTACCCAGGTAGAATTGTTGGATGTACACCTGGATCCTAAATTGTCATGAGAGGCTCAAATTAATATAGTTGCTAAAAAACTTAGAAATGGTCTGTATGCGATACGTGGACTCGCTGGGTGTGTCTCGGAGTGTTCTGAGGGCTGCATATTTGGGCATTTTTCACTCTGTTGTCAGAGTACAAATAAACCATGGTAAAAGCCATGCTATTAAGAAATGCGTTTTACTCTTTTGAAGAATATTTTGACTGTAACATAATTTTTGAAGAAAGAAGCTTTATTTTTATTCTTCCCAATGAGTTTTGTTTTTCAGAATTTCAATTTATAGAAGGGGGGGCAAATTTTGCGGAGCGCCAGTAATATATGCAACCGGCAAAACACTCCCCCCACCCTCCAAGTGACAATACCTCCAATGACAAGGCGACTTTTTAAGTGTTGTTGGAGTGTTTACCACAATGAATGCCATGTTACGACATATCAATTTTCTGTCAGGTGAAAATAAACCTTATCTTCTGACTATCGCCCAATAAACGTTTACATGTTATAAATTATAATACAATCTAATTAGTTAGGAATATATCGCTTACTTATCTCCATCCTATTATATGGCATGCACTACCTCTTAAATTGCACCAACTTAGTGAGTTACTATAAATTCTGTGACGATTTATTTCCTTTCACTTGGCTAAGTTAAAATCTGTCGCAAAGTGGGATAGGGAAAACGCCATCGGATATTTTATTGGACTTTAACTTGAGTTGGCGTCTTTAAGCTTGCTAACTTAATTGCTGCCATTGCTGCATCTTATAAACTTTACCCAATAATCTTTAAGAGTAAGACGAAGCGAATATTTACGAAGAAAGTTGTAATCATTAAAAAGTTTGTTGATATATAGTTCGTGCTCTAAATGCAAAACAAAGTCTTCATGGTCTCAATATACAATCAGTTGCCACTCATTTTAACTTTTGATTACCAACATAAATACAACTCATTTGGATGCCAATTAGAATATTATTTTGTTAAAAGTTAATTAAGAGTGATATCTTATTTAAAAACTCCGGAATATTATTTATAGTTATCGAAACTATAACGGATATAGTATTATACAATATTTAATTATAAAATTCTATCTTTTATAGGAAGCGGCTATAGTAGAGTTATGGAAGTAAATTTTAAATGAAGGTAATCAACATTCTAAGGAACTTCTTCGGGCTTTAAATAAGAATTTCTCTTTTGCGTTTATTATTGGCTCTCTTTTTTGTCATGTTTTTTCTCTTTAACAATTATTGCTCCTCGATAAATTTCATAATTTCTTCATGCTATCAAAGGAAATAGGTATACCTATGTTCTCCTATTTCAAAATTATACAAGGTGTTTTCAAATATGTGCAAAATATTAAGGGGTTATTTTTGAACTCAAATAATTTCTCTTATTTGTTCTTAAAGCAAGGTTGGCTTGATATTATATAATATCCTACATATACACCAATTTCTATACTGAACGCTGTCGAGTATGAAGGCGTGTCCCAAAAAAACACGTTTAAACGAAAGAAGTAGTCGTTTAACTATATGTATATAATATTGTTTACATGTGATATTTCTTTGATAAAACGCATCAGGGCGATATATCGAAAGATAGACAAAATGAGCTATATTTATTTGCCGATGACACTGCAATTACTGCGAAATCAAAACAATCGTGGTTAATAATCCCGAGGTTGCAGCGTCACATGAAACTTATAGAAAAATGGGTTTCGGCTTGGAAGATTCGTCCTAATTCTTACCAGACGAAAGCCATATTTTTCTCGAAAAGCAACGTTACACGACCTGAGACTAGGATTACCGTCAACGGCGTACAAGTGAATTGGTGCCAGGAAGTTAAATACCTGGGACTTATCTTCGACCAAAGGCTGAATTGGAGGCTAAATTCAATTAATACAGTGAAGGTTGCATTGCGACAATGGAGCTCTATCTACCCCCTCCTTCACAGGAAGAGTAGAATTGGCAACAGGACAAAGTTCAACCTCTACAAGGTCTTGGTCAGGCCGGTTTTAACTTTTACAATATCAGGAGTAGCAGTACGCAATGTGATCTTTGCACCGGCTATTTAAATGCTTCGGAATTTTTTACAAATAGTAAACAACGTGATCGACACATTGAAAAGGCCAATCAGATTTATTTATTTTCTTCGAAGTAGCTTCACGCTGTCCATCTTTAAACATCAAGAGCCATACGTTGGCAAAAGGTAGTATTTTAGGTGATATACTAAAATGGCATCTTTCTCTCTAAAAATAAAAAATAAAAATCAATCCCTTTCACTGTCGTTTTTTACGAATATGCCACAGGTTCCTTTGAGAAAATATTCAGATTCTTTGAATTGTTTTTGAAATAAATATTACAATTAATAATAAATGTATTAAACCTTTCTGCGACGCTCGTGATTTACTATATTATGTTTCCCCATATCTGTCACCAACAATTTACAGGTGTATGTGTAAGCACTGGTCACGACTGCCGTTGGGATAAATTCCAAAGCCGCTTGTCGTCGACTGCGGGCGTCGGTCGGCGTCGTTGTACTTTAGGGCATAGAGAATCTGGACACCAACACTTTTTATTAAAAATGAGGTCACAGTTTTTACAGGTGAACATTTTTGACACTGGCAACTAAGCTCCTTCCTAGAATGACTTTTATGGGGCCAAAGCCACACACAGATTAGTAACTCGCCACTATTTTTTACGAAAAATTCTCAATTTTGTCAAACATGATTCAGGGCTATTTTTTCGATCGACCATTTCTTATTTTGATACCAAAGACCACTGTTTCACTACCCCACCCCATTCCATAACTAACGCTGATTGTTAAAAAAAACATAATTAAATATGGTAAAGTGCACTTATTCTCTACCTGATGCCTCTCCTCAAAAACCTCTTGAAGTCTCGGTTACATTCTGATCGTCTTAAACTTCATCAAAGTAATGCTTGCAACAGAAGTGGTCAATCATTTTACCAATTCTAATCTTGATCCTCGAGTGCCGTCCAGACCAAGAGACGTATCGTGAGCAGAGCCGGCGCTATGATTTTCAGGCCCCAGGTAACCGTTGCCCCTGCCCCCACCAAAATATTTTTACTCGAAAAATTGGGTTTTTAAAAATAGTCAGAAAATTTAAGCGCAAGAAATCAAATAACGCCATTCATAGATACGCCCATAGCTTAAGACATAAATTCGATACAAGATCGTCTTCTTGTGTTAATTATATAAAGATGTAAAATAAAGATAAACTAGTCGAAATTTTGCTCTGCAGTCTGCAGTAACATTAACAATTTACAGGTATGCTATCAGGTTTTAAACTTCATTCATCAAAATATCAAAAAGGCAATAACAATTAGGAATTGGTTGTCAATGAACACTTTCCACTTTCTCAAGAACTTTAAAAATTATACTTTCTTTTTAGCTTTTTTAGATGCGAACTCTTTTATAATCCCGGTGTAATCTACTGAGTGGGCTAAATGTATGTTTCCTTCCACGCGGCTGACACATTGCGGCGGCCGCAATCTACTGCTCCCCGTGTTTGCTTATGTACCCGTTTACTTCCACGCGGTTTCGGCCGGTGGCCGTTTCTACACAAACCACAGCCGTGCGACCGCAATGCGTCAGCCGCATGCGGCGGTCGCGTGGAAGAAAACATACCTTAAAGGTAGACCCGAGAGTCGCGGACTATTGCGACTGATGCGGCTGTGCGGCCGGTCGTGTGGGTACAGGTTTAATGCATTTGCATATATCTCCTTTAAGGTAGACTTTCGATGGACGCGGCTGCGATTAATGCGGCTGCGGCTGGCGACCAATGCGATCTGTCGCATCTGTACCCCCTTTCCGAGATATGCGACTTTGTGCGGTCACGACCCGCACGATTATGGTTTATTATCTGTTATTTCGTGACTTTTTCGGGTTTAATTTTTAAAAGTATATTATATTGCATTCTAAAAAGTTAAGGTACTGAAAGTTATTACTGGAGGAGGAACGAGATGATGACGATTTAATTTTACGTTGGTGACTGAAACAAGGAAAACAGCAATTAAGCAAATATACCACGTACTCGTAAAGGTTCATATAACATCCTAGTTGAACATTAATTTGCTTTCGTCTTCGCTCGCAAACGCAGTCATTTTGAATTACAATCATATATAAATAGTATAAAAATACGTGCGATCAACACGACCAACACGACCTGACTGCTTCTGGAGCAGTCGAGTCGCACGGCCGCGTTGATCGTATCTATCGCACTCGTCGCGGTCGGATGCCTTCAAAGGAGATACATTTAAATGCATTAAACCGGTACACACACGACCGGCCGCATATCCGCATCAGTCGCATGGTTCGCATTGGTCGCGACCATCAAAAGTCGGCCTTTACAGTAATACGACCGAGACGAGTGCGACAGATACGATCAACGCGGCCGTACGACTTAACTAATCTAGAAGTAATTAGGTTGTGTTGATCGCACGTGTTTTTATACTATTTATATATGTTTGTAATTCAAAATGACTCCGTTTGCGAGCGAAAACGATGACAAATTAATTTTTAATTAAAATGTTATATGAACCTTTACGAGTACGTGATTGGTATAGTTCCTTAATTGCTGTCCTCTTTTTTTCAGTCACCAATGTAAAATTAAATCGTCATCATCTCGTTCCTCCTCCAGTAATAACTTGCAGTACCTTAACTTTTTAGAATGCATTATAATATACTTTAAAAAATCAAACCCTGGAACGTCGCGAAACAACAGATAATAAACCATAATCGTGCGGGTCATGACCACACATAGTCGTATATCTCGGAAAGGGGATACAAATGCGACAGATCGTATTGGTCGCCAGCCGCAGCCGCGTACATCGAAAGTCTACCTTAAGTCTGACTCTATTGTGATCCGCTCTTACCCCATTGTACTTCTCAAACAATTCTTAAATTTTGCAAGAATATTGAATGACCGTTCAGCTTGCGCAACGGTTACAGGCAAAGTGCAGAAAATCCGTAAGGCTACCATAACATTTGAAAACAGTGGTGTAGCCTTTTTAATATTTGGAGAAAATTAAGTCAAGAAAACCGTAATAGTTTTTTATTCTGAATATTTTTTATAGAGATCAAATATGACATCATATTACTATTATCTATATCGGTCGAGCAAATATTATCTTAAGACATAGCTTTCCGAAAAGTGTCCGAAATAGTAAAAAAACATGTAGTTCCCTATTGATTAATGGAAAAAATGTAATCCCTAATATTTATGTTAAAAATAATTTTTCTAAATTTTCTTTGGTATTTTAATTCTTCCTATACACTTTATAAGTACATACATACCAACTAAAAATAATGTTTTTAAAACTGGAACAGACATGAAAAATATTCGATTATTACGTAAGAACTAATAAGGTAGAAGTTCTTAATGCAAGTTTCATATTATATTTTATTTAACATTGAAATAAATGTTTTATATCATATATATTTTCAATGTAAAACATTAGAATAGTAGACAAAAAAAAAAAGGGCGTGCTCCCAAACCATTTTTGCCCCGCCCCCCCCCCCCCCCAGCATAAAATTCTGGCCACGCCACTGTTTGAAAATATGTTATTAAACTTGCACTTATGAAGATCATTGAAAGGGCGCAGAGTGGAAAGTGGCTCAGACCCAAAATTAGCTGGGTGAATTATTTTTAATTGCAAAATTTAGGCACCTGGGCCGACTTGGGTTCTCACCAGCAAAGACAAAGAAACGTATCTGTAGTAAATGTAGGATTCAAAATTAAAGTATGCTTGGTCGTTCAGAAGAATCCAACAATATTAATTCTTTTGACGCCCATGGTAGTACAAATTATTCCTATATTTATTTTCCACGAATTCACAGGTGTCCGGTGTGCATTTTTCCTTTGCCAGTGCTTAATTAGTAATTCTGCTGTGCCGTGCTCGTTTGTTTATGCAGGACGCTGGAAGAAAAACATTCCTGTTTTAAGCGGTTTTCCGATTTAGTGCACCAGATTATCTTCTACCGCTACAAAAATTCAGCGGCGCGGTGGTTAATTCTGTAAGCACCGTTAATGTAGTTACTTAAAAGGCATCAGTTAAGAGCATAAATAAAATGAACCATGCGTGCAAAACAAAAATATGATAGAAAACAGTATCTGCATAATTTGATACAATGAAAACAACAATTATGTTAAACACAATAGCAAATGAATACTACTTGACAAGTGGGATTCATAATATGACATACAAATATGTATATACAGGGCGTTAATGTGATCATGTTCTATTGTAGATAAAACACATAGAAAAAAAAGTTCATATGAACATGGGTCTGGAAACGTTTCCTCAAAGAGCTAGAGCCCTTTGAAGATGGCCTTCATAAACTAGTTTTCGCAATGTAGCGCCGAAACTACTTTAGCTACCGCAACCAAGGAGAACAATGAGCTTTAGTACATATTTCAAGAGATAAATCAATCAGCGTTATTGTTATGGTAGGTAGTACAAAAAGAAACTTAAAATAGGAGTTGCTGAAAATGCCTGCCACCACGCTCGATGCATTTATTGCAGACATGCTATTAATTTATGGGAAAGTTCGATGTAATGGCAGAGCCGCTTCTCGACTATATGAAGAGCGGTTTCCCGAAAGGCGAATCCCAGCTCACACACTGTTTGAAACGGTCAATCAACGGCTAACGGAAACTGGCTCCGTAAAAATAAAACGGTTGAATAATGGTGCGCAAAGGACCATGCGAACCCCGGATTTTGAGGAACAGGTGCTTCGGCGATTTAAAAATAATCCTGTAAGTATCCGAGCAGTCGAAAATGCCATGCATGTAAATTATGTCAGTGTATGGGAAGTTGTTCATGAACAGCTTCTTCGCCCCTACCATCTTTAAAAAGTGCAAGCATTGGAACCAAATGATTTCATGCTCCGCGTAGAATTTTGTCAGTGGTTTTTTGAGCGGTGTACAGAAGAACCTTAATCTTCCATGACTTAACCGTGATACTAATTTAATGACAAATTCTTGACAACAGTGAGTTTACATTATTAATAAAGTAAAGTAAATTTTTGGTATTAATCTGCGTAGGTTCAATAGATGTATCGAGCGTGCTGGCTGGCATTTTCAGCAACTACTATTTTAAGTTTCTTTTTGTACTACCTACCATAATAATAACGCTGATTAATTTATCTCTTGATATCTGTATTAAACCTCATGGTGCTTTTGACCTAATTTCTTTAAGACTTCAATAATTGATTTCTGTATCTTGTTTTCAGTAAATTTCCGAAGAAATGGTGACATTTAACGACTTTTACAGAAAGTTCTCTTTTTATGTAAAAGGCACAGGAAAATCATGATCTGATGTCAAAACGGCAAGAAAGTAAAGCCTTAGAGGAATGGGATCAAATTTACCCTAAAACCCACTGATTCGCACGCCCCTGGTTAAAGTTAACATTGTCCAATAGGCTCTAACAGATTAACTTACTAACAGTCCCATACCATGCCCCAAAATTGGTTGCGGTAGCTGAAGTAGTTCCAGAGCTACAAAACGAAAACTACTTTATGAAGGTCATTTTCAAAGGGCTCTAGCTTCCTGAGGAATCGTTTCTGGACCCATGTTCTTATGAAATTTATTTTTTTTTCTGTGTTCTATCTACTCTAGAAGTTTGTAAAATGATCATATTAACACCAGTTGTTAAGAGCTTATACAACAAGGCTTAACTAAATTATGCTAAAACAGCTATTTTCTGGGCTATATGCCCCAACGAGCGCTGAATTATAAAGCACAATTTGGCGCATTATTGTAGCTAAAGGGTGTTTCGATTTTTCAATGATCGGTATGCTTACTTGCCATGCTTATTCAGTACTGACGAGAACCAAGAGTTCGAAACCGGTCTACAGGTAGCAGCAGTGTAGCGTCCTACCATTGGAAACAGATATTCATTTCTTTGGTTCCGGTAGTTTCTGTAATCTGAGTTTGTATTCTAATACTATAATAGCGTTAGTTAAAATATGCCAAATTGCGCTTTATAATTCAGCGCTCATTGAGGTACATAGCCCAAAGAATAATTGTTTTAGCAAAATTTGGTTAGGCCTTATTGTATACGGCCTCAACAAGTGGCTAGAAAACAAGTTTAGCTGAATTTATAAACTCAAAAAGTTCGCAAAGCTGAGGTTCAGTTGACGTTGCAAATAAGAGTTTAATTTCAACTAAAGGGAACACTAGTTCAATTTATAAACTCAGTTCGTAAAAAGTTCGATAGTTTCGAAAAGTTCCCGGATAGTTCGAGATAACAAATTTTTATGTTCGGAGTTCGGAAAGTTCGTTCCGACCAATGAAGACGCAATTTTAAGGTCACGTTGTTCGTAGTTTACGTCGCCAATCCGCCGTTTGTATTTGTAAATTTGTATTTTCTTTTTGTTATCGTAAGGTTAGTTTTGTGTATTGTGTCAGAAAAGAAAAAAATGGATTGAATGGAGAGTGATGACACTAATTTGTTGTTTTTGTATTTAATTGTATTGGACACGAACTTCAACCAATCAAAGAGCAACTTTTCGAACTTTGCTACTGACTTTATAAATACCATTTTCTGAATTGTAGAATATCGAACCTCACCAACTTGAACATAACTTCAACCTCGCCAACTTTTCGAGTTTATAAATCCAGCTTTTCTCACATATATAGTAATATATACATATTTATACGTCAAATTGTGTTAAAGTATACGTCATAAAAATAGGAAAGATATTTAAAATAAAAAATCATGTCACAGCTAAATGACATAACCAAGAATTTTTCTATTACTGCTCGTAACCAGAGTTGATAGGATCATGTTTGTTCTTTACGTGAGACGTACGTCTATTACTTCTATTTTTCTCAGTACTACGTCTTAAGCAGATCTTAAGAATGGTTTGGTTTGGAAATAATTCTTATTTAGTTGAAGAAGTCCGTGAAAAGTAGCTAATTTTAATCATTGGATTTTTTGATTATATTATTACCTAATTATTAAGGGTCGAGGTAACAGCCAGTCCCTAGGTAGTTTATAAGATTTGTTGGGAATGGCATGTAAAATATGTGATCGTGTCCGTTCTCCGAGACGTCCGTCCGTCTGTAGTAGTCTGTAGGTCGTTGTGTAAAACATGAGTCATAGTAAATCATGGTGCGTTCGGGATTTTTTTAGTAATTTATTTTGAAATGTCTGTAGTTTCTTGAAGTGTGTCTTGTTAAGAGTACACCATGTAGGGAACTATGGTCTTAAATGTTAGTCTTTGTACGTAAGTCGATTCTGCTTCGTTTGTTGAGGAGTGAAAAGATGGCACCGAGTTGACCGTTTGTCCTTTTCAAGCGTTGGTTAGCATTTTTATTTCTAGCCAGGATGGCAGATCAAAGCAAAAATCCAGGTATTTAATATTATCACTCCAATTTATCCTGGAATTTTTGACCAACAAACGGGTTTCAGGAAATTTACCTCTGGACTTCGAGAAGTAGATGACTTGGGTTTTCGTGTCGTTAAACCGAATTTTCCACTTATCCAAAAGTTTAATATGTCCTTGCAGTTTCGAGACCAATAGCCTGCACTGTTTGGCGATGGCAGCGATCGCGGTATCATCAGCAAACATATATTTGTATTTAACCAAATTTTAGAATGTTGCAGGTATAGATATTGTACAGGGGGAGCCCCGCGGTACTCACTATTTTTCTCTTTTCTTATTCTTATTTCTTTCCCAAGTTGGTCACAGCTTCTCACTTTTGCAGTAATCTATGAACTTACCTAAATAATAAATTTAAAGTAATTTGCCATAGTGTCGCTCTAATTTTAGCAGGCGCAAGAAATTAAGAAAAAAAGGGAAATTAATTAACATTTTTATCACGCAATGAAAATAGGTACGCTTTCGCATTGCGGTCAAACTAATTTCTGATTAAATTATTAAAACTAACATTCGTGTTGGTTTTTACAATTTTGTTTCATGCACGCATTTTTTGCCAGCAACTGGGCTTAAATCGACGGCAAACGGTAGAATTCTAGTAACTATTTTTTTTAGGTATATACGGTATGGTTTAACCACAAACAGTACGAATACTATTCACTATCTTATTGGCTATTTTCGTAAAAGCGAAGTCGTAGCTGCCATTTAGTAGGGATGTTTTTCCTGATATAGAGTATATACAGGGTATTACTTAATGGTAGACCGTAATTTCAAGGCCGCATTCCTGAACCAAATTCAAGTAGAAAAGTTCATATAAACATGTGTCCTAAAAAGTCTGGTTTTCAAGATAAAATAAAAAAAAAATCGGTTTCAAAGATCCTTTTGCCGATATTGGTGAAATTTAGCAGTGTTATTCGTTGTGATAAGAGTATAATATCGACAAAAAAAATGTACGCCACTGACTTGATTGTCAATTGTATATTGTTTTCGGGTTAAGCAACTAAAAATACAACTTTTTGTCTCTACCATCATCTAACCTAACTTTAGAGTCAGTTGTCTGATAGGGACGTGCATCAAAAGGCATCGACCTGCGGAAGATCTTAAGTATCGATCGATACCAGGGGTTTGTTAATTTCTTTTTTGGTGTATACCTATACCTATTTAATGTATAAGTTAATGTGGAATTATTTAAATCTGGTGTTTTCTTCTCGATAGGATGTTTCCTGTTTTTATTTTAGAAACGAAAGGACTGCCTTAACTTTAAGGGCACAAAACAGGTGGCGCTTTTGTTTGTTTTTACCCACACCACTCGCCGACTGATGAGCTAGTCGTCTTGGCCCTGAAAGGCAGTATCCTAGTCCTCCTGTAAACCACCAGGCAGGAATAATTCTACCCGGTTGCAATATTAATTTTCAATACGAGGTAAAAACTACTTTTCAGTGGTACACATGACTCCATTGAATTTCCTTTTATAGGATCATTTAAAGAGGCTTGTATATTTGAGGCCTGTTCACACCAGGGAAGATCTGATAGAAGGAGTAACAAACCATTTTAACGAAATTCAAGATCATCCTGGAATCATGTTTCAAGTACAACGAGAAAACATCCGTCGGCTAAGGAAATGTATAGAGCTAGGTACAGGGCGCTTATTTAAAAAATCTACCGAGGTAAACAAAAAGAAGCAAATCTTTTACATTTTTAACATTCTTGCGTTTAAGTGACTTCCGAAATATCAACCCTTTGAATAGTTCCTTTATGCATCATACTTCGATTTGGAAATTTATTCTTCTTGTATCCACACAATTGCCGAGTGCTTGTCCATAAGTTAGATGCATGTGAGCATGAATGAGATGTAATAATGACAACCTTTACTATTTTAATGCGATTTATTAGTTATGTTGTCATTCGATTAGTTAATGTGTTAATAAACTTGATTATTAAATGAACTTTGAAAGTCAATGAGAAATATGTTATACGAAAAATTTGTTTTCTTCGAAAACGGTTAAGTTCATCCTTTCTTAAAGAGGTAGGAAAGGAGTGTTTAAAAAATCGGTTTTCAGATCTGTAAAATGACACCTGTCGAAATTTTCGCCTAGCGAGTTTGGTGACAAGCCGGTTCCTGACTTCCCCGACGACGTAAAACATCAACTATACAGTGCGTCCATAAAGTCTTGCACAAATTCATTTAAAATTCAGGTATTTACTTTTTAAAAACGCTCGGACACGTCAATTAGTACTTTTGTTTGCGCATTTTTTAACGTAAAATGTTTTTATACAGGGTGTCGCACGTATGAGGTATGAGGTCATCAATAAATGTGTTTAAAATAAATTTTCAAACGTCAATATTTCGGAAACCGTGATTTCCAGAGGTGTTAAGTGTTCATCATAGAATTCAAAATTGATATAATATACAGGGTGTTCCATTAAAAAAATCCTTGATGACCTCATACCTCATACGTGCGACACCCTGTATAAAAGCATTTTACGTTAAAAAATGCGCAAACAAAAGTACTAATTGACGTGTCCAAGCGTTTTTAAAAAAAGTAAGCCCCTGAATTTTAAATGAATTTGTGCAAGACTTTATGGACGCAGTGTATGTATGGTTTTATGGGTTTTTATGGCCTACATAAAATATTAAAATTTCATTAAATTATACATGTCGGTTTAAAAGGAAAGTCACAGGGTAC
Organism: Polydrusus tereticollis; assembly: GCA_963920685.1. Lineage (NCBI taxonomy): Eukaryota > Metazoa > Arthropoda > Insecta > Coleoptera > Curculionidae > Polydrusus > Polydrusus tereticollis. Next base: position 67,180,345 of record OY987329.1, read on the forward strand.
CACCTTGAGGCTATGGATCTCCGTTAAGGGGCACTTTTTTTCCATAACAAATTAGGGTTATTTTGACCTCCTATACGCCCCCGAGAGTATGCCATATACTTACCGGACCACCTGTATTATAATATTTGTTCTATAACACAATCAAAAGTTTACGAATTACCAATCGAAACCTAATAAAATAACAAAAAGTTACGTCACAAAAAATTTCAACTTTTTTTGGCTCTGAGGTCGCGTAGGGGTATTTTGATGAGATTTTTTCCGATGAAAGCGAAAATGTAGGTAGGTGCAGTAAATTGCTCTAGTGGATCTGATTGCAAAATTTTACGTGATTGAAATTGTAAAAAAACGCGATCTTTGAGGTATTTGTTGCTATATTATTATTATAGGTATGTTAAAAATAAGGCGACAAGCCAACAGGTCTTTAAAAAAAGCAATCGAAAGTTTACGAAAAATTGTAAATATTATATGATAATACATAATGTCCCTAAAACAGATATATATGAAAAGTTTAGCACAATTTTCTAAGGCGGACGATCTAGACTCTAGACCAACTTACATTAGACCAAACGTTGACAGTTTCTAAAATATAAGACGTCAAAGTTATAACTTTTTAAAATAATTTTCGATACACCCTGTATAAGACTTTCTCCGACAAAAAAAGTTCCATCTCCTCAACCCAGACCCACATTCCGAAGGGTTTTTCTTGAAGTTCATGAACAAAAATTAGGGAGTTTGGACCTGAGGCTGGAAAAGAGGTGAAGCAAGGCAATTTCGAGTTTCAATACGCAATAAAACATTTAAATTGAATTATCTCAGAAAGGGTTGCTCGAAGCGAAACCTGCCTTTTTTGATCAAAAGGTGCATAGGAATAAGAATTTATTATTATAAATTTTATATGCCGAAGTACAAAAAAACTACCCAATTTCGTGTAAATAAAAAAGTTTAAAAAAACGCTCTGTATTTCGGAAACTTTTCGACTATGGTGGTTCGATCGTCGTATTTTAGCTTTACGAGCTTGTGCTTTGAGGCACCCTATACGGGGTGTCAACGAAATCATTGTATAAACCACCACAGCGTCTTGTTAATAGATATTTTAATCAAATTTTGATCACTGCCATGTTTGAGCAGGATCTTAATATTTACCTAAAAGCCAAATTAATCCCATTTCCGGTTTTACCGGAAGTTACGCCATTTTTTTTTTAATGATAACCTGTATTTTTTATTGTCCAATCAAATTCTTCTCGAAATAATGTAAACGGATGAAGCAAGGTCTACCAAAAATGGTATCACCAGTTTATACAACACACATACATGGGCTGATAAAAATCCTCATGCCACTATTGTTTCGCATCATTAACATCAGTTTCAATCAATTATTAATATCTAGACAGGAATCATTGGCAATTTTTTGATTGGACCATTCGTATTGCTGGAACGCTTGAATGGACAACTTTATTTGGAGTTCCTCCAGAACGCTTTTCAGGATTTAATACAGCACTTACCACTTGCAACCCACCGAAACATGTACTTCATGCACGATGGGGCACCACCTCACTTTAGCGTTGGTGTGCGGGAGCACCTGAATAACGTCTATCCAAACCGTTGGATAAATAGAGGAGGACCTGGCCTCCTCGATCTCCTGACCTAACCCCATTGGATTGTTACCTGTGGGGGCAGCTGAAAAATCTGGTGTATTCCACTCCGGTCTGCACTAGGGAGGAACTTTTACAGAGAATCACGTTTCATCGTGATGTGATAAGGACCAAGGCTGGGTTATTGTGGCGGGTACAGCAGTCCTCAAATCGTCGTGCCCGCGAGTGTATCAGACTTCACGGAGCCCATGTTGAACTTTCTTATGAAGTTTTTTATCACTGCGTTTTTTTTAATTTTTGTATTGTTTCGGATTATACAACTTAAAATGAAACTTTTCTGTTGTTTGATAGCCTTTCGTATCACACTTTGTTGTCGAGAAACAAAATTAAAATCATGGTCCTTTTTATTAAAAATAAACCATGAATTCGTTCATTATTATTTTTGTCGAAAACGGTTCATTTTTCGGCAATAAACAAGAGTACCTTTTTTTAGTCTAAGGTGCAAGCTACCCAGATTTATTTATTTTTAAGTCTTTATCATACAGGGTGTTAAAAATTTAAGCATTAAGGTGTAAAGCTTAGTCCGCCCTGGTAAACTAAAAAAGCTAATTATGTTTGAAGGACACTACTTTAAGAAGTCCTTACTACTGTCCATCACATTAAATTTTTATTAAATTATATTAAGTACGTTGAAAGTTATGAAAAAATGAGATGACACACGGGCACATAATGTCCGTAGGTAGGGCCTGTAGGAAAAAATTTTATTGAAACTTGTCATTTTATTTTTTGATGTTTTATCCAAATCCGAGAGATTTCCCACATTTTACTGGATACCCTATATAATCATAAAAAGAACTACAACGCGTAACGCGTGCACACATTCGGCCATATAAGGCCTCATGCTTCAGATTATAGTTGAAAAGGGATTCAACTGATTTTGTTTGTTTCGTTTCTGTATTATTAGGGCTTAAAGACATTTATTCATAATAAGTTTAACGAAACAATTTAAGGGCAGTTAAAAAATATGTATATTAATAAAAGTAGTCCAAATAAAAAATTTTGAAAAAAATCACAAAAGTTGCTATTTGATTTTTTTTTTAAATCATGATTTTTATCAACCCCGCCTTTTTAGCATCTTTGGCAGCATTAAGACATTTTATCAACCCATTAAAATTTTAGATCCCAAATGGGTGATATAACATATTAAAATGTTAAAATATATAAAGTTTGAGGAAGTCAGTGCGAGTACAACCTTTTTTCATTATTCCATTATACGAATATTAACTAATACTGTCGTACCTTTATATGTCTCCAGTGTACAACTACGCTAAAAAGGGCGTGTAATAAACATGTAGGATGTAATATGCGGAAAAGGCACGAAATGCGCCAACCAACGGTAAATATGTCTTCTACCCCAGGGACGGACGTAAAACGTACTGTGTCAGAGCTAATAACTTTGAATTACAACTGACGTAAATAATTAGCAAAATGAGATGTACACTAAGCAAGGTTTGTAAGTGTGTTAAACGTTGAAACGTTAAAAAACGAGTCAATGATGGTCAATGTCTGTCAAACTTAATGCATTGTTGATTCAGCTATTATATTATATTATATATTATTATATTATATAATATTTCACACTTTTTTTACTATATTTTACAAACTAGAAAACCCCACATTTCTCTTTTTTTTTTTTTGTTTTAAATAAATCCACGAACTTGCCTCCAAGGTCAACGGTTTTAAGCCCATTGGATTTTTGGGGTTTTATAAAAGACAAAGTTATGGCTATACCACCGACCATACCAGAAAACATGAAATATCGTGTTTGACAAGCAAGTATTTTAATAAAAGCACGTGTATTAAACAAAGATAGTTGCATGGGTTTGCACTAATAAAATATAAAGAGGATGTGGCTAGAAAAGTTTATAAGATATATATATATATATAACAACAAGTCTTTTTGTGGGGAAGCAGCAAATGAAAGTGCACTCTTTTAAGTTAAACCGAGCTTTCGGAAATGTTTATTTCCATCTTCAGGGTCTGAAAAACAATTCGATGCAATATTAAATGTATAAAATGTAAAGTCACAGATGGTTACTTACATCTTAGATGAGTTTGTTCATAGTTAATGTTATCGTATTGTTTTTCAGGAGATATATATACAGCATTACAAAAAATGAAGCTTCTAGTTTAGTTTAAACACAATAAAATCCATAGATGGTCTGACATAACAACAATAAATTAAAATTATTAAAATTTGTTTAAAATTTACAACGTACTACAATCATGATGTCGACAGTTGAATATGTCAGATGACAATTAAATGAGGTTAGTGTGAGTTTGAAACTGAAAGTGGGTATTTCCTCTTCGGACGGAGGTTTGTATACGATGCACTCTCACTTGTAATTGAACGTTACTGCTGTTTTGTCCACAGAGTCAAAATTTAAAAATTTAAAAAAATTGTGAAATAATTATTTTATGAAATCTATATTTATACAGATAAAATAGATAGACGGGGTTATTTACTGATAGGTGTTACTGTGGTATAGTTGTTGAGTAGTTAAGGGATTTGAGAATTTTAAAATCTCCCTTTTTACCATCCCAAAGAGTGCACTTTCATTTGCTGCTTCCCCACAAAAAGACTTGTTGTTCCTAACTAGTCCAGCAACGACTACCCTTCTTTATATATATATATATATATATATATATATATATATAAGGTTTTTGTAATTGGTTGGAATACATAGATGATTCCATTTTGAGTAAGGAGGACTCAAGATTACTCTTTGATGCCTTTGCAAGCAGGCAAAAGTGGTGGAGATAAATTATTAAGATCCAGTTGCTAAGCGAACCCCCGCTAGTTTGAATTTTGAACATGAAGAAGAGAACTAGGTCAGTTAAAAATGAGTAATTGTTTGAATGTCTTTCTTAAACTGCCAGAAAAGTTAAGCTTGTTATGTTTATTTTGTATTTTTGGGTTTTGAGAGAAGCAGCTTACTTTCAAGATGAAACGCCTTAGCATAGCTTTAGTGCTTTTTTCTAACTTAAAAATATGCTCTAACACTAATCAATTAATTATCCTTTTTCTGTTAGTTGAATTATTTATTGAATTATGTAATTCACTTTACTTAATAGACTCAGTTTTTAGTAAAGCGTTAGTTAAATGCACTTTTGGAAACTACACCTTATTAATAAATATTTTTCTCGTTAAACTTAAATCTGAATTAACTCCAACATGACAATATCAACTGAAATTTCCCCCCACACTTTGTCTATCAAATCTTGATTACAATGGCGTTTCAATTATTGGTAGTTGTATAAAGATATTATAGTTTTTGAATCACACAACTTACTTGTCCCGTACATTCCATAATAGTATCACGAACAGAACTTACATAGAATCTTGACACATTTACAACTCTCTTTGAATGAGAACGTTTCTCTTTAGGTGCTTCTAATAATTTATTTTCGTTAACTGACCTCGAAACTGCACTTACAGTGCAGATATTCAAATTTAGGGCAGCCACGCTAAAAATTAGTAAAGTAGAAATAAAATATGTGGACCTTAATATACCCTACAAAGTTACTTCTCTAACTGCTATGAAGGGTAACAATGGGCCATTGTCATTAAGTTCTTTCTGAAAATAGCCTTTTGGGGAAGTCGGAGTTCTTGTTGAAAAAATAGACGCAGAACAACACGAAACGTAAACAAAACGTCAAAACCACAGAACAACAAAGGTTAGTATATATACATATGCGAGATGTTGCACGTTGCGACATCTCGTAGCAATCGAGCTATCCACTCAACCAGACCAGCGAGGTCTTAGAGAAAACCAAACGCTGGAATGGAACCCGCATAACCAGGTATCTAATGTCAGGCGGCGCTGAAAGCCAATCGTCGGTTTCTGTGAACCGAAAACGTGATATAAAAGAAAGATGTTTGATAAAGGTTAGGTCAAAACAGGTCAACGAACGAGCTGGCGCCACCGCACCATTGACAGTTCTGTTGCCAACTGTCGGCCAATAAAATTCAAATTATATTAATTGTTACAAGTTTAAATTTTAAAAATATTTACCATAAGTGGGTTCGTATTAAAGCCTTAGTACATTAAATATCGCATGAAATTCTAATAATTTTTGTCCAAATTTAATTGCTTCATGTTTTCTTACAGATTTACAATTATCAGCTGATTGATGACGTGCAACGTAAATCGTTTTGCATTAAGTATATCCTATAACCTCACTTAAAACGATTATTTTTTCTGTCTCTACTTCCATTATTAAAAATCTGAATATACACAACTGTCACCACTTACTTGTACTCTGTGCAGCAGTAAACAAATGCAAAAATAAATACGCCTGCGCACACTGAAATGTTTTTATAAAGCTGTGTCACTTTCTATCAGCGGCCTGCCTAACAACAAAACAAAAGCAGTCACTAAAAACTCCAGTCCTCAAAAATTGGTCATAGGTCGTAGTTGTAATATTTCCGATACCGGTTTGTATACGCCATATCCAGTTGACGCCCCTAAAGAGTTTTGATGATAATTATTTTTTGGTTTTTTCTTAAATTCCGGCTTCAACATTTATTACAGTGGATGATTCAGAAAATTGCAGCAGAAAACGTGCAAACCAAGTTATAAATTTCTTTCGGTGTCCATTCTTGCTGTCATTATTTACGTCACTACGACCCTATTAGCGCTGTCCCAGTAAGTTTTATGTCCTTTCTTTCTACCGAAGACATATTTACAGTTGACTCGGTTCGTGCCCTTTTCGCATTTTACATTCAACATGTTTATTGTACCTACTTTTCCAGTAGTTTTACTCTGGGGATATACACTAAATAAATTTCAGATGCAATGTTTGTTAAGTTCGTGAAATAAAGAAGTTGCTGTGAAATTGCCATAACAAACAATGTTCTTTTTAAAATTTGAAATACAGATTGTTATGAAAATTGTATGGTTTAATTTGTGTTTTAGGCCCATCTTCATAATCGAGAAGAAGCTGTGGTTAAAACTACATTTAAATCTTAATATGCTTGTAAGGACAGATAAATATTATTCCTAAGGTATGGATCTATGCAGGCCAGTTAGCCAGTATCTTGTTTAATTTTCATTAATTGTTAGGTAATATGTTGTTAATTGGTCTGCATAAATACATACTTATGTATTCTAACACTTCCACAATGTAGGGAATAGGAACCGGTCTTATTAAGAAGGGATCCAGAAGTCAGCTGTCATTTGTCAAGAATTTGGCACACAGAAATAAATGAACAGTTTTCTAAAAATGTTCTTTACCGAAACTAGAATTGTGAGGTTCTGCACAGGGCCAAACTATAAACATATATATATATGACATTTTACAACATCATTCAACGATTGATCAAGTGCATCGAATCATCAACATAATTGACGAAAACAAGTGTGTTAGTATTCTCATCAGATGTTGCACAAGCGTGCGATAAGGTGTGGAGTGAAGGTTTAATATACAAATTAAATAAAATATTTCTTAAGCAGTTTGTCGAGATCTTAACATCCTATATCTCTGAGCGACTTTTTAGAATCAAGCAGGAGGATAAATATTCCGACTTATAAGAAATAAGAGCCGGCGCGCTTCAAGGAAGCATCATAGGCCCGATTTTTTATTTGCTATATATACCAGTGACTTACAAGTATCGGAAGAAACTACATAGCTACATTCACTGATGACACTGCTGTTCTCGCAGTTGATCAAGATCATGAGAGCTATCCTAGAAAACTCCGAATAGCAAACAACATAATAGCTGACAGGACAATACAATGGAAAATCAAGCTTAAAGAACTTAAATCAACCCAAGTAAATTTTACTAACAAGAAGATAGCACAGCCACATCTCCTAGATGTTAACGGTACCATTGTGCCCCATGATGTGAATGCTAAACATCTTGAAGTTTGATGTTTTATAACTTTTTCATTTTTAATCCGATTTTGATGATTTATCTACCAGTTTGTAAATACATTTATTGAGATTATTCTGTTTTCTTTTAATAATTAACATTTTTCGCTTAGGTAATGCTATACCGTCGTAAATTAAAATGTTGCTTTTTGTCACATTTTTAAAACACCCTGTGGAAAAATTAAGTCGCATAATTTTGTTCATAATCTTTTTGTTACAATCTTGGATTTATTCCGAGGGGTGCGACACTTCTTAAATAGGTGTTCAAATTGTCAAAATGTATTTATAAACATACACTTAAATCCATTAAATAAATATACACATTTAAATACAAATAAATACATTTAAATATGAATAGATACAGATGTATACAAATAAATAAAAATAAATACAAACAAATACAAATAAATACACATAAAGAGAAACAAATACATGCATGGGATGAGGTTAAAGATGAATTATTATTAACATATATGCAGCATTTGCGCATCCCAAGAACAGTCACATTTTCAAAACACTCTGTGGAAAAATTGGTTGTCATCATGGTATTAACTACTACAGATGTAGGTCGAATTATTGCCTTAATAGAGGATGACCGTAGTAAACAGTCTACAGTCTACAGTTCGAGATGCTTGGCAAAGGTATTTAAAGACGGGAAATTTTACTAGCCGGCAAGGCTCTGGCAGAAGAAGATCTACTACTGCAGCTGATGATCGCTTTATTATTGTTAGATCCTTAACGAATCTAAGATCTACTGCTATCTCTTTAAAAAATTAATTGCAAATGGTACGTCGAATTAACGTAAGTGAAAAACGGTAAAGATTGGCAGAAGCTGGGCTTCTTTCACGGACGCCAGCGACAGGACCACAACTTTTCCTTGGCATCGGCAACAACGATTTGCATATTGACTGGACCGTGCAACAGTGGGGTAATGTATTATTCACAGACGAATCAAGGATTTGTTTCAGATCACCGGATGGTCGTGAGCGAATATGCAAACGTCGAAAGGAAAGACTTGCTGACTGCACCATATCGGAGCAAATATCATATCATGGCGTTTCCGGCATGATTTGGGCGGGCATTTCTAGCGAAGTACTAATTTTGTATTTGTTGAAAATGAAGCAAACGCCCACCGTTACATTGAAGATATCCTTCAAGAAGTGGTTGTTCCATTTGCTGATTTCATTGGGAATCAATTTATCTTATAGCATGATAATGCTAGACCCCCATGTTGAACATATAGTGAGCGAGAAATTTTGCAACAGCTAAGGTTGGCATCGGCAGAGGAATATCAGACTATTTCTCAAGAAAGGATCACTACCCTTATTCATTCAACGCCACGAAGACTGCGAGCTATCATTGTTGCGAGAGGTGAACATACACGATATTAATTTTTTTCTTTCTGTTATTTATTACTTCTATTGGTTTTTATTTTTGAAAATAAAAAAATAATTAAAATCAGTGTTTCTGTTGTTTAAAATTGTGTAGCGTTTACACGAAATGAGATAATGGGATAATTCAAAAACAAAATATTAGGAATAGATCGAGGGGTGCGATACTTCCAAAATTTTGTAAACCTATTTATAAATACTTTTAAATACATGAAATCAATAACGTATTTATAGATTTAAATGTTTTCAATGTATTTAAATATATTTAAAAGTATTTAAATGTAATTATCATCATTATCAGAAAAGACACAAAGGCATCGAAAACTTAAAAATTTAAAATATTTATTTATTTATTTATTTTATTATTTTATTATTTTTTAAATGAAAAACCATGTATTTTATTTTTTTAATCGTTAGAGTTTTCTCTCCTGATTTCAGGATGGAGTACCACCTCATGATGTGTCATAATAAACAGCATAATATTTTTCGGATTTAATATTAATGTCTCTTTTTTTGTCTTCATCTTTGGAGTCGCCATCAGACTTATCGCTTATCGAATCATGCAATAAAATGTCTTCCTCTGTAATATCGTCATTATTATAGTTGACGTATCTTTATCTAAGTTTTGTATGCAGATTTTTGTTTCACTGATCTCCTTCCTCTTACTTTATTTTGTACTTGCATGCATGTATTCGTTTCTGTTTATGTATATTTATTTGTATTTGTTTGTATTTATTTGTATTCATCTGTATTCATTCATATTTAAATGTATTTATTTGTATTTAAATGTATTTCTTTGTATTTAAATGTATTTATTTGTATTGAAATGAATTTGTTTCTATTTAAATGTATTTATTTGTATTTAAATGTGTATATGTATTTAAATGGATTTAAATGTATTTATATAAATACATTTTGACAATTTGTACACCTATTTAAAGAGTGTCGCACCCCTTGGAATAGATATAAGATTGTAACAAAAAGATTATGAACGACTCAATTTTTCCACAGGGTGTTTCAAAAATGTGACAAAAAAACAACGTTTTAGTTTACCTCGGTCTAACAACACCTAAGCGAAAAATGTTATTAAAAAATTTTTGAGTGGCGGGATTTTGTGCCCTGGAAGTGTATATTTGATTTTTAAGATTTATTAGAGAAAAAGTAATGGTTAGTAGACTAGTTTCAATAGGTAAAACACCAGCAGGTGTTTCATTAAAAACGTAAATATTTACAACCTCTAGTTCACCAACCTGCCTTAATCTAAGTTAAACCCTACCAGTGGATAAAGTACTTAAACCACAACATATTTAAACTTGAAACTATGACAATTTTGCCGAACTTTTGGATGGAAATAGATTTTTTGAAAGACAGTAGCGATATATTTTTAGAAAATATTTAATGAAGAAGAGAAAAACTTCGGCAAAACTAACAATACGAAAGATTAGCACTAAATATGTAACAAAATATTATAAAATGGACATTATTGACAAAGTTAATACACCAAAGATTAACCTCTTGTTTAAACCACAAATTAATTACACATAGAAAGAGTCGCCCTAACTAAAATGAAACACGTCAAGATCCTTTAATATGTTTTAAAATAATATGAAAGAAAATCTGATTAACCCAGTTCCAAAAACATGCATCAAAAAACCAAGAGGATACGAACCTTAAGTTTTATATTCGTACAGAGCGTACACATAGAGACTCATATTTTATTATCTTCATTCTCATTCAGGTTTCGTATCTCTGTATTTCGAGTTGTCCGGAACACAACTTTATTAAAAATTTGTCATAAAATACATTTTTACGAACCTATGCCAGACAATCTGACCATTATTTATTATTTTTAGGCGTTGTCTGCCATAAATATCTAAGAACGTAAAATTTGTTATTTTGTAAAGAAATCTTGCAGTTAAAATATACCGTGTTTTATACAGGATGTTATGTACAGGGTGTCTTCTTTTCGACGGGTATCTCCGTTATTAGTACAGATAGAATGATGCGGTTTTCGCAAACCTGTGCCACTTTTTTGTTAAACAAACGATGCCCTAAACGGATTGATCATGGCCATCTTGGTTTTTGAGATACAGGGCGAAATTGAAAATGGTGCATTTTCAGACACCCCTTGTATTTCAGTTATCTTATACCCTATCGAAAATGTAAAAACAGGATGTTATACAATTTTTTACGTAGAATTCAGTGGCGTACTTAGTATTTTTCCAGGTACCCCTATTTGTGAGAAATATACCAAAGTTATGTTTTTTTAAATGGAACGCCCTGTATATTTATCCATAGTTACATTCTGCTTACTGAGAGCTTTTCAAAAACATATAATAGTTGACACTTTGTTTTAACAGGACGGTTCAAATTTATATTTTTTGAATAACAAACTTTAAATTGGCAGTAGGCCTTGGATTCTGTTTTAATAAAAATAATTTATTGACGATACAATACACCATGAATATTACCTTATAGTTTAATTTCAAACTTTTTAAGTTTTCTAATACTTACAATAGTAAACAGGAATTTTTTCTTGTTTATTAAGTAATGGAATAAACAAAAACATCTACTAGTAGGCCTAGACTTATTCAGGCTATAAAACAAAAGTTTCATAATGGCGTTTTTTATTAACGATAGTCCAAAAGTTTGAGAATTATGAAAAATACGATATGCTAAATAAATTATCAGTAACTTTTCAAACTTTAAAACCCAAATCCAATTCTGACAAGAGCTTAAAGCCATTATATATATATATTATGTACAGGGTCTTCCAACGAGGACTGAACAGGGGCACATTTTTGAGCTTCCTTGTATTTAAAGAAAAATCCAAAATAGCCAATCGATGTACTTTTTCCTGCAAAATTCAAAAATTTTTTTTTGTCCGTTCAGATTAAAATATTTAATATTGTGACAGCTATTTTTAATAAATTTTAATGTTAAGATTTATTGCAAATTTTCACAGAAATATATCCGTCAATACTATTCTAAGGATAAAGAACCTATTTGAGGATAATAAAACATTACATGACAGAAAAAGAAATCCAACTCTATACTAATTAAAAAAAAAAACATTAATAATTTAATTGTTCAATGTGACCTCCGTTGTTCTCGAAACATGTGCGATAACCTCTTTGTAGCCTTTCCAAACTTGCTGTTATACTGTGATTTTCCTGGTTAAGGCGATTTATTTCATTCACAATTTTCTGCATGATCTCTTCAATATCGTGGTTTCGCTGCTTGTATACCACGTTCTTTAAATGGCCCCAAAGAAATGTGTCTAATATTGACAAATCGTTCCAAAAATCGTATAAAAAAAGCTATGTTCCATTTAAAAAACACCTTATCCATAGCGTAACTCTTTTGTTTCTGGTTCAAATAAATTTTTGGTTTCATTTTTGAATTCTGCAGGAAAAAGTACATCGATTGGCTATTTTGGATTTTTCTTTAAATACAAGGAAGCTCAAAAATGAGCCCCTGTTCAGTCCTCGTTGGAAGACCCTGTACTTGTTGTAATGGGTAAATCCTAGACCAATTTTCAGTGGAAAAGTTCATTAAACCATATAATATCCTGAGACTCGATTTTCGCTTAATAACGACTTGCAGATATGTCAAAACTTTTCATAATTACACATTATCATATTATTATTTTCTTCCAAACTGCCGACTCTACGAAGAAAATTAAAAAGACCTTTTCGTTGTGACGCAAAACTTCCGCAAAACATCGCATTCTTTAAGGACGTTCAAGTATTTTAGAAGGTGGTTCCCTAGGACATTCTAAGAAAAAAGGTCCTATCCATAAATGTCCCAACTTTAAGATACAAGGTGTTAAAATTCTTAAAAATAAAAGATTTCTGATAATATTTTGAAAACCTCTAACTATTAATTTTTTTGAAATTTGCTTAAACTAAAAAGTAATTAAAGTGATACATTTTAGGACTATTCAAAACTTTTTGATTTTGCTATGGGAGTAGATACGAGTAAGCATGTTGGATTTTTATAGGGAATCGATGTTACGCCACTGCTTTTTTTTTTAATTTTAGAACTTCTTAGATACCTACAACAAAAACTACATTAAAAAAAAACATCTTCTCATTTTTCGATAGGATGAGCTGTTTTTGAAAAAAAACTAAATTATATTTTGTTGCACGCCGCTCCACCAATTCTAGTATTTACTTTTTCTTCAATTTTTAAAGTACAGCTAGGACTTATTTGCTTTTTCTATATCTTGTTCAATGCCTAAAATACATCAAAAGTTGTTATAAACCTATTAAGAAATATTTATTACCGCTATAGTTTAAATAATTAAATTGTAACCTAATATTTTTTGTTTTATTTAGGTACTGTTTATTAACACACAAACAACGCCAATACGTTGTATTGTGACATTTAATATGAACTATTTTTATACAAAACTTAAAACATATTAAGGGGGGCAAGTAACGAAAAACGAAAATACATATACTGAATCATGTCCTCATAAAAATTAAAGGAACTGCTGAACGTGACCACAGTTTGCAATAATGCATGCATTCTTCTTCCCATAGAGTCATGGACATGGGTATGGCGAATTATCTCACATGAATTCACTTTACGATTTCTTAGATGACCAATGTTCTCAGCTGGAGTAGAGTAAACTAACGTTTTTAAATGTCCCCATAAGAAATAAATCTAAGGGGTTTAGTTCTGGCGACCTAGGCGGCCACAGGCGATTTGGTTCAATAGCTCCGCGATCACTCCAGCGATTTTCATTCGTTCGCGTTCGATAAAATAGCGATACGTATTTGCGTCGAGTCTTGGAGGAAGAAAAAATGGCCCTATAAGAAAGTCCCAATGATGATTGTTATGAAAATTTTGAACCGCAGAAACAGCGTTTTCTGCCGCTTTTTGAAGCATTCATTGGCAAAAATTTACTAGTTTAGTAAAATCATCAGGTAATAATACTTGTACCCTTTATATGTGCTAATCTTTTAAAACTCTTAAAACCGTTTGGTGACTTACGTGAAGTGTATGGCCTATTTTTGTGGTACTTGACTCTGGATGAATGGTTATTGCCCATAGCACAGCGTCTTAGGCTTTCCCGGAATATCGGCATATTTTGCAAAACCTCCCGTGTCCTGAAGGCGCTGATCATATTGGAAAATGTTTTGACATATTTATAAATTACTCTTAAATAAATAAAAAAAAATATTAAGCGCTGCTACAAACTGTTAAAAATCAATTACGTTTTATTAATTATAACCTTGTTTGTTTTAAAGTGTTACAGTTCATAGCGTTCTTAATTAATTAAATACAAATCTTCAAATTAACTAAGGGAAGTTTTTTACAGTATCACGAATTATTTATACTAGAGCGGTAATAGATATTTCTTAACAGGTTTATAAGAACTTTTAATCTATTTCAGGCATTGAACAAAAGATAGAAAAAGCAAATAAGTCCTAACAGTACTGTAAAAATTTAAGAAAAAGTAAATACTAGAAATGGTGGAGAGGCGTGCAATAAAACATTATTTTATCTTTTTCTTAAAAACAGCTCATCCTAACAAAAAAAGAGAAGATACATTTTTTATGTATTTTTAGTTGTTAGTATCTAAGAAGTTCTAAAATTAAAAAGAAAAGCAGTGACGTAACATCGATTCCCTATAGAAACACAACTTGCTTACCCATATCTTCGCCCATGGCAAAATCAAAAAGTTTTAAATAACCCTAAAATGTATCACTTTAATCACTTTTTAGTTTTAGCAAATTTCAAAACATTAATGTTTAAAGGTTTTTAAAATATTATCAAAAATCGCTTTCTTTTAAAGAATTTTAACACCCTGTAACTTAAAATTGGGGCATTTGCGGACATAGGTTTATAGGGACTTTATTTCCTAGAGAACCACCTACTACAATACTTGAACGTACTTAAGGACTATTGACTATACAGGGTATTTCAGAAGTATGGTACGCAACTTATGGGGGTGATTCCTTATTATATTCTAAGAGAAAAAATGCATACAAACATGCGTCCGGAGTTGCCCCGTTTTTGATATAAGTACTTAAAGTTTATTTTAAAAAAATCATTTATAATTTTTTTAAATATCGTTCGTCCGATCTTATTGAAATTTGGTGCCGTTATTCACAATGATAAGGGGCTTCACTAGCCCTAACTAGATTAAATTTATTAAGACCAGTGGCGTCCCGGGAGCACCTTACCGAATATTATTGAAAAGAAAATGTACGCCACTGACTTTCTGATTTTATTAGTTTTTTTTTGGACTGACCAACTAATAATACAACTTTTTTGATCCTTGCATTGTTATCTTGCTTCGTTTCCGAGAGAAAAAATAAAAAACACTTTATTGCATGTACAAAAAAAAATACCTATGTATTTAAAAGTTGATAAAATATGAGGTAAAGGTAAGTATTGATGTCTAATTTACCTGTTTTGTCAATAACAGGTCAAAAATAAATAACTTTACGCTGAAATGGCCCAGATGCATTTCAATTATGGTATAGCAAATGGAAATAATCAAGAAGAATTTAAGACAGCTCCATGCATTGAGTGAGACTGGGAGTTTTAAACGTAGTAGGGAACTTCCTGGCAGACCTGCAACAGTAACCACGCCTGAGTTAGAAGAGGATATACTTCGAAAGATAGAAGATGATCCTTCAACTAGTGCCAGGAAGGTAGCAGTGCAACTTTAAACAAGTGCATTAACTTCGTTTGGAGGGTTTTTGCATCTTTATCAATATTTTATTTACTGATGATGCCTCTTTTTCAAGATTCGTGCATTATAAATATTCATAACGAACATTTTTGGGCGGACAATAATCCTCATAAAATTAGAGAAGGTCGCTTTCAGCAACAATTTTCGGTAAATGTATGGGCAACGATCATTGGCGACTATCTTATTGGACCATACTTTTAGCACCTCGATTAAATTAAAACTCCTATACGCAGTTTCTAGCTGAAAAACTTGACGTTCTGTTAGAAAACCTACCTCTACAAATAAGAACTAATATGTGGTTCATGCACGATGGCGCCCCAGCTTATTTTTGCCTCGTCAATACCCCGACAATACGACACCTAATTGCTGGATTGGTCGCGTAGGACCCCAAGGTTGGCCAGCTCGCAGTCCCGACTTGAATCCTCTAGATTCTAGACTGTTGTTTATGGGGTCACCTAAAGTCTCTTGTATTCAAGACGCCTGTACTAGATGAGAATGACTTAAGAATTCGAATTATTGAAAGTTGGAATGCGATACGAAATAACGCAGGCATTTTTGAACGTGTAAGAGAGTCAATGGTGAGACGATTGCAATCGTGCTTTTGATCAGAAGGTGGCCATTTTTAACATTTGCTTTTCTGTACATGCAATGTCTCTATTTTTTCTCTCGAAAACGAGGCAAGATACGAAAACATTTCAAGGAACATAAAAGTTGTATTATTAGTTGGTAAATCCGAAAAAAATATCAAAATTTAAAAAAGTCAGTGGCGTAATTTTTCTTGTCAATAATTCGTTAAGGTGCTTCCCGGGACGCCACTGGACGTAATAAATGTAATCTAGTTAGGCTAATTAAGCTCCTTGTCATTATAAGTAACGGCACCAAATTTCAATAAAACCGAGAAAAGGATATTTAAAAAAAGTATAAAAAACTATTTTTTTAAAAAACTTCAACACCCTTTATATCAAAAACGGGGCCACCCGGGACATATGTTCATATGAACTTTTTTTCTTAGAGTATCATAAGGAATCACGCCCTTAAGTTACGTATCGTACTTCTGAAACACCCTGTATTACATATGTGGTATGTTACAATGTTGTAATCCTCAGTTAATACCTGATGTAAGATATATTTTAGCATTTTTGCAGATGATGCTTAGTCTAGGGTACACTTGCAATTTTATTAAAAATATCGCAAAATTTATTGCCAGATTACACAATTTGTTAATAATTAATAACATGATTTACTAAAATAAACTATAACTAGCTAGCAAAGTATGTCATGTATTAATAAATGAGGAATATAAAAAAAAAATCCTAAAACCAAAATATCAGTGGCGTACATATTTCTATTTATATCATATTGAATATCCTATTCCTAAATCGATTTTAGAAAATTGACGTTTAAAACATTATATATTATGTTAATAAGAAGTTGTTTTTCATAATAACACCTTAGAAATAGCCACCTGACACATTTTAGAGTTACAATACCAGAGATTTTAGTAGGCCGTGAAATTTAATATCTGAACTCAACTAACCGATATTATCCAATTGTTCTCATCAAGATTCAAGAACATAAAACAGTAATTATTATGCATGTAAGTATACCTATACAGGGTGTTTCAGAATAAGATGCTGATCCTTAACGGTGTGAATCCTTAGGTGATTTTAAGAAGAAAAGTTCAAATTAACATATAGGGATTTTCCATTACGCATCAATTTCTGCCAATGGTTTATTCAAATGGTTAACGAAAATCCACAATTGGATGCCAGAATTTTGTTCACGGACAAAGCTAATTTTTCCAGGAACGCCATACAAAATTTTCATAACAATCACTTCTGGGCAGAAGAAAACCCACATGCCATTACGGAATCCCACCACCAAGAGCAATTTTCTGTAAATGTTTGGGCTGGAATTATTGGTGATGATTTAATTGTGCCTTATTTTTTACCAGCCAGATTGAACGGAATCAATTATCGCCAATTTCTTGAACACACTTTACTAAATTTGCTAGACGACGTCCCTATTTTAACCCGACATCGTATGTGGTTTATGCACGATGGTGCACCTGCCCATTTCAGTCTCTTAGCACGAGAGTTTTTAAATCGACATTATAGTAATCGATGGATAGGGCGCAGAGGAACACAATCGTGGCCACCTAGATCCCCTGATCTCAACAGTCTAGATTTTTTCCTATGGGGACATCTGAAAACGTTGGTTTACAGCATCCCAATAAATACTGAAGAAGAGTTGAGAAACCGCATAATAGTTTGTTTCGACACTATCAGGAATACTTCAGGAATTTTTCAAAGGGTACGAGACTCAATGAGGAGAAGAGCTGAAGCATGCATTCTTGCAGGTGGTGGCCACTTTCAACAGCTAATCTTAATTATTTTCGTTTTTGTTCACACGTTATTTAATGTTAGTTGTTTTAATTTAATGTTAAAAAATAAACCATAGGCACATAGCGAATGTGCATTTAATGCTTTTTATTTTTTTGTCGGAAACTGTTTGTCGGACGATAGAAAGGCAAGATATTAAATTTGGCCCAAAATGAATGAGTATTTTAAAAATAATTTTTATCTTAAGAAAAAGCAGTGGCGTACATAATATTTTTCCAAAATGTCGAGTCCAAACCCTTTCAGGACGCCACTGGTTAAAAAATTTTAAAATTTTTCTACACCAAAAAATGGCTATTGATTCTTAGAGGGCATGTGTGAAAAATTCATAAAAATAGCTAGAAAGTTGTTATAGTTATGATAGAAAAACAATTTTTTTCTTAAAACTTTAACGCCCTGTAGTTCGAAAGTTGATAGGTTAAGGATATATGTTAATTTGAACTTTTCTTCTTAAAATCACCTAAGGATTCACACTTTAAGGACAAGCACCTTATTCTAAAACACCCTGTATACTCGCATACTGTAACAGTTTTTGATATACAAATACTACATTCACGTTTACAAATTAATTTCCCAAAACAAAACTCCTAAGCAGAAAATCCCCTACATAGGAGAAATAGTATTTTCTATCAAGACTAGACCAATTTAAAACAAATTACTATGGGAATGCAATACACACATACAATTGTTGGCGCTACAACGGTTAAGGAAATATCTATTAATATGTTAATTTGAATCGCAGAATTATTTCAGAAACTTTAATTAGGAAGTCGTGTTTTTAAAGTAAACAAATGTAACAAGAGTTAATAAAGTCCGGATACATTTTTCGAAAGTTAAAACATTTTGCGGTAAATAAGCTTAAACACTTTTATTAAAAGTGCTATGAATCGTTAAATTTGTTATCTGGTGACCGATATATACCGGTTAATAAAAATAATAACATAACTCCCCATAAAATTGGGTCTTATTTATGTCCGACTGTAAAATACGTTTATAGCCCAAGCGTGATGGCTGTACGGGTTAAAAGCTCATTTTTAAAATCCAATTATTTTTTAACACAAAAATAGGGCATCCAACGTAAAACACAGGATAATATTTGGACATATACATACAGTCCAAACGGTCGTTCTTTGCCGGTGCGTCATGGATAAGCGATCAAGAGACATCGTGATTTACAACACCCATACAACAAACCATAGCAAATCTTTCATTGGGGGCCCAGACCCGAAACTAACGAAACAGTTATTTGTGATGAACAGGAATCAGCTTAGAATCACCACAGGAATTCTGACAGGCCTACATGGCCGTTAAGAAGCACTTGCACCGTATGCAACTGTACAACAGAGACATAAGCTGTAGGTTTTTCAGGCGAGAAAGTGAAACTGTGAAGCATAATCAAGTCCTATGATCAAACACACAAGTTAACTCTAGATGCTAACTACAAAATTAACTGTTTTTCAACCACAGTCAAAAATTAACAAGTAGGCTTTTTTCGGTTGTAGTCATGGAAACGGTACGTTAAAAGTTAACTTGTATGTTTGATCATAGGGCTGATTATCTGCCACTGCTAAAAGGCAAACAATACTTGGGCAACCAAGACTAGAACCAGAGGATATTCCGACACTACCCCGTTGACCTACACAAACTAGTGTAAGGAACTGAAATAAATATGTGTGTATAAGACAAAACTAGGGTGAGCACAATGGGCCAAACCTGGCCGAAGTGCATCCGGCAGTTGGACGGACCCTGGGAAGAAAAAAAGAAGGAGACAACAAGAGTTCTCTTGGTTTCATAATTAAGAAGATTTTAAAATGGTAGAAGATATTTAAGACTGAGGTATGCTTACTGACAGACACTATTAATTAAGCTGGCAGTCGACATTAAGTCCAAGATTTCTAGCATACTCTACCGCGGCGATTGAATTACCACATATGTGAATAGAAAGTTCTTTGCAGAGTTACAAAATTGGAGGAGAACCAACAGATGCAAGGTCTTCAGTAGTACTAATCCGTTCTTATCAGCACAGTTAATGATTAATGGGAAAGCATGCACGATCTTTGTCTATTGGTGTGAATTGAATGAAGCTGGATGTCATAATCAGCAAACATATACAGCTAGCACTGCTCGGGATATTCTCCCAATCGACTGTATATATTGAAAATAGAAAAGAACCAAGAACAGGTCCCTGAGGGACACTAAATAAAATGCTCTAAGGGTTAATACAGATGTGGTAGAGTTGTCATTATTATTAAGCATACTGAGATAGCCAGCCATTAATACCGCCTTGAGTACCACAGTAATTAAGTTTAGCCAAGAAACAGTCAAAGGGAACCATATTAAAGGCTCTGAACATATATTATATTCAAGCAAAAGAACCAACACAAACTCCCGGTAGCCAGTTCTTTTGCTTGAATATTATATTCAGGCCTCATAGAGAAATATGGACACTTTTTTTTTAACCTGGACATATATGAAAGAATTGCTGAAATCAGATTTTTGTGTTCAAAACCCTGCAAGCACTGATCGACGATGGACTGGTGCACACTCGAAACCCCTTATTCGACTGCCTAATAGTAAAACAGTATTTTATTCTAAGAAGAGTTAAGGCGATCAATTTTGATATTCTGCTTCTCCCATATTATTATTGGATTCACAACTGCTACCTTCCAAACATCAGTAACTACTCATCTCAAATGATACATTTATTATATGTGTTAGAGGTTTTGCACCAGACCAGTTAAAGAATTCAAAATTTTAAGCTTTATCTAAGCACTGAAAAGATTGTCCGATGTCTAATATAAAAAATTATAAATTATAATCATTCTCTGTGTTTAGGCTCATTAGGCTCCACAGGGTGTTTTTTTGGCGCAAAATCGCAAATTTAAACTATTTGAGACCGCAGGCATCAATATTTTTTGTTTCTTTTCCGTCTAGTTTATTCTACCGATTATTTCCTTATATTTAGCTATCTATAGCTATAAAAATGCGTGCCTTGGTTTATAATTACAATATTCTAAATATAACTAAATACCAAGCTGAATATAGTATATAGCATTAGTAATTCAAGTCAAAACTGGAATACCCAAACTAAATTTAGCACAATCAAGTGCAGCCCAATTAGCATTTTTTATGGAAGGACATTCGTTATAATACGCAATTAAGTTAGTTATTTTAATTATTATGAAACCATGGTTGCAATAGTGGCTCCCTTAGAAGGTAAGTTCTTTTGCTGTTTCCTTATTTGAACTAGGTGGGTGGCCGGTGCGCAAAATGTGGGTAAAGTGTAAATAAACACAGACAGATTATTTTATCTTTGTACTATAAGTGTCGCGTAAACCTGTTTCAATTGAGACGAGACGGTATTGGAACATAATTTACAGGCACCATATTATTTTAAATATTAGTAAGGTATGATCAACGGTAGAGCGACATCTCGTGACAATCAAAGGCATCACCTAGCCCAATATCTAACAAATATCAGTCAGAAAAGGCGAAGTAAACTCCTGCAACGACCAGACCGTCAAATTAAAGGAGTGGCCGCCAACCGCGAACCAAAGTACCAACAATTAGAAATCTAACTAAAGGTTAGTTTTAGGGTATGAAGCTTTATATATATATATGGAGCGCCCGCCAACTTTAGGCAAGAAAGGTATGTATTAGGTTCCGCCGGTAAGGTAAAGCGGTAATTGATGCTGTCGTAGGGGCGCGCCAACCCGAGGGTGCAAGGGATGCACCGCACCCGGGCGGCAAATTTCAGGGGCGGCAAAAAGCCGCCTCGTTTTTCATAATAATAATAATAAAAATATTATTAATAATAATTAATCATAAAAAAAACGTTTCCCCTGTTAATCAAATAATTGTGGATTGTAAAAAATATTTTTGTTTAAGTGGAGAGGCAAAATAAATTATATGAAAGCAATAACGGAAACTGTTTAAAATTAATGGAAATAATTGCTCAATTTGATAACATTATAGCTGAACATATTGGTCGTATTCAACATGATTCCATTAGAATGCCACACTACTTGGGTGATAAGATCCAAAATGAAATAATTTCCTTAATTGGTGAAAGAATTAAAGCCAATATTAACAGTTTATTAAAATATTCGAAGTATTATTATATCATATTGGATTGCATTCTCGACATAAGTCACGTGGAACAAATAACAATAATTGTTCGCTTTGTGTATCTAAACAATACTTCAAAAAAAGTTGAAATACGGGAACATTTTTTAGGCTTTTGTCCAATTTTAGATACACCCGGGGAAGGCTTAACAACATTTGTTATTAACTTTTTGAACCGCGAAAACATTGATATCCATGATATGCGCGGTCAGGGTTATGATAATGGGAGTAATATGAAGGGCAAACACAATGGACTTCAAAAAAGGATTCTTGACTTAAATCCAAGAGCTTTCTTTGTGCCTTGTGCCGCGCACAGTTTAAATTTAGTTATAAATGACGCGGCCAAATCTTCACTTGAAATCGAAAATTTTTTCAGTGTTGTTCAGGAAATTTATGTATTTTTTCTGCTTCAACCTACTGTTGGCACATTTTGAAAAAAGAATGCCCCTCGTTAACTGTAAAACCACTTTCAGATACAAGATGGGAAAGCAGGATTGATGCCATAAAAGTTCTGCGTTATAATTTTGAGATAGTGTATGACGCTTTATACAACTTATTCGATGATGCATCTCGAGATGCTAACACAAGAAATTTAGCAAAGTCATTGTTATCTAAAATAAAATCGTTCAAATTTATTTGTTCAATAGTGATTTGGTACAATATTTTAACAAAAATTAATATTGTAAATAAGGCAATGCAAAAATCTGACATGGTTCTTCCAACAATAAGCGAAATGCTTAAACAAGTTAACAATTACTTGAAAAAGTACAGATCAGACAATAGTCTTAAAACCATTTTGGCTGAGGCAGCAACAATTGCAAAGAAAACAGATTGCGAAACAACATTATCAAAAGTTAGTACTATTAGACCGCGCAAAAAAAAAGGCATTATTTCTTTACGAAAATACTGATGAAATAATTGATGAACCGGAACGTCATTACAATATCAATTTTTATTTTACAATTTTAGATACAGCAATTTCCAAAATAGAAGAACGTTTTCAGCTTTTGGACGCACATAACGAAAGTTTTGGTTTTTTAAATGATATTTATTCTTTAATGTCGGTTGATCGAGAGACCAACATGAAATATTGTGCAGATTTACAAATTAAACTCTCTGATCCTACAAAAAAAGAAAACGATATCAATGCATTAGATTTGTGCGATGAAATTGAAAATCTTGCACCATACATTACAGAAACAAAAAATATGAATGCAACAACTGTTCTGGATTATTTATTTTCACATGACCTCCAAAATCTTTTTCCAAATATTACGGTAACATTAACAATATTTTTGTCCATGCCTGTAACTGTAGCCTCTGGAGAAAGGTCGTTCTCCAAATTAAGACTTATAAAAATTATTTAAGGTCAAACATGTCTCAAGAAAGACTTTATAATTTAAGCATAATAAGTATTGAAAGTCAGTGTGTTGACGAATTAAATATTTCTGATATTGTCGATCAATTTTCAGTGAAAAGATTAAGATTAAAATAAGTAAGTAGATGTTAGTTTTGTACAAATGTACAGAGGTCAGAGGTAGGAGGTAATATTACAGTTTACAGTATTATATTATAATATACATAATTATTATATTCAGTATTAGCACAATTTAATAAAACACATTTAATTAAAACGTGCTTTTTTAAAAAATTTTTGCAGTCAAATAAAAATTTTCAAATGGATTTAACAATATGAGATTATATTTAAATACATAATATAAAATTTTATTGTGTTTCATTGTCGACATAGATAGGGGCGGCAAATAAGATCTTGCACCCGGGCGGCAAATTTCGTCGGCGCGCCCCTGCTGTCGTATCAGATAAAATCCAGCTTGAGTGCTGCCATCTCTATCTATTGATAAGCGTGGCTCAATGGTGCTTGTCTTTCATTACACCATGATATAAGGTCAGAATAGCACAGGGCCGATTCAGTAATTCGGTACATTCAGTTAGTGGTCTGACCATGCCATTTTGTTAAGCTGTCTTCTTCTGATACGTAATATCGGTAAGTAGTGGTGGTCTTAGGTCTTAACTACTCCGAGAACCTGATTTCAAACTAGCACTGGGTTAAACGAATTTAGTGAATTGTCCGTTACGATTTTGGCCATGCATTTTTGTCAGTTGTCGCCATATAAGAGCAGGAATTTCCAGAAGACAACATTTGTATTAAGTTTTTAAGTTTTTTTACCTGTAGTCTGTACTGTAGGGTGATGCCTAGAAGTTAAGGCACTCGCATGAGTGTATCCTTTTTTTAAATATAAGTTATTTAGCAGATAGTATTTCCTATAGCTGCTTTAGTGCTTTGATATTAACAATTGTTTCTAAAAATGTCTGGCATTGCTGCTGCTGCGTCTTTCTTACATAAAACGATAACATTTGGCGGAAAGTATCCCTTGTGCAAAGTTACTATTATATAGAAGCGAAAAATAAAAAAATTATGTTTTTCTAAAAGATCATGTCACATTATCTGTTTGGAAATCTGCATGCAAGATAATCCCGGGCAAAAATTGCATCAACTTCTATGTTTAGGAGGATCATTTCTGTACTTATGATTTTAACATGTGCCCCATCCTCATTAAAATTTGGTTGTTTTCCTAAGTCCCCTTGCAGGTATTATCAAATCTCGCATGTTATTCCTTGCTCAAGTTTCTGACTCATTTATGTCAAGTAACGTCAAATCCACTTGAGGATGTCAATGAACCTATGATTTGTATCCCACCCATCAATATTATCCTAAATGAAGCTATTACAGGGTCATCGACAGAAAATATGCTAATTGATGAGCCCTCATGCTATGAAACTAATGGGACCATATATTATGTGAAGAGTTTTATAAAGTGTGTTCATTTTAATGCGCGACGTAGGGATTTACATGGTAAATCTTAAAATATTACTAAAACTTGAGAATAGACAAAATTTGAGATGAAGGAAATAAGTTATAGAACAATCTGTGCAAAAAAGCTCTAAAAGATACCCAAAAAAGACCTTTTCATTTTGGTAAAATTACACTTTTTAACCCCCTTGTAATTGATGTAATTAACTACTTTAGATAAAGAAAAATATTATGACACCGCTGTCAGTATTTTCGTGACTTTCATGAAATTGGTTTTGTAATTTATCACGTCTATCTACACCGTAAAAGAACGAATTGAGATGGTTTTAAACTGCATAAAAGGAAGGTCATATCGGGAAGTTACTGATAATTTTGCCGCTGTCTATCAAAACCGTCCCATTCCCAGCAAGTCGACCGTACAACGATTGCATGTAAAGTTCATGACTA
Organism: Polydrusus tereticollis; assembly: GCA_963920685.1. Classification (NCBI taxonomy): domain Eukaryota; kingdom Metazoa; phylum Arthropoda; class Insecta; order Coleoptera; family Curculionidae; genus Polydrusus; species Polydrusus tereticollis. Next base: position 67,205,778 of record OY987329.1, read on the forward strand.
GTGGATGTCTTGTTGATTCTCATAAAAAACGGAAAAGAAATTCCTCTGTGTTAACTGAAGAATTCCGAGTGGGTCTGTGCATGGCGATAGAAGAACAACCATTATCCAATTTGACACACCTTGCTGATCGCTTCGACAAATCTAGAAGCAGTTGTTACAACGCATTAAAGAAAGAAAACTATAAATCTTTTAAAATTCGAAACGTACATGAACTTTTACCGCATGATTATTTTGAACGGATGCAGTTTTGTGAAGAATGGATGGATCGAATTAATAATAACTCAGGTGTTGCTAATAACATACTGTTTACAGATGAAAGCTCCTTTAATATTAATGGAACAGTGAACAAGAAAATGTTAGAATCTGGTCGCGAGAAAATCCCTACGTGGTGCACCAAACGCATACCCAGTGGCGACAAAATGTAAATGTATGGGTAGGTATTCTAGGACATATTATTAATGGCCCATTTTTTATAGACGGTACACTTACCAAAGAACAATACATCGATCTTTTACATATGGAAGTAGGTCCTGCGCTAACCCACAGAAGGGAGGAAATTATATTTCAACATGATAAAGCTCCAGCTCATAGCGAATAGGACGATTTGGACCTTTTATAAATGGCCCGCTCAAAGTCCAAATATCACGCCTTTGGACTTTTTCTATTGGGGATACCTTACATCAAACGTTTTTCATAACGTAAGAGGAAGACCGAATGATGCAGATAAATTAAAAAATAGAATAATCGAGCTTTACGCAGCATCACAGCGCGACAGTTGTCGAATGTTAGAAAGCATTTTTATGATTGTTTGGGGCACTGTTCGGCCGTAAATGGAGGGCACTTCGAACAGTTTATATGAGTTTCAAGTTCATTGTTGTAGATTATATTTTGGAAAATTATTAAACTTAATTGAAATAAAAATCCCAAATAATCATCAAAATTGTATAATTTACAAGTTGTCTAATATTATAATAATGTCACATACCAGCTTATGTCAAAAATACCTAAGCAAACTTAATATACATGGCTAGGCAAAACAGCGTGATATTATAATTTAAAATGATATTTTTAAATATTTTGCGTTAGTTAAGTAATACAGACATGATCCTATCTTGGGTATGATACCACAAGAAATATTTGTGTAAAATTTTAACTTGTAAGTAGTTCTCAATAGAAATGTGCCTAACATAGGCTTTAAGATTTACCATGTAAAACCCTATGTCCCGCCTTAAACTAAACGCACTGTATAGTAATATTTTTTTCCCTCGTTTTAGGAAACTGGTACTGACCAATCTGAGTGTGCTTAGTAGTGTGGTATTCAGCGACAGCTATCTAAAATGACGTTAACCTTACTAGAAATAATGAACTTCAGGTTAGTTCATTGTTTGTCCTTTTTCCTTAGAGTAAAAATATAATTAACTCATATTCTGTATACGCGCTGGCATCGAAACAGATGGTCTGAAATGTCTTTATGTTGTATCTCTCTTTACATAAGAACTGCTTTTCTCTAATTTTCAAAATTTGTGGGTTAGTTGCTTCCTATCGCCGAATTCATTCTCAGAGGCGCATTTCACCGTGTCAAGCCTTGTCAGTGAGGCTAGAATCCAACGTAAGGAATCAACACCGGAAAGTCTATATTATTACCCTATATTTACCGCTGATTATCAATCTAAAGTGTCATTTTTAATTATGTGCTAACACTGTCATTATAAGCAGGTAAATAGTGTGCAGATTTCAAACCTTAGCCAACGAAAATAACATACGTAATTAAACCTTATTTTCTTTCTGTATAATATAATTGGCTTGTGCATTTGGAACTTTTGAAAATGACAAGGTACAAAGTTCAAATAAATGCAATTATTTTTCTTTTGTATTTTTGCATTGTTGTCAAAACTCTATTTTATGCACGATAATGAATTCTGGTAACAATTGCACTGCGATTACGGCGTTTACGGTTACTACAATATGAACAGAGCTCGCACTTGCTCGAGCACTTCCTGCTTCCGAAATACATGCATTACATTACATACCTCTTTGAATCAATAAGGAATTTTCTATGCTTCTTCTGTATTTTATAAAACAAATGTGAGGTAGAAATATTTGTGTATTATTTTGATTCTAAAATAAACTCAGAAATAATACGAGTAGAAGGAAGGAAATTAAATTTTAGCTTATGTGTAATGCCTTGAAAATCCAAAATCAATTTACAGGGTCTTCGTCAGTTAATGGTCAATCAGTTAATACAATTTTTTTCCTGTAAAGCTACGACCAAAGGTTTTTGAGATATGGATTGTGGACTCCTTCAACTGATTATAATATAAAATATTGATTTTAATCCCCAAAACAGGTTTAAAAGGCCAAAATATTTTCATAACAGAGCTGTTTCGATACTTTTATGAAATCATTTTTTTACTTTTTAAAGGTTGGTTGTGATATTATTTATCACGTAAAAACTACATTTTTATCCATACACTGTGGCTCAAATTAAAGGAGTACACTTTTTAATTGTGAATATTTTTTTTTCATTTTGCACTGATTTAATTTATTTTTGGAGTGATGATGAACTGAAATCGTCCCAGTAAAATGTGTAATTTTTATCGAAATATTTTGAACATAGCGGGATTGACAGGTTTTTTCAACAAACGTGCGCTTATGTTCGTTGCAAGCGGAAACTGATTTATTTAAATTTAAGATTTTAAACTATTTCTAATTTCCCTTCCCCCCCCCCCCCCCTTTTTTCTTAATAGATTCTGACCCACCAAAAAAATATAAATCATGTCCCCTCACTGAGTTGTTTCATGAAACGATTAATTTATTGAACTTTCTTAATTTAACATGTTATTGACATCTATATAGCATAACATAACTATAAATTATCCCATTAAGAATTTTGGCCTCTATTACTTATTCACATTTAATTTCCTCGATGGCCTAAAGTAGCATCATGTTCATAATTATCTGCTGTCGAATCCATTGGCCGCACAAGGTACACGTTATGACCGTATATTGTTGAACCACTCTTCCCCCTCTTCCAATTTGTTTTAGTTTATTTAGGTACCTACATCCTAAAAAACATACTTCTCAATTACTGGGTTGCTGAAGATGACTTTTTCTAAAGTCGAAACTAGTACAACCTAATGTCAAATATAAATTATGTATACACTTTAACCCTTATTTCACCCTAGAAGGACAAATATATTTACTTTGGTGGTATAGACAGACCTTGTTTTCTTTCATAATCTCGCCACAGAAAATGGACTACTTCCTGAATCTTAAAAACATTATTGTACTCCGAGAGGTATGGGAAGGAGCACCGTTTTGTTGGAACACGTATTCGTCGCAAAATGCTTCAATTTCAGTAAGCAAGTGATGTTAAATTTGTTGTTGATACGCGACCGAGGTGAGTTTTACTCCGGCATCTACAACAATGAGACTTAACTTCCCCAATTTGGAAACTGCCACAGAGACCACTACGCCAGGTGAAAAGTGACTTCTCTCGATTAAAAGATTTTCCAAGGGGATTCCCTCTTTACTCGCACATTTGCGTATATCCGATTATTTTGTGTATTCTTTGGCGGCCTCAAGTAAAACATCTTCTCATCTGAAAACCATATCTTTGCGATATTTTCCCGAGAACGGAGTCTTCGTAGTAATAGATTACATCTTTCTAATCGTTTCTCCTTCACATTGGCATTAAGTTTTTGACAGTAAACCTTTTTAAAAACTGTAAGTTGGCAATCATTTTTTATAATTCTTTGAACTGTAGAACGTGTTCTTTTCGCTATTTTTCTGGTTCCTACAGTTTCTTCAGGTCGTACATTTTCTATAATAATTTTTGCCATGGTAATATTTCCTTGATCTTGAAGTTTTCTTCCTTCCCCTTCTAACTTTTATTTTTATGGATCCATTATTTTCTCTAAGATGTCTTAAAAACTTTCCAACTGTTCCAACATACTAATTTTTTTTAGCAAACTCTTTTACAATTTTTCTTGCACCGTAATTATGTTTTTGTCAAAAATATTCGATAAGTTCGATCCTTTTCACTTAAGACTGCCATTCTGTACGGATTAGCTGTCACGAAGCGTACAAAACATCAAAAATAACATTGTTTATTATTTTAATAGCAGTCATGGATACTCTGACTTTTAATAACGGTCATGGATGCTGCGATTATGGTTCAAACGACTTCAAATTTCCAAAATGATACCGCAAGGTTTTAGTACATTAATTAACAAAATAAATTGTATTCCTTAAATTTTAAAATATTTCACAGTGAGACCTATACTGGAGAATTTTCGATAGTTAAACTACCAAAAAAATCTGTCATCTGAAGTTTAAATAAATCAGTTTCCGTTTGCAACGAACATAAGCGCACGTTTGTTGAAAAATACCTGTCAATCCGGCCCTGTTTAAAATATTTTGATCAAAATTACACATTTTACTGAGACGATTTCAGTTCGTCATCACTTCAAAAATAAATTAAATTAGTGCAAAATAAAAAAAAAAATATTCACAATTAAAAAGTGTACTTCTTTAATTTGAGCCACAGTGTATTTTTGTATTCAAGTGGCTATCAAATATCATGTTTACGTCATTATTTGAACCTTGGTACAAATCAATGTCTCTGGACAAGTAAATCATTATCAATTACACATTTTACTGAGACGATTTCAGTTCGTCATCACTTCAAAAATAAATTAAATTAGTGCAAAATAAAAAAAAAAATATTCACAATTAAAAAGTGTACTTCTTTAATTTGAGCCACAGTGTATTTTTGTATTCAAGTGGCTATCAAATATCATGTTTACGTCATTATTTGAACCTTGGTACAAATCAATGTCTCTGGACAAGTAAATCATCCCACAAAATCCCCTAGATTTGGTTATAAATAGTAGTGGTGCGTGCCAAAGTATTCCAATTTTGGTACAACTAATTTAAAAACGTCCGTAATTTTTATCATTTATTATTTAATTTCAATTATTAACATCAACGTGTGCTTTGCATCTAAGGCCGTATTGCTTAGCGTTAAAGCTTAATACCGGTTGGGTGTCAGTAAATAGCAGCATTATATATCAATCAGTTATTCGGTCATCTTTAACAGTCGTTACAAGTAATTTATTTTCTTGAATAATTCACGTAATGGGTTTCACGGAACAGCTCAAAAAGGTTATGATTGAAGCGAATTTTCGAAAGGAAGTTAGAGTAAATGGTGAGTGGCAATACAATCAGCGCTTGAGCAGCGATTTTCGCGACAATTTTCCTAACGTCGCTTTTACTGTTGGGGGGGGGGGGGGGGAGGTTTATTATTGCCTGAGAAAAACCGTGGTTCTGTTTAGGGAAACAGGTTCTACACAACATAAAAAGGAGCTGGAATACCGTCTGTAGGAACCGAAGAACTCGTTGCAAACGTTCGTGAAATAATGCAAGATACGCCAACAAATGTGTAAGACCTCACCGGTGTTGTGAATTCTCAGAGTGCACGCATGTGGAGTTGTGAAAATCCCCGTAAGCCCACATTGCACATTCAAAAATTTGGTGTCTGGTTGGCTGTTTCCCGAAGAAAAATTGTTGGTCCTATTTTCTTTCAGCGGTATAGGGACAATATTTTGAATCCGGTAGAACAATTACTTGACGATGAACTACGTTTTGGTTATTTTCAAGAGGACGGTGCAACCGCCCATACAACCGCCGAAACTGTTAACTATACTTACACAATTTTTTCGACAAGATTGATCAGTTCTCGAAAGACATTAAATTGTCACCTAGATCACTTTGTTTGACGGTTATGGATTACTTCATTTTTTCTCATTTGAAGAACAATATTTTTAAAACACCAGTTGAAAATTTAGAACAGTTACAAGTAAAGATTAACCAAGGATGTGGCTCTCCAGAGAAGCTGGTCAACGCTTTCGAAAATATGAAGAGACGAGTGGATTTATGGTTGGAGCATGGCGGTTGCCAATTTCAGCATTTTCTTTAGCGTTTGTTTTCATTTCTCTGTATTCTTACTTTGTTAATTTTGTAACGAACAAAAATAAATTTGTATTTGTTTACTTATTTTAATATTCATCAGTTTGGTATAACATGTCATAATATGAATTTGACACAATTTTAACCTAGATTTGGTTAGATATATCATCCCCTTATAATTGTGATCTAAACCAAGCCTGTTTTCCAGTCCAAGCCCTCTTGGATGAAAATAATTTTGCTCGCAGAGTACAAAAACTCTTTACCTTTTCGATTCATTTATAAGTTGTTGGACTATTGAAGTAATAAGTTTTTCTTAATCACACAAAAGTTTTAAGTTAATTTATGGCAACATTTATTTCCTAGCGTTTTACATTCATAGGAATCAATAGTTTTATAATCAGATTCATCACATTAGATAATATTAAACATGAAATTTGTGTATTTTTATTGATAAACACATATGTTTATGTAAAAGTTACTACTTGTTCTCTTTTCAGTTTCTGACAAGACTGAAAATATTAGGTGATAAATGAAGTAACCACCAATTTTAAACGATAACATTTAGCAAATAAACCGCTTTAGGTAACCTTAAAAATCAATAAAAATATTTTCGCTAGCATCAATCACGCTTCTGACATAGAAATGGAAAAATTCAATTTAGTTGTGAAGTGAAGTAAGAACTATTCCGATAACCAATTTATCAATATGAGAATACAATCACTTAGAATGGCGTTAAAAAACGTTGGAAAAGTCATTCGCTTTTGTTGCCAGGGTGATTAATAATCTTGTTTTGAAAAGCCACAAGATTGCTATATTCATTAATTTTAAAGTAAAATTATAGTGGCATATATACTGCCATTTTGCAGCAGTGGGCTGTTTATTCTACACCTTCTTTGCGGCAAACAGGGTAAGCTGACTTCGAAAATGGCCACCATTGGCATCACAAAGCATCTCGTGTGCCTCAAAGGACGTTTATATGATAACAACTCTGCACATGTGAGAGTTGACAACTGTCTGTCTGATGAATGGGTCACATGCAGTGAAGTGAGAGAGGGGCGTGTTCTCTCACCGCTTCTTTTTAATATTATTTTTAATACATATAATTAAATTTTAAGACAGGTACTGGAAGACTGGCACAGTGGAAAAGAGTGTCTAAGGTGAAATTTGAAGACGATACGAACTTGATTGCTGCTTCACAGCCTGAAATAGCTGAAGTACTGATGAGACTTGAAGATACTAGTGCCCTATATGGCCTGGACATAAACTACAATAAAACCAAAATAATGATCATTGATAGGGAACACAACAACTATCCCGAAACTGGGGCTATTGGTCATTGTCGTCAATAGCCTCGTCTATCTGGGCGCCTTTGTAGGGAGGCTGTGACGGCGAGATAAAATGCCGCATTTAACTTGCTAGATTAACAATGACGCAGTTGAATAAAACATGGCGTGACAACGACATCACAAAACAAACACAAATTGACCTGGTCAGCACATTGGTCTTTTCGATATTCTTGTATGTCCTTAAAACAGGGGCCATCGGAGAAAAAAAACTAGAAGGAAGCTGCACTAGCATGGGCGGAGAGATCTCCTAATAATCCGAAATCTCACATAGCGCGTTGACCAGGCTGAAAACCAACTGATACGGATGAAATTAAGGTGGTTTTCTAGATACACTCTGATACACTGGCATGAGTTAAAAATCAGTTGTGACCACTTGCACAATTATTGTCATCCATACCACATTACACTTCACTAAGAGCTATATGGGTAACGTTCTGAAAAACCTGTTACATTTTGTAATTGGGTCACGAGATAAATACAAGGAAATAACAGGTAGCTAAAGCATGATATATTTCCTGACAAAGCTACTTTCGGTAATCCTGGGTAGGTAATCTTTTAGTTATCCCTTGTCAGCGTCAGTAAAAATTTAATTTATTTATTTTCTTTTGGCTAACTTCTTAAACTGGATAAGAATTCTGCCAAATCAACATCATTGGTCTGAAATCATTGTTTCCCATTTATTCGAAGGACCTTTAAATGAAGCCACGTAGACAAAGGGTTTTCAATTATCCAAATTATCATTAAACCAAACTGTAAAAGCTGTCATGTGAGATCCACTCCATTATACAACACAGACTACTCGTAATTATTTGAATGAAATAGACAGGAAAGTTGGTCCATAGCTGGTCCTCGGATTTGATCCCCCTTGACTTTTCTTGTGGGGTTTTATAAAGGACAAACTGATGCATCTACAACTGTAAATGATATGAAAAGCCGAATTCGCTTTGCCTGCTAACACCTGAAATGTTAGAACGGGTACGAAATTCACCAAAACTGTAAAAAAGTATTTGGAAGTGGGAGGGGGACAGGTTCTTAAGTATGATAGACGATAAATAAGTTGTTAAATTTGAATTTTAGAACGAAAAGTACACCCGTCAAATTTCTCGAAACTGAGGAAGGGGGTAAATGTCGAAAATCCTTATGGTTAAATGTATGCCCTCCCCCCTTCACCTTCAGTTAGTAACTAGATTAAATTTATTAAGTCCAGTGGCGTCCCGGGGAGCACCTTAACGAATATTATTGACAAAAAATGTACGCCACTGACTTTTCAGTTTCAACAGTTAATAAAAGCAAATGTTGAAAATTTTCTAATAAAACGCACGAATCCAACCGTTTTTTTTTTATCTTTAACACCCTGTATATCAAAAACGGGGCAACTCTGGACACATGTTCATATGAACTTTTTGTCTTAGAATATCATAAGGAATCACCCCCTTAAGTTACGTACCTGACTTCTGAAACACCCTGTATATAAAGTTGTGACGGTTCAAAAGTAAGTAGTAAATTACGTTATTTGGGCTTTTTTAAAAAAAATGATACACTGATAAAAAATAATGAAATTTTACGCATTGTTTTTACGTGCATATGAACGATTTCTTAAAAAATAAAAATATTTATAGGGGAGAGACGGGGAATATCGACCACGCGGGTAAAACCGACCACCTATCATCCACCATGTCCAGTAGCCATGCGGGTCCTTCGAACAATATTCTAAATGGAAATGGTGTGAAAACTGGAGTTGTTAAAAGACCCGAGATTAGCAACTTCCAAATTGACTTCTGCAATATAAGAGGACTGAACTCCAACATCAATGCAGTCCATCAACATCTACAATCTACCAAACCTCATGTACTTGCACTAACCGAAACCAAAGTCAGATCATCGATTAGTACGGTCAGCTATTTATATCCTGGGTACGACTTTCATCACCGATTTAGGCGGAATTCTGGCCTTTGTCTCTTTGTCCGGAGTGATATTTCTTGTCAACGAGAGGAGACACTCGAGTCTAACGACTTTGATGTAATGTGGTTTAAAATATCAACGCAGAGAATTACTAAATTCATCTGCTGCCTTTACCGGCCGCCAAGCGATACCCATTATAGAGACTTGTTCTCCTCTCTTGCTAATACTATCGACTTTTTGCAAACCCACCATCCCAATTCCGAAGTTATCATCCTTGGCGACTTCAACATTCATAATGTCAACTGGCTCAAATACTCAAACATGACTGACGAACAAGGTCGTGAAGCCGAATCCTTTGCCATCAGCTCTGGCCTCACCCAGCTGGTGGGTGAACCAACTCGGATTCCAGACCGAGATGGTAATTTTGCTAGTTTGTTGGATCTTTTCTTAACTTCAAACCCCGACTTGTACACTGTCACCGTGAAGCCGCCGTTAGGAACGTCTGACCACAACCTTATTTCGGCACTGAACAAACTACCAATTAGTGCTGAAGAGCCTCCTAAACCACGCAAGATATGGCATTATACATCAGCTAAGTGGGAGGACCTAAGGGACCATTTTCGAACCTTTCCTTGGCGGGACGTTTGTTTTACCTCTGATGATCCATCCATCTGTGCAACAGAAATATCGGAGGTTATCCTTACTGGTATGGAAGCCTTCATCCCTTTCTCAAAAAAGTGCCCTTCTAACGGCAAGCCTTGGTTTACCAAAAATTGCGAACGAGCTGTTAAATCAAAAAATTATTTCTACCGACAATGGCGTAAAAATCCTACCGCCGAAAATCGTACCATCTTTGTTAACGCTCGAAACCAATGCAAGCAAACGATAAACCAAAGCAAAGAAGCACACAACCAGAGGATCAGAGACAAACTTCTTGAATGTCCTAGCGGCTCAAAATCATTTTGGTCGGTAGCTAAGGCCGTCAGTCAGAACTTTACCAAGTCAACCATTCCACCTCTAACACGTTCTGATGGCACCATTGCGACCAAAGCACAGGAAAAAGCAAACTTACTGGCGGAACTATTCTCTTCACATTCAACGGTAAATTTTCAGGGAAGTACTCCACCGAACATTACCCCTGTAGAATCGAGAATGCCCGAGATTGTCTTTCGCCACCGCCATGTTAAGCGAATCTTGAGGAGTCTCGACACTAAAAAGGCTTCTGGTCCTGACGATATTCCAGTCATTGTAATTAAGAAATGCGCTGACGAACTGACACCGGTATTTTGTAGGCTTTTTAACTTATCCTACAAAAAAGGAATATTTCCTTCTTGCTGGAAAACTGCGAGAGTCCAGCCCATACCCAAAAAAGGCAAGAAGACCTTGCCAAACAACTATCGTCCAGTCGCATTGCTCTCGGTTATATCAAAAGTTATGGAGAAGGCTATCAACGAAAAATTACTAAAATACCTGGAAGGCTTCAACATTATTAGTGACCGCCAGTATGGATTCCGTAAGTCTAGATCAACAGGAGACCTTCTCGCTTATGTTACTCATGTTTGGAACAACGCAATAGAACACCATGGGGAGTCCCGGGCGGTAGCACTGGATATTTCCAAGGCTTTTGACCGAGTATGGCATGAGGGGCTCCTAACTAAAGTGAGAGCATACGGAATGCCGGTTCAATTTTGTTCATGGCTGTCGAGCTTTCTTAAAGACCGTTCTCTGCGAGTGGCGATGGACGGATTTCTTTCAGACACATTTAACATCAACGCCGGAGTCCCTCAAGGTTCTATATTGTCGCCCACCCTTTTCTTACTATACATTAACGATCTTTTGGAAAAAACTAAAAATCCTATATATAGCTTCGCTGATGACAGCACACTTGTTTCAACTTTTACTTTGGATGCTCGGACATCGGCTGCTAATGCACATCTCTATAGGCAGCAAGAGGTCTCACATCTCAACAAAGACCTGGAAGAAATTTTGTCTTGGGGTGACAGTAACCAAGTAGAATTTAACGCTAAAAAGACCCAGGCGGCAGTTTTTTCTAAAAAAGTTAATGTTGAAGAACCGGATATAGTTATGGCGGGACACTCAATTCCCTTGGCTTCATCAATTCATTTATTGGGCGTTAATCTGGATAGTCATATGTCTTGGCATGGCCACGTTGCGGCCATTGCTAAGGCAGCCTCGCAAAAGCTTGGAGTACTTTTCCGAACAAAGAACCTCTATACACCCCAACAACTTTTGATGCTCTATAAAGCCCAAATTCGACCATCACTGGAGTACTGTTCGCATATTTGGGGCTCTGCTCCTAAACATACCCTGAGATTGCTAGATTCCATTCAAAGAAGAGCCATTCGCTTGATCGGTGACCATAGTCTGACAAACAACCTGGAAAGCCTTGAACATCGAAGGCAGGTTGGCGACTTGAGTCTATTTTACAAATATTTTCATGGCAAGTGTTCAACTGAGGTTGCCCGCTTAATACCACCCAGAGCGGTGCATGGTAGAAATACACGACGAGCCACTGCAGCCCACCAGTACGTGGTTCAGCTTAGTGTCCCTCGAACGACACTGTTTCAAAATTCTTTCATCTGGAGAACGTCATCACTCTGGAACGACCTCCCTGAGATCGTCTTCCCCAACGAGTATAGTCTCCAAAGATTCAAGATCAACGTGAATCGTTTCCTGCGCACACGCACCGCTCCTAGAGCGCCATAAAGGATTTATCCTGTAGTGCTGTGCCTTATCATAAAAAAAAAAAAAAAAAAAAAAACCTAGTTTTACATTTAAATAACCCGCCAACATTTAATATCTACCGCGCCATCGATCCAAGGCTAACCCTATTATTCAGTTTACCGCTCAAAGTGACGATATCACAACGCTTTTGGCAGTGAAAGAACAATTTGATATTTGGTGGTTATTATTGCAAGAATTTTCGTATGAAAAATAGGTAAGTAATCTAAATTGTGATTACATGAACTGATGTCCAGTAGTTAACAATATTACGTAGACATATTGCTATCTAATTATGCATCGAATTTTGATTTAACCTTACTTTAAAAGGAATGAAACGAACTTTTGTTTGTGAGTGTACTTTCGGGTTATATCGACCAGAATGATCGGTTTTACCCGAAAGTGTTCGATATTACCCGCCAACGACAAAGTATTATTATTTTATCTATATATTTATTTTTAATTGCAGACACGATGCCATTTTCGTATAAAAGAAAGACAACTCGTGCCTCATGGTCCATAGAAGATCTAAAACGGGCTATATCGGCGGTACGAAATGGAAATGGCATAAGAAAAACCTCAAGATTATACGGAATTCCTTATGCAACTCTTCAAGATCATCTGCGGGGAAATACATCTGGGGTAAAGAATCAGTTAGGAAGAAAGACGATATTTACAGCTGAACAAGAAACAGAGCTTTGTGACCAGATTATCCGCCTCTCCAAAATGTTTTATGGAGTTTCCCCACTTGATGTGCGTAAAACTGCTTATGAGTATGCCCAAGCCAATAAAATTAAACATAATTTTAATTCTCAAAAAAAAATGTGTGGTAAGGATTGGTACTATGGGTTTCTAAGACGAAATCCGAGAATCGCCCCTCGCAAAACGTCGTTAAATAGAGTCATTGCCTTTAATGCAAAAGAAGTCAACTTATTTTTTTCAAATCTGGAAATGTCTTTTCAAAATTATAAATTAACTCCTAATAGAATTTACAATGTTGATGAGACAGGGATCTCCAATGTACCTATGTTTATTTATACCATTTAAATAGTGTATATTTATACTCGCAAATGAAATTATTCTTTTTCTATGTACTTCTCAATCTAAGATGTAATATTTCTCCAGTACTATGTATATGTATATATGTATATTTCATTACTAATTTTAATTATTACAATTAACAATGTAAAAATTCACATTACAATGGAAACATACATGAAGAATGTAAGTTTTGCCAATTTGATCGTCGTATAGGGTTGGTTGGTGTATTAATTAATATAGTATTATTACTATTAGGAGTGTAGTGTGGAGTACAAATTTATTTTAACGTACAGTAAAACACACAATCTGCTCCACTAGTTTTTATACCTTGGTCAAATCAGTCTCTCATTTAAGTATTCTCCTTTTTATCTATCATCTTTCCGCGCTCTCTGATGTGCCATTGTCGTAAAAGTTTTTCATGTTTCACTAATGCTTTTTTTCTATCTTTAATTTGCAGTTCTCACAATGTCCTTTTCTCTTCTACTAACTTAATTTTATCCCACTGATGATGGAGGTTTATGCCTCCGCAACATGTATGGTTTGACAATTTTACAATTGTTAAAATAAACTAGTGGAGCAGATTGTGTGTTTTACTGTACGTTCAAATATCACTCCACTTCTTCCATAAAACTAATTTATTTGTTATTTGTTATTACTATTTTCATGTGGGTTAGTATTTTACCATATTTTTAAGAGTTACTGCAATCCTGATATCGAAGGTGAGGATTGGGGCTCCATTGACTGCAGAATTATATTTAAATTTTAGTGAAAAATAATTTAAGATTATTTTAACTTAGGTATCTATCGCCTACCATTCTTTACTAGATCAAAATGAACTATCAAAACAACCAATAATCCTGCATATATAAAAGCTTAAGTTGGTAAGTGGTAATTTTTTTATATATAATGTAATGTAAATGCTGATATACTTGAGAATCTTTTTGATTTCATTGTGTCGTTAGAATGTTTGTACGGTAAGAGTGTATGCATTTTGGGGGACTTCAATATACCAGCTTACTCTGAATTTCTGGACGCTGGCACAGAAGGTCAGTGTGTTAGATTACTTAACAATTTTTCACAGTGTATGAATCTTTTACAGAGTAACTTTGTCAGAAATGAAAATAATAAACTTTTAGATTTAGTCTTACATAATACTGAATATTGTATCGCTGAGCCTGCTCTGGATGTGCTGGTCCCTGAAGATAAACATCATCCTGCACTTTATATCTCTATTCAAATTTCTCATTCTACCAGTAAAAAACGCGACTTTCCTGTTAACTTGGAAAATAACTTTAATTTTAGAAAAGCTAACTTTCCGCTAATGTATGAAATGTTTTTAAACCTAGACTGGTCATTTCTTTCTAAAGAATCGGACATCGAAACGGCATGTACAGTATTTTATGAAAAAATGTATATTTTATGAAAAAATGTATGACATTGTTAATATCCCCGCTATAAAAAGTTAACGAATAAAAAGTACCCGCCATGGTTTAATTCTTATATTATAGCGAATATAAAAAAGAAAGCTAAATGCCGCAAAATATATAAAAAAACAGGTTGCCAATTAGAATTACAAAACTTTAAATCTCTTAGAGCAAAGATAAAAACAGACATTGAGAATTCCTATAAGATTTATATTCTCAAGATTGAATCTGACATTGGGAAAGATCCGAAGAAATTTTGGTTATTTATCAAAAATAAACGGGAGACCACTGGCATACCCAATTTTATGCACTTTAACGGTACCGAATATCACAACCCTCAAAATATCTTAAATTCTTTTGCCATGTTTTTTAAACAGTCTTTTTCGGCTGGCACTCTTAATGATAATCTTGAAAATAGCGGCGGTACGCAACAACACAATAACAATAACATATGCCTTAATTATTTCTCTGAGGATGATGTAATTACAGCTTTAAAAAAAATCAAACCCAAATCTACCACAGGGCCAGACTTTATTCCTGCATTTCTTGTGCACGACTGCCGCTATGTCCTGGTTAAACCGCTTCTGGTGCTGTTTAATTTGTGTCTAAAAAATCAGACAATCCCTAGCTTATGGAAGACTTCTAAAGTTGTTCCTGTGCACAAGAAGGGTGATAGGTCGGACATAGCAAACTATAGACCTGTTTCTCTTATCTGCAATTTCAGTAAGGTTTTGGAATTTCTATTGTATGATAAAATATCTCCCGCCGTTAAAAACCAAATAGTTCCCCAACAACATGGATTTATTAAAGGAAGGTCTACTGTTACCAACTTAATTGAGATATCTCAATGTATTGCTGAATCTATAGATGATAGTTCTCAGGTTGACGTTATTTACTTAGATTTTTCAAAGGCATTTGACCGCTTAGATCATAATGTCCTAATTCATAAACTTCAGGCTTTTGGGTTTTCAGATCCACTTGTTAATTTTTTTATTTCATACTTGTCTGACCGCTTTCAGTATGTCTCTCTTTATGGAAGTAAATCTGACAAATACTCTGCTACCTCAGGTGTCCCGCAGGGCTCAATACTTGGGCCTCTAATATTTAATATATTTATTAATGACATTGGCCATGATATAAATGTGGACTTTTTGTTGTATGCGGATGACGTAAAAATATTTAAAAAGATCCAGTGCTTAGAAGACTGCTTCATTCTTCAGCGTAGTCTGGAGCAAATAAATAATTGGTGTCTTAATAATAACCTGCAGCTTAATATAGGTAAGTGTAATGTCATATCGTTTACAACCAAGGCCACTGTGATTAAGTATAACTATGTTCTCAATAGTGCACCTATCCTTCGTTCTGATACTTTTTGTGACTTAGGAGTAACGTTCGACTCAAGATTCTCTTTCGTCCCTCATGTTAATAAAGTACTGTCTGATGCATCAAAGAGCTACGGATTTATCGTTCGTTGTACTAGGGACTTTAATAACGTCGAAGTATTAAAAATATTATATAACTCTTATGTTCGGTCAAAGCTAGAATATGCGTCAGTGATTTGGTCCCCGGGATATAACGTTCATGTAAATAATTTGGAAAAAGTTCAGCGCAGGTTCTTAAAATATGCGTGGTATAAAAGTGAGGGAGTGTATCCCCCTCAGGGCTTTTCTCACATAACCCTACTAAATAAGTTTGGTTATGTGTCTCTCAGTGATCGCCATGATTACCAGTATCTGATTACTCTATTTAAAATATTAAATAATCTATTGGACTGCTCTGGCATTGTTAACAAATTGTGCTTCTATGTACCTCGAATAAATTCTCGCCATAGTACCACATTTTATTTGCATTTAACAAGAACAAACGTTTTAAAATTCTCCCCCATTTTTTCAATGTGTTCTAAATATAATGCTCTCCCCAATTTGGACTTTTTTTCTCAGTCAATTTCTTCAGTTAAGAAGCAATAACCTCATTCTTCTTTCTCAGCCTTGATTTGTCCACTCCTGGACATAGGCCTCTCCATTGATTCTCCATGCCTGCCGATCCTGGGCCAATCTGATCCAGTTTTTACCCGCCTTTTCCTTGATATCGTCGGCCCATCTCTTTTGAGGTCTGCCGACGCTTCTTGTAGTTTGTCTTGGTCTCCATCTTACAACCCGGGATGTCCATCTGTCCATATCCTGTCGTGCGACGTGTCCCGCCCATTGCCATTTCAGTCTTGCGGTCCTCTCCATGACATCTGTGATCTTTGTTCTTCGTCTTATCTCTGTGTTAGTTATTTTGTCTCGCAAGCCTATACCAAGCATAGCCCTTTCCATGGCTCTCTGTGCAACTTTTAGTTTTCCAGCGCTTTTTTGTGTAATGGCCATTGTTTCCATTCCATACGTTGCTACCGGGAGGATGCAGCTGTCGAAGACTTTACTCTTTAGATTGATTGGAACTTCCTTATTTGTTAGTATATGTCGTAAGTTGCCGAAGGCTGCCCACGTCAGAGCGATTCTTCTCTTGATCTCCAGAGATTGATTTTCTTTGTCTAGCGTAATGGTATGTCCCAGATATACGTATTCATTGACAGATTCTATTTGATGATTTTTTATGTTAATTATATCATCGCTGTTGCTTATAATCTTTGTTTTGTTATAGTTCATGTTTAGGCCAATCTCTTGTGAAGCGTTGTTGAGTTGTTTCATCATAATTTTTAGTTCATTTATGTCACTGCTCAATAGGATAATATCATCGGCGAATCGGAGATGGTTTAGGTAACTGCCGTCTATATTTAACCCGAGTTTGTGCCAGTCAAGCCTCTTAAATACGTCCTCCAGGGCCAGAGTAAAAAGTTTCGGCGATATGACATCGCCCTGTCGAACTCCTCTTTCCAATTTGATTTTGTCTGTTTCCAGGTCTTCATCGATTTTGACATGAATTGTGGAGTTTTCATATATGTCCTTGATTATCATAGAGTATCTGGAGTCAATCCGTGCATTGTCTAAACCTGCCATAAAGGACCATTTTTCTATCGAGTCGAACGCTTTTTGATAGTCTATGAAGGCCACGTGTAGTGGGACGTTGTATTCGGTACATTTTTCGATAACCGTTCTAACTGTCTGAATGTGATCCATTGTACTGTATCCCTTTCGAAAGCCTGCATGGTTGGTAGGAGTCCAATTTTTGTGTCAGTCTGTTTGTTATTATTCTTGAGAAGAGTTTGTATATGTGTGACAAAAGACTGATAGGACGGTAGTTTTCAATATTTGTATTGTCTCCTTTTTTAAACAATATAACCACTTCTGCATTTTTCCAGTGATTCGGAATTCTTCCTTCTATTAGACATTGATTTAAGAGTATCTTTAGTGCGCTTATCAGTGAGTCGCCTCCCATCTTTATCATTTCGCTTGTGATACGGTCTTCTCCAGGGGCTTTTTTGTTTTTCATTTTATTTAATGCTCCTCTAATTTCATCCTTTGTTATCTCCGGCAGTTCTTCTGATCCTACGTTTGTGATTCTTCCCGATGGAATTTGGTAATTTGGCATTGCCGTTGATGAGTATAGTTTTTGGTAGAATTTCTGAATTTCCTTCGCTATATCCTTTCTGTTTGTGATTATCATACCCTTGTCATCCTTTATCTTCAATATTCTAGTCTTCCCCCCTTGATAGCCTAGAGCGCAGTACTTTCATGCCTCTATTTTCTTCAATAGTATTGTTTATTTGTTTTGTGTTATACGTTCTTATATCTTTTCTAATCTTTTTCTTAGTTTGTTTGTTGAGCTCCTTATATTCATTGGTGTCCTTATTGCATTTTCTCCTTTGTTCCATTGTTTTGATCGTATCCTGACTGAGCTTTGATTCTTTGTGTCTGGCTTGTGAGCAAATCTTTTTTGTAGCCATTTGTATACTCTGTGTTATTTTTTTTTTTTTTTTTTTTTTTTTTTTCATTAATTAATAATAATTTAATTGTTTTTATTAATATCATTCTTGTATTGTAGCTTGACAGTTATTTTTATTTTGCTCACTTTAATAACCACATTTTCATTTTGGTGTATTTTATTAGTCTAGGTTTTGGCATTATGTTTTTGATTAGGTTTAGATTAGTTTTAGGTTAACTTTACAATTTGTTACTAAATATAGTAATTGTAATACCTTTTTTGCATTTGCAATTTGTTTAAACCCTGCCTAATAATTGGGCATTGAGCCTGTTAGGTAGGTCTTTTTGTAAATAAATAAATAAATAAATAAATAAATAAATAAATAAATAAATAAATAAATAAATATAATTACTAACAGTAAGGTAACTTTGTTAATTTTTGGTTCTCATACGTAGTTTTTTACATATATTTCAATATAAATCAAACAATTACATCATCAAATTAAAAATTTTAAAGTCTCACCCCTTAAAATTGGAGGGGGTAACTATCAAAAATATAGTAAAATATGTTCCCCCGTCTCCTTGTAACCGTTTCTAAGATATCGCTTTGTAACAGTTTATACAACTCACTCAGATATTTATAAAATGTTTCAAATATTTTTTACTTTAGATCAACTTCAAAAAATTAAGAAATAGCCTTTATTTGGTTTAAAATGTTTATTTTTTCATAACAATATTGATTTTCGTTCAATTTATTTTTATTTAAAAAAACAACTGTGTTTTTCAAACATAAAAGTTAAGTTTGTCTCAAAAATACTAATACAAACTTTATAAAATAAAAGTTGTTCCTTATTTTACCTCGTTTTCTTACCATTTATTACCGTGAATGTAAAATGTAAATGTAGTAATTTATTATACTAACACTGTGTAAAATTACTGACTTAAATGTTGTAAATATATCTGAAAGGTACCTAAATATTTTAGTCTACGTTTTATAATTACATCAATGTTGTAATATCACCTGATGGAAAGTAATTTTGCATTTTACAATTTCATTCATTTTACATTAAAAAAAGTAATATTACATACTGGATGTAATATTACATGCATCTAGTGTAACACCAAAGTAACCAACTACCTAGTGTGTAATTTTACACCATATTTTTATCAATGACATTCATGACATTTCTGGAAGACAAATGGACCAAATACGTGCTTATAAAAGTTTGCTTTCTCTAATTCTACAAAGAAAATATAAATATTTTTTAAACTATAGATAGAAAAGAAGTTAGAAGCTTTTCTCTGTTTCCAAGTTTCTTTAATTGGAAAAGATTAAATTTTATAATTAATTATACTGATATAATACATTATACCAATTATACTAACTAAAATCTTTTACTTTGTACAGGGTGTTGAAGTAAACGCAAATCATATAATTTCTCTTCTTTTTAATGGAACACCCTCTATATCATTATTTTTAAAGAAGAACCTTTTAATCAGCTCTCATTTGAGATTAGTATTTCTAAAATTAGTCGTTTTTCTGGAATATCAATTTAAACTTACTCATTACCATCTTTTATGGCATTCAGCAATAATTGCACGGATTCCATTAAACATTTTGAAATTTTTTAAATTATCTAGCAAAAACCAATTTTGTAGTATTCGGGCAGTTTTAATACCTTGTCATTAACTAAAACATTTAATTCTTGCGAATATCACCCTATAATTTCGCTTTATTTTGAGAGTGTAGGCAAGCTTTTCTTAAAATTTTCAAAACAAAGTTTGAATAGACAAATAACCCCTGGCCATATAATAACCTTATGTCAAAGTGATCAGGATGATGGAGACTCTAAATTAAAATCATAAAATATAGAGTATCGCATTTAAAAAAAAACATAATTTATTATCATAAAAACTTTTTGAGTCACCCTGCGTAATGTAAAATATGTTTAAAACTTACGCCTGAGCCACCTTAATATAAAATCTAGACATTTTCGCCAAGTTCTCTCTCTCTCTCTCTCTCTGACCACATAAAATCTCTGAAAACTGACTATAAACACTAAAAATTTTAAAAATGTCTGGCATATCAAAAATACTACCAGAAGCAATTATTAATTATTTAGATATCATAAGGCTTGTTCCAACCTGACCAAAAATCGTACGAGGAACCTCCCCGAACGGTCGCTCAACTAATTTACCAGTGTGGCAATCGATTGCCAAATTCAAAATTTAATTGACAGGCTGGAAATGATCGCTTGAGGACGGTAATTTGGCTGTGTTGGAACAAACGTATAAATACGACATTAGATCGAATTAAACCTATTAAATATGATGTAAAGCAAAACTAGTATTTTGTCTTTAGACCTGCAACTATCTACCTTTTTCCACGTCAATGGCACAAAATATTATGAAAATATCCGATTTTTTACGTTTCGCACAAAAATTGCCCTAAGTAAAATTTACTTATTCATCATGAAAATCACCTCTGTGAACCATGAAAAATCTCCAAATAAATCATCATCCATCACTTTAAACTGACTTTGTTATTAAAAGTTTCACATTGACTTGATGGTATAAATAATAATAAGGTGCTTATGTGTAAAGCCTTTTCAAGGAAACTACCTACGTAAATGATTGTATGATTTATATTATAAATCAACTCCAGAGAGTTGCTTTATAGGAGGGGACAGGCATTTATCTGCTGCTTTCTATGGTAAACAGTAAAATTTTAAAGACCCTGTACACTCATTTTGCATCTATAGGTACTAATAAGTAATATTTTTGAAAACCCTGTAAGTTTATTGAGAAAAACTGCTAAAAAGGAAATATCTCTATCTAAACTCAGACCGGTGATTTTTAATGATTTTCTAATTCATTTTTAATGGACGTGTTCAGCGTTCCAGCTCTATTAGGTTTAATATCATAAAACCTCAACCTACTATTATTTCATTTGATTACACATATAAACACAGCTATAACCTCCATGACGTCACGCCGCACCTTTGCGGCGCTCCCGCGACGCTCCTCCGTGACTACCTCCGACGCCAGGGGCGGCACCGCATCAAAGCACGCACGAAGCGGCCTAATATGGTCTGATAACGGCTTTGAGCTCCTTCTTGATTAAGAAAATGCTCAATATGTTATTAAGCCGATAAAGAAAGTTTAAAATATAATCGTTTCGGAAAAAAAGAAGGCAAAAAAGTCGAGCAACTAAAGAAATTAATATATTAACATACAGAAGTCTACTCCTTAGTCCCTCAGACATAGTGCAATTTCTACATTTATTACTGTATGTATTTTTGTATGAAATTATTGCAGCGTGCATAATATCAAATTGCCACGAAAATTGCACGCATTTCAGCAGGAGAAATAATTGAATATTTTGCTCTAATTTTTTTGATATAAATGCGCGTAAATCGAAGTTGAAGCTTATTTTGTAGAGTGAATTGTGAAACAACATAAATATATCCTCAATTAAACCATATAATCTCAAAATATCGGTTTTCGACTTTGTTTTTTGATTTAGTGTGGTCTTGGTGGTCTGCCGGCTGTCCTTACCGAGAGATTAGGACACAAATTTGAAATGTAATATTGTCCTGAATGAGAAAACAGGTCACCAACCTGTTAGGCAAATTAACAACCATACTAACTTACTATGCTCGGAAAAGTTCTGATTATAAAAAAAGCTCTTCTGGACCTTCTTCCAGCATGTCTCTAGAATTCATTAAAATTCAATTATATTTAACAACACGATGAAAATACTTATTGGAATTCTTAGATGTGAGGTCATTTAGCATATTTTTTTGAATACATTTTTCGAATGATTTTGTAATTTTAGTGCGAACTGCGAAAAATTTTAGTTTTCTGACGCCTCTAAAGCCTTTTTGAAATGAAAGGTTTCTTAAATACGTGATTCTCAATAAAAAAAGTTAAAAAGAAAAAATCCCGAAAACGGGACAGGAATTAAAATATCATGTAAACAAAAAAACAGGTATTTAAATTTATTAAGAAAAATCCTGATGATATTCTAAGGCAGTTTTATACTTATTACTGCCTTATTTTAAAACAAATAATTAATAAGGCTAGACAGATGACCATTAATGAAGAAATTCTCACATCCTCTAACTTACCTAAAACGATATTGAAATTTGTGAAACGGGAAACAGGTAGAAACAAGTTTGCAACTTATTTCTCAAGCATAGGCAATAATAACCATTCTGAAAGCAGGGAAATACCTAAAACTCCTACAGTCGATAATAGTTTATACTTAACCCCAACTGATAGTGAGGAGATAAAAAGGATACCCACTGAACTAAAAAACACCAATTCAACAGGGAAAGACGACATTCCAGTATCTGTGTTAAAGATGCACATTGATACTCTCGCGCCTATAATTTCTGACTTGATCAACCAGTCTCTTGATGCTGGATATTTCCAGGCTTAACTAAAAGCTTTGAAAGTAATCCCAATTTTCAAAAATAAAGGACTACAAGAGGTAATTTCCAATTATCGTCCTATTGCTCTCGCATCTGTGCTTACCAAGGTCATAGAAAAAGCAGTTTATAATAGGATTATAAAATTTCTAAGAGAGGCCTTATCAACCGAGAATGCCCTGTACGATTCTGTGTGAAATTTGTCAGCAACGAAATGAGGGAAACTACTGTGCCATGATTGCATGTGACCTAACCAAAGCATTTGATATGACAGACCACAAAATCTTGCTAAAGAAAATGTCGAATTATGGCATAAGAGGTAGAATGCTGTCATGGTTTGAATCTTACTTGCACAACAGAACCATGTTTGTTAGTGTCAGGGGTAGTATGAACACATTTGACTCTGAGGAAAAAATAGCATCGGCGGGAGTACCCCAGGGCTCTGTTCTGGGTCCTCTGCTATTTAATCTGTTTATTAACGACCTCCCAAATTACGTATCAAATAAAATAGTTTGATGGTACCACATCTATTGTAAGTGACAAAAACCTTGACACGTTGGAGGATAAAACAAAACAAACTATTAAAGAGCTTCTAGATTGGTTTGAGGCTTAATATAGGAAAGACAAACATATTCCTGTTTGAAAACAAAAACATGCCTAATGCGATTATGCCTAGTATGGAAGTAGGGAACCAAGTAATTAACAGAATTAATGAAATTATAATTTTGCGGCTAGCAATTGATACTAATCTTAAATTTAAAACACACCTGTCGGATCTTAGTTTGAAATTGAATTCAATTTGTTTTTCTCTTAGAATATTGCATGACGTAGTGTCAGACAAAGTCTTGAAATGTGCCTATTACGGTTACTTTCACTGTAAGATGGTGTATGCAATTGAATTTTGGGAGAATCAGAGTCGTAGTGCTGGGATTTTTAGAACCCAGTAAAAGAGCCTAAGAATAATGAATAGAATGCATCCACAGGTATCTTGTCGTGATGTTTTTAAGAGGACTAGGATAATGACACTTCCATCATGTTATGTTTACCGAACTTTGATGTCTATAAACAAGAACAAACGACAATTTACATCTGCTTCCGATGTTCATACATATAGTGTCCGAAAAGATCTGTAAAGGCCTAATTTTCCGGGTTCGACTAAATTTTTAAACAACCCTTTTTACCAAGGAATGCAACTATATAACCTGTTAACTACAGAATTAAAAAATCAATCTGTTCAAAAGAAAACTAAAGAGAATCTTGAAGGATAATATATTTTATAGCGTGCAAGAGTTTAAAGACTTTTTTCAACCATAATCGGATTTGTTGATGGTACCTGCAATTTTTATGAGTATTGTTTCTTCGGTCGAATACATTATCTATTTATTTTTATTTATAATTATTTTTCTCTCTGTCCTTTTCTCTTAGTGTGTATTGGAATTAATGTATTACTGTTATTTTATTTATTTTATACCGCTGTTACGTCTAAAGCCTATTGGCAAAAAATGACAATAAACACATTTGATTTTATTTGATTTAATATAATTTACAAACATCGACTCGCGGAAACCGCTATGTGACGTCACTATCTCCTAAAGGAAGGCAGGTCAAGCTCGCTACCGCGGTCACTTGCTGTCTACAGCTGAGAAGACAGGTGGCCGTTTACATCGCCCTTTTTCCGTTGCCGGGTAACGGAATTGACATCGCCAGGAGGGAAAAAAATTATAATTGATAATTTCTTTTACTATTTTCTAAAATAGTGTTAGAGAAAGTATAGTCTAGAACTCGTATGGAATAACATTTCCTACTTGCTATACTATTAAAAGTAGCAATAATAAGCTTCTGCTTTAACTGAGCAAAGAAGCAGTAAGTGCATCTCCCTTGTATATGTACAGAACGACCGTGACACGAGTCCAAAGCGGACGAACTGTGGGAGGTAAAGACGTCACCGCCTCGCCAGCGTTTTATTTCATCTTGATCTCGTATATTTCGAAAACTATTTATCAGATTGACTTCAAATTTTCAGAACTGACCATACCATATAAATGCGTCATAAAAATTAGGTAAAGAGTGTAATTTGAGGTTTCACCAGATGATGGGGTCATTGGGTCAAATAACCCCATTGCGATAGGGTTTAGAATCTTCTTCCCTCAGTTCTTCGTTGAGCACCATGAAGATAGTGCCAGTACCCTCTGAACCTTGTTTATAATCCAATCCTTCGTTCATATTTTTCATTTTGTTGTTGCATATTTTTAACCGCAATATAATTAGCCAGAAGAAAATATTGGCCCTTACTTTTCATATTATGTTCATTGGTAGCCAAAAATTATAAGTTAAGGGGCCGAAAAAACTTGCAGACCGCCAGAAAGCACTATTATTCCAAACTTTAAATAACAATAATTCAAAACAAATTGTCAAAAATTAAAAAAACAAAAATTCCTAAAGAATACCAAAAAATTGCCAATTAAATTCGCACCGTGTCTGACGGGTTTTAGATTGGACCATAGCACTAGTACCGTCAAATTAAGCATAACATTCAAAATATCCAAAACGGCAGTTTAGCGGAAAAATTACATATTTTAAATGTTAAAACAGGTAAGGTTTAGCGTTTTTAATTAGGTCAGCTGAATATCAACTATCCTAAAATATTGACGGAGATAACTAAAAAATGCGATTGTACTTGTTTTTTATCTCTTTTAATTTTGATATTTCTGTTACAGAGCTCTAACAATCTCAAACTTTTTCGAGGATAGCCTCAATGCAATATTAAGACGAAATAGCCATCTAAATTACTCAAAACGAGTAATCCACCCTACTGTAAACATAAAACCTAGATGATAGCTGTGATACTATGAGCGGAAGCTCCATTTATGTTGCAAGATTATCTTGCCTTTTTGATCAGCATTCCCCAACGCTGCAATAACGTAGCGGTAGGATAATTCTTAACATTTTTCAGTATTCAGATTCTCCTCTAATTCTCCTAACTTTAAAAGACTTGTGTTTGTTTAAAGGTTAGATACTTCAATTGTCATTATTTATTTTTCTCACTAGTAGTTTATATTTATTTTATTTAGTGGCGCTAAAGCAACTACTCATGGATTATTTGGAAACTTCAGACAGCTGAGTAAGGATCATTGGATTCTGTTCAGTAGCCAAGCCTATACTTCGATTTTAAATTCTTTGCTCACTGCAGTGTCGCTTCTTTGTCTCTTCTCGTAAGAACGCACTATTATGGGTATTTAATTAACAAACAACAAAAAAAATACCGTTGAAGGGATTTGGATAAACCAAAAAGGATTTAGGGAAATGGTTCTGTGGAGAATGTGAAATGGAAAAATATAGCGGCATAGTTCAATGCATACGATGCAAATCATGGTTTCATTGCAAATGTGTAAGTGTACGTTACAGAAAAAAACAATATTCTTCTTCTTTAATTTTCTGTTCTTCATGTTTGACTTGTTTTTCAAAAATATTATATTGATTTTATTTTTGATAATGATATTTTTGTATTTTAGAAGAAAAAATGAAACCGGTTTTAGTTTGAAAAGAAGTTCTTTTTATTTTGGTTTTGAATGTTTTTATTTTATCACGAAAGTGGCATATTTGTTAGGTTTAGTTTCATTTAAATAAATCTCTCGCATTTATAAATAATAAACTCGCATCCTAAAAATTTAATAAAAGTCAGTGCATAATCTTATTAAATATTATGCCGGTTCAATTTGGGATATTGCTGGTTCAACTTAAGTAACTTGTGTCTCAAATTGAACCACTTGCAACTAATTTTTCTATATTGAATTAAAAATATGCATATATTTTATTGATATTATTTATGGGAACCAAAATATCTCTAAATGTCCAATAGACATTTCAACACATGGAAATAACAAGTGTAACATTTTTCGCCAGGCTAAAGCGATTTCTGTAAAAATTGGTTCAACTTTACTGTCAACATCTTTTTTAACATTAACATTTCCCTACATAAAACTTAGAGTTACAACGTTAAATTTAAAATTGTATTTGCTGATACAAGTAAATAAAATAAAATGTGAAGAGAATCCAGTGCTCCACCTATTTTCTTGAATGAGTAATTTGTTATTTTTATTTGTTTGTAGGAAATACGCAATGATATATCATGAACAGTCAATACAAAATACAGTATTCGCCTGAAGACGACTGCAGATCTCCACCAGTTGAAACGGCGTAATAAAACTTATAGTAATAATGGAAGTTCAAAACACACCATTGATATTTATTTTGTTGTATCTGCAATCTGCATATTGGTTAAAATATAGAGAATACAACTTTGTTGCATTATTCGTACACCTGTCATTTTAACCCCGCCATTATTAAGACAATTTTTTATTTTAAATCGGTGCGAGAAGCAATAGTACGAGTAAATCAGATGATGATAGTATGGAGAAACTAATTAACAAGGTCTGTACAAATTTTGCTAATCAATTGGAAGGCAAAATCGAGGCCCGGATTGGACAGTTGGAGGCTAAATTGGACAAATTCTGGGACTCTTTAAATAATGTAAAAGAAAATGTTACCAATAACAGTAAAGCAATAGGTGATTTGCAGCGGAAAATTGACTCTTTGGAGCAAAGTACTAAACGCAATACCTTACGTATTGATGGTATCAATGAAGCTCCAGAAGAGAATCTTTTGGATATTGTTACTCACTTTATTTCCAACAAGCTTAACGTCAGTTGCGCGAGTAGTGACATAAATTATGTGTTTCGTCTTGAGGGTGCTAAAGACAGTAAAAAATTATCACGCACAATAATTGTAAATTTTATTAGTAGTATCAAGCGTAATGAGGTATTCTTTTCTAAAAAGCGCCTTAAAAATACTAATTACGTGATCTATGAGGATCTTACATACGCGCGATACGAACTAGTTATGGCTGCGAAGAAAAAGCACGGAAGCAATAAAGTATGGTCATCTGCTGGAAAAATCTTTTATTGCAATGAACAAAACAAAAGGATAATTTTGAAATCTAAAGACGATCTCTAACTATAATTTTATAACTATGGAATTTGTTTTTTTTTTTTTGTTGTTATCCTTTCTCTTTCTTTTTGGTATCAATGTATCCGTACCATTTTATATTTTTTGTTCATTTTAAGATAAAATAATTATGTTGTTGATAGTAAAATTATGGGTAACATATTATTATATTAAAACTAAAGACGATATCTGAGTATTATTTTATAAATATAGGAGGACTATATCTACATTTATATTTATATCTTTGTTTCGTTATCTGTAGGAATCTTTTTTCAGCTTAGGTGGAAATCATTTTTAATGAATTGATAACAGTATTTTATATTTGGCAGTGTTCGTAAAAGTATTGTTATCTCTTTTACATCTTTTTTATATGTTTAGAAATAGAATTATCTAAAACTAATTAATTCTTAACTCTATTTCTGTATTATACTAAAATGAACTTGCAGGTAGGGGTATTGGTATGACTTTATCCATATTATGATCGATATATTCTTGTAGGTAAATACGCAAAATAAAGGGGTGGGTGTGTGTTAATTCCTTTTACGAATATTATATAATACACCTGAATTGGGTTATGTAACGGTTTTTCCTTTTTTATTGGCATTTGGATTTTATACTGTAATTGTTTAGTTTAGTTTAATCCATTCCAGTTCGATATTCGCTAAAATGTCCAATCATTTCATTTTATTTAATTTTGATTTATCTTATTTAATAGCATTATCTTTCATTTGTTTTTATTTGTATCACACTAGTCAATGTTATTTTTTTTCTTTAAAAAACTTAATTAATTACAATAGGTATTATTAACTTTATGATAATATTATGCGGAGTGTTATGCCCCTAATAGAGTAGACTTAATGCACAGCGGGAACGGGTGTTTAACTTTTGCTCACTTCAATATTCGATCTGTGTATTCACATTTTAATGAATTTTCGGAATTCGTTACTGCCGAGGGTTACGATGTCATTGGCTTGTCTGAGACCTGGCTTAATAAATCTATGGCAAGCGAAGGCATAGCCATTTCTGGTTACAGGTTGGTCAGAAGGGATAGAGATGGTAGGGGTGGTGGTGTGGCTTTCTACATTAAGGAATATTTGAATTTTAAAATTGCAACTACACAGCCAACGGTTGGTTTACTTGAACAGATCTGGGTAAGTATTAAAATTAATGGACTTAAATTGTGTTTTGGGTCTTTATATAGGCCCCCACATGTTAATCTAAATTATTGTATTGATGATTTGGAAAATAGTTTAACAACTTTCTTGCCCTCCCATGATCACGTGGTCTTTGGTGGCGATCTCAATGTGGATTTGTCGAGAGCTGGTCTGGATGGATCTAGGGCATTAACTAGATTATTTAATAAATATGCTCTTACACAATTGGTAATGTCTCCCACGCATGTTACTCCTGGTGCGCGGACTCTCTTGGATGTCATCCTCACGTCTTCTCCAAGCATTTCGTTAAATACTTATGTCATAGGAATGGATGACATCTCTGATCATTGTCTGGTATATGCTGAGTTGAAGATTGTTAAGCCACGTCCCCAGGTAACTTTCAGGTCATACCGTGACTACTCACGTTTCAACTATAATGATTTTCTTAATGATCTCTTTACTATAAATTGGTATGAGCTTTATGATATGGATCATGTAGATGATATGGTCGAATTTTTCAATCATAGCATTAAAGCAGTGTTCGATGTCCATGCCCCTGTTAAGACGTCTCGTTTTACAAAGGCACCAGCGCCATGGTTAACGGATAATCTCAGATTTATGATGAAATTGCGCAGCAAAGCTTTGTCTAAGTTTAAAAGAACTAAAACTGATTCTGCATGGCAGGAATATAAAGATCTTCGAAATTATATTACAATGGCGGTTCGAAATGAAAAAAAAGGGTACCTACAGCATCAATTTAGACTAGACCCGAAAACTTTTTGGAACACTTTGAGAAGGCTTAATATTAATTCGTCTCCTGAATCCCAGCCGACAAAGCTTGGTACTCCCTCTGAATTCAATGAGCAATTCTTGGGCAATGTTCCTATTATTGACTTAGCTGCCAACAATCCGTATCTGGAAAGATATAGGGATGCAGGGTTGGAGGATGCAATCAATGAATTTAATTTTTCTGAGGTTGGCGATGCCTGCATAGATGTTATTATTTCTAAAATTAAGACAAACGCCCTGGGATCTGATGGTATAGATCGTAAAATGCTCTCACTGATTACCCCCTATCTCACGACTTATCTCACGTTTATAATTAATAGATGCCTTACTACCTCGTATTTTCCGTCAGACTGGAAATGTGCCAATGTTATTCCCGTGCCTAAGGTCTCTAATCCCACCCGGATTTCTGAGTTTCGCCCGATTAGTATTCTACCAGTCTTGTCCAAGGTCATCGAGCGAGTAGTCTACAGTCAACTTAGTGAGTTTGTTGCATTGCGGAATATTTTACCACCATCTCAATCGGGATTTCGTCCCTCTTATAGTACGGCTACTGCGTTGCTTGGAGTGAGTGATGATGTGCTCGGTGCGTGTGATAGAGGTTTGACAACGTCTCTCGTATTGCTGGATTTTAGCAGGGCCTTCGATACCCTGGACCGTTCGATGCTTTTGGCGAAGCTCAGATACTTTGGCTTGGGTGTGAATGCTGTGAATTTGTTCGGGAGTTACCTTGATGGCAGAAGGCAGAGGGTGTGCATTGGTGGAGGGATGTCCGACTTTGTGTCTCTTGACAGGGGTGTTCCACAGGGTAGTATTTTGGGGCCCTTACTGTTTTCATTGTACACGTCTGATTTTTGTGGTTTCTTGAGGACCTGTAGGTCGCACCAGTATGCGGATGACATGCAGATATACTTTTCGTTTAATTTAATTAACATAGCGGAGACAACTAGAAAAATTAATAATGATCTACAAATTATCCTGGATGTATCTCGTTGTCATGGGTTGGTTTTGAATGGAAATAAATCTAAACTCCTCTTATTTGGATCTCGAAAAGAACAGCTACTAGTTG
Source organism: Polydrusus tereticollis (assembly GCA_963920685.1). NCBI lineage: Eukaryota > Metazoa > Arthropoda > Insecta > Coleoptera > Curculionidae > Polydrusus > Polydrusus tereticollis. The sequence continues at coordinate 67,236,512 of OY987329.1, forward strand.
AGGACGGATTTAAGATAGAAATAGATGGAACATTATTGACTCCGTCAGAGTCTGCTAGGAATCTGGGTGTACTATTTGATACGCAGCTCCGTTATGAGCAACATGTCTCTAGTTTGTTACAAAGCTGCTATTATAAGTTAAAAGTTCTTCATATGAATAAGGATATTTTATCAACTGATATAAAATTAAGACTATGTGACTCGTTAATTCTGTCCTTGATATCTTACTGTGATGTCGTCTACTGGCCGGCGCTTACAGTGCGCGATCGGGGTAGTCTCCAGAGAGTACAAAATGCATGTCTTAGGCTGTGTTATAATACCCGGAAATTTTATCATGTAACCCCTTTGTTTCAAGCGTCCAATTGGCTTAACTTGGATCAGAGATATCACGTTCACCTGGCCTCTCTTGTTCACAAAATTGTTATGACTAAAACCCCTTCATACTTGATGGAGAAACTAACCCGTGGTAGTGATGTACACCAAAGAACAACACGTCACTGTATTAGGTTTAATGTTCCAAGGCACAGAACAGCCTTATTTCAGAGATCATTTAGCTACAATGCCGTTAAAATCTATAATTCTCTGCCAAGTGAGATCGTAACCAGAACGGGCATGGCGGGTTTCAGGCGAGCGGTTAAGACGTTTATTGCTGGTGGGAGAGGGTAAGACTAAAATTAAGACTAAGACAAGATTCTGCTCTGCTGCTTATGTTGTGTTTATGTTGATGATGGGGCCTTGGTGGGCAATTTAGGCAATTTAGATTATTTTGTTATTTTCTTTTCTTTCTTTCTTACAACTTTGGTAAACTTTTTTTCTCTATTCAAAAACATTTATTATTTATATTACTTCTTTTATTCCTTCTCTTATGTAGATAAGTAAGTTAGTTATTTATTAGTACTAGCGGTTAGATGAGTAGCTATGCTAGACCTCGCCGCATTTCTCTTGTTTAAAAAAATTGTAAATATATTTCCTGAATTTATGAAATAAAAGACATTTATTATTATTATTATTATTATTATTAATTCAGTTATTAAATCCTTACAAAAAAATAAATCACCACCCCCAAACTATTGTGGCGGCGCCACTGCTAAAGATATAATATGACTTTAAGCTGTTTAATTGTACTACTGCTACAGGAATTACAGAAAATTAACGTCTAAAATGTGGCAGACCGGTTCTAGTTCAAAATTTAGAATATCGCCGGAAACTCGGTTTAGAACTTCCTTTATCGAGCAAAGTTATATTAAAGTTATCGTACCGTGTACATTACGGTGGTTGGTTCATAGGAAATTTCTGTATTCTGGAGATACATCCTCTTTAAACTCGGTTAAAATTAAATCACACCTAATATATCTATCTATAAATAAATTTATTAAATTATTATGAGCACAATATAATAATACAACGCATCAGCATCTTGTAGCGCTACTGCGGCGGGAAAAACAACGACTGATCGTTCTGCTTTCTAATTAGGATGAACCAGTGCGAGTTATATCATTTGCACACAAGAATTGTTAATAAATTTAATAATCGGCTGGTCACATATTCTTAGATTATGAAAACAACACAGCTTGAAGGTAACTTATTAAAAGAATCAAAAACTTGTACTTATATCAATTGAAAATTTTGACTACTTCATTTATTTAAACTTCTTTTAAAAGTATACCTACTCGACGGCTGATCATATATTATCAAGTTATAAATATTTAATATTTTCATCTTCAATTATTACAGCTTCTGATAAACATATTATATCACCATCATATTTCTAGGATTAAAACACTAACAGGGTAGTAAAAAACATTTCTTTGTTGCGTTACAATTTTAAGTGGTATTGTTTCTTTTTTACAGACCCTAATAGGGGTTTTTATAGAATATGCATTACGCTAGCTTCACGTTTTAACATTTATATACCCCATTTGTGAATAGGACTTTTACAAGGAAAAATACTGTAGGGTGCTTCTCATTAATTTTCTGTAGTTAAGCGGTTGGATAATTTCTGCCGCTTTGCGTTTTGCATATTCCTTTAATTAAACTTGATTTATTTTGCTTTCTACTGCTTTTGAAATACCTGTACATTTTATGTTAAATATCAGTAGAATTAGAGAACTAACCTCCACTAATCTGACTAAATAGAAAGAATATTAATTTTTTTGTATATTTTTGTAAAAGTTCAGTTTGTAGCAGGCATGGACAAGTCACAGCCCGTGGCCGCATGTGGGCCCTCAAGTCGATGTTGATGTCGAATATTTCCTGTACAACCCAGAGAACTCCTAACTCGTCTCCGGATATAGAGATGTCAGTGAAAGCGACAGAACGGGTTGGTGCTAGTAAATTCAGGAATATTCGAAACGCTTAGGCCACCCACTATATACGGAGGAGCAGCTGTAGTTGTTGCGTCAGCGTTAAGATCAGTTGGGAAGTACAGAAGTGGCGTTAGTCAAGTTTTGCTTGGATTGAAAATGTGAAACGTAAAAGAGAGCTTAATAAAAGTGGCAAATATCTTGTGCCCAGAAAAAAGTAAAAAGTTCGCAGAAATTAGCTTATCCAAAAGAACAGTCACAAGAGCAATGGCAGAAAACATAAAAGTCGCTCTTGCAGATTTTGTGGAAAAATGTGATGTAATTTCCGTAGCATTGGATGCAAAGCGATGATATTACTAATACAGCGCAACCAGCAATATTAATTTGTGTGGACAACCAAAATTTTAAAATTCCAGAAGATTTGCTCGGGCATCGATCCATGAACGACACTACAAGGGGAGAACACATTTCTGTTTTAGTGCTTTTAAACTGGACTAGAAAAATTTAAGCGATGCCGTCACAGATCGAGCTCTCGCGATCATAGGGAACAGTGTTATTAAAGAGAAGTATCGATGCTAGTAATCCGTTCACAAAATGAAGACAGCTGTTTCGTGTGTGAATTTTATTAAATCAAGAGGCTTAAATCACCATCAGTTCCAGCCATTCCTGCAGGATTTGAAAACGAAATATGAAGACATCATTTTCATTGTGAAGTTCGCTTGCTCAGGCAAGCCAAAATGTTGCAGCGAGAAGAAGTGCAAACTTTATGGAAATGACGGGCAAACTCGAATTGGTCCAACCTTCAGGAGATAATGCAAGGTTGATTTAGCATTAGCAGCTACTCACCCATGTACAATAGTTTCAAAGCAAACTTCGGTTGAGGAAAAATCAAATTCGTATGGTAATAGTTATTTACGATATAAGTGTTGTAAAGATTCATATTACAACACGAGATGTTAAAGTTGTTAAACGAGGCGTCAGCCGAGTTTAATAAAACATCGAGTGTAGTTATATGAATTTACAACAAGAATATTGTACAAAATTTTATCTACTTTCATCTATGAATAAAAATATTTGGCAAAAGGCATTTTTAAAAATAAAAATGCACCTGCTATTAAAAATCGTTTTGTAAGGGCATCTATTACAGCACTAGTGCTGTAATGGCATCTATTACAGCACTAGTGCTGTAATAGATGCCCTTACAAAACGATTTACAGAACTGTAAAATTCATATTACTAAATGAAAGTAGAAAAACACATATCATTTCTCACCCCAGCTCCTCGCAAAAATTTTAACAAAAATGGCCTAGCACAGGAACTGTAGAATTTACATTCAGATTTGAGGATTTCAGACAGATGATGTTCTAGAAAGTCAATTTAATTCTTTTCCAAATATGAATTTCACGAAATCAAAAAACAGATCAAGCATTTTCGATGCTAATTTGGAAAACTCCTTACACGTAGCAACAACATTTCCTCAATCCAAATATTGAACTTCTTGCAAAAGAAAGGCAATCTCAAGTTTATCATTAGTTAGAGTTGTAGAATTATGTGATTATAAGAAGCTTTTGTGTATAAAATTATTAGCTTTATTCTCTTATTGCGAAACCAACGCTAGATATACTGACCGATATGTCACCATATATTTTTTTAATAAATATTATTATCAATTGTTCCGTGGTCCATACTAAATTTTTTTATTTGGCCCCCTACAAAAAAACGTCGCCCATGTCTAATTTATAGTATGGTATAAGTAAAGTCTGTTCTGTCTTTAAGGATATTTTAATAAACGTTTCATAGGTACCTATGGTTTAATGTTTAATAAATCCCTACTAATCATTGATAAATAACTAATTAAAAATTGATGTTTAAACCTTTGTTAGTATAGAGATTGGAAAAAGATCAAAACTGTTTATTATAAGACAAGTAGTGTCTAATACTAAGATTTTTTTAAATTCTGGTTTAATTTAAGGTGTGAAAAAAAGGTTTGAAATATACCGAAATTTAAACTTATAAAATAGTTTCCCTTCCTATTTTCCCAAATTCTCCATTTATTGTAGCGGTAAAGTGTGTATCATACACTTTAAAATTGTAACGTCCATTATAGCAACAGTAATAAAATGCATCATATTATTATATACCCCTTCTATGTAATATACATAATATTATTATACGTTAACTTACCACCTTCATTTTATAATTGATTCGTTGATGATGTTTAATCTTACCTGAAAATAAAAATACCATATTAAAATACAAATTTACTAGTGAACAAAAAAAAATGTACTACCTAAGGCTCCACATATTCGGGCATTTCTGATAACTATTTTTAAATTTGGCGCACTGACGAATATGTGGATGGGGTTGTATATATGCCAATATTCGAGCAAAAGATGTATATTCCGCATATATAGCAGCCGGCTCCACACATTCGAATATTTGGCAAATACATGAATTTGAAGTTGAAAAAGTAGTCCATACTTTCAGTGGAGTCAATGTAATATGAAATAAAACAATGCAGTCTTCCTCCACAGTTTAATTGTTAACATAAAAGTTATTAGGTTCCCGACATGTTTCGAGCACTTAAGTACTCATCTTCAGGGGATACTGAAAGGATAATATAAATTTGAGAATGAAAAGAATAAGATAAAGAAGGACTTACCCAACATCGAGTTTAACTTCGAAATAATAAGTTGTCTCAAATAAATGAGCACAACAGAAAGGCTGGAGACTTGGTGCATTAAATGGTTAAATAAATGGAATGAGAAGTAAAGTTAAGATTAAGTTTTATAATTTAGATAAGTGTAACATATTTAAGTATGATAATAAAAGATTATGACATCTGAAGGTAATTAAAGAAAAGTTTGTTTAAAAAATTAAGAATCATGAGTTTGTATGGTTAAGGTTAGAGGAGTAACACATATGTTAAGTTAAATAAAGAAAGAATGTGAACTCTGGTGGAGAGAAGTTCTCTTTTAATTTTTCAAATCATAGGTTTTGTTTTAAAAGAAATTTTTTTTTTTTAAGAATTTTGTAAATACTAATGAAAGATTTTTAAATGAGAGGGGTTTGTCTTAATTTAGCTTATGTGATAATACGGGGCTTTGCCCCATATTTTAGAAGAATGATAAAACATGATCATTTTAGAAAGGTTTTTTAAAAATATGAAAAAATACATGAATATTTGTCTTTAGTCGGCTTTAAATATTTATTAATTGATAAATTCACTCCTACAATAAAATGTCCATTTGATATTTGCATTTTTATCACTTTGACATCTATAAAAAAAAAAGTTGCATCCTTTTTTATCGCGATAAAACCCTCTCCAGCTAAAAATTAAATGGTAAAAACCTCTCCAGATCAAAATCGAGTAGCTTTTCTTTTTCATTGCTCGGCAACCTGACATATTAACAAATTAATTTGATGCTGTCAAACATTTTTTTAGTGAACTATTATTTTTTTTTAGTATTTATTCATCCCAAAATTCGTGAATTTCTCTAGCTAAAAATCACTCGATCTCTTTTTAAGATCGGATAAACTTTTATTTTTTAAACTCAAACTAGATCACTTTTTAGCCATTTTAACTCGAACAAACGGTAATAAATAAAAACGCTCTAGCTTCGCTGTCGCGTTTCTGTCATTTCGTTTGTTCTCGTTAAATTTCTAAGCAATCTAGTTATCGTAAAAAACAAAAGTTCATCCGATAAAAAAAAAACTCTTGTGGTTTTACGTATGACAAAATCACCATCCTCATATTACATATTTGCCAATTATTTACTTTGTCATATGGTTTGGCAACCACAAATATTCCACACACATCGTGTTAAAGGAGGAGGTGGAAAGTGAAGCTTTTAAAAAAATAATAACTTTGAATCTATGAACTTTTGGACTAGATCGTCATATTTTCACAAAATGCCCTTTTCGCTCTTGAACGCACGACACTGCACCTACGTTTAAACAAGTCACCCATGGCAGGGTCGAAGGGAGGTGCAGTGGGGTGTGCGTGAAGAACCGGGGAGTACGCCATAAGGTACGACACTGAAGACTTCAGACCAGAGACGTGTGGATTAAACCGGAAGAGGCGATCCGGTACGAGAGAACAGCCAAGCGACATTTTTCCCCGCCCGACGGCTGACCTTATAGCATCGACAGTTAAAAGGTAGGACTGAATTTTACTATTTGGTTAAATGTTTTAAACTGTTCGTTTTAAGAATAAAAGCTGCAATAAATATGATGATCACCGCCTTTTGATTAAGCCTCCGGTGCCCCTCGTGACAATATTTTTTGTTAAAGAGTATAATATGGTTAACGGACCTTCATTTTTAGGACAGCCTGTATATACCTAGATCTAAGTACTCCGAGTGTAAACGAAATTATTGTTCAACGCACCACAGCGTTATGTTATCAAATATTATATTCAAATTTCGGCTACAGCTACAATCGACACGATGGATCTTTGCCGGTACGTCATGGATCAGCGATCAAGAGAACTTGATTTGCAACTCCCCATCTTTATTTATTATAGCCTTGAAAGTGAATAAAAACAGAGCGTCTCCGGGGTTGCGCAATACGTCTCGAATTCAAAGTAACGGGCTAGACAGAGACAAAACATATTTGGAGAGTTGTCCATTAATTTTAAGGTCAACGTTCAAGTTCACAGTTAAATCGCTAGCAACGAAATGTTAACGTTTATGAACTTAGACTTTGTTTTAACTTTTTGATTCTCGTATTCTTGATTAGTTTCATGTGGTTTTAGTCACATGAAAGTTATGACGCACCGGCAAAGAACCACCGTTTCGATTGTATATTTGAGTGGGATTTAAGGAGTATTTATGTGTATCTGCTTTCATAGCAAGCTTCAAAAAAATAGCATTTTTGACAAATATTTGATTTTCTAAGAAAACGCGTTGATATAAGAATAGAAAATATCGATATATCGATATATCGACTATATCGATTGTAGCAATTTTAAAATTGCCACCATTGACTTTGTGCATGGAGAATGTTAAGACTTACCTTGATTCTTACAGTCATATTTACACAAAGTGCATCTTTTATAGTTTTTTTGTTCAAAAACTTGTTTATTAAATTGTGTCATCTTTGTTTGCAGGAAATTAGTCAAAATATGTGGGGTTATAGAAGTAGTGTGCTCGCTTTTCTGTTGGTTAATTACACAAGGCGCTGCAAATAGGTTGGCCATGTATTTCCGTTTCTGTTTCCCGTCAAGTCGCAAAACGCCCATTTTTACTTTCGGCAATTTTATGTATAAACAAAATTGTTCGGAGTTATTTTCTTTATTTCATTATTTAATTTATGTTCTGGTAAAAGCTTAGACTCTCGTATCTTTCTGATTTTTCGTAGTGTGTCTCTGTTCTCTTCTTTTTTGTTGGGGTTATGTTAAGTTGGCAAAACTTTATCTCGACTGATGGTTGAAGGGAAGGGGGTTTCTTCGGAGTTCTCGGGGCCTTTAATTTTACTTTCTTAAATCCTTCAGATAAGAAGGTCAAGCCAGCCGCCGTTAGGCAATTTTTTTGTCAAAAGGCCACGAGGTCTCACCCCCCTTTTAGAGGTAAGCTCCCTTAATTCCTGTTTTTCCTGCCTCTTCGGGATTTAAATAGGTTAAAAAAACCACATGGGATTTTAACAGCCACATAATAGCCCTTGAGCTACCAGGTTCCAGTTGGCCCACGCTGAGTTGAAGTAATTAAAAGATAAGCTATATATGGACTAAATTCCACCTGGCCGACCATGGGAAGCTTTCAACAACCACATGGGCCATGCCCATTATAGCTGCACCAGCATAAGCGAGGGATTAACAGGCTGTATAAAGTGAACCTAATTTAATATATTTAGCCATTTCAATTCAATTATTTCGTTGTAACATTTAAATTAACTCACAGTTAATTAATAACTTTTTTCAAAAAATGCGAAGCTATCTTGCAAAAGGTAACATTTTTATAACCATACCTCATTGAAGAGAAAAGGATTCCAGAATTTTCGTAGGTTATGCCCCAGAAAGGCTGTATTTCTTCCTTTTGATCTTGATAAACTTAAAGTAACGTTTTATACAATCTTAGGGAATATAAAACTAACAAATCCTTTTGTTATCAAGTAACCCTATCCTTTTTTACTTAATAAACAAGTTATTGTTTGTGTGGGAAAACTTTGGTTTTATTTGTTGTATAGATTTCCAATAAGTACTGACATTCGGTATATTATTTCTGGTTTGAACTTCTGTCAAACCAGGTGGCGCCCGAGGCAAGCCAACGACGAGGGGAAGGTGTAAGTATAACGGACCACGACCTATTGCCTCTACATTAAGAGCTACCGTCAGCATATGGTGACAACCTGTTGTACATGACAAAAGGTTGCCAGTGTCATACAATATTTTTTTTTAATGTCTAAACAATCCGGAACAAGCTAAATGTAGATCAGCCAGCGCATACGTTGTTTTGCAAATATTTGCGCTTTTAATTTGTGTTCATTTACCGGCATCCAGCGAGAAATAATTATATATGCCAAATATACCCTTTTGCATACATATTCGTGTATTTCCCAAATATCCGAATGTGTAGGGCTAACTTAACAGGTAGCCATGTTTATATTTCAGGCTGGTTTAGGTTTTATTTTCACATTGTATTAAACCAAACTTAAAATGGGAAATCCTAAAAGCTTTAAAAGGTACAACCCTCAAATTAATAAAATACACTTGATAACATACCGTATCTATTATACCTCTACTACCTTTCAACCTTTTGACCCCTTATTAAATTAGGTTGCTACAAACCCTACTATCCTTTAAATAATTAGGGAATTATTCGGTATAAGCGAGAAAATCCATTATACCCGACCAAAACCAATCAATAAATTAATTTAATGGCATCCTGCCAAATGAACTCTACAATTTAAATACAATTCCTTATGATGTTTCCTTCGAAAAGGCCGATATTCGTTGAGAGCGGATTGTTACAAATATTTTAAATTGTAAACGTAAAAAAAACGTTTTTTGATCTGAATCAAATTTACATGAGTTAATCTTAATTCAAAATAAGTAGACACGTATGTTTTCTTTTGCTTAAAGTTCAAAAAGCTGCCGACTTATTCGATTGTTAAAAAAAACATTATTTTTGTTCGATGATCAATCCGAGTAAAATTACAGAATTTCCTACTGCTGTGTTATCTTTATTAGGAAGCATGTTATGAGCATCAAACCATGACTGAGCCCTGGTCCATGAATAATCCAATAAAGTTGAAAGTTCCTTGAAATTTTGGTCGTTAAAGGTAAAGCGTTGTTAAAAGTATAAGCGAAATTCGTACACAAAGTTGAACCCATCGGTTGAACAAAATCGTTTATAAAGGGTGCTTAATAGTGGTGTAAATTTCCGTTACTTTTAAATAATTGTTACGGGTAGTTACTTTTCATATCAGTACCCGTTACTGTTACTTTTACTTTCGGGTGGATTCATTAGTTAGGTACTTTTACTATCTTTTCACATGAGAATGGAAAAGTAATAGTAATACTGGTATTTGTAGGTACCTAATCTATCTATTCGCTTAATCTCTAATTCTGATAAGCATTAAATGGTAATAATATCAATAATAATTCTCGATTTCGATAACGCGATACGCGGCAGTATTTCTAAAACACGAATAAAAATGGGTACAAAAGTAGCAGGTATTTTAAATAATAGGGAACGGGAACTTCGGGTATTGGGCAAATACCCGTTACTTAGTAACGGGTATATATTGATTTTACATCACACAAGGTGTGTACAAAATGCTAGACGAAACTCTTAACGCTAAGTTAGGACGATCTAGCTAGCCTAACTTAATTTAGACTAAAAGTTAATAGTTTCCGACATACAGGGTTTCAAAGGTGTGATTTTTTATAACTTTTTTTGAAACATTTATTTTAATAATAGCAGAATTTACACGAAATTTGGTAGTTGGGTTTTACTGGGATACGAAATCCAGATCTGATAACAGTTTTGATGTGCCTTGCTGAGGGCGTCACCAGCAGCACTTCGCATACATCTAAACCTTTTTTGTGTCTCGGTGTGTTAAAATTCTAATAATAAATTCTTATTTAATTCAATCCCGTTGCAATTCATACCGTCGTAATCCACCCCGTTGCAATTCATTCCGTTGCATTCATGCCGCTGCAATTCATCCCGTTTTTTGATATGTCGTATTTCGACCTAAAAGGATTTTTAGGATTCCGATACCCGAAAACTTTATACGCGAATAGACAACCAGTGTATCTCGTGTAGTACGGGTGGTCGTGTTGTAAATGTTGACAGCCTCCCATAAGCACATCTCCCTTGTCTATGGTTGACAGTGACAGAAACTCTCACTAAATAATAGTATATTATTAACCAAGGTTTAGACAGCCATCATTATTGCCCGAGCGGCAAGTTTAAATCACGAGGAGCGGAAGCTGTCTAAACTGTGGTTAATATAATATTTTTTCGACTACTACAAACTTTTATAAGACATTTATCTTTATAGTATTAATAATTGTATCGATATTTTACAATATCAAGCATCTCTAATAATCTAATATATATTGATTGATAATTATCTGGTTGCCTAACCACAAGAAATCACCTTTCAGGTTATTCATGTTTATGAATTCATGTTGTAGAATCAAAAAATCAAGTTACCTGCGTTCAAATAGATTCTTGAAGATCGGTCAATAATGGATTTCCATGCCTTATTATTGACCATGGTCAAGGTAGAGAAAAACGATTTCTAACGTTAATAATCGGTCAATAATGGCGATGTTATAGGTTAGTAGTGGAAAAAATAGTTTAGTTACTTTAGGTTAGCCTTTGTGCAAAAGGACTAAACAAAGAAAGAAACAAATATTAATTTTTATAATATATAGAGGAAGATAAGAAAACTCAAGAGCAAAGTACCAAACGAGAAAAAAGCTAAAATTATGCCTGGGTGACCGCTTGGGAAACACCGCGTGCTCTTGTCTTAGGGAAAAGTGTAAAATGAATCGACGTCAAAACCATCCTATTCACGCCGGACAGGCGTAGGATGAAGGTGCCGTTTCACACTCCCCAGTCGATAAACCGCACGATTAAAAACCGTACGGTCGATGACCGGTTCAAGATGGCCTCAGATACGCCGACAAATCGCAAATAATAGTACAAAAAAAAATAATAAAAAATAATAATAATAATAATAATAATTGTTCACATCAGTAATTTTAAGCTAAATAAAGCAGTTTTTAAAGGCATGGCATCAATCTTAGACATTTACTTACAATTTTTTTATTAAAAGATAATATTCATATTGTGCTTTATGGAGGTTAGTTCAGATTTTTTGATCGTCGGTAAACTTAAGGTATTGTTTTCCACCACATACGTAAAGCTAAAACCTTAACTGAAACATCTAATTACCCCTAGGTAGCAGAACTTTGAAAAAATGAAGGGGTAATCGATTCTTTATTTGACTGGAGTTTAACAAAAATTACTGTAGTAAAATATCCAAAATAAACTTATCCGCCCCCCCCCCGAACTTATGTTCTGGTTGCGTCACTAATGTATACATAGATTAACACTGACCAAAAAAAGTCCAAGTATGCCTGCCTAAAATTTTTTAATAATCTACCAAATAATTTTAAATCACAAAAAAAGTTCTTGATGAAAATGGAATAATACCCCATTCATGATTAATGTAACAATCACTAGGAATATAGAATAAAATAGTAGGCTAGTTATATTCTTCCTTGACACCATTTCATTTTGTGTATGCACTTTTCTGTGCAGTGCAAGAATTGTCTACCTACTACACCATTTCTCTAATGAGAAGTAAAATGTCTCTACTCAGCGAAATAACGATAATAAATAATCACCTAGGTACCATTTTAAATGAAAAAATTCCGCAAAATAATATGAAATTTTTAATAAAACAGGAAAACAGGAATTTTTATCATAAATTGGAAGATATTTCAAAAGAAAACTGTCATGTTCAAAAATGTCAACACGACAACAAATTTTCTACTAATTAACATTTAAAATCGCATTTCTATAGTTTTAGTATTAGTAGTAGAAAAATATCTATATATACCTCAGTTGAGAAAGCTCTTATCTCTTCTCAACCTAGGTATATGATATACTATTATTATTATTTTTTTAGTAGTGGAAAATAGTACATTATATACCTAGGTTGAGAAGTAAGCTATTATAGCGAGCCTTTTAATAATGTGCGAGGTATATAACAGCTTTCTCAACTGAGATATATTATAATCTACTACGTATATTAAAATATTACATATTTAATTCGTTTAGATATTTATATTAGTCATTTCTGCCTAATTTTTAAAACATCAATAAATTAGCCAAAAAAAAAAATACTATAGAAATGGGATACTTTACTGTCAGTTTGTAGAAAATTTGTTGTTGTGTTGACATCTTTGATTTGAATATGACAGTTTCCTTTTGAAATATCTTCCATTTTATGATGAAAATTGATGTTTTATAAAAAATGGAACACTATTTACCGGAATTTCTTTATTTAAAATTGTAAGTCAAGGCTAAAAACCAATAACATATTACAAAAACGGTGAGTAAGAATGCTAAAGTCGTATGCGACGTAACCTGACTGCACAGAAAGTTTTTCATTATTTACCTAGGTGATTATTTATTATCGGTATTTCCCTGGGTAGAGAAATTGTACCTATCATTAAAGCCTGCTTACATTAGGAAATTGCACGTGCAATGCAATAAAAAATTGCCTGTAAGTATGCTCATTTGCGACTTTGCAATCAGATGTTGCAAGTTTCTTTGCATTGCATCAAATTAGAACATGCGCTATTTTTACGTCACAAGGCATGCAATTTTTGTGTGAAATCACAGGTACCAACATAAAAAAATTATAAATATTTAACGATACATGCGGAGCAAAGCCAAGCCAAGCTAGACCAAAATATTTCGTTGTTTGCAAAACGTGTTCACTAATCAGCAGTGGTTGCTTTTCAGTTTAAAAATATAATTTCAGTAGAGTATTAACACAGAAAAAACAAATAAATACAAATTATTTAATGCTATTGGTACAACTGGTTGTAAAATGGTTTGCATCGTTTACTTGCTTGATATCTAAACGGTTACGCAATGCAATTCTTTGCAGAAGCAATATTTTGCATACCTAGGGATATTCGTTTAAATCTTTATATTGGCCACTTAAAATAAAACTTTAACTTTAAACTTTATAAATTTGTTGTCCCGTTGACATTTTTGAATATGACAGTTCCCTTTTGAAATATCTTCCAATTTATGATGAAAATTTCTGTTTTATTAGAATTTGATTTTATTTTGAGAAATTTCTTCATTTAAAATGGTTAGTCAAGGCTCAAAACCAATAACATGTTAAAGAAATGCGGAGTGAGAATGCTAAAATCGTGTGTAACTTAACTTCATTACACAGAATGTTTCTCATTATTTTCCTGGTGATTATTTATTATCGTTATTTTCCCGGGTAAAGAAACTTTACTTGTCATTACAGTAAAGTTAGAGTCAAAAATGGCGATTTCTCAAGCTAGTAGTAGAAAAAGGAAGTTGTTTACTATAAAACTGGAAATACACGTTCGCTGTTTTTTCTTGTTATTATATTTGGAAAAAGTATCCCAGGTATAACTTCCTAGCAATCAAGGGAAAAGTCTGTTATAAGGTCAGCTTAACTTAAACGTTAATTAATACGAAATTCAAAATGTATGGATTTATTGACTGAAAAGATAAGCTCTTTTTCTTAGTGGCTTGTCACGCGATACTTATTTTTTATTAGCATTCGTTTATGAATTGTTAAGTTGTATTCGATGTTTTGGTTGGTTGCTAGGCGGACAAATAAAACTGAAAATACAAACTTCGCTTATGCGGAGTTATTTATAACGAGCGTCTCAATGATATTGGGCGTTTTTTTAGTAGATACACCATGATTGTCACCTAAAAATTGGTTAAGTACTTAGATGCAATATAAAAGTAGTTTCTTTTTGTTCTTTTGATCGATCTCAAAAGGCGTTTTGTCTTGAAAAGGGGCTTACTTGAAGCTCCTGGAGTCCATTTTAAACTTTTGTGCCAAATCTGGCAATCACAAGGTATCTGATGTTAACATTAGAAGCGATTGGCTCAAGCAACTGTAGCCAATAACTCAGAATGAGTTGGCGTTCAGAAATTATGATTTAGTTAACAGGTAAATGTATGTTTTAAAATATTCTTTGAGAAGACAAATTATCTGAAAAATACAAATAATAATAATAAATTTAATATTATTATGGAATTTAACCCTCCGGCGGGGCACTATCGGCACTGTTGCCACTGTTTTACTAATTTTAAGATTCAGAAAGTAATACTGTCCTTCTCGCTATGCTCAATTATTACGCACAAACCATGGCGGTTTATGATTTGTTTAAGGTGGCTACAAAGGCAACTACAAGCATGCATGATTAATCTTTTTATTCAAGCATGCTTGGAGCGTAAGTAGTATAATTTTGCATATGCATTTTAAATGTACTAATACAACGTTTCATTTTTTGCGTTTTTTTGTGCATAATGATACAAGCAAGAGCATCGCCGTCGTCTAAACTAGATATATTTGAAGCACAAAGTGGCGCTTGTTCCAATATGCTTATACCGTGTGGCGAAGAGAAATTGCGCTTGCTTGCACAAAAAGCTTAATCATGCATGCTTGTCAAGCTTGCAGTTACGGCTGTAGCCACCTGCACTCGATAAACTTGTAGGTGTTGAGTTGACGGCATTACGTGCCGCAGCGCACCCAATCATGTAAGTAAAATTAGTTTTGGTTTTTATTGAGTTGCATTAATTTTAATGTTTGGGATAAAAGATATACCAAAAAATATTTGACGGCTGCAGGATTACAAGAATTGGTTAATACTTTCTCAGATCTCGAGAACGTAGTAGACTTTAGCGATAAAGAGGAAGGAGAGGCTGAAAATATTAACCTAGAAGACTATGACAGTGAATCAGAACAATCCGGAGACGAAGATTTCCAAAATTAGGAGTTAATAGAAATACAAGAGTCTGATAACCAGTTCTACCTTGCCAAAGAAAATATTTGGAATAGTACTCCAGCAACATGAGGTAAAATCAAAGCCAGAAATATAATAAAGGTGCTGCCTGGATCCAAAGTTTTAGCGAGAAATATCTCGACCAAATTGGAATTATTCTTTACTTTTATAACTACGGATATGACTGACCATATAGTTTCCTGTACCAATATCTTTATTGAACTCGGAGAAGCTAAATATCTATATCAAAGAGAAAAATATTGTAAATTAACGTCTCGCAGTGAAATTCAGGCTTTATTTGGAGCCCTTTGTTTAATTGCAGGAAGAAAAAATAAACCATGTGAACGTTATGGAATTGTGGTCCAATGATGGGACTGGAATGCTAATATTGAAAGGTTCTTTTTAGTTACAAGAGATTTATTTTCCTACTTCGTGCTATTCGCTTTTACGATATTGTAACCAGAATAGATCGTGAGAACACTAAAAGATTAGTGGCCATCAGGTTGATTTTTTGTCACTAGTTAAAAGGGTTATTATTATAGTTTGGAAGAATTTGTCACTAAAGATAAAATGCTCCACCCATTTCGGGATCGATGAAGATGCAGGACGTATTTTGCCTGAAACTTCGAAATATACTGTGGAGCTTAATTTGGTGGCCATTACAAGACGTCTTATAAGCTATTCGATATTGTACAGAGATTGGTAGACCCTATAAAAAAATACCTAACCACAGATTACACTATTATACTAGCTATTGCCGAATATCTCCTTTGGAATGTACTAACGTTAATTGATAAAATGAAAACAAAACAAAAAGAAAGTCCACCCGATTTTCTACCAAATAATTCACGCCAAGTAGGATCCACTCTATTCGAGTCTTAAGATAATATAACTCTACTCTGCTATGTAAGCAAAAAGAATAAGGCTGCAAGCTGTAATTTTATTGTCAACTATTCACGAAATAGGTGAAGTTGATGAGACCACTAACTACCCACAAATTATTTATTTATAGGAAAAATGGAATACAAACGGGGCAAACCCAAAAAAAGTATTCACTCAACAATATAATGTACCTAAACTTAGTTTAAAACTAAATGTCAACACGTGCGATCCTTATAAAATAGATATAAAAATACAAATGTTCTATAATCTATTAATGTGGACTACTTGAAGCTATATAAAATTTCAACTTTAAAGTATACTTTAAGTTTAATTTTAAACTTTATTTTAAGTATTAAAGTGTTCAGGGAAGAACAAGAAAAAATATCAACATCCGAGAGATTGAGATTACATAAACTATTACATGTTTTTAGGCATCTATTGAAAGGAGAATTTAAGTAATAATTAGTGTGGGACGGAATTTAGCTGAAAATTATTCTTTGTTCTGTTATTATAAGTTGGTACAGTAAAATATAAATGACTTAATAAAGCAAAAGAATCTATTAAATTATTAGCTATTTTGGAAATAAATTTGGCATCGTTCTGCGATCAACAAGCGAAATCAAATCAAGCTTTTGACAGATAATGTTACAGCTCTCGAGATTGTTATTTTTTTTTTTATTATTTTACTATTTCTTACGGTCGTCGGCGTATCAGAGGCCATCTTGAACCGGTCATCGACCGTACGGTTTTTAATCGTGCGGTCTACCGACTGGGGAGTGTGAAACGGCACCTTCATCCTACGAGATATCCGATCTCATCCGGCCTGTCCGGCGTGAATAGGATGGTTTTGATGTCGATTCATTTTACACTCTTCCCTAAGACAAGAGCACGCGGTGTTTCCCAAGCGGTCACCCATCCAAGTACTAACCGCGCTCGACACTGCTTAACTTCGGTGATCTGACGGGAACCGGTGCTTCAAGTGTCGCTAGGCCATTGCCTTGAGATTGTTATTAAAACATTATTTATTAACCAATTTAGTGAAGGGTAACGTATATTCTGAAATACACTCTTATTACGTGAAAATGAAATCTGATTTTTTTTTTAAACTGTTATTGCGACAAAATAGCTCAAGTTGCTTAATATCCTCCTTCAATAAAAACTCTGTCCTCAAAACCTTCAATGAAGTGATAAACCTTTAAATCGTCGGCATACATCAAAAACTTGCCAAACTTAAAGCATTTAGATATATTGTTAATATACATATTAAATAATGTGATCCTTGGGGTACCCTAGAAGTTACTTAATGATATTTTGATACACAACTGCCAATACTAACAGTCAGTAATCGCCCTGTTAAATATGATTCAAACCACTTCAGTAAGCTAGCTACCGTGCACACCGACCTCAGCAAGTCTATTCAACATAATGTTATGACTTATCTTATCGCCTTACTGAAGTCAGCGTCCACCTAAATAAAGCTATTTAGGTGTTTTATTATATAGTCAGAATACAGACATAAGTTAGTTTCAACTAAACGATGTTAAAGAAATCATTGTTGCTCGATATTTATCAAGTTTTTAACGTCGAAATATAAAAAGTTCTTTATAATTTCTTCAAATATTTTTGATAAAATTGGTAGCTTTGAAACATTTCCTGACAAAAGCCCCTATTTTGTCATCTATCAAAATTCGATTTGTGGTTTTACCTTGCAAGCTTAAGTTCAGATGATTGAGTTGATTAAACATGTCTGCTAAGTAAGCTGGTGTTGTTAGCTATAACTCGTCTGTTAATCGATCCCTCAATTCAAAATTGATTTCCATTAAAAACAGTTGCAGCTCAGAATGCAACTCAAACAATCCGCTTAGCATTTTTCCCTTTGAAAGCCATCTCACCTTTGTGTGTAGCAGCAACTGAATATTAGCACTGCCCATTTCAGAACTACCTATTAACTATTTTAACGGCCTCCTGAAGAACACTTTTACACTGATCTGGCATTTGCCTTGCCGCTGATGCCTCTCTGTGAATGTTGCAATGGGTAAATGCACAATTTCTAGCAACTGATTCCACTTTGCTCGTAACACCTCCGTATTTTCCTGTCAGGGCGCACGCGCCATCAGAACAGAAACCAACGCACTTCTTCCAGTTTAATCCAGTTTCCCCAAAAAAGTCAATAAGTGTTTTAAATATTTCTTCGGCCGTAGTTTGTGTTGAAAATGCCTTACAAAATAAATAATCCTTTTCCACTTTAGTTTGAAATAGATAATCCCACATAAACCATAAGTTGAGCATAATTTGTTATATTTGAGCCCTCGTCGAGTTGTATGGTACAAAAATCACTATTTTTAACAAGGACTAATAATTGTTCTTTAACGTTCGAAGCCATCATTTCAATCCTAAGATGGACGGTATCATTTGACAATAATACATGATCTAGTATAGCAGGGGTGTCACCCAACACACATGTAACCATATCTTTTGCAGCAGGTAACACCAGTTCTTCACCCATAATATGAGCTTTTCCACGCCTTGCAATTCTTAGACTCACTAAGAAGGGATGCATCCGTTGTTAAATTTTTAATATTAAAGTGGCGCTTCAATAATGACGGTTCACACATTGCGGCCTAGGCTCATCGTTTACGTTTGTAAACGTGAATCCAAAACTAATTTATTCCTGATCATATCTTCTTATTATTTTCTGTATTCTGGAAGGATTTTTTTCATTTTCAGTCAGAACTCATTCTTGTTCTGAAGTAGAACTTGATAGAACAGGATTTTATGTCTCTTTCTAGCCACTTATCCATATTTGTTACATGTAAATTAGCGATAACAATACAGCAAACACGTTCGCTTTACTACACGACAATCACGACCATGTACTCAACAAACGCGCATTACTAAGATTACACTTGAAACGACCGGGGATTCCCCGTTTTCTCCGTTGAATCCACACCAACAAGTGTTGCCATGTTGCCATTCACAGTATAAAATATGAGAAACGAAATTCAGCCAATGTTTATTTTATTTGAAGGCAAGGTGTGGAAAAGCTCAACCTTTGGAGGCCTCTTATACCACTGGTGGTACGCGTCTCACAGTTTGAGAACCGTTCGTTTAGAATATTACTAAGCCTTTAGCTGAACCTCCTAGAAAACGTATTTTTCTAAATGAATTAGCTTTTGACCTGTTTGAGAACCTGAAAGATCGAGCTAAAATACCAACGCTTCACAAGGATCTAACAGCCCTTCTTTCAAAATATCGTCCAGTGCCTAAGGCTGAGGCAGCAGTTATTCGAAATCGTAATGGCCGGTGCCATATTTGCAGCTCTATAAAGAACAATAGAACCACAGTTATGCCAACATTTTGTTTGCAAGAGACACAGCACTAAGACTGTTACATGCCAAAATTGTTTGCCTACTCAAGTGAAGGAAGAGGAAGAATATTAGGAAGAAATATTTTATTTTCGATTTTGTTGCAAATAAGATTTATTTTGTTAGAATTACGTTTTATTTACATTTTATTTTCATACTCTTGCGAAATGAGAATAAAGAATTTCATTTAATTCTGTTAGAATTACGATTTTTTTAAACTTTATTCGGAAATAAATAAGGCTGTTTTAAATTATTAATCCGTACGTTTTTCTCCTTACGGCATGTATTAACGCCGCGCGCCCGTTCTTGTGATTTTTAAAAGCTCGCCCGCCCAAGGGTTAAACATGAAGGAGCAATTAATATTATTTTGGAGTTTATATTGTTACACCCAATTTTACTAAAATAATAACTTTAAAATTAAATATGAAAAATTTAAATCTACAGGAAATTTGCTGAAACAATCGTGTACAGCTTTCTTGTTTATCAGAAACACCATTATTTTAAGCTCCATAAAATAATTTAAACGCAATCCAAAATGTATATGACGAAAAAATGAAGAAAAACGCACAAGCTACTTTACCTAAATAAACTACAGGGTGATTCAGGAGGAAATGTCAATATTTTAGGTACGTATTCGGGGACCCAAAATAAACATAAAAGTTCGTATAAACATGGATCCTATTCCCGGCTGTTAACGGAATACAGGGGTAAACAATATTCAAATTAAGATTTTTATTAAATAATTTACAACAAGTAGGCTAGGTTTTATATTTGTTTTATAGTTTTCAAAAAGTATGTTCTGTTACCTTTGCACTGTTGCTTAGCAACAGTAACCCCCTTAGGTATTAATAAAAATAAGATTTTTCACTGGCAAATCGTGTTCAGCATTTTTTGTATTTTCTGACAATTTAAACATTAGATTCATTTTATTATGCCTGCGATATTCTCTCATCGTGAATATGCTGATATGATATTGGTTTATGGCTTCTGCAACGGGAGCTTAAATCTTGCAGTCGCCGAGTACCAGCGTCGATTCCCGAATTGAAGAGTACCAAATAGAAGGGTTTTTCAACAAGTTTTTACTTCGGCTGGAGAATCTGGTATGTTTCCAAGTGCGAGAATTGTATCTGAACGGGAATCGGGACTTAATGTTCAAGTTGAAGAGGCTATCCTTAACGCCGTCGAAAATGATCCAAGCTTAAGCACAAGGCGAATTGCCGATACTTATCAAATTACACAATCGTCTGTGTTGGGGCGATCTTCACATTAATTGTATATACATAGGTCACTTACAACGTTTGCAAAATGGTGATTTTGCGTTAGGGATGCAATTGGATTAATGCAAATCGAAGACTGTATAAGTATGTTCGGTTCACTGATGAAGCACAGTTCACTCGCGATAGTATTAATAATCTTCACAATGAACACTGATGGTCCTATGAAAATCCTCACCCTACTGTAGAACATAATTTTCAACATAAATTCAGCATTAATGTGTGGTGTGGTATGTTAAATATGTGTAGTGTGGTATGTTAAATAGTCAATTAATCGGTCCATTCACAATCGACGGTAATCTCACAGGACAAGTATACCTAAATTTTCTATAGAATCACTTGCAAAACCTATTAGAAGATATTCCACTTAATGTACAACAGGACATGTATTTATAACATGATTGAGCCCCTGCACATTACAGTTTACAAGTACGAAATTTTTGAAACAATAACTTTCCAAACCGGTGGATTGGTCGAGTTGGTCCGCATAATTCGCCAGCTAGATCGCCGGACCTCTATCCTCTGGATTATTGTCTTTGGAGGTGGTTTAAATCGTTGGTATACTCAAGTAAAGTAACAGTAGAGATGCATTACTCGATCGAATAATAAATGCAGCAGCAATTATAAGAAACATACCCGCATCAATTCATAGAGCGACCCGAGCTATTCATCAGAGAGCTGACTTGTGTTTAGAAGTAAACGGTGGCATTTTTAAAAACTATAAAACATAACGAACTTGTTGTAAATAATTTAATAAAAATTTTAATTTGAATATTGTTTACCCCTGTATTTCGGTAACGGCCGAGAATAGGAGCCATGTTTATAGTAATTTTATGTTTATTTTGGGTCCCCGAATACGTACCAAAAATATTGACATTTTCTCCTGAATCACCCTGTATAATAGCAATGCGAGATGGTAAGATGCAAAGATATCTTGTAGTGAATCAACCAACATAATCAAAAAGTCGGCCTACTTTCCTTCATAGGAAATTTATAAAAGTTAAGGACTATAGTAAGTCAAAGGCATCCAAAAAGTAAATATACTCTTAAATTTTATGTTTGTTCTATTATTTGCCCTATCCAGCAATATTGATACCAATTTTTTACCTTGGAGCTGTTTTGGATTCGTTCAGGTTCTTCTATACGAACTACACTGTATATAAGGATAAATATTTCCATCTAATTATAAAAGTGGATTAATGCATTGCAAACTTTATAACCGAAACGAGCAAATCTGTTCTCTAATTGCTAATTACAGTTGATTGCATATCTAATTAAATCCGGAATTTAATGTTTGTAGAATATTATAGATTCCCTCTTCTAACTGGAATTTGAGCGTTGGTAGAGTTACAAACATAAATCGGTATATTAATAGAAATAAAACTTGGTTAAGTTTTATTGGTTTTTTACTATAAGTCATATTAAACGTTTTAACATATTCCATTGTATATATCCAGTGTCGATAGTCTGGATTATTGCAAATATTTCAGGTTAGCTAGTTTTAAGAAATTTGCGAGTATGTTTAGTAAAAACCGAGCACCTTAAAAGGGTAGGTATATTAGACTGCATAGAGTGGATCAGAAAGAAAGTAACCATTTTTATTTATTCCAGGTGTTTTTTAATATTTTAGTAAAGTTCTAAAAGTACTTTACTAAAAAATATTGAATATATTTTCACAAAAATTCTATTCTATATTATATACTCTTGTATTGCGATAGCCTCCTGGCCACAAAATCCCACCCTGGCTATTAGCAAAAGTTCTTTTCTCGCATGGCATAATGAGCGACAACCCTTATTCAAAACTTTGTCGACCCATTCTTTTTGTCATTTTATACTCATTACTGCCAAGTTAGACCGGGCTAATTCTGAAACTTTTTGTCGGCGACTCTGGGGGTTAAAGTTTGTCTTAAAATTTAAAACAAGTTATAAAAAACATCGGTTATAAATCGATATTTTACCGTAACGGAAACCCCATCTTGAGGAAATTTCCGTTCGCTCGTCCTCCTTTATTATTCATTTATCTCCATTATTTTAATATAATTTATTCACCCCTTTGGAAAACTACAGCGTTGCAAAGCCATTATTATTTAAAAAGTACCTGCTGTAAGGCGTTTTTGTTTTATACAGAGTGTTTTCTAATTGCATGCCGATATTTCAAGAGATAATTCGTGAGATTTTTTAAGACAAAAACAACGTGGACCCCCCAAACGATTCCTCTTCGAGATACAGGGTGTGATGGTATTTTTCTTAAAAATTAACTGTTTCTCATGTCATACTCCAGCATTAACGGTAATAACGGAATTACGAATAATTTTGAACAAATGGGTCAACGATCAATCCGTCCTGGCACAGCGATTATGTTAAGCATTTATGCACGGTCTTCCCCTTCCCATTTATTTATTATATATGGACTTTCAGTTAAATTTCATCTTCACTATCGTGTTTCTTTTTCAGAAAATCTATGGAAAGGGTTTAGATGATAGCTTAGATTCTGTGGTCCATGCTGAAGTTTTTGATTATTGTTGCTTTTTAGTTGTCCTTGATTTTGTTGTTTAAATTTAGATCAAACTCGTTAAAAAACGAGTGATTGGTTTCGCGAACAAACATTATCTACTGAGCAGCACTCAGTTTGGATTTCAGTCGTCAAGGTGTACGGACGATGCCTTTTCTTCACTCCTTGGACTTAACGACGGAGATGTTGCTTCGGTGGATCTCTGTGATCTTGTAAAAGCTTTGGACTGCGTCGATCAGGAGGTGCTGCTGAGCACGCTTGAACTCTGTGGTTTCAGAGGCACCTTATTGAGCTGGTTCGGATTATATTTATCTGAGCGACAGCAGATGAATCATTTAATAATCTCCATTCTGAACATAGGGACGTTGCGCCAGATATTCCACAGGGATCTGTACTGGACCCACTCCTTTTCCTATTGTACGTAAACGACCCTCTAAATCTGGATATATCCAGAAAGTTTACAATGTTTGCCGACGATACAACAATTTTGTAGCTTAATGAAAAGGTTTACAAGGGGAGGAAGATATCGAGAAGGACCTGTTTAAGATCAAGGAATGGTGTGATGCAAACTCGCTTACTTTTAATACTGCTAAAACAAGTATAATGTGTTTAAATGTCAAATTAATGACGTTATAGTTAACACCAAAGCCATGAATAACTCAGAATCTTGTAAGTTTCTGGGATTTCACATTGTCACCAAATTAAAATTTGACTATCATGTTTGCAAAAAGATTGTCAGGGGACGCTATGCTCTAAAGGTAGTTTCCCCGTGAACTTGACATGTTTTTTGCGCGTAACGTATATTTTGCACTAATTGAACCCCACTTACGTTACGGGTTGTGCTTTTGGGGTTCACACTCAGATTGCTTATTTATTATGATCTTTATTTTGTAGGAAATAAGGCTAGACCTAGAGATTTGTGCAGGGCATTTTCCTTGGACCTCAGAATTTTGACATTAGCGGGTTTATTTATTTTGGAAACTGTATGTCTAGTTAATAAAAAATTTAAAAACGAAATCCAATCCTGAACAATGTACGCAACATGAAAAAGATTTGTCACAACCCTTCCAATTCCAAGTTATTTAAACATCTACCAGTGGAACGTAGGTAAATGGTCTCGAAAAAGCAATTTAAAAGAAAGGTAAGAAATAATCTGTTGGTTGGTAAGGTTTACTATACCATCCCGGAATTTTAGAGTAAGGTATTGGAATAAGAGTGCTTCGGTCTCATGTTGACTGCTTTTTTAAAATAATTTTAGCTTTTTGCAAGAAGAATTTTTTGAAACTCGTTTTTTGTTCCTCGTTTTTTAGTGCTGCTGTCATTTTTTTTGTATTTAGACCTTGATTGAGATCTATTTTAATGGAAAACTGTTTTAGTCTTAGTTTGTGATGTGTTATTAATATTTGCTTACTATGGAACTACATTTTATATAGTTTTAGGTTTTAGGGTTGGTTTGGTAATGAGTTGTATAAATTTTTAACAATAAAGCATTTCAGTTTGATGCAGCTTGTCATTTCTCTCAAGTAGGAGCCAGTCCCGTGGTAGTCTGTATGCTTTGTTATTATGGCATTGTGAAGAACTATAGGTGCATCTGTAATGATCCGTAATATTCGATTTTTAAAAATTTGTAACTTTTTATACTTTATACTTAGTCTATCACAGATAATACAGGTTGGAGTAAACTGTATAGTCTCGGGTCTTATTTATAATACACCAGTCCGGGATATCATCTTATGTCAGTACCGGTCTCAGTAAAATTCTAAAGATCTTAGTTTTCGTCTTTGCGTCTATTGGGCTCTGGTGGTTTATGAGGGGGTAAAGTGCGCAAAGTTGTTTATTGAGGCACGCAAAACGGTGGTCTGCGTTCGCGTTCCAAGTCCAAGGTATATGACTGTGTTTTTTCATGCAATTAGTCTATTGTTAACCCTAACTCGGTTTTCTGAGAGTCGCACTAGTGATTTCAAGAAAAAGATGGCCTGTGTTTTGGCCTCGCTTAGGCGTTGCAAACGTGAGATTACCTACCACAGCTCGAGATGGCAGTCATCACAGAATCGTCAACAAACAAATAAGAGTTTTGTTTGTGGATTATTAGGTTCTATTCATAGTATTTCCTTTTCTCAAGGTATGTCCAATGTATGGAGGGAAAATAACTTACTTCTTTAAAGCCGAGACAGACATGGGTAAATAATTTCCTATATTTCGTCTTAGAAGCGAAAATCACTCTATATAATGCCAACTGAGATGGAAGGCAAGCAATAAAATATAATAAAAAAGTATTTTTCGCCTTTTCATGTTTGTCTGCACATCCAATAAATGTTTTTCTGTAGATGGGGGCACTGTGCGCTACTATTTGTATAGTTCACAGTGTAACAAGTAATTTAACTGTAAAAATTACATTTGCCATTTCCCACTTAAACCTTCCGATGTTATCCGAGTGTGCAAACATTACTGATTGGCTAAAAGTTTTAAATTGAATGTGTTTTTCTGCCGTTTTAGTTTTTAGGTTTGTTGGTTTAAACGTTGCGCGGAATGGTAAACAAACCTTTCGGCCGTAAAATTGCATAAATTATAACTTAGTTATGCGAAAAAGTGAGGGTCTGTGTTTTATACAATTCTTATACATTTTTCATATATAAGGATTTTTTTGTCACTTAAAACTCCGATGGCCTATATCTCGAAAATGAATAGATATATTGTGATTTCGTAACAATAATCACTCGTTAGGTAGCATCATTTTGCATTTTAGGATATCATCAATGCAGCCCCTTCGACGCTTCAAAACTATAAACCGATTGCAAGAACTTTCAAATTAGGTACGTTTGAAAGTACTTTCAATTTTAAGACTTTTTTGTAATTGCCCTAAGATTACTCCACTAGTTTTAAAGTAATACAAGGTTTTAAAAAAAGCTAAAACCTAATTCTATTATTCTATTAATTTAAACAGGTTATGTGGGCGACGACACTGCTATTACTGCGAAATCCAAACAACCGTGGTCGATAACCTCGAGGTTGCAACGCCACATTAAACTTATATAAAATGGCTTTCGGCTTGGAAGATTCGTCTCAATTCTTCCAAGACGAAGAAATTCTATTAATAGAGTAAAGGCACCCGCAGACGAGCGTCTTTTGTAGCGCTACAAATGTATCCCTGAGACGCAGCGACAGGCGATTATAGTTGTTGTTTGCAGAGGAACCATATTTTGTAATCTAAAATAATCACAAAACTGACAGTATTGCCAGTAGTAAATGGATTTGATAGTTAGCGTGTATTGCTCTGTCCTCGTGCGACATTTATCCATATTTGAAAAATCATCCTGATAAATTAACATCAAAATTATTTCATTCAGGTATAATTTCCTGACACCCTTCCTCCCATAACTTCAACTTTAAATTGCCATCACTATATTGTGGTAATGCCTTATTATAAAGTCCAGGCCGTAATTCGACCTCAGTAATTAATCTTTCAGTCTATTTCGCCATCATTCCAGATATAATGAAACAATACAAATAATAGTATATTCTATAACAAGTACTGCATACATTTTATTTCGCATGAGCGAAAAGTTTGTAGGCGAGGTCTACGGTTTCGCGAGGGCGAAAATGCCATTCCATACGAGTTATAAACTATACTTTCTCTAACACTATTGGAGAAAAAATAATTTATTATGTTATAAAATCAATATTTTGTAATAAAACAATAATTGAATAATCAAGCGCTGTCAAAGTCGAATTTATAACCTGACAGCGTAAAATAAGTAATCCAAGGCTATCATGATCTTCAAAATAATTTGGTTTCCCAATGCAATTTAGATCGCCGAATCAAAACTCTAGTTGGCTTTGACTAGGTGATACAGAATGATTAGTCACTAGTGTGTCAGAATGAAGCCATTCTATAACACTTTTTTAGTTAAGAATATGTTATTTCTAAAATTAGAGAAAATAAATTTATAATATTCTTGCTCGTCTGCTAGGACTTGTTAAGACTTGTGCGTTAGATTCAAGGCGACAATCGCCGTCGTCTTTTATAACGCTGCGTCTGACCCAGAAAATAGAAGAAGCTGTACCCCCGGCGACTGACGCCCGCAGTAGTTGATTAGTTGATAGCCACTACAAAATAGTAGCTCGTATGTACGACTGTATTTAAAATTATGCATTCCACCTTCAGCGACAAAACTGTCGAACTACAAAAGTCGTTCGACTGCGGGTGCCCTAAAGCTTGCATTACGACAATTGAGCTCTATCTACCCCCTGCTTCACAAGAGCAGTAGAACTTGCAACAGGACAACCTCGACAAGGTCTTGATCAGTCCGGTTTTGACTTATGGTGCGCCTTTGTGGTGTAACATAAGCAAAACGGAGCTAAACAAGTTCCAGGTAGTTTAGAACAAGGCGCTGAAACCAATAGCGAATGTACCCAGATCTGCTATAAACCGAGCTGTACACAATGACTTCAAAACGAGTCATTTTTAAAAATCATAATCGATTGCTACAGACGTACGGACATTTCGACCAACGAACTCGTACCACAGTCACAAACCTGACTCGACATACAAACTACCAAAAGATTGGATCCCTATTGGCGTTCCCAAAAATTTTATATGAACAATATTAAAAGAGACAACGAGGAAAAAAAAGAAGTCACAGGTCTAATCTAGCTTAAAACACATTGAAGGTCCAGTAGTAGGTACCTATGTCTCGCAAAAGTAAATAATTTACATTCCTTAAGGTAAGTGAAACACCATTGCCGTACTTGTGGCGTTGTCATTTATACAAACTGATAATATTCTACGACAAAATGGTTCAAACACTAACCAAGAAAAAGTAGATATATTTCTGAATTACGGTGAATGCTGGTCGAATGCTTAGGACCCATAAGTAGCGTATGCATAGGCATCGTTATCCTTATAAAATAATTCCTGATGACAAACTTTTTGCAGCTTTGTGCAGGAACTTAAGGGAGTATGACTGTTTTTTTACAGAGATTGATGATTCTACGCAAGAAGTCTCATCCATAGAAAACCAAATTAATACATAGATTGGAGTCAAGGTATCCTGCATGAAAACTGTAATTCTTAGCAAGATTTTCGGAATTGTATTGCCAAAATGTACATATATTGTCCAACATTTTCTGGAGCAACAAAAATCGCTTTCATAATAATGGAATCTTGAAACGACATAATCGTTGCTATTGGTCGCATAGTCATCCTCGGTGGATTAGAAAAAGAGGAAATCAAGGTATTTTTGGAATTAATGTTTGGTGCGGTTTATTAAATAATAACAATAACAATAAATTTTTATTCAGATAAACAAAGCAACATGTAATAAACAATAGACAATCATTAAAAGTTCATGTAATCTGAATAGGCGAAAATCATCCCTTTTTAAAAACAGGGGTTGGTTTTCCACTTGAGCCCACTTAAATTCCGCCGCGACATTTACAGGTACCAAAAGGTTGTCACGAGCTCCCCCGTAGGCATCCCATAATATTGAAATGCGGACTTATTATTTACAGATAGTAAGCCCGGAAAGGGAATTTTGGTTGTTTCAAATTATAAATATTACTATGGACGAAGTGTAAAGTCAACAGGTAAGGAATGTTGGCGATATATTAAAAAAGGTTGCAGTGCAAAACTGCATGTCCTCAATGGAGGGAGGGTTCTCTAAGTTTTCCGAAGAGCACAATCACGAGTGCGACAGTATTAAAGTGTTGAACCGATAAACAATAAGAAACAGGTTTAATCGGAAGACCGTTGATAATCTATCTTCAAAAGCAAGAATACTAATTCACCAGGAGATTGCGGGATGAGCTGAACACTACAGAATTTGACATCAGAAGATATGAAGTTTATTACCAACAACTTCAACACAGCAAAACTGTAAACTGTGCCAAAGCTACCCAAAAGTAGTGCTGAGGTCTATGTGTTTTTAAGGTCTGTAAATATAAAAACTACTTAAGAAGAAAACTTTATTTTACATAACGATGAAATGTCCGGAATAATTATTTTTTCATGCGTTACCAATTTAACTGTGATGTATATATGGATGATACATTTGAATACTGCACAAAATATTTTTAGCAACTGTTAACTTTCCATGTTTATAAAAATTCTATTTATGTACCTGTTTTTGTTTGTTTAATTAAAAATAAGGACAAAAGTACTTATAGCAATTAGTTAATCCGTTTAAAAGAAATTTGTAGAAATTACGACCTTGTTTTCAATCCCCTAAGGATTGTAATAGACTATGAAATCGGGATCCATGTCAGTTGTAGGAAACTCTTTCCCGAAAGCGAAATTATTGGATGCCGGCTTAATCTATCCCAGTTATGGTGGAGAAAGATTCAGCAAGTAGGTCTTGCAAGAGAATGTAGAAGCGAACAGTTGGAAATTGGAAAGTGGTTAAAATATTTTTAGGGTTTGATGTTTTTGCTACCTCACCAGGTTGACGAATGTTTCGTTGAAGATTGCATGTCTTGCATGCCTAAAGACGAAAGGCTAGAAGAGTTAGTAGACTATTTCACCGAAATATATATTGATAGCGATTCTCTTTTTCCATCATACATGTGGGCAATACAATCCGCAAGTATTTTAAGAACTACAAATAATTGCGAATCTTTTCATTCGAAGTTCAAACAGTGTTGTCAGATACCTCACCCGAACATTCATAAATTTCTGTCGGCGTTAAAAGGAATTGAAACTGATACATACATGAAAATTAACAGATCATAATTTTCTAAAGTTATTACTCCCCGAAAAGCCGTTGTTAAAAAAGATAATTTTGTGCAAAGTAAGATCGAACAGTATCAAATGGGGCGAATTTGCAAATTTCATTTTGTTAAATGTGCATTATTTAAATACAATAATTTTTAAAAAAACTGTTTTCAAGCGCATTTTTTCCTTCTAAAAATGTTAATTTAGTATTACTTAACTATAAATATTACATAAGGATCTACTTAAAATAAGCACATACAATTATTGATGCATTACTCCAGGTATATAAAATATAGCTTTATTCGAGTTTTATTTAAAATTAGAAAGATCACATAAGTAGCCGCATGATTTAAAATTTAGAAGGGAATTCGTTAGGTTGCTCAGGTACATAAAATATTTTCGGCGAAATTCGTGATTTAAAATGGTTGTGCGGGGGAATGCGTGTGGACCGTTCCACTTTAACAGTAAATAGTACTACACATAGAAATATTAGGCCGAAATGATTTTTATCGCAGCTAAATAATAAATAATTAAGATCACAATAATTTACTGTAGGTGTATAGAAAATTAACGAATAGACAATATCCAGTGACTCATAGAATCATAAAACTACTGCAAAAAAAATAAAAACTAAAGTTAAAAAGAAAATTACAAGACATTATGATCCTAAAACCACTGTAGCAACGACTGACAGGCAGACAAGAAGTCAGATAAAAACACTGAACCTTCCAACAATACCCTTCCATATGTCTTTCGGAACGATGAAATTGATTTCGATTTTAAGATTACAGGAATTTATAAATGCATAAACATTATACGAAAAACTCAGTTCAAACATAAACAAATTGCAAATAGGTGGCCTGATAGTACCTTTAAATCTTACATTGAAATTGTGCACATCAGTCCAAAACATTATCCTTTTATGCAAATATGATGTTTTTTAAATATAATAATTTTACGAAAAAGAATTGAAGAATGAAAATATTATTTCATATTTAGTCATCCCGCCTCCCTCAACTTGTACCTGAGTGATTGGCCTCTTCTAATGCCACATGCAAAATGCATACAGTAATTCTGTACTTTTTGATGACTTTTAGCAGTTAAGCCTTAAACATATACGACTTCACAGTGATTAAACGTAGATAAAACGAGATTCAGATAACATTAGTTTGAGGTGGGAATCTAGGATAGTAAGTGAGTTGTATTATAATTTATGGATATCTCATTGGATATCATTTTTACGAAGGCGTCTTTTACATTTTCTTCAAATTACGCTTGCAAAACTGTTAGAAGAGGTACCCATTTGAGTACTTTGAGTACAGAACAAATATGTAACTACAGCAGGATGGGGCTCCAGCTCATAATGCTCAAATTGTTAAGAAGCATTTGGATAGACAGTATCTAAATCGATGGTTTGGAATGAACGGATCAATAAGATGGCCAGCAAGGCTACCAGATATAACACACTTAGATTATTTTCTTTGGGGCCGCTTAAAGGATACTATCTACGAAAGACTAGTTGAAGATATGACCGATCTAATAAACAAAATTACAGCGGCATGAAGAATGAATTTTGAACAAAATTTAAAGTATAGTTTTACTACTGGCCCAATATTAATTGAAAAATTTAAATAAAACCTTGTGTTACTTAAAAATGATTATTATCGAATTAGGGCAAATGACAAAAAAGTATTAAAATATAAAGTACTTTCAAATGCAGAGACCTACTTTCGAAGTCCCTGCAATCGAATTATATTTTTGAAGCGACACCCAGGGCGTTTTCGAGATATAGGCCCTCGAAGTTTTAATTAAAACACCCTGTATATGGTTGCATAATCCACAGTGAAAACAAAATTAACAATACAATAAGTGTGCATTTAAAAAATCATATTTTAATTATTACTCAGACTATTTTTAGGAAATAATGTATATCTTCATTTTGATCAACGAAATCAAAAAAATTTTACCGCCTTGAAAATCTCGTATCTCTGTATACAGATAGTCAAAACTTATGAAGCCCTTCTTAAACTCATAAAATTGACGGGAAGCGGCAGCATTTAAGGGGTTGCTGGTTACCCTTGTCAATATTTCGATGCATATCATTTCCGTTTGCCATAAAATGCAGAAGAATGGTAAATTTATATTGAAGTAATAGTGCAGGAGTCTTTCAGGCAATAAAAGCGAATGGTTTTATTAGAGCATATATTTCTCAAAAGGCCTTAAAACGTTTTGAGTATAGTGACCAGTGCAGCCATAGGTGCACATACAATTTTTTTATGATCAGTGTTCTAACTTAGTGAGGTTAGTTTAATTTTTTAATAATTTATCAAGTTCTGGGGGGGGGGGGGGGGGAATCCCCCTGTCTCTCCATAAATACGCTCTTGATTATACTACTACAAAGTAGCTTTATTTTACTATAATTTCTGACATATAAATTTGAATAATTAAAACAATTTTTTATTCAAGGCAGTCCTTGAAAAGTTAGGCTATTTTTGAACTTTTCAATTTTTACGGACACTGTTATTTGACAACCTTATTTAGTACGCTAAAAACAAAGCGAAAATAACTTTGTAACCCTTAGGAAGCATAGTAAATATGTGTGACGGTCTTCACAAAGTCCAATTTGTTATACACGGTTTTAGGAACTAAATATATGAAAATTCTTTTTCGTTGCCATTTGGTAGCAATAGAACATAAAATCTTGTATAATATATGTACATAAACGGAGCTTTATGTATTGATAACATAAATAGCTACTATCTTTTTTTAATGGACAAGTCACCGTCATAATTGCAGATTGTGGAGTAGAACTAATCAACACTGCATATCGGAATTGCATACTCAATATCCAGAAAAAATCAATGTCTGGGCTGGGATATTGGATAACCATATCACTGAGCCATTTTTCATTGATGGTACTTTGACAGAACTAACGTATCTAGACCTATTGAGAGGATACATAATTCCCAAAATTGGAAAATGAAATGAAAATTTTGACGAGATATGGTATCAGCATGACATGGCACCTGCCCATTATTCGAGGATGTGACATTGTTCCTCTATAATCAATTTTCGAAACGATGGATTGAAAGGCGAAGATCACGATCCACAGATATGATCACCATTGATTTCTTCTTATGCCACTTAAAATGTCGTGTATGTATATGAGAACCACCCTAATGATTTAGAAGAAGTTTACGAAACTTCCCAAATAACCCCACAAACTTTAAGAAACACTATCTAAGATTTTTACGATAATCTTGGTTACTGTTTGCCTAAGAATAGTGCTCACATTGGCCATTTCATTAAGTAACTTGTTGTAATAATATGAGGTGGTATCTATTTTATTCAATGTTTTGCTATCGCTAATTTTTGTTATTATTATTGTTAAGTACTGTCACTGTAACTGTAAGTTTTATTATTTGTATCATTCTTTTTTCCATATTTAAAATATATTTAATACTTTTGCTATGTAAACAAACAATAAGAAAAAACAGATGTCATATTATAATAAACTATGTTATAGGCATTGATAGTACAATGGGTTAAAAAAAAATCAATAAACTCACACTCCAGAAACTTGGCAACCTCGTTGTTATATTGGTGCGCCCAGTAATCTAAATATCATTGCAATAGTTCCATTATTTTAGAGTTAACTAATAAACCCTTCTTTCTCGGAGAACTATTTAGGATACAAATTTTGATACTATCAGGAAAAGTAATGTTGATGAAAGGAAAGAAATCATTGTGTTAGGGAAAAAAATAAAAAGCTGGCAACGTGGCCATTGTCAATTTTAAATTCCATTTTTCAAGTTATCCACCTATACCAAAATTCATTGATTTAGCTTTGGTAGTTTTGAAGCAAGTTAGCTGTTCCGGTTAATTTAACTAGCCCTGTATAGTAACTTTTTCAATAAACGTTTGCAAATAAATATTTATAAGTCAGAAACTAGACTAATAAGGTAGTGTGGTATACATAAATGAAAAACACATTTCAGCAGCTTTTCAAATCAGTAATAATATACAAGATGTTTCATTTAAAATAATCTACCTACCCTTAAACATTTTTCCAAGTAACCAAAATAGCTCTATTTTAAAAACACCCTGTATACTGCAACTATGATTTGACCATAGCGTAAAAGTCCTGCGGGTAACTTTCAACCAAATTTCAGTGCCTTAGTATCTCAGAGATCAAAAATATCAGCATTTATACAGGTCATGATACATATATATCATATACATGATAATGGAAAAATTAATTAATATGTCACAAACGGTAATAGACCGTTATGGGAAAATATTAAAGAAAGTTGTTAAAAAACTAATAGAGATTGCAACAATAAGTTAATATACAGGGTTAGTTGAATCATAGATATCTCCGGGGTGAAGATTATTCATATTAAAGAGGAAAGAAAAATCCAAATTTCTTCACAAATATTTAATATCTCGCTCTACGCGTTTCGGTTTCTTAAACCATTTTCAAGAGCTGTATAATATAAACACAAACTTTACATTAAGAGCTCTTATCAGTGACCTCCATTAAGGTGAAAGGTTTGACAAACTACAAGAAAACTATTGAATAGAATTTGTTAAAATTTTGAATTTAGATTCGCAATTTGGTGCTGTATGACTATACATATGGTCTTGAATTAAAAAAAAAATATTTTTTTTTAAAACGATAAATATAGATTAAGCTGAGAAAATGTTCCCATACAGTCTTTTTTGAAAGTATTTCCTCAACTATCTACAATTTCAATTAATTTTATACCTTTTTTTAATGTAAAAAAACGTCAAACCGAGTTTTTGAGAAAAAATACCTAAAACCGGAACTATCTAAAGCGATTTGGCAACACTGCGGTTTATCTAGCCAGTCCTGACCGCCACTCGCCGCTCGGAGCGGTAAATTATATTAGGTCTCGCGGCGCGGCGACGAATCTAGGAATAGCCATGTTGCCTGATTGTTCAATAACACTGACTTATACTCCTTCGCGGCAAATTCCCAAGTCGGACCACGCGGTTCACTGAATATGCCCCTTAAAGAGCTCTTATCAGTGACCTCCATTAAGGTGAAAAGGTTTGACAAACTACAAGAAAACTATTGAATAGAATTTGTTAAAATTTTGAATTTAGATTCGCAATTTGGTGCTGTATGACTATATGGTCTTGAATTTAAAAAAAAAAATATTTTTTTTTAAAACGATAAATTATGGATGAAGCTGAGAAAATGTTCCCATACAGTCTTTTTTGAAAGTATTTCCTCAACTATCTACAATTTCAATTAATTTTATACCTTTTTTTTAATGTAAAAAAACGTCAAACCGAGTTTTTGAGAAAAAATACCTAAAACCGGAACTATCTAAAGCGATTTGGCAACACTGCGGTTTATCTAGCCAGTCCTGACCGCCACTCGCCGCTCGGAGCGGTAAATTATAGGTATTATGTCTCGCGGCGCGACGAATCTAGGAATAGCCATGTTGCCTGATTGTTCAATAACACTGACTTATCCTCCTTCGCGGCAAATTCCAAGTCGGACCACGCGGTTCACTGAATATGCCCCTTAAAACAAGCTCACAATGGCGAGCACAGGTTAACTGTACAACAAGAGTTGGTTTAGGAAACCGAAACGCGTAGAGCGAGATATTAAATATTTGTGAAGAATTTTAGATTTTTCCGAGGATTTTTCTTTCCTCTTTAATAATATACAGGGTGTTACTTAAGTACGTGACCAAACTTTAAGGGGTGATTCTAAGACGAAAAGTTTATACAGTGTGTATCAGCCAAACGGAATAAATTCGATAATAAATACATGCGGGGGCGTGTCCGAAAAAACGCTCGGACACGTCGATTGGTATTTCCAGTTGCACATTTCTTTCAACAAAAACTTTTTATACAGGGTGTGTCATGTAACAGTGGCCAATATTAACTTTCTTAATTTAAATGCAACACCCTGTATATTATTCAATTTTTGAATTCTTCTGAATATTTTAGACATATTTCATGTACAATATGCTATACCTATCTTCAACTGTTTCGGAAATATTAAGTGTTTTCAGATTTATTGCAAAAATTAACAACACACTAAAAAACTAATACGTAATACTGTTTATTTCTTGATAATGTAAAAAACAAAAAAAAACATTAATGTAGAAGATGTTGCAAATGCTCGCCGCGAACGTCTTGGCAACATCCTAATCTTAAATAGAAATTTCTTCTAACTATACTGAACATCTCGGGCGTGATCGATCTAATCGCAAGCGTTATTCGTCTTAATCTTAAGTCAGCTAAGTCGAGGGGTTTAGTTTTGTATACAATATTTTTGACATAACCCTATAAGAAGAAGTCTAATGGCGTCAGATAAGGAGATCGTGCTGGCCATTCCATCGATCCACGCCTCACTCGATTCCACCGATTGGAAATACTCGGTTGAGGTACTGCCGGACATTGATTTGGTAATGGGGTGCTCCATCTTGCTGAAACCATATCATATTCGCTGGAAGTTGTGGGTTTCCTGGACATTATTTTGGAGCAGTGCTAAATAATTATCGACATTTAAATTGCCATTAATAAAAAAGGGACCTATGATATGATATTCAACAATTCCTGCCCAAACATTAACCTTTTCAGGATATTGCGTATGTTCTTCTCTCATCCAGTGAGGATTTTCCCTAGACCAATAGCGGCAATTCCGACGATTAGAATGAAGGTGAAGTGTAAAGGTGCAGTCATCAGAAAACAAAACATGTTCTAATTGGATCACATTGTATATACAGGGTCGTTGGTAGATATGGAAACGGTCGATTATTTCTTAAAATAGAACAGCTAGCAAAAAATATTTAAGACAAAAGTTTCAGGGTTTCTTAAGGTCTATTAGAATTTAAAAAAAATAAATATACAGAATGAGTCAGAAAACCGTAGAGAAACAAAGTTACTTTTTTTAAAATAGAACACCTTATATCTTAGAATAGTTTTGGATTTTACATAAATAAACAATCACTTTTTAATAAGTGCATTATAAGTCTAAACCCAATAGTTTTCGAGGTATCGACTTTTGAAAAATGGCATTTTTAAACTTTGACAGCTTCTAGCTTTCTAACGGTACGTCTTAGAGTAAAGTGGCTTACATGTACCTTCTTAGTTTCTTATTATCTTCCTCAAAGTGTCAACTTCCGGTTAAACCGGATGTAACTCAAAAACCGGAAGTTGGTGTTTTTGGAAAGATAATAAAAAAGTAAGATAGGGACATGTAAGCCGTTTAACTCAAAGACGTACCGTTAGAAGCCTTGAAGCTGTAAAATTTCAAAAAATGTCATTTTGAAAAGTCGATATCTCGGAAATTATTAGGTTTAGACTTATAATGGACCCATTGAAAAATAATTGGTATTTGATGAAAAATTCAAAAATATTCTAAGATACAGGTTGTTCCATTTAAAAAAAAAGTAACTTTGCTTCTTTACGGTTTTCTGACTCATTCTGTATTCTTATTTTTTTTTAAATTCTAATAGTCCTTTAAAAACCCTAAAACTTTTATCTAAAATATTTTTTTGCTAACTGTTATACTTTAAGAAATAATCGACCGTTTCCTTACATACCAACGACCCTGTATACAGTCAGCAAAAAATATTTTAGATAAAAGTTTTATGGTTTTTTAAGGTTTATTAGAATTAAAAAAAGATAAGTATACAGGTTGAGTCAGAAAGCCGTAGAGAAACTAAGTTACTTTTTTTTAAATGGAACACCCTATATTTTCGAATATTTTTGAATTTTACATAAAATAACAATTATTTTCCAATACATGCGTTATAAGTCTAAACTTTTGAAATATGACATTTTTGGACTTTGACAGCTTCTAGCTTTCTAACGGTACCTTGTAGAATAAAACGGCTTACATATCCCTATCTTACTTTTTTATTATCTTCTCAAAAACATCAACTTTCGGCCAAACCGGATGTAGGTAACTCAAAAGCCGGAAATACAGTACTTCCGGTTTAACCGGAAGTTGATGTTTTTGGAAAGATCATAAAAAAGTAAGATAGGGACATGTAAGCCGTTTTACTCTAAAGCGTACCGTTAGAAAGCTGTCAAAGTTGGAAAATGTCATTTTCCAAAAGTCGATATCTCGGAAACTATTAGGTTTAGACTATGGAGGGCTTTAGGAAGGAGACCGATCGAATATGGCCGAATTTTAAATTTATATCCCTGTTTTTCGTTACTTCGCTGGTTGGCCGTCGAGGGCGCCACTGCACGCTT
This sequence comes from Polydrusus tereticollis, assembly GCA_963920685.1. Taxonomy (NCBI): domain Eukaryota; kingdom Metazoa; phylum Arthropoda; class Insecta; order Coleoptera; family Curculionidae; genus Polydrusus; species Polydrusus tereticollis. Next base: position 67,274,836 of record OY987329.1, read on the forward strand.
GTAGGCTATTTTTTGCAGGTTTTGATAGGCGAGTGCGGTATTTTTTTCGAATATCTTGAAAAATAAGCGTTGGAATCATTTTTTTGCGTTATTAATATAAACAATGAGTGGCGTACAATGTTCTACAAGTAACGTTTGCTTCGTGCCGGGGTGTAAAACTGGATATTCGTCTGATAAAAAGCTCAGGAAAAATCGTGGTGAGAAAAATCCTAGTCTCTTTCAAGCCCCTAAGGTAAGCAAAAACCATAAAAGGTTCACAATATTGTTTATTAATAATGTCTTCTTATTAGGGTCCTGAAACATTTGAAAAGTGGCGAATAATTATTCCTAGAGCAGACAAAATATTCGGTGTAAAGGATGCTGTTTGTTCGTTGCACTTTCCAGAAGAGGACATTTTGCGTTTTTACGAAACTAAACTACCTGATGGTACCATTAATAGAATTCAGAGGGGAAAGCCAACATTAAAGAATGGGTCATTACCAACGACATTTCCTAATCTGCCTTCTTATTTGTCAAATAAGAAAAAAAGACGAAAACCACCATGTGAGCGAACCGAGGCGCCAAAAATAAAAAAAATTAAAAATATTCACTGTCAAGTAGATAATTTAAATTCAGTTGGAGTTGAAATTCCAGAACGGACCTTAGAGGAAATTATTAATAAGCCACTTATCGATAATGGAATAGATGCAGCATTCGCCTTGTTTGAAAATTTAAAAAATAGTTTAAACATTATTGGCACTCCAAATATGCAATGGACGGGTATATTTATTCCTGGAAAAAATGAAGTACTTTTTGCTGAATGGGATGATAGCTATACCACCAAAAAAAAAATTGTGATACGCCAGGATATGTCTTTTAAGGTAGGTATTACATTTTGTTTTGGTTAACTGTCATGCATAGTTGTGATAAATACTATAGAATCGATCATTAATCATATATTTCTATTGAATATTTAGGTAGGTAATAACTTGCGAGGTACATATCGTGCGAGCAAAAAATATTTTCATCCAAGGGGGCTTGGACTAAATCACAATTATAAAATCTAGGTAAAAGTTATGTCAAAATCATATTGTGACATGATATTATGCTAAACAGTACGGCCTTAGATGCATGGAAATAATTTTTGCTAACACGGTATTACTAATATCCACATTGTATAATATGGTATCCATTATTTATTTCTTGAATGATTTAAGGTTTTTAATTTAAATAAAAAATGTATATAGTAACGTGGAGATTGTGTAATTATTTCCTTTCCAAATAAAAAGTTGTTTGAGTGTCTATAAAGACCGCCAGTATTTGAAAAAATTAATCCTCTTGGTAATAATAATACAGTGTCTTAGAATGCAATACACCCTTTTACATGCTAGAATTATGTATCTAGGGAGTATCCTGCACCCGCCTCTCACACATATCTCGGCCTGTAGACTGTTTAAATTAACTAATTTCGATAAAACAGTTAATTCTCCCATAAGAACTCATGAAATTTGCGCCTACAATGGAACAATGCGATCCTGGCGGCAGTTTTTGAAGCAATGCAAAAGTGGGACCGGAATCGATGTATTGCGATCGGTCTCCTTCCTAAAGCTCTCCATAGTTTAGACTTATAATGCACTTATTAAAAAATAATTGCTATGTCATGTTAAATCCAAAAATATTCGAAGATATAGGGTATTCCATTTAAAAAAAGGTAACTTTGCTTCCCTACGGTTTTCTGACTCATCCTGTATACTTATTTTTTTAAAGTTTTAACACACCTTAAAAAACCCTAAAACTTTTATCTAAACTATTTTTGCTAACTGTTATACTTTAAGAAATAATCGACCGTTTCCATACATACCAACGACCCTGTATATAACTTATTAGTTTTTTAGTGTGTTGTTAATTTTTGCAATAAATCTGAAAACACTTAATATTTCCGAAACAGTTGAAGATAGGTATATAGGATATTGTACATGAAATATGTCTAAAATTTTCTGAAGAATCCAAAAATTGAATAATATACAGGGTGTTGCATTTAAAATAACAAAGTTAGTATTGGCCACTGTTAAATGACACACCCTGTCTAAAAAGTTTTTATTTAAAAAAAATGCACAACTAGAAATACCAATCGACGTGTCCGAGCGTTTTTTCGGACACGCCCCCATGTACTTATTGTTGAATTTATTCCATTTGGCTGATACACACTGTATAAACATAGATCCGGTAATGCTTTGTTGTCAAGATACAGGGTGTCAAACTTTCTAAAAAGAATAATTTTTTAATAAATACCTTAATAATCCTTTAGCCGATTTTGTTAAAACTTGGCAGTGTTATTTAGGACAGTAAGGGGCTAACTTAGCCCTGACTAGATTAGTGGCGTCCCGGAAGGCACCCTAACTGAGATTTTTGACAACTTTTTTAATTTTAGCATTCTTTTCGTGTATTGCTTCGGTTTTAAAAAAAAATATGATAATCACTTTATTCCATGTCCCTGGGAGTACATAATAAAAAAATTGTTTTTTACAGGGTGTTGAAATATTGTAAAAAAATCGTAAGTAACAAGAAGACGCAAACTAATATTCAAAAAGTGTTTTCTATGTTCTTCCTCAAAAACGAAGCAAATGCTAAAAATAAAAAAGTAGTAGTTTTAGTACTCTAATGCGAAAAAAAACATAAAAATTGCAAAAAAAATCAGTGACGCACATTTTTCTTGTCAAAAATCTTAGTTTAGGTGCCTTCCAGGACGCCACTGGACTTTAGGACTTAAAGGATTATTTACTTATTTACGAAAAAACGATTTTTTTTTTAAAGCTTGACACCCTATATCTTGAAAACGAAGCCGGACCTATGCTTATATAAACGTATCGTCTTAGAATCACTCAAAGAATCACCCCTTGAAGTTTGACCACGTACTTAAATACCACCCTGTATAGGGCCGCTGAAAATACCAAAGTTGCTACTAGTTTCTTTCTTAGCAGGGTTGAGTACTTCCATCTATGCAAATGTTTGCAGTGTCTTATTAACTGATTCGCCATAAACGTCTAATGTTCTATACATCGTTAATCACCATGTCGTATAAACCATGCAGTGAGAGTGAGCATCCCAGTAGCAAAAACGGTTCGCAGCATTCCGTTAAAGCAAAAGATGACTTATCTACCTTCTAATTTCTTTATTTCTTTTTATCAATTCACCTGCACGTTCGCGGATATAATCCGGCCAATAGACAAATTGCGCCGAGGGACAAGAATGGAACAAACAAACAAATGATAGATTAAAACAAAAAAAAGTCAAGGGCATTTTACAGATTTAATTTATCATTTTCATGTCCCTGTTCCATTGATTAGAATGTTTTTGAACGCGGCAATTAAATCGCAATTCGAAGCGTTTTAATTAATTTTCTGTCAGATTCAGATTTGATGCAATAAATACACTAACAAACCATTTTCAACGATGATCTGAATACTTTCATCCAAACAGAATTATTATTACTGATTAATTTAACATTTTACATCTTGAGGACAAAGGTATTCTGATTTAGTAATACTTGAATATGAGTAGTGACAAGCATAATTGAAGAGTTGAATTGCCAATATTTTTAATTTCGAGTTATTCCTGTAGGAAGGTCTTAAATGCCAAATGCCCTTACAGAGGTGAATGCGTTATTCCAATTAGAACGCTTCCCAAGTAATTTCTAGGATTGAGTCACGATTAAATTCCACAAGCGTTTTGCTACAAGTGCCAGTTGTAGCGTGTAGTTGAGTACCATCATTGTACCAAAAATTTTACAAAAAATTGCTAGGATGATGTACTAAATAACGCTGCAGAAAGCATTATTCCACTGGTTTAATACTACAAATAGGGTGACATTGAAAAAAGTGCAATGCATAGAACCATATGATAAAGAATCCGAAATGAATGTAACAAGTTCCTATATTTTTTTTTCTATTTTTGTCATATGTAGTTGATGACGGTATAAAGCTGTCATGTTATGGGGTCATTTCACATCAAACCAACCAAAATAAAAGGAGGTTTGGCAGATCACCTCACCGATTTTGATAATTTTTGGTACAGGTATTCTACCCATCTAGTAGATGAAAAATCCAAAATTTCAAATTTTTCTGATAAGTAGTTTTTTTAAAATTGATTTTTAAAAATCAGAAAAAGTGACCATTTTCCCTAAACATATATTAAAAGAAATCAAGATATCTTAAGAACTACTTACACTAGAGTAGTGAGTTATATCTTATTTAAAAGGTATTAAAAATACCTTTCAAATGAGGCACCACTCAATGTAGGTGTTTAGAAAAAACTATTGAACATTTTGAAAAAAAATCATAAAAATATGAAATTTTTCAAAAAGTATTTTTTTATTTTTTTCAAAAAAATATATTATTTTTGTCAATATTTAAGCAAGATATTCACGAAATTTTGGGATGGAGAAATGATGGGTTCATAGGGAAAAATATATTAACAATTTGAAAACATAGCAAAAATGACCAAAAAGTGTTTATTTTTTAATTTTAAACTTCATTTTTCAGATTTTACCGAGATTTTACTTGCTTTTGTGTTTTTAAAGTAAAGCCTAAACAAAAACCTAACAATCTTACCACCCATCCTCCTGTTTGCTATTTTTTCAAGCAGAATCTTGTTAAAATTACTACTTAACAGGCGCGCCTTAACTATCCCTCCCCTTCCTAGAAAAGAAATTAACTGTGTTAAGCTGATGATAAGTGGCTCCAAAATAAACAAATTCATCGTTGATGACAATAACAAAGCTGTTTTTCCTGATTACCACGCATGTTTATTAAAAATAATTTGCAATCCACCAAACGTAGATTGTTTTTTTGATAATTGTTCAATGTGCCCAGGAATTGAAAATTTAAAACAAATTTTAATCGAACCGTTTGAGGAGTTCTTCATTGATAATATCACTTACAAAAAATGGGTTTCAGTAGATAGGTGTAATATGGAGACCATTATTAAACCTGTAGAAGATTTTGTTGAAGAATTTATACAAGATTTATTAAAATTAAAAACGCACTCATTTATTTCTAGTATGCAAACAGAATTTTTTAATGAAACGAAAGCAAATTTTAAAATTGGCGAGGTACTTATTACATCTGATTTTGCTGAAAATTATTCATTTGTTCTGCAAGATGAGGTACAATCGTACCATTGGACGACCAGCCAGGCCACACTTCACCCGTTTGTAATTTACTACAGAAATGAAGCCGGTGAAATAAAGCACTTAAACTATGTCTTCATCTCGGACTGTTTAATACATAATACTATAGCTTTTCATTTATTCCTGAAACAGTTAATAGCTGAACTTAAAGAGAAAATCATAAACGTAACAAAAATCTATTATTTTTCTGATGGGTGCGCAGCCCAATATAAGAATGAAAAAAATTTTGTTAACCTCTGTTACCATGAAGAAGAATTTCAAATAAAAGCGGAGTGGCACTTCTTCGCTACTTCACACGGAAAGAGCGCTTGCGATGGCCTAGGTGGTACGGTAAAACGTTTGGCAACCAAGGCCAGTCTACAAAGGCCCTATGAGGATGAAATTATGACGCCAGAACAACTTTTCGAATTTGCACAAGAAAATATTCCAGGTATATAAACTTTAGATTTAGTAAAACTGCTGATTATGAAAGGCACGCAATTTATTTGGAAAAAAGGTTTGCTGAAACACAAACCATTCCTGGAACCCAAAAAATACATTCGGTTATTCCTGTATCAAAATCAAAGATTATAACGAGAATCTTTTCATTTAGCGTGGAACAAAAAACCCAGGAACTTGTGAGGTGTTCTGAAATTACAAATAATGAATTAATGTTTCTTCAATCTGGTTTTGTGACTGTTCAGTATGATAACTTGTGGTGGTTAGCGTGTATTATTGGAAAAAATGAAGAATCTGATGAGCTTAAAATCAGTTTTTTGCTTCCAAATGGACCATCTAGTTAATTTTATTATCCTACGCCCAAAGCCGATATTTTAGTAATTAAAAGAGATTCAATAATAAAGAAGGTTCAGCCGGTTACTGCTACAGGTCGAACTTACATACTTACTAAAGAAGAAATGTTAAATTCTTCAAAAATTTTAGAAAAAAAAATAAAAGCTAAATCTAATTTTAATAAGTATATTGTGGATTTTGGACTTTTTGTAAAATTTTGTTTCTCTTAAAAGTAATAGGCGTTGTTTGTGTTACATTGTTATTAAAATAAATATCATTTTTTGCTTGTATTGTTAGTGTTATTATTTTTTTCACCTTGTTCCCATTATTTCTCCATCCTGAAATTCGGTCAATATGTTGCTAAAATATTGACAAAAGAAAATATATTTTTTCGACAAAAATTAGAAAATACTTTTTTTTTTAATTTGAAAAAAAAAATTTTTCAATTTTTTTTGAAGCACCTATATCTAGTGGTACTTCATTCGAAAGGTATTGTCAAGACCTTTCAAATGAGATATAACTCACTGCTCTAGTGTAAGTAGTTCTTAAGATATCTCGATTTCTCTTGGTATAATGTTTAGGGCAAATGGTAATTTTTTTGATTTTCAAAATTCAATTAAAAAAAAACTACTTGTCAGAAAAATTTGAAATTTTGGATTTTTCACCTACTAGATGGGTAGAATGACTGTACCAAAAATCATTAAAATCGGAGAGGTCACCTGCCAAACCTCTGGTTGATTTGATATGAAATGACCCTATGTTTGGAATTTAATATCCAAGAAAATGTTCCTACTACTACGTTTTATTGGTGTTATAAAAAAAAACAAATGTTAATGGGCTAAACACGTTGATAAAAAACAATTTTAATAACTGGGCGATGTCTTCCGGAGACATAGAAAGTCGCTGGATTTCTTTTAAAGATATTATTATCTTGCGCGCCAGGGAAATATCAACACCCTATAGAATAGGAATGTAAAATCTAATTCGGACCCCGAATATTATGATAAAAGCACTATACGGCTTTAAGGTAAATGTAGATATGCTCACAAAAAAAGAAAAATAAGTCACACTTGCTTATCTAAACATAAAAAGCTGCGAAATAAATTTAATAAAACAAAAAATAAGGCATGTGAAAAATGTATGGCTAATCTCTTTAATACGAATGAGTCACAAAATTACCAGTGGAAAAAGTTTTACAAATACTTCAATTTTAGACAGGGTTCTTCCGGTTGCTTTCCAGTGTTAAGCACGGACAACGGAATCGCTCACTGACCTTGATAAGGCTGCGATGTTGAATACGGCTCTCAACTCTGTGTATACAACGAAAAGGCCCTGGCTAGGGAATATAAACACTCATAATAACAACAATATAGCAAATTACTTTACATTCACAATGCCTGATATCATAAAATGTCTCAAGGGATTAAAACGAAGTTATACACTCGGCCCCGCCATACTGTGTAGTGAGCTTCTGTTTCTGTCACGAAATTTGGTAGAACCATATTTAAAAATATTGTTTAATATAACCTGAACTGACCTGACCTAATTAAATAATAATAATAAAACACAACAGGTGTCTATACTAACATCCATTAAACTATACGTCTTTTGGCAGATGATTGTATCATCCATAGGCATCGTAACTCGTAACTATAGATCCGACACGCCATTCATAAATGCTATACAATTGTGATGCCCAAATCGTTTGGTGGCGAGACGCTGTGAGGAGCTAGGTGGGGCCGGGAGTGGGGATTACGCTGCCTTTACATATGCATGCGACAAAACTCCAGGAAAACCCACATAAAAACGCTGTCACAAATGAATGGAACATCCGCTATGCCGAGTCGATGCGGATGGCCACGAAAATGATGGAATCTGGGCGGATCCTTTATTGCTGCGTTGCCATACTACAGATTCTTTACAAGGTTTTAGGCAATGTTATATATTTCCCACATCATGTTATTCTAGTTAATCATAGAAGTTAATACTTTTAACAGAGTAAGCCCAGAAAACTACGTTTTCTATGGCGTAAGTCTGGCAAACCAAGTGGAGGGGAGCAGCTTGCATATTGATTTACTTTACACTGGAATGCATTGATGACAGCACGTTTATTTGTTATTGTTCGGTCTAATAGTTACGATGTCTATGGTATCATCTATAGACAAATTAAGGGTGCTAAAGACTGTGAAACTTTACACAGTGATTTAAATACACTCCAGCACTGGGTAGATGTAAATTGCATGAAGGTGTACGCTGATAAAGCTCGGCAGATTTCCTTCGGTAAAAACATTTTCACCATAATTATACTCTTAACAATAAATACATTTTAACAACCAATGTTATTAAATATCTCTAAGTATATCTTACTCCATCTTTGAATTGGTCTCAACATATTAACAAAACGGTAGCTAATGCTTACACAATTTTGTGATGCGCAACTTAAAAAAGACAAGTCGAGCCTCTAGATTTAAAGCCTATACAGGGTGAGGATTTTAAAGTGTTACAACGCAATATCTGAAAAACGGCTATAAATATTTTAGTCAAATTTTGGGACGTGGATAGGGAGGTTGGGGGACAAATTTTAAAATATTTTTGATATTTACCCCCCCTCCAGATTTGATGTGGCTAGTGACAAATTTGAAATGTCAAATGGAAAGGTATTTTTTTTTTTGATAATTCGATTCCTCGTCAATAACTACGTAAGTGAGCAGAAAATTGTTACATTTGCTCTACTAGTTGCTTAGTTACGAATTTTTCAATAAATAAAATAGGAATACTTAAAAATGATAATTCCTTAAAAAATCTAACGACGATCATGCTTCAAAAGGTGTTCGAAATGACCCCCATCCATTTCTAAACATTTTGCAATTCTTTTTTGACATGAGTTGCGCACGCGAGTTAACATTTGAGGCGTTACTAAATTACATGCTTGTTGAATACGATCTTTCATGTTTTCTGGTGTGGTCGGTGGTGTAGCCATAACTTTCTCTTTTATAAATCCCCACAAGAAAAAATCTAATGGGGTTAAATCTGGTGACCTTGCAGGCCAATTTACAGGACCACCACGACCAATCCATCTGTTTCCAAACATTTCATTTAGTGTATCTCGAGCTTGTCGGGCAAAATGTGGCTGAGCACCATCTTGCTGAAACCATAGTTCTTGTTGATTTCCATTATTATTCAGAAGTTGTGGCAAATCGGTTTGTAAAAAATTATTATACATTTCTCCATTTAGGTGACGGTCAAAAAAATGTGGTCCAATGACTCTATCTCCGACTATGCCACACCAGGTATTAACCGACCAAGGATGTTGGTTTGGCAGAAATCTCATCCAGTGAGGATTTTGAGGTGCCCAATAGTGTAAATTGTGCCGGTTGACCTTAAATTAAGAAAAGCAAAATTGATTGAATCAGTATAAAATTAAAAATAAATCTAAATGTATGTGAATATTCTCTAAACACCCGTTAACGGGTGTTTAGATATGTATTTATTTATGTACACCCATCAAGTAGTGGATTACATATTTTTGATTATTAAAAGTTACATTAATCCATATTGATTTAAATAATTACCTGACCACAATTGGTAAATGTAGCTTCGTCAGAAAATACTATCTTTCTTAAAAATGCATTGTTTTCGTGAATTAAAGTTTGTAACCACGTACAAAATGTAATCCTATTTTGAAAGTCTTGGCCATACAATTCCTGATGAATAGTTATGTGGTAAGGGTGAAAATTGTGCTTGTGTAAAATAGCCAGTACCGATTTTTGGCACATTCCTGAATCACGAGCAAGTTCCCTTGAACCAACATGAGGATTTACAGCTATTACACCCAACACTCCAACGGCCATATCGTCATTAGTTTTTGTTTGTCTTCTAACTCTGTTCTTATTTTTTAGGATTCCCGTGCTGCGGCCTCGATCTTCTAATCGCTTAAATGCCATATGAGATTTTTGAATGGCGGGAAACCTAACAGTCCACAATTGCGCCGCTTCCCGGTAGTTTTTTCTACATTCTCCCAGAATTAACAACATGTCTATTTCAATGTCATAAGATTGTTCCATAATTGCACTGAATAATGAACTTTATCAGATTATCACTACTTGTCAAAGTCAAAAGTGGTTTCCTAGGATACAACATAATTAAAGGTTTGGATAAACAATAATCATAGGTGTCATGATTTAAAATGTGTAGTTTTAAGTATTCCTATTTTATTTATTGAAAAATTCGTAACTAAGCAACTAGTAGAGCAAATGTAACAATTTTCTGCTCACTTACGTAGTTATTGACGAGGAATCGAATTATCAAAAAAAAAAAATACCTTTCCATTTGACATTTCAAATTTGTCACTAGCCACATCAAATCTGGAGGGGGGGTAAATATCAAAAATATTTTAAAATTTGTCCCCCAACCTCCCTATCCACGTCCCAAAATTTGACTAAAATATTTATAGCCGTTTTTCAGATATTGCGTTGTAACACTTTAAAATCCTCACCCTGTATAACCTTGATCAGACCATCCTTAGAGTACTGCTCATCAATATAGTATCCCCATCAGCAGACTAACAACCCAGTTGGAGATGGTCGAAAGAAAGGCTGTTCGTTTTGTTTATTTTAATTTTTCTCATTCCTTTAGTCCCACTGCTGCATTGAGTGAACTGACGTGGCCATCGTTATACCAGCGCAGGGAATATTTCTTGAAGGTTCTTATATATGTAAATGGATGAACTTCGCCATTTCAGAAGATGCACAATATTAATTTTGTTTTTGTTTATACCTTTGCAGCTTTGTACCTTCTGAATGAAGATCTTATTTATTTATATACAGTGAGCTCAAAAAGGTTGGAATAAATTCGTTTAAAATTCAGGTGATCATTTTCTGGAAAAACGCTTGGACATGTCGATTATTATTTTTAATTGCGAATTTTTTGACATAAGAAATGTTTATACAGGTTGTCTCAAGAAGAACATATACCATCAACATTAATTTTTTTAAATAGAAAACCCTGTATATTATATTATTTTTAAATTCTACGATACATTCTACACTTTTTGTATAACATACCATATCTCCAAAATCAACGGTTTTCGATATATTGACATTTTAATATTTTTCTGAAAAAATGCTGAGATCCGTGGATTTTTAGTTTTAATTGCGCATTTCTTTATTAATATTGCAGCCTGTTACCTGAATTAATTTATTTTAACACAGACATTTACTTCTTGTCAAAAATTCTTATTATTCTTATTTAACAATAAGTACCCAAACCGAGCACCAATATATAAATCTGTTGTTAGTAAAATTGTAAAAAAATATAGGGATTTGGGGCATGTTAGAGACAATTATATTCAAGGTCGACCTAGGATTTCAGAAGATGTGCAGTTAAATGTCCTCTTAGCTGTCCAAGAAAACCACCATAGTGTTACTCGCGGTATTGCCACGGAAAATAATATTTATCAAGCAACCGTATTGAATTATTTACACAAAAATAAATGGCATCCCTATAGGGTACAGTTGGTTCATGAACTTAATGAAGATGACCAGGATAGAAGAACAGAATCTTGCGAAATAATAATGAACAGATACATTGAAGATCCTCAAATTTTAAAAAGAATTGTGTTCTGTGATGAAGCAACGTTTACTCTAAATGGGCATGTGAATCGCCAAAACTGTCGATATTGGGCTAACGAAAATCCGCACTGGATCATGGAGTCCACACACAATACACGCAAAAGGCGAATGTTTGGGCTGGAATTGTTGATAACCGGATTTTAGGTCCCTTGTTTTTTTATGGTACGTTAAATGGCGAACTGCGAACTGTATCTAGAATTTTTAGAATTTGAGTTAGTACCGGCACTTGCTGTACTCTATTCAAATCCAGATGAGCCAGACATTCCCAACAATAACTTATGGTACCAGCAAGACGGAGCACCAGCCCATTACACACGCCCGGTGCGTGAGTACTTGGATACAGTCTTTCCTGGCAAGTGGATTGGTCGACGGGGTCCAATAGAATGGCCGGCAAGGTCACCAGATTCGACCCCGCTAGATTTTTTTCTGTGGGGCTATTTAAAATCTAAAGGATACTTTAACAGACCTAACAATATTGATGAACTTAAAGCTCGAATAAGGCATGATGTTAGATTAATAGAGCCCCAGGTAATCCATAACGTTTTGGAAGAATTCAAAGATCGACTTGCATATTGCCAGGAAGTTGGTGGCGGTCAATTTCAACATTTATCAAAATAAAATTTAATATAGTCTATGTAAATATTATAGACTAAATAGATGTAAAGAGTTCATTTTTAATTGTAGTTTTCGTACCAGAAAAAATGTCAATATATCGAAACCGTTGATTTTGAAGATATGGCATGTTATACAAAAAGTGTTTAGAATGTATCGTAGAATTTAAAAATAATATAATATACAGGGTGTTCTATTTAAAAAAATATATGTTGACGGTGTATGTTCTTCTTGAGGCAACCTGTATACACATTTCTTATGTCAAAAAATTTGCAATTAAAAATAATAATCGACATGTCCAAGCGTTTTTCCAGAAAATACTCACCTGAATTTTAAACGAATTTATTCCAACCTTTTTGAGCTCACTGTATATATAAAATGTATATTAGGTTACCATCTAGGACAGAACTTTCTGATACACTCGCTAAACCCAACCGTCACTCTAGAGGGGACCATAAACTTAAAATTAGAAAAACTTTCTGATGGATTCTCAACATTGGGATTGAATGTTGACCTATGGGATCATTTGAAAATTTTTACAGCACAATGCATACTCTGCCAAATTTTAAGAAGCATTTGAAAATTGCTTGAAATTTATAACACTGCGCATTGTGCTTACTTATACTTTTGTATGTTATATATCTTATTGTTATATTTTATATTTTATTGTTATATTCTATATATTATTGTAATCTTTTTTTTAAATTAATTTTTAAATTCTCTAACGCGTTTCCCTTCAAAGCTTCCGATATTTTTTATAGGTAAATAAAAATGAAATTTCTTAAACTGAAAAAGATGAAGGTAGGTTTTTCGCCGAAGCCGATTATTGTGAAAAGCAGGATCTGTGCAATAAAAAATAACATTTACGAACCAGAACGATATGAGAAAAACTTTTACTAACCGGAACGACGTTCCGGTCTATTTCGAGAACTGGAGGAAATTGAACCAAAATTGGTACAATTAAATACAAGAACCTACAGGTTACTCGAAAACAAAAGAAATTTGTACATAGGTGTATAGGAACTTTTTACATTTTTTTGAGTGCCTTTATGGGTGGTAGGTACTTGTGTATTGTACCTTCTTCACCCTGTATATGCAATATATTCTTTTTTCTCCTCCCTACATTGCAAACAACGCATTTTGACACTGTTTTGAAGGACGTAAGTAACAATTACCAGAAAGGTATCGATTGCCCTTGACGACGGGTTGTAAGTCAACTTACCACCCTTGGGTGGTAATAATTTATGCCATATGCCATTGAGTAATATTAAGTGATATGAATATTAATAGGTAGTAGGTACAATTATTACAATTATGAACATTATTTACAAAATTTGGATAAATGTTTTCTCGTTTTTTCTCAATTTGTATGAAGTGGTCTGACTCTCCATAATTTCTCCATCTCTAACCAAGTTTTCTGTTACTCTTGAAGTACTGCAGGAGACTTCTGGCTTCGTTATATTGTATAAAATTTTATTTGCAACTTCATTTTTATTGTTGACGCTCTCCGCTACATAACTTTCCGCAATTGTTGCAGATTTTCATCCGCCATGTCGCTTGAGGGCTAAGACATTAACTCCAGTATTCGCTAATAAAGTGGCCGACGTTCTTCTAAGGAAGTGTCCAGTATACTCCTTAAAGTTCTGAAAGTTCAGAAATTTAGCAATTCTACTTGTAATTGAAGAAATCGAGTCTTTCCTGACAGGCTGGTTTAAGCGCTTTCCATTTTGATATCGCATGAAGAAGCGAGAATTAAAATTCGTCATGTGGGATCTTATATCAATGTAATTTCGAACTATTTTGAAATAACAAACCTTCTCATCGTCACTTTTAGTCACTATAAATTTACGTGCCATTCCATTCTTGGAATCAGGAATAGTAACAAATATGACTTCATGCCTTAATTCAACATTGTCCATTTTCATTGCCCAGAGTTCACTAGAACGGCACGCTCCAGCAATTCCCATTATCATTACAACCTTCATCATTAAATAAATATCATTGGGGGCTTCAAACAGGAAATTATTTACATCTTTCCTGTCAAACACATTAGATTTTTTGGGTTTAAATCCGTCATTTTTTCTTTTTAAAAATGCTCGAAGTTTAGGATACTTGGAAATATCTATGTTTTCCTCTATGAAAAGGGTGGACTTCAGCATGGAATATTCACACCATAAGCTTGATGGAGACTTTAATACAGCAGATTTTTCGTGAAAGTACGCCAAAAGCACGGTTTCTGAAACTGCAGTAGCAGTTTGTTTGGCACCATTTCTTGAAGTATTGATACGTTTCTTCATACATCTTCCTCGATTTTTCTGACAGCAGCGACAGACAAGCGATATTTGCTGATTATTCTATATTCATTTGGCTGTTATACATATCAATAATTTCAATTTCTCTCAATTTTTGATAATAAACTGTTAGCTTGACGTTGTTGATAAAATAACAATGCTTATGATGCTATAGAAACCGGTCAAAGCTGTCCATAATTTCATGCAAAAAGTATCGAATTAAATTAATAAAAATCCAAGAATAAATTCTGCGGGGAGGAGAAAAAATGTTATATACTTCATGGGACGTAAGTATATTTACTTACATCCCTTGTAGTATAAATAACTATTTATTTTATAAGGCCGTGACAAGCTGGGTAGTAATTACATTGTCACCCGGTATAGTCCAAAGCACGAGGCTTGCTCTATAAAAACAATGCGAACCAAAAAAATGCAATATTGTCGATTTGACTAGCATTATTATTACACTATGTAAGAGACTCAGGTTTCACATAACCAAAAAATATTTGGTGGTCTGTGCATTTGAGAAGCGTCAGGCGTGTGCTGATTGTTCGTCATCGGCGAAGCATTGTAAATGCGAGTTTTAAAATGAATGTGCACAGAGACGTCGCAAGCGAGCTGTTGCGTTAAGTTTATTTTATTTTCATATAATTCTGAATTTTTTTTGAATGAAACCTAAAGTTATCATAAATAAATCATACTTAAAAAAGTTGTACGCACGTCTATGACCCTCGGCTTGAAACTCCATATTTATGGCCTTTTCTCTTCATACGTGCTAGCCTCGAACGGCGGACTATAAAGTAGAATTTATTTCTCGACCTTAAAATATGCTCAAATTTTCAAAATTCCCAATTTCTTCTTAAAGTGAAAAGCAGTCACTCACTTATTTTATAGAGGTGGGCAAAAGTCTGGACTAACAAAACTCCAGAACCCGTAAATTAAAAATTACACAATTTGGATGGTGAAAACACACTATTGTGTATTTAATGGTGATTGTGGCGAGTTGTCAGACTTACACTTTGTCAGAACTCTTACGAACTTTTTTTTAATAGAACACCCTATTTACTTTTACTTTTATAATACCTTTCCAACGATACCATATTCGATCTACTTCTTTCTTATTATACTTATAATACTTAGGATTCCCTTTTCCTTCAAATGCATATCAACTATTTTTCGGTAGTAATAGAAATCAATAGCCGCAGAATGTTCATGTTAACAGAAGCTAATGTAGATAAATTTTTTTATTGGAGACAAACTGACTAAACATATTTACATCGTCACAAAGAATAACCGAAAGCTTGCGTACATGGAAGTGTTTCAAACGTCCCAAACATTATTATCGCCCATCATACAGGGGTCTACTAAACATGCAACAGACATTCGTGGTGTGATTCCGGGGGCAATATTGAGACAATTTGGACTCTAAATGATTTTCGTAAAACGTTCGATGATTTAGACAAAAGCAATATTGATATTTAAATATTAATTATTAAAGTAGTCTAAATAAAACTATGGCGTACTGCACTGCGCCTACAGAGTAACAGAATTGTGCAAAATTCCGTTTGTCTTTTAACAACATTCCTATTACTAGAAACGGCTATTTTTACATTCACCATAGCCGCTTTAGTATTTTTGCTGTATGTTTAGTAAACACTCTGTATAGTAGAAAGCATTATGACGATTATTCGTTACGTTCGTTACCGGTATTTAAGTTGTATTACGAGGCGGAACAGTTTAGATTACAATATGTTCTGACTATTATATTGTACTAGTTGTTGACCTTGAAGTCATACGATTTTCTCTAACATCATAAGTACGTTCAATGTTAATACATAAAAATAATCTGTAGCTCCATGATATAGCACGTACTAAATAATAGAAAAAATCCTTACAGGACCAGCTTTAAAGTTATTAACATACATAATAAATTATCAGTTGTTTTACCGAATCTATTTGCAATTAATTTTATACCTGAATATTATGTTTGTAAATTTTGTTCTTCTCGAGAAACGGTCGCAAATATCAAACAAAAAGTTTAAAATTTAAAATCGATTTATTTTAAAACAAGGCAAGGCTGCGACATAATATTTGGAGACTTTTCCCCCGTTCTTCCCGAAAAAAATATTTTAGACAGCTGGTCAAATTTGACTGTTAACATTTTTTTTTTAATTTTTAAACTCTCTTTTCTACATCCGAATAAAGAATTAGATTTTTGGAAAACTCTATCGAATACATTAATTTCAGGACTTTAAAGCGCTGGAACTCTGAGACTATTTGCAGCAATCACATGACCGAAACGGATTTTTCTACATTTTTTCAAGTTGTATAATTTTACATTTAGGGTGATCCCAAAAAGCGACTTCCAATGGAGCAAAACAGATTTTTGGTAACTTTGGCGCCCTCTACCGTGGAAAATATCAGCTACACGGATCACCAAAAATGTGTAAAATTTCAATTCCAACATTTTTTCTCTAAAAATTTTTTGAATATAACCGGTAGGTAGAGAGAATTTCTTTCTATTTCAAAGTATTTTCAAAATGGCGGCAATAAGCGAGGGGGTAGGGATACGCGATTTTGGTTTTTGTTATTTGTACCTCAAAACTTTGGTAAAAAAAAATCGCATCCATAAATTTTTCTGATTTTACTGAACAATTTTACTGTATAATAATCAACTGCTAATATTTTGAAACCGGCTTTTTAGGAAAGAGGACAGAAATAGAATATAATATGCGCTCTTTAAAGTCAGCATCAATATCAAGTCTGCTTACAAGGAGAATATTCAGAAAAGGGACAACTGATCTATTTTAAAAATATAAATAGTAGCTAATCTGCCCAAGACCATACCGCCACCATATGTTTTACCAGTGGCGTAGCCAAGAGGGCGACACCTGTAGAGGGCGCCACCTACATCTTATTTTACTCTATTGAGGAGTCATATGTTTTTTTATACGCGCTTGTATTATATCTTTAGGCAAGAAATAGATTTCTCTATCATTTTTCCGTGAAAAGGGCATACATGCTAGAAGTCGCTACGACCAACCGTTCTCGAGAAAAAGAATAATGAAAAATAAATGACAATTATTTGGATATCGCTATACCCATATCAGAGTTTGGTAAAATTGCATTTATCTCCCAAACAAAGCCGAAATCAAAAAATGATCAAAAGGTACTTCGCATTAGCCATTAAACTGCCTACATAACAGTGTTATCAAAAGAGAAAACTGCAGTGGCATACATATTTTTTGTTCCGCCTAAAAATTGTAATACAATAAATTTTGTCAAATATATCTCGAGGGTGTTCTCAATAAAAGTAATATTGGTCCTAAAAAACAGAGAATGCCCCCCTAAATAATTGCCCCCCCCCCTACCCGCCTCAAAATGCTGGCTACGTCACTGTGTTTTACCAAAAGCGTTTGTGTGTTTGGAGGGCAAGGAACGAACCTTCCATACACCTTTATATCAATTTAATATATTGAGCCATTCAGCAACCTAAATTCATATTACGTGTTTCGCCGATATTTGCATTTAAAGTTAAAGTTATTTATAAAGGAAAGCCACACAATGGACTTCCCCAGGTAAAGGTAGTATCAATATTTCATTGGATCGAATATTAATACCTCTAAAAAACATTTGGGGCCAACGAAAAACAAACAATACTCGTAATTTATTAAACATTTTTGTATCGGCCATTAGGGAAAAACAAAAAGTAGGTCAGCACGACAAAGAACAACTAAGTATAACATAAAATTCTACTTAATCGCTTTAAATGTATTATTCATATTTCAACTTTGCCACACTTAAATAAAACAATAGCCGGACTAACTGTGGAGTTTCCTTTATTGTACGGTAAATAAGAAAAGCTGCTTGTTGAGTAAAATTATATCTAGGAGATGGGGGTCAGTTAACATTTTCCATTACTGAAATAAAAATAGCAGTAAGTAGATGTTTTCTCGGATTTTTGCACTATTGCATTACGCTGGAAAAAAAATAGGACAGCAATACCGTAGCTCCTAGACCTTAGGAAGGCTGTCTGAATGAACAACTGTTAAACACAAAACTTTTAGAAGTAACCTTGGTTACTTCATTTTTACCTTTCTATAATTTGCGATATGGGGTGATATTAAAAAGTGTACTATTTTTATGTATCGAAATTCCGAAATAAGATGTTTACACGAGGTTTCCACTTAAATCTTTAGTTTTTAGCATTCTTTTTAACCACGCAAATTACCATTATATTATAAAATCTTAAGAAAAACCGCAATATGATATTTAAACTGGCAGCCTCTACTGCAAAAATTCAAATGAAGTGATTTATAATATAGATAGATAATGAAGCTCTTTAGAACACGAACCATTTCGTTAAATTGGTTTAATTTTAAAAACGCCAAGAAAAATTCGCTCACTATTCACTTTATTACGTCTTCACTTGGCGATGCTACTACAATATACTACTGTACTACTACAATAAACTTATTAATGTAATGTGCTATCGGACTCGAAAAAACTTGCTGCAGGTAGATAGAAGGTATGTTTTAGGTAGAAATGTATATACGGATCTGCGATGAGACTTTGGCAGCGCGAGTGACAGGGGGGAGCGCGCCGTGGGGGAGGGGGGTATCTCTTCTTTGTTCTGGAACCTTGTCCTGGACGGGCTGCTACGTGCACTCAGTAGAGAAGGATGTCATATCATGGATTATGCAGACGACCTGGCAACAATAACCCAAGGCTAATACAACGCGACAGTAAGGGACAGAATGCAAAGGGCTCTTAATATCGGGAAAATATAGGGAAGACAGAAAGGACTTAGCATCAGTCATCAAAATACTGTAATAATCTCCTTCAAAAAATGCAGAAAGAAGAAGAAATTAGGACCCCTAACCCTACAAGGTGTAAACACTTAAACACCTGGAAGTAGCTTTGGACTCCAGACTGCCCTACAACAAACACGTGGAAAAAAAACTCCGAAAGTCGAAAGTAACCTTGACAGTTACTAGACGGATGTACGGAAAAACATGGGGACTCTCACCTAGGCTAGTGCCTGGTTGAACACCAGCAATCTGAAACCTGCAATCACGTATGCAGCACTGATCTGGTGGCTAAAGACACCACAATATCAAAAGCTAGGAAGCCTACAAAGACTGGCCTACTTAAGCATCACAGGGGCCATGAAATCGACCTTCACATCGGCAATACAGCACATCTTAGACCTTCCTCCACTTCATTTGGTGATTAAAGAAAAGATCAGAATGAGACTATACGGACTATAGAGTTCTACGTCAACTTCTGGGGGGGCATAGAACTGGATAAGCACTCCTATAATGCGATACCATAACGGGACCTGAGTTAAAAATAATATCAGACCATATAAACCCTGGGTATCGCTATGACATACTATTCAAGAACGTAATCGAAGAACCGGACGCGTGGAACAATAAAATACCAGATACTCCTGGGGCAATAATCTGGTATAAAGGAGGATTAAACAAACCATAGAGGGTACAGGAACCAGGGCTACACAAAGTTAGACCAAAGAAAGGTGCTTAATCTCTCCCACGGGGTTTTAAGCGGAAATCTGTGACATCATACATTGTGCATATGAAAACAACAGAACGACTTATCTTAATAAGCGGATCCACATATACTTCGACAGCCAAGCAACCCCTAGAGCGCTAACGAGCAACAAGGTGACATTAAGACTGGTAAGGGAATGCCTAGAGGAGCTAGTGGCTCTGGCAAAAGCTGACAAAGTAATACTATAATAGGTACCAGAACATGAAGGTATTACAGAAAACGAATAAAATCTACTGACAACAGACAGAGATTAATCCATAGCAAATCTTTCATTGGGGGTACAGACCTCAAATTAACAAGACAGCTACTTCTGGTGAGCAGAAATCAGCTGATAATTACCACAGAAATTCTGAGAGGACACATGGCCGTTAAGAACTGTATGCAACTGTACAACGGAGACCTAAGCCGCAGGTTATGCGGACAAGAGAGTAAAACGGTACAGCATATTATTTGCTACTGCGAAAAAGCAACAAATAGTCCAACCAAGACTAGAACCAGAGGAAACTTCGACACTCTGCCCCAGTTGACCTACACAAACTAAAGTGAGCACAACGGGCCAAACCTGGTCGAAGTGCATCCGGCCCTTGGACGGGCCCTGGGGGGAAAAAATTAAACAGCTTGACTAGGTAAGATATACCTGTTTATCAACACATCGCACAATGCACATGTACAATAATTACACTTTTATAAACGTATACTTGCACTAGGTATCACACTTTGTTTATCACAGAGAGCAGCCTAATAAAAACAAAAAACACAACTCGAGCTAAAGCCAATCAGACCTGTCAGAGTCTTTAAAAAATCCCTAAAAGGACTGATATGATTTTAAATTAAGTATTGAAATACTACCGTCTTGACTCGACAATGAGACAGGATTCTTACATTCTTTGGAAAACTGTTAAATATTTTTTTTCACTACTAACCTATAACATCGCCATTATTGACCGATTATTAACGTTAGAAATAGTTTTTCTCTACCTTATTAGTATATTATTAACCAAGTTTTAGACAGCCATCATTATTGCCCGAGCGGCAAGTTTAAATCACGAGGAGCGGAGCGACCAGGGATTTAAGACGCGAGGGGTATAAGCTGTCTAAACCGTGGTTAATATAATATTTTTTCCACTACTACAAACTTTTATAAGACATTTATCTTTATAGTATTAATAATTATAAAAAATTATAGATAGGTATAAGTATATTTTTTAATCGAGTTACCTGCGCTTTGGAATTGGCTAAATATTTTGTTGTTTTGTCAGGTGGCTTCGTTAATGTCAATTTTTGTTCATTTATGTCATCAGATTTCACGAGTTTTCCGTTTTTTTAAAAAATGAGCTAAGAAAATGTTAGTAATATTATTATGTGTACACCTCCAGAATTAAGGATGGAAGCAGAAAAAATGTTGATTGTATCGATATTTTAGAATATCAAGCATCTCTAATAATCTAATATGTATTGATAATTATCTGGTTGCCTAACCACAAGAAATCACCTTTCAGGTTATTCATGAATTCATGTTGTAGAATCAAAAAATCAAGTTTAATGCGATCGGTCAATAATAACTTATAAGGTAGAGAAAGACGATTTCTAACGTTAATAATCGGTCAATAATGACGATGTTATAGGTTAGTAGTGGAAAAAAGTTATTATTGACCATGGTCAATAATAAGGCATTGAAATCCATTATTGACCGATCTTCAAGAATCTATTTGAACGCAGGTAACTTGATTTTTTGATTCTACAACTAACATTTTCTTCGCTCATTTCTTAAAAAAACGGACAACTCGTGAAATCTGATGACATAAATGAACAAAAATTGACATTAACAAAGCCACGTGACAAAACAACAAAATATTTTGCCAATTCCAAAGCGCAGGTAACTTGAATAGAAAATATACTTATACCTACCTATAATTTTTTATAATTATTAATACTATAAAGATAAATGTCTTATAAAAGTTTGTAGTGGTGGAAAAAATATTATATTAACCACGGTTTAGACAGCTCATAGCCCTCGCGTCCTAAATCCCTCGCCGCTCCGCTCCTCGTGATTTAAACTTGCCGCTCGGGCAATAATGATGGCTGTCTAAACCTTGGTTAATAATATACTATTATAACCGAGTACGTATTTTACATTTTTTTGTGCGTATAGGGACTATACCTGCATTTCTCTGGAAATAAATTGGCTTTATTCCTAGTCAAATAGCAGTGCCTGTTGACGTCCAGTTCCACTGCCTTTTGGAAAGAATCGAGTCCAATCAATTCAAACAGTTTTAAGTTCTCCCCTTTTAAAACTGTTTTAGTGTTTTTTTTTTTTTAATTTAGGGGTAAAGTGAATTTCAAAGAAACGTACCAATATCAATAATTTTTATTCAAAAAATCTAACTCTTACCTAATACGGTTTTTAAGCACCTATGCAGTGGTCCAAAACATATTTGAAATATTTTATCCAGCTTATAAAATATAAAGCAAATTCATTTTATTTTATGTTCCTCATATAAACAAATATCTATATTTATTTAACTATAACTGGACTGGCAGTAGTTCTTTATTCATTATTCTGCTTTGCTACTTACTATTATTATACGCCATTACGCTGGGACCATCCTACCAATGGGCGGGGTTAACGTTAATTAATCCTTTTTTATGACGCAGTACATACCTGTAATAAAAAAAACTAATATAGTGTTTTGTTTTGTCTGCACGGGTAAGCATAAATTAGCTATTTTCCTAACAAGTGCAGAAAATCGATTTTTCCGCACGCAAATGCCGTTGACAGCACGACGCGTAGCGGAGTGGTGTCAAGCATTTAAGTGCGGAAAAATAGGTTTCTGCACGTGTTAGGAACAATAGTTTTTCTACTAGCGTGAGGAAACAAATTGAAAATAATTTAAAAAACGGAGTTTTTTTTTAAATTTTTATTACAATGAACAAAATTTTACAATATTAATTTACTTATTTATATTGTAATTAATTGTAAACGTACAATTACTAGCACTATTTAAATTAATAGCAGAAGCCAGTTGGTTGCGGTTCTCCAGTAAAGATTGGGGTGCAGGAATAATTGATATTTCAGTAGGTTGCAGCTCGTTTTCTGAGTCCTGAAGCCCATCAGTTTGTTCATGTTGTGTACTTGTTGCTGGATGGGAGTAAGAAAGGGCTACACAGCTGCTGGTAGAAGCACTGGCTGGGGTTGATTTCAATATTTTACTTGCTATTAGTTTTTTATTTTCCAAGGATTCGTTTAGATAACCTTCGGCGACTTTTGTGGATTGCCACCCCCCATGACGCTTCAGGTTGGTTATGCCCACTCCGGCATTTGCAAGGGCAGTGGCAGAAGACCTTCTATAAAAGTGGCCAGTGTACTCTTCTGGATTCGGCAATCGTAAATAGGTTGCTACCTCAGATGGCATTTTTCCAAATTTATTTATGCCAACGCATTGGATGGTACATTCCCCTTTGCGATATTGTACGAAAAAACGTTGGTGTGAAGTATTTTTTGGTCTAAGTGATACATATTTTCTTATCAACGCCAAGTTTTTCTCCCCAGTGACCACAAAACTTCGGCTTGTGTGCGTTTTATTGTCGGCTATTTTCTGTACGTTTTCAAACAACAAATTTGTCAATTCTTCCCGTCTGCACGCCCCTGCTAGGCCAAAAATTGTTGCCACTTTAATTAGGAGGTATGTGTCATCAGGAGCGCTGTCTATAAATTTTTCCATGTCACTTGTGGTTAAAATTTTCGACTTTTTTGGTCTGAAGCCAACCATTTTTTTCTTGAGAAAAGAAATTAACTTAAAATGCATACCAATATCCACATTTTTTTTCAGCTTGAGCATAGTTTTCAACATTGAGTATCTTGACCAGAGTGTGGACGGCTGGTACGATTTCGATAATTCGTAAAAGTAGGCCAAAAAAACTTCTTCTCTTTCAAAATTCACATTTTTCTTCTCCTTACTCCATTTGCAAAAAAGGGTGTATTCTTTTTCATACCGTTTTCTTGATTTTTCTGGCAATAAATCTTCTTTGAGATTTTCAGCCGCCAAAAGAATCTCCTCCGGTACTTCTTCTATAAAATTTTCGTTCATCTCTTCATCGGAAATCATTTTGCGTGCCGAAGAATTCAGCAAAACTCCAGTAGAAAAACTGATAAACTAGTTTAAATTTATAATATTCTGTTGACAGTGACATACAAATCAACAACTGGTTATATACACCATAGCAACTAAGATATTTCAAAGGTAATATGATGAACAGTGACTTCAAATCGTACAGCATTTAATTTAATTAAATTTAATTTCAAAATATAACAGTGCGGAAAAATCTTTGCCGCACGGTGCGGAAAAGTGGATTTTCCGCACTAAAACATGTGCGAAAAATGCGTTTTTCCGCACGCTAGTAGAAAAAATTATTATCAATTGACCTAAAATAATTGAACTAATATAAAAATGATAGAATTGAATCATATTTTGAACACATGTAGCTAATAATTAAAATAGTATTCTCTGACGCATCCCAGTAACGTAGTTACGTAAACCTAGTATAGTAAAGTTTATATCATATCGTTGACTTTTACTGCAATAAATAAACTACCTTAGACTACTATGATTTAAGATTTAGGTATTAAGGAATAGGAGTATATAGGACAGAATTAAAATTGTATTACCTAAATTTAACCAATCCGATTCCTTAAAAACGGCGCGATTTTTAAATTCTAAACTATTGGCCTAACCCCACTTTTTTGTTTACAAATACAAACTATTTTTACAACTTTGACAAGCTCACCCGTACTCTTAAAAAATATGGAAGGCTTGCCAAAAAAGTCCTTAACTCTTTTGAATAGTAAGTTTGCAATGTCGGCAGCGTTTTATTATTACCTTAAGAAACGAAAACACAATTTTGGGGTTAATAAATTGTCAAAAATCAAACCTAACAAACATACTGACTTCTGATTGGCTGATTTCCTATTCCTTATTTCTTAAAACCAACAAATCGGTTTATTAAAGCTTAAATCTTAAAAATTTCATTGTGCGTTGTTTACATAGGACAACATATGTTCGTTCTTAAATCTTAATTCTTATATCATAAATCTTATTGATTATACCTTAAGTTTTTGATCGTGTCTCAGCCTTATCACGACTATCACTATCTTCATCTAAACTTATTATTAAGGGTTCAACATTAGTGCTCGTATACATATAAGAATTTTCCACCTTAATTACATGTTGTATACATTTTTTCTAACTGTCTGCAGAAATGTTACTTCCTTCTAATATTCGAATTTACTTGCTACCATATAATATTAACTCGATTGGATTAAATACAAAATAGTAGGGGGGAAGACGCAATACTGTATGTCCATTTTCTGTTTCATCATAAAAGTTTGGATTTCTGCTTTTGTACTGTTAGTGAGAGCGCCCACCGGTGAATCGCTCGAGGTGAAATGTCCGTGAAGCACATCATGTGTGCTTGAAGTACGCGCATATCAAAACAGTGTACGAATTGCATGCAGTGCGTAAAGGAGCAAAGGTTAATGCCATTGTCAAAATGTCATCGTCTGATGATGAAGATGTTTTAGCATTCTACATGCTGCCCCACTTCAATATTAAATTGTTGATCATCACGCATTTTTATTAAGATTGTAAATACTAAAATAATTGTCCAGGGGTAACCCGTCCTGGAAATGTCAATGTCAATCAATACGGAACACTGCAGGATATAACCTGAAAAGCTATAATTCGGCGCGCGTCAAGTGAAAATAGAAGTCCTATTTATCAGCACGCATGCCGTGCGGCACTGCATAGTGAGGCGACTCACTTCTTTCGCACGGCTTCTGTGTGCGATATTGCATATAAAAACATGGTACGCTGAACTTCATACCAACCTCACGCGCACCTCATATCTCTTCACTTCTTGAAGTGCACATCTTTGGTGGGCGCTCTACCTTAGAACTAGGAAACATTACTACTCGACAACTATGATAACTAGCATTATCCATTACAATAACGCCATTTTTGAAGTCAATGTTCAAGTTTTTAGACTCGAAATGCTACAAAAAATGTTTGTTCCGTCGTTGGTAAGCCTTGTTTTTAGGGAAACCAGGGTAGGTACAGATTATTCCTCATGTATTTGATACATTTTTCTTCTTAATAAATCCAAATCATTCTCGTCAATACTTCTAAATGTGCCACAGTCACTTCATTTCTTTCTGAGAATAATGGTTTCAGTACTATATCCTTTACCGAAGATAAAGAAGTTATTGTTAAAGCAGACGTCTCGGCTAAAGCATCACTTAAATCAAAATTTCTTTTTAGCAAAGATTGGTACACATTTTGAATTATTTATTTAGCATCGGGAGATAAATGCTTTCTTCTGAAAGTAACACTTTAAAATACCCCAATCTCAGCACAAGCCCATGGACGTCACATGCTAAAACTAATCCAACAGAACATAACACGCGCCGGTAAACCAAACACTAATATAACAAAATTCACTCGTCGGAAAACCAATTGGAACTGAGATTGATAAAAATCTATTTTGCTATTTATATATTATTAGGTATTTATACCTACTTAAGATGGTATAGCAATTAGGAATGCAGGTAATTTGTATTCCGGCTATACTCGAAAATATGTAAATTTGGGGCACTTTATGGCCAGAGGGATAATTAGAGTTTTATAGCAGTCAAAAGATTAACGGTTTAATATAAACTATACTATATCCGTAGAGAGAATATCTCGAGTGTTGTTTGTACAAAAGTTGTGCTGATTTGTAAAAGGTAAATTATGTTTCAGTTTATTGGTGGTGTTCAGTCTTTCTGGCCGATGAAAGGCTTAGAAGAAGCGATACCAGGAAGGGACCTAGAATGGGATCAAATATATTTTTCTATCGTTAATATTATGATCACTATCACACGTTCGAAATATTCCATAAGAGGATTCTATTGAAAGAAGAAGTTTATTCAATGGGATCATAGTAATAAAACCAACTTATTCATTATTGATTGCCACAATTGACCGAAATACAATCGCTATTAAGCTTTAAGTCAATCAATTTCAAGTTAAAATACGGATTTATTAATTTATTATCAATCTAAGTAATAATTTCATTAATCAATCTGGCGTGGACCCAGACTTACTCAGAATTAAGTTCATATTGATTTAAAGATTTATCAAGATATTTTTAAAATCTACTTTTTGATAATTTGGCAACATGAATTAAATAATTTTGTACATTTTTAATTAAAAATGCTAACAATATCCAGCCCTATTATTAAATAATCTAATGCAGTTCCAAGGTATACGTACAATTTAGTTTAATGTAAACTAGATTAAAGTTTGTTATCCGTAAGATAAAATCTTTGCTGACGCTACCGAGTTTACGATTATTAAATTTTAAACGAGTTGTACGAAATATAGTTGAAATTTTGCATTTTGGAATAATATATACTTAAGACTTTTGATCTACGAGACATTATTTAGGGCTCTATTTATAGGATAGGAAACAAAATTAAAATCTGATTTGCATTCGTTAGCAAACAAGCAAATAGATTGTGTGCATTGGTCTTGTATAACCGTTTACCTTTACTTGCTTACACTAATGGCAAACGTTGAAAATATTGAAACATTCATGCGAATCCAGAGTTTTATTCTGTTACTTTTGTCCCCGAAATCCATGCAGAACTTTCTGAAGCAGAATTTCGAAAATCTGAACCCTGTAGGAGTGGCGATCCACGGTCAATGAAAGTGTAATGAAAGATCTTAAAAAATAACACCACAGACAAAAATTTATTGGGATAACGCCTTAATTTTAGAAAGATTAAAAGAAATGCACTCCGCTCTTGAAGATTAAAAATGTTAAAAAAAAATATTTATTTTATACTTTACAAAAAAGTCATTTAAACAAATTACAAATCTGAACGGAAGATAAAATAACAAAAAAAAAATCTTCAATAGATAGACCTCTAATTAATCTTGCTATGTATGTTAAACCAGTTATTCTATTACATTTGATTACACTGGTCAACACATAATTTGGTGCCGACAATTTTTGACTGTTTCCAGGTAATTTGGGTCTGCTAAACCTAAAAATAACCTCAGATTTGCTCCATTAGATCGTTTTCAAAAACTGGGGCCATAAGCTATATTTTCGAGATTAAGGGTATTTTATATCGCATAATTATATATGTATTACTGCTACCACCAAGAAAACAACTCAGGGATGGAAGAGAAATGTTTATTGTACAGTCTCGTTGAAGACTCCGTGTTCGTTAAAATTATTGAGCATATCTTTCACTACCTCTCGGTAATTTTCCGATTTCTTGTTTGCGAGAAAATTTTGCACAACTTTAGCAAAAGAGCACCATGTATTAAGTTCAGTTTTGGTCATCGATTCTGTAAAATGTGAATCCTTTATCAACGCTCTGATCTGGAGTCCATAAAATATTCCGGCTTTCAATTTCTCCTTGCTGAGTGCAGAATTTACTGGACAAGTATTAAAAACACGCACCATTCTGGTCTAAGGTCTTTACAAATTGTTTCATTAGTCCTAGTTTAATATGCAAGGGAGGAAATATGATTTTTTCCCATTCAACCAGCGCTTCATTAATTACGTTAGCTTCTCCTTGTACTAAAGCATCTCTACAAGGTCACTCTCTTCTAATCCAGTATTGATCCTTAGCCCTGCTGTTCCAAAGACACAAGTAACAAGGATATTTTGTATAACCACCAGAAGAAAGTTCACCATTTTTAAGTCAACACAGATTACCCACTAAAGTTCGTCATATTTAATTTTTTTAAGCACTAACGATATTATTTTATATTCTTCTTTTTTTTTGTAGAATGCCCAATTGGAATACTTCAATATATGTTACCGCTATGTAGAAGAACACACTTTAAACTTCGTTTGGAACTGTCGATAAAGAGAAACCATTGGTCTGGTGTGTACTCTGTTATACCCATTTTCTCTAACAGACCTTTAATATCATTACAAAAAACCATATTATCCTCCTGAAAGAAAAATGATCCTTTTCTCTGTTACGGTAGTACGTAATTTTGGTACCTGGATAAAGAAAATTCTTTTCATTTAGTATGGAGGCAAGTAACTCGGCAGACTCTTTTGGGAGGTTTAAATCTCTGACAAGGTCACTTAGCTCCACCTGAGTAAAGCGTTCGGGACTTATTAGATCTCCTGCAAAATCGCTGTCCTCTTTTTCAAATCGGTCACTCTGCAGCTCGTTAGATGACGTTTTGACTATATCCTCTGGTAACGTAGGCAGGCTGCTATGTGTTGGAATTGGTATTTCTTCAGAATGCTGAACAGGTCTTCTTGCTGACTCCAGGTGAGGATAGTTCCACCTATGCCGATTGTTACGATTAATGCCCTTTATTTTCACAAGACAAAAATAACAATCGTCAAAGTGACTTTTTGTTTCCTCCATACCATCGGAACACCAAACTTTAAACACTTTCTTTGTCCTTTTGTTCATTGTCGCAGGTGTTCGACACAGGTTTTGCATACAACATGCGGAGCCCAGGGTTTAGTTTGGTCTTCTAAATGAACACCAAAATAGGCCAAATAAGCTTTTTTCACAAAGTCACAAACAACAACTACGCCTACTTGTAGAAACCATGTTTAAATACGATTTTTGAAAAAACACACTCTTGCAATGAAGCTCAAGTTTCAACTAAATTCATGCAGGCAATATTCCCCATAACATAATCCCCATATTATGGGGATTATATAGGTACTAATACTCTAGGACACAAGCCAAGTTAACGAATTAATTTTTGAGGCTTAGGGTATACAATTTCATTCACTTTTATTGACTTCTAATGTATATTTCGTGCTAATTGCAAATACGAAAATAAGAAGTCTGCAGGTGCAAAAAAATTCCAGGAAAAATTATTTCTTATCTGTAATAATTATATGGCTTTTTGCCAATATAAGATTAGGTATTTACAATAATTTATGAATAAATAGGTATAATTAAAAAGGCATTAGTCTTGGAATTAGTGAAGTTCTTGATGAAATGTACCTATGACCATTATCAATGTCAAATATATTAATATTACAATTTATTATGAGTAGGCTCTATCTCAAAAATTAAAAGCTGATACGAAGAAAAGCTAAGTGTTTTTGGAATCACCGCATTCAAAATAACTAAAATCAGTTGTTTTTTCTTCGGCACCAAGACAAAATTTCTTTTTTTGTTGGGCTGTTTTATTATTAAAATCATCGATTCAATATCGTTCTTTCCTATTAAAAAACGATATTTCAAGTAATAAAATCATGTATCGGCTCCAAACTTTAAGAAAACTACTGAAAATCGCGCTAAGAAACGGACGCAGCACTGCTCGAGGCTGACTGCGATTTGGTATCAGTTTTAACACGTTAACTGCCACGTGGCACAGTTTCTGTGCCATAAGAATTTTTCTACTTGTTTTATGGCACGAGTTTGGGCAATACATGTGGTCATCGGTTTAAATTCAGTGGCATAGACGTGGTTCTGTTCACGAAAAATGGTTTTGATTTAATGACTGGAATAAAGGTAAAGGGTCGATCCCACTCCTTCGGCAATAGATAAGCAAACTATAAAGTTGCAGTAAAGGGTCGGACTAAAGAATACAAGTAATGATACTCGTATACTCGTTACCTACCTATATTTATTTATATGTATAATGTTATTCTACATCTAGTTCCGTTTGGCTGTCACTATCCTCATCTAAATTAATCATTATCAGAAGGAATCATTATAATCCGGCCCTGACAACAAACACTGTAAATTTAAGGGTTTTTACGACCACACTTTACCACCCATTTTATTGCAGTAATGAAATCAGTCAAGTCTTGTTTCAAAGAAATATTTGCTCCCAGAAATATTTATTTACTTAGAACACTTGAGAACTTCTTTACTTTAAAGAAACAATAAGATTTAAAATGAGAGAAAAACTATTTCAACTTTTTAATTTAATAATATATTATGTTATAAGGACAAAAAATGTATTTTTTCGGACGTAATGCGGGAGATTAGAAAACCCGCATAGTTCGAAAAACATTTTTCGTCCGTATGACATATACGTTATTTTTTATCCGATTGCCAGTTATAAAAGTAATGTAAAAACAAAGTAAACCAATACACTTCATCTTGCACGGTAATTCGTCGCTCTTAATGTTTGTGAGTGAATGAAACCTGTAACTCCGAAAAATAAAAAAAGGTTACCTTTTCGTCCAAATATCTAACCTATAAAACGTCATTTTTTTATATAATCGGATAAAGACATTATCTTAAACAAAAATACCGTGATTATCACTTTGAAAGCATCGTATTTAAGAATTAACAACATTCAAAAGTTATAGTTTAAGATTTCAGATTTCTCTCGCTTAGATAGTTCAAGATTAAAACAAAACAAATATTCCCTCACGATGAAATCGCAACGATATTCTTTTTGAAATTTGAAAAACAAGTTGTTAGTTTGATGCCAATCTACAATATTTTGAACTCCCGAGTTCTAACTCTAAAACTATAGTACCTGACCACAACGGCACTAACATAATATGACACGCATCTTTGTTGTTTTCGATACTCATGTAAGTGCAAGCGAAAAAAACGGAGCGATCACTATTACGGAATAATTAGTGCACTGTTCTTCATCTTCTCCATTTTCAAGCCGCTTGTCGTTCCATTGTGATCTGGTCTGGTGAGATCCTGAATTCCTGACGACTAAACCATTTGGATAAAGCATTGTAAGTAGATTTATTTTACAAGAAGTAAAATATGCTTAGTACATTTAGAATGTTGATTGTTTTTGTGTTTGTATACACAGTAAAAAGAAAACGTTATATGCTACTATACCCAATACATGTCGGGATAGTAACGCCAACCATACCAGGAAGTTTATAATCTAACCTATTCAACTTCCTTGCCAGCATAGTGATTTTTACATACGTAGAAAACCTTAGGCTTTTCTCAGGATCTTCTAATCATAAAAGATCAAACTGCGTCCCATGTGTGTAGTTTTTACAAACTTAAAAGGGATTTTTATGGGTATTTCCTGGAATTTATTGGCACGGATTGTAAATTATGTTAACTTATTCTTCAGATCTCAATTTTCATGTTTTTTTAAGTTTCAGGATTGCTTTATTAGACATTAATTTTATTAGAGAAATCTGCCTAACATGGGGTTAAAAATTCACCTTGTAAAACCCTATGGCCTATACATATATGTTCAAAAAAATGCACTGTATACATGAACGTATTTAATTTTTGGACGAAGAGGTGGTAGTAGTAGAGAAAAGTAAAGAAATATAGGTTAAATAAACTTATTTTGCATTTGCTAAGTTTATTCCTGGAGAAATTAATAAAATTTGTTGTATTTCTAGCCATGGAGGACCTTCTTAAATTGTCTGCCCGAAAACATTATAGATGTTTTAGTAGGCAAATATATTGCTTGTATAGTGTCTCTAAAAAAAACTTTTTTTTAAATATAGTTGTATTTTTAATTTCGCCGTATATAATCTTATTATTTTGATAAACAACAAACAAATTACGAAATAATCATAAAGTTAAAAAAAAAATTGAACTGTTAACAGTTGGGTCGCTCGACGCTTACCAAAGGGCATAGAGGGCGTAGTTGTTTTGCGCGGCAACTAGAACCTAATCGCGTGCGGCATGCCCTCCTGTGAGGTACAGAAACGACTTATATGTTGAAACCTTGTATTTTTTATTTTGAATAATTATTGGTTCTATGAAAATGGACATACTCACATATCTTCATGTTGCACGCCAATCATGCAATTTTTATTTTTGCATAGAAAAAGAAACTTAAAATTGCAAATTTCATTGGTTTTCTTGAAACGCCCAAGATGTTCGAAAATCTAAAAATTAATGTTGGTGTTTTAGGGGAAAACACTTAAATAGTTTTTCTTTGCAAGAATCAACAACTATAAGAAGGACGTAAATCATGGAAACACCTAGTACAATATGTACATAAAGTGGTTTAAAATCAGGAAATCAAGGTTTCCATATAAGATTTTAACGATCTCATTGGAAGATTTAAATACCCTTGCTCTTATACCGAGAGAAAATAGTTTTATTTTTAGATTTCAGTTAACAATTAAAAATAGTCTCTTTTAAATAAAGACAAAGATATCTCTCAGTTTGAGATATTTATTATTTAAAATAAAACCGATTTACACACCAACTAAAGTAAGACTTTAATACGAGATATTTTATTTTATTCTAAGTGCTCAAATACGAAAATATTTTTCTGTCACTTTGAGATCCTATTTCTTTGCCACATATGAAAGTCAATATATCTTCATTAGAAACCAACGGCTTTACATTAGGACATTATTTGTATGTGTGTATATTAGTCGTAAATGTAAATGAAACCTTTAATACAAAAATGTCGTAACTTAGAATAAGTAAAAATGCAAACAAAATATACTGGTACTAATTACATCAAAAAATTTACAGTCCTTTACAAAGATGCAACCGGGGAGGACATTGAAAATGCCGAAGCAGAGTGCAACGCTTGTGACTATTGTGAGATTTGTGATCTGCGAAAACTCATAGATTTGAATGTTATATTTAGGTAGCTGATATAAGGTTTATTGATTCGTAATATAAAAAAATAGCAAAATAAAGGTTATAAACTCTAACGCGCCTCGTAAGGTATGGTTTGGCTGGTGCAGTAAGCGGCCGCGGCTGGCGTTCGCGATTGGTAGCTCGGTACTGGTTTAATGCGATTTGTATGTACACGGTTTCACTGCCGCAGCTCAGCGACACAGCGTTCGCCGTCAATTGCAGTAGCTGCGTTCGGACTGCTAGAGAGACCAATCGATCCTCGATCGCTCAGCAGAATGCCACCGTTTTCCGCAATTGCTGACGAGTGTTTGATAGAGGAGGTGCAAAATGACCCCCCTTTATACAACTATGAGAACGATAATTACAAAAATGTTGTAATGAAAGAAAATGCATGAAAAAAGTGGCAGCAAGTGTAGGGAAGAACGGTAAAGTGTACAAAACCATTCTGTTTATTTTTCAGCATTACATTACAAAGCTTATAATTAGGGTAGACTGGGGCAACTGCGAAGCCCTTTTTAATAGTTCAAGTTTATTTCCTTCCTACTTTAAATATACAATATTTATAAAAGTGTCTTTGTAAGAAAGTAATAGTTTAATATGTTTACTTTTCATACTGCATAGGGCACTCATGAATTATTTTTGAGATCTTGAGATTTGAATGATTTTTTTTTGTACCGAAATTTTACAGTTAGGTACCCCAAAAAGGGAAAGTGTAAAATCGGAATACAATTTCCATGCATGTTCGCAGAAGTGGTAATGGAAAAGTGTAAATGAAGTTTATATCTCCCATGCCAATTTTTCTTTTTACAGACTTAAAAAAAAATAAAAATCTGGAAAGTTATGAACTTTTTGTTGTTGGGAAATAGTTAGCCAAGCAAATCATAAAAACGAAAAATTAAAAGGTACCTCTGAAAAATAATAAGTAATCCAAAATAACCCTCAAAAAATTTCTAATAACAAGAATAATATTTTTATAAACGTATTTATCCGTTCAAAACCCAATGTTTGGCTTTAATCTCTAAAACAGTAGGAGTTATTCCCAAGGAGAAACTAAAACAGAAAAGAAAATTAAAGTTTAAAAATTCGAATAATTTTATGGAACTTGTTAAATATTGTATCCAGCAAATTTCACATTAAAATGAAAACCTCCTCGGCGTGTTACTACCGGTTCAGGTAAACGAGTCACTATATCGTCTAGCTATACTACATCGACATCATCGGTGAGTAGCCATAAAAAAATTGTATTTTAGTTTTCTAGTAAACTTGATTTCAAAGCCGTTGTCAACAGTATTTACCTGGCCAATAAAATGTTTCTTTGCTTTTGGTAATGTGTATTTAACCAGTACCCAGTCTTCAATGGAAATATTGTCTTCGTTTATTTCAGGAATCTGATCTTCGCAATCCGATTCTAAAGTGAAACTTTGATCCGATTCCATAAAAGGTACATCATAATCTGATTCACTGGAGCTGGATTCAAATTGATACGGACTTGGCCGACTTTGTTTACTCTTTCGGTCAATTTTCATAGCTGGTTTAGATATAGTAGATGAACTTGTAGAGATTTTTGACTGACTACTTCCGATAGTACCTGCAGTGGTTTGGCTACCTTGAATTAAGCGCTTTCGTTTCCTTTGATTAGAAGAAGGACTCTGTCGGAGCGAATCAAGTAGTAGATCATCAAAACTTGCCTTCTTTTCTTGCCGATTTTCGGTTGTAGCTGGTACTACAGGTTCAGTTATAGGCTCCTGATGATTATTTAGTATATTTCTTCATTTTGATCAGAGCTGACAATTACTTTGAGATTGGTGGCACTAGATCCTGAAGGAGCTGTAAGTAATTCTGCATTAGATGCTAGTTTCCTTTTAAATGAACCGCCAGATGTAGAAGGCTTTACTGTTTTTAACATTGACTGTTCGAAAGTAGCGTTTTTTTCTGTTACATTCGGTGCTACAGCATCATGTTCATTCCTTTCAATATCAATGCGTTCTGGCCTCGGTTGTAAATCTGTTACAGATCTTTGATTTTTTAAGTGTTCCTGCCATCTTTTTAGGGCATCGATGTCATACTTTTCTTTAGGAATAACATGTCTATTAAATGGAACAATACCACCCTTTCTGAATCCTGTTTTTATGATTCCGGAATCTACTTCAGCCCAGGTTTTCACTAGCAATGTGGCGAAGTCCCTTTTTGGTAGTAATTGTCCCTGATGACGTCTTTGCCATGTTATTACTTCCCTCTCCCATATTGCCTTAAAGGATCTAAACATACTCAAATCGAGAGGTTGAAGTAAATGACTTGTATGGGCTGCAGTTTAAGTATATGAATATTTTCTTCTCTTGCGGATTGAATTAATAAGCAATCCACATGCGAGACATGCCCATCATATATAACAATAATTGGTGCCTGATCACGAACCAAAGGAATAAAAGTCTTTAGAAAGTAATTTCTAAATATTTCGGAGGTCATCCATCCATTGGCGCTGGCTGCATTTACGGTGTCTTTGAAGAAGTCTTCATTTCTTTCTGAAATCCAGCAATATTATTGCCTTTAAATATTATCAATGTTATTGCATTTAAATATTATTAATGGTGGCAATTTTCTACCACTAGCACTTGCTCCTGCCAGGACGGTTATATTTTCTCTGCCCGATCCAGCAATAATGCTTGAAGAGGGGTTGCCTTTCGCACCAACAATTTTAAGACGAGAAGGATCTGTACACAGTGAAGTCTTATCTAAATTGTAAATACATTCAGGACGATCCTGAAGACCCAACTCAAATATAGCCTTTTCCAATAAAACAAAATATTGGTCTATTATGAATAGGTCCGTAGATTTCTTTCTGCAGTACTCTAAGCTTTGTGGTTTCTTCATACTCAAAGAGTGACGTTGTTTAAACTTTATTAGCCAGTCTGTGCCTGGCATATTGTTCTTAAAAGGATTGGGAATATTATTTAAAGTTACAAAGTCCCGAACTTTTTCTTGAAGCTCTCTCGAAGTTAATCAATATCCCCACTTCTCCATTGTTTTTATATTTTCGGCCAGTTGGCACTTATCTTGCCAAGAAAGTATTGGAGGTCGGCCCTGTGTCTTGCTTTTTTCGCCACGGCGGCCAGTTATTCTACAGTAGATTATAATGTATGGGATTCTGAATTCGGTACTAGCCATCGACATGGTTAATTGACCTTGATTGACGGCATTTACTGCAGCATTTAATTGCTCCTCCCCATAGGCAGCCCTATCGGTCTTTCATTTATAATTTCATACCATGACGTCAACTCTCTGCAAAGAATAAAAGCTTTAAGTGTCAGTGCCAATGAACTTTAGCATTCCCAGGAAAATGGAGCAAGTGTAAACTAACCTTTACACTTTCCCCATTACAACTTTCACACATGCCCCACATTATGTTTTTTATGGGGGAAGTGCAAACCTGTTTGTGAGTAAAAACCGCTTTTAGATTTGGTCGGTATATAGGATTTTAAAGCTACAACAATTGAGTAAACAAGAAAATGCAATAAAACTAAAAGTATATTATGAGTTTTTACCTTTCACCAATTTTTTATGAAGATATTACACACTATTCAACGGACCGATTCGGAGGTTATGTTACAAATGACTACTCAGAAAGAAAAACACACCTGGTAACTCGCCGGAAGTAGATAATTCAACAGCGCTAAGGTATAGTTAGTTGCCTCGAACCACACAGACAAGTAAACTTTCAATATTGCCTGATTGGCGCTCTGATTTTCCACTTACCCCATTTTTACACTTGCCTCAGTCTACCCTATACCATATTCAAATCCAAGATTATGCATACGAAGGAAATATTGATCAGTACTTAATGACAACCGTAACTCTATTTCGATTGGTCAAGCGGCAATAAAACTAAAAGGCCCTGGGCGACAGGGTTGAATTTAGTTTACCCGTGATTTTCGCATTATTGCATTGTATCGTTTGGTGTTATTGTTTGTTATCAATATTTTGATATAAATATTTGTTTTTGACCGTTGTATTTGATTGTATAGAGGGTGTTTCAGAAGTGCTAACCTGAACTAACCTGAATATGTGTCCGGAGTTGCCCCGTTTTGATGTGCAGAGTGTTAAAGTTTTTTAAAAAAAAATAGTTTTTTTTTTATTTCTGTAAATATCCTTTTCCCGATTTTATTGCAATTTGGTACCGTCATTCATAATGATAAGAGGCTTAATAAGCCCTAACTAGATTAAATTTATAAAGTCCAGTGGCGTCCCGTGAAACACTTCAACGGATATTATTGACAAAAAAATGCACGCCACTGACTTTTTTCTAATTTTGATATTTTTTTCCGATATACCAACTAATGATACAATTTTAAAATGCTTTGATACTTTGACGTCTTAATCAAATTGATTTGTTTACTTGGTATGCTGCAGCTTTGATTTAAATATTGTACCTATAGTATAAATTCAAGTGTTAATATGACGTTTGTCGAAATGGAGGAATTTGGGCTAACATCTCCTTTTCGTCTTCTTCCTCCAACAACAGCATGCAACTAATGCTATCGGCGTTCATTATAATTCATACATAAGCGCTTTCACTACGAAATACGAATATGATCTGAAGCACGCTCCAGCCGCGCCAGCCGAACCACCCTGTGGCGACGGCCGACTGCTACGATGCTACTGGATGCTACGCTCGATCGCGAACGCGAGCTGCACCCGCTGACTGCTCCAGCGAAACCATACGATTACTTTCGACTTGGTCTGATCCCGATCATTTAACTCGGTGTGACGTCAGGGACAAATGCAACACAATAATTTCGAATTCCGTACCCATACTACGTGCCCGTGCGATAATATAAACATTTTCAATGTTAAAACTCTTTATGTTTTACAAAGACACAACTTAAACAGAATGCTTTTCGACAAGAAGTGCACTCGTAAAGAGATCTTGGAGTCTTTGATTGAGCGGTTTTTGGCCCTATTTCTTCCGCTACATTTTCATAGCAAACAACACATCTGCGACGAATTATGTATGTCTTGTAGTTTGTGGTGTTCATGTTGTGGTTTCTGGACCATTACTGTTGGGTAAGTCAGAATATCAATTTAATCCTAACATCGATCAATATCTATATCCTTGAACGCAGTTACCAGATGAACATTAACGACAGTAATCCAAGTAACAATTGAAAGGCTACTTTCCGGTGCCATTTTACACCTCTTCTAAGGCAGGTGTTGTATGATTTTAGTTGATCTGATATTGTTATAGCAGACTTGCTCTTATTGTCGTCGCCCGTCTTTATTTTCCTTCTCGCCTAGAAGTCCTTACTTTTACTGACTCATAAGTGTGCTTAGTAGATAATGCTAAAACGTCCCTTTTATCTTCCATCCACGCTTTAGGGTCACACTTTCTCTAAGGCGACGATGGATGGAAGCAAAAGTTGTATGATGAAGTTGGCGGCGTTCCGGATATCTGTGACAAGAGTGCAGCTTCTCTTCCATTACAATTTTCCGCACTATAAGCAAGGTACATATCGATAAGTTCTTGAAATGAAAAACTATCGTCCATTTTCAATACAAATTTGAATTAACAATCAACAAAGCCATTGTTACAATAAATAAGTCACAAATAATACTACAGTCTTAAAATTGGCATCTTTGGAATGTTTATTGCGATAGAGAAATATTTCTGCTCCCCAAAAACAAAGTAGTTGACACAAAAAATGTTGGACGAAAGATAGTGGTGTCCAACTAAATCAAGAATTAATTAAATTATTTGAATATGATTTAATAAGCCAAACGGCTCATTTGCGGACATATGCTTATCAAATAAAAAAAAATATTTTGATGTTCTCTACCGCCCTTTAAAGTTTGTCGGTATGTTTAACACCCTGTGTATTAACATAGTTATCACCGGCCTTACCTGCCTCATACCACGGATCATCATTGCCCTGTAGTCAGAAAGCAATTATCAACGAAACGCTATGCCAATTCTTTTTTGGCTGACAATGTATATTCATTGGCTGACAATGTATATTCCTTGCAGAACATATTCAATTGACTAGTGTGTTTTCCTAACATTTCCTTTGTCATACAGTTTCTTTACAGGAGCAACCGCTGCACTTTATTCTTATGCTCATGTCGTATAAAGACTGAAAGGTAAAAATATAAAATATGTCTGATATTATCTCATTTTATGGAAAACGTGCCACACGATTCTTTAACGTGCTACGTGTCTAAATTAGCTTTTAGTTCAACTTATCTCCGAAATAAAAACGGTGAGAGATTCTGAGACTATACAGGGTGTTTCCTAAGTACTTCAAAGTGAATCCTTAAAGGATATCTCCAGACAAAGTGTTTCTATAAACACGTGCCAGGAAATTTTCCTTTGCGAGATGCTTTAAGCGTCTAAATAGTAGCCAGAAAAGAAATAAAAATATAGTCATGTATAATTTTGCACAAAGTAGACAACGATACATCGATTATTTTTATTGGTGAAAGGGCATTCGGTTTAATTTAACGATATAAAAAAAAATTATATTTGCAGCATATCATGGGAAACTTTTTTATTATTATTTTTACGAAAAAAATGTATTCTTCATAAAAAGTTCTGCATGGTCCAAAACCTAAAATGCATGTATCAGATATCGAGATCTCCCAGTCATATACAGCTACATTTTGGAAGCAATTTTCGTAATTATCTTAGCAGAAAGAAAACTTTACTTAAACTAAGATAACAGATTTAAACAATTTCAAGCATAGCCTTAAGTTAAGTTCGTTCGGAGGAATGCGACACTTCCAAAATTTTGTACGTTTTCATGGATTTAAATGTATTTCAATGTATTCAAATGTATTTAAAAGTATTTAAATGTAATTAAAGTATTTAATTTTATTAGTATTTGGTTGCAATTATATAGGTATCACATAATTTAAAATTACATACCCAGTATTATACAAATGGTGAAGATGGAACAAATTCAACAGTATTATTTATTACATAAGTACATGGTAATTGTTTGTAGTATTTTGTAAGTATTTTTTATGAACATTTAAAATCCGTTTTCAGTAAAAACAAAAGGCATCGAATACTTAAAGATTTAAAATAACCTGGTACGTCTTAAATGAAACACTTTGTATTTTATTCTCTTAATCGCTAGAGCTCTTTCTTCTCATTTGAAATTAATATAGTTTATTATGATTACCTTCGTTAAATTTCGAAAGAAAGAGATTTTTTCATAATATATGGCAACAGGACGGGATACCACCTCATAGATGTGCCATAGTAAACAGCGTAAAATTTTTCGGATTCAATATTATTGTCTCTTTTTTCTCATCATCTTCGGAGTCACCATCAGAAATGTCTTCCTCTGTAATATCGTCATCACTAGTTGACGTATCTTTATCTAAATTTGTATAACAGAATAGATTTATATTTCATTGATCTTCCTTTTACTTTGTTTTGTACTTCTTGATGTTTTCGCTAATTCTCTGCGCAATATTTTCGTACATTTTATAATAATTCTGCTCCTAAATGAGTTCTAAGATTGTCATTGTTTAATTATAACAGGTTCCAAGGAATAAAATGTTTTTATTAGAAATATAACTATTTCTATATAGACTTATCTATTTTTATCATTTTCTTTAACAAAAATCCCAATACCTGTCCAATGTAAATAAGCAAGGTATTTTCAGGTCACTAAAACCGCCATGATCCAATTTTGATATTTTCTTTGTAAAATTGTTTCCTTGCTGCTTTTAGATTTCTTTTTGACACCTCTTACCCTGATGTTTCTATCGGTGCTCAATTTTGTTTGATCCTGTTGCAGTACCCAACACAGATGACTTTTGCTTACAGTTATGAGCTTTCCCGTTTCAAGTTCAACTTGTAAGTATGGTGATGGTGAAACATTTTCAGGTTAAGCTCTTCTTGGGATGCATAAATACTGTCCAATATGTTAACAATAATTCATATTTAACCGCATCACATGCATACATTTCTTTCTGTTTATATGTTTTTTTATATTTGTTTGTATTTAAATGTGCATATGTATTTAAATGTATTTATATAAATACATTTTGACAATTTGTATACCTATTTAAGGAGTGTCGCACCCCTCGGTTCATTTACTATCTTAAAATAAGGCTAGTTGTTTTTTAGTACTTATCTTAAAGAATTAATCCTTTAAGGCCCGGTACTTTCACGTCCAAATATCTTTATTCTCAGAATAATCTCTATAGTTTCCATTGTGTCGACAATTGTTTCCATAGATAATATTTGACGAAT
Organism: Polydrusus tereticollis; assembly: GCA_963920685.1. Taxonomy (NCBI): domain Eukaryota; kingdom Metazoa; phylum Arthropoda; class Insecta; order Coleoptera; family Curculionidae; genus Polydrusus; species Polydrusus tereticollis. The sequence goes on from OY987329.1 coordinate 67,316,726, forward strand.
AACGCTATCCGTAGATGAAAAGATCAATCCTAAGTAAGATTTATAATATACCAGTCGAAGAGATGACAATCCTTGAATAGAAACATTTAAATCTGAATGCACTCTCTGCAAGTATTTATTTATTTCTCTCAAGTATATGTGTATTTGCTTCAAGGACACAAGGCTTTGTTATTGCTTTGACTCAAAGACGGCATCCTCGAATTAAGAAAAAGAAATTCTTAATTTCTTTCGTTGAAAGATTTAACGAAATGGTTGATATGACTTGTTGCAAGAATCTATTTATTTGTAGCCAACGTACAAACACCTAGAAGGCTTTAAAGAGGATTATTGTTCATTTATAAATAGACATTTTCTCTATTTTTATTTGTTCTAGTTATTCACACAGAAAAAAGATTTTTTTAGAAACACGTAAATTACGGTCAAATATAGAAAAACGAAATTGCTGTCTTTAGCGAAGCCAATATAAACAATAATCTTTAAGAAAATATACGTCGTCTAATTCATCGTCCATTTTAAGCTTAAACTCTGCACGTAACAAACTACAAGCAGTCTTGCCACATAATTGTAAGATGTCGAAACAATAAAAAATTGCACACATCCGTATCCAATGGAACCATCCACAATCCACATCCACTAAGCCATAGAAAAAATGATCGGTATAATATTAAACAGATATGCTTTATAGAAGCCTCAAGTTCTTCGGTCACTGCAGTACTGATGTGTCTCCCGCGCAGATGCCGAATTGCATGTAAATACTTATACCATACTCGTAGGACAAGGGCCAATTACTTTGGCACAAAGAACTTTATCTTTGTTAAAAATACCATTTTAAAATGTTACAATTCCAAAGAGGCCAGCTTTTAAACAAAGGATTTACCGCCAGGAATATAACCAGAAATGACCAAAGACACAGAAAATCATATATTTAGAACACATTCACTCTAAATAAGATTATTACCTTCAGATTAAGTAAAGTCAAGATAATTTATTCTCTTGTGAAAAGTGCCATTGTACAATTCTCAACAAAGTATTGTAATAATTACGTAATAAGTTCTTAACATTAATTACAAAAAATAGCATACTATAATAGCTTTTCCATCAAATCACTAATGCAGACACAGACAATAGACAGTATAATATATTGTTTATCTACATCACTTTACATTTTTTATGACCCGCAAACTGAGAGAAAATATCCGTTCCACTTTTTAAAACGCCCTTGTACCCCAAGACGTTGTAACCAGAATTAGGTCCGGCAAGCCTACCCTGCCATTAGAAAGAACTTCAAAATTCCAGACTTTAGGATAGGCAACCAAACATACACCACTATATATTTGAAGACTTCACACACTGTCACAAACGGCAAAATTGATTTGCCGGTTAATTTAAGATTTGTTTCAACACGAGCAAAAACCGTACCAGTACAGTCCCCCGAACAGTCGCACAACTAATTTACCACTGGAACAGTCGATTGCAAAGTTCAAATTAATTGACAGGCTGGAAATGATCGTTTGATCATAGAAGAGCGGGTTTGGACAAACCTATAAAGAAAGTGAGGTAAGTGAGCTAATTATTATTATACTTATTAATTATCGGTTGCTTGTTATTATTAATAAAAGAAAATTACTGAGTTAGTGTAAAATAAGTCAGATGAGTGTGGTCTATTGAAATAAGGTTTGTTTAGGATTAGGACCTCATGTAGGTGTTTTAAAATTTAAATAAAATATCTTGTTTGAACGCACGCACCACCCAATGACATGAAAAACCAAGATGAAACTGAGGTAAAAAGTGGTCCACTCCAATGTAGTTTTAGTTTGAAATGTGTATTTTTCTCTGTTATTTAATGAACAAAGTAAAATAAAAAGCACTAAACAACAACAACAACAACTAAAATCTTGAATTTAATTAATACTGGAGGCAAGGGAAGTAATAGGTAATTTTGAGAAAATTAGTATCAAGAATTTACATGGCTTACGGGAAGTGAAACCAAAATTAAACTGTTTTGTTGGCCAACAGGGTTAAATCAGGCGACCTAACTGGCCAAAAAATCTTGAAATATCTATGAATTAATTTTCTATTAAACGTATTTTCCAGGTATTGCCTTACTTCCAACGTACATGTGCCATCCCGCTAATACCATACCTGCTGCCGTTCATGTATTGGTAGGTTATATACAAATCCATACAAATGATTTTGTAAAAATTTTTGATATCGTTGTGAAGTCATGGATTGTCGAAAAAAAATATCCGATTTTTTTATTCTTGTAAATGCCGCACCAAACGCTAGTTGTAAAATAATATTAATCGTGAAGTTAGGGTTGTTGTCAGTCCACCATCGACAATTTTGCGAACTCACTGTTACATTTAAATTAAATGAAGGTTCGTCTGAAAAAAATATTTTTCTAACCATAAAAGGATCGCCTTCCTTGGACAAGAAAACAAAAAACGAGTCGTCTATTGTAGTCTCTATGTTTTAACGTATGAATAAATTGTCGTTTATATGGGTGAAATTTATTCTCTTTCAAAATTTTTGAAACTGTATCTTTACCTACTTTATCTGGCAGCAGAGATGCCCTTTTGCGGAATGAAAACCTAGGATTTTCCTCTGGCAGATAGCAATACATTTAATTTCATCTCCTCAATTGAGACGATTGGTTGCTGTTAGTTTGTGAATTTATTTTTAACATCTCATAATATATGATTTCAATTTTTAGTAATTCTCATTACTGTTGTATTGTGTATATTTTTTCCTTGCTGTCTGTTATTAAATATTGCAGCTGCTTTCTTTTTGCTAACTCGAAAAGAGCATATTTATATCTTAAGGAATTTCACTAAAAAACCTGTACTTAGGAAACACCCTTATTTAGCTAACAAATTACAAGCAGTGGCCAATGTAGCCACCAACGACGGTAAAAAGCGTTAATAAACGGCGGGTTACTGTATACCGAAGACGCTCGCTACTGCTTGATTTCCAACTGTAAGTGCCGCTTTATTTATTGTGGTTTTCTGCAAGGTAATAAATTATAAATTGAAACTGAAAAATTTAATAAGTAGGTACAAAAATTAATTATTTATGCTAGAGGATTTATTAACGTCAATTAAATCAAATTCAGGTCGCCAGTAAAGCAAGGCATATCTGGAACATAAAATATGAGGCCGCTCAAAGTCAAATATTTATTGGTGAATTTAAGATTTGTTTACCGTTATATACAAACTTTTGCTGCACTGAAAATTTGTATTTTAATTAAAGTTCAAAAAACGTGTGGTTTTATAATTTTTATTAATTATTTAATTTTAACTTTGAAAGAAATATTTTAAACGGCTATTTGGGTTTAGTTTTGTCAGATCTCTTTTTTATTTACTATTACTATTGTATGTAATATATCTCAAACAACGATATTACTCAAGCGATCCCCAACTATACAATGTAAAAATAAGTTCCCATATCATTTTTGATTTGTTTGTTTTTTGTTTATAGTGGAAATGTTTATGCGCATAAAGGTATATTTTGAAAGATGCTCTAATCAACTTTTTAAACGGTCTTTAACCTGTAATTTTTTCAAAATGCCGTTCAGTAACCCTCTTTGTGACAAATAAATATCGCATATTTTTTAAACTAATTTCAAGGCTTAATTTCATGTTCAAGATAAATGTAAAATTGAATTTTATACATAGGGTGTAAAGGTGTAAAAGTGTAAAAGGTCCGAGGGGTAAACCGCTGGAGCAATGTGGTATGCAAGCGTCAAAAAATGTAAAAAGCAATGTGAAGCAATGATTAAAGATATCGAAAATCACAAGTTAGGTTTTCCCCAAATTTCCTGGATTTGCAGTTTTTTTTTAAATTACTGATGAAACTTATACTAAACTATCTCTCAACGAAATATTCTAAAATGTTATGAAAAAATAACGAGAAAATTTCTAATTTAATAAGCAATTGTACGTCCTGACGCAAATGTGCGGTGATGCGATGTTTATTAATTTTACTGAATTGTAGGTTATTCCAACAACAGCTGGTACACTTCTCCTCCCAAACTCCATTTAAAAAAAAAGCATTGGTAGGTACTAGTTGTTGGGTACAATGCATATTAAACCACATTGGTTAAAAGGGCTCCAACCGGTTGCCGATTCACCTTTTGTTTCCAAGAACAGGAAAGTCAAAATATTGCTTTAGGTTCATGGGATAATATACAGTTTGCGCTCTCTTAAAATTCTTTATGCTTTCCGGCGGATTTTCGCGATTATTTTTTGTCACAGTTTGCGTTTATTTCAACAAAGAAGTGTACCTATATTATGAGTTCAAAAAGTGATATTTTAGTGCCAATGACACAATTTTAAGGATTTGGTCTATATATCCTACTCTCAAAAATTATCGGCCCGCCGAAAAAAAGAAATTCATTCATTTGTTATCAGCGACCTAGACACCCTATGTATGCAAAAAATTACCGAAAAAATCGGTGTTCCATCTTTTTCAATATCTAATCGAGATGTATTTGGATCATTCTCTATAAATTAATCAAAACCCTGTCTCAGCGGGTCATTCTTCACAAAATGCTAAACTTTTTTTAAAATATTGGTGATACCCGCCACAAAAAGATAATTAATAATCTTACTTTTAAAGATATTTGTCCTGCGGTTTTTCCTGTTTTCTTTGCCGCATTCAAATGGGAATTTGGAAAGATTTTCAAGTTCAATGTTTAATGCTTGACAAAAAGAACCTAATCGGGTATGAATGTGTGGTGTGCCATTTTGGACCATCGGATTGTTGGGCCGTTTTTCTTCTAATGAAGACTTAAATGGCAAAATTTATTTAAACTTTTTAAGGAACCAATGGCCGCCCAAATTAGAAAAGGTTCCATTAGTAACGAGAAGGGACATGTGGTGTCAGCATGATGAGTGTCCTGCACACTTTCTCTGATAATTCGTGAGTTTTTGAACCAAAGATACCCGAACCGATGGATCGGACGAGGAAGTTTGTTTCTATGGCCGCCTAGATCACCAGATCTCACTGTGCTTGATTTTTATTTATGGGGAAGGCTAATAGTTATTGTCTTTCAAACTCGTAGGTACTACTACTGCTGAAATAAGAAGCACCGCATCCACGATGCCAGCATTCCAAGAGCTGAAATGCAAGCGGCAGTATTAAGCATGCAACGCAAGGTATGCAACATTTATAAAGGGTTTTGTTTTCGTTTTTTTTTCCGCTTTGCCTTTTTAAACTTAACTACGAAAAAAACGTAGCCTTAAAAAGTTTTTGTTTTATTGTCGTTGTTCAACTCCATTGGACCCTCGAATTTTAAGAATAAAATAATTTTACGCTATTACAGTTTTGTTTCTGCCTTTGGATCCACTTGTTTTTTTTTTTTAGTATTTTAGGTGAAAATAGATACAAAAGAAATGCACCAAAAGGCTAAACACTTCAATAATTTAATTTAATAATTATTGTTGATATTCAATTGATGAAAAATTACGACAACACAATCTTTACACTTCTTTGGTTTAACGGTAAACATTAAGGTAAACATTATGTTTTTTAATTAAAATAGTCATTTGTAAATAACTCGAAAACAAATAAAGATGTCGAATCACGGTTTTCGCCAAAATATAACGATTTTTATGCTCGTTAAGCTGAGTAATAAAAAGATGTATCATGCCATTCAAACGTATTAGGAAAATGTGAAAAATGATCATGTATAAACAGCGCCACCTGGAAGACGCGGTATGTACTAGCGACCACGACCAAAATCGGTGTAAAAGTGTATATTAAACGAGCCTAAGCTGATTAAATTTGGGTAAAGCATATGGAAGATATACAGCAATTTAAAAAGTATTTTTCCCTCAACCATATTTTCGAAGATATAAAACAAATTAACGAAATTTTTATTCCCGTCATTAAAACAGTATAGCTTAACATGGCGATTATCTGATAAAATTTGACTTTTTACATATTATCCTAGTAACTGTGCCGCCTAGCTGTCATATTGAAAATTTAAAAATATTTTCCAGCAATTTATTATGGTCGATTTAGTCAATAAAAATTTTTCCCGAAGCCGAATTTCATGACTTCCATAATATCGTACCTTGCCGACCTTAGTGGGACACCCTGTATAATTATTAAGCTACATGCGTTACGACTGAAAGGCAGTTTTTATAGACTATAAACCTAATAAATAAATATAACAGTTAAACATCATATTAATATAATTATTATTAATAGGTACGAAATAAAAGTCGTGTGTTAAAAAGTTTTTACAGTAGGGATTTACAAATAAACCTATAAAAAAATACACACACCTACACACAATACGTCGGTTGTAACCTTCACAAAGTTGCGTGTATACCATTTTTTCCTATTATTTAATTTAAAACACCAGTTCAATTAAGTCTAATACAAGCTTATTTTTAAATTTACCCAACTAACTATTTTGTCTATATCCCAACACGCAAAAGATATAAAATATCTATTTTTAATAATGTTTATATTTTAGCATCGTGGGCTATAATCTTATTTCGTGACTAACAAGAATGATACGAAATTTTGCAATTTGTGGGCGTACTAACTACCTTTACACTATCGTTACATTGCATTTCAATTGGCGTAATTACTTATGTGATTTAATATAACAACATGTCGTAATTTGTAAAAATTAGTTTCTGATTATAGATAATATTATAAGCTTTTTTCGGAAACCTTTTTTGGAATGACCATCCATAATAAATTGCCTTCATCAAGAAACTGTCAATTGGTAGTTAATGTATCTATTATTCTTAACAAACGAAATCAGCCACAACGCTTTAAGGGTATGGTAATTTACCCACGATGCGTTGACAGTTTCTTTTTCCAAACATTGGGTAAAATAAATTAGCTAGAATGCGTTGTGGGCAAATTATGCTACCCACAAAGCGAAATAAGGTGAAAACAAAGTTATACCGTGCAAGCAAAAATTATCTTCACCCAAGAGGGCTTGAGCTAAAAATAATAATAATAATAATAATGACTTTTATTAACAAAATACATAGCCAATTAACAAAGGAATTATGTGTAAATATCTATAAATTATTTAAAAGTAAATAAAAGAGGCAGAGCCTAGTTTGGCGAAGTCTAGCCTTCTGGCTACTCTTACTTAACCAAAGGTAGGCTCATATATAATACATATAAAACACAAAAATAAAGAAAAAAGTTGGATAAGCATGATGAATTCGTTCAAAACAAGAAAATTATCGAGGTTTTCAGAAGCATATCATTGTCTATTTAACAAATGATTACGGAGTTTGAATTTAAATTTATTAATGTTATATAATCTGAATTCCTCAGGCAGAGGGTTATACAAACTAATGGCATTAAATGAAAAACTTCTCTTAAACATTGCTGTTCGATGTTGTGGCATTATGTACCTATTCCTAAATCTAATGTTCCTATTATGTACAGTTCTTCTAGGAATAAATTTACCGTTTACCAGATTAGAAAAGTCGGATGAGTTAAGTAATCTGTGTACGAAGTTACCAAGGTGGTGGAGTAGGCGATTATTCATATTAAGCCGATTGCATTCAGTTATTTTTTGCGAAATGTGATCATATTTGCGAAGACCATTAGTCTACAACATGTATTTTGTACTTTCTGCACTTTGTATCTGTCCCCCTCGCAGAGACAATGCCCATAGATGAAGTCGCAATAGGTGAAGTGTGATAACACCAAGCTTTCACAAAGAGATTTCTTTAATTGAGTAGATAGTATGTGGCGATTACTATATAAAATTTAAGTGAAGCGAATGCTTTTTTATTAAGATTTTTTATATGCTCACATAATCGTACTTCTTCATCGACCATTAGGCCCAAGTCCCTAGCAGAGTTGACAAAGTGTAAAGGAGTATTCAAAACTTGCAGTTTTAACTTGTTCTTCACATAACTTCTTTTAGCCTTAGTACGTATACACAGTAAGTAGATTGAGTGAGTAGTGAGTAGTTGAGATTTTTAAGAGTTTAAAATTTAATTATGTTCCTCTGAAAGTGATCTGATATTTTCCAGATCATGAGTAATATTGTGAGTCGCTTGAACTGTATCTGACACATGAAAAGAATAATAAAGCTGTGTATCATCCGCATAAGCCTGTGTTCTACAGTAAGTTGTTGAGGTTATTATATCAATAGTATAAATTATAAACAATAGAGGTGACAAGAAAGAACCCTGAGGCACTCCAGAATGGATGCTTAAACTGCTGGACTCAACACCGTTACATGAAACCCTCTGAGAGCGATTTGATAGAAATGATTTTAGTAGTTTGAAAGCATCGGGGTTAAATCTATAATATTTCAATTTTGCACATAGAAGTCCATGGTCCAGAGTGTCACATGCCTTGGAATAATCCAGCAGCACAAGCACATTTACCATTCCTATGTCGACCGCTCTTATTGCATCGTCAATAGCGGAAGCTAGTGCTGTAGCTGTTGGTTTAAATCACAATTAAAAGGGGACTATATAACTAACCAAATCTAGGTTAAAATAATTGTGTCAAATTCATATTATGACTGATGAATATTAAAATAAATAAACAAATACAAATTTATTTTTGTTGATTACAAAATTACCAAAGTAGAACATAGAGAAAGAAAAATAAAAATAAAGCATAAATTCACACGTCTCTTCATATTTTTGTAAGTGTTGACCAGCATCTCTAGACAAATGTCACCACATCCTTGCACTGATAAAAGGCAGCACTTGTCACGAGAGAATAAATTATCTTGACTTTAAAGTACTAAATCTAAAGATGATAATAATATTTAGAGTGAATGTGTTCATAACTTATGATTTTCTGTATTTTTGGTCATTTCTGGTTATGTTCTTGGCGGTAAAATTCCTTGTTTAAAAACTGGCGTCTTTGGAATTGTAATATTTTAAAATGGTATTTTTAACAAAGATAAAGTTCTTTGTGCCAAAGTAATTGGCCGCTATCCTAAGAGTATGATATAAGTATTTACATACAATTCGGCATCTGCGTCGAGTCACATCAGTACTGCGGTGACTCAAGAACTTTAGGCTCCTATAAAGTGTCTCGCCTTAGTGTTATCTCGATAATTCTTTCTATGACTTAATGTATTTGGATTATGGATGGTTACACTGGATGCAGATATTCTAAAATGAAAAGTGAAAATGTGATTTTAAATTAAGCCGGTATATATCAAATATTAAGTCTAGAATGCTAATGTCGAGGTGATTGTAATTGCGTGTTAACGGTGGAATTCCAGAGTGGATTTCCACGACCTAAGCACGTTTTGGATGTGCTTTACTAGTAGTAAGACAGCACTGACAAATAAAAACCTGATGTGAGGCTTGCTAAATTCCTTTCACTGGCACTGCAACTGGAGCGACTGGCTCGAGTTAGCCTAGGTATCGCCAGGCCCCAGGACGCTAATTCTCGAACTTAAGAGAAGTGATCGTTCCCCCGAGAGAAGTGATAGTTCACATCGTATGGTCATTCTCTTGATGTTCCTGCGCCGTATTCTTGAAACCGTGCGATGATGGCCGACCGTGTGATCTGCTAACACAGCGTTGCCGATAATATGTTTGGACTGAAATCTAATTTCTATGGATAAACTGCTAACTTCATCGTTTTGACCATGTGTTAAAAACATGTTTTGTTATTGTTGGCTTGGTGCTTTACTTTCGTCTCGTATGCGTCTAGTTTTACTTTTAAGTTTAAGCTGGTTTTCAAAAGTCGTTTTTAAAGGATTGTGCTAACTATGGCTTATACCGAAAATAAGGTAAGGGCTGGTCCAATCAACGGAACACAGAAAGACATTTTAGTGGAGTTTATGAAGCAACACCAAGATCTCCAAAGCGGTAAATTTACAAAAGAATTTACTTTTAAAAAAGCCCAAAACCTTTGGAACGAAATAGCTCAACAATTAAATGCTGTTCCAGGAGGGGCCCATAAAGAGTGGAAGATGTGGCGTAAAGTAAGTTTGTATTTAAGATGTAAAAAATTAAGCATTTACCCCCTAATATTTTTTATTTTAGACATGGCAGGATTTAAAAAAAAATGTGAAGCTAAAAGTTACAAAAGACAAAAAATATCTACATGGTACAGGAGGAGGTCCAGAAATTGTCACCACTTTGGACGATACAGAGAATTCCATCCTGGATATGATTCCAAAGGTGTCAACATTTGGAGAAACGAGTGTTGTCATACCAAACACTTATTTTGATTTTGTTGGGGTATGCACTTACTGCCTTGCTTTTCATAACTAGTTTTTAATATTTTACTTTACAGAATGAAGTAGTCGTAGATGACGATGGAATCATCAAACAAAATACAGATTATGTTGAAAAGTTGGACAAATCAGTACAGGTACAAATATAAGTATTATACATTATTTTTATTAATGATCCTAGCGGCCTATATTAAACATAATGCAAAAGTTATTTTATATATTTTCAGGATCAATATGAAATGGATCATGGATATGCTTTGGAGCATGTACAAGTAACCAGTACACCTCTGACTAAGAAGTTTAAAGTCGTTTCAAAGACCAGAAGGCTTGAGAATTCCTTGAAAAATTGTCAGAACTTGGTCAAAGTAGAGGAAGGAAAAAAGTTCATTATGGAGAACTATTATAAGGAGAAAGTTAGGTTTTATCAAGATAAAATAAAATATCAAAAAGAAAAATTAATATTATTAAAGGAATGTAATGAACTAAAGCAAGAATCTAATTTAGTCAAAAAAGAGATTTTAAAAGAAATGGTAACTATAAAAAATTTAATATCAAAATAAGACATTTGAAGTAGTAATCTATAATTTTATTTTTATATCTGTGGAAGTGTTTTTTGTATTTGTTGTTTAAAAATTACTGTTACTTAGTCCTTTAAGTGATTTTGTGCACAAAAATGTTAATTGTAGTAATAAGTTTTGAAGATTTTGCAATGTATGATGAAAAAATATGTGGAGATATTTTTTTGTATTTGTAGTTTAAAAATTATTGTTTGTGATTAAATACCAAATACCTACCTAATAAAAAGTAAGTTAATATTTATTACTTAGTCATTTAGGTGATATGGAGTTCGTGGAATTTGGGCACAAGAATAATAATATGTTTATTGTAGTAATAAGTTTTAAGGACCTGTTCAATAAAAGGTTATAAAATAAATAAATTTAAATGATGAAACCATTATGTTTCCTTTTCCTCATAGATAGAAACTATGTTGACTGATGAATGATACAAAAAAAGTTTAAATAAAAGTTTATTTAAATATATTACAAATTATCTTATACCCAGGTAGTACATCAAAAAAACATTAGTATACAAATATTTTTAATGGATCACCTTCATATATTGTTTCCATTAAAATGGTTGGTAGCAATTTGTTGCTGCAATTGCCGTGCCAGAGCTAGATCTGGATTTACAGCTCCAACTGGTTCAGGAGGTACGTCATTAATATAAATCCCAAAGTCTACATTTTCAATATCTTCAGGTTCAGGCAAATTAGCTCTGACACACATATTGTGTAGTACTACACATGCATTAATTATAGCACCTGCTTTTGGTGGCATGTAGTGCAGCACCCTGTGTTTTAATAAACACCGAAATCTATTTTTCATTGTCCCATTACACCTTTCAATGCTGCTTCTAACACTCTTGTGTCTAGCTTGAAACCTTTCTTCGGCATTGTTATTAGGCTCCCTTTCGAGTGGTGTCATGATCCAAGGCCTGAGAGGGTACCCTATATGCAAAAAACTATTTATCAATGCATCTAATAACCTAATAAGAAATTATCTAAATCCAATTTTTAATCACTAACCTGAATCAGCGAGGAGAAAGAAAGGGTTGTGTTGATTATTTCTATAAATTGCTTCCAAAATATTGCCTATACGAGATTGCCTCCAAATATGGGCATCATGGCTACTTCCAGGAAAACGAGCATCCACATCTAAAATGTTAAGGTTCTCATCACATATCTGCAACAAAAAAAAATAGTAATAAGTTAATGATACCCATAGATTAACAATGTGGTAAAGTTAATTACATTTTACAAAAATAAAATTATAACATGCAGAATATCTTACCAACTGGACATTAACAGAATGATATCCTTTTCTATTCACATATATATGTTCTGGGTGATCTGGTCCTCGGGGTGCTACTATTGCCACATGAGTGCAATCTATAATTCCAACGACTCCGGGAAATTGATATTTTTGATAAAATCTATGATAAAAAGGTCAGTTACAGGTACAGTAGTAATTTAACAAACAAACACAATTTCCTAGCTACGTTACCTTAATCTTTGTTCTTCCAATTCTTGCATATTTTGAGGAAATTTAACCCATTCATTTAAAATTTCTGGCCTATTTAAGGCTAAGGCTACTTCACTGATACACCTGCTAACAGTAGGTTGGCTTACTGCAGTAAAAATACTACTACCAGTAATTTCTTGGTAGCTGCCGGTTGCAAAGAATCTTAGAGCAATGAACACCTAAAAACAGTTATAATATATGAATAGATAATATATTATTATGTATTATACGTAGGTATACCACCCTTAATTTCTACAATGTATCTGATATACTTGCCTTCGTTTGTATATTTACAGCAGATGCTCGTGTAGGACCTTGCAGAAAAGGTGTCAGTTCTTGAATTAAATTTCTTGTTAAGTCATTATTTAAACGAAAAAGTTTTGTGAAATTAATTTCACTTAATGCAAAAGCATCTTCACGTGCATAAAATCTTCTAATCGGCTGATTTGCTTGTTCTTCTGCATCTTCTAAATCATTAATTACAGCTAAAAGAGCACCGACTCCATCCATTACACTAGGTACTATATTTGGGTACGTGGGTATAATTAGTTTGTATATATATTAGGAAGTAGACAAAGAAATATTATATTATTACAATAATATCACGATACACCTATCGTAAATAATACAATATTATTTTTGGTAAAACGTTACGATGATTCGATGATTATTTCAAATTTGAAGGTTATAAAAACAAAAAGCTGTGGTTTGCGCATACTCCAAAAAATGTTCTCTCACACGATTGTCAGTTCTCATGCCTAGACCCAGTAGAATAGCGTTCGCACACTTTTTGTGCGATGGGAACGATCACAGGCTTCGAGAATGCAGTATATTTGAAAGTTAGGAGAACCCCGCCCACTTTTCCTACACGATCACTGATCGCCGGTTTCGAGAATTGGCGTCCAGAACTCCTCGACAGATGAAGGGGTGCTAAGCTTGGGTATTCAGCAAAGTGACCGCAGACACTAGCGGTATGCCACAACCAGCAGGGTGGAAAGCAGGGTAATGCAGCCCAAAACAACATAAATGTACGCCAAACGTAGGCAGGAAAGCAGGATAGACAGAAGAGGTAAAGAACACCAAATAGCGGGATAAAAAAAAGCAGTAAAGTAAAGTAAAGGCCTGAAACAAAAGCAACGCATGCAATGGCTGGCTACAATATGACGTGAATGGTAAGAAATAAATTATACTTGAAACCTATTTAACATTATAAAAAGCAAAGCTGCTTATCTCTTGCAGAAGTTATGATCTAAAACTCGGCTGAGTTGGTAGTTGGCCTTTCTCGTAGAAAATATATTAAAATTCAGGAGAAACCCGAAGCAACTGAAACAGCAAAATAGCTTTCGGCGCTGAATTTACTTGGCCACCGATAAAATGCCTGGGCCCCCAAATTCCTCACTAAAGCGCCAATGGTCCGAATTGCACCACTGCAGGAACCAAAGTGATCCAAGAAAAAGGTTTTTCTCCTCCCAAAAAGGCGGGAAGTTTGGCAGTCAGAGTTTTAGGGAATTTTAGCTTTACTTGGCAGCTTTGACATATGACACAATAATAACAACAATACACTAAGGATGGTTAATTAATTATCTTTAATTAGGAAAATATGAAGAAGGTTAGCCTTCCACACAACGCTCCTGATTTCATAAGGGTAAATTTAAGGGACTGAAGAAGTTTCTCTACCTTTAATATGTTATATAGTTAAAGTGTCTGTTACCATTGGTTTCGTGTTTTTGGCCTTCAAGCATTGAACTAATACCTTTAAAATTGATTGGTTTTAGTAGAAAGACCCATATGGATTAATAAATAGGTCAGAAGCAGGCTGAAGAACCGGTAGGACTGAGAAAAAGATATTTATTAGAAGGAAAACTGAAATTGTCATCTGTAGATTATTGTTTGAGCAAGGAGGCTCTGTATGAAATATCTGTCTTGATTCTTATCAGTAAAATAATTAATTTAATGAAGAAGGGGGTGAGTTTAAATATAAATTACTATTATTCTAATAGCGGCCAATTTGACCTCTAACAAGATCTTCCCACTTGTTGAGACTTTGTTGGCGTATTTTCCATTATTTCACAAAAGTTTGGGACAAGTTCTTTTGTTCTTACAGATGGCCTTCCTTACTCTAACCCTGTTTCGAAAATTCGCTTCAATCATGAATTTCTTGTGCTGTTCCATAAAACTCATTGCTTGAATTTTTCAAGAAATTGGATAAATTAGCGATGGATCAAATTACTTGTAACGACTGTTAAAGATGACAATAATTTTTGCTCGCACAGTATAAACGTATCATACAAATAATATTAAGATAAATCATAAAATCGCATTACTGACAAAAGTTGTTTTTATATTGTATTTTGCACATTATGCCTTCGTGTGGCATCCTTGCTTAGACCCAGAAGACATCATGGCTTCTTGCCGCACGTTAACAGAAAAATCTGTAGGGAACCCAGATAACGATAAAAATGGAAGGTCCGGAGGAGACATCTTTCTTTCTCACTCCCGGACCGATCGATCATCGAGTATGTTTTGAAACATCGGGAGGAATTTTCCCCTTTTTGATACTAATTCTTATCTCTCTTAAGTTAGGTATTGCCCGCGTTGTGACATCTCTTCGTCGTAAGTAAGTAAGTAAATAAGAGTCTATGGGCCAACTAATTAACTTGAGGAATCTAAACTACTAAACCACGTTTGCATACAACCCCCTATTACCACAGACTCGAAAACACCATTAACTGGTGTCCTTTTGGTAGTAATGCATAATATAAAAACACATAAGTTTCATAACTGATATCTTTATGACATACCGAAAAGTTAAATTGGAAAAAACCTGTCAAGACGGAAAATTATAGAAAATTCGAACTAGTGTGGATTTTACTGCTCTTTATTATACTACAATAATTAATTATTTACACAGAGAAACAAAAAATATTAAAAAAACTCGGTGAAAAATATTTACAACATCAAGAACGCCAATTCATCGCAATTCAAAACGGTTATTTTCAAAATAAAATAATGATCCAACAAATGAAACATATTTCCTATATTTAGTTGTTGAATCAGATCGATTTCATTTCCAGCACGCAATAATGGCGGGTTTCCGGCCTGGCAGGCCCATATCGGCCTGACATTCCGGAAGTCAATCTCTACTAAATTGCGCGCTTGAGCGGCCATGTGTGTGTCCATTGTTTGTTTGTGCAGACCGGATGGAATTTTTTATTATGGTTCCTGTCCAGTGAAGAGCTCATGTACGAGCCACATTAATGACGTATGCCTGAGCATTAATCTATTTTTCTCGTTTCGAGAAAAATACGGCTCGTTGATGTCAGAGGCAAATTGTTAGTGTGAATGCAGATTGTACTTTTATAGTAGTTATTAACTTTTAATAAATTTAACCTCTGAATTACTAAATTAAATAGATAGAAAATATAATGCCGCAAAACTGATGGATACAGCAGTGTTTATCATTTTCAACAAATTAATTTAATTTATTTATGACTAAGTACTTTGCTGCAGTTTATAAAAACATTAAACATTACACTCCATTTCCCATTTTACAAATTAGTTAGCAGATGATAAAAAATTGGCCGTATAGGTAAATAATTTGTTTCGGGCTTGGATAAGAATATTGTCAGTTCCTTTGTATTTCAGACTAGACATTACTGCGCTGAATGATTTGTTATGTCAAAAACGAAGAAGTTCGTTAAACCAAGGAAACCAACCTACTTTTTTTTCACCTGACGGATGTATCGTTAATCGTACTTTAGTTCTATCACCGATAAATAGTAGTAAATAGTATGGGGAAATATTGTTACGAACGAATGGCAGATTTCAGGTGGTGCCAAACATGTTCGATGGGATTAAATATACAATGGTATGGTGGAAGCCTTAAAACTGTATGCCCTAGATTGTTTGCATAATTATCACAGAAGTATTTCTTTTGCACAAGGAAAAAAAATGAAAAATAAAAAATGTCAACAATAATGTATCTTTTCATTTGCTACAGGTTGTAATATTTATCCTAACATTTGTTAAAAAAAATACTAAAAATATTTTAAAAATCTCAAGTGCCTGTTGAAATTTTTACTACCGATTTGTATTTGCCATTTTGTAGTAGAATTTTAAAGTGATAGGTACTTCTAAAATCTAATATACGTTCTATTAATATAAGTGAGACTAGACTATACTATTAATCGTTAAATTTTATTGTGTAAAATACATAATGATATGTAAACTTTTTTTACAATTTCTATGCAACTTTGCTCCAAGTATAAAATTTGTAATTTAAAACAATTTGTTGTAGACACTTGAACAAGTGTCAGGTTTTATACCTATCCAAATATAAAAATCTTCAGAAATTTTGAAGTATTTATTACACTGGCTTAAAATGTGAAATTTAAAATAATTTGTTGCAGAAATTTGAACAATTGTCAAGCCTAATACCTATCCAAATATAAAAATCTCGAGCAATTTGCAGTATTTATTACACTGGCTTAAAATGTGGAATTTAAAACAATTTGTTGGAGAACCTTCAACAATTGTAATGGTTTACACATATCGAAATATAAAAATCTTTAAAAATTTGCAGTCTCTACTACAGTATTTTAAAATGGGTAATTTAAAACAATTTATTGCAGAAACTTAAACAATTTTCAAGATTAATACATATCGAAATATAAAAAACTTCAACAATTTGTAGTATTTACAACACTATAATAAACCAGCATACGGTATTAAGTACTTTAGATTGCTAGAGACTGCTGGAAGATGGCGCTGCCTATATTGTACTGCCTACGCAGAACAATATCGCAGCTTTAAGCTGTTTCGATTTTCCAACGGTCGGTATTCGATATGCTCACTTAATGCTCACATAATTGTGTCCTGTGCGGACGAGAACCAAAGAGTTCGAAACCGGTCTACAGGTAGCAGTAGTGTATCATCCTACTATCCTATCATTGGAAACAAAGATTCTGAGATTCATTCTATCCCTTTCGTTAGTTTCTGTAAGACAATTCCTGCAAATTGTTGTGAAATTATTAACAACACATTTCCAACAAATATTAAAATTTGTGAAATATTTACCAAGACATTTAAACTTTTCCTGTAATAGTATATTGAAATATATCCAACAAAATATTGCGAAATTGTTAACTAGACATTTTAATTTCTCCACAACATGTGTACATTATTTATAAAGTTTTGTAGCATAAAATGCCAAACTATCATTTTAATATATTTCTTACAATAGTTTTAAATTCAACAACTTTTTGTATAACTTTTTTGTACAACTTGTGTCGGATAGTTGGACAATTTGTTTAAAAAAAAGAAACAATAAGATATAGAAATTCACAACAAATTTTTGTTGTCCCTATATTTACAACAATTTGTAGTAAATTTATCTACAATTGTAGTAAAAATCACATTCTTTTTTCCCGTGTAGTTTGAAACTTTGTGCAACCTCAATTAATTGCCTTTTGGTGTAATCTTCCTGAAAATAAATGTCATTATAATACATGTAGTTTTGGATTGTTACTTTTGTGTCATTTGAGGAGGGAGTCTTGGTCAACTGTCTACTATGGTAACTTGCATTGTCCATTACGATTACGCTATTCGGAGGCATATTTGGAATTAGCTTGTTTTTAAACCAATCTTCAAATAAATCAGCAGAGGTGTCCTCATGGTAATCCAGAGAAGAATCTTTAATGTTTTTTGCAGACAGAGAAAGTTCATTTGGAATCCATCCGTCTTGAGGTCCAGCATGTAAAATCGTAATTCGTTTACCTCTTTTTGATGGCGCGATTGTTTTACACTTGCCGCTTGAGTCATCATATGTGTCAAACCAGGTTTCATCCAAGTAAATAATTGGCCTTTGCTGATCCCTGTAAATCCAAATTTTTTCTAGATATTCGGATCGCCATTCCCGAATTCTACTGGGTTCCATTAAAACTTGTCTTTTGTTAATTTTTTTAATTCTAAACCCATGTGTTGGATATACGTCCATAACGTTGTTCTACCACATCTAACGCAGGTTTCATCTTTTTCAAGCCTCTTAATTAAATTATCTAATGTAGGCAAGCTTTGTTCCTCATATAACTAGTAAATTTTACGCCGTATTATATCTTGATCACTTCCATCTACCTTCGAGAAAATGCCAGTATCGGGTCTTTTTTTTTTCTCGCTAAAATGGGATTATCCACAATTTTCCATGGAATTTTTGTTAATGTGGCCGTTTCTTCTAACGCTGCTTGCCTGCTAACCGCACGTTCAATGAGAGTTGAATAAGCATTGTTTATAACTTCCTTAGTTCCCACAGAAAAGTGTTTTCTGCTTTTCGACGGGGTTATCTCCTGAGATACATTGGGCTCGCACATATTTTCCATGACTCACACACGATTAAACAAACGCTGTATTACACACGGAGTAAGAATAATTATTAAGCTTAAAATTAACTAGAGCGGCTATATATACAGTCTTTAGAACATAATTTGTTTTATGGGATTAACCCTCTCATTTTGAATCAGGTAAAAATCGGCTTAAAATCACCAAGCTATTACTTTCATAATGAAATTACGTCTTCCGGATTTGCAGTTTTTTTTAAGATATTTTTAGGTACGGACCATAATTTACCTGCATCAATTCAATCATTAATTCTTTGTTTATGGCCACCCTTGGATAATCCCATTCAAAGGTAAAGCGCAACTTTCTTATATCTCTGGACAGGCTTTGCCCTTAGTTGTATTACCACAACATTGGAGAAGACCGCTGGATGTGTGTAAAAGAATACAAGTGATTTGGTAGTAGTCAAATTTTTATTACTATTACGGTAGATAATATTATCCTAGTGATCTGCCAACAGGTTGGTTTAGGTTAGTATAACACTAATAATTTATCGCCTCTTTCACTCAACATAGTATTCACTTCCATTTTTTCGTAAAACCGATACTCATGGAGAATCACTTTAATAGAAACTGATTATACAGGGTGGTCCTTAAGTACGTTCAGGTATTTTACGGAGTGATTTCCTAGGACATTCTAAGAAAGTTTCTGAAACCTATGTCCGCAAATGACACAATTTTAAGATACAAGGTGTTAAAATTCTTAAAAAAAAAAAACGATTTTTGATACTATTTTAAAAACCTTTAAATATTATTTTTTTAAAATTTGCTAAAACTAAAAAGTGATTAAAGTGACACATTTTAGGACTTTTTCAAACTTTTTAATTTTGCCACTGGCGTAGATACGGGTAAGTATGTTAGGTTTTTATAGGGAACCGATGTTACGCCACTGTTTCTTTTTTTAATTTTAGAACTTACAGCTACAAACACATAAAAAATGTATCTTCTCTTTTTTTGATAGGACAAGCTGTTTTTGCTCAGGAGTCTCACTGTCCTAGGCTTTCTAGGAATATCGGCATATTTTGCAAAACTACCCGTGTCTTGAAGGCGCTGATGAATATTTGCAAATGTCTTGGTACAAGGAATTTGTCGATGAGGGTATATGCAAAATACATGTCTGCCATTTCCATATTTGTATATTCAAACAATGCAAACAATTAAATTTTAAATTTTGTGTTATTTTTAAGAAATTTCAATTCAGAATATTTAGAAAGTACTGTTAAATAAAAAAATATTTAGGCGCAGCTACAAACTATCAAACATTTTGGACGAACGAGTGTGGTGGCAAGTTTGTTCCAGACTTCCCTGACGATGTAAAACATCTACTGTAGTATGATTTTGGTGAGCCTTCATGGTCTACATGAAATATTAAAATTGTATTAAATTATACATGTCGGTTCAAAAGTCGAGCCGAAAAGGTAAGTCGCAGGGTATCCCTTTGAGGCTCTGTATTTCCGTTAAGGGGCACTTTATGAAGAATTTTTTTTCTATGACAAATTAGGGTTATTTTGAGTTCCCCAATACGCTCCCGAGATCATGCCATATAGACACCCTGTATATTCAATTATCAATTCAATTAAATTGTATGCATTAAATCATCAACAAAAGTGCTTTCCCAGGTTTTCTAATGACTTTAACTTAACTAACCTGCACGATAAAAAAAAAACATGCAGGAAGCTGCAGTTATCACCATTTAACCCATTTTCTCTTATTTTAGCCATTATGTATATTTTTTACTTGCACTTTTTCATTGGGTTAATAAACGTTAAATACTATATTATTACTATTATAAAAAGTAGCATATAAAACTTCCCATCAATCGCCTACAGTTTCCGCAGTGTTCCTTCAGCTTTTAAAAGATTCGTAACAAATAAAGTAGCAGAGAAGTGATTTGTCTTCTAAATGACGTGCCAAACGGAGATGACAAAGGTAGTTTGTGCCAGGCTGTTTCAGGATATTGAAATGGATTTTGGAAATAATTTGTTGAACTCGCTTTTTAAAATAGATTTAAGGCAGAAACGATAGAGAATATAAATATGTTTATTACAGGTAAATGATGTCCGATTGCATCGAGGCCAAAAAATACTGGGAAAAAGAAATTACCTTTAATCTCCTGGATTAACATAGGTAATATGTCAAGTTGCAGGTAGGTAAGTGTTGATTTGTTGTCATCAACTTGTCAAATAATATATTTGCTACATTTGCTACAATAAAAAAAAAAGATACTGTCAGAAAAGCTACCACACCAGATTGAGAGACAGGGTACCTGTAATGCGGCCCACACACAAGCTACTTTTGCAGCGTTTTGGCAGATGACGTTTTCGCCAGCGTCCAAAACGCTTGTAAACTTTCACCTCACACAAGCATTCTAATAGCTCCCGATTCATTAACAGAATAATATTGAAAGTGTCGCTTAACCAAAAAGAATTAGCAATTAACGTTCTGAGCCGCCCAGCGGGTCGTTAGCGCGGCAGCAAATACTCGCACACAAGGTTTTTTCTTGCGGTTTTTGTGCGTTTCAGATGCTGGCGGCAACGCCAGCTGGCAAAACGCCGCAAAAGTAGCTTGTGTGTGGGCCGCATAAGAGATATTACTGCGGAATTATTAGTAAGCAAGAATACTTATGAGAAGAATATCATACAAGAAAAAAATTAAAGAATACGAGAAAATTGAGAAAACTAGGTTTCGGCAGAAGAAAGATCTCGACGGAGGATAAAGATACAGAGCTGGTCAACATCCCTTCAAGATAACCTTAAATGCGAAAGAGGAAACCAATTTCCCCGGATCCTCCAGAACAGCAAGACGTTAGCTAGGAGCGTCAAATAAAAGCAATCGATGTGCTGCTAACAAAATATTTTTGACTGATGAAAACAAACAGAGAAGAGTATAATTTTGTAGGGAATATCTCAACCAGAATAATTTATGAGAAAGAGTAATATCTTATGACGAAAGAATAATTCAATTGTGTAACAACGGCATAATTCGTGTATATAGACCTAGAAACATGAGGTATAACGAGAAATATACCCATTAAACTAATCTAAGTGAACGTTTTTCGATTAATATTTGGGGCTAGATTAGAGCCAGAGGCCCAGGAGTTTTGCAAATTGTTCAGGAAAGACTGACGGCTGCACTTGATCGATATATTCTTCTCCGAGTCATGACTCTATCGGTTGGAGTAGTATATGAAGAGGATTACATCTTTCACCACGAAAATGCACCAATCCACACGACAAGCATTATTTAAGAATTCACCCCAGAAACCAACGTTTAGTTCAAGATGGAGTTCAAAGAATCCAGACCTTAATCCTATTGAGAACGTTTGGGGAGAAATGACAAAATATATTATGTATGGGCATGACAAAATATTACTGAAAGAAATTTCGGTGATGTTACATACATTTTGGTAATATTACCCCGACCTTGGGGTAATGTTACTAAAATGAGAACTTAAAGTTAGGAATTTTTGGCAATATTATCGGTAAATTTCAACTGTCGTCAATATTACTCATAATTACTGCAATATCATTATGATTTTCATGTTTTGTTGACCAACACCAAGGTTTCTTTGGAAACCCTAAACTAGCACTAGCTTTAACTTGTTGCCGGCTCTAGGGAAACGACAAGAGGAGAGTGGTTAGGATAGGTGGGGAATAGTATATTACGTACCGAGGTGGGAACTATTTGATTACTGTCAAGAGATAAGTCATAAACTTCGCGGACATCACGAGTTGTCAAATCTTGTGGTGAAAAGTTAAAGAAAATATGTCTAGCGATAGTGAAGACATGAATTGCACTCCACTATATGTTAGAGAAAAAGCTAGGAAAGCGGAGGAATGTTAAATTCCCGAAAAAAATCGTAAAAGTTACGAAAAGTGTAAAGTCTCATATAATGCCAGACGTTGCGTGGTTTAGAAGGCTGTTCGGCACTAATTGGTAGTTTGTTCAGTGCCGAAATACGGTTGTGGTCAGACGTTTCTAACGGAGGCTTCACGGTGACAGTGTACAAGTCGGGGTTTGAAGTTAAGAAAAGATCCAACATAGTAGCAAAATCACCATCTCGGTCTGGAATCCGAGTTGGTTTACTCACGAGTTGGGTGAGGCCAGAGCTGCCATGAGGATTCGGCTTCGCGATCTTGCTCGTCGGTTGTATTTGAGTATTTGAGCCAGTTGATTGTTGTCATATTTCGACGATATGAGCAAAAATAAAAAACCGTACACTTTAGTCAATGTGAGCATGATAAAATTTATGTTAGCTCTCAGGAAGGTTGAAAATTTGAGAAGTTTATGGCATTTCTAAAAACGCAAAATAAGGGCTATCAAGCAACCAAATCTAACACGTTAGTAGTAGTAGTAGTAACAAGATTTATTGTAGCAATACTGCTATAATATTATAAATTCTAGTTTTTTTTAACAATAACTAACACATTTAAAATTACAATTTTATGCACTAAAAATATTTTTAAATAAATTTTATCGGATATTTTGTTTTCTAAGTAATGATATTTTTAAGGATTTTTTAAATTTGCTTAAGGAATTTTGTTTCTTAATTAAAGAATCTAAATTATTATATTCGTGAAGTCTTTTAAAAAAGATTGATTTATATGTCAAATTTTTTGTCACTATCCCTAAACAAAAATTTTGATTGTTTCTGGTTTGATAGTTATGATTTTCAAAGTTTTGCGTTATAAAGTCTTTTAAATGAGATGGTAATAAATTATTTTGAGTTTTATAAATAAAAATACAAACTAGAAAAAATATTAAATTTCTTATATTCAACCATTTAAGTTTATTTAACATATAATTTATCTTTGTGTATTTATCAACATTTAATATTATTCTCGTAGCCTTATTTTGTAAAATTTGAAGTCTACTAAAAATTCCTTTATTTGCAGTATATAAAATTGTAGAGCAATACAAATAATGAGGTAAAATTATTGTGTCATATATTGTTTTTCTTGAAAATAAACTTAAATTTTTACTTACTCTTTTGAAATAATTAATTTTTTTTTCAATTTTAGATATAGTGTTTTCAAAATGAGCATCAAGTTTTAATTTAGAATCCATTATTATCCCTAAATATTTAAAAGACTGAACTATTTCTAATTTTTGGTCATCTATAAAAATATTTATATTTTCATAATTTATATTATTTCCTATTGCCATAAATTTCGTTTTAGAAATATTTAATTTTAATTTATTTACTTTTAGCAAATTTGATACCAATTTTAATTCAGAATTTAGACTATCTATGCAACTTAAAATATTTTTACCTTTAACCTATATTAAAGTATCATCAGCAAAGTATTTGACAAAATATTTGGCATATCATTTATATATAAAATAAATAATAAAGGACCTAAAATACTTCCTTGTGGTACACCGATATTATTAAATTCCCTTTTTGAAAATGTTTAATTTATTTTAGTTATTTGTTGTCGAAAATTTAAATAATTTTTAAACCATTTATATACAGTACCCCTTAAACCATACTGATATAATTTATTTAATAATTTATTTCTATCAATAGTCTCAAAAGCACGTTTAAAATCCAAAAATACTGCCAGAATGATTTCATTTTTGTCAACACTTCTCTTCCAATTTTCAATAATATATTGTGCTGCTGTTTCTGTTGAATATATTTTTCTAAAACCTACTTGAATATTTACTAAAATGTTGTTTTCTTCAATAAAATTTAATATTTGTTCATAAACTGTCTTCTCTAAAAGTTTTTCAAATATCCCATAATAAATTTATCGGCCTCATTTCAGTACATTTTTTTGTATTTTTTACTTTTGGTACTGGTATTATACATGAACATTTTAAATCATCAGGTATTTCTCCATATTTTAAACTTGTATTAATTAATTTAAGTAATATATTTCCAATGCTGCCAAATGTTTTAAAGAAAAAATATAGAAGATTACCTTTAAAAAGCCCCGCAGGACTTTCTTCCCCTCAAGATAAAAATAAATTATTTTAGAAGATTTTGACAATGTTGAAAAAAAATATTTTTTTTTCGTATACCTATTTCAGAAATAACGTCTCTAAAGCTGGAGTTTCCTCAAAAGCGGCACCGTCATATAGCGGCCGTCAAAATCTGGTGAGTTACGTCACAACAAAAGACCGTTACTCACTAAGATGGCGCTGCCGTCATTTTTGAAGCGGCGTCAGTGTGACAATTATTGGTTCAACGTTTTTTGATCTAGATTGAGGTAAATTCATATGCGCCTTCTTCTGCACGTTTATTATAAAACCCCTATTCTTCCTCTCCCCTTTTAACCTAAAGGTTTTCATAATAGACTAGGAGCAACATAATTTGATTTTTTTTAGCTTGAACCAGTATTTCTTGGCAACAATGGTATATTACTTACATATACCTCAATTACTTATCTATTTAAAAATACATAACGTTAAAATAAATTAAAACTAATAACAGAAGTCAACCATGAAAATGAACTTCATTACATAAACTGAAAAGCAGCGGAAGTTATAGTCTATTTTCTACAAACAGAAATGAACAGTATTTGTGTCATCGTCACGACTTGCAAGTGTAAAATGCCCATAAAATTTGCTGCAGGCACTTAGTTTTGCCACGGCCCAAGCGTGAAACGCTGTGACGCCGTTTTGCCAATTAAACTGACTAATTATTTCAAATATTCGAAATACTTGAACCTAAATAAATTAAAGTTAATTTTAAGGAAGCCAAAATTATTTTAAAGGATCCCGTCCAGTATCCCAAAATTTAGTAACTAGGTATTAACGTTAACTTACACTTACTGATAAATTCAAACTTAATATTTCAAAATTATCAGTATTTTAAAAAGTAACTAGAAGAAATTTTGAAATATTAATTTATATTTAGGACATACTTAATTTTGGTGGTTAAATAGTGGTTTAAAGTTGAAATGAAATTTTCTTATAAAATATAATAAAAATTATCGAAGAATCTGTGAAAAACCTTCACTCTCTGAGATGGAAATATAATTTGTACATTGGTGCATATTTCCCAAAATGATCAACAGAAATTTTTATTAAACTTGTTATACCGAGATATAAAAAATTATAATAAATAGCGAAAAATACTACTTGACAGGTGGTAATCATAATATGACATATAAATATGTATATAACAATATGTAAGAACTTTGTTCTCTAGCCACTTGCCGAGACCCTATACAATAAGGATTAACCAAATTATGCTAAAACAGCTATTCCCTGGGCTACATGCCCCAACGAGCGCTGAATTATATAGCAAAATTTGGCGTATTTTGACTAACACTGTTAGTACTAAAATACAAACTCAGATTGCAGAAACTACCGGAAAGGAAAGAAATGAATCTTTATTTCCAATGATAGGATGCTACGCTGCTGTTACCTGTAGACCGGCTTCGAACTCCTTGCTTCTCGTCAGTACAGGGCAAGCATGACAAGCGAGCATACTTACCACACACACACACACGCGGAGAGGTGAGCCCGTCTGGCGGGAGTCCTTGTGGCCCTGAGCCTATTTTGCTCAGACTCCTTCCAGACTACCTTCCACCCCCCCCCCTGCGGTCCAGTTCCGCAGGGTCTCGCCAAAAAGTACTGAAGGTACTTTTCCTCTGGAATCTGAGGGAGGGGTTAATTATGAGTTTTGTGGGGTGTATCGAGGGGGACCTTTGGAGGTTGATGGTGCTACATGGCGCACCTAGAGAAGTTGGTGACGGGGTCTTTTATGACGGTAAGGGGCATCGATGTCATAGTTGGAGGCTTGTCTGATAAGGGGATTTGGGTAATTTGGGGCCGAAGTTAGAATCTTCGTGATTCTTCCGTGGAGAAACTGGGAAAGTGGTGTGTGTTTGATGTCGCGGTGTAAATCTACGTTACGGATGAACCATGGGATGTCCATGACGGTGCGGATGTAACGATTTTCAAAGGATTGAAGAAGGCGGTTGATGGGAACCGTATGTGAGGGCGGGTCTGATGATGGATTTGATAAGGAGGGTCTTGTTTTTGTGGCTTAGTGCGCTGTGGCGATTGAGAAGGGAGTAGAAAAGAGAATAGGTAGTTCTGGCTTTATTGAGGTTGGATATGGCGTTGCCAGTCGAGGGTTTTATCGAGGGTGATGCAGAGGTATTTCACTGCGTCGGACCAGGGGACATCGCGTCCATTTAGGTTAACCGCGTCGAAGGAAGGTTGCCTTCTGAGCACAAACTGGATGGTTTGGGTTTTGTCGGGATTGAGGCGAAGTTTCCAATTAACGCAGTAATTGGAAAATTGGTTTGCTGCTGTTTGCAGCTATCTGGTGACCAGGTAGGGACGCAGTGACCTTACGATGAAGGCGGTATCGTCGGCATAGAGGGCCAGGGTGCTCTCGGGGGGTTTAGGAATATCGTGGGTGAAGATGTTGAAGATGTTGAAGAGGTGCGAAGATAGGACTGCTCCTTGTGGGACTCCCGCTTCGAGGGTGCGGGGGGTTGAAAGTGACTGTCCGATGCCGACTTTGATTTTGCGGCGGGCGAGGTATGATTGAATGAGACGTACCAAGTTTGAAGAATAACCCAGAGCTATCATCTTGTGAAACAGCCCGTCGGTGTCGAAGGCCTTTTCGATGTCGAATAGGATCATCCCGACGTACTGATTTCAGTTAAAGCTCTGAGTTATGAACTTAGTGATTCGGAGGGCTTCGAGTTCGCAATTGAGATTTTGCCGAAAGCCGAACTGTTCATCAGGAAGGACGTTCAGTTCGGTGGACTTCTCTTTGAGGCGATTTAGGATTATGACTTCAATGATTTTGGCCATTGAGTTGAGGAGAGATATGGGTCGATTATTTTGGGGAAAGGAGAGGTTCTTTCCGGACTTGGGGATCATGATGACAGTAGCCTCCTTCCACTTTTTGGGGAAGTAGGCTAGCCTGAAAGTGGCGTTGGCGATGTTAGCCAGAGTGGCCATGCCTTTCCGGGGAAGGAATGTGAGGATATTGTTGGAGATGTTGTCAGGGCCTGGGGCTTTTTTGGATTTGCGCGAGAGTAAGATTTCTGCGACTTCGCGGGGGGAAACTGGTCTGAGGATTTCCTCAATTTTGTCGGAGCATCTGACTAGTCTGGGGCGGTGCGCTCCACGCATACTTACCATTGGAAAATCGAAACATCCTATAGCCATAATATTGGTACAACTGCCTAGACAGAACAATATAGGTAGCACCATCATCCAGAAGTTTCAGCGCTCGTTGGGGCATGTAGCCCAGAGAATAGCTGTTTTAGCATAATTTGGTTAATCCTTATTGTCTAAGTTCTTAGCAAGTGGCTAGAGAACAAAGTTCTCACATATATAGGGTCGTTGGTATGTATGGAAACGTTCGATTATTTCTTAAAGCACAACAGCTAGCAAAAAATATTAAAGTTAGAGTTTTGGGGTTTTTTATACTCTATTAGATTTTAAAATAATTTAGTATACAGGATGAGTCAGAAAGCCGTAGAGAAATAAAGTTACTTTTTTTTTAATGGAACACCCTATATTTTTGGATTTAACATAAATTTACAATTATTTTTTATTAAGTGCATTATAAGTCTAAACCTAATAGTTTCCGAGATATCGGCTTTTGAAAAACGTAATTTCTAAATTTTGACAGCTTCTAGCTTTCTAACGGTACGTCTTAGAGTAAAACGGCTTACATGTCCCTATCTCAGTTTTTAACTATCTTTCTAAAAGTGTCAACTTCCGGTTAAACCGGATGTACCTCAAATACCGGAAATATAGTACTTCCGGTTTAACAGGAAGTTGGTATTTTTGGGAAGATAATAAAAAAGTAAGATAGGGGCGTGTAAGCCGTTTTGCTCTAAGACGTACCGTTAGAAAGATAGAAGCTGTCAAGACTAAAAAATGTCATTTTTTAAAAGTCGATATCTCATTCATTAAATTAGCATGAGATAAACGATTTCTGCGCAGTAACCAGTCCTTTGATCATTTAGATCTATGACGAGTTCGTTTTTTCTTGGCCACAATCGCAGTAGTTGCAGCAATCAGAACAAAGACCACGGCGAAAAACTGTTGCAGGTCTATGGTCGAACCAAGAGCATTTTAACTCCGCAAAACCAGTTAACAAAATGTGCATGCTTAATGTACCGTCTGGTGGGACCCTTAAGATAAACTATAAACCTGTACTATTTTATGATAATCGATACCTATGTAAAGCAAAATCGGATTTTGCACTTTTTTGTGGCATATTCTACACCTAGTCTGTTTCTCTTGAGAAATTATGTAGTAATCCTGATTATCAAATCTACTTTCAATGTTTTCCAAAGCGAAGGGTCTACCTCTTTTTTTTTGTCACTCTATTAGTTTGCAAAAGAGTAACGGCGATTTGGCGTTTGAATTTTAACTGGTTATACGAACTACCTCGTAATTTGTGGAGATACCATGCGTTTTGGACTGGAAGGTCGACGCAATATGCATATGCAATGAGACAAAAATACCATTTTTTACCCCTTATTGTTGTTCTTTAACAACTAATATTTTCAACCTCACCCATAAACGAATTATAAACGGGTACAAGAAGAGGTTGCTCTATAGGTATTAATTTAATTTCTTATTGTATAAATCGGGAGAGGTAAAGAAATTATCAAGAAAGATCTAATAGGGAAAATTTTCAAGCTCTTGGATAATACCACAAAGCCCTTAGATCAAGTATTTTATACCGGATATCTACTTTGGTCTTTGCTTCGTCATAGGGTTCAATCCAAACGCAACAATTTAATCCTGAAAAAAGGCCCATCCACATTTTAGAGCCGAATGGAATCGGCATTCCCCTAATTTATTGCCTGCAACCATTCTTTCCAACGTAAGGAACCATACATTCATCAATGCTATGGGTTTTGTTAACTGGTGCGAAATCTTGAAAATTTTGGTTTATTTTGTCTAAAAGCACTTTTGTGAACCTGTCAATTATGCCCAGATCGTAGTTATACAGGGTATAGATTTGAAGGCACCATGGTTCAAACATACATTTTGAGTGAACTTGTTCAACAACCACAACATGATGAATTTCAGCATGGCTATTTTCAGCAGGACGGTGCTACAGCACATAGGGCAAAAAGACCAAAATAATAATTAAAATAAAGAATTTAGCGCTTTTTTGGCTAATCTATTGGTACATATTCACTGTACATGGACACGCGCCTTAATAACTCACATGGGTAGTGAAATTCTTTAATAATTGTTCATTTTGTTTCTTTCCTCTATTATCGTAAAATGCCAAACTTTTAACCCACTTCGTGTCCTGAACCGGATTTCAATGAATATTAATTAGGTTCGTATTGAATACCCCAATTTTAAAAAGTCAAAAATTTTATAGGATTCGCAGTTAAAACAGTAAGCAGGATTCTACCCTACCGAACCCTAAAAAGTAGTCTATCTATCGTTAAATTTATGAGATTTCTATTTACGCACTTTAAATTACTTAGGCACACACCCTTATCCTTTCAGACTCTAGATCGTATAAGATTTATGGTGATTCAATAAAAACAAGCAGCTGCTTTACGGGTAAAAGAAAAAGATGTGTGTAAAATGGTCTATAAATATATTGTCCTTGCTAACTGTCGGTCGAGATTTGTTTTTTGCTATATACATTATCTAAGATGGATACAGGTATATATAAACCTATTTTAGAATAAGAGATCGATGGCATTTTTCCAAAAGGGCGAACGCGCCAAATTTGCAATTTCGACTTTTATGTGCCATATCTTGTATAAGAATGCGGCGGTCATTTTGACAAAAGGCCTAACATATTAGGATCAAATTAAGCAGTTACTAGCAGAAAAACGAAATTTACTCTGGGCAAACGTGATGTAGACGTTTCTCCAAAAGGACCAATATTTAGTCCTTTTAAATTACAAAAGGGCGAACGTGTATGGTTTTTGTATTAGAATCATAACCTCACTTATTTCATTTTATTTTAAGCAACGTTATTTTAGCGAAGTTAGTGGGTACTGCCAAATGTCGAATAGAACTAAACAAATATTAAATTTAGCACGTGATAATGATAAACAAAGAGTTGTAGTATTAAGCAACATTAAATTGCCAGTCAGTATACCGACAGTAGTCAAGAATTTAAAGAATTTTCCGTCAGACCCGGAGCCTTGCTGAGGAGCCGTAAACGGCGAAACGCGTCCAAGGATTGGGTCTGACGGAAAGGATAACGGACAACTCTATACACGAACTTATTTTAGGTTTGTGTTTTTCAAAGAATTTAAAGGTTATCGATGGCTCAAGCTCTGGTGTGATGCCCACTACTAGAAGTGAACAAAGTGTGTGTTGTTTACCAGTTTCGGGAAATAAGAGTCCAATTCAAGTTATACAAAACGAAGAGGTTACTACAGATTTTGTTACTATTTTTTTGTGTTTTATGATCCCGAAAAAATTCAAATATTTTCTTAAAATAACTACCTGTAATATTTTGCATTATTTTATGCCCAATAACCTCTAAAAGATGATAATACACATCTTGAAGTTTCTTTTCCGGCAGAAACTACCGACACTTTATTGTATATTCCAAACATGGATATAATAATTTGTTATGAAAAATCTGATCTTGTTGTGACGCAACAACGTGTACTAAACAGAAATAAGAATCAGGATAATATTTCACCAGATTTGCAGGTATTCTTTTAAATATCTACTTAATAGCAGTAGCTG
Source organism: Polydrusus tereticollis (assembly GCA_963920685.1). Classification (NCBI taxonomy): domain Eukaryota; kingdom Metazoa; phylum Arthropoda; class Insecta; order Coleoptera; family Curculionidae; genus Polydrusus; species Polydrusus tereticollis. The sequence goes on from OY987329.1 coordinate 67,348,075, forward strand.
AATTTGTTTTTGTTTTAGCAAAATATCGTCTTAGTATCAGATACACAAAAAGAGACTAATGTACTGGTGGAATCAACTGATTTAATGGTAGGTACTTCACGAGCAATATTTTCAATTTATATTATTAAAGTTATTTTTATCTTTCTTGGGAAAAAATAATATTGCCAGCTTCTTCCACATCTCATCATGATTCTCGAGAAAAAAACAGAAAATGAGAATATTTCAGAAAATTCCTAGAACAGCTCCAACTCTACTATCCCAACGGCAGTGAATGGTAAGAAAAAGAGGAAGAGAGTAAACCTAAAAGAAATTCGCAAGTCTAAGAAAGTGAGAGGTGAAAGTTATACAGATAATAGGAACACAGTTAAGTCTAATAAAAAGGTTAGGCCGAACCCATGCGTAGAAGGATCCCCAACGCATGTAACAATTTTAGCGATGATGGTAGAGATTTGATTTTTGCAAAATATTGGGCGATCAATCATCAAAGACAAAGGGATATTTTACTTAACCACCTCGACATTCATGAGATTAGAAGAAGGAGAGTAAAATCTGCTAAAAGCAGAAAATCCTTAACAGGGGATTATTACCTTCAAAAAAACAATGAAAACATTAAAGTTTGTAGGAGATTTTTTATGACTACGTTAGATGTAACTGACAAACTACTTCGTTACACTTAATCAAACAGAAGGGATATAGAAACTTCAAAAGTTAATAAGCGTGGAAAACATTCCCCAAAAAATAAAAGCCCTGCAGAAAATGCCAATATAGCAATATCATTTATTACTAAACTCCTAGCAATCCCCTCGCATTATTGTAGGAAACAGCCTACACGTAAATATCTACACAGCGACTTTAATAATATCTCAAATGTGTACAGTATTTATGAGAAATATATACAGAAAGAGGGAAAAGTAGTAGTAGTAAAAGTTTTTAAAAAAATATTCAAAACGGAATTTAATATAGGTTTTCATGTACCAAAAAAAGACAAATATCTTAAATGTGAAAACTACAAAAATACAGATAAAGAACAAATAACCAAGAATCAACAAAATGAATATGATAGACATTTAAATGAAAAGAAATCAACAAATGAAATTTTTATTAAAGATCAGCAGAAAGGGCAGGATAAACCTGACGTCTTGTGTACAAGTTTTGATCTTCAAAAAGTTTTAAGTACTCTGAATGGCGATAACTTTCTTCTTGGCTTTTCAAGTAAATATGCTGTTTATAATCTAACATTTTACGAAAGCGTTTCAAGAAATGTGTATTGTTATCTTTGGGGAGAATCTGACGAAAAACGAAGGGCTAATGAAATATGTAGCTTTATGTATAAATATGTGCGTCATATAGAGAAGGTTGGAGGCATACAAGAGATTCTCCTATATTGCGATAGTTGTGCAGGTAAGAATAAAAACCACCAAATGCTTTGTTTTCTTCAGTGGTTTCTTAAGTCGTCCGTAAATTAAAAAAAAATATATCTCAATTTTCTGCTGCCAGAACACTCATACATGCCTGTCGATTCAATATACGGCACTATTGAACAAGTACACAAGAAACAAATAATGTTTGCTCCATCAGAATGGCCGACTGTTATTAGGAACGCTACACATAAACCTAGACCATATGAAGTTTTTACGTTGACTTAAAAGGATTTTTTAGATTATAAGTCATTTGCTGACAATAATTTTCCAAAAGTATTTAAAACGGAACCTTAAAACGAGTTTTCAATTAAATTAAATTCACATTACCAAACAATTTTTCCTCACTTTCTCAAACCATCAAAATGGCGCGTTCGCCCTTTTGGAAAAATATCATCCAGAATATATTAACAAAAAAACTAAAATAACTGTCTATAATGCATTTTGCCTCTCGCACTTTATGTTCTTAATTCCTGTGTGGGGTACATTTGGTGTGTCTACTTTTAGTAATATGCAAATTTTACAAAACAAAATCTTAAAGATCCTTTTTGGATATAACCGATTAACTCATACAGAACAGCTCTTCGGAGAGTTGGGTACATTTGATTCGCGAGGACTAATGGAGTTTGAACAAGGCAACTTATGTACAGAATCTTAAATAAGAGACGAAAATCGAATATAAATCTTCTATTTAATAGCAATAAACATTTATATAGAACTAGATCGAGTGAAAAATATATTTAGATAATGTGAATACAAATAATAATAAAGGCTTATATGTAATCCGATTTCACAAGCATCGACGGTGCATAATAATTTACCTGTAAATATTAAAAATAATAGGAAGGAAAGTAGGTTTATTAGGTTTTTGAATTATTTGTATGATTTATATAATTAACATAATTTACACTGTTGCTTTAAAAGAAAGAAACCTCTAGACCAAAGCGTTCCAGCACTGATTAAGAGGGTGTAAGCTAAGATTAAATTAAAATTTTTTGTAATTTTTACTATTTTCAAAAAATTGAGTTTTAGCCACATGGAAAAAGATATAAAGATTTCAAATTCAAATAACAGCAAAATGAGCAGTACGCTGATAGAATTGAACAAACTGTCCCAATATTGCCAAAAGATAAATAATGACAGAGCGATAAATAAAACCACAGAGAACTTATAGACTAAATATAATACTCTTTTTAGATAAATCTAACTAATTTAGGTAGTTCAAAAACATAGGTCACATCAATGCCACCTTATTTTAAGGGATGATTACATATAGTAAAACTGCGTTGGTTATTATTACATATTTGGGATCGAACTTAACAACTGAGTCAGGGATCATGCCTTTAACTCCTTTTTATTCTTCTACGACTTCATGGGCCAATCTTTATATCGGGATTTGATTTGGGCATAACCCAACTTGGCTGGGCAATTCAAGAGCGCAATATTTGCTGCCTGATGTCAATATTTCTTTGCGAATTGGTTTTAGTGATGTAATTGTTGAAAACTTTTGTGGCATCCCCAGTTTAGTGCCTCCCCACTACCACTGGAAGTAGCCAATTCTATAGGTGGATACTGGCGGACATTGAACATGTGTTTGAGTAATTAGAGGATTTGTCGCAACGTCTGTATGGCGATTATTTTGTCATAAATGAGCATAGGGATTTTAAAGTCGCGATACAAAACCCTATCAATAGTATACCGAGGAGCGTCCGCAATTATTTTCAATGCCTGGTTCTGGAGCACCTGAAACTTGTTATGCTCGGTCCTGCTAATCATGCATCTTGTTGGTACACCATAAGTCAAGACTGGCCTGAGCAAGGACTTGTATATAAATTCACTTTTCTTCTATGGTCAATTTTGCTTTTTTTGCTCAAAAGGCAATAAAGCAAAATCCGCTGCTTGCCAGCTTCTATAAATATTAATTTGGAAGTTTTATTCCAATTAAGCCTTTGATCGAAAACAAGTCCCAGGTACTTTGCTTCTTGAACCTAATTTACCATTATGCCTTCAATTTTTAGCAAGGTAAACGGCCTTTTTACTGTACTTTTCGAAAAGAAAATGACCTTCGTCTTGACCGGATTCAAACGATTCTCCAGTCCGAAAGCCATTTTTCTACTGTAATAATGTGTTTTTGCAGTCTAGACACCACTACCCTCGGTGACTTTGCAACAGAAGTAATTGCAGCATCGTAAGTAAATAAAAACAGCTCGTAAAATCTGTCTCTTGGAATATCGTGAACATGAATATTGTACAATATCGGAGCGAGAGGGGATCCTTGCGGAACTTCCGCACTGATGCGTTTTGGATCAGAATTCGCGCCTTCTGACGAGACTACAAAACTTCTGTTTTTAAGATATAAGATGATAACCTTAATGATAATAGTTGGGGGTCCCCAACTTTATTAGTTTTAAAATCAGATAGCACTGCCAGACCTTATCAAAATATCAAAAACTTTCAAAACGTTGAAAAAAATCGCTTCCGTGTGAGCTCTCCTATTGAAACCCAATAAGATTCTCGTTGCCAGTGTAGTGGTCAATCCCACGGTGCAATGCTTCCCCCTAAAACCGAGCTGTTTGCCTGGAAGAACATTGCGCTCAAAATCAAAATTTTACAAGCGATTGAGAATCAGTTTTACAATGATAGTAGACTATAGCTCTGTTTTAAAATCAAAACGACCTTAGCCTTTTTTCACGCACACGGAAAGTGTCTCTCTTCGATAATTACCTGGGATAGGTTTATTATGTCCCTGATAATATTGACCGGTAGATTCCGCAATGTCGCGGTTCTAATACTGTCTAAGCCTGGAGCCTTCCTGATATGTAAATTTATGAAAAATCCTTCCACCTCATCCAGAGTGACGGCCTGGACATTTTGTACTGGATGGTCCATGTCGCGATGGATTCGTACCGTTCTGGAGATCATTTCATCATTTTCATCTCTCCCTGGGTCTGCAGATGGGTTTTCCCTGAACTGTTGGCAGAGTTTATCCTTGAAAATCACGCCGCTGCTTAAATTCAAAAAGTTAATACTCCACATAGAACCATTTGGTAAAAAGATTTGAAAACTTAAATCATTACTTAACATTTCTCTAGTTTCAGTTTTTTTAAAAGTTACTTTGTAGCAAATATATCGTGAAGTAAATGTCCGTACATAATAATTTTTACTAAAACGAAAAACTTCCTAAATACTAGAGAAAGGTCCATTGTTTCTCTGTTCGGTAAAGAAAGGCAAGCTCAAGTTTCTCATTATAGTATTATATGATTATTATTTGTGTATTTAAGTTTATTAATTTTAGTTTTATCCCTTTATTAATTTATTGCAAAATCAGCGCTAGGTTTACTTACATAAAATACCAGTACCGTATATATTTTTTAAAAAATACTACTATAAAAAGATTGTTTTAGCCCGTTGTCCATATTAAATTTCCGATCCCTCACAAAAAAAAGGTTGCCCATGTATGTTTTAAATTATAAGATATTTATGCAATAAAACATACGTCATATCGCATGAGATAATAATAAATAATAAAAAGAAAAAACGATATAGAAAAACCCTCTGTTTCTGTTCCTTACTTCGGTCTAAAACAAAACCCCGATGTATTATGACATCAATATAGATTTATTTGATCTAAGGTAAATTCACCAGGGAATTTAGAGTTTTTCAAATCGCCTATAGGACCGGCAGCTTTTGGATGAGTGTGGGCGAGTTGGATGAAGCACGTGAAGGCAAAAGAAGGTTATATTTTTATTACAGTAAGAGCAAAACAGTAAAAAATTACACATTTGTTTTGAAACCCTTTGCGATAGCCTCCGAAACGGGGGTAGAAACCTACATATCACTAAAAAAAAATTAAAAACAATGACTAGGTTGTATTTTTTGCGGGCCAGCGTATGACGCAATTACTATTTATAATCATAATCGGCTCATTTAGCATTTTTTTTTATTACATTTTCCGAAAAATTTTGTAATTTTAGTGCGAACTGCAAAAAATTTTCATTTTCTGACACCTCTAAAGCCTTTAAAATAATTTACGAATATCGACTCACGGAAACCGCTGTATGACGTCACTAACTCCCATAGCAAGTCGGGTCGCACTCGTTGCCGCGATTACGTGCTGTTTACGACCGAAGACAGGTGACCATTTACATCGCAATTTCTCCATTGCTGGGTTACGGAGTTGACATCGACAGGAGAGAAAAAAATTATTTTTAATAATTTCCTTTTCTTTTTTCTAAAATAGTGTTAGAGAAAGTATGGTCTAAAACTCGTATAAAATGGCATTTCCTACTTGTTATAGAATATACTATTAAAAGTGGTAATAATAAGTTTCCGCTTTGACTGAGCAAAGAAACAGTAAGCGCATCTCCCTTGTATATGCACAAAAAGACCGTTCCACAAGTTCAAAACGGACGAACTGTGGGAGGTAATGACGCCACCGCGATCCGATTATTTGAAAACTACTTACAGGATTAAATTCAAATTTTCAGGGCTGACCATACCTTATGAATGCTTCATAAAAATCAGGTAAAGGGTATAATTTGAAGTTTGACCAAACGATCCCATTACGGCGGGAGTTTAAGCTGTTTCGTTGACAATTCGTATAATATTTAAATGGTTTAAATCATATTTATCTGAAAGATTTCAAGTAGTATTGTTAAATGGTAAGAAATCAAAAAGTAATAAAATTGATTGTGGAGTACCTCAAGGTTCAGTTCTTGGTCCATTACTATTTTTAATATATATAAATGACCTTGCGTCAATTTTTATAAATGGTAAATTTACAATATTTGCTGATGATACAACAATACTTTGGCATAGTAAATATTCTAATGAATTAATTAAAATAATTAATGAAGATTTAATAAATGTTAAAAAGTGGTGTGACTCTAATCTACTCTCATTTAATATTACTAAAACAAATATATTAACTTTTAAGTGTACACTTAATAATATAATTTTTGACAATCTAATAATTAATAACCCCAAATTTATAAAGTTTTAGGAATCTATATTACTCAAAATCTTTCTTTTAATGAACATATCAAAAAGTTATGTAGAAAATTAGCTTCAGGATGTTATGCCCTGAGAGTACTTTCTCATGAAATGAATATGGCGGTTCTTCGAAATGTTTATTTTGCTTTAATAGAATCTCTTTTGAGACATGGAATTTGTTTCTGTGGAAATTTAAGCCAGTATCTTCTAAATTCAATTTTTATTTTACAAAAAAGAGCTATCAGATATTTGTGCAAAGCTAGATCTAGAGATTCTTGAAAAACTCTATTTATCTCACAAAAAATTTTAACACTAACTTCAATTTTTATATTGGAAACAGTTTGTTTAATTCATAAAAAGCATAGAAATAGTAACGAGTGATTTTTAATTATTTTGCTCAAGGGAGGCCATGCATTTTAAAAGCATCATGGCCGTACTGCGTAGATAAGATGACATGATTGTTTTATGATATTTACGTCTTATTTGAATTTGTGTATTTGTAAAGTTTAAAAATTGGAGAAATTTTGTAATTTTTGCAGTTATTTGAAGGTAGGTTACTATTGCTCTCGCTATTGCTTTAACTAATATTTCTCCGGGGAGTCGTCTTTTGACTATTATAAAGTGCTATTTGCAGGATATGATTTTATTTTTTATTTTTTTTTATTTTCAGCGTATCAAGTTTTGGTGAAGCTTTGTTGCCGGATTGAAAGTTCTACAGTAAAAATGTTTAGTGAAGCACAAAAATTTTTATTGTTGAAAGTTTTTTTAGAAATGGAAACAAAATAGGCGGTGTGTGGAATTACTCTATGCATGACTATGCTTTGATGAATTTCGAACCGAGTTTCCTGATGTTGCGGTGACCTTTCATAATTTTCGTACTGGGTCACAATACCTAATTGATAAATTTCGTCAGACTGGTTCTGTTCAACATATTATAAAGGGGCTGGAAGACCAACGAAACGATCGAATGAGGTTATTGAAGAAGCGCGACAAATTATGGAAAATAATCCTTCAACTTCTATTAGGCATTTATCTCAACAAATTCAGCACACGGATTTATGCTACGGTACATGTCAAACACTTTTGAAAAAGGATCTGCATCTATACCCTTATCGTGTTACGGCTATTCATGAACTCCTTCCCAATGACGTTCCCCAAAGACTTAATTTTTGTGAATGGTTTTTAAACAATTTTCAAGAAGAAAATAGTGGTGCTTTTGAAAAAACATTTTTTACCGATGAGGCTTATTTTTATTTATCAGACTATGTTAATTCACAAAATATGCGAATGTGGAATACGCAAAATCCGCATGTTTTTGTAGAAAGACCTCTTCATCCTCAAAAAGTTGGTGTGTGGGCAGCAATTAGTTCTAGAAGAATAGTAGGCCCAATTTACTTTGATGGCACAATTACAGCTGAGAGATATCGGATCGAAATTCTGACAACATTTATTAATGAGCTTCACGATGATGAATTGCGAGAAGGTTACTTCCAACAAGATGGCGCTACACCTCATGTAACCAGAGAAAATTTAAATTTTTTAAGTGAATTTTTTGAAAACAGAGTTATAAGCCGAAATACGCAACAAATATGGCCACCTCGTTCCTGCGATTTAACACCCTGCGATTTCTTCTTGTGGCCTTTTATAAAAAACTCCATTTATCGAACACCAATTGAGGATATAAATGATCTTAAACGAAGGATTTCAGAAAAAATTGCCGAAATTAATAATTCTCCAAACGTATTGGTTAATGTGTCTCTGAGGGTAAGAAGAAACATCAGAAGGTGTCTAGAAGTAGGAGGCGGCCATATAAAGTAGGCTTTCAAAGTAAGATAGCTCAGGATTTTATATTACATACCGTCAAAAAACATTATTTTAGGTTTTCAACGTGACAACGCTGCTTTCTTGCAAATTCACCCTATGATTTAATCTACGCGCTACTGCTACACTATGTATACTGGGTCACAGCCGCCCTTGAGCAAAATAATTAATAATCACTCGTTAATTCACATACTTATAATACAAGAGAAACCTTTAATATATGTTTACCTATTCCTTCTTCAAGTCTTGTAAAAAAATCCTAAATTTATGATTCTAAAAAAATTTTTAATTTTCTTCCAGTTTTTATTAAGAAAATGTCAAATTTTAAAATGTTTAAAAAAAATGTTAAAAATATATTATTGGAAAAAGCTTATTATACTCTAGATGAATATTTTGGTGATACTCTGTCATAATTATTTGCATTTTTTTTGTTTATTCCGATATTTTAAGTTTTATTATATTATTATATTTTATTGTTAATTTAATTTTAAAAAAAGGCTTTGTCGATAAAAATAATTTTTTATGACAATAAAGCATATTTTGATTTGATTTGATTTGATTTATTGGTCCCTAGAGCAACTGGAGATACTATAGAATCAAACTAGACTGATTAACGCCCATTTTATCAATGTCCTGATAGCGCACATAACTTCAATGGCAATAGTTGTTCCAGTAATGGTATCCTTGGAATTTATCTCGTAGTAGTTGATGCTAACAGGACATTAATAAAATGGGCCTAAGTCATATACGATTTATCGAAACAAAACTCGTTATAAAGACATAGGGTGTTAAAAGTGAATGTTAGTTTGGAAAAGAAGCCATTTTTGAAAACGATTAGATGTATCGAATTGAAAGTCAGCATTATTATGTACTTATGGTATTTCTGAATTTTCAAACTTACACGTTTGATGTCTATATACAGGGTAATGATTTTAAAGTGTTAAATCCGAAAAAAGGACTGGAAACATTTTATTCAAATATTAGGACGCCAAGAGGGAGGTTTGGGGGACATGTCTAGCTGGTGACAAATTTCAAATGGCAAATGAGAATGTGTTTATTTTCTTCGATAATTCGATTCTCCGTCAACAAACTTACGCACCATTCTATGACCAACGTTTTTGTCTGGATGCCTTTCATTGAATACATATTTCTGTTCGCTCAGCTAGAGTATATAGGGGGCGTTAATGAGTGTCACGTAGATATTTAAGGGAGGGATAGCGCTCGTCAAGATAGGAAAAAATGCCACAAAAATGCTTTATTTTTAATATACAGGGTGTCAAAGCGTTTCGTTTTTCTCCCATACTTTACGAGATAATTATTTCAAATTGGGTACACTTATAAAAGTTTGGAATCGATATAATATAATGTTTAAATTGTCAGAGGCAGTATATAGTGTTACATTTTTTGCACTACCAACACTTTAACTCTCCTAAACTTTTTTTTGGGATAACCTGTATAAATACTGATATAATATTTTGACTCCTCGTTATTTTCTCATTCAATTTGATACCCTACATTTTTAACGTATCTGTCATCGTTCTCTAGTTATTGGCGGAAATAACCGTCGATGCAAACCAAGTAGAGTATTTTTAAGGAGTAAACCTGCAATATGGCGACGGACAATTCATGTCGGCACACTTCAATCGATTATAAATGAAGACAAAACGTTACTAGGATTTCACACCACAAATTATTAATATCCAGTTCAAACCATAACCAAAACCAACTTTTAATAGGTAGATTATATACAGTGAGTCTCAGAAGTAATATGTAAATTAATTTAAAATTCAGCGGTGTGATTTTTTGGAAGAACGCTATAGGACTCGTAGAATTTTATTTCTTAATGTCGTTTTTTGATGGTGAATTCATGTATTCAGGGTAGCCCAAAAATAAGTTATGACAACCAACATTCATTTTTCAAATGAAAACATAGGTATATTTTTTATTTAATTTTTGAATTTTGCATCGAATTGTAAGTATGTTTCATTTACCATGTCCTATACCTAAACTCAACAGTTATAGAAAAAAAAATTATAATACACAAACAATAATAAAAACGTTCACTATTAAAAAAAAATATATTTACTAATTATAAAAAAATTCCCTAAATGTTTCAGAACTTTCTAAATTTAAAATAAAATAATATATTTAAATTAAAATCTGTCCCGGATTTTCGTCTCAAAACACTCGGAAATGGATTTTTTTAAGTTAGCAACCCTAGACATGAGATAGGTATGTTTATTATAGAATTTTATGCAGAATTCAAAAATAAAACCAAAAAAGGCGGTATCCCTTAAAAAAATAAAGTTCTTTGTCACAAATTGTGTTCGGATCACCAATGCAACAAAAAAAACATTGACGGTTGAATTGTAAAAGAATTTCTTGTAACTTTTACGTCCCCACTATAGAGGGTGTTTATTAAGAGTACAACAAAAATGAAAGTAAGGCGTCTATAGTCCGCCTTACGGGTCTGTGGCTACGACTGCTGAGAAGACAGGGGGGTAAAAGCCGTAAAAAAGTAATTTCTGAATGTAGCGGCATAATATGTGTGCGTTGCCTCGTTTGATATTAATATTTGATAAGTTATTAAATTCGTAAAAACATAAGAATAGAAAAAAAATGTCTATAGATTTATGTAATAGTATGTTTATTGGAAATGTAAAGACTTTTACACACTTTTTTCCAGTTATTTATTAACACATATCACATGACATGTTTCGCTACACGGTAGCTTCTTCAGATGTACTCAGTTTACAAATAGTGGATATATTTATATGCATAATAATGGTCTAATTAGCAATAAGGATTTTACAAAGTATATTTAGAGTAATAAAACTATTAAGATTAAGGGTATTTCCCAAACAATTATTCAAAACATATTAAGCAAAGGAGAATTATTAAGGTCTAATTGTTCATTTAACAAATAGTCGGAATTTTTAAGTTTGTTTATCTCAAGCGACTCTAGCAAATTTAGTTTTATACCTTTCTTTTCTAAATGTAAAATTTGAAAGTTATCATTAAATTGATGATTACATTCTATTAGATGGTTCGCGTAATTTGAATCGGTTTTTCCTTTGATAAAGCTTGAATGATGTTCTTTCAATCGTTTGCCGAAGTTTCTACCTGTTTGTCCTATATAGGTATTAGGGCAATCATTGCAAGTTAGTTTATATACTCCAGATTTCTTATTTTTTTTCGTTTTTGTTTTATTATTTTTTATAGCTTTACCTAAAGAATTGTTGGTTTTGTAAGCAACCTTAAGTTCTAAGTTATTTAGAAATGTACCTATTTTGTCACTCGTTTGTCCTACATATGATACTAGTTTAAACTGTTCAAATTTCTTTTTTATATTGGGATAACCCATGTCAATTGTTTTTTTATATGTTTTTTTACTCAGAATTTTGTCTATTAATGTGGGGGTATAGCCATTATTTACGGCAATTTGTTTTATTATATTTAATTCAATTTTAAAGTTTTCTTGATTTAATGGCAGTGATATTAGCCTATGTATCATACTGTGAAATGCAGCTAGTTTATGTTGTATGGGATGACATGACTTATTATGTATAATAGTATGTATGTGTAGGTTTATGAAAAACTGAGAAAGTATGTTTATTATTTTCTTTTGTTATAGTTAAATCGAGGAAGTTAATGCTATTATTGACTTCTTTTTCTACAGTAAATGTAATGGAATTATGTAAATTATTTATATAGTCAAGAAACTGATTTAGCTGTCTATCTGTTCCTGTAAAACAGGTTAAAATGTCATCAACGTATCTATGCCAGTATATAAATTGATTAAAAAGAGTATGTTTTGAAATTTGATGTTCTAAAAAATCCATAAAAATCCCAGCTAATAGGGGACTTAATGGATTACCCATTATTAAACCTTCTTTTCTAATGTAAATATTGTTGTTGAATTCAAAATAATTTTGTTCGAGACATATTGTCAGTAGATTCAATATTTCGTCGTTTTTGATAAAATTAACCTGTTTTAAAGTAAGTAGTTTTTCGACGAAAGTTATCGTCTCTTTGATTGGTACACTAGGAAATAAATTGGTAACATCAAATGAAATTAGTTCAGCATTTGCAGGTAGAATGATATTTTCGATTTTTTTGACTAAATCATACGAGTTCTTAACCATAAATTTAGCAGAAAATTCGGTGTGTGATTTAATTATTTCTATAAGTATTTTAGATAATTTATACGATGGGGCTGAAACAAAGGAGACTACCGGTCCAATCGGCAAACCTGTTTTATGTAATTTTATTAGGGAATATAATTTTGGTGGTTGTGGATTCATAATAGTAAGTTTGCCCAAGTCTTTTTTAACCTGTTTTACAGGAACAGACAGCTAAATCAGTTTCTTGACTATATAAATAATTTACATAATTCCATTAAATTTACTGTAGAAAAAGAAGTCAATAATAGCATTAACTTCCTCGATTTAACTATAACAAAAGAAAATAATAAACATACTTTCTCAGTTTTTCATAAACCTACACATACAGATACTATCATACATAATAAGTCATGTCATCCCATACAACATAAACTAGCTGCATTTCACAGTATGATACATAGGCTAATATCACTGCCATTAAATCAAGAAAACTTTAAAATTGAATTAAATATAATAAAACAAATTGCCGTAAATAATGGCTATACCCCCACATTAATAGACAAAATTCTGAGTAAAAAAACATATAAAAAAACAATTGACATGGTTTATCCCAATATAAAAATGAAATTTGAACAGTTTAAACTAGTATCATATGTAGGACAAACGAGTGACAAAATAGGTACATTTCTAAATAACTTAGAACTTAAGGTTGCTTACAAAACCAACAATTCTTTAGGTAAAGCTATAAAAAATAATAAAACAAAAACGGAAAAAAATAAGAAATCTGGAGTATATAAACTAACTTGCAATGATTGCCCTAATACCTATATAGGACAAACAGGTAGAAACTTCGGCAAACGATTGAAAGAACATCATTCAAGCTTTATCAAAGGAAAAACCGATTCAAATTACGCGAACCATCTAATAGAATGTAATCATCAATTTAATGATAACTTTCAAATTTTACATTTAGAAAAGAAAGGTATAAAACTAAATTTGCTTGAGTCGCTTGAGATAAACAAACTTAAAAATTCCGACTATTTGTTAAATGAACAATTAGACCTTAATAATTCTCCTTTGCTTAATATGTTTTGAATAATTATTTGGGAAATACCCTTAATCTTAATAGTTTTATTACTCTAAATATACTTTGTAAAATCCTTATTGCTAATTAGACCATTATTATGCATATAAATATATCCACTATTTGAAAACTGAGTACATCTGAAGAAGCTACCGTGTAGCGAAACAAGTCATGATATATGTGTTAATAAATAACTGGAAAAAAGTGTGTAAAAGTCTAGAATAAGGCGTTTAGGGTCATGGAATTGGCCTCCGAGATCCCCCGATCTTAATCCATTAGACTTTTACTTGTGGCGTATGTTCACAGACAAGGTTTGCGAATCACCAGTAAATTCGCGAGAAGAGTTACTCTATCGGGTCAACCAAGCATTTCAAGATCTAGATCCAAATAAAATTAGATCTGACACGACGGCTGCAGTCAAGAAGCGCATTTTAAAGTGTTTAGACGTAAACGGACAGCATTTTGAGCATATCATTTGAAATTTTATTTAATAAGTTTATTGTTTTAGCATTTTGATACAATTATTATTCTTTCTTGGCCCTTTCAAAGTTGCACCAATGACAGGACACAAAACATATGAGAATGCATGGCACACTAACTAAAAAATTCATATGAATTAATATTTCAAGGAACCTTTTCAAATAAAAATGCTTATAAATCAGAAATTTGACTAGTTGGGTTAGATTCTTATGGTATACATAAATAAATAGAAAATTTTATCAGCTTTTTAAATCAGTAATAGTATACAGGGTGTTTCATTTAAAAAAAAATTGACTTTTACACATTTCTTCAAGTAACCAAAATAATTGGATTTTTAGACCACCCTGTATATTGAAACTAAGCTTTGGCCATAAACTAAAAGGCCTCCGGGTATTGCCTAACTACCAACCGAATTTCAGTGACTTAGCGTCTCAAAGTTTAAAAATATCACCATGTATTGCAGATAATGTTTTTCGAGAAAGAAATGGAAAATAATTAATATCTCAAAATCGGCAAGAGATAGGTATAGGGAAGTAATAAGGAAATGTATTAAGCAACTACTAGCGATTGTAGAAATAAATTAATATACAGGGTGTTCTATTTAAAATATCAAAATTGCTACTTTCTAGTAGAAGCGGCAACACCGCATTATCCAAAATATTTTAGCTGTGTAGAGCATGTCCTTTTATGCAACAAACCAAATTTTTGGATCATTCCATTGACTGGTTAGCCAGAAACGTCTAATACGCCATCGTCGTAAATCACCATGAATGTTATTATTTTATTTGTTACATATTATATTTACCGCTTTAACGATTATAATTTAAAATGTAAGGGGGAAAATAGACGGAATATATATTACAGGGTGTATACACTGCAGGGATATTCATACGTCTAATTGGTTTATGTAATATATTTCAATTCCATGCAAATTAATATTTTATGGAAATTTAAACAGAGTATGACGGTAACAATGTTCCACATTCCTCAAATTTCTTTCGTAGCTGTAGACTCGTAAGACCAAGGGCGGTTTTACGGGGGAGGTAATAGGGTAATTACCCCCCCCCCCATGAATTTAGAATTTTAAGCATCATCATTGAAAAAAGGGCGTGGCACCCAAAAATTTTTCGCCTGCTGCGCTATTTTTTCCCTGACCCCCCCTCCCGAACTTATTTTCTGGTTACTTAAAAAAAAAAAAAATTCGGATTTCAAATTACCCCCCCCCCCCATGTTGAAAAGCTAAAACCGCCCTTGCGTAAGACGGACTATACATTGGGCTTACCGAGTATATATTTTTTTAAAAATGCGTTGTTATCTTTTAAGCAAATCAGTTTAAACATGGTTTTCATTTGAATAAGTCTCGTAATTAATCATTTTTAACGTGTCGAATTTGTTGACACTGATTGACGTTTTAGTGTTTGACGTGTATTTTCTGTCTTTAATAGTTAAACTTTTCTTAGTAAAGTCCTCTATCATGGATCGCTATACGAACGCCGAAGTGACTGACATGCATTTTATTTACAGACTTGCTAATTATAATGCATTACAAGCTATGCGATTGTACATTGAACAATTTCCTGACCGTAATGTTCCTGGTAGAAAAACCATCCAAAGATTCATCAACGTCTTCATGAAACAAGCACATTGAAACGTAGTGGGAAACTAGGAAGATCAATGACAGTAGAAACGGTAGAAGTGGAAGTGGATGTGCTGGACATGATAGAGGAAGATCCAAGTACTTCTACTCGAATAGTTGCAAATACTTTAAATGTAAGCAAAGAGACTGTCTGGAAAATCCTTGATAACTATATTTTGTTGTACCCATACCACATACCTGCTACGCGCACAGGAACTTCCTCCTACTAATTTTCCTCCACAGATTGCATTCTTTCAATGGCTTTTGTACACACTGATTCAAATCCCACAACTACTGGCGCTGATTCTTTTCACCGATGAATCGAATTTCTCAAAAAATGCAATAAGAAAGTTTCACAACAACCATGTGTGGGCTGAAGAAAATCCACATAAGGTACTTGAAGATCGTTTTGAACATCAGTTGTCGTGGAACGTTTGGGTTTGAATTGTGGGTGACTGGCTAATTGGCAGGGCCGTCGAGAGAAAATCGGGGCCCGGGGGTAGTAAATCTATGGGCCCCCTGCACCTGTTTTTTCGTGCCACACAGTTACAAATTTGTAGTAAGAGTAGATTACTAAGATAGTATTAGGAGAGATGAAGTTATTAAGTTAACGAAATCCGGGCCCCCTCAACATCTCCGGGCCCAGGGGGAATCACCCCCGACCCCCCCCCTCTCGCTGGGCCTGCTTATTGGACCGGTATTTCTACCAGAAAGACTTACCAGCGAGGTGTATCGCAACTTCTTGGAACAAACGCTACCTCAGTTTCTGGAGAATGTACCATTGGTAATAAGAAATGCAATGTAGTTTATGCACGCTGGTGCACCAACGCATTTTAGTATGGTTGCTCGTGAGTTCTTAACAATAACATACGGAAATCGCTGGATTGGTCGAGGTGGACCTCACTTATGGCCTGCTCGGTCCCCGAACTTAAACCCCCTGAATTATTTCCAATAAAGTCGCTAGTTAGTCCAGGGGAGAATCTGGAAGATTTAAGAAATCGGATAATTGCTGAGTGTAACTCAATAAGAAACGACCCTGGTGTTTTTGAAAGAGTTTGGCAGTAGTAGCCATTTTCAACAACAGTTGAAGATTAAGAAATTTTACATGTAATTTTTAGTAATAAAATGTTGTTATTGTCGAAAATTTGTCTCGCCCTGTATCATCGAAACAAAGCGGTGTTTCAAAAATCATCAAAGGAAAAACAATTCTTAGAACAGTTAAGGAAATAACCCTTCAATTTTTGTCAAATGTTTAATAAACACGCTGTATAATGTATATAACACAATGCAGTCTTTCTCCACAGTTTAATAATGATGATGGTGAATAAAAAGGTTCCCTACATGTTTCGAGCGCTTAAGCACTCATCATCAGGGGATACTAACATCGAGTTTAGTAGAAAAAACGTTGTCTCAAATTAATGAGTACTCATTGTTTTATTTCAGATTTTATTTTATTTAATTTTTTTACATCAAATTTAATTTAAAACCAATAATTAAAAATTTTTTAAAAATTTCTCCTTCATATGGTTTAAACTATTCCATTGTCTTACTTAAAATGTTTCTTCTTTGATCAGAAAATCCGAATTTAACCGGAACTTCACTCATATCTAAAGATGATTAAACATCTCACATACCAAGTCTTCAACCTTTAAAGTTACTATGAGTTGTACGCATTAATTTTAGACAACGTTTTTTCTACTAAACTCGATGTTAGTATCCCCTGATGATGAGTGCTTAAGCGCTCGAAACATGTAGGGAACCTTTTTATTCACAATCATCATTATTAAACTGTGGAGAAAGACTGCATTGTTTTATTTACTTTACATTAACTCCACTGAAAGCATGGACTATTTCTTCAACCCTGCATAATCTTTTAAATGTCCATACTTATAAGCAATTTTCTTTTATTCTGTTTTTATTCACAAAGGAAGATCTGGATCTATGTGAACGACAATAAATTGAAACATGCAATGCGTGCAAAATCATAACAAAATAAAGTTCATTTTGAATCTAGACGTTGAATATCCACAATATTCGAATATTCTTAACTTATTTAAAATACATTTTGGCTCGTTAGAGTTGCTAGGTAGGTCGATGCGTTGCCAAGGTAACGGCTCGATGAAATACAGTTAACCGGAGGTAGTAAGGCAGAAACGGGAATAGATCCTAACACCCATTTTTCCCCGTAATAAATATAAATTTTTAATATATCCTAAAATATAATCAAGTTGGTAATCTCAAGAGAAATTTAAAAATACCGGATTCTTATTTTTTAATAATTGATTTATTTTTCGTTGGTTCTTTAATAAAAAGAGTGTTGGGTTTATATGGTTTAGTACCAACTAAATGCCTGCTGGGGACGTTTCTCGAAACCCCAAAAAAAATGTTTAAATATATTATACATGCTTTAAAATGGCAAAAACACTAAAGAAAAAACATATTTACTTTCCACCTATTGAATCATTGAGGCAAATAGGCCCACTAGGAATTGTATATGAACACTGAGATATTGTGCTTAATCAAGTGAGATTAAAGTTAATTAATTAATCAAAAGTTATTAATGTACATTAATTTAACATATTTACTTAACGCAATACACGTATGAATAATATTAGTGCAGGCAGGTGCAAGGATTTTGTATTTGGCAAGAGTTTAAATCTGGTTTACAAAAAAAAATTTAATTTATAAGGTAAATCATAAAAAATTAACTAGTTTACTTAATATAAAGCACAGAAAATATAATTTACTTAGTGGTTGCGTTACTGCGACTAAAAAAAACAATATATAATTTCATAATATAACCTAATTTTTACTTGTAAATATTTTCAGTAAAAAGTAGCTGTTAGTTTTTTCTTTTAAACTCTTTCACAAACTGCTTTTAGATTTTTGACTTACCTACCATAATTCACAATAAATTGGTCCCTGACATTTTATAACGTATAATGATATAAAACTATTCTAGTTGCATGCATTCATAAGTACCTACTGCTTTTTGCTGTTTTATTTTGAAATTTATCATTTATCATTACATAAAACCCGCTGCCTGTGGAAGTGTACTTAACTAATATACAGGGTGTCAATTTGAAAACTTTTATTGCAAATATCTCGAAAACTACCAAAAGTTAGAACAACGCTATTTGGTACAAATCTTATTTGGGTAGGGGAAACTAAAACCACCATACTTTAGTCAAGGACTCAGTCACCCCCCAGACGCCCCACACCACCTCTTTAAAATTTCAAATGGGACCACCCCCTTTGCTATACCTCTAATGAAAGGTCTCACTGAGTAGTATTTAGCTGCACAAGAGAAATCAATGGAAAAGAAAATTTGTAATTTGAATAAAATTAAAAATGAAACAAATTAATATTATTTTATTTGATTAAATGCTCAAAATGCATTCCATTTTGTTGTAAAGAATAGTACAACCTATGTTCAAATCAAAATTAGCTGGATATTGCTAGAAATAGGAACTTAGATGAAAATTTGCTGCATTTACAACAACATTCAATATTCCAATATTTTTATAAATTGCAAAGTTTTCTTTCATTCGAATTACAAATTTTCTTTTCTATCGATTTTTTTTTGTGCAGCTAAAGTGTAAAATTTTAAAATTGACTTAGACTTAGACAACACAGGGAAGATATTAGATTTATTGGAATCGATAGAAATAAATAAATATGTATAAAAATGCAAATTTACTACTAAATGAACAGTTGGATCTAGAGAATTCCCCGTTATTAAACCTTTTTCATTAATATAATTTTATTACATGTTAAACGACAAAAACCCCGTTATTAAATCTTATTTATTAATTCTATTACATATAATTTTTAATTAGGTATTTAGGGTTGTGTAGTATACCTTTGTGTTATATTCATTCGGTTATAAACATCTGAAGAAGCCACAGTGTTGGCGAAACAATTGTCAACAAATTTTAAATAAAAATTAGTGGAAACCTAGAAACAAGTGTTTCATTTTATAAATTTAATATGGATCTCCATCAAGTATCGACTAACTCCATTCAATATAAAAAAATATTGGTCATCAATTTTTTTATGGGTAAATCGGCAAAGAGAAAATGTTGGAAATTAATTTTAAGAGAGGGCTGTTGCCATAAAATTCAATTTTATATTAAAATTTCGTGTTTTCTCTTTGTTATAGGTATATTTTTTGTACAAATTCTATTCTTCAGTGTTTTTAATTGAATATTAAGGTACTTCTTACAATTTAGTCAAAATACCATATTCTTTTAATTTTAATTAAAATCCCAGTATAAAGGTGTTTTTTTTTTTTAATGTTTTATCCTATTATCGGTGTCTATTCTATTTTTTTAAAAGAAAAGAACGCATTTATGCTCATTTAATGTACTTCTAAACTCTTACTTTTAGTACAGCATTCTCTCCAAAATCAAAGATTTATTCAAGCCATAAATTCATGCAATATTTTAAGATACAAATTCCTACCACGCCATTTACCGATAAAATGGCACATTACAAAATACACTGTTCAGCTAACACCATTTTAGATAAAATGGAGTTGTAAAAATACAATAGCCTTTTTGTAAACTAAGATGATACAGTTTTTTCTTCTTTCTTTTTTAGTTAATGCAGTTCAGGTTAGTTTGCTTGAAAAATATAAGAAATTTATCCTACATATTGTGTGCTAAGATATTACACAAACAACGCCTACCTAGCTAACAACTAAAAAATGCCTTTTATATTATAAATACCAAACTGCGTGGTTTTATCGTAACATCTCTAGTGGCCTTTACTTATGTACCTATTACAGAATCAGTTAATAGGGAAAATCATTGTTAAAAAGTACAGTTATCAAATACTTAAAAAAAAATATAGCGCCTCTGGATCAATGAGTAAGCGTAAAAACGAAGTAGTAGGCACAAGTGGAGTACGTATAAATAGGTACACAGTAAAATAATATAAATTTTGAATAAGTTCCACAGAGGTTTTGTTAAGAATATACAGTTTTGGTTTTGTTGTAAAAGTAATACGATTATAACTTTAGGGAAGTATATCTTACCAGGGTAGCTTGCTAAGAATGTACTTAAAAATATGGTTTTTCCACTACTAACCTATAACATCGCCATTATTGACCGATTATTAACGTTATAAATCGTTTTTCTCTGCCTTATAAGTTATTATTGACCATGGTCAATAATAAGGCATTGAAATCCATTATTGACCGATCTTCAAGAATCTATTTGAACGCAGGTAACTTGATTTTTTGATTCTACAACATGAATTCATAAACATGAATAACCTGAAAGGTGATTTCTTGTGGTTAGGCAACCAGATAATTATCAATACATATTAGATTATTAGAGATGCTTGATATTGTAAAATATCGATACAATTATTAATACTATAAAGATAAATGTCTTATAAAAGTTTGTAGTAGTGAAAAAAATATTATATTAACCACGGTTTAGGCAGCTTATAGCCCTCGGGTAATAATGATGGCTGTCTAAACCTTGGTTAATAATATACTATTATACTTAAAAGCCACTCTAAAATCATAATATTTTAATTCCCTTTGTACGGTCCGTTCACAGATTTAAGAGAATGACTACCTGCCTTTAGTTATCACCCATCATAAAATTCTTTGTTGAAAGGGTTTCAAGGATCATAGAGATAATGATTTTATTATCCAGGTACTTGACCATAATTAGTTTACAAAGCCTTATTAAATAATGGGGAAAAACCAGTCATTTTATTAGCTCGTGTGAAATAAAAACGCAGCTTTGATTATCCAAATATGTGGCGTCCGTGGATTGGTGAATCTAGTACAGAACAGCCGGAGGGGGTACAGGTAAAACCATAGTGCGGAAATGAAAATGGAAGAAGACACTTATCTTTAGATTCTAAAGAGATTATAAAAAATGTATGTACAACTCTCATAGAACGTGAAAAGTTTAGTAAAATAGAATGTATTGAAGAAACAGCCACATTGACTAAAATTTCGGAAAAAACAGTATGGAAAATTGTGAATAAACCCATCACCGAAAGGAAAAGAAGGAAAGGTTCTCGGACTTGCAAAAAATTAGATCGCAGCGATGAAGAATTAGTCCGACGCAAAATTTGTAAGATGTATGAAGAGCATACGGTACCAACACTGGATAATTTACTGAAAAGACTTGAGATAGATAACACGGATATCAATTGCGGTAGGACAACGCTGTGGAAGTGTCTCCAACGAATCGGCTTTAAATTTAAAAAAGTCGATAAACGGCAAGTTATCATGGAATCGCAACGACTTAAGGCATGACAATTTGAATATTTGACAAAAATTGCTCAGTACAGAAGTAAGAACAGACCTATTATATACTTAGATGAAACCTGGTTTGATACCCATGATACCCCATCAAAAGGTTGGGTTGATTCTAGTGACAGGTGTAGAACAAAGGCACCATCAAACAAAGGAAAAAGAATAATCATAGTACATGCAGGGTCCGAAGATGGTTGGGTACCAAATGCACTTTCATTTGCAGCGAAGAATATAAATGACCCCTGCTTGGATTACCATAACGATAAGATAATTCCTAATGTTTTTCCAAACAGTGTGATTGTTATGGACAACGCAAGTTACCACAGTAGACAGTTAAACAAGCACCCTTGTTCAAAAGATACGAGAATGGCAATACAGGAATTTATGTATCAGAATGATATATATTTTCATGAAAGTTACACTAAAAGAGAGTTACTTGATGTGCTTAAATTTCTGAACCTAGAAAAGGAGTACTACTGCGACAGCTGCTAAAAGTAAGGGGCATACAGTGCTAAGGCTTCCGCCGTATCACTGTATAGTCAATACTCAATATTCGCGTCAACACGAGTCGGTAAGTCATTCTTTTAAATCTGTAAATGGACTGCTGGTCTTCATCTGCGTGTTCTCTTTAGTCTGAGGGCCACTGCCACTGTGTTCGTCTACTATATTCAGGAGACGTTTTTCAAATATTTTTGATGGTGTGGCAGGAGGCGATATGAGGTTACTTGGTTGACTGGTTTTCCCGGTTTTTGAAGTAGGAGTTGTGCGGTTCGGATAACGCTCCTGATACAAACTTTTAGCTTCATATGCATTTCCTATAGCAAGTCCGTATGTAAAATGTGTGTCAGCATACTCACCATTGGTAAAGTTTACCATTTTGTAACAAATAATCACAATAATAATAAATAAAACTACTTACTATGCGTCAAGATGTTATTTTTGACATGACACAAAATAATAGTATATTAATAACCAAGGTTTAGATAGCCATCATTATTGCCCGAGCGGCAAGTTTAAATCATGAGGAGCGGAGCGACGAGGGATTTAAGACGCGAGGGCTATAAGCTGTCTAAACCGTGGTTAATATAATATTTTTTCCACTACTACAAACTTTTAAAAGACATTTATCTTTATAGTATTAATAATTATAAAAAATTATAGGTAGGTATAAGTATATTTTTTAATCAAGTTACCTGCACTTTGGAATTGGCAAAATATTTTGTTGTTTTGTCCGGTGGCTTTGTTAATGTCAATTTTTGTTCATTTATGTCATCAGATTTCACGAGTTTTCCGTTTTTTTAAAAAATGCTACCCTTCTCAAAATTAAAGCGCCTTCGTTTTGGGCATTCTAGAACAAAATTTTATTAAAAACCTTAAACTTACAATTATATTTTAAGAATTTTTTTTCGATTAAAAGGCACAGCATTTTCTAACCGCATGTTGTTGAAGAAAGATGTCCCCTATTTTCAGTAATATTGTTTCCAATGCGATATTTTAATTTTCTTATCTTGATATTTATATGCTAATTCTAAATAACATCATGGCGGCTAAATAAAGTCGTCATATTCGCCTTTTAAAAACTAATAGTTTTGTATACACCTTAAAGTAATTTGAAAAAACGTAGAAACATCTATACCACTTCCCTAGGCAGTGCCGGATTTACATTAGGGCAAAAAGGGCAATTGCCCTACAGCCCCGGAGCTGGAAGGTTTAATGCGAGTTATATGTAAAGCTATAGTTTTTCCAAAATTGTGTTAATTACTAGCAAAAATAGAAAACAATAATAAACGCCCCGTAGTCGAAGATTTGTTTTTTACAAAGAAAGTAGCAAGGTGTTTATTTAGCACAAGTCGCTTAATCCTTAACCGATATTTTCACTGTATTATTATGTATGCAGCTGGTGCAGTATTAAAAACTAAGTAAAGGGTTTTCGAATAGGAGCTACTGAATGTATTTAGGTTTTATTTGTCATGCTAGTTCTGGAGCAATACACAGTAGAACAATTTGTTCATAGCGTTAAAACTGTAACGTTTTAATAATAAATACACTACAAAAATTGGATACTCATAATTAATTATTATCACAAAAATGAAAACAATTTGCGGTTTAATACATTAATTCAAGAAAGCTGGGTACCGAAATCACATATTAGATGCAAGAGAGTACTCGTTCTATTAATTTAGCTAAAAATGTGGCCGGAATTCGTTAAAAGACTACTACAGGATAAAAACATAGCTCTCCACGTAAGGTTCAGCTGACATAAAAATAAAAGTAATATTGAATCGCACTTTTGTTAATTGGGTCCTTCAAAACCAGTCGTTTATAACGAATTTTACAAAAAAAAAATAATTAGCACCCTTGCGATTTAACGTTGACAGGCTAGTTTTTATAGGGCTATATGCGTAAAAATTTCTATATACAGGGTAATAATATATAATGGGGTACACAGCAAAACCATATATTTCTTGTGTATGAATATTAGTAAGTACCTATTTAACCAAATTCACCTTACATATACGGGATGTTGCACGTGGCGACATCTCGTGGCAATCGAGCTATTCACCCAACCAGACCAGCGAGAACTTAGAGAAAACCAAACGCTGGAATGGAACCCGCATAAGCAGGTATCTAATGTCGGGTGCCGCTGAAAGTCAATGGTCGGTTTCTGCCAACCGAAACCGCGATGTAAAAGAAAGAAGTTTCCCTTTTCTTTTCGTCACATCCAATCCTTGCGACGCATTTTCCCGTATTACGGCTCATCGGCAAGGCTATAGAGTCTGACGAAAAGGAAAGTGACCTTACAGTGCATTTCAACACATAATGTAACGATACATATGCGAGATGTTGCACGTAGCGACATCTCGTGGCAATCGAGCTATCCCCCCCCCCCCAGACCAGCGAGGACTCACAGAAGATCAAACGCTGAAATGGAACCCATCCAGGAATTGGGTCTGACGAAAAGAAAAGGGACCAACTTTTTGTTTCAACCCCATCTTAATTCAAAAGTTCACAATGACTGAGTATGTATGTATGTGTCGAAGTTTTCGATTAATAAAGGTTTTTGCAGAAAATTTGGGTTTTTTAAGCCGATAAATTTAAATTCCTTAATTTTTTTTTGTAGAGAGCGCTTTCTGCCACCCTTGGCTTACGTTTAGAAGGTCGCAAGTTTTTTCCGCCTTAGTGTAATCAGTTTGAATTTATTTATTTAAGCATAAATAGGATGCCTACAGGTCAAAAGCCCAAGTTTGGCACCCACGAATTACAATGAGGTGTACAGATATATTATTACATTTTATAGTTACCTAGGTAATACTTAAGCCATTTAAGTAAATAATAAAGAGTAAGGACCCTAGATGGGAACCTTGTGGAACTTTAAAAGTGACGTTGTAGACAGTAGAACAGCCATATCAAACATGCGGCCCGCGGGCCGCATGCGGCCCACTGAGCATTTTCCTGCGGCCCCGAATCAATTTTGAAAACAGCCATGTAATGCGGCCCGCGAGCCTGTTAAAAACCGAAAATAAAGTACTGTTACGATTGGTAAAAAATGGCCCAAATAGTGCCATCTATGTTTAGGAGCATGAACTAAGATGCGCGCTCAACCTAAAAGCCTGGCTTGTTCCGGAAAGTTCTATCGCGCGAGAATACAGATGACGCTACCTGAACATTCTGGAAAGAACTGTCGAGAAATCACAATCCGTATATAAGCCAATACCGCTCGATTGAGTTCAGTTGTTCAGTTAGTTATGAGTCAGTTGCGATAGAATTGCGAGTTTAGTTGCGTACTTATTGTTACAACACGTAACAGTACTTATTGTTATTTATTTCGGATAAAGTTTTTAACATGTCTGTTTCAAAACCAAGTGGAAGTAAGAGGAAACTTGGAGATGAGCATCGTATCTTTCAAGAAAATTGGGAATTAGAGTTTTTTTGCTGTGAAGTGAAAGACAAAATTATTTGCTTGATTTGTAACAGTACAGTCGGTGTCCCAAAATTATATAATATAAAACGTCACTATGATAGTCATAAAACTAAGTTTGATAAGTATACAGGCATGATTAGAAACGAAAAGTTAAAAGAGTTAAAATCACGGTTAAAAGATCAACAGCTTATGTTTACACGTCCAAAGCAAGAAAATGAATCTGCCGTTCAAGCGAGCTACGTACTGTCGGAGTTGATCGCAAAACACTCAAAACCATTTGTTGAAGGTGAATTTATAAAAGAGTGCCTTGTAAAGGCCGCGGAAATTGTAAGTCCCGGGAGCGTGAAGGCTTTTCAAAATATATCTATGTCCCGGAATACTGTCGCTAAAAGAGTTACCGAGTTGGCTGCCAATATAAGCGAACAGATAAAAACAAAATCAGACTCTTTCATTGCATTTTCTATTGCCTGTGACGAAAGTACAGATGTGTGTGGTGTGGCGCAACTCGCTATTTTTCTTCGTGCTGTTGATAGAGATATCAACGTTTATGAAGAATTACTGGAATTAGTACCATTGCATGATACAACAACTGGGGAGGATATTTTCAATGCTGTTTATGGACTTCTGCAAAAGTACAATTTAGATTTGTCAAAACTGTGTTCCGTTGCAACAGACGGAGCTCCTTCAATGACTGGAGTAAATAATGGCTTCATTAAAATATTACAAACAAAGATCAGAGAAACGGGCAGTGACAAACCAGATTTTCATCATGTTCATTGCATAATCCACCAAGAAGTTTTATGCTCAAAAGTGATCAAGTTGGAAAGCGTTTTAAAGTCAGTGAAAAAAATGATAAACTTCATAAGGTCACGTGGCTTGAATCAGCGACAGTTTTCTGCGTTTTTACGTGATTTAGAAAGTGAGTACACTGGTTTACCTTATTATGCAGAAGTGCGATGGCTTTCGTGTTCTATGGTTCTCGATCGGTTTTGGAAACTCAAAGAAGAAATACGCCTTTTCATGGAAGTGAAAGAACAAGATGTCAGCTTATTATCCGACGTACCTTTTTTACAAGATCTTTCATTTATGGTAGACATCACAAAACACTTGTCGGACTTAAATACGAAATTGCAAGGACCACGTCAAGTTATAACAGATATGCATGATCATGTTAAAGCTTTCAAGTGTAAGATGATGCTGTGGAAAAACCAGTTAGCGGTGGATAATCTGTCACATTTTCCGACTTGCAAGGCGTATCAGGAAAGTACAAGTGGCCCAATATCATACAAAATGTATACAGAGAAAATGGGAAGCCTTCTGTCAGAATTTGAAAAGCGTTTTCAGGATTTTAAGTCCCAAGAAAACAATTTTTCTTTATTTACTGGTCTGTTCACTATCGATATTGATAAAGTTCCCCCTCACTTGCAGATGGAAGTGATTGAGATTCAGTGTCAAACCCATTTAAAAGAAAAATTTGATAGTGTTGGTACATTCGAATTTTATAAGTACTTGCCTTTTCAATACCAAGAAATGAGAAAATTTGCCTGTAAAATCCTGTCAATGTTTGGAAGTACCTATAAGTGTGAACAATTATTTTCTTTGATTAAAGGAAACAAATCTCCCGCAAGATCGCGATTGACGGACGCACACTTGGACGCAGTTTTAAAAGTTATTTCCGCCGATAAATTCACGCCACAAATAGACAACTTAATTAAAGACAAAAGATGTCAAATATCTGGCAAAAGAAGTTAATGTTTGTAAGTTTTTGTAATGTCCTTTTTTTTGGAAATTTAATAAATATACTTCTAATCTAACATAATAGTACTTTTTTTCGTTAAGATTTTCAGTAGTTTGTCTTCTTTAAGATTAGGTTTTGCGGCCCACCTAGTCTATGGTCTTCATGCTTTTGGCCAACCAGTGATTTTGAGTTTGACATGGCTGTAGAATGATGACCATTCACTGCTACATATCTATTGAAAATATACACCTTGCTAAAATCAGTATAGATGGAGTTCACCTAAATTTGATTGTCCATTGAAGAAAGAATATGTTCAAAGTAGCTTACCTACTAGGTTAGATTTACTAGATCGTTTAGGGAAAAAGTCGTGTTGTTCTACAACAATCTGATGTTTTACGGCAACAACCAGAATATTGTGAACAAGTGATTCTACAACTTTACCAAAAATGTTAAGCTTGCTAATAGGCCCCTAACTTGTTACACTATTTCTCACACCACTTTTAAAAATTGGAATCACATTTGCTAGTGTCCATCAACTCGCACTAGTTAAAGGATAAGTTAAATAATATGGTGAGGGAAATCGATAGCGAAGAAGCACATTTTGTAATAAAATAAGAAGAAATACCATCGGGTTCACCACCCTTATTTTCATCTAAAACCAGTGCATCTAGAGTCTCCTCAGGTTTGACACGAATGTTAGATAGAATGGAATACATAAAGTCGAAACAGTGGCTCTTTGTCGGTGCGTCATGGATAAACGGTCAAGAGACACTGCATTAGTCTACAACACCCTATCTTTATTTAGTATAGCGTTAGAACTGAATAAAAACATATTTGAGCGACTCCAGGGTTGCGCAATACGTCTCGAATTCAAAGTAGCGTGTTAGACAGAGACAAAGATATTTGGAGAGTTGTTCATTGATGTTAAAGTCATCGTTTCGATCTGTTAACTTTAATTTGTTTTTGAACGTTTTTGTGCCTTGAAATTAAATTTAATCTCATAATCTGTTCTTTTCAGAGCCATTTTTATCGTACTTTCGTGTTGGCAGTAAGCTTTTATGGATATTTGTTATTATTATTAAGCCCGAACGCTAGCCACAAAAATTTTAACGTTCATGAACTTAGACTTTGTTTTGACTTTTTGAACCTCGTAATTTTGATTAGATTCATATAGTTTAGTCACGGGGAAGTAATGACGCACCGGCAAAGAACATATACCTACCTCGTAAATGTTCCTCGAGATATTTCCGTTTAAATTGCTCAAGTTAGCTAATTAAATTAAGTGGTGCTGTCGTTGATTTGTAATTGCAACAATTTTCTTAAAACCAAAAAATCACTTTAAACATTTATAAAACATTTACTGCTAAGGACAGACATATTTGTTTGTTAAGGTTTTCTGTTACTTTAACAAATATAAATATCTACTATGCAGTTTTAAATCCCACAAAAATGTTGTGGAGAAAATGGTGACAACCACATTTACAAAGTAAAATAATATACACTTCATAGTCAAGTAGTCCATTTCATTGTGTAGCATCCAATTTTCGCTAAAATAAAATTTTTAAGTGTTCTTAAGACGGCGTTTTATGTACTCGTAAGCTACTTAGAAATAAAACGTGTGGTTTCCTCTTTATCGCTCTATATAATTTATTAAATACGATGTTTATAGAGCGCTACAAATTTAAGTACGAAGACGAAGAAAACAGAAATAGGAACAGAGCTAAATTAAAATGTAGTAGTATCCAGTACCTGAAGTAACCTGATCGTCCTTCCATATGTCAAAAGTGATAAGTAGAATGGATGCTAAATTTAGAGAATTCTGTCATGTTAGAGATTTGCCTAAAAATTAACAACTTGACGTTTTGCTTTCCTTGGAAGAAAATCCATGTACTCCTCTGTTGCACATTGGGGCCAATTAACACATGCGAAAATCTGTTGTTCACCGAATAGTTCAAATGCACAAATACCACCCATACAAAGTTATTCCAGTGCATGCGTTATTTGAATATGATGATAGGCGAAATGAGTTTTGTGAACGCATGCAAAATATTTGCAATCTAGATAATAATTTAGTAAAAAATATTATTTTTTCCGATAAAGCTACGTTCTGTTTGAATGGTAATGTAAATAGGCAAAATTGTTGTTATTGGGCAACAAAAAATCCGCATTGGATGATGGGAGGTTCAGTACCCTAAAGAAAGAAATGTGTGGTGTGGAATAGTGCGCGGAAGCGTAATTAGACAACTTTTCTTTGAACAGTCTTTAACTGGACAAGTATATCTCGAATTTTTCCAACTTGAATTAATTCCAGCATCAGTGGTTATATTTCCGAACCCATTGGACCCAGACTCCCCTGACGAAGAACTGATGTTCCAGCAAGATGGTGATCCTCCGCATTATGCTGCCACTGTGTGTACATTTTTGGATGAAACCTTTTCCAATCGGTGGATAGGAAGGAGAGGACCTATCGAATGGCCTGCTAGGTCGCCAGACCTAACTCCGCTGGAATTATTTTTGTGGTGTTAGGTACCTCAAATCGACGGTATTTGGCGGTGCGTCAATCTGCAGGAGTTGAAAGAGAGAATCCGAAGAGAAGCGCTTGCCATAACTTCGGAAATGGTTGAAAACGTGCAAAGAGAGTTTATTGATCGCCTTGGATATTGTTTAGCCGTAAATGGTGCACATTTTCAACATTTAATTTTATTTCTTATTCTGTTCTTTTCAAATAAGCAGGTCTTACTTATTAATGTGATCAATAGTAATTTTATCGATAACCGTTAAGTTAAGGTATAGGACATAGTACATGAAACATACTTAGAATTCGATCCAAAATTCAAAAATAAAATCAAAAATATATGTTTTCATTTGAAAAAATGCTGATTCGTCGTAATTTATTTTTGGACTACCCTGTATATATGAATTTACCATAAAAAAGAACACATTAACAAAAAAAAATTGACGGGTCGTCCGAGCGTTTTTCCAAAAAACACACCGCTGAATTTTAAACGAATTGAGACATTACTTCTGGGACTCACTGTTCTTTAGTTAAAAAAGTAATTTTAATAGTGTGTGAGTTAACGCCGAAACCGTAAAATATTCTTGCCATCAATTCAGTTTACATACGGTGCTTAACTCTTTTCAGGCGTACTTAAGCTCATCCTTAAAATGTTCACCGGACCATTTACTGCCAGAAAGACATAATAATGTGGATTACATCATTACACATTTTATATCTATTATCGCTCTACTTATAAACGACATATAAATTTTGGCTAAACTCAAATATAAAACGAGTTGGCACATTTTGCACGACATTCCTGTTTACCGGTTATTATACGGGGCGTTTCAAAAAACTTCCTGCAAATTTTAGCACTAAATTTCTTAGTTAAAAAGAGATTTTTCGCAGCTAATCGTAAAAGGTCGTACCTTTCTCCTGTTTTGGAAACTTAACTGCAAAATAGTACATAGGCCATGGCTATTATTACCGGTCCCTTTAATACAGCATTTACACAACTTGTTATGACTAATAATATCGTCGCCCATACCGCATAAGGACGTATCTCATTAATTGTAACTTTTCAGGTGAGAGACTTTCAATAAATTGATACTTTTTGTGATCACACAGTGACAAAACTAAAATAAGGAATGTGTCCCTGCCTTTTTTTGTAGTAAGGTCAGTTGTTAAAGAACCCATTTCTAAATCAATTAACTAAAATTAAACACCAGTGGTTACACAGAGAAGAAAAAAATGTTTTTTTTTAGATACGCCTTTATGCGGAACAAGTGGTAAAAAGGTGAGAAATTAAAATATGAGTTACGCCTTTAGGTATGTGAGCGTTTTTATTATAATATTTTCATAATATACTCAATCTTATTATTACAGACAAAATAAATGTTCAAGAAACTCAAAAATTTAAAATATAGAGTTCATATTGCAAAATACATGTTATAATAAACTTAAAAATCAGAAATAAAGAGTAATATTAATATTGGAAAAAAATCATCCACGTTAAGTACAAAACAGAATATTAGTTAATGTGGTAATTCTTGGTAAAATTTAACGTATTCACTGTTTCTGATTACTGGAGTTTCACCTTTACATAATGGCATTATATCATTATATTTTGCCTTAGGAATTTTTGGCAGTTCTTTGTTCAACTGAGAAACTGGAGATTTTAAAAATGGAAAGACGAGTCGTTTTAAGAGTATGGTTCTATAAGTTTGGTCTAAGTGGCTTGTTTTGAAAAATAATTTTAATTCATCGGTTTTTTTCACTTTTATTTCCGCCATATTTTTCCAATTTAAAGATTCTCCAAGTTCATCACTTCGAACAGAAAGTACTTTGAAATCCGTGGACAGCTTCTTAAAATCTAGGAAATCAGATGAATCTAAGCTAAACACTTCATATGGATGTTGTCTTCTAGCCAAACGGAATATAGGAATGAGTTGGCATGGAACAAACAGATCACCTGCTTTTTTAATGCTGTAGCTTATGGCACTATGGGCTGAATCACCCTCATTTTGACCATGAAATGGGGTAAAAAATCTGAGACTAATATCTTCCAGGTTTTTGCTGTTATTAATTATGTATAATAGGGCAGATGCCACAGCGAAATTCTTATTTTGCCCACTGCAGCCATCTGAAAAAAGATGAGCTATTCGTACGCCATTTTCGTCATATCTTTTTAAGATTTTATATAGTGCTGTTGCAATTTTCGAAGAGCCACGTCTGCTAACACCTTCATGCCAGGTAAAACAAAAGCAATCACTACTTCCTACATCGTAGACTGTAAAATTGAATACACTAAGTCGTCGTTTGTAAAATATAGATGAATCATTGGAAATCGGTAAATAAATAACCTGTTGTAGGTCAAAGGATGCACAAAATACCTGTGGACTCTTCTTAGCTTCCTCTTTGCATTTTTCCTTTATGCCACGAACTGCTTCTTTATCAGCTATGTGTTTTTCATATCTATCCTTCAAACGTTCTTTTTCTTCGATATTGCCTTCTCTAAAGGTAAAACAGAGTCCACATTGATCTTTCTTGGGACGGTGAAAGGAAAGATTTTTACTTTTAAATATTTTTTGATATAATGAAAAACTCGGCTTCTCATCAGATGGACCCAGATCGTCTAAACACATGTTATACATTTTAGTAACTGTTAAATTAGGATGTAGGTATTCTCGAGAAGTACTTTCTCTACAGTAGTGGGACTCTACACGTGGGAAACGACGAATATGTTCTTCAATTTTTTCTCTTAAAATAGCGTCCCGGTTAACTTGATTTACGCCCGTTTGCGATATTATATTTTTACGAAATTTGAGATAGGTCTACCTTATGCACACGTGTTACCGGGGTATTACTAGTTATAGAGATACGCCACTTTGCGGAAGTATGGGGGCTGACATTACAATACTTTTTGCAGACCTAACTCGATTTTGATCATTTTTGAGATACGTCCTTATGCGGTATGGGCGACGATATATGTTAGAGCCGCAGATGCGTTCATACGGTTAGACCGCTTAAGCATATTAAAATCAGTACGAGACTGACTTTTAATAAAAATGTAAACTTAATAAAGAATAATTATTTCTAGTAAAACACGATTGCACCACTAAAGCATATCAAGTCTGATATTTTCAGGTAATATCATAAACGAAGTACAATAATAAGAATAAGAAAAGGGAAACCAACGATCCGCCCACAATTAAGAGAAAAACACTTCTCGTTCCAAAATTAACGGATAACGCTCTGTACGGACTGCTTGGCTTTATTTCGTCCACTCTCGGTTTCCCGTAGTGTGTTCCCAAAAACCGACTACGTAATATTTAAAAGCCATACATTTAGTCTATAACTAATGTCTCTACTTTAACATGTCAAGGCGCAAAGAATATTTTGCAGGATCATAAGGGTCTGTTAGTGTAGCCAAACAAAGACGTAGACGAACTTTTCATTGGCGGCGTCGACATATACATCAATCAAATCCAAAATATATATCAAACAGTCCCAGTCGTATCAACTAGCTCAGTTTTCATCAAATTAAAAATTTAAATAATTTCTCATTCAACTTTAAAACTAACTGCACTGAAGGTGCATCACAGAAAATATTATAATATAATATAAATCGAAATGTTGCCATGATTGATATTATTATCAATGCAATAGCAAATACACCTTAAACTATTGAATTAATAATAAATTTAATGTATAAATGTATTGTAAAACCATTCCAATGTTGAGTCAGTATTCTTGATTGATGATATTATTAGATAATAATACTTGCCTTTACTTCATTCGTCATTTTAACGGACTTACCGTTTAAAAATTTTGACCTCTGCTGGTTTTATTCTTAATAAGGAATGGAGAACTTACCTGAAAAAAAAAAGATTTAATAGTATATTTATAGCATATCACAGGTTTACTATTTGTGGTTAAACAATGCATCAAAATAAATAACGTGTGCTTAATTATATTCAAAATTGTGTTTTATTATTCTTTGTGTTCTTAGCACAATAAAATTTGTCTTTGCCCGTTAAGTACCTCGTTTTATTAAAAGTTATAAAATGGTACATATCGCACCTAAATTTTATTATACCGTATACAGGATGTTTTTTATGTACGTGTAGATCAAGAAGAAAAGTTCCTATAAAAATAATTATGTCCGTAAGTTCGTCGATTATGTTGGGTTCAGTGCTAAAAAATATTTCAGTTCCGGTTAGCTCTCGGCATTCGGGCTAATGTTTATATTATTGTCATTTGTTCCACTTGTTGGCGGTTTTCGAGAGAAATGGAGGGTGAATTTATATTAAGCGAGACTATTAGCGGTCTGCAATACTATTGATTTTAAGCTAGATTTATAAAACTAATTTAATTAGATGTTATGTACCATCACTGCGAATGAAGGGATTTACTAAACTATCAGAAAAGTTGATGAAATGAGTTAACATAGATTCTCCTTGGAAAACCAAATTCCAAAATATCCAGGATGTCTGGGTCGTCGATAAATATTTCTTCTTCAACATCCATTCCTGTTTTATTTAGAATCATTTTTACACGAGTGATAATTTTTAATGCCCTGTAAATTAGATTAGAAAATTTGGCTTATATGCTCAAGGTTGTAGGATCAACTTTAATCTAGTTTACATTTGTTTTTAAGGTGGTGCACGAGGGGTAAACCGCTGACGAAAATTTTTCCACATTAATGCCACTCTTATGCCACTAATACTACTGGTATGTCACTAATGCCACTCTAATGCCACTCTAATGCCACTGTATATTGCGCATGCTTCAATAAAAACTCAAATATTTCCAAAACGGCGGACATGTTATGCATTTTTGAAATCAGGGAAAAGAGATCTTTCGTCCTGGTGAAAAATATTTACGGTGTTCCATTTGAAAAAAGAAAACTTGCAATTGTTTTTTAACTTTGCGATGCGCGTATGTTCTTTTTACAAGTTTAAAAGATAACACGGGAAAAATTATGCAGTTTTGGTACTAAAAGTTTTTCTCTGTCACCTTTATTAACCACGGCAGGTAGGTGCGCATATATAAAAAAATCACCCTGTACATAGTGTATATGGAAATTTACATCCTCGGTAGAGACCGAGAAAGATAATTAGTACAGGTTAGTAGTACTAATGATCTGTCTTACAAAATAACTTTATATATATTTTATTAATACTAAAAACACCCTTCATTAGGGGCAGTAAAACCCAAACCGCCAAGTCTTAAGAAATATAGGTGCATACACTAATTACTTTATTGCAGGCGGATCCATTCAATGTGCTTTAAAGGCTAATAAATCGGTTGTTAACATAAGTTTTCTTTTGAACAGTTTTTGTGTGTTTTGGGACTAACGTGAAAATTTTGAATCCGGGAAAAAGGAAATATCTTTCTTTAAGCGAAAAAATTAAAATAATCGAGGAAAGTGAAAAAACTGGTTTAAGTACCACGAAATTGGCTGAAAAATGTAAAGTGGGTAAGACCCAAGTGACTATGGTCCTTCAAAATGAAGCAGAAGTTAGAAATTTGTTTCAAGAAGGTGAACAAAAAAGAAAATTTCCCAAAACCGTTGTTGTTGTTGGACACTTTTGTGAACTTGAAATAATTTGCCTCTATTAATAACGATTTGCCAACAGAAAGTGCAGAATTGACTATTATCGAGTGTACTGAAGAGATTCAAGAAACGGATAAAACTACTCCCAACTCTGAGACAGAGAAAGAGGAACCTGAACTTGCACCAGTGTCGAAAATATCAAGTCTATCTAAAAGCATGCGCAAGTTTGAGAGATTTAGAAAACTTTTTTATTATGTAATGTTAACAATTTTGACAAGTCTACAAATATTTCTCAATTACTATTAAAATGTGAATCTGAATTAAAAAAAAATAAAATAAAAAATATCAGGCAATAATTAATTTTTGTTATTTTAAAAAAATAAGAATTTCAAGGCAAACATAATACATTGTATAATATATATGTTAGTATGCACGTGCAGTATTATACATAATTGGCAAATTGGCTTTAGCTCAATTAATTTTAGTTCTGATAAATTTAAACAAAAATATTTAAAACTATTTACATATAAAATATGTAGATACTTATTAATAAACAAACACTGTAAAATTCAAAGCACTTGTTTTAATTTTGCTTTATTAACCCCTGTTAAGCGACCAACATTTAATTCCCCGAGGGTGGTCGCTATTAAGAGATTTTACTTTTTTAATTTTTCGGATTAGAGCGAAGTCTTCGCTCATTTTTTTTATAGGCTAATTTGATATCGTTTAGGTAGAATTTGGGCGTGGTCTAAATTTTTTTTTCGTAGAATTCACGAGCCCCTCAATTTTCTACACGTACTTAAGAGCCTTAAGTGAATTAGCTTCAGATATTATTTAACCATTATTTTTAATTAACACAACTATAAACCAAAATATTTAAACAATTTTAAACCACGTATTATTATGGAGTTAATTGATTTTCAATTTAATTTTTTTAAACTAACAAATCATTTATTAAAATAATTATACATCCTATATTATTAGTTAGTGAAGAAAATAATATTTTAAAAACAACAACAACAATTTTTTTCAAGTTGAAATTAGTGAACAATTACCCCAATTATATCGGAGTAATTTTATTGTAAACATTAAAAGAACCAGGCAGTTATTTTATTAGGCAGTTGTAAACGATTAACATTTTAAATCAGGTGGGTTAGTTCGGGTTAGTTAGTTATTTACCGCCACTAATTGAAAGTACCAATTTAATGCATTATTTATTAAAACATATAATGCAACCAAGGAGCATTGTCTGTTGATTTTACGCTAATAACTTTGACACTTGTGGTAAACTTTTTTTTGTAGAAGTAACAAGCCACGTGTCCAAGGTTTATCACATTCATGTTCCAACTAAAATATCCAGTATTTCTAAATACAAATAGTATATAACATAACAAGTGCAAGAAAGTTACACTTTTTACACGAATAGGAATGAGTGTGCGAAAGTAACTTTCGTAGGAGTATTGAAGAGGAAAGAAAAATCCAAAATTCTTCACAAATATTTAATATTTTGCTCCACGCGTTTCGGTTTCTTAAACCATTTTCAAGAGCTGTCTAAAAAGTTCTTTTATATAATATAATATAACCACATCAAATTTACAAAAGAAATATAATCTGAATGTTGTCTGAATTTTTTAAATTTAACAATGAAGAGGGTGAATAACTTTTTGAAGTATGCTATTTATCGGAAAAACACACATACAGACAATGTTATAACAGCTGACTCAAATTATTGTTTAGCTCATAAAATGGCAGCGTTTAACTCTTTGATCCATCGTTTGTTCACCATCCCACTCTCACCTTTGGAGTTTGAGAGGGAAAAGAACATCATCTTTCAAATTGCTTATAACAACGGATACAAGATATCATTAATCAATAATTTAATAAGAAAAAAAAATTAATGGCATGCTTAGAAAGGTGTGACCCTTTGGATAATACCATAACATCTTTTTTCCACTACTAACCTATAACTTCGCCATTATTAACCGATTATTAACGTTAGAAATCGTTTTTCTATACCTTATAAGTTATTATTGACCATTGTCAATATAAGGCATTGAAATCCATTATTGACCAATCTTCAAGAATCTATTTAAACGCAGGTCACTTGATTTTTTGATTCTACAACATGAATTCATAAACATCATTTCTTGTGGTTAGGCAACCAGATAATTATCAATACATATTAGATTATTAGAGACGCCTGATATTGTAAAATATCGATAGGTACAATCAACATTTTTTCTGCT
Organism: Polydrusus tereticollis; assembly: GCA_963920685.1. Taxonomy (NCBI): domain Eukaryota; kingdom Metazoa; phylum Arthropoda; class Insecta; order Coleoptera; family Curculionidae; genus Polydrusus; species Polydrusus tereticollis. The sequence goes on from OY987329.1 coordinate 67,385,876, forward strand.
TCCATCCTTAATTCTGGAGGTGTACACATAATAATATAACTAACATTTTCTTCGCTCATTTAAAAAAACGGAAAACTCGTGAAATCTGATGACATAAATGAACAAAAATTGACATTGACAAAGCCACTTGACAAAACAACAAAATACTTTGCCAATTCCAAAGCGCAGGTAACTGGATTAAAAAATATACTTATACCTGCCTATAATTTTTTATAATTATTACTATAAAGATAAATGTCTTATAAAAGTTTGTAGTAGTGGAAAAAAAATTATATTAACCACGGTTTAGACAGCTTATAGCCCTCGCGTCTTAAATCCCTCGTCGCTTCGCTCCTCGTGATCTAAACTTGCCGCTCGGGCAATAATGATGGCTGTCTAAACCTTGGTTAATAATATAGTATTCAACCTCCTAGGTATATAATACTAACTTTTTTAGGCGCTATTTCTCTGAGGGTGGGTAATGTATTGAAGTCCTTAAACAACTTACAACTCAGTAAACAATTTACGTAGTTTATTCTTGAGAGCAAAGGATTCAATTAACGTGCTTGACAAAAGTGGGGTATATTTGTTATCCTGTAACTCATGCACAGCTAAATATGCGGGTCAGACAAGACGTAGTTTTAATATTAGAATAAAGGATATTTAAACTCTCAGACATCGCCTAATGACAAGAGATCAGTTTTTGGCCTACATTTAAGAGAGAATTTACATAATTTTAATACTAAAAACAACTTTAAAATGCTACATAATGCGAATAAAGGCCATGAGCTGAACTTTTTAGAAAATATAGAAATAGCCAAATTAGAGATTAATAATCAGATCGAGTGTTTGAACGATCCTGTCAACGGCCACTACAGAGAAGCAGAGAGAATTGTGAATGAGTTTGGGTAGTGAATGTTTGTTTAAATAATCGTACCTCCTTTTGTGCAACCCAGATGTCCCTCTGGTTCGGTATATTTTGTTTTATTTTTTAAATGTTTTTTTGGGTTTATCGCGTTGATCAATTTTTTATAGTTAGTTAACCTGTGTTCGCCATTGTGAACTTGTTTGTGTCTTTAATGTAAAGTTTGTGATTATATTATGTAAGTAATACCTAATTTTTTGATTTTGAATTAGGATTATTATATATACAGTGTCACCATTAAAGTCCGCACCATATGGAACTTTTTTTTATTAATGAGTTAATCGTTTTTGCTTCAAATTAGACTAAAAATTATATAATCAAATGTCACCATCTGTCATTCGGTATCTGTCAAAAATTACATTTTAATCAAAAAATGCTGAAAAATGGCATTGTTTTACCGAATTTCAAAAAATTTTATTAGAAAAAGTTGTTTATAGTACAATTCTTGGCCTAAATACAAAGTTTCAGTTTTCTAGCTCAAAGTTGATTTTTTTGCCATTTTTGCTAATTAACTTTTTTTTTATTTAATGTAAGTTCGCTTAATGGATATTAAACTATTTGCTTATACCATACTCAATATTTTATTTAGTTTGTATGAGCTTTTTTTACTAGAATGCCATTTTTTTTCGAAATTTAAAATTAGAGGCAAAAAAATTTGACACAGGTGGTGCAAAGTTATCCTAATTTAAAAATTTTAACAGATAGACGTCAGATATTCCATTTTTTTGATAGTACATACACCTAAGAAGTTTAAAAAACTTATAATAAAATTCCCAGATATCAGATTAGTTCAAAATTTAGACACATTTTCTTTTTATCCACAATAAAATATCAAGGCAATTTTGAATTTTATAAGTAGGCTATGGAAAAAAAAAACGAATTAGAGTGCCGAATAAATAAAAGAAATGTCATAAATTTGAATATTTTCGCAAGTTATAGTTTTCAGTGTTATCACCAATGTTGTCCATTCAAGAAAAAATAGAAATTGTCTTAATTTGTGGAGAGAATATGCCTCACCGGCAAGTATCTGCCATTTTTAATGAGAGGCATCCAGAAAAAAATTTGCAGCATAGCACTGTTTCAAGAATAATGTCAAAATTTAGAGAAACTGGATCTGTTCAAAATAATTTTAAGAAACCTCACGCGGCAAGTAAATACGATGAAGCAGCACAACTTGATGTTTGTTTAACTGTTATTGACCACGGTCAAACTAGTTTAACCAAGATAAGTGATTCAACAGGGTGCAAGAGGGAAAGCGTTAGAAAAATTCTTCAGAAAAATCGATTTCGGGCATATAAACCCAAGTTTATAAACACATTAAAAGAACGCGATTTTGATATCCGACTTGATTTTTCGTTTTGGTATCAGGGACAATATGAGGAGAATATTCTTTTTCCATACAAGATATTATGGACAGATGAAGCCACTTTCTCTTCGAATGGTACCGTGAGCTCACAAAATTGCCGATGGTGGTCCCAAGAAAATCCTAACTTCACAATTGAATGTCGCGACCAGTATCATTTTAAAACCAATGTTTGGTGTGGAATTTTGAAAGATGAGCTTATTGGACCATACTTCTTTAGAGTAAACTTAACTGGTGAAAGGTACCTGAATTTTCTTGATAACGAGATTACCGAAGTTTTGGATAACATGCCCTTACACCATAGACATAACTTATGGTATCAGCTTGATGGTGCACCCATACATCAAACTGTAGCAGTGAAAGAACGCATAAACCAATTATTTCAAAACAGAGTTATAGGGCGTGATAGAGAATGTCACTGGCCACCCAGGTCGCCTGACATAACCCCACTAGACTTTTTTCTGTGGGGTTATCTTAAGCAGAAAGTTTATAAGAATCGACCGTTTAGAAATATCGAGCATTTGGAACAAACGATAAGACAGTGTTGTGCCGATATAAGACCAAGCTTTTTACAAAATGCTGTCAAAGACGTTTATAGACGGACGGGTGTTTGTATAGAGCGAGAAGGACGTCACACTGAAATGTGAAATTTATATTGCTTTTGTGTTACCTATTTAAAATGATTAAAGTTCCTTTTTGTTCCTTCCTAAATATTTAGATGTATTTGTCATTTGAAAAACGAAACATCTGACGTCTATCTGTTAAAATTTTTAAATTAGGATAACTTTGCACCACCTGTGTCAAATTTTTTTGCCTCTAATTATAAATTTCGAAAAAAAATGGCATTCTAGTAAAAAAAAGCTCATACAAACTAAATAAAATATTGAGTATGGTATAAGCAAATAGTTTAATATCCATTAAGCGAACTTACATTAAATAAAAAAAAAGTTGATTAGAAAAAATGGCAAAAAAAGCAACTTTGAGCTAGAAAACTGAACCTTTGTATTTAGGCCAAGAATTGTACTAGGAACAACTTTTTCTAATAAAATTTTTTGAAATTCGGTAAAACAATGCCATTTTTCAGCATTTTTTGATTAAAATGTAATTTTTGACAGATACCGAATGACAGATGGTGACATTTGATTATATAATTTTTAGTCTAATTTGAAGCAAAAACGATTGCCGAAATTTAATTTTAACTAACCTCATTAACAAAAAAAAGTTCCATATGGTGCGGACTTTAATGGTGACACTGTATATGAACTTTTTAGACAGCTCTTGAAAATGGTTTAAGAAACTGAAACGCGTAGAGCAAAATATTAAATATTTGTGAAGAATTTTGGATTTTCCTTGCCTTTTCAATATGAATAATTTTCGCCCCGGAGATGTCTATGATTCAATTTCGTAGAAGTGCCTAATTACTGTACACTACTTTTTCTACGGTCACAGAACACTTACCAGAAAAACATAATTTCTGTCTTTATGCAGAGTTTTAATGAATGTCACATAGATATTTAAGGGAGTGATAGTACTCGTCAAAATAGGAAAAAAATACTTATAAACATGCGGTCAAAAAGGCTTCACTTTTGATATATACAGGGTGTCAAAGCTTCAATTGTTTTTTTCGTTTTCCCCCATATTTTAAGTTTGCTTGCACTTATTAGCTTTTGGAATCTCTACAATAAAATGTCTAAATTGTCAGAGGCAGTATACAGAATGTTATATTCTTTGCGCTTCCAACACTTTCACCCGCTTTAACTCTTTTTAGGAAACCCTGTATAAATACTGATATCATATTTGGACCCCCCCGTTCTTCTCTCATTCTTTTTGATCCCCTACATTTTTATCATATCTGTCATCGTTTTCTAGTTATTGGCAGAAATAGCCATCAATGCAAACCAAGTATTATCCAAGTAATAAAATTTAAAAAAAAAGTAGTTGGCTGGGACAGCTCATATTTTGTTTTCAGTTTGTTAATTTTTTTGACGTTAATAATTTTGTTAGTTGATGTTTCCAAGGTTAGAGCTATTTAATGATAATTAAGTTCACAAACCAAGAATATGGCGATATGCTATTGTCCTGCCAATGGTAATAGCTTTGAAGCTAAACGACTTTATCGGCAGCACTATCCAAATCGAAGACAGCCCGATTTACGAACTTTGGCGCATATACATATTCGACTATGCAAAAATGAAACTTTTAGTAAATCCACTCATTTGGCAGGGGCACATCGCACTGTAAGGACTGTCGAAATTCAGGAAGTAGTCCTGTTTGTTGATTCAAGGCTACTATGATAAATAATTTGATTGTATTACCAACATAAAATTTAGGTCTAAAAATTTTGAAAATTTGTATCTTTTATTTCCTTTTTAAATGTGGATTTATTTATTGAAAAAATGCCGCTATAAAACTCGCCGCAAGCGGCTCGTTTTCTAACATAGACGCGTGCGCTACAATGAGCTTTATAAAACTTGTACTTTATTAGACTATTTTATCAGTATATACTTTTCTTCAACATAAACTTATTTCATTAATTTTACATCACCTGGTACAAAGCAACATACAAAATTATTGCACCGGTCTTAACTAAAGTCATTATCAAACCGAAACAATATAGTTAAGCACTTTATTTATCAAATGTAAGAATGCTTAATATTCGTCCCGAATTAAAATTTTGGGATAAATTAAAATTTATTACTGAACGTGTTTAAAATTACCCCTATTTGAATTTACCCCCGTTTACGCTATCACTTAATGGCGAGTATTTCTCCTTACCTCTTTAAATTGAACCGATTAAAAAATGAATTAGGAACTAAAAAATTGAAAATTTACCCAATCTAAATTGGTAGTGATAACAGTCATATAACTTCCATGACAATAAAAGTTCCAACAATGGTATTCGTAGAAGTTATCTTAACTAGAACCAAGTTACAGCCACATACTTTTTGCAGTTAACAAGACCTTGTATGCTAATTTGGACCTTATGGGTACAAAATTATCCTATTTTTCTGATTTCAGAAAATAAAAAAAAATACAAACTTATCAATTTTAGTACAGTTTAGACGACTTTTGCGATGCATTTTCAAAAAAATGTTGATGATTAAGTCACTCAACTCCAACGCACATTCCTAGGGCATATATTAATATTTATTTCTATACCATAATTTTAGTAAATCACAAAGAAATTTAAAAACTCCTATAAAATATGGGCCACAATTTATTTTAATTATACCTATATAAAGCATACAAAAATATCTTTTTTCCAAATACTCCGTTGCCATCTGAATTAATACATTTACTTTATATTCCATTCGAAACGTCTATGAAAAATGAAATGTTAACGAACCTCTCACTGATATTTCAAAACATAAAATGATAAACAAGAGAGGAAAACCATTCATCAAAAACATCGCGGAGGGAAAAGTTTTTCCGAGTTGTAGCTCTTACACGAATCGCATCTTTGAGCAGATATAATAAAGGATTTTGGTGCTTTTAAATTTCTGTCGGTTTGATGTTGAGAAATTAAACGCGCTGCATTATCTAAATGTCAAGATAAAAAAGAGCAAATATCAAAGATACAAGAAGAAAAATATGATTTTCAGTTTAAGTGTATAAGCAATTAAAATGATCGCATTTTTAATTTCTGCATAACATGTGTTTTTATAGAGTGAGTAGCAAACGCATTGCATAAATTTAATAAAAATGTGGTAAATATTTTATTTGAAAAGCGCTAGCATCCGTAAATTTAATTTCGAGTTCAGCATCTCTTTGTATAAAAATAAATGTATGCGCATGTCAAGGAGTATGATGAAAAAACTAAATTTTAGTAGTCCGAGCTTTTTGATAAAGTAAGTAGAATTGTTCCTGAAATTGTTCGTTATAGAATTGGATAAAATTTTGTCCTCAATCCGAGAAGACCAGGACTATTAGGATTATCCACAGGATTAAGACCGCCATCTGGAAAAGGACATCGACTTGTCATAGCCCATATTGGAAATTCTGAAGGCTTCGTTAAAGGTGGTCTACTGATGTTCCAATTTAAAAATACAGGAGACTATTAAGAAGATATGAATGCCGATGTCTTTGAAGAATGGGTCGAGCAAATGTTGGATCTTCCAAAAGATGCAATAATTGTATTGGATAATGCAAGTTATCATTCTAGGCTGACGAAATAATTATCGACAACTGTGTGGCGTAAAAGTGAAATAACAGAATGGCCAAGTTTAATATTTAATACAAATAGAATTTCCATTACCTAGATTCCTTAAAAGAAGAACTATTGGTACTAGCCAATTTACATAAAACTGCATTAAAAAAATATGTAGTCAATAAAATGGCAAAGTTACCAGGAATATCTGTGCTTAGACTCCCTCCTTACCACTGCGAATTAAACCCGATCAAACTTATATGGGCTCAAATAAAGACAGATGTCGCCAGAAAAAAACAGGACTTATAAAATGGCGGATTTAAAAAGACTCTTTAATGAAGCTATGGGTAAAATCAGTGCGGTAAAGTGGAAAAAGTATATCGATCATGTGATAGAAGAAAAAGCCAAAATGTGGCAGGCAGATTTAATGATCGAAGAAATGGTTGAACCGCTTATTATAAACAATGTTAGTAAAAGTTCATCGTCCGAATCGGACCATGATGAAGCCATAACGACACAGTATTATTCAATTTTTGAAAATGCTTTGTAAGATTCTATAATATATCTTGTTTTTGTAATTTTATTATGTAAAATAGTACCACCCATTGTTGTTTATGAGTTAATACGATTTTTTAAAATGTTTTCATATGTTATATAGAATACGCATGTTTAAGATTTTTAATTTAAAAACTTCCCCAATCCACGCTCCTGGCTAAGGAATTTTTCCAACAGCAATCCTGAAATATAACAATAGCCTGCGATAAATTCAGGGTGGTCCTACCTAAAACATGCTCATTATTTGGATCCTTTAATGTAAACACAATAGATTTTAAGGGATGGTGTTTAAATTGTTCTTGATATCCCGGTATGCGTTTTGCATATTTAATGAGCATTTATCACTTCACGCCATTTAAAGAGAGACTGTAACGTGTCGCAAAACTCAAACTCGTTCGCGTTTGGCGACCCGCGCGCCGTGGTGTTTATCAACAATGACGTCACGAGTCGGCGAAGCAACACATTTGTCGCTTTATCATAACCCAGTCTGCAAAGTACGCCTCTGGACATTATGCCTCCCTTGATTGCTTCCATAGCTTCATATCCTTAGCAGCTTTCAATCAGTTGGTTTGGACTCGTTTCAACTCGTCGTGCCATCTGGTTTAAGAGCAACCTGTACTCCTGAATGGGTCTTGTATTGGCCTCTATTCCATAATATTCTTGGTACTTCGGTCATCGACAACCCTCGCAATATGTCCCGTCCAGTTCCTCCTCATTGTAGCTACTCTTTCAACTACGTCTCTTTACAAGCTAGATGCAATCGGGTCATTTGAGTTTTTTTGGCAGATTTCGCGGCATAAAATCCTTTATACCTGTAATATTGGTGAGAAACTTTTAATTTTGTTGGACTTTGGGGGAGTTAAACTAAACTCATCTTGCTCCATATTTTAAAATTATGTAGGTATGTTAGAAAAATTAGACAATTTCGTGACAAAATGGCTGACACGGAAATAAAATCATTTGTTGATTTCAGGGCTACTATGATAAATAATTTGATTGTATTACCAACATAAAACTTAGGCCTAAAAATTTTGAAAATTTGTATGTTTTATTTTCTTTTTAAATATAGATTTATTTATTGAAAAAAATGCCAAAATTGAAAAAATAGTATAAAGCACACGTTTTATAAAGCTATTAGCGCACTTGTCCGTTATAAAACTCGCCGCAAGCGGCTCGTTTTGTAACATGGACGCGTGCGCTAAAATGAGCTTTATAAAACTTGTACTTTAATATACTATTGTCGAATGGCATTAAACATGAATTGAAGCTGTTTCTATGGAAACAAACATTCGGGCAAAATGTTTGACCAGTCCATTATAATAACATAATATTACTTCATAAGAAGTTGTCTCTTCAACTTGAAGTTCGTAAATATATTATACGCGGCTACCAATTACTAGATTTATCAAGACTTTTGGATTTTAAAATGTTTTTCAATTTCATTTGTTGAGAGGCCCTGTTCAATCTTTGTACCAATTGGTGTGCCCTATTAATGCAGACAGATATCAGGACTACGTCATCCGTGAATCGTAAGAATAAGAATAAATATATTAACCAGAAGCCGTTCACCTCAAAGCGAATCTACCCCGAACGTATCAGTGCAGTCCTAGCAATACGGGCGAAGGTGCGTGCTGTATTATATGTATGCAAATTCGTTACTGATATTACAAAAGTTTGACACCCTGTGTTAGTGTTATTTAAGTACGTGGCCAAACTTAAGGGGTGATTCTTTGCGTGATTCTAAGATGAAACGTTTATATAAACGTAATGCTTCCTTTTCAAGATATTATAGGGTGTCAAACTTAAAAAAAAAATCATTTTTTCGTAATATCTTAATAATCCTTTAGCCAATTTTGTTGAAATTTGGCAGTGTTATTTAGGGTAGTAAGGGGCTAATTTAGCCCTAATTAGATTAAAATTTTCAAGTCCAGTGGCGTCCCGGAAGGCACCTTAACTAAGATTTTTGACAAAAAAAATGTGCGCCACTGATCTTTTTGCAGTTTTTGTTTCTTTTTCGCATTAGGCTACTAAAACTACAATTTTTTTATTTTTAGTATTTTTTTCGCATCTTGCTTCGTTTTTGAGAAAAAAACATTTTAAAAAAATCACAATTTTGTGTTTTATAAATAATTAAAAACTGTCTTTATTGTTGTCCATGGACATGGAATAAAGTGATTTTTATTTAGGATTAAGCAACTAAAATCAAACGAAATTCATCTTTTGATTTTTTTCGCTCAAATTAACTGTTTTTAATAAAACAAATAACGTTATATATTCCTGCAGTGTTTTGAAAGTAACAAAATAGTAAGAGTGTCATGGTAGGAAAAACAATTGTTCAAACAAATTTGACTTTGGCATAACTGGCATAACTTTAAACAGTGGAAACGTAATTATTTGATCGTAATTATTTGAAGTTTGAAAATTATTTCTAAGAGTTTTCAGCTATAAAATTTATTACTGACATTACAAAATGGTTCAGTTTACAAACTCAGAAATAGCCGATATCCATCTTGTCTATGGCATGGCCCAAGGCAATTCCAGAGCGGCTAGATGCAATTATCAAGAGAGATATCCAAATATCCATTGCATCGTATCAAATAGACGAACATTTCTAAGAACACATAAAAGGCTGTCCGAATCAGGCACCTTTCAAAGGCCGTCTGCTCTTATTGGGAGACCTGCAACAGTAAGAACGGTGGAGATTGAGGAAGCAGTTTTATACGAAGTTGAGCGTAGCCCCGCTACAAGTACACGCAAAATTGCACAACAATCAAATATTTCTCAATTTTCTGCATGACAGACTTTAAGGGAATATTAAATGTATCCTTACCACATACGGCATGTTCAAGCGTTATTACCTGAGGATATTCCCCACCCAGTTCCTTATTGTACTTGGCTTTTGCAACAACAGGTAGCATCTCAGACATTTCTATTCCATATTATGTTTACCGATGAAGCGTGTTTTCCCCGACAAAATTAAATTATGAACTTTCATACCAATCATATCTGGGCTGAAGAAAATCCCCATGCGGTTATATAAAAAAATTATCAACAACAACAATTTGCCGTGAATGTTTGGGTTGGTATTGTGGGTGATTATCTCATTGGATCTCATTCTTTACCACCGAGATTAAATGGTCAAGAGTCGTCGTTTTTTGAAATTTGTGTTATCTGAACCATTAGAAAATGTCACACTGCCAGCAAGAGAAGCAATGTCGCTCATGCACAATGGGGCCTTACCTCACTTTAGCATTGTGGCACGTCAATTTCTGGATGCAACCTACGGAGAAAAGTTTCTGGCCAATGATATTTAGCATTATTCTGATGCGCACCCAATATGCCCAAAGTACAAGCTAGACCTATAAATAACGATATAAAATAAAGAAAATGCAGTTGGCAAATACCAACGCAGTATAAATGCACCTTAATGCGAACAAGCATTATTATTTGAAGTTTTTATAATACCAGTCAGAAAATATTGATTTTCAAAAAAATCTTTGTGCCTCTTTTATTTTCCACAACAACAACAGAACTTTAATCCAAAGCCCGCTTCCCTTATTAAAAGCTTACCCCGCGATAAAGCGTGACTGGCTGTTTGCTGCTATAATTGTTTTTCGTTTAGCTTTAACTTAAAATTGTATTTACAAAATGGATGAAAAGTTTGGGAGTCGAATTGGAACCGAACAAAACATATAACCAATAAAAATGTTATTTGATTGTGCAGCTTTGTCACAACTGTTGATGCATAACAAAGATATTTGGCATTCTTAAGTTACTTACTGCTCCTTGAAATCCTCACAAAATATCCTTACTTTAACTATTTTCGAGCAAACATCCATTTTCCGTTTAGATTTAGTCATAGTACCTACTGCTCTTACCATAATGTTTCAATTTAAAGAAATATTGATTGTTATTTTTTATCAACCAACACACTTCTAATCCAAAGCCCTGCCTCCCCAATCAGCTAATAAAAACTTACTCCGCAATAAACCGTGACTTGTTGTTTGCCCTAATTGTGCTCGGTTTAACTTTAAAGCGAGCCGATTTAAAATGTCATTAGTTTGCGCAGAACGATTCACATTAAGCCTCGTCCACACCGAAAACAACACCTAGGAACATTGTAATTATGTTGCTTTTTTGTGGAACTTATTACTGAATGTTTCTTAAAGGTGTGCATCTACCAAAGCAACAGCCATTTTTTTGATTCTGTGGCTAGTTCCAAAATGTAGAAACAAGCGGCAACATAGATAAACATTTCGTCTCCACCAGGCCAACAAGAAATGCAGTAATGTAAATATCTATAATAAGTCTCACCATCAAGGAAACAATGTTTCTCTTGCACTGCAGTTCGGACTTAACTATTTTTCTTTTAAATGACATTCGGACCAACAACTCGTCTGATTCGTGCATCTACAAAGATTGAGTGAAAAAAGGCTACTAAACTAAATTCTAAAGTGGTGACCGGAAGAGGGAAAAACCGTAAGAGAAGAAAATAGACAATGAACTAAGGGAAAGAGGATTGAAGGAAGATGGATTATAGAAGGATGGACATGTGGATCAAAAGACGCCGGAGAACGTTGTAAATCTATATATTAGCAATTTTTAGCGAAAATTTTCATGTATAAAATAAATCGTCTCTGATGTAAACACCCACTCTTTCCACTAAATTTATAATTATTTTTAGAACAAACTATTTATGTGTAAAAACTTCTCTCTAAACGTTTTATGCAAAATAGATTAATATGTATAATCACATAGAGCAAGTTATATATAATAATTAGTGGCTTTTCATTGTTGTGCAGTACATAGTTGTCCTAAATTGTATCAATGTTAGCGTTCAATGGTTAACAATGACCAACCTCTTATATGGAATTTAATTAATTTGTCGCTCATTGACAACAATTACCGCGTTTTAGCCGGTTGATAGTATTAACGATCCAACGCAACGGTGCGTAATAATTTGCCATCGTTTTTTTTTTGTGTAGAATCAATTTCTTATTGTATGGTCTATCCAGTTTAAAATGAACAGAAAGACATAGCAAAATAAGAGATGACCCTGTTTTAAGTTTAAAACATATAATAAACTGATTTATGGGTAAAAAAAAATTACGACTTTATTTAGCAGCTGGCAATCTACAATATGTCTTCTTGACCGAGGCAGTATTTACTTAGAGTAAGACGGAAGAACACAAAACAACATATACACAACATTTCAGAAATAAATATCTAATTTGTTTTTACATTAAAAGTATAACTAACAACATTCTAAATTAACAACTGACAATAAATATACAACGGGCACAAAACTCCTAAAAATCTTTCTGCTCTTCTTCCTAGTTGTCCTTCTCATGGGTACATCTGTGACATTTCTTTTTCCTCTCATATGACCCTAATTCTACTTATTCTTAGTAACTGTTCTCTATTTTGGTCTAGCATACCCATTGCAAAGATAATATCACGGATATAGTGTCCATATTAATCGTTGTCATAATTACCATCTAGACAGTAACCGTTGCTCTGGCTAGCGCGTAGTTAAGGGAAGGGGCCCTAAAATTGTTTTCAAGTCATTATCAGCCTGAATGACATCAGCAGTATTTTTTTATTTCCTCCATTTAAACAAAGGAAGTCTGACGTCGGTTGGATATGTTATTAACGCCATGTAATCGATCCTGTGTAAATAAATTTGCATATCTTATCAGTCTAAATTATGAGTGAGCGGCAAGGTGTGAAACACAATCCGAGAGTATTGTACTAAATATGACGTCAACAAAATGTATGCAGATTTTATTATTAAAAACATCCAGCAACCAGAAACCTGATCCAGTAAAATTATTAAAAATTGTTGGAACGTTGGTACTCGTTAACATGCAATCTACTTATACGATAACTGCCGCTTCAAAACAGCCAAGGATTGTAATGTCACGACTGCAACGCCAGAGAGAACTGCTCGAAAGATAGCTATAGATGAAGTGAAAACCCAAACCATATGCTTTTCAAAATCAAATATGCGAGTCTCCCAGAGTAGAATCAAAGTAAATAACATAGCAATAACTTGGAGTCAAAAAGTTAAATACCATAGATAGCACAAGCTGTTCATAAATGTTATAAAGATGTGCTGACAAAATCATTTGTAGGCGAGACGACGCGGGGCCGGGAGTGGGGATAACACTGCATTCACCTTAGAATGTAGCAATGCTAAATCTAACCTATAACCCAACTTTCTGTTTACTCACCTATGAAAAGTAACTGCAGGATTATTATACTCCGATTTGTCGCATACTTGACACTTGCGAGTCATTTTAATTAGTCTCCAAATAAAAATATCACAAAACACTAAAAAAACACAGCAATAGTTTCACAAAATCGGATAACACTCGAAACTCCAGAAAATTCAACAGAAAAACGCTGTCAAAAATTAATAAAACATAGTCAAACCGTCATGCCGAGTATTGCCGAGTCGATGCGGGCGGCCACGAAAATGATGGATCTGGGCGGATCCCTTACTACTGCGTTGCCATACTGCAAATGCTGACATGCCATGAAGTTAACATTATTACCTATCCTTAAAGAAACCCCTAAAATTATTAATTATCCTGGGGCTGAAGGTATGTAACCCTTTAATAAAAATGTTATTTAACAAAATGTTAACAAGGGGCTAAAGAGATTATAAAATAATTTGAAGAATTAAAAATAAGATAATCATTCAAACATATTAAAGACTTTTCAAATAATCGTGCACACCGTGGAAAAAAATATCGCTTTAAGAAAAAAACGTTTGACATCTAACGCGTGCTTCCAATTTTAGTTGCATTCATGTTGTGATTATTGGAAAAACTATCATTATCAATTTGCTTTATTTGTATGAATTTGAATCCAAGTTTCTCAATTTCTAAAATTGTGTGACCATTTTTTAAACAACGACGTATTGGTCGAAGAATGGGAAATACATGCAAATAATAACCAAACCTCGAATTTACATTACATCACAAAAATAAACAAATAAAGCTCTCATTGATTGAGTCCGCAATATAAACATTTCTTTTAATTTTAATAATAAAAATGCAGTTCTATTTTTAAATAATAAACACTATATAACTATAAGGTTTAATATTACACATAAATACACTGTGTAACGGAGGGAAACATATTGTATTCCATTTAATTAATAATATCACTTGTCATATAAGAGAGACAAATCGCAATGTCACAATTTTATTCCTAGCTTTTAGCAGCAGTTGTTAGTGCTGTAATTAATTTGCGCAAATCATATAGTAGCAAATTATGCGAAAACGTTGGATGAAATAGTAGACCGAGAGGTGATGGCGTAACGCTGTAGTTATTTCTTGGACTACTACGAAACGCTTTGATATTAAAAATCAGGAGAGTGTAATTAAAAATAAGGAGTGACTGGTGTTAAACTGTGGGTGTCTTCTATCTGTGTGATATAGTATCATCCCAGATTCATTTAATACGTTAACTCAAATTTATTTGAACCTCCCCCCACCTGTGATGGCCAGCCAGTCGGCATACCCCTATATCAGTTGCGGGTGTTGTGGTGTCGATAGTGCGAGAGTTTATGTACAGTTGGTTAGCAAAAAACCTAGGGCACTAATTAAACGTCAACATAAATGTTTAGATATAAAATTGTTTAAAATACAGTTAAGATTCTGTTACATTTTATAAAATTGTTATTTGACAACCGAGGACGTAAAACATAGGAAAATGGCAAATTACATTGTTTTTAAAATGTGGGGATGTTAAGCGTATTTGTTAATTTTAAACTTTGAACGTATCGAAGCTTTTTCACTAACCGGCTATTTATACTTATTCAATGTTACCTAGTTATATTATTTACAATGCAGGGTGTGTGAATAAATTATTTACCTACAATTAAAGAGCCTATAAAATACCATAACAATACAAAACCAACAGGATGCTTTCCAGCGATAAAAGTTTTGTAGGGTTAGGTTAGCAATTACTGCTAACGTATACAAAAATATTACGTTTTAGAGTTTATTGCTCGTTTTCCTCAAGAAAATTGTGTCTGGCAAATGTCTCTCTGGTTTTCATTTTTAGTGTGCTATCTGACAATTTCGTGCATGACATTTTTGACGGTCCAGAGTTTTGTCATAAAAAAAATCATTTACGAAATTGCCTTGCAAAAATCTTTCACGACAATCAAAAATCTTTCATGACGATCAAAAATATTGCCACAAGCAATACAATAAAGCTGGATATATAAACTCGGAAAGTTGGCGAGGTTGAGGTTCAGTTGGCGTTGGAAATAAGAGTTTCAATTTAAACTAAAGGGAACACTCAGTTCAATTTATAAACTCAGTTCGTGCAAAGTTCGTAAGTTTCGAAAAGTTCAATATAACCAATTTTTGTGTTCGGAGTTCGAGAGGTTCGTTTTGACCAATGAAGACGCTATTTAAAAGTCATGTGGTTACAGCGAAATGTCAAATGTCTTTTATTTGTCGCGTTTGGGCTCTTCGGTGTTTACGTCGTCCTTCCGTCATTTGTATTTGGATTTTCTGTTGGTTGTAAGTTCGTCCTATCCTCTTTGGTTGTAAGCTTAGTATTGTGTTTTGCGCCAGAAATTGGAAAACCAGAAATTAATAGTATAGAGAATGATGACACTAATTTATTGTTACTTGAGTTAATCCAAAATTATGAATTTATCTACAACTTAGGCCATAGAGATTATAAAAGTAATATATAATATAATATAACAATATCATTTATTTAAAATGGAATATTACATACATTCTTGTATATTTAAAAAACTGTGGTGTATCCCAAGACATCATCTTTTTAAAATAATCATATCCACCTGCCCCTATTCTCCTCACATTTATTGGTCGCATTTTAAAGCGGCGATTGCTACGCCTTCTCCTATAAACCGCGTAAAACAAAAATGTCGCCGCAAACAAGGTGTAATAATATAACATTTTTACCACAGTACAGAACTCAAAAACGATTTAATTTTTATTTGAATCGAACAAAATTATAAACAAAGAAAATAATTTACAATCTGTCAAAATTTTCAAAGTCAAATTTAATGTCAGTATTCTGTATCATTCTATTGGACAAAAATTTCAACCAATCAAACAACAACTTCTCGAACTTTGCTACTGACTTTATAAATGCTATATTCTGGACTGTCAAAAATCGAACCTCACCAACTTGAACATAACTTCAACCTCACCAACTTTTCGAGTTTATAAATCGAGCTTTAGAGCTCAGATTTTGTTCGATTCAGATCGAGTTAAATTTTCTGAAAGTAAGTATGAGGTAGCAAGCATAAAAAATATCAGGCTCATAATCTGAGCTTGAATGGTATTTAGTAAGGCAATTCCACGAATAGGAATGGAATTTTCTATTTCGTTATTTATTTCCTTTTCGTCAATTGTCCCAAACCGCTGCATGTTAAAAAATACTTTTTTATTTAAAAATCGACTTTAAAACAGCTTAAACAATTATTTAGTATTTGTGACAATTGCCTGACAGATGATTTAATAACTAGTTTAAAATGCAATTGCTACCACGGTAACGATTGGAGGAGCAGAAAATATATCCGATTTTTTTATCCAGTTACATTTCCTCTTCCTTTCTTTATATCCGACAGCAAACTACGATTTTTGACATTTTAAATGGGACTATTTATATATGAGTGGAATTGCCGACAACATTTTTGACATTGATTGTACAGTCAACTTCTTTTGTAAATAACTGGTTCCTTATCGCGCGTATTTAGATATGTAAATATTTTTAAAAAGAAATAAGTATAAAATTCGCCATACGCACGCCACTGGTTAAGTCAATTTATAAAAATTGTGTATTTGGTCGTTTTGAGGACTGCCAAATCGATTTTAGGTTTGAAATATAATAATCGCCAAAGGCACTTTACTCTTTAAATTTATTTTATATTCCCTATAAAACCGTACGCCGATGAGTTAACTAATGTATGTAATGTGTAATAAAACCAACACTAAAGCCTTTACTGCAAGAATATTCAAAAATACATAACTATTGAATATGATTATATTACATTGGCGCGAATAATACTCTTTCAATATTTTTACTATAATAATAATTCCAGCTAGAGATGTAAAATTCTCGGTAATAATCTTTTGGAGAATATTCTCGAGAATATTCTCAAGTTAGAGAATTTTCTGAGAATGGTAAGAAAATCGCTAGAAATAGCAATAAAAAGAAATAAATTTTTTACATTACATTATAGTACATTTTTTGTATTAAAATATTGCCAAACGTTACTTTTTGGTTTTGTGATACCCTTTAATGTGTTTTCCTCCATGTTTTTATACTTATAGACGGTCTAAACTGCGCCGAACGGAACGCCAAAATAAAACTAGTCTCACCACATTATTTACAATTCACACAGCTGTATACCAGTATACGTTCGTGCTTCTAGGGGATTTCCCTGAATTACTGTTAAACTCGGATTTCCTAAGAAGCGCCGACGTAAAACACTGTTGTTACAGTGATAGAAAAGGTTAGAGAAGCTCAAAATTTTAAAAATCATTGTAAAATTTTTCAGAGTAGATTATGTAGAAAAAATTCTCTAGAGAATATTCTCGGGAGAATTTTTTTACAGAGAATATTCTCCTCTCACATCTCTAATTCCAGCACTGTTGCACAAAGTTTTTGGTGTAGGCCATCTGGAACTCCCGCGCCAAGGACAATATAAGCGTGCCAGCAAATTGGCATTCTTTCACATCTGGCATGGCTTTATCTGGAGTATCACGCTTAACACGAATATTTGTTGAGATATTGCCTAAGCCCGGTCACCGTCCAATATTTGGACGGTGGCCCGGTATCGGGTATGGCATTTCAAGACGCAGAACAAAATTAGACGTTGACAATTTTCCCATCTTCCACTTATATCATAAAATGATAGAAAACAAAGTATGGTAAGCATCCTGTCTTAAAAAATAATAGTTAAAAGCAGTAGTAGTAGAAGTAGCAATGTTAGTAATTTGTAATACAGTAAACACAGAGTAAGGTTGATATATAAGAAAATATATTAATGCCATCCTTATTTCTCCATTCGTATTGATTTATCTTGTTTTCTCGTGTTGCCAAATCTAATATCAGTAATTATTGCATAAGTCTACCGAACATCTAATCAGACAAGTTATGAGCACTAAGGCAGGACCAAAACCTTAGTAAACTACAGGTCTGGGACCATTATATTGACTTCGGCCGTTGTCGCTATAATTAAAATCATACAAGGAAGTACCTGCAGAGATAATTTTAATACATGTAAGGCAATATTATTATCATTAATGTAGTTTACGTAGAAAATTGCCTATTTCTTTTAAGCAATGCCATTGTCTGTCGCTGTCCGTTGCGCTAAAAGTTTTTTTTTTTGTTGAAGCGATTTTCCGCTTTCTTCGATCGGTCTTACGCCCAATTGCGGACTGCCTTGACTGATAAAAAGGTGGTGTTTTTATAGATTTCAACTATTGTTTGGGAAACAAAGGCCGGTTTGTGTCTTTCTGAAAAGGTTTCTATATTGACTACTTTACAATAGAAAGATTAATGAAATTAAAAGACGAAATGTTTAAAAACGTAAAATAAATCATTGCCTCGTCGTATGGGCTAAATTGAAAAATTTTAAATTGAATAAATGATTAAAAAAAAGGGGACTTTCTGGTTAAAATAACCCGAATGTTTTTCTCTTAATTTTATTAGTTTATAAGTGAATAATTGGCTTGTAAGTTTATAATAATAGTTTGTATTCAAGGGCGATACGAAACTATCCAACTAGCAACTTTATGTTTTATTATACAGGGGGTCCTAAACGGTATGGTCAATAACACTGGCCGACACGATTTTTGTAACACAGTTCAGTCCATCATTTTCACAATGCTAATACCTTTCTAATAATAGAAAAAATATTAATAAAGACCTAATACGTACCACTTCTCAATGGGCTCATTAGGCCCTTTTATATTGGCAGTAAATCTTATTAGGAATAATTTAAAACGGGTGCATTTACCCTAAAATGGATTTTTTATAACATTAAACTTATTCTTTTATTTAGTCTTCTTTTGAAACTCTAATTGAGTGATTCTCTTTAGTTAAGAAAGTTTTTTCAACGACGAAACTATCAAATGAGACCCGCCGCAGCAAATATAACAAAATTTCTCCTGACAAACTTTGTTCTATTTGTGGAGAATCTCTGGTAAAGTCACAAGTCAGACCATTTTCTGAAAATGTGAAAAAAGCCTATTTCATGTATGTTGGTGTTTTAAATGGAGATCAAGATAAGTAGTGGGCTCCTCCTGTGTGCTGTGTCAGCTGTAGCGTGTCATTATTGCAGTGGATAATAGAGAAGACAAAAAGTATGCCTTCCGAAGTTCCAATAGTATCGCAAAAACCCACTAATCATTTTGACAATTGCTATTTCTGGATGACAAGGACTAAAAGTTATTCCAGAACAACAGTACAAGATCGAATATTCGAATTTGCCTTCTGCTATAAGACCTGTTCATAATGCAGATATACCAATACCGACTGCGCCTTTAGATTAGCAAGATATTATTTTGGGAGATAATGGAGATAATAACGCATCATCGAGCAGCTCCAAAGAACAGTGTACCGACCCCACTTTTACTCCAGGTCCCAGCTTCGGCGAGCCACATTTGCCACACTGTTCAAAGTGAGTTAAATGATTTAGTCCGTGATTTGGGATTGTCAATGCAACAGTCAGAACTTCTTGGTTCCCGTCCTAAGGAATGGAACTTACCAAAGAAACAAAAATTACGACTTTTAGGAAAATAAATGCTACGTTTTTTGCATTTTACAATATGAAAAATTCGTTCGATGGTTTAATGCAGGCTCAATATCGAGCATTCTCCTTGTGAGTGGCGATTCTTCATAGACTCATCGAAATATAGTTTAAAAGCTGTGTTATTACATAATGGAAATTTGAAACCATCTATACCAGTTACCCAATCAGTAACAATGAAAGAAACCTATGAAAATAGGCGCATCCTTTTAGTGTAGGGACTTAAAAGGTTTTTAGTTGCATTTACAAAATATTGCTGTTTTCTTTGTTTGTAGGACAGTCGTGCAGTGAATGAAGATTATGTAACAAAAATTTGGCTGGAAAGGAGTGAATTTCAACCAGGATCTCAAAATGTTAGGTATGTAGCCCTTGTAGATCCAAAAAATGTCCTGTTCACATTAAACTTGGACTATGAAAAACTTGTGAGGCTAGGAATAAAGAGAGGGCGAAAGATTTAAATACCTAAGACAAGTCTTTCCCCAGTTCGGTGCCAAATTAAAAGAAGACATTTTGATAGTGTCACAAATTAGAAAATTGCTGTACGATGCTAATATCATAGAAAAGCTCATCACAAAAGAACTCAGAGCTTAGAACTCATTTGTAAGTGTAGTGAGGTGATTCTTTGTACACAATATGGATACAAACTACGAACAACTAGTTAATGAACTTTTAGACTCCTACAAATTGCTTGGTTGCCAATTGCTATTAAAAATTCCCTTTCTCCATTCCCATTTATCATTTTTTCTTGTTAAAACAGGGTCAGGAGGCCATGTAACATTTTGTCGTATGTCCTCCGAGCCCAGAGCTACAGCCTCGCAAAGAGTTAGATCCTGAAGATGCTTCTTTCCTAATATTTTCGAAATTTCAAGTTAGAAAACTTCGACGTTTTTTGCAAAAAAAGGCATGGTTTTTGAGATAAATAATTATATTGCATACCAAAATTATTGTATTTAGCTAGGTATTGTAAAAATAGCCGAATGCGAAAAAGTGACCAAATAAGTTTATTTTAATTTTTTTAAAAGGAACATATTGTGAGAGAAATGACATTTTTAATAAATCAGATCATGAAAAATATTAAAACTTAAACAATTTTAATTATGTTTTCTTTTTTGCATGCGAGGTATTTTTTAAATCGATTAATCTCGAAAACGATTCGTTAAATCGTGTCCTACTAGGAGTAACTTTTTTTTCGCAAAAAACGTTAAATTTTTCAAACTTGAGATAAAAAAGACATAAAAATCAATGTATAAAAAAAGATAGGTATGTTTTGACTCCGTCCTCCTCTATTTTTAGCGCCACTTTTAGATTGTTGACATTTTAATCAAAATAGTTCCATTTGGCGTGTAAACCTTACTAAAATGTCTAAATTTCAAGCTTGTATTTTTAATAGTTTTGAAAACATTAAAAAAAAACATCTTAGCCGATCTACCCAATCCCCATTATTGACCATATCTTTTAGGACACCCTGTATAGACAGAGTACAAATATCACCGAGTAAAGTCACTCACTCAAAATCTTTTGATGTTTTCACATCAAAAGCAGAAAGCCGACCGGACAACTGCAACGCGTGCAGTCTCTTACCAGCTGCTATACGAGGGCTCGATGGATATTTAGTAAACAATTTATTCAATAGAATATTAAACAGCAAGTGACGTTATTTTAAATTATTGTGATTAATTAAGATTTTCAATGAATGAAAATATTATAGAAATTTCTAAAAAATTGTGAAACATATTTTTGTCCCAAAAATTATAAAGAAGATCCATTAGAGGCTCTAAGTTAGCGGTTGTCTACGTTTTTATTAAAAAAAAAATATATAACAAAAGCTCAAAATAACTAATATCTAGGCATATTTAAAAACGAAACTTTACAGGTTTTTTAAAATTGGTAATTTAGCAGATCTTTGTGAATTATTTGTGTTTATAATTCTCTGTTGGCGAATTTGAAAGTGTAGTATAATATCCTAACCCTAGTATATAAACTAACACAGTATGCCAGAGGGAAGTTAGTACAAGGATGAGAAAATCTGCAATTTCCTATGCCAACATTGCCAACAGTTCCAAGCGAATTTTAATGTGCAAGTTGACATATTGTTAATTTTGGGGGACTGCAGAAAAAACTACAGAGAAGCTGCACTAATAGATATTCACGTCAAGAAAATGAATTGCAGTAAAAATATAATGATTAATTTAAATTTTTAAGAGAACAATGACTTGAACCCCTCCATAGTATTTTTATTACTTTTACTGGACAAATTATGAGATTCTTAAACAGCTCCATTCCATCATCAGATACCCGTAATATTCTCAACAAAAAATAAACTCGGTATTCGCTCATATTATTTCATTAACAACGTATTGTAATTTACAAGTTAGTTCAAGATACCATCTGAATCTCTAATAGAATTAATCAGAAATTACCGAAAGGAAAAGACATCTCGCTTTCTATAAATAAAGTTATTTAGAACGTGATTGAGGCTTCGGGCGAGTTTTTCTCATTTTACTTTAAAATATTTTCCGGCTTAGCGATCTTTTTCAAACGTTTAAAACTTTATTGGAAACGAAGACGTTCGTCTAATGGATTATAGGATTTGGAGAAAACAACTTGTAATTAAGAGGAAACACTATTTTTACCAGGCCAGCGATAGTAGTGACTGAAAGTCATTTTGTGAAGCAAGTTTTATGTTCAAACCGAAAAATAAAAACAAAAATGTAAAAAGGTACCATGTTCCATAATTTTTAGGCAAACGCAATAATGCTAAAAGTCGTTCTTTGTTATTTATAGTCAATATAGCCGAGCAATCCAACACCTATTACTAATGTCTTATTTTAAAGCTCTGAAAAAAGGCCTTTAAATGTCACCAAAAAGAACTACGTTTACGTTTTTACGACCTAAGACCTAGGTTTTCACAATAATAACACTGGCCGACACGATTTTTGTAACACTGTTCAGCACATTTTCACAATTCTAATACCTATATAATAATAAAAAAAAAACATTCATAAAACCCGAATACGTAGCACTTTTTAATAAGCTCAATAGACCCTCTTATATTGGCAGGTAGTAAATTCTATGAGGGGTCATTTAAAAGGGGTGCATTTTAAAACAGGAAGATAACCTAAAATATATTGTTTATAACATTAAACTTATCCTCTTATTTTATATTTTTTTGAGTTTAAGAAACGACGAAAATATGAAACGAATCGCGCCGCTGTTGCAAAATTTCTCCTGACAAGTTTTGCTATAATTGTGGAGAATTTCTGGTTAGTTCGTCACAAGCCAGTCCATTTTCTGAAAATGTGAAAAGCCTATTTTATGTATGTTGCTGTTTTAATCGGAGATCA
This sequence comes from Polydrusus tereticollis, assembly GCA_963920685.1. NCBI lineage: Eukaryota > Metazoa > Arthropoda > Insecta > Coleoptera > Curculionidae > Polydrusus > Polydrusus tereticollis. The sequence continues at coordinate 67,409,006 of OY987329.1, forward strand.
AGACAAGTAGTAGGTTCCCCATGTGTGCTGTGTATAACTTTTGCAGTTCCAATGGTAATTCCGAGAGCCCACCAATCATTTTGACGATTGCTATTTTTGCTATTTTTGCATGACAAAGACTGAAGGTTATTCCGCAAAAGAAAAGCGCAAGATTGAATATCCGAATTTGCCTTCTGCCATAAAACCTGTTCCTCATAATGTAGACTTACCAGTACCGATTGCGCCTTTAGATTAGCAAGATATTGTTTTGGGAGATAATGGCGATAATAACGCATCATCAGACAGATCTGAAGAACAGTGTACCGACCTCACTTTTACTCGAGGTCCCAGTTTCGGCGAGCCACATTTAATTGTGCAAAGTGAGTTAAATGATTTAGTACGTGATTTGGGGTTGTCAAATAAACAGGCATAAATTCTTGGTTCCCGTCTTAAGAAGCGGAACTTACTAGCCAAAAAAACAAAAATTACGACTTTTAGGAAAGAAATGCTGCGTTTTCTGCATTTTACAATCTGGAAAATTCGTTATGTGCGTGTACTGATATCGATGGTTTAATATAGAAAATCAATATCGAGCATTCCCCTTGGGAATGGCGCTTGTTCATGGACTTATTGAACTATAGTTTAAAAGCCGTGTTATTACATAAAGGAAATTAACATCATCTACATCAATTACCCCTTAATATACCAATTTTAGTGGGACTTCAGGGAAGATTTACAAAGTATTGCCGTTTTCTTAGTTTATGAGATAGTCGTGCAGTAACGAAAATTTGTCTGGAAAGGAGCGAATTTCAACTGTCAACAAATCTCAAAATGTTAAGTATAGCATCTTGTAGACCCAAAAAATGTCCTTTTGTCTCCTCTTCATATTAAACTTGGACTAATCAAAAACTTTGTGAAGGCTAGAAATAAAGAGGGCGAAGGATTTAAATACCTAAGACAAGTACTTCCGCAGTTAAGTGACGCTAAATTAAATTATTGGGCCACAAGTTGCTGGAGGATATTAATTTTATAGAAGAGCTCACCACGCACGAGATCAGGACAATGGAAATTCGGCACCAAGAACGATGATAGCCATGAAGGGTGATTACTGTTGGTTTTGAAGAGAGAAGATGTCTATGCCTGCTTCATAGACTATGAGAAGGCCTTCGCCAAAGTGCAACATAAAAAACTGATGAAAATCCTTAAAAAGTAGGCCTGGACGATAGAGACCTCAAGATAATCGCAAATCTCTACTGGAACCAAACCGCACAAATCAAGGTAGATGAACAAATGTCAGACAGAGTAAGAATCAGGAGGGTGTTCGACAGGGCTGCATCCTTTCACCACTGCTTTTTAACATTTACTCAAACAATATATTCGAAAATGCCCTGGAAAACTGCCTTGAAGGAATTTCCATTAATGGTATAAACATAAACAATCTTAAGTACGCTGACGACACCGTTATATTCGCGAACTCCCTGAAGGGTCTTCAGATTTTACTAAATCAAGTGGCTGTTAACAGTGCAGGATTCGGATTAAAATTAAACACCAAAAAAACCTAATGGATGGTGATTAGTAGGAATCAGGTTGATAATGGTATACTTCAGATACAGAACCAGCAAATCGAACGCGTCCCGTCATACAAATATCTGGGATGCCGGCGTAACGAGGACTGGGATGGTATGCAGGAGGTTCGTGCCCGAATTGAGCAGACCAAAGCTTCATTTGCGAAACTGAAGTCCTTGTTGTGCTGCCGAAGGCTGTCGCCCTATATTCGAATTAGAGTGCTACGTTGCTACGTCTTTAGTACTCTCTATTATGGAATTGAGGCGTGGACTCTGACAGACGCCATGTGCAAGAAGCTGGAAGCTTTCGAGATGTGGACATATCGACGGATGTTGAAAATAGCCTGGGTGGACAGAGTGCGCAATGTGGATGTACTCACAAGAATGTCAAAAGAGCTTGAAGTCATGCTCACACTTAAAGAACGAAAGTTGGAATACTTCGGACACATTCTCAGAAACGAAAAATAGAAGGAAAGATCGAAGGCAAGAGAGGACCCGGTCGTCGCGAAACCACGACAAATCTCTTTAGAAAAGCAGTCGACAAAGTACAGATAGCGCTGATGATTGCCAACGTTCGTAGAGGACAAGGCACTTAAAGAAGGAGAAGTTGACTTAATACAAATTTATACATATTATAGTCGATATACAGGGTTAAAAAAGTTGTAAAATAATTTTTTCAATAAATATTAAATAGTACCGTTCTACATGTGGGTTGTTTAATGTAGCACGAAAAACCTTACGTCCTACAACTTTTTTTTTACCATTTTCGTATTCAAATAGGTTTATTCTACTACAACATGTTATTCAGCTTTGTTACAACAAAAAAAAATGTTTGTCGCCCAGTGAGGCGTTTGAGGATGTCTGGGTTAAACGATTTTTAATTAGATTAGGTAATTTCTTACTTATTTTTTAAAATTAGCGACTCACAATAATGAAAATTTTCAGGTATACCTACCTACATCATCTCTTATATTTAAAAAAAAATATTTCGAAAAATAAAATTTACTGGTCAAGCGATTTTTAATCAATTAAGCGACATTCCATTTATATGGCTGATGATCCGTTTCTTGATCACAACTTGGTATGTTAATCAAACAATACAAAATCAATGTTTTATTAAATAGTCGTGTCATAGAAAAGAGATATTGTTTACTATGCTGAGCAGGCAGGTGATTGTTCCATTTTTTCGATATGCATGATGAAGTTAATTATAATTTTAAATTCTAATTCTCGCAACCTTGGCTTGACTTTTAAATACTAAAAATATATAAAATTATTATATCCGAACCTTTGTGTTTATTAACAATAAGCTGGTGACGTCATTTTATTTTATCAAGGTGAAAGTAATTTATGGAGTCCGAAGAACCCATTAATATTAATTGAACTCAAAAACTTCCTTCTTGCCGGGCATTCGGGAAATACATTAAAAGTTGGTTCCGTTTTTACCGACCCTGGGTTAAAGGATCAGCCAGCAAGGAAACGTTAAGTTTATGCTGTTTTAACGCCAATTACGTCAAGTTAGTAATAAATTACGGTGTAAATAATTGTTACGTTAAGTCCGATCAGTGTTTATTGGTCACCAAACCGCTGAAGTCAACTTTGTACACCGATTGCTACATTCCGTAATATTACATCAAAATATTGCACATTGCTCGCATTTTCTTTGCATCGCATGCCACTGGTTACGTTTTGCACGTTGCTTGCGCTTTTCTATAGTGGAGGTAAACAATTGATGTGTAGTTGCTATGGCCTTATGACTGCCATAGTGCCATAATTTTCAAATATATTTGTATGTACGTATGTAATGTTTTCACGAACATTGTACTAATTGCAACCTGCTCTCCTTTCCTCGTCTTCTTTGTTAGTTCGATTTCGAGTACAGACCATGAACTAATAGGTTCCCTTGCCGTCACGGGGGAAGTGTTTCGAGGCGTTGGTTAAAGTTTGGGGCGCTTCTCGCTGGCTTCTTTCCGTCGTACTGGAAGTTTAATCGCTAAGTCCCCCAACTCGGTAGGCCGGTCGACACGCACGACCGCTGCACCCACTTCAGCCCTGCCATGGGCTCTCTCTGAACGTGCAGAGGCAGTGTCGTGTGGGAAAACAGTACCTCGTGAGAATATACCCGTCCGCCGCACGGTCTTTTTGGTCAAGCTGCCTCTAAGTCTAAACTTAGGTTTCTTTTCTCAAGCATTGAACTAGAAATTCTTTCGAAATTTCTTTCTGGATGCGGCAAAGAAACCAACAAGTGTCACAGGATAAATATCTTTAAAAGTAAAATTAATAATTATCATTTTGGCGAGCGAATATCATCTATAGTCTATCTTTAAATGATGCAAAGTAATAAATCAATCAAAACTGTCTTCTCCATGGGCGTTCAAGATCTTTCGGCATGTATAGATTTAAATAGGCCTGAATTAGTACAAGTATCGACATCAAATTCAAGTTTTATCTTTAAATATATATTTTAATATTATGTAAATTTTTTAAGCTTAAAATTATGTACAGCCGTACCATTTACTTGAAATTTTAGAAAGCAATTTTATCAAAACTAATTAGAGTCTGGGTACTTATTATTCCGTTTCTGCTCTAATCATCTTATTCCTTTTTTTGTACCTAATCCTGGTTACCTGTTTGCTAATTATGCGGTTAGTATGCCTTTATGGGTGACTCTATTGGAATAATACACCTATTTATATCTATACATACCCCTACCTTGGGTGTTTGTTTCTCAGTGAAACTAGTCAAAGTGTGAAGTGTCTGTGTTTTTTTAATTAAATATGGAGAATTTTCAACAACTGCCTAAACGCCCTAGAGTCGGTTCATGTACAGTAAATGAAAAAAAAAAAATTCATAACTGCTACGATTCTATTAAAAGTAAGAATGCGTATTTAAGTGTTGACAATGTAGTGCAATTTACAGCAGATATGCTTAACCTTGGGAAAACAACAATATATAAGCTTTTGAAAGAAGAAAAAAGTGTTGGCGTCAAACCTCCAAAAACTTCTCCAGGACGGCCAAAACTTGAGCTAGATGACGTTTCAATGCAGAGAATAAGGCGAAAAGTTCACAGTTTCTTTTTAAAAAAGGAAATTCCTACGCTGGAGAAAATTTTGTCCTCAATCCGAGAAGACCAGGACTACCCATTTATGTGTAGAAATACGCTTTGGAAATTATTACAAAGAATGGGTTTTCGATGGAAAAAACATAATAAGCAACCGATTTTAATAGACAGAAGCGATATCGTCTGTTGAAGAAGAAATTACTTAAGAAGCATCCGAAAAGCCAAAAAAGAAAAGAAAAAAATATTTTACCTAGACGAAAAATGACTAAATGAACGCCACACTGTGACTAAATCTTGGCAGGATGAAAATATTAAATGTACAAGGCAGTTGGAAGGATTGTCCACAGGATTAAGACCGCCATCTGGAAAAGGACATCAACTTATCATAACCCATATTGGAAGTTCTGAAGGCTTCGTTAAAAGTGGGCTAGTGATGTTCCAATCTAAAAATACAGGAGACTATCACGAAGATATGAATGTCGATGTCTTTGGAGAATGTTTGATATTATACCAAAAGATGCAATAATTGTATTGGAAAATGCAAGTTATCACTCTAGGCTGACGGAAAAGTTACCGACAAGTGAAAGTGAAATAACAGAATGGCTAAGTTTAAGATAAATATAATTTCCATTAGATTCCTTAAAAAAAGAACTATTGGTACTAGCCAATTTACATAAAAATGCGTTCAATAAACATGTAGTCGATGAAATGGCAAAGTTGCGAGAAATATCTGTGCTCAGACTCCCTCCTTACGACTGCGACTTAAACTCGATCGAACTTATATGGGCTCAAATAAAGACAAATGTCGCAAGAAAAAACACGACTTATAAAATGGTGGATTTAAAAAGACTCTTTAATGAAGCTCTGGGTAAAACCAGTGCGGAAAACTGGAAAAAGTGTATCGATCATGTGATAGAAGAAGAAGTCAAAACCGTTTATTATAAACGATGTTAATAAAAGTTCATCTTCCGAATCGGGCTATGATTAAGCTATTACGAGAAAGTATTATTCGATTTTTGAAAATGCTTTGTTTGTAAGATTCTGTATTATATCTTGTTTTTCTAATTATATTATGTAAAATAGTACCACCCATTGTTATTAGTTAATATGTAGTTATTAGTTTATTATTGTTATAATTATTGTTTAAATGTTTTCGTATGTTATTAAATAACTACCTACGAATACAATATACTTAATAAAATTTTAGGAGGATAGGCATGTTTAAGATTTTTAATTCAAAAACTTCCGCAATACACGCTCCTGGCTAAGGGATTCTCCCAATAACAATAGCAAATCCTCAAATATAACAATAGCTTGCGATAAACTCAGAGTGGACCTACCTAAAGAATGCTCATTATTTGGATTATTTAATGTAACCACAATAGATTTTAAGGGATAGTGTTTAAATTGTTCTTGATACCCCGGTAAGCGTTTTGCATATTTAATGAGGATTTATTACTTCGCGCCATTTAAAGATAGACTATAAATACGCATCAAGTGATTCTAAAAACGGTAAACAATGCTTTACGCACCACTCCTTCCATCTGTTTGTTCATTTTTACACTTTTTCAAATACCTAACGGTTTTTTGATCAAATTTCAGAGAATGACCCAAATACATTTTTGGTAATTATTGTTGGGAAAGATGGAAACACCGAATTTTTCGTTAATTTCTTGCATACATAGATAGGGTGTCTAGGTCGCTGATAACGAATTATCACTTGTAAAACTCATAAAATACACTACACTGTTAAAATACATGCAAACTGCGACGAAAATAACGTGGAAAACATGAAAAATTGTAAGAAAATACAAAATTTAGATTATCCAATGTTGACGATTTCATTTAAGTGCCATGTTGCCATGTCAAATGCAACTATGCCAATGAGTCGCATTGCTAAAAGTACGCGAATTCTTATCTACCTTGCCTTAGCATTACTTCCCGCATTTTCTTACATCGCCATACATTTTCTTACATTACTGGAACATATTCGATATTTTTAATACATTGCTAATAATTTTTATCATCGCTTTATATTGCTTGCATTGCTTTTTACATTCTTTGCCGCGTGTACACAACATCAGCGATTTACCCCTCGCCACAGAACTCTGGGGAGCATAGTGGAAAAGCGAACGTGCGAAAACTCTCTTTCTCGTTCTACAAAATTTCGTCATTACCGCTCGAAATTCGATTCTTGTAAAAATTAACAATATTTTAGATAATCGCATTGATAGGGTTTGGAGCGGCCCCGGTGGCGCACTTTTAGTTTACGTGATTTAAACAGGTTTATTGTCAATATTTTTATTTTAATATTTATTTAAAGTCAATTGGGAACAGAGGCCAGTTATAGAACATAGTTTGAAAAAAGCCGAATAATTTATTGGGATATACGCATTTCCTCTTATAGAAGAATGATTAACAAGACATCAAAATGTCCTTTTTTTAAATGAAAGCCACTGATTATTTCCAATGGATACAGTATTTGTTTTCTAAAATCAATATATGTATTTTGAAAACACCTTATTAAACCTATTATTTGCAACATTTCTATTACTAGTACCAAAAGAGACAATAACAAAAAAGAAATCATAAGAAATAGAACTCTATTCAAATTTTGTAAAGACCTCGCCAGCCGAGATCTTTTTCGGGGGGCAATTTGTTGCTACGTCTCCAGAGTTCTGTTGTGTAGCTATATTTTCTGTACCCTCGCCCATCAATCAGGATAAAATAAACTTTAAACATTTTAACGATCCTTACGTATTTATTTATTAAAAGTTTCTCAAGCCAAGAAAAAGTCGAGTATTTCCTTTTAGGACGTATTTAAATTTTGCTCGTGTCTGTAAAGATCAATTCGTATATTTAAATATCTCTATAAATGACACTTCAATTTTAGGAAAACTAAGTCCGGAGTTAATTAAAGTTTAACTTACGAGCGAGCATTCAAAATTTACGTTCCAACAAATTCTGCTGCATATAGCTTTAAGTAAACTTAAGAATGTAAATTGACTTTATAATAAGCTAAAAGGGGGTATGAAAGTTCTAATCTAGGTTAGTTATAGTCCGAAGCACAAGGTTTGCTCTATGAAAATAATACGAATAAAGAAAGTGATTTGACTAGCAAACATTTCAATAAAAAACATCTAAATATTTATCTATATTACACTAAAGGTATATAATTATTATTAGACATGTAAGAGTATTATAGTATATTACAAAATTATTTAAATTTTTATCAGACCAACCTATTATTTAATGAAAAAATAATTATGATATTTGTCGTGGAATATCTTAAATGTATTATAATTGAATCTAATTATCCAAATCTGGCAACATGACAACGCAACGAGCTTAAGGCAAAGTAGTTAATTTGACACAGGTTCTATATAATCAAAAAATATTTGGTGTGATGTGCACCTGACAAGCGTCTGGCTTCTCTAGGCGTGTGCTGATGGTTCGTCAGTAATCGTCAGTAGCGTAGCATATTTATGGCGTTTATTCCCCCTTTCTCCTCATACACCGTAGTTTTAGGCTCATCCGGCTGACTATAGTTTAGATTGGTTCAATTTCAATTCATACATTATAGATACATACAGTGAGAACGTAAAGGTTGGAACAAATTCATTTAAAATCCATGTGTTTTTTTTTTAAACGCCCGGACCCGTCAATTTTTTATTTCTGTTGTGCATTTTTGAAGCTTATTTCAAAATATACACGTTGTCCCAAAAACAGGTTATGACGGTTTACTTTATTTTTTTAATGGAAACCCCTATTTTATAATATTTTTTTTGATTCTGCATAAAATTCTAAACATATTTCATGAAATATGTCATATACTTAAACTTAGCCGTTTGCGAGAAAACTGCGTTTTAACTTAAAACAACAACACATTATTTATTACCGAAAAGAAAAAAAAAAATTGAAAAGAAACTAAAAGTTACTATCAAATGTTGGAAATAACCTCCACCAACAGTCCAGTCCGGCAGTACCCGAGACGATCTTCAAATTCTCGCAGAACGTTATTAACGACGCAAGGTTCTATCAATCTTATTTCGCCTCTTATTCTGTTCTTTAAATCTTCAATGTTGTTTAGTCGGTTAACATATACCTTAGACTTAAGATAACCCCACAAAACAAAATCTAAAGGGGTTAAATCTAGCCGTCCATTTAATTCGACCTCGTCGGCCAATCCATCATTCAAGAAAAACTGTATTAAGGAAATTAAGGTACTTACGCACACGGCGCGGCGGGTGTAATGGGCCCTTGCTGATACCACAAAAAATTGCTCGGTGCATCAGGATCTTCTGGATTAGGATATAATGTTGCAAGGCACGGTACTAGATCATTTTCTAAAAATTCTAAAAATGTTTCATCTGTCAAATTTCCGTCAATAAAAAAGGGTCCCAAAATTCTATTTTCAACAATGCCGGCTTAAACATTAACTTTTTGAGGATATTGGGTGTGACATTCTAAAATCCAGTGTGGATGTTCTGTCGTCCAATACCGACAGTTTTATTTGTTTACACTTCTATTCAAACAAAACGGTGCCTCATCCGAAAATACAATTCAATCCACAACTGTGGATGATTATTGCACATATTCATTATCTCGCAAAATTGGACACTTCTGTCTGGATCATCTTCATTCATAAACCGATTGGACTTCGTAAGAATGGAATTTATTTTTGTCTAAACACTTTAGGGCTCGCCTTATACCGGTCTCCTTGAACCAATAGACAAGAGACCAATTGACAATAGCACATTTAATTTTGCATCTTCTAATACCGCAGGTCGACCTTTCGTATAATTATCCCTAACGTGACCTAAATCTCTATATTTTTATACATGATTCTGTATACATGAAATAAGCTTCAAAAAATTGGCAACAAAAATAAAAAATTGAAAAAAAAACACATGAATTTTAAATGAATTTGTTCCAACCTTTACGTTCTCATTGTATACATTAGTATCTCAATATAAAATAGTTTAGAGCGTTCCTTGCGGTTGTATTTTAAGACAAAGTCTAAAATACTTAATATACTTAGCTAACCTAAATTAAATTGTTATAAAACAGTAAAACCGACTGCAACGACCAAACTTGAACTGAACTTGAAGCATTTTAATTTTCTGCGTTGCCGCAGTTCTTTGACTGTTTGTTAATGAATTTTAAAATATTGTTTATTTCTTTTAATTATGACTTTTGTGTTTCCCCAGTAGAAATGGTTCCGATATTTCGATTTCTTTCATTTTTAAAAAATGTCAATTCTAATCTCAGATTTCGAGAAAATTCTTGTATGACTAGACGACAACACAACCTAATTATCATTGGCTCATTATAAATAATTTTAAAATATGCGACATCCACCATCAATAAATTGTGTACCGTTTTTTTATACTTACAAGTTGTTCCTAATGATTGAAATAAGTACGAACACGGAACTATTACTTCACAATACCTAATAACGGTCACAAAATACTACTTAGTTGTAGAATTCCAACACTCAAGCTGTTGTGTTAATAAATAGCTGTGTTATGATTACATTTTAATATTCCGTTTTTATAAAAGAAACTTTTCAAAGATATTTTTTCAGTTCTCTATTTGGATACTTATCTTTGTTGTTTTTCTAATAAATGCTTTGTTTCTCCTTATATAACTCTCAGTAATATAGAAAAACAGATTTGTCTATTTCAACCATAACTATATTAAATTTAATATTTATATTTAAATTCTTGAACCTTCTGTTAAATTTTAAAAGTGTTTTCTTTTTTCTTGGGTATTAGGTCCCTTGATAAATCAATCAAGAATTAAAATGAAACCATGTAAGTCTCGAAAGTGCTTTTAATTCTAATTAAAATTACGTTTCGGCTGTAGCGTGGGCCTTCATCAGATTTTGAACATCTTGATATGAAAGATTGTCGTCATCTCACAACACAAGTTGGACAATTACATGTACGTCACAACATTTAGTTTAAAATTACGGAAGTTAAAACTTTATACACTTAAGCGTGGCCATGCTGTTATCAACTGTACAAAGTTTTAACTTCCGTAATTTTAAACTAAATGTTGTGACGTACATGTAATTGTCCAACTTGTGTTGTGAGATGACGGCAATCTTTCATATCAAGATGTTCAAAATCTGATGAAGGCCCACGCTACGGCCGAAACGTAATTTTAATTAGAATTAAAGAACTTTCGAGACTTACATGGTTTCATTTTAATTCTTGATTGATTTATCAAGGGACCTAATACCCAAGAAAAAAGAAAACACTTTTAAAATATTAAATTTAATTGATAGAAATTAAACAATACAGAGTGTATTAACTATAAAGAGCTTTTATGTTTTGAATATCTTCAGATTATTGTAAAAGCTTAACTATTATTCTCAAAGGACGTTAAAGCTACGAGCGGCATGGTTCCAAGAAGGCTTGACAATGTCAAAGTCAGTTAAACAATTGAAAATATTAATTGGCCTTATGTAAGAACGCGGACTCTTTGCGAGCTCCTGCTTCATCAACAAGCATGAATATACCCCCCTGTATATTTATATATTTTAAACGTACTTTACATTGTTTTGTTACAGGGCCTAATCTTTGATGGGATTTTAACGCAGGCAACATTCATGAAGTGTTAGAGAAATTCTAAAAGGTTTTAATGATTTGTATATTTTTGTTATTTGTAAATTTAACCAAACATTTAGACGTACTAACGAAGTTTGTTTTATAATCAGAAACCTTTAGTTTAGATGGTTTGTTTTTGATTATTACGTTTATATTACAATATGGATTACTATGGAGCAGTGTATAGGGAATGCTCAAAAAATTTAATATTGTTGTTGCAGATGAATACCTAATTTTTGTTAAGAAATTGTGCACCGGGTCAATTTCAATTCACATCTATTTTTAGAATATTGGGATGAAAAAAAATTATAAATTTGGGCACATAGACAATTTTTAAAGAATATACAGCGGCTACAAAAGCATATAAGAATCGTCCAATGGTGTATCAGGGTAACCTCCTGACAACCTTAGTTTGTAAACGGTATACAAAATAACTGTAAATTCTAGTTGTATAAGGTATAAAACCTAAAGTGACCGCTATCAAATTATGAGTAAAGTACTATTAGGACTGCAATTACTTAGTTATGAAACTAATATTTCTCGAGATATATTGTTATATTATCTCTATAAAGATATTGTTTTACCGTTTATACAAGTTACCTCTAGTGAGATAAGTTACCTTTTTCAACTGACGTTTTATAATAACCCCTTTTTGATTGTCGTTTTGATTTTTAAATAACCTCCTTAAAAGTTTTTTAAGCACGCTGCGCCTAAAAGTAATTATTTACAATTAAAAACTAAACACAGACTATAATTTTACCTATTATTAAATATACTTATTAAATATTAAAAGTACAGTACTTAGGTATATTATTAAAATTAATGCTTGGGTAACCCAAAACAGTACGTTGAGATATTTCTCTTTGTAAAATAGATGAGAATTTCAACTAGAAATAGAAAATGAGTCTGCAACAGCAATATCAATCAAACCCGTGCCACTAGTAGAACTGGTAGAACATTCTGATTCATTAGATTTAACACGTTTTTTGTTAGTGTCCAAAGATTTTTTCCCAAGAATTTTTTCGGAAATTTTTCTTTTGTTTCCTAAAAAATCGTCTGCCAACCTCAATGTCGCTTTAGCATCAATATATCCGCTCCAGAGTTCGCTAAAAAAGTTGCTGAAGATGTTCGAAAGCAGTGGCCTGTATATTCATTTGCCTTTGGAAGCCCCAAGCAAATTTCTTTGGTGTTTCTCCAATGGGATTAATGCCCACTGGAAGTCTGGAACATTTGGAGTTTCTGTACGTGATAAAAAAATTTTTCATGGGTTATGTGTGCTGGACGTAATAGGGCGTACTTTGGGACAATATTCAAGAAGTTGATGCCGTCAATAGAGCCTTCGCTAATTACAAGGCTTCTTGCAACATTTGTTTTAGTGTTTGGAATGATTATTTTAATTAAAGACTCCGAAATTTCGATATTATCTTTAAATATGTGAGTTCTTCTCTGCGACATGCTCCAGAGATTCCCGCAATAAGAGTGACTTTGTCCAATAAATAGTTCTTATCGTCTGCTTCTTTGACAAATCTTTCTATTTGTTCCTTGGAAAAGCTTTCGACTTTTTGGGCTTATATCCCGTAGATTTCCTTATCAAAAATTCGATTAGGTTTGTAAATGTCTTTATATCAACATTTTTATTTCAATAAACCATCGTTCGAAGCATTGAGTAAGTACTCCACAAAGTTGATGGCTTATAGGCATCGGATAATCGTGAAAAATATGCCAAAATGACTTTATCTGATAAGTTTCTTACCTTTTCTTCTTCACACCGGTTTTTAAATTTATCGTATGTGCCCTCATACAAACTCCTTGATTTTTGGAGAACAAGGTTCACCATTGCCTCCTTTGCGGCATTTTCAATGTCTGAGTCTTCTAATTCACTCATTTTTTACTTAATATTTGCCGCGTTTTTGAGAAAAAAATTCTTTCCAATTTTTTTTTGACAAGTGTAAATTTTTTTGCAGGTAATAAAATGTTTTGTAAATAAAATATTTACTAATAAATATTAGTTATTAATAAAACGCCCGTAGAAAAAATATTGTATACTATTCGTTACGAAACAATGTCTATTAGTCACTCTGACGTGTTGTCCAACTCAACAACAACAAATTTTCACGTCGCGTGCCTAAAAAGTCCTTATTTCGTAACTTGTTGTATAGTAGTAGTAGTAGTAGTGGACGGGGAGGCTTTGACGCCAAGCAAGTAGGCCAGTTTTGACCCTTTTTGCCAACCCCGTTTTAACGTCTGGGTAATGTCAGCCAGACGGGACCTACAGTTTAATGTGGGTTCCGAACCACAATATAACCGACAGATGTTATTCTCGGCACAGTATTTTTACGGTCTTGTTAATATTAACGTCTCTTTGCTCACCACAAACCTCGACGAGCCGGCCCTTAAACGTCCTTGTGTGCAGCTAAGAGAGTTATGTATGTCCAGTGGCGGACAAATCGTCGGGCCAACCGGGGCAATGCCCCGGGGCCCAGGCGCTTTAAGGGGGCCCATTAATCCAGCCATTTTGATTTTTAAACAACAAGGCACGCACTAAAAAACTCTTAAATTATAAAATAATAAAAAATAACTTAAAACATTCTTAGGAGCGCCTATTCTTTGTCTACACGCGGCAACACCGAACACCACCGCTTTCGTAGTACTGAATTTACCTCCAGTGATGCCAGGGCAGATTAAAAATCGGGGAACTTCCAAAGCGTACCTATTTGTCGTTTCTCAATTGCATTTACGTGGATTTACAGAGCCACTAGCGCACTAGCCGCTATAATAAATGAAACAGGGGAACTAACTAAGCGGAATCACATTATAATACTAAGTGCATCGGAGATCGGAGCGTCGGCATCGGTCCTATTTATTTCATTATATTATTCGCATTAAGTTTGTGAGGTTAGTGTTACTCGTTTTTTACACACACATTTCAAATTTGGAGATTTTTTAATAAACATATCGATAAAAATTGCGTTAAAACTCAAGAAACAATACCGACTTTTTTCCCAATCTACCGATATTAAGAGTCCTATTCCTATTCTAACTATATTTTAAGCTACACTCTGGACTCTGGCAACACTGTTTACTCAGTGTACGTACGCTACGTCGCGAGACGGTCATGGTGTACGTGATGTGATTGTGATTCCCGCCAGAATTATAGATTTCTAATTATTACAATAACGTATAGTTTAATGAGAATTGTGGTGTGGTGTGGATTGAAAGTATTAATTTAAACGGTAAGGAGTTTTCGGTTAACGACCACGTATACGTATTTTTGGACTAAGTGAACTTAAGTCTTGAATTTTCACTTCTCGAGTCTGTTTAATCGATTAGTATCGATAGTAGCTAAACAGCTTGGAAAACAAAGGTAACATTCAAGTTTGTTTATGGCAATTTTTATTAATTTGAATATGATATTTTAGATTTGTGATCAACTAAAAGTAAATACCTAAACTATGGAGAAGCCTAAGTATAAAAGTGGTGCTGAGAAACGCAAATTAAAGCATGAAAATATTGAGAAAATTTCTAAATTGCCTAAAATCAGTCAATATTTTGCACCAAAACAATCGCCAATTGAGCCACAATCCAGTAGCTCGTCTTTGTCAAACACTAAAACGGACCTACAGGAACAAGAGGCATTACCATCGGATACTTTTAAAGACGAATGCTTGGACTTACATTTTGGTGACACCACTATAATTCCAACAGATTTAGGACATTACAGGCATAACAAGCTTTCGGATGACGATAGGCGACTTATTATCAGTCAACCTCCTAACCAACCCAAAGGACCATTCCTAAAAGACGCAAAACAAGGAAACAGAAGCTTTACGGAGACACATTACTCTCAAGTAACACAATATGGTATAGTTCCTCGAACGTGGCTGTCCTACTCAACAATTTTAGATGCCGCTTACTGTGTTCCATGCTGGCTCTTTTCTACTAGTAGCAATTCGTGGCGCACTGGAATCAGGGATTGGAAGCATATTTCCTCTAGGATAGCTGAGCATAGTATAACTCACGTACATCTTCAGTCTTGTAGTGTTTTTGAACTTTGGAGAAAAAACCAAACCGTTGACAAAGAGCTCGAGGATAAGGCGAGATATGAAGTATCTTTCTGGAAGCTAGTTTTAGAACGATTATTCCGCGTAACTTTAGCATTAGCTAAGAATTGCTTACCATTTAGAGGCCATCTCGAAAACATTGAATATAAAAACTTAAATGGGAACTTTCTGACAATGGTAGAGTTACTGTCACATTATGATGACGTAATGAAACAAGTTCTAAATATGCCTTCAGGGTCTGTGCGGTATTTAAGCAAAACAACACAAAATGAACTAATTCATTGTTTCTCAAATTTTGTTTTGGATAAACTTGTAGCAGAAATTAAGGCAGCTAATTTTTTTTCTCTTATGTTAGACACCACTCAAGATATTGCTAAAAAAGACCAATTAAGTGTCATTTTGAGAACTTCTCACATTGTTAGGGATCAAAATGGTACAGCTATTAATTTTGAAATCAAAGAAAGCTTTTTGGGATTCTATGAAATAAAAAATCAATCTGCACAAGGCATGACTGAGGCAATTTTAGATATATTGAAGACTTTAAATATTCCAATAAATAACTGCCACGGGCAAGGGTATGATGGCGCTAATGTGATGCGTGGAGCTTACAATGGAGTACAGGCTAAAATTCGAGAAATTCAGCCACATGCGGAATATGTACATTGTGCCAGCCACAATCTAAATTTAGTAGTAAACGACGCAGTGGCCGGATGCAAAGAAGTCACTTCATATTTTGCTGTATTGCAGAACATTTATAGTTTTTTTGGAGTAAGCATTAAAAGATGGGATATTTTGGCATCTTTTTCTGGAGAATCGGAAATTACATTGAAGAAACTTAATCCTACTCGTTGGTCAGGAAGAATACAATCAATTACAGCTGTTAAAATTCGTTTTTTTGATATTTTAAAGGCTTTGACTGAAATTGAGTTAAAGTCAACAAAAAAAGATGAAATTATGGAAGCTTCAAGTTTAAAAAAGAATATGGCTAATTTTGACTTCGTTATAATGACTGTTTTTATGTTCAAAACTTTAAATCAAATAAATTTGGCGTCAAAAACTTTGCAAAAAACGGATATTGACTTAGGGGAAGCTACATCAGTTTTAGATCGCGTATACAAATATATTTCTAACTTAAGGGACCCCGAAGAATATAACAAAATTAAATCCGAATCAATAGACCTTGCCAAAAAGTGGAATATAGTACCCTCGTTTCAAATAAAAAGACAACCAAGAGTAAAAAGGCACTTTGACGAACTTTCCTTAGATTACCAATTTGAAAACAGGGAACAATATTTCAAATTGGTTAAAATTTATTATTTTACTATTGATATAATTTGCCATCAAATCAAAGACAGATTTTCAGGCATGCTTTCCGTTAAAGAAAGTTTCGAGGTTTTGGAACCACAAAATTTGCTGAAAAGTTCAACAGAAGCGATTCGAGAAAAATGCAAAAAATTATCAATTAAGTACCCCCACCTTTTATCTGCTAGTTTTGTAAATCAATTCGCTATGATGTATGATTTAGTTAAACAAGAACCTGGATTAGATATACCTATAACAGTCAGGCAGTTTTTTGAAATTATAATAAAAAAATATGCTTATCTCGAAGGTGATTTTTCTGAAGTTTACACAGCATTCTTATTATATTTTAGCCTGCCTGTAACGGTTGCGTCTTTAGAGCGCTCTTTTAGTAAATTAAAATTATTAAAGAATTGTTTGAGATCTACAACCGGCGAGGAAAGATTGCGTAATTTAGCTATACTGACCATAGAATATAAAGTTGCGTCAACACTAGATATAACAGATTTAATAAATCGGTTCGCAAATGCCAAAGTCAGGAAAAGGCCGTTTTAGACTTAAGTTCGTATCTATATATCCTTATTTACTTATTATAAATAGTTTCCTATTCCTATTTTATTTCATTAGTGTTCATTATTGTTATTAATTGTTTGTTTGTTTTTTTTATTGTTTATTATTACAGAATATTTTTTCAATAAGTACATTTTATTTGTCCTACGTGTTTTTTTTATCATCAAGGCCATCAAGGGGCCCATGAACATATTTTGCCCCGGGGCCCAAGTCTCACTAAATCCGCCACTGTGTATGTCGCGGGGACCCTCGAACCATCCGGAACAGCATCAGACCCGTGCACTCGAGACTCCGCCGCCAATTCTCTGGTCAAGGTTCTTACCTCAACCATACGAATATCAGGCAGTGTCCGACATACACCATCCGCCCCACCGATCATCCTTCATGTGGCTCAAGGGTCCCTCCTTCGACATCATGCCGTTTCTAGAGTACCTACTAGACTGAAGTGCCGTTGAGAATTTGTCGGTGTGTGGTGCATACGCAACACTACGTAGTATGGTGACCTGGGCCCTGCAAACTGAAAAAAGTCTGCTGGGCCAGCCCGGGCTTGAACCAGGTAGCTGTTGCGAATGCTGCCACGCGACCAGGCCGTCACCCAACTTGTTGTATAAATAGCTATTATAAAACACGACAAGCAAAATGCAAATTAATTTTATTTAACCGTGAAATCATTACCGAATTAATTCAATCAGCCGATACTAGGTGGAAATCTATATCTAAATATTTTGGAATTAGTTAAAACAATGCTGAACTTGTGTCAAGTGACGTATTTCGCTATATATAACACTGTAGTTCCGTCAGATGACAATGTTATAATAAATATGATGTTATAATAAATATTTTGGGATTAAGTAAAACAATGCTGAACTTGTGTCAAGTGACGTATTTCGCTATAACACTGTAGCTTCGTCAGATGACAATGTTATAATAAAAGGTGTAATAAAATTTAGATTATTAAAGATCTAAGTAAACACAATGGGAAGGTCCGGAGGGTTACAATATTAGGGAAATCCAAAAAGCAAGTTAGTCTAAATAAATTAAGTACAATAATGGGTCTTTTACATGTCATTAGGTGTACCACAATGTCCAACAGAATAAATTTAACAAAGGAGAAATATTTAAATAATTTTGATCATTAAGTAGCAGGTTTATTTATTTCCATAGACTTGAACAAATTGATCTAAGTACTCAATTATACTACGGTCTCAAAATAATTGGCAAACCTGTTCATATAACCATTAACGGTGTGCGGCGAAAATACTTTTAAGTTAAATAAAAGCATCCAAACCACTTGGGAAGATTGTGCAGAAATAGGTCATTACATGTTGCCAACTTTTAATAGATTTCACTGAAATTTCCATAAAATTTACCGAAATCGGCATGTCATTAAGGGCCTTTTCATGCACCCTACGGTACCTGTTTTACTTAATTTGGCAAAACAGGTAGGAAAACCCCATGTCTAAAGGCGCTTGCACGCTTTCTTATCGCCTCTAACCAACGTTCAGTGTCGTAGACAAGTTTCAATCAAGAGGATATTAGCAATTCAGTTTTATTATTTTGGTGTTTATTCAAAACAGCAAATATTATAATGCAGGCGAGTTCTTTAAGTGATAGTAACCAACAAGTCACAAAACAACGTCATTTAAAACCTGGGGAGCGTACAATGGTAAAAAATGTGTATGAGGGAATTCTAAGTACACACAGTGGAATATCATTCACTGATGCAGCAGAACTTTGTGCCACACTGACTAAGACATCTTGCCGTACTGTTTATAGAACTGTCAAGAACAATAGGAATACTAAAGTGTCCGATCAGAAGGAAACAAGAGGACGGAAAAATATTTTAATTGATCAGCAAACAAAGTTAGCCATTCGTCGGAAAGTGCATGCATTTTTTTTCGAAATGAACTTCCGAATTAAAAAAAAATTTATGCCGAAATTAAAAGGGATGAAAATATGCAAAAAATTTCACGAAGAGTTCTAATGCGTACACTACGAGAATTGAATTTTCGATTCTTAAAACGAAATCGCAAAAGTCTTTTGGTGGAAAAGGAAGAAATCGTATTGTGGCGTAGAAAGTATCTAGAAGAAATACAACAATATCGCTGTGCAGGGAAAATAATTTACTTTTACATTTGGCAAGATCTCAACATTAAAGATGCACCTAACGCCTTTATCAATGGACTGTCCACTGGATTAAAAGTTCCTTCAGGAAAAGGTCGTCGGTTAATTATAACCCACATCGGGAGTGATTCTGGTTTTCTTAAAGATGGGTTAAACGTGTTTGAATCTCGTAAAACCGGTGATTATCATAAGGATATGAACTCGGGAGTGTTTGAAGATTAGGTTTAGGTTTTGCCCTTAATCCACTATTATTTGTTTTTATTATTATGTAACATAATAAAAACATTATGAAAATAACATATTATACCGTTGCTTTATTATTCTTTTTAAATTTTATACCTGCGTAATTTAGTTTCTCTAACTACTTCATTAGATCACCAAATGTAAAAGCTTAATTTATTTTTCAGTTTAATTCATAATATTATAGTAAATGTAAATATATTATAATAATAAACAAAAATTCATATATTTTTTGAATTATTATTGTTTAAAATGACACGCCTCTGGAATCCCTTATGTCTTGCACACCCCGGTAAAAATGAGTCACTGTCAATTATTTTGGTACCGGAGTATATAACATTTTTTCTTCTCCTCGCAAAATTTATTCTGCAAAATAGCTCCATAATAAATTGTTATGTCAACATGTCAATTCCTTTTTAATTTTTAATTATAGTGGAAACTTTACAAGTGCAACATTGTTTAACTTAATCCCATAATATTTAAATAATTATCGGTATATAAGCCAAAAAAAGCCTGTAAAATTCGGAGAGTAGATTACAGCTTTTTAACTAGACTTTAAGCTGTGTAAAATCACTAAAATTACTTTCCGCCATGATGTTTTACCGCAATGGAATTGACGCTATTAACTAAACTAGAGCTTTAAAAAATATTAATCTGCTTTCAACACAAGGTGTTTCTAAAGTACAGGTCAAAAAGTCACGCAAGGTCGTATTCTGTACACCGAATTACATTACCTGAAGCGGTTTATAAATAAAAAATTAAAAACTGATTTTCTTTTAAATTTTTTGCCACCCTGTAGCTCGACAACGGCTGCTCTAAAACTACAGGTTTATAAAACAAGAAAACCTTATTTTGGCTATATCAGAATATGCCCTTGGAAGTTTGACCTCTACTTAAATTATTAGAGTTATTAGAGCATTATTTTTATTTCGCATTTTTAAATAAATTTTAAAATTAAAATTACCTATTTATGGATATTTTTAAAGCCCCTGCAGTTTACACGGTATAGTATTTATATTTACAGTAAATACGCTTTTGAAATAAAACCACAATCCATGCTTACGTAATAATCTCGCAAATAAAACTATTATTCTACTTATTGCCATTTGCTAATTCACTTTATAAGTAATTCAGAGGTGCACCACGGCACACGATGACTCATGTCATGTCTTACACAACGATCTACAAATGCCGACTCTGACAGAACATTTTGACAAACTGATTAAAGATTACTACAGACGGACGGACGTCTCGCAGAACGAACTCATTACACAATCACATATACATTCAATTCCAAATAGACTATATAAACTACCTAGGGACTGGCTGCTACCTCGACCTTAATGATTAGATATAATCAAACAATTCAATAATTAAAAGTTGCTCCTTTTTTACGAACTTCTTCAGTTAAATAAGATCTATTTCGAAATCAAGCCCTTCTAAAGAAGATCTGCTTAAGATGTAGTACTAAGAAAAATAGAAGTAATAGACGGAGACATACGACATACTTAAAGAACAAACATGATCCAAGAAATAATTCAGATAAATATTAACTTATTTACAAAAAAAAAAGGAAAATATAGAACTATTACATACATTCGAGAGAGAAAAAGTATATTCATATTCATCGTTGGTTGTATAAAGTTACACCAGAAAAAATAATTGTGTAAATTTAAGTAGCTTTACGTTGGTCACTGGGCAACCAACGTAAAATATCGTAAAATTATACCGAATTTGTCTTGACGTATTTCAGTAATTTATTCTTTAAAAATCCGATAATGGTTAAGTAAACTTTTAAGTAATATATTATGCTTTAATTTATAATATTCACTATAAATATAGGAACTTTTCGTATGAAAATTGTTTATTTTATTACGTAAAAAGATTTTTGCACTTGCAAATTACTCTTAAAGGACACTTTAACTCTAATCCTTTTTCGATGTGTTCATAAGTATGTATAAAAAATAGCTTTTTTCTCCTCCCTATATTGCAAACAACGCATTTTGACACTGTTTTGAAGGGCGTAAGTAACAATTACCAAAAAGGTATCGATTGCCCTTGACGACGGGTTGTAAGTCAACTTACCACCCTTGGGTGGTAATAATTCATGCCATATAAAAACAATGATTTATAAAAATTGAGTCATATTAAGTGATATGAATATTAATAGTACAATTATTACAATTATGAACATTATTTACAAAATTTACCGGTCAAAGCTGCCCATAATTTCATGCGAAAAGTATCGAATTAAATTATAAAAAATCCAGGAATAAATTTTGCGGGGAGGAGAAAAAATGTTATATACTTCATGGGATGTAAGTATATTTACTTACATCCCTTGTAGTATAAATAACTATTTATTGTCCTGGAATTTGCAGTTTTGTACCGAGCAAATAAAATGTGATAAATTTTTATTAAAGTGAGATCTTAATAAATGCTGCTTAAAACCACCGTACGTTCTAAATTGTAGTGTGCATTTTTCGTGTAAACAATAAAACAGTGCGCCGTGTGAAGACCTGTGCAAATACTGGTGGCTATTATACCCACTAGTATAATTGAAGTAAGCTGGGCACAATCTACACTTAAACATTTTAGATACTCATATAAAATTGTACTTCATCATCATCATCATCATCAATCAGCTCATCTGCGTCCACTGCTGGACATAAGCCTCCCGCAATCGATTCCATCCATGCCGTTCTTGAGCAGCACTTATCCAATTTGTCCGGAGTCTCTTGATATCGTCGGACCATCTTGTTGGTGGGCGTCCCCTACTACGATATGCATCCTGCCGCGGTCTCCATTCCAAGATCTTTCGGGTCCACCGCCCGTCCGTAAATCTAGCTACATGACCAGCCCAGTTCCATTTCAAAATGGCTATACGTTCTATGGCATCAGTTATACCCGACATCAGCCGCAATTGTTCATTTGGTACCCTATCTCTGAGAGAAAGGTTCAACATTGATCTTTCCATCCCTCTTTGGGCGACGCGTATTTTGTTCACGGATTGCTTTGTGAGGGTGAGAGTTTCTGCTCCATAGGTGAGTACAGGCAATACGCACTGGTTAAAAACCTTTCTCTTTAGACATACTGGGATGTTTGATTTTCAAATATATTTTAACTTGCCGAAGGCTGCCCATGTTAGGCCGATTCTGCGTTTTATCTCACAAGTTTGGTTGTCCCGTCCAATGCAAATCTCGTGGCCCAAATATTTATACGAGCTTGCCTGCTTAATAGGGTTTCCTTCTGCTGTTATTTCTTCGCTCACTACGAGATTTGTCAAATATTCGGTCTTGTTGAAGTTTATTTTCAGTCCTACAGTTTCCGATGTTCGTTGTAGTCTATGCAACATTTCCTTAGCTTCATCGATGCGGTCCGTGATAATGACGATGTCGTCAGCAAATCTTAGGTGGCTTAATTTTTCGCCATTTATGTTTATACCCATTTCGTCGAAACCTATCTTTTTAAACATATACTCCAAGAGGGTTGTAAATAGTTTTGGAGATAGTACATCCCCCTGCCGTACTCCCCTTTCAATAGGGAAATCCTGTGTGTTCTCGTGGATTTTGACTCTGGCTGTGGCCTTTTCATATATGTTTTTGATGATAGCCGTATATCTGTAGTCGACTCGGCATTCTGTAAGAGCTTGTAACATTTTACTTTGGCTTATAGTGTCGAATGCCTTCTCGTAGTCCACAAATATAAGGAAAAGGGGTTTGTTATATTCGACACATTTTTCAATGAGGGTTTTTATAACTTGTAGGTGATCGTTAGTGCCGTATCTTGTTCGGAAGCCCGCTTGTTCGCAGGGCTGGTAGAGGTCTAGCTTGTTGGTGATCCTCTTTGTAATTATTCTCATGAATAGCTTGTACATGTGCGACAGAAGACTTATAGGTCTGTAGTTCTGCAATTTTTCTATGTTACCCTTTTTGTGGAGGATTATTATGGTTGCTCGATCCCACTGAGAAGGCGTTGTACTATTTATTAGGCAAGCGTTGAAGAGTTTACAGATGGCTTTATGTAGAGTGCTACCACCCTGTTTGATTGCTTCTATTTCGATTTCGTCTTCGCCTGCGGTCTTGTTATCCTTCATCTCTGATAAGGCAGCTTGAAATTCGTTTAGTGTGATTTCTGGGAGATCTTCTGACCCCTGATTTTGTATTTTAGGTATATCGGCCTTCACTAGTTTATCGTTAGGGTTGCTATACAACTCCGCGTAAAACGTCGCAACGATATTTAATATTTCTGTTTTGTTGGTTGTTATGTACCCTCTTGTGTTTACCAGTTTGCTGATATTTTTTCTTCCCTCTGAGAGGGTCTTCCGCAGTGATTTCATACCTTTGTTTTCTTCTATAACCTTGGCAATTTCGCTCGTGTTGTAATTTCTTACATCTTTTCGTACTGATTTTGAAATTTCTCTGTTAAGCCTCCTTAGCTCGTCGCTGTTTGATGAGTATTTATTTGAGAGTTCTCTTCTGTTCTTCATCAGTGTCTTCGTGTTTGCGCTAAGTTTGTCCGTTTTTTGGGGGCTTCTGTATTGGCACTTGGTTTTAGCGTTTTTTATGGCATCAGTAATGTTGGTATTTAGCGTTGTTACGTTTAATTCAGCTTCGTTGTTCGTGAGTGCCAATTTGGTGTCTATCTGTTTTTGATATAGTGCTACATCATTCAGTGGCCTCCATTTTGCTGTTGATTTCCTAACAAGTATTGCCCTCTCTTTGTCCAAGTTCAGCTCAATAAGTGTACGAACCATTCGATGGTCACTTCCTATAGAGAATCTGCTTAACACTGTGACATCGCGCACAATACTTTTCCTGTCTGCTATTATAAAATCGATCTCGTTTTTGGTGTTACCATTAGGACTTTCCCAAGTCCATTTCTGTTGAGGCTTCTTTTGAAAGAAGGTATTCATAACATATAGGTTATTTTGCATCAAAAAATCGATAAGCATTTGACCTCTTTCATTTCTTGTTCCGTACCCGTTACACCCCATGGCTGTCTCGGCATTATCCTCCTTATGTCCTAGTTTTGCATTGAAGTCACCCATCAGCAAAGTGTAGTGAACAGACGTTTCGCCCAATGCAGTGTTGATTTCATCGTAGAAGGTTTCCAACTCACTGTTAGTATGAGCAGATGTCGGTGCGTATACCTGTATAATCTTTAGGGAATATCTGCTGTTGAGCCTGTAAACGAGATACATTACCCTGGGACTGATGGAGCGGAACTGTATGATGTTGGGTACGTGATTTTTGTGGATTAGGAAACCTACACCTCCATCGTTCACATTTTCTGTTCCAATGTAATGCAGCAGGTGCCCTGAGTGTAGTATTAGTTCCTCCTGTCCTTTTCTCTTGTGTTCACTCAGTCCCATTATATCCCATTTAATGTGTGAAAGTTCTTCTTCCAGCTCCTGTAGTTTTTCGGGACTTGAGATTGTTCGCGTATTCAGAGTGGCAACGTTCAGTCGTAGTTTATGGTAGCCTGTCCTTACCCGGTGATTCTTCGCACCCTCTGCCCGACGGTTTATCCGGCCGCTACCTTGATCGGGAACCGACGAGCTGCCGGGGACTGAGGGCCGTGCTTTCCTTGTGTACATCATCATTTCATCATTTACGGGGAGTTTAGCCAATACTCCTACCACGCAGGCCAACGCGGGTTGGTAGGGAAGACATTCATTTGAAATTTCATTTCCTCAATTTCAGTTCAAACAGTTATACCGCTGTGACTCGGTCGTCAGAGCCTCGTCTGTTGTCTAGCAGGGTGCACCACGTGCAGGTGAGGTTGACATTTGGGTTAGCATTTTGTCTTTTTATTTTCGCTTTCACCCCTTGCACCCCAAAATTGTACTTACCTACTAATAATTTATACAAGAACAACCACTAAACGACTCGTCAACTCCACCATAGCCATAAAGCAAATGATTTAAATGCCGACTTAGAAACGAGCGTTTTAAGTAGTGACAAATTTCAGTAATAAGTTATGCGATTCCGTCAATAATTCTTTTGACGCCAGTCCGCATGACAGGATTAACAAAATATATACCGTAAAGAAGTTACCCAGTTTGGGAATTTAAAAATCACAGCATATATTCTGAATTTTTACTAAGTAGTGTAGTTTTACTCTGTAGAATTTTGTTAAATATAACGCAATAATATTTACACATGAAAAATACTACATTTATTATGTATTATAAAAAAAACGCCATAAGTATCGGATAATTAAGCAATATCGTACTGAAAAACAAAGTAATTTTACAGTCTTTTTTGCAGTGTATATTATAGTAGTAACGAAAGGATTTCTGACACTTTTTGGTACAACCTCTACGGTTATAAAATGGTTAATAATCCAAGGTATTCGTACCTCTTATAAACTTCACCATTTTAGCGCTTTAAGGGTTTTATAAGACTAACTGAGATATTACCGGCTCTAACTCAATTATCGTAATAACGTGCGAGCAAAGATTATTATCATAAAAGTGTGCCTTGCATCATAGGACGCACTGCTTAGCGGTAGAGCTTACTACCAGTTGGGTGTTAGTAAATACCGCCATCTTTAGCAATCGACGATTATCGCGAAAATTTTCCAACGTCGCTTTTACTGCTGGGAATTTTTTTCATTGCCTGAGAAGAACCGTGGCTCGGTTTAGGGCAACAGGTTCTATACAACATAAAAAATTAGTTTGAAGACCATCTGTATAAAAACAGAAAAACTTGTTGCAAACGTTCGTGAAATAATGCAAAATACGCCAATAAAAATGTAAGACGCCTGTCTCAGTAGGAAGGACTATTGTTAAAAAAGAGTTAAATTTGTTTCCTTATAAAGTGAAAGTATTCCAAGAAATACGAGCTGCAGATTTGAAAATACGCCGGAATTACTGTCAGTGGGTTACCTAAAATTTATTGGAAAGAAATGATCTAATATACCTGACATTTTTTCCTGATAAAGCCTGGTTCCACCTCGCCGGTTATGTGAATTCTCAGAGTACATGCATGTGGAGTAGTGAAAATTCCCAGGATTCTGTATACTCCACATTGCACTCTCAAAAAATTGGTGTCTGGTTGGCTGTATCTCGAAGAAGAATTGTTGGTCCTATTTTCTTTCATGACACAGTTACAGCACAGCGTTATAGAGACAAGATTTTGAATCCATTTGTGGAACAACTACTTGACCATGAACTACGTCTTAGTTATTCTTAACAGGACGGTGCAACCGCCCATACATACGACGAAACTATTAACTTAGGAAATTTTTTCGACGACAGATTAATCAGGTTTTGAAGAAATTTCGACATTTTTACAACACAAGTTGAAAATTTAGAATAGTTACAAGAATATCCAAGAATGTGGTAACATTTCTCCAGAGATGCTGCTCAACGCTTTCAAAAATATGAAGAGACGTGTGAATTTATGCTTGGTGCATGGCGCTGGCCCATTTCAACAATTTCTATAATTTTTATTTTCCTTTCTCTATATTCTTACTTTGTTAATTTTGTAAACAACAAAATAACTATTTGTGTTTTAAGAGCGCAAAGTGATACACTGCTGCCCTGAGCGAGAAGTTTAACGCGCGACGCGCTCGAAGTACAGATACGGTTTTTTCTACAACTAGTATTTTTGAAAAAATGATTTTTAAAACGTATTTACTGCAAAATTAGAATTACAAATTGCATAAGTACATATTATTTATTTGAATACCGTCTTACTGGTCACAATATTGTCGACATGTAATGTGTCAAACACCCCTCAACGCAAATTAGGTCAAACATGCGGAACATCAGATGTTTTATGATGGTTGTCAAGGTAATTAGGCGAGTGATCGTTTTGGTTACTTTGTCACTCGCTCATTTTCTTTTGGAAAGTCTACCCATTAACATTTCATGCCACTCAGCACAGTAGACTTATTTCGTATTTAACAATAGTAATGCCATTAAATTATACCTATAGATTAATCGTATTTGGGCGGAAAAAGAAGTCCTATAATTCGTCAGAATTTATTTTTTTTCATTAATTAAACCCTACGCATTTTTGTTGCTTCGTAACCATTCGCAAGTGTCATAATATACAAATGTTTTCAATCACAAAAGGAGCAATAATAGTTATTTATGTATCTAGGGAATTATAATGGTCTTAATTACCGAGGGCAAAGTTTACGTCCCGAGGACCTTTGGCCCGAGGGACAGCAATTGCCCGAGGTAATTGAGACCCTTATAATTCCAGTGATCCATAGATAATTTTATTTCTGACCGATTTTAGTAACATTTTGTTCATTTTTAAAGTGGAATAAATGTTTCAATAGATGACAATCAAATTTACATTAGATGTCAATCGTTTGATTTTATGTCAAATTTTTCTTAATATCCAAAGGGAGTTATGACCCTTATAATTCCCGCGTAACTAAGACGTTATAAGCTAATAATATACCGGTCAGAAATAAACACATTAATGGTGTAACTACCAACAAATACAGGAAACTCCATTGATAACCTAAACTATAATATTCCTTAAAAATTTGGTCTTCAGTGATTTTATTGTGTCACTTATGTTTATCACACGATACGACATGCGAAAGGTCTAATTTGAGTATTACAAAGTTGTATGTCGGATTTTCTTCAAATTTTTTTCGTATATTGCTGTTGCAAAGTGTCATATACCACATTTTAGTTCACAAAATTCGCGATGCCACTATGTATTTCTGGTTGTATACTTTCTAGGATGGAAGATTTTTGAAACTATGTAGTGTCAAAGCCCAATGCAAATACAACAATGTGACACCAAAAGTCAAAACCGCGAAATATGCGACATACAACAGTGTAACTCTAAGGTGACGATGTGTGCATGCGCAACACCCGATATTTTATGATGGTTGTCAAGGTAATCAGGCGACCAAGCGTTTTGTACTTTGTCGCTCGCTCTTCGGAAAAGTGCTACTTTCTTTTGGAAACGCAAAACTGTACTTTGCGCTCGGTTCTAGAAAAAAAAATATTTGTATACTACTTATTTTTATACTCATCAGTTTGGCATATCATGTCGTTATCGTCCCCTTTCAAGCCCTACCCTTTTTCTCGCACCGTTCTATATAAGCTTGATAATGGCATATTTTCTCTTACTATCATATAAATTAAAATTATTATATCATAAGTACATTATAGATTATTAAAAGACTTAGAAGTATTGGTTAATGTAAAAGAAATAATAAAAAAGTGTTTATTTTTTTTAACATTTATATAAAATACCACGAAATAAAACGTCATACCAGTCGAGCTTTTAGCCTGTTTTTGTTGCCAAGCTATTTCACTTTATTTCGTTACGAAACCCCCAATTTTCAACCATTCGAAGCCAAATAGCATTGGTGGAGTTTTCCGCTCTTGCAAAAAGGTAATTTGTGAAAGTGGTCCCCATATTTTACCCAATAATCCGTATATTTACAAAAATATATTATTATTTAACGCCACAGGTCTTCGAGGCACGGCTAAAAGCTTTTAGTAAAAAAATTGTTTTCGTGCTATATACAATTCTGGCAACCGGCATTTTTTGTTTGGTATGTTTTTTGAATGTACATTTATGCAAAACCTACATTTGCAATGTTTTTCATACATACGCATATCTTCTGCTGCAGAGTGTCCCACTAAGGTCGGTAGGGTACGATATTTATGAAAGCCATAAACCTTATGGCATCGCATATTTGTTTTATTGGCCGCTAGAGAGCGCAATTACTGAACTGATTATAAACTAAAAAACAAAGTTTCTCAGATAATAACTGTGTCAAGTTAAGGTACTGTTTTAATAATAGACATAAAAAGCTCATTTATTTTTGGGACAGTTTGTTTATAATAGTCGATAAAATGGTTGGGAGAAGCTTGTTCAAAAAATATTTTTAAAACTCCTGTAATTAAAAAAATTTTGGTCGTGGTCACTAGGTCACACCGCGTCTTCTAGAGCTGTTTACTCAAGACTCTGTTTTATGAAACTTTCATGACACCCTTTATTACTGGGCATAAAAATAGCTTATTCGTTTTCGAGTTAATAATTTCTATTTACCGTTGCCACTTTCCTTGTTAAAATTTTGAATAGATTTGGTAATAATAATAATAAGAAAATGCTTAGAACTCAAATATTTAGCGTGGGTGGTTAAAAAGCAAACATTTTCGAAAACACCCTTTAGCTTAAAAACTAAGAAAACTATGGCACTTCTGTTTGCGACATCTTTTGTTTCACAAAAAAGTTGTGCAGTAATGTAAAAACCGAAAGTCTCTATCTTTGCTATTACCAAGATACCCTTTGCATTGAAAAATGGACACCCTGTACAGGGTGTTTTTTTTTTCGTTGATATTATAGGGTATAGGCTAAACGGTAAGAGATACAAAAAAACTAAGATATGTGTCCCGTTCTCTTTTGTAGTGTTTAGTTTAATGGCGCAATCAGATCTACACTAACTAGATTGGTTTAGAAAATACAGGGTGATTCTCAAAATCGGCGTTTTTTATTATCTCTTATGACTAGGTTATTTATGGAGATAAAAATAAACTTTTAATACGAAAGTTTTATAACTTTTTACGTAGAATCCAGTGGCGTATTAAAAAAATATAGATGTGTTAATTTTTGGGACAATACCAAAACTAGCATTTTCTTAAACGGGACACATTGTATCTGCATGGGTATCTCAAAAAATTTAATTTTTTCTTGCGATTGCAACAATATATAACACTTAATATTTTGCTTTTATTTTATTAAGGTATATTAAAAACCCAGTTAACAGGAATATTAAAACATTGATAAACTAAAACAGCAACAACTACAAAAAACAAACAAAAATTTATAATAACAACTCAACAATTAGCATAGGTGCTTAATCACGAAATGTGCTCAAATTGTCTTCCATTCTGCTCGATGCATTTTTGGCCTCGGCTTGTAACTGAATGAGCCGCGTTATAGATATGAATATTTGTCACTCTTCCAATGCATATAATAAAATTTGTTCTAAGCTTTTATAGTATTACTTCGGGTTTTATATATTTCATTTTTGATAAATCCCCAAAACTAAAAGTCGGGTGGTGTCAGGTCGGGGAAATCCGGAGGCCATCTGTTTGGTCGATATGTACCAAGCCAATTTTCGCCAAAATTGGCAGTTAGTAAGTACCTTACCATATGGCTATTATATGCTGGAGTACCATGTTGTAAATAAACATTATTGCTAATGGCATGTTATCCAACTTGATTACTACATATTCTTTCAAAATTTGGATGCATCCTTCAGCATTCAAATTTTCATTAAAAATCCTATAGATAGGACCCTGTTTTGATATAGCGCCACCCATACATGGAACCCAAACCGTCCTTGTTGTACCCTGGCGACCGTCTGATGAGGATTGATGTTTGACCAATATCGATTGTTATGTCAATTAAAAATTCCTTCGCTAGATATAAAAGTATCGTCAGTCCATATTATATTTTGAAAAAAATTGGGATTCCGATTAATCTATTGCAAATACCAAGGACAAAATTCTAAACGCCGCTCTTCATCTCCAGGATGTAAGTTATGAACCTTTCTTATTTTATACGGTTGATACTTATGCTTTCTTAACGATTTTAAAACTTTAAATTCACTTGTGCCAATATCTTATTCAAATGAAAGCTTTTAAAAAGGGAGCTAAACAGTATTTTTTAGATCAGCAGATATGAAAAATATTATAGGTATATTTAAAATTTTAATGCCAGAGTAACGTCAAAAATAACTACGCCTATAATTATTCATTCCTATTATTATCTAGGATTTGGTACTTGTTAGTTAAGTATGTTTCTTTGTTTTCTCATTGAACCTATATTATATTATTTTGTTATATATTATCAATATTTATTTATACCTATATGTAAATCTTCTATAGGTTAAGTGTTAGAATAACTCTATGATATGGGTTAAACTTCGCCTTTAATATTATAATCCCAACTCAAACATGTTTAATTTTTCATAGTTTTGAAAAATATTCATTTTGGACTCTTTGAAAAAATATAATCGAAAATATTTCATTAACGACAAGTGTCAAAACCAATACTTAATTGTTAATGAATTTTATGGCATGTAAACAAAAGCTTAAAAAATTCAATCCATGGCCAACTAAAAAAAATTTTGTTTTTGGTATTTTAGCTATTTAGAACAAGGCAAAATATTAAGTGTTATATATTGTTGCAATCGCAAGAAAAAATTCAATTCTTTGAGACACCCAGATACAGGGTGTCCCATTTAAGAAAATGCTAATTTTGATAATACCTCAAAAAATAACACATCTATATTTTTTTTAAATACGCCACTGGATTCCACGTGAAAAGTCATAAAACTTTTGTATTAAAAGTTTATTTTTATCTCCATAAATAACCGAGTTATAAGAGATAATAAAAACCGCCGATTTTGATAATCACCTTGTATCTTCTAAACCAATATAGTTAGCGTAGATCTGATTGCGCCATTAAACTAAACACTAAAAAAGATAAGGCACATATCTTAGTTTTTTTGTATCCCTTACCGTTTAGCCTATACCTACCCTATAATATCAACGAAAAAAAAAACACCCTGTACAGAACAAATTACATTTTTTAAACAAAACATGAAATATTAAAAGAACATTGCGATTTAGGGCATTCATTACAATTGCATGTTTAAAAAGGTTGAAATTATCTGTAAAGTGACGTAATAATATACCATGTCCATTTGAAAAAATCGAGTAATATTTATTTAAAGATTGCTACATTTGCACCGATTTAAAAAACACTCTATATAAGATATTGTGATGTTGTGTTTCAACAGAATATTTCTATATAGCTCTAAGGTTTATGAATACATAAAATTTTATTTCTTAGTTTACATTGGTAATATTTAAAAAATATTTTTTCGATATGATGTTTTCCGAGTAAATTTTAGGAAATATGGAACAAACAACATCGTATAAATCGTCAAAAAAAAATAATGAATCAAATTGGCTCTCAAATGAATGATCTTAAGCAGAAAATCTCTGATCTACAAGAAAAAAATCTACAAGAAAAACATGAAGATACTACAGGTCTCCTAAAGAAGGTCGAAGAAATAAGTTTAAACGTAAACAACCTACAAAACAAAGTTAAACAAATCAAGGAAGCAAGAAACCCTTTATACGCAGATATCGCAGCTATAAATAATCGCATGAAAGATCTTAAACAAACGCAACTAACGGACAGGGAAACAACAATACAACCTACAACCAATATTGAACCAACAATCTCCGAGATACAGGAAAGGGAGATAAGGGCATTAAATGTCCTGTTATTTGGATTAAAAGAACAACAAGAGAAGGACAGAGAAAAACGATGGGAAATGGAAACTAGCGCTGTCAAGGAGTTGCTCAAATCTGTAAATCCTATAGTTGACCTAACAAATATCAAAATACTAAGACTAGGCGCCTACAATAACGAAAAAACCCGACCCATCAAAATTACTTTTCCAACAAGGGAGGAGGCCAGGGATATACTTAAATTTAAGCAAAAACTCGAAAATAGCGGAAAATACTTTAAGTACGATTAAACTACCACACAAAGAGAATACTTAAAAGAAATGCTCCAACAGCTGGAAAAACGTAAAGCCAACGGAGAGTCTAACGTCAAGATAAAGTACTTCAGGGGTACACCAAGAGTTGTGACTGATAGGATGGCTCAAAAAGATGCAAATGTAAGTAATAAAGACCATATAAACCAGCTTAACAACAACAAAAAAGAGTCACCAAAAAACTACCAAAATTAAGTGAACTGAAAATATTCTACACAAATATAAACTCAATACTGAACAAACTAGATGAGTTTCACTCAAACACCCAACAATTGCAACCAACTTTAATATTCCTAAGCGAAACTTGGCTTCAACAAACCATCCCTGACACAATTATGGGGATGGACAACTATAATATATTCAGAAACGACAGGGCTGCAGAAAAAAAAAGGAGGTGGAGTGTGCATAATGGTAGGAAAAGAATTGAATAGGCAAAAAATACTAGCTACTATCAACAATAAGTACATAATGCCCACCTCAATAAATTCTGTCTGGGTAAATATTAAGATTAACGCCATACAACTATTAGTTGGATGTGTATACAGACCACCTAATATATCATCAATAGACAACACCTCTTTAGCTGAACTACTTACTACTATACATAACAGAAACCCAAATACTCTTATATGCGGCGACTTTAATTATCCTGAAATAAATTGGAAAACGCTAACGCTCAGTACACCAAACCTAACTGCATTGGAATGCCTTAATCACTACCAACATTGGAATAGTTGGCAACTTGTCACTGAAAATACCAGGTTCCGTGGAGAACAGGCCTCTCTCCTAGATTTAATTCTGACTAGTGACAAGAAATTAATATTTGAAGTCAAGACATTACCTCCTATAGGCAAAAGTGATCATTGTGTCATTACTGCAGTGGCTCAGTTTCACACAAAGGAACCATCAACAAAACAGGTATACAAAAGAAACTTCTGGAATGCTGACTATGGGACTATCAGCGAATACCTTACTACACAATTGGAGGCAAACTCCGACAACATAACCTATGACCAACTTGAGGAAACTATAATGGACACCATAGATAACATACCTTCCACCGGTACTTACCAGAGTAAATCCCAAAAAACCTTGGCTTAATGCCAAAGTATTCAAAGAAATAGACAAGAAAAGAACATTATGGAGGAAATACAGAGAAAATATGACACCTGAAAACTATGCTAAATATAGGAAGCAAAACAACAGCCTTAAAACAATAATCAACAACGCTAAAACCCACTATGAACAAAATTTGTTAGAAAGGGACGAAAAGCACTTCTTTAATTATATAAAACGCACCCTGAATAGTCGAACTTCCGAGTTAGTACTTAAAGATGGAAAAAGCCAACAAATCATCACAGAAGATAAGCAAATAGCAGAAGCTTTCGCCGCTCAATTTCACAGGGTATATACGACTGAAAACCTTTCAAATATGCCAGCACGGTGCCCCAACACTAGAATAGTAAATTAATGAGATCACTAGCGTGACTATTACAGAGGAAAAACTATTGGATGCCATAGCCTCCTTGAAAAACGACTCCAGCCCAGGACCAGATGAAATCCCAAGTAAAGCTTCACTTTAGTTAGGAAAAACTGTTTGGCAAACCGTGTAGTGTACAAGTGGAATTCTCTTTCTGAAAACACAATAAGTGCTCCAAACAAGAATGTCTTTAAAAAAAACAGGCTCGATCAGGACTGCGAGTCAATAAACAAAATCTTCATCCACTACATGTAAGAGTGACGTTAGAGACTGAAGTGCCTATAAAGTGCGACAACATAAACCAAAGACAAAATAACATGCAACAGTCTCATCGGTACCAACCGCTTACTGCTGCAAACAAACAATAATAATAATAATAATAATAATAAATGTAGAATTTTATGTCGAATTCGATGAGATAAAAATAAATGAGTGGAATTTTGGAACATCCTGTCTATCCAAAAACAATTTTAAAATATGCACTTTTGTTTATCCTAGAACCTTTAGGTTTAATAATTTTCGATATTCCTAACAACGGAGATATTGGACTTTCTCGCACTAGTCATCCACCTTTTACAATATGCTGCTATACGCACTATTTTTTTATACATTTGGCTACCCTGTATAAATCTCATGGAAACCATTATATCATACATAAACTAAACTTTCCAAATTCTAAAATCGCCAGCTTTATGACCCATAATAACGGTGGATGTTTATTTTCATAGTGTTACTCCAACTTTATAAATTTATATATAAAATTTTCCGGATATTAAGAGAAATATTTTAGCCGGCACCCAGCTGTCGTAATAAATGTGCCCGATTTAAACTGACGGTATAATGATAGATAGGGGAGTGTCGGGTATCGGTGCGCATCTAAGCTTAGATTTAAATATTTTAGACCTTAAAAGGAATTCGATTGTCAAACAAGTTTCTAGGATACCTTAAGGATTTAGCTATAATGGAATCCAGAAGTCATTTTGGGGAACACGTTTTACATATAAAGCTACAGAAACTATTCCACGCGTATTTCCTCAAACGAAAATTTTTAAGATTTAAAAAAAAATCCTCGTGTTGTCGTCAAACAAAGAAAAAAAACATAATAAACTAAAATTTTATTCCGATACGGCAGGTTTATAATTCGGAGAAAAAAATTATGAACGTGACAAAAAACTACAAAAACGACATAAGTATACATAAATCCCAAAATAAAAAATAAATAGCACGTAAAAACTTTAAACTCACATTATATCAGTGGCAGCTTTCCACGGGCGGCAGGGTCGACAGTGCCGTCCCAGTGTCAAACCGACAACAGACAGTATAATATTATTATTTATCTACATTAATATGACTTTTTAATGCCTCGCAAACTGCCAGCGAATAACCGTTCCAGTTTTAAAGGTGTCGACTTTTAAAGGCCGACCCTGCCCTATTATAACGAACGGTTTTAAGATGGGCAACCGAACATACATAAATAATATACAGGGTGTCCCGAAATTTGGTGGCCAAAGGAAAACAGTGGAATCTGCATCGGAAAATAATACTAATTTGTTTAATAAACAAGTATCGAAAATTGCCCCCTAAGGGAGCTACAGCCCCCTAATGGGGAACCCATGAAGATCGTATTTTTCAGATTATTCCCAAACAGTTAAACATAGAAACATGAATTTTTGGTATTTTAGTAACTTTTATATGCTGAATCTAGATCTAAAATGAAAACTATAAAATTTAATCATATGCGTAACATTTGGGGGGGTTGAGGAACAAAAACAAAAGTAACTTTTTTCTAAGTTAATGTTTTACATTTTTTTTCTGGAATTATGCAAGTTTAGGACTTTCTGGCAAAAAAGGTACTTTTGATGTACTTCGCTCAGATGCACCATTTCTCAAAATAAAGTCCTTAATGATAACATTGTTTAGCAAACCCTCCTAACATGTTTCCCTGGGTCCACGTCTGACCGAATTGCCGACTCTGGCAATATTTCTACATAACTTTAACAAATTAGGACAAACAATTGCCTCTCCAATTTTACTCTTGGCGTTGCCATCTTACTACTACCAAAAGATTATTACTAGATTTATACAAGAAAACAATAAACAGGAATATCTGGTCTGCGGAAATCTTAATTGTAAAGAAAATGGAAACAGCAAAAAAAAAATTAAATTGCTTGCGAGGTTGGTTTAGGTTAGCTCAAATTTTGGGCAAAAATTAATTTTAAAAACACTTAGGTAGATCTAACTTCTTTTAGGGGCAGCCTTTTTTAAAGAGGAATGACCACAGTATTCAAAAATCACTTTTCAGCTCTGCAAAATGACACTTGTCAAAATGTGTCCAACGAGTGTGGTGGCAAGTTCGTTTCTGACTTCCCTGACGATGTAAAACATCTACCATAGTATGTATGGTTTTATGAGTCTTTATGGCCTACATAATAGTTATTTATGGTACAAGTGTGTTATGTTATATATAAGTCACGCTGGGAAATGGTTAGCCCTTGAGGCCGTAGGCCGAGAGGGCTAATTCCCAAGTGACTTATATGACTTAACACACGAGTACCATACAAAATTTTATCCAACACTTAAAATATGTTATTAAAAAATAGAAAATTATATTGTTTCAATGTAAACGGGAAAACCCTGTATTACAATATAATTGACATATTTTTGAATGACAAATTTGACACGTAAAAGTAGGCTAAGGTGATTTTTGTTGTTATGGAATTGATTAACAATAAAAATTTGAAAGCAGTAAATAAAATTATTATTTTTGCGATTCTCGAGGGTAGTTTTTCAAAATATGGAAGGAACTTCAGCCGAAATTCAAAAAGAAGCGAACCTTGCGTGTTCATTTATTATT
Organism: Polydrusus tereticollis; assembly: GCA_963920685.1. NCBI lineage: Eukaryota > Metazoa > Arthropoda > Insecta > Coleoptera > Curculionidae > Polydrusus > Polydrusus tereticollis. Next base: position 67,446,425 of record OY987329.1, read on the forward strand.
CCCCACAAGTCAAGAGATAGTTATGACAAAGCCTTATATGAATGCATATTTTACCACAACCCACCAGTGAGTTATAATCATAACCCACTAGTGTGTTATGATTTATAACTCACTAGTGTATTATTTGTTACTTTATTTGCCTAAAATGACATAAATAATAATTCTATAACTAGCAGACGTTGGATAAAATATTAAAAGTTATAGATATTATAAATTATACATGTCGGTTCAAAAGTTAGAGCCGAAAAGGTAAGTCGCTGGGTACCCCTTTGGGGCTCTGTATCTCCGTTAAGGGGCACTTTGGGAATTTTTTTCTATGATAAATTAGGGTTATTTTGACCTCCGCTATATGTTTCTAAGAGCCTTAGTCAGTATGCCATGAATTTTCTAAGAGTGTAAAATATAAAAAGTAGATAATATTTCATTGGTTCTTTACGATCTCCTGGTTAAATAGGTGCCGGAATTCAAAAATTTTAAACATATTCTTGTAGTACCTATAACGTTGTCATTATAGTCTACCCAATAAAATGTTTCAATTAAAAAAAAAACCATTTTATGAAGCTTTAAGCCAAAAGACATTATTTTGCATTCATGCAACTCCTTAAACCAATGCAGCGGTTTAAATAGGAACTATGCTAACAAAGATTACATAATAGTATATTAAAGTACAAGTTTTATAAAGTTCATTTTAGTGCACGCGTGCATGTTAGAAAACGAGCCGCTTGCAGCAAGTTTTATAACGGACAAGTGCGCTAATAGCTTTATAAAACATGTGCTTTATACTATTTTTTCTATTTTGGCATTTTTTTTTCATAATAAATCCATATTTAAAAAGAATAAAAAACATACAAATTTCAAAAATACAAAAATCAAAATTTTTAGGCCTAATATTATGTTGGTAATACAATCAAATATTTATCATAGTAGCCTTGAAATCAACAAATAATTTTACTTCCTTGTCAGCCATTTTGTCATGAAGTTGTCTAATTTTTCTAACATACCTACATCATTTTAAAATATGGAGCAAGATGAGTTTAGTTTAACTCCCCCAAAGTTAAGGGAAATTGCGGTAAATTTTATACTTCTATATTTTATAATATAGTAAATTTGTAAGATTATTTGATATTTTTTTAACTCATCTCCATTTCATAGAATTAATGCAACCAAACATACACGACCGCAAAATAAAACATTTGTGAACATCATTACCAACCTTAGAAAAATAAAGAAAACTATTTCATAAAAAGTTCAATGCGATACTGTAAACGGTATCGAAACAGCTTTTTTATGAAACCAAATTAGAAAAAATTATTTTATCATCAATTAGAAATAATTGTTATAAATTATAAAGGCAAAAAAGTCTTATGGCGTCATTTAATTTGTTAGTGTAAGTTTTACATTTTAGAGGTATATTTTGTTTTGTTTTACGTGGGTATTAATACAATATTTTCAAAATTAAATCAAATACGAATACGTAGTTCATTTTGAAAGAAAGCAGAAAACATTTTTTTTACTAAGTTACTATGCGTTGCTTGCTCGAATAAATCTTGCAACCTGTCTGTTTCATTTTAGTTTCGGTAGTTTTGTTGTGACACGGTGGTTTTTACGGGACATTAAAATACTTCTTGTTTATGTAAATTGTCAGTATTGGGTTATTCGTCATTATTTATCTGGGAATATAGTACATATTATAGATAGAGTTTTTTATACGTGAAGCATATAGGTTATAATATGTGTTTGAAGTAAAATCGTCTTGATCATCGATGGTGTTGATTAAATTCATCTTGTGGAGAAAAGTTTAGCTTTTCAAAAAACATTTTTGAGTTTTCAGGTTAATTTCTTTTTCATCATCTCGAGTAGGTATGTTAAAACCAGAAAACCACTAAAAAGGGAGACAAACACATAAGGGAAAGACATGGATAGTAATTCCAATATTTTAACTTAATAACTTTTTTTAACTCCATGTAACTAGTCAACAAGAACCTTAGCTAGTTTTCTATTTTGTAAGGACAGAAGGTAAATGATATTGAAGGGACATTTTGCATTCGAGAAAGATATGTTCTAGATTGCATCTAACTTGGCGCAAGTACATTTATCAGAGGGTAAAATACCGATCATATGTAGATGTGCTGGGTACACGAAAAAAAACTTATAAAAATAACCAAAAATATAATAGCTGTAACTATATTTTATAGTTCTATATAGGATAGCCATATGGTATATTAAGGAAGACTATAAAATTATAGTAAAAACAAGTTAATATTTTTAATAGTTACTACAAAAACATATAGGAATAAAAAAATTCGTTACAGTAAAAACTATTAAACAGGAGTGCAAATAATATAAAAATATGTTGTTGTTTTTTTTAGCTTCTATTGTTACGATTGTAATAATTATTTGTAAAAACTACTAAGCAGTTTTGTACATTTTACTAATGAATATTCTAAATTTTGTAATATTTCTTCGTAAATTCTAATAATTTTAGTTGAATTTCTACCACCAACTTTTGTTATACTAATTAAATATTTTAGTAAATATTTAAAACTCATTTTGTAGTTTCATTTAAATATTTTTCTAACATTTTTTATTTGCTTTTACACAGATATAATGAAATATATTTGGTATTTCTTTCTTGGTCGAAACTAAGTCTTCCAGATTCCATTCCGCTAATAAATCCGCCAAACTCCACATACAAGCACCATAGTACCATAAAACCAAAAATCAGAGACAAAATTAACCAATTTAAACTTAAATCACATAAGACTTGAGTAATGTTATGAGTAAGAGTTAGAGGTACGACCCCTTTGATGGCATAACTGTAAATGCGACGGCGGACGGCGCGGCTTTGACTATTCCTGTAAATTATTTAGGAGTTTCTACTATATTCATTTAGTAAAATATGAATTTTCCTACGAAAATTTTATAGGCGCTTCTATATTTTTTGATATTTTGCAAAAATAGTGTTATCAAAATCCAAATAGTTTTTTGTTAAACAGTCTTACTATAATTACACCCTTCTAAATTCTATTACAAATTTTAGTAAAGCAATATAGTAAATTTACTAATTTTCCGTTATAACCATTTTTTATGCTTGTCTCTTCATGTAATAAAAAATTATAAAAGACACAATAGAATTTAGTAAAATTCACAATACAGTTTCTTACTTTTAACTAAAGAAAATAGTTATTCAATTTAACCAAAACGCATTTGTAAAATCTAATATATATCATAATTATACGATGTTATATAAAAAAGCTAACCATATTTTTTCATAAATTTAGTTTACAATTTTATTTTGGTAAAGAACAAATAGAATTATAGTTATTAAGAGGTTTTTTAGAGAAACATACTATAAAATTCTTACTAAACTAAATTTACAATACTGTTTTTTCCGTGTAACAAGCATGTCCCAATTTTGGGCGAATACTTGTGATAATGAAGCGTTTTGAAACAGTTAGGTTTTTATGCCAGTAACTATGAGGGATATTTTCAATAAGTAGCGAATACCTTGTAGGTGATGATCTGCAGTAGTTTTTTCAGCGATTGTCCCATTTATCCCTAATGAAAGATTTTAAGCAGACATAAGCATCATCTAGAGAGAGATCGTTTTTAATGGGCATTCTACTGAGGATGCTCTCCTTAGCCAGATAATAAGCATGCTCATTACCGCTTAGACCAGTATGAGCTTTGACCCACACAAATGAAGTATATGCTTTTTGCGCAGTGTATCTCGTCGCAACAGTCTTTTAATATTCCATATTTCGGAGTTGGTTTAATATATCCAAGGTTTAATATTACCCAAAGCCTTAAGGCTCGACATTGAGTCAGTAAGAATGACAAATTCTTGATTGGAGGATTCTAGAGTAAAGTTAAGCGCTTCGCGAATTGCCAAAGCCTCTGCAGTAAAGATACTACATCGTTTATGTAAAACCTATTAATAACTAAAAATCTGTTGCACTCTGGTTAGAGTGAATCACTATTTTTTCTTTTAGTTAAAAGTAATAAACTGTATTGTGAGTTTTACGAAACCATTTTGTGGCTTTTATAATTTTTTATTACATGAACAGGTAAGTATAAAAAATTATTATAATGAAAAATTAGTAAAATTTTTTTATATTTCTTTACTAAAATGTTTAATAGAATATAGAAGGGTATAATTATAGTAAGACGGCTATTCAATAAACTATTTGAATTTTTATAATACGATATTTACAAAATATCAAAAATAATAGAAACGCGTGTAAAATTTCCGTAGAAAAACCCCTATTTTTCTAAAAGAATATAGTAGAAACTCCAAAATAAATTGCAGGAATAGACAAAGCTGCGCCGTTCGCCGCCGACGTCGCATTTACAGTTATGCCATCAAAGGGGTCGTAGCTCTAACTCATGTGTTTTAAGTTCAAACTTGTTAATTTTGTCTTTGATTTTGTGTTTCAGTAGATTACTATATTTCGGTGCTATGTGAAATTTGGCGAATTTTTAAAAAATAGGTGAATTGCGCTTTTGGATATTTATCCCATAAGAGATACATGTTAAATGAAATAGTCGCGTAGGCACCTCAAGTTCTTTAAAATTTTGGGTAGTTACTACTGTATAAGTAAGACAACTTTTGCCACCCCAGCGATTTTCCAATTGTGAAAAAAGTATATTTTTATCCAATTGTGTCAAAACATGACGTTCTATAGATTAGATATACTTTTTTATCTACAGGGTAAGCATTTTAAAATATTACCTCAGATCCTTTTATGAAAAAAATAATACTTCATATTATCATAACATGTCCAAAAACGTCTATTTTCTAAAGTACGCGAAGTAAGAGGGAACTAGAACCACCATGCGTTAGTCAAGGGGCCAGTCACCGCGCCCCACACCACCACCTTAAAATTTCAAATGCAAGGTATCACTGAGTAGTATATACAAGGTCTTCTTTGGAATCTTTACGTCCCATTGACATTTTTCTGGCCATTGTTTGCTTATTCAGCATTTTTGTTTAATTTTTAATGTTCAATCGGCCGGAGCTTTGAATTGTCGTACTTGCGCGTTTCCTCTAAATTTAGCTGCACAAAAAAAACCGATAGAAACGTAAATTTGTAATTTGAATAAAATTGCAAATATAGAAAAAATTAAATAATATTTTATTTGATTAAATGCTCAAAATGCATTCCATTTTGTTGTGAACAATAGTACAACCTATTTTTAAATCAAAATCAGCTGGAAATTGCCGGAAAAACGAACTTAGATGAAAATTTGCTACATTTTCAACAAGATTCAATATTTCAATATTTTGATAAATAACATAGTTCTGTTTTATTCAAATCGCGAATTTTCTTTTCTATCGATTCTTTTTGTGCAGCCATTTGAAATTTTAAAGTGGTGGTGTGGAGCGCCTAGGGGGTGGCTGACCCCTTGACTAAAGTATGGTGGTTCTAGGTTTCCATACCCAAATAACATTTATACCAAATCACGTTGTTTTAACTTTTGTAGTTTTCGAGATATTTGAATTGAAAGTTTTCAAATTGACACCCTGTATATGGCTAGTTCTACAAACTAAAGAATTTTCAGCGGCTCAGCTAAAATATCATGAAAAATTTGTTATAAACTGATTTATTTGTACAACATACCTATCTCTAGTTGGTCTCTAAAAATAATTTAGATTCAAAATTATTTTTTTGACGAAATTACTATTCAAAGTGCCAAATGCTCAGGAACCTGCAGTGTCCCTCAAACAAAATCTAATCAAAAGTGTAATGTAATTTATTTACTACGACATTAAGGCCGTGAATTAAACCAAAATAAAGAAGTACTTATTATATTTTATTGCCTGGGAGACAAATTATTATTTTATTCTCGCAGACATGTTATAAAATCTTTTCCAGAATTTGTCTCCATGGTTTTATATCAGGATCCTGTTTAATGTAAAATAAGGGAATATTCAATATTCTATTCGCCGAGTGACGTTGTCGTTTAGCACCGGTCTCAGCGTTGCCACATCTAGTAATAGCTTAAAAGGCAATGCAACGAGACCACCAAAAGTTATTATTTTTTGATACATACAATAGATTTAAGTGTCGTTTAAATTCAGATTTCGTACATTCGTTTTGGTAACTTATCAATACAAGAGATTTTACATAATGTGTCTTAGAATAATAATAATAATAATAATAATTAATGCTCAAGAATAATTTAATGATTAAAGTGTCTGTTCAAATTAGAAAAATAAAAAAAAAAATGGAAACGAAAAGCAAATACAATGAGACTGCTAAACGTTATTGATTTCTGTTATACTAGATTTAAGTCTCGTTCAAATTCAGATTGTTAACAATAATTTTGTTAATTTATTATAAAAAGAGCATTTTTATCATGTGTCTTAGAATTATTACTTAAAGACAAAGATAATATAATGATTAAAGTTCCTGTTCAAGACTGGTTTAGATATAGAATTAGTATAAACCAAAAATAGACCTAATTTTTGTTACTGTTCAAGATACTTGGACTATTACAAATTAATGGTTAGAAGCACTTTTATTTGTGAAGTAAATAATTAATAAACGTTGATTTTGGTTGATTTTCGTTTTTTTTTCTCAGTTTCCTGCTGCTTGAATAGCCATAAATCTAAAATTTTAAAAAATTTTGACTGTTCCACTTAACGTAGGCTAAAAGACGTTGTATTCTTGATAATAGACTAAATTTCGCAACTATAGAATGTACAAAAAATGTGGGGCCGAAATCATCTCAAGCAGAGTCACATATCTCAACTATAGAATGTACTAAAAATATAATTTTGATCTATCCCTGTATTTTTTTCTATACATGGTGGTTCGTCCGAACATAGGAAATCCCTTGAGCGCAATAAAAAATAGCTCCCAAGTGTAAAATGGAAATAAAGATGCTCTTACACGTTGCAAAATAAAAAGTTAATTGACGACAATTTTTATTTCTTATATTAAACATAATTACACGAAGTTATAGAGAATTAAATGGTCAAGCAAAATAAATTAAAACATGTGTCCCATTAAAATAAAACTTAAATATTTATGTTTAAAATCTAGCAATTTTGACTATGGGCTTAAACCAAAGAGGCTTGAACCATTGCAAGCACGTATCCAGGGGCCCGCCCCCCCCCTCCCCCCGAAATCCCGAAATTTGAAAATAATGATTTAAGTTTTAATGTGTGATTTGCTTTGCTCTGAATTAATTAAAATAAGTCCACATTTTTGAATGATTTTCGTCCTTGAGCCCCCCCCCCCCCCCCCGAAACGAATTTCTGGATACGGGCCTGGACCCTTGTATACCATATATGATAAAAAGTGTATGAAATATTATGCTTGTAAAACATCGAGTTAACTAAATGTCAATATGTGTAAGTTGATACACAAAATTATAAAAAAAAAAATAAATAGAAAAATTTGAATATTCCCACCATGTTTTTAAAAATAAAAAACGTAATGGAAATTCAATTATCGAATAATTAAGTATTTTTAATAATTATGTATAAAAAAATAATTATGTATAAAAAAACCATAGCAACTGATAAATAGATAAACTATAGACGTCCCTTTAAAAAATATTTGCTAAAACGTGTTTGCAAGTAGCCGTTTTGGTAAATCTAGCGAACAAGTGGTTGATTAAAATATATAAAAAATTATCCATGTGTTAGACTTTTTATTCTGGAAGTTTTCTACCGAATACCATTCGTGCTCGGAGTTTATCCAGAAAATTTTAAAAAATTAGCTATTTTTTACAGGAAACTAAAGTTGTCGTTATTTGAAAAAATAGGCCTCCTTCCGAGTCGGAATATTTATACTTTGAGACAACGATGAAAATACACTCATGCAGTTTCCAAGAAACACCCAATTATTCAGAATTTTCGAAAATATTTATGCACTTATAATACCCGAATATTTCCCCGATATTAAAATCCCATATGGAGCGGGACAATTTCGAATAAATACAGCGGAATTGCCAGGTCGAAATTTATATAATTTAATAAAATTTTAATATTTTAAAGAGGCCATAGAGTCAATAAACCATACTACAGTCACTACAGTGGATGTTTTTCAGTCAGGAACGGTCACCATACTCGTTAGACCAAAATTTTGACAGGTGTCATTTTACAGAGCTGAAAACTGATTTTTTTAATACTCTGGTCATTCCTCTTCAAAAAAGGTATTTCGTTAAAACTGGCGGTTTTCGAGATAAATCGGTTTTTATGCGAAACACTCAAAAGTTACTAATGCTAAACACAAACAGGTAAAAATAAAATATGCTGCTGTGTATTAAATTTTTTGGAAACGCTTTCCAACTATTCGAAGGCAAGAAGAGTTTATGCTGAAAAATGTTCAGATCAGACATTGTCAAGTCCAAAAACCTTTCAAAGGGTTCAGTGGCGTATATAGAAATTTGTTTCGGGGGGGGCCTAAATTAAAAAAATTTAGAAACTATAATCACTACTATATTACAATGTTAATTTGTTAAAACTTTTTGGTTATAGCTGAACAAAAATATATTTAACACTTAAACAACAACAATAGTATTTTTTTAATTTTGAATATAGTGCTTGCTTAAGCATAATATATTACATTTCTCTTCGTATTTCGGGGGGGGCCCAGGCCCCCTGGGCCCCCCCCCCCTATATACGCCACTGAAAGGGTTGATCGGATCAGATAATTAATTGTTTAATGTTATTAAAATACAAAAATAATAAAACCCCCATTTGGGGGCTGCAGCTCCCTTAGGAGGCATTTCTTGATATTTGTAGGAAAAAATATTATTATTTTGGCACGTAGATTACGCCCTTTAAATATGACCCCTTAGTTAAGAGACACCCATAAAAATTTCTTGTCAAAGTAAGAATGTTTATAATATTTTCTCATGCTTCTTATACAGTTTCCGATATTACGTACAGGGGCATCTATAACGTAGGCCACCCTGTAAGTAGACCACTTTAATATTATTTTCAGTTTTCAAGTGTTACAAGAAACAACCCTAAATTATCATAGAGTTCGGTAATTTTATATTACAGCAAGTTTATTTCGAAGACAAGAGCTCTTAACCGAGTTATTTATAATACAAAGGCTTGTTATGGTTATGTTGGGAAAGTTACAGAATTGTTTCAAAAGATTGAGTTAAGCAGCGGAAACTTGGCTGGTAGGCCAAATTAGCAATTTCTTGTTACTGCCGTAGTAACAGATAAGTTTAAAGCATCATAGGTATTTAAAAACAACTGGTATATAGGGTGGTTTAAAGGACGCACAGAAGAAGACTTTTTTCTTTAGATATAAATACATTTTGTAAAACGGAATTTATTATCTTGAGATCTAAGAAAGCGCGAAAAATTGTTGTTTTTAAAAAACTATTGAAATTTAAACAAGTTATATTTTTTTTTCCATAATTTTGTTAACTTGTTTTGAAAGGCTCCATTAGGTACATTTAGACGTTACGCAAACTGACTTGTGCATGCAAATTGGCGCATATGAACTGAGTCGACTTCTGATTAAACGTTCAGTCTACCTTGCACAGTTAGCATAACAATAGTGCCTTTTGGCACAATATAGTTAAAAATGGAAAATATTTATGAGAAAATAATTCCAGTTAGATTCGGATTTTTTTTTAATTTTAAATTATCTGGCAGAATAGATTTTACTCAAGCCAAACTTTTTGGCTGTCGCAAGCTTCATGGCTTCCGTTTACATGTAACGATTTATTTGTTCAAATTTGCATGCACATATAAATTTGCGCAGATTGCATGAGCATCCAAACATCGGTCTAAACGTATTATTAAGTGAAATCTTGACAATGGATGGTGTTTCACAAAACAACCAAGCAGGTTCCTGAAATAGGGTCTGCCCCTATACAGTTTTATAAAACCGACCCGATCTAAGAACCAGACCAAACCGACGTTACTTCATTAAACATTCCTCTTTTAAGAAACAGGGTATGGTTCTTAGAGCGGGGTATGCTTCTAAAATAGACCCTGTTTTACGAAATTACCTCCTTCTAAAAAGTCTGCTCGGTTCTGTTATCTGGTCTGTTGTTCAGAACAGGATCTGATTTGTAAAATTAGTTGTTTCACAAAACAACTAACCAGGCTCCTGAAATAGTGTCTGTCCCTAACAGTTCGGACCCGATCTTAAAACGAGACCAGACCGACGGTATTTCAGAAAACATCCCTCTTTTAAGCAACAGGGTCTTGTTCTTATAGCAGGGTAAGCTTCTAAAATAGACCCTTTTTACGAAATTACCTCCTTTCTAATAAAAAGTCTACTCGGTTCTGTTATCTGGTCTGTTCTTTACAGGATCTGATTCATAAAACTAGTTCAGGTTAGTTCGGTTTTAGTTTCTTCAAACAGGTCTATGTTTTAAAACGAGGTTATTTTTAAATAGTAAAAGAATACTACTTGGCAAGTGGTAATCATAATATGACATATAAATATGTATACATGGGAGAACTTTGTTCTCTAGTCACTTGCTGAGACCTTATACAATAAGGATTAACTAAATTATGCTAAAACAGCTATTCTCTGGGCTACATGCCCCAACGAGCGCTGAAATAAATAGCACAATTTGGCGTATTTTGACTAACACTGTTAGTACTTAAATACAAACTCAGATTGCAGAAACTACCGGGAAAGAAAAGAACGAATCTTTATTTCCAATGATAGGAACGATAGGATGCTACGCTGCTGCTACCTGTAGACCAGTTTCGAACTCTTTGGTTCTCGTCAGTACAGGGCAAGCATAACAAGCGAGCACACCTGACACCTACCATTGGAAAATCGAAACGCCCTATAGCCACAATATTGTTCTGCCTAGGCAGTACAATACAGGTGGCGCCATCCTTCAGAAGTTTCTAGCAATCTGACCCATGTATACATATTTATATGTCATATAATGAGGTTATTTTTGTTAAACTGATTCCATATTCTCTTATTTCAAAAACCCGGAAACCAGTTTTCTGAAACAATGTTGATCCCGCGACGTCAGAGAATCAAAGATGTTAAGATGATAAATGACACCAGTGAGGTTCACGGTGGATGGTGAATAAATCCTACTATCGTGACAAAGGATTTACCTACCTGTATACAATATCATGAATATTTCTTTATTATAAACTATTTATAAAAAAATTCAGAAAAGTTTTAGATAAACCCTTTAACTTCTCACACTGTTCCGTTTTTTTGCAGTATATGACAACAAGGTATGAAAATTAAATAATTATGTGTCTAATAATAAAATAAATTTAATGTACAACTTTTCAGGTTTTGGAAAAAGCTTAAGTGAGTAAACCCCCCTTATGTTATTATTATTTTATACATTTTTATAAGTTAATAATGTTGTCGACCGAATAGTATAATTACAGCTATAATAAGCTTTTTCCGTAGTTCTCGCAATAATTTGTATAAAACACATTTTTCCTGTTATTATTCCACTCCAAAAAGCTTTTTCCTAAATTAGTGTTTCAAAATTCGGAAGATCTGTACGGCATTTAGAAATGTCATTCTTTGGCTGAGTTTCATAATAGCAGAAAATTGTAGTAACGAATAAAAAATTAATAAGGCTGTTATAGCAGGGTTAAGTTTTGGCTTTTAAGGCAAAAGGCATAAAATGAATCTATATTTCGTGTAGCTGTCAGAACCGTAATAAACTTTAAAAAATATATTAGTTTTGAGCAAAAGTTAGCTTCACAGCTTTTTCGTTTTATAGAATTTTACATTAAAAATTTTATCGTATCATTGAAGATTAAGTCATTTTTATATGATATCTTTATTCATAATTATTAACATCATAAACGTACTGAAACCTACATAAAACCTTAGTTACTCATAATACATTAGTTACCATAATTTAATACGTTAGTTACGAAAGCATAATACGTTAGATACCAAATAATATTAGAACTATTTTTCATGAACATGTAAAACAATATTTTGACAGTTTTCAAATTTGATGGATACACCTTTGTCTTTAACGTCCACGATCTTAGGTATGCCCTCTGAAGACTGATTAATGACCGAGAAAGCACTCCTTTCGATTTCGTGCGGTTCCCCAGTGCCTAATCCACTGCCGGAAACATCGCCGATTTGAATTTTGCGAGCAATGGAAACTTTCTTGGTCACACTTTCTTCTAAATACCCTCTAACAACCTTCGCCGATTCCCATCCACCAAGTTCTTGTAGGTCTAATATATCTCCTCCAGCATTAACAAGAAAATTTGCCGAAGATCTTCTAACGCAGTGACCAGTATACAAATTAGGATTTTCAAGTGAGAGATACTTATCTATTTTTTGAGGTATTTTAGAGAAGAAATGAATGCCGCAGGGCTGTACCGTGCATTTCCCTCTTCTATATGATACAAACAATCTTTGGTGAGTGACATGGTCTGGCCTTAACATTGCGTACTTTTTAAATAAAAGCACAGGATTGACTTCGCCGTCAAATATCACAGCGAAAATACGTTTCTTGTGGGTTTTTGAGTCGGGAATAGTAACAATCAGCTTGTCCCTAAAACGTCAACATCTTCCGTGGTATTTGTCGATTTCCACTCTTTCCTTCAGTTCTAAAGTCGCTCGTAACATGGAATATTTCGGCCATAAGGATGAAGCAGAGTATTCCTCAGAGAGTTTTGCGAAATACGCCAGCAATACCGTTTCTTCTGCACCTTGAACATGTACTTTGTTTCGCCACTCACAAAACTGCCGATATTCTTTTTCATAATGGATTTTAGATTTGTCCGGAAGCAAGTTCAACCTTATAATGTTGGCTGCAGCTAATATATCGTCAGGAATATCAAAATCTTGCATGATTTTAATGATGACTTTTTGAAATGCCAAAATGAAATGACAAAACACCTTGTTTTTATTTTCGCATCGCCGCGCCGTTGTCAATGATACGATAAAGCTTTGAATATAACTCGATTATTAGCGATTTAACACCGTCTCGGACATTGCGGGTGACTCGGCTGTCACCTCGTCACCTAGCAATGTCCTCGACTATTATAAATCGCATAATAATCTCGTTATATTAATAGCTATAAATCACCCCATAGAGAGCACAGATATTGCCCATTTTGTCCGAGGTATTGTTGCATTTCTAAGGTACCGACGCCAAATAAGGCCAGTCTCCTAATAAGACCACATCCTAATTACTCAGCTAATATAACACATTTCCAGCAGAGGGCGTGATTTACCCGTCGTTTGCCGCTCCAACATGAGTATGTGATGTGTCAGTAGCCATCTTGATGAGCACGGAGTTAGTCGCATAATTTTAATTTATTTGTCGTGTTCGAACGTGTGTATTTCATATTATAATATCAGGTAAGTTTTGTTTAATTCGTCAGAGTCTCAAATTATTGCTGAAAATACCGGTTGTATTTTTTTTGTTATCAATAGGCATTTGATTATTAATAATTAAAAGTATTTTGATGTTAGAGTTTCAAATATATTTTTTAGGAACTCAAACTTTAGAGTATAGACAGCCTCTTAATAAGGCCACCGAAGTGGCCTTATTAGGGACTCGCCTACAAAATATGTACTTGCTGATAAAATACTTTCTTTTCAGCGTTATGCCTCCCAAAAAAACGAGCCATGTGGTCAGAACAAAACCTAGTAGCTTCCATGAATGCAATAAGGGATGGTATGCCTACATCGAGGGCTTCAAAAGTGTACAATATTCCCAGGCGTACTTTACGAAACCACGTGAAAAGTGGTAGCTTTAAAAAGAAGCTTGGACGTCATCCGATTTTATCTGAAAATCAAGAAACAGAAGTGGTTAGAAGAATAGGACGTCTGTGCGATGTAGGAATGCCTTTAACGGCAAAAGTTCTACGAAAAAGCGTTTATTCATTCGTAAAGGATAATAACATTCGCCACACCTTTTCGGATCTAAAAGAGATAGCTGGAAAAAAGTGGATGAAATGCTTTTATTCCAGACATCCCGATATAGCGAAACGCCGAGCTCAGAAACTCAACCTGGCCAGAGGGCAAAAAATAAATCATGAAGTTGTAGATGATTACTTTATGAAATTTAGAACTGTTTTGATAGAAAAAGGATTTCACGGCAAGCCGAGCCGGATCTATAACATGGACGAAAAAGGGTGCCAGTTGACTCTTCATCACCAACAAACTGTGTTAGCTCACAAAGGAGCAAAGCGAGTACATCTGGTGGCTCCCGAACATGGAGAAAATGTTTCGATGGTAGCGTGTGCTAATGCTTTAGGGCAAAGTGTTCCTCCGCTAATTATTTTTAAAGGTTTACGGATTAAGCCCGAGTGGTATATTACCCTACCAGAGGAGTCCGAGATTTTATTGACCAAGAAAGGAAGTATGACAACCGATGCTTTTATAAAATGGCTTGGCCATTTTTCAAAATTTAAAACTGCAGGGCCAGTTTTATTGATCTTCGATAGAGCTTCCTCTCACCTAGATGTTCGTATTGTGGAAGCCGCAGAACAATATGAAATTACTTTGTTTTGCTTACCAAGCAACAGCACACATGAATTGCAGCCACTCGACAAAGCTGTATTTCGAAGTTTTGAATCCTTCTGGGACGAACAGATTTTAAATTTTTGGGTCAATCATCCGAACGAACGCGCCATCACTAGGGCCAGATTTGGGGAAATTTTTACACCAGTTTGGTTGAAGTCGATGTCCACTCAAAACATACTGTCCGGATTCAGAGCAACAGGCATATGGCCATTTAATCCAAATGCCATTCCAGAGGCACCATTTGCTCCAAGTGTTCTCACCTATCAAGCCTTACCTGATGGAATATTGGAAAATGACCCCGAGGATATTGGTAAAAATTCCACTGAACCAGTTGCTGGTCCCAGTGGTGTAAATCCTAAAGTAAATAAGTCTGTATTGTTAGAAACCGACAGCAACTCTTCTGGATCTTACACAAGTAATTCATCAAGCGATGAAACTGAAGAAGAATTTGGAGACTTGGAGCTTTTGGCCAAAAATTATACAACGAAAGAAAAGAAACAAGAAATTGATTTGTCAAGCCATGAAATTGAAGAAAGTGGAAATCTAGAGCCTTTGGCAGAAGATGATGCAGCGAAAGAAGAGAAAGAAAATAAGCGCCCAAAGAAAAGTGAAAATAAAGAAGAAAAATGTGAAGATCTTGATGTCAGTTTCACGGAATCTGGCTTTTTCACTACTCCTGAACTTAAAGTTTCTGTTAAAAAACGTCGCCCAGCAATCAATTCGAAGGCCCAGGAAGTTACTAGAGATTTGTTTTCCGCAACACACTCAAATTCAATGAAAAAGGATAATGTACACAAGGAAGTACCAAGGAAAAATAACCTTCCAGACAAAAAAAAGGAAGAAAACAAAGGCCTAAAAAAGAAAAACATAAGCAAAGAAAAGGAATCCTGGTTCTGTTTTATCTGTAATGAAGACAGAATTGCAGATATGAGAAAATGTAATGTGTGCAACACCTATATCCATGAAGAGTATGTTGGACTAATGAAAGAAGATAAAGAGGTTTTTATTTGTCCGCAATGTTCTTAGATCTAAATTTTGAATTTACAGATTTGTTGTTTGAATTATTACTGGCCTTATTAAAAAATGTTTTAATGACCACAACTTTATTTAAATTATTACTGGCCTTATTATGGGCCCAGTTACCAAATAAGGCCATTATGCAAGACTTTTTATTTTTCTATTTTTTTCCTTCAGACATTTTTGTTGACTATTTTAATGAATACTATTTATTATTTAATACACTACAGTTGACATAAACGTAGTTTAAACTGAATTATTTTATAATATAAAGTAATTATAGCAAGCAGAACTTTAAGGTGGCCTTAATTATTGGTGTCTGTACCTTAATATAGGATATTATGTGGTTTAACTTCCATGACGAATAAAACCTTGAAACTAGTTCATAGAGTGGGCTTCTGATGAATTTGAAGAAAGAAATGCAGACATACAGCTTCAAGAAAGTTTGCCACCTACAAGAGTAAGGCACGTATAAAAAATGGCTGGTGAAAAGTCTTCTGATGCTCCTACCGAAGACGCGAATCAAAAGTATACGTTAAAAGTATTAAAAAGCGACTTCAGAATAACAAAGAACTCTGTTTAGATATGGCTTTCCTTTCTAATTTTGACTTAATAAGGGCTGGAATTATTTCAGAGAATAGTCTTGAAAATTGAAGTAAAAAATCAGTTTTATTGATAAAAACATAACAAAGGAAAATTTGAAAGGCGAACTGATCCATTTTGCAAATGCTTGGGAGAGACTAAATATGTCAATAGTGGATGAATATTCTGTTATAAACCTTAAAGCTGACAGCGATGATGATTTAGAAGAGTTTACTGATGCAACAGCTCCTGACACACTAGTAGCGCCAATCCGAGATATATGAATGAAGAGCTGCAAAAATTGTGTTTTATGTTGTTACAAGATACTTGTACAATACAATTTGCATAGCGAAGCTTACAAGACACTCACATGGCATACAAAAACTTATTGACCCTTCTAACCACACAGGTTGCATGCGAAAGATCATTTTTGACTTTAAGGCTTTTAAAAAATCGCATAAGAAGTTCTTTAAGTGACAATCATTTCGAAGCTTTGGGTTTGATAATAGGGTTGTGAAAAGGAAATATTGAACACTTTGGATAATGACTTTATTATCAACCGAATAAGTGAACAAAACAGTGATTTGCGTAAAGAATTATCCTCAAAATAATAAAAACTAATTTTGAGTGTTCTTAGCGTCAATAACTACTATTAAATAATGTCAAATGTGGTCAAAGTTTCATATGGAAGGCAGTCAGTAATCAAATTTAAACTCTTAAAGGATCTCAACATATCAACATTTAATTAATATTCTAAAAGGAGCAGGGTGAGTCACCTATATCCTGATATGCATGACGTATTTAATAAAGTGTAATGTTAAATTAAATATGTGTTTTATGTCGAAAATAGCAGATATAATGTAAAACTTTTTTCAATAACTTATTTGCCCTTTGTAACGGGAACTCTTGTGTGGGATTCTGCCCAAAAATGAAATGGCAGCTAGGAAACCTAAAACATCTGTTGTATGTAATGTTACACCTTAAATATAGAAATAATTGGAAGTGGCAGAAAAATTAAGATTAAAAAAAAAATCACTCGAGGAGGACATTGCGTTATCGGGGTTCTAATAGGATTTGTATATCGTAAGGCAGTATGTTGAAGTTGAAATCGGAAATGGATCAAGTTAAACTAAATATTACATTTTATATTATCAATGATACGAACTTAGATAATAAGGTCCTCATCGGGAGAAATTTTACTAAAAATAAGAGCATTATGTATTATCACACTGATAATAATCTTAGTTTTAAAAATATAAAGAAGGTAAACCAGAATGGATAAAGGAAGTAAGACAAGGTGAGCTCTCTGAAAAACAAGAAAATACTTTATGTGGCATGTTGTTAGAATATGAACACTGTATATTTGCCGACCATAATAATCTTGGCAAAGAACACTCGATCTCATTCACAATTGAATTAACTTCCCATAAGCCGGTAACTCATCGGACGTATATAAAAAGATAAACAAATATTAGGAAATATTATAAACCAGTTATTAGAAGCTAAAACTATTCGTAGAAGTAACTCATCTTATGCTAGCCCAGCACTTCTAGTTAATAAAGCAGATGGTATTAGGAGGTTAGTAGTTGACTTCCGTTCCCTGAATAAAATTACGATAAAGAGAAATAACTATCCTATGTCAATAATCGAAGAAATTGTTGACAATTTATGCGATTATAAATATTTTACAAGTCTTGACTTGGCATCAGATACCAATGGACCCTAGGTCTAGGTTACAATATTTTATTAAATAAAGTGACCCCGTCAGAAAGTAAGACTGAATCGGTACGAAACTTCCCGTATCCCAAGAATCAGCATCAGCTTAGGAAATTTTTGGGTTTGGTGGGGTATTTTAGGAAATTTATAGACAACTTTGCTTAAATAATTGCTCCGTTAACAAAACTATTAAAAAGACAGTTTAGTTGACAATGGAAAGAAAGTCACAAGCAAATTGTAGACGAACTTAAAATAAAAATTTGTACAAAACCGGTTTTATCTATATTCAATCCAAAATTAGCTACTGTAGTATACACTGATGCCAGTCACGATGGATTGGCAGGAATTTTGGTTCAGAAAGTGGAAAATAAAGAAAAACATATAGCATTTTTCAGTAAACAAACCATTATTCCACTTCTGATGTAGTCTATTTGGCCGAAATGCACAAAAATTACTTTGTAACTCCGAAACTTAATATTTTCTCTAAACAATAATAATATTATACATTTACGTTAAGTTTAAAGAACAAAAACAGACTAAACCCTCATTCATTTATAAACCTACATTTTGTAAACACTTTCGTAGTGAGTCAGCTGCCTTTGTGTGATGTAATTGCCGCCGCATGGACCACACTTAAAAATGGGGCGTATTGATATACTACGGGCCACTTATATAAAATTTTGCCCGGGTCACTAAACTCTACCAGCACGCCCCTGACTATAGTGCATCTATACTAAAACTAAAAATGAACCTGACGCCAAGAATAAACAAAAGCACGTGACCAATAACTGCCAGTGAAGTAATGCGATTGGTCAATTAATCGTTAAATGTCACGCGGGAACAGGGGCGCACTCTGTCCCAGTTTTTATTGTGATATGTGTCAATGATTCTTCGGGATTATTCCAAGCTGTGATCTCAAGCAACGAGGGCTAACAGGCGAACAAAGGCCACTTTTTTTTATATAAGCCTAATTAAAGTAGTCAAGTAAGCACAGGTAGAGATAAAAGTTTTGACACGTCCATTGAAATAAATAAACCGTTATAAGAAATTTTGGTGTACAAATTTTCTCTTGTCCCAACCTAATAATCGCGATAATAACAGCAGCAACTGCTGGCGCCCCTTTTTTTAACGCGTAATAATGTTACAACAGGTGCGCTCCATGTACGTTATCTTGTATTCAGCGAAGCGTTTTCACTGAATTGATAATAGTCAGGGTCAACGATATTAACTATGAACAGAAATTATATAGTAGTCGATATAATGCGGGCCAAACTGTACTAACCAAAAACCAATTCAAAGTGAAATTAAATTTTCATGACTGTATTAATACTTTACAACTGTAACGATATCATGTAATTAAACTCTATTTGTACAAACCTAGGTTTGTAGTTTATTGCTAAAGATGTGAGGAGGGGATTACTTGATTACATCCACATAACTTTTTCAATTAAAACATTGAGACAATATAAAGATGAAACATTCAAGTTCTTAAAGCTCCCCATTTTCTCTTAATAAGTTAATAAATTGAACATTGAAATGATCATTAAATTCTTAAGATATGGTTAGCAATTTTAAAACAGTACATCATCAAAGTCTTAACGTCGAACCAAGCTGGCTAGTCTATGGTCACGTGACATAAAGTTGCAAAGACTTAAGTAATAGAAATAATCAATTTAGAACATTTTACTATAAGTAGGTACCATTATCACAAAGAAATGTTTCGCCTGCGGCACATCTCTTTGTTTCTTTATTGAGCATTCAACCATGTAGAACTTAGCTTCAACGATACAGGTTCAGGGAGATGTAAATTCCCCATTAAAAATATTCTTAATGTTATTTTACCATATTTGGGTTTAGTATTCCGAATAGAGCTCTAAATTCCCATTTTAATGACATGTGACAATTACTTTATTTAGAAATAAAATTCCTCAGTTGTTCTACAAAAACAAAAAGTAACAATTCCTATAATAATAAATATATTTTTTGGCAAAACTACAATAAATACCCTGATAAAAGGCAGCACTTGCTACAAGAGAATAAATTATCTTGACTTTAAATTACTTAATCTGAAGGTAATAATCTTATTTATAGTAAAATGTGTTCTTAATATATGATTGTCTGGGTCTTTGGTCATTTCTGGTTATGTTCTTGGCGGTAAAATTCCTTGTTTAAAAGCTGGCGTCTTTGGAATTATAACATTTTAAAATAGTATTTTTGACAAAGATAAAGTTCTTTATGCCATAGTAATTGGCCCTTGTCCTAAGAGTATGGTATGGGCATTTACATGCAATTCGGCACCTGCGCGGAGTCACATCAGTTCATCAGTACTCCAGTGAACGAAGAACTTGAGGCTTCTTTAAAGCATCTCGACATAGTTTTATATCGATCATTTCTATGACTTAGTGGATGTGGATTGTGGATGGTTACATTGGATGCGGATGTGTGCGATTTTTTAGTGTTTTGACATCATACGATTGATAGTTTTACGATTATGCGGCTAGACTGCTTGTGTTTTGTTACGTGCCTAGTTTAAACTCAAAATAGACGACGAAATAGATGACGTACGTATATTTTCTTGAAGATAATTGTTTATATTGACTTCGCTAAAGACAGCAATTTTGTTTTTCTATATTTCAGCATATTAATTTATGCACAGATCAAAATGGAAGATATTTTGAACATTTATTGTAGTTTATAATATTAGTTTAGGCATATAATATGTTTAATTGATAAAATGAACGTTCTTTTTACATTTTTACACAACAGAATTTACGAAATTTGCAATTATTTCGTAAACGGCTGGAAATAACCTACATGCTTGTATTCCAAAAAATATTTGTTAATGAATTCTACGTTACATTAGCTAAAAATATAAGGGTATTTAATTTGAAAAATTTGATAAAAATGAATTTTTAATGACTCATTTCTGGAACCTTATCTAGAACACCGTGTATAAAATTGATGAAAACTCTTCAATTCATTGTATCTCTGGACTTCTTGTCATTGTTTCTGTACAATGCCGTGATTATCAAAAATGTTTTCAGATTTTTTTTTTTGGTTTTTCTTCAGAAATGCCAAGTTTTTTTATCTTAGTTTTTAAGTTATTGCTCTTAAACTACCAAAGCAAATTGCATAAAATTATAGATATTTATAAAGGATAATAAACAAACCAAAATATGCAAGAAAATACAGGGTGTCCCATTTAAAAAAATTCAATATTATGTTACCTCAGTTTTTTGGGCAACCCTGTGTATGCAAAAATATTTTCCTGAAATACACTCTATGATACAGTATAAGCCCGCATATGAATGAAATTTCTAACTTAATTCGTTTAGGACGCACTGTATAAACGAACAATAAACCTCTCTAAAGCCGCCCAAGTGTTTGTGTTGGCTGCAAAGAAATAGATTCTTGCAACAAGGCATATGAACTTTTTCATTAAATCTTTCAACGAAATAAATTAAGAATTTCTTTGTCTTAATTCGAGGATGCCGTCTTTAAGTCAAAGCAATAACAAAGCATTGTATCCTTGAAGCAAAGACATAATAATATATACTTGACAGAAATAAATAAATACTTGGTCCGGTATAATATAAATCTTACTTAAAATATTCATCCTTTAAGATACGTACTAAAAAATAACCTATCTATTTTAAGATATTAAGTGAACTTAATTCAAGGCTATGCTTGGAATGGTTTAAAACTGTTATCTTAGTTTAATTAAAGTTTTCTTTCCGCTAAGATAATTAAGAAAATTGCTTCCAAGGATGGAGCTGACTCTTATCAAGAAAATATTAATTTGGATATATTGAAAGATATGGCAGCTTTCAATTCGTTTTGCTTCACATTAAGATATCCTTTTTAGCTGTGTAATAGTAGTAACAATGGATTCTCGTATCAGGTAGTTCTCAAAAAAATTGCCCCCTCCCATGAACAAAAACTGGCTTTGCGCCTGCTATATTTTAATAATTTCCTACTAAATCCCAATTGTTTAAAAGATTGATTTAAAAATAAAGAAAAAAGTGATTAAAAAATATTACCGCTACGAAAACAATAAAATAAATGTAATAATTTAAATACTGTTTTCATTTCTGCGTTAATAATAAACAAACCGTTTCAATATTTGAATTGTTATGTTAATTTACGACACAAATTTATCGGAAACAATATTTTAATGTAACATAATAAAAATATAGGTAAAAAGTTATAAAACGAAGGTGGATTTTTGTTTTATAAATTATATTTTTAGCTTCGTCATTTCATTTGTTACTTGTTATACAGGGTGTCTCTAAAAGTCTGTACAGGGTTATCCAACCAAGACTATAGACAAGGCGATTTTTTGACTTTTCCTGTACTTTTATAAAAAAACTGAAATAGCCATCTTAAGTCATTTTCTCCCGCGAATTCGAATATCTTCAGCAAAAAACAATTGAACATCAAACAAAAGTACTAGGGGTCACTTTGATATTTTTTTAAATGGGATGCCGTATTTTTAATGAGCTTATCCGATTTCTCATATAAATTTTGATCTAAAATGTTGGATTTTTAATTCAAAAACGCCTTTTTTCTTCAGTTTTAAATTCGGAAAATGTTCGTCTACCGTAAAAATTAAAAAAAAAAAAATTAAAAATCCAACATTTTAGATCAAAATTTATATGAGAAATCGGATAAGCTCATTAAAAATACGGCATCCCATTTAAAAAAATATCAAAGTGACCCCTAGTACTTTTGTTTGATGTTCAATTGTTTTTTGCTGAAGATATTCGAATTCGCGGGAGAAAATGACTTAAGATGGCTATTTCAGTTTTTTTATAAAAGTACAGGAAAAGTCAAAAAATCGCCTTGTCTAGTCTTGGTTGGATAACCCTGTACAAAATGCTAGCACAAATTCCTAAAATATGACGATCTAGCCCAATTCAATTTAATTAAATTTAAAAAGTCTATATTAAGGCGGAGGTCAGCCACAGACTGCTTAGGCTCAACCTAAAATATCTTACAAATTTAAACAAAACACATACAATATTATAGGGGTATTGAAACACTATCAGTACCTAACTCCTACAGTAACGAATTGTTGACACTATATATATATATTTGTAATAATTCTCGAGCTGATTCTTAAATGCATTCTTATTATTAATTGATTTTAAATAGTTTGGTAAGGAATTAAATAAAAAACTAGAATGATAGGAGAAAGAACTTCTGAATGTGGTGGAATATGAAGTAAAATCGGCACCCTTCTTGGTCTAACAAATACATCATGGGCAAATGTTTTTCGTAAAGATAGGTTGGTGTATGGGAATTGATAATTATTTGTAAAAAATAGAAACAATGAAGATCACGCTTTTTTTTTCATTTTAAATCAACTTTGTTGCAAATATGATGAGTTATAAATGATCTCTTCGTCTGACACATGTACCAAACCCTATACACGCGTTCTGCATGACATGTAGTCTGTGTCGGTCTTGGCAGACAGGGACCATAAACTACATTACAATAGTCATAAAGAGATAAAATAAGCAATTATGTTAATCTCAATTGAGTGCTACCGTCCAGTATGTATTTATAAGTATAGATAGATTTTAATCTGCCTTAAGCTAATTTCAATATAGTACTAACACTAACATGCTCATTCAGAGTAAGATTTTGGTTAAAAGTAATCCCAAGTTTTCTACAAACATTTTTAAAATTTATTGGAACTCCGTCCAACAAAACGGAATCTTACCAGAACTTTGGCATGTTGTATATTTGTAGCAATAAGCATAGCAGAGGTTTTTGCAGAATCTAACAGAAGACCATTATTTTTAGACCATACATTTATTTTCTCCAAGTTTTGATTACATTTGGGTAAATGAGAGATATTGGGTATTAGGTGAAAATGACAAGTACATTTGACAATCATATAGATAATAGTAAGAAGCGGACATTTCAGTAGGTAAGTCCGCTGTAAACAAAATAAGCAAAAGTGGTTCCAAAATAGAACCTTCTGGAACGCCACTAGTTATTCTTCGGTTTCTGAATGATATAAGCTCTCTGTTAGTATTCACGTTTGCAAAATAAGATTGAAAGTACTCCAAAACATTTAAAGAAAAGCCATAATACTTTCATTTAGCTATAATAATAATTTGTGATCCAAACAATCACATCCCCAGAATAGGAACCAGACAACATAGGTCATCCGTTAGGTCTGATAAAGCCGATTCAGTACTATAACCGGACCTAAAACCCGACTTTTTACAAGGTAAGAGATTTAAAGCCGTTTTATACCTAGTTTTTTATTTGTTTAGCGACCTACGCCACGTCGCAGTAAGTTTAATCCGAAATCTTGCTTTTCTTTTGCAGAGGGGTAACCAGTGCATTTTTCCAGCTTTATGGAACCAACTTCAAAAGGGAAGCGTTAATAATATGAGTGCGTGCTGTGATGCAATATGGCATACATATTTTCAACATTTCGGACGAAATTTGAGCATTATTTTTAATCCTGAAATAAATATAAGTTCATAACTTTTTTGACGGAAAAAAATAATCCTGGATGATGGTATATCCACAATAAAAGAAAATTATGGCTAAAATTAAGGAGACATCTTTACCTAAAATATCATTAATAGTTTTTAAAGAAACTTTAAAAGAAATAAATTTTAGGTAAGTATAATAAACGAAATCGAAAAGTAAATTATTGTACGGCGGCGAAAATATTTAGAAAAAATACGGGAGTTTCAGAAAAAGAAAAAAAAAATTGTATTACACCGACAAAATATGGCTCAATGAAGGGCACACAGGTGAGAAGGTATGGAAAGATCTAAATATTAAAAATCCAAGTTAGGTAGTTATGGATGGATTTTCGCAAGGAATAAGAAATCCTAGTGGAAAAGATCGCCGTCTCATAGGATCAGGTTTTAGTTAATGAAACAAATATAATTTATAAAAAATTATATGACGTTCCGATGAAATGTCATCATTTATTATTTTTTTAAATGTACACGCCACTGGAATTCATTCCCCTAACGTCGCACAACCTGGAGCTTTCTATATGCTAATGATTAGTCACTGACAGAAATAGTATAGATCGTCATATTTTTAGCCCTAGGAATTGTGTTAACATTTTGTAAAGACCTTTTAGAAACACTCCATCCATGAGATAAGAGTGGTAGTTACCTAAGTAAAAAATGACATTCTTAAAACTAATTGCAAATAACACAGCAACACTCAAAATGAACACCTAGTCGAACCAGTTTGGGTGTTATCCAAGTGTTCAATTTAACACACACTTTCTTACTATGTTGCATTCGACATTCCACATTTTAACGGGTGTTCCTTATTACCTTTTACAATCTGGACTTACCAATGGACTCATAAAATATAGTAAATTATTGCCATAATATTGTATGTACAAACCTGAAACAAAAAAAAAAGAAGTTCAGGATCGGTTAAAAAAACAGTTTTTCATGTAGACTAAAAACAGTTAAAAACTAGAATGGTACAGAGCCGCACCAGCTTACGCCACGGATGTATCGAACATTTTAAAGTCAAAGTGAGGTAGAATACGTTTTACGTCTTCAAGCGCGGGTGTATCATTCTAGTTTGAATTTTAATCTACCTACACGGAAAAAACAGTATTGTAAATTTAGTTTAGTAAAAATTTTATAGGATGTTTCTCTATCAAACCTCATAATAACTATAAATCTGTTTATCGGTTTTTACCAAAATAAATTTGTAAACTAAATTTATAAAAAAATATGGTTAGCTTTCTTTCCAGCTCTTTTTACAACATAAGATAGGTATGCCACTACTAAGGTATACGCTACATTTTACAAATGCGCTTTGGTTAGATTGCATTACTATTTCTTTTAGTTAAAAGTAAGGAATTGTATTGTGAATTTTACTAAATCCTTTTGTGGCTTTCATAATTTGTATTACATGAACAGGTAAGTATAAAAAATGGTTATAAAGGAAAATTAGGAATGCCAAACTCTATCGAAAGCCTGTGCAACATCAAGCAAGATAGTAGAACAGACTACTTCTTTTCTAACTATTATTCTATCTACTTGATTTATAGTGGAATGACTTTCTCGGAAGACGAACAAATTTAATCAATTTCATCCATTGGCTTTCAAAATTCCTGAAATTTAATATACACCACTATGCCAACTCTAAATGGAAATAAAATCAAGTAAACTATGACCAACTTAAACCTTTCAACAGGGCAATTAATAAAATGTCCCCAAAACTTTTAAAACCCCAACCGATAATTTTAGCAGCGAATTTTAGTTCTCACTCACTTCTAAGCCCCTTAATAGGCTTCGGGTCTTTATGTAAAATAAAGAAGATCTTCCAGGCTATGGAAATTCGGCGAACAGTTTTAATTGGTCTAGAATTCGTAAGGTCGAGGCGTTGAATTTTGTTTTTGGGGTGAACGTAAATCCTTGCGAATAAGAATCTTAACGTAAATTGAACAAATACACTTTCGGCACTCTGGTATCATCGATTTTCGTTAAAACGGTTACTTTTGAGGACTTCCATTCTCAATATAGTGTGTTTATATGGCTTAAGATTATTCTACTTGCTTGCAATGCTATGTAAACATAAAACGAATGATGCTGGCGGGCTAGTCGTTAGGTCATTTGGTCCATACTAATTTCTAATCTAATTTATTCTTCAAAACCCAAAAATAGTTATCCAAAGAAAGTGTATTTTTATACAAAACTCCCCCCAATAACGAATCGAGTTAAGCAAAGCATCAATCCACCCATCAATATTATTCCATTCAGACTCGGTCGTATTTTAAGTTGGCCTTATATAGGTTCATATTATGGCAGTAGAAAACTCTGTAAATGCATTGAAATCAAAACAGAAACAAACAACCACGCTTTAAGGAAATTAAAAAGAGACAAATATCAGGAC
Source organism: Polydrusus tereticollis (assembly GCA_963920685.1). Lineage (NCBI taxonomy): Eukaryota > Metazoa > Arthropoda > Insecta > Coleoptera > Curculionidae > Polydrusus > Polydrusus tereticollis. Next base: position 67,473,124 of record OY987329.1, read on the forward strand.
GAAATAGTCGATGGCCGGAAATAAAAATCTCTTTGGGGGCTCGCGTATTCGCCGACGTCACAGGTTCTCGGCTATTCAACAACTTTCGTCAAAAGATACGATATCGTCTGTGAGGCACGTTAGAGCCGGAGTTCCGCAGGGCTCCCCTCTTGTGCCTGCCCTATACAATATCTAAACCAGCGATATACCTAAATTTGCTCAAACACAGTTATACCTGTTTGCTGACGATACCGCGATAACCGCCACCTTTAAGCAGCCAAGAATAGTAATCTCGAGGTTGCAACGCCATATTAAACTTTTGGAGTCATGGTCAGATAAGTGGAAAATCCGACTCAATGACGTTAAAACTCAAGCTATCTACTTTTCAAAGTCCAGAGTACGATATCCAGAAACCCAATTGTTAGTCAAAAAATCCAGGATAAATTGTAGCAACAGTGTCAAGTACTTGGGCCCTTGTTTTGATAAAGGATGGCGTGGAACGAAAACGCCGACCAGCGCTTGAAAAAAGCAAATGGTAAACTTGGTGCCATCTACTCCCTTATCAACAGAAGGAGTAGAATTGACTTACACGCACGAAAACGCTACTGTACAAGACTTTAATCCGACCAGTACTTACTTATGGTATACCAACATGGTGCACCATAAACAAGACACATTACAAAAAGTTACAAGTTTTTTAGAATAAAATTTTAAAAATAATAACGAATGTCCCTCGCTACACGATGACTCACTCACTTCACAACGACTTACGATTGCCGACTATTACAGAACATATCGACAAACTTATTGCTGACTACTACAAACGGACAGACGTATCATTAGATCATCTAATTACACAATCACACATTTACTCTATAGAACATAAGCCATATCGACTTCCTAGGGATTGACTCCTACTAAGACCGCCAACTCCTCTATGATTGAAGACTAAAAGCTACTGCTTCCCCGCATACCACGTCTGCCATCAAAGAGACCCCCTTCCAATCCAAATTTCAAATTGACGATTGCTCAACAGCGCCACAATCAAGTAATAGGAGTAAAAGACAGAAGTCTGACTCAAAAAGAAGCACATGATCCCAGCAATAATTCCAGCTGGTCAACAACAATCAATTGTAGAGATTTTTAGTCGTATATAAATGATTCTGAAGCCTAGGGCTTAACCCAAAAATATTTTACTGCGGCGTTTTCCCCTAGCCTCTCTGCCTGCAAGTCGCGAGTTCAATATTATCGACCCCCAGCTACGCCAATGGTACCTAATTGCTACCTAAAAGTCAATCATTATCATTTTACTAGTAGTAAAGTCAATTACTTATTATTATTATTGTATACAAGGTGTTTTTTAATATGTGTTAAAAATTTCACAGAAGAATTCCTCAATTATTATTAGGGTGAAAAGTTCATTTAAAGATCTGTCACTCTCATTCACAGTCCTTGTTTAGAAAAGATTAAAGTTGTATATTGATATATGAATTAACCTATACGCTACCTAATGGTTAATAAAAAAAAACAATTAATTATATCATATACAAACGTTTAGTTTAATAATAACTAACCTGCCCTACTTAAAAGCAAAATATGTTTTTTTTAAATCTTAGCTTAACATTAAAAAATCAAATCAAAACTATTCTTATTTTGCATATAGTCAATAAACCATGAAATATTCAAATACAAGCCACAACACGTAATTAAATCCATAATTTTTTTTTATTCGCAAACTTTAAAAATAAGTGGAAAAGTTTTTAATAATATCTGACTTGACTTAAAATATCGGGTAAAATAAACTCGGTTGGTGGTGTATTAATTAGGAAAACGGTTTTAACTTGCCATCTTGCACAATTTTAATTAAAACTAAACATGAAAAAGCACTCGGAACGCTGCTGTGGAGTAACCACAATGGAATATATGACATTGTATAAAGAACTGTAAAGACTTATTTATATAGGGCCATCAAATCTATAATATACAGGGCGTTAATGAATGTCACGTAAATATTTGAGGGAGTGATAGTGCTTGTCAAAATAGAAAAAAATGCCTCATTTTTGATATACAGGGTGTCTAAACTTTAATTTTTTTTTAGTCTTTTTCGTTTTTTTTTCTAATATTTTCCGAGATCATTATTTCAAATTTGGTACACTTATTAGATTATGGCATATAATAAAATGTCTAAGTTGGAAGAGGCAGTATACACTCTACCAACAGTTTCACTCTCCTGAACTTTGTTTTTGGGATAACTTGTATAAACACCGATATCATATTTTGAATCCCTGTTCCTTTCTCATTCTTTTTGATCCCCTACATTTTAATCGTACGTGTCATCATTTTTTAGTTTAGAAACTAACAAAAATATTGCAAATATAAGACATGAAGACACAGGTAAATAAAAAATGAACACGTGTGCCCGTTTTTATTTAATACGGACGTGTAGATCTTTTATCTCAGTTTTTAAAAGGACAGATTTCTCGATGTTGTCACATCAAAATTTCCCTAAAAATAGGAAAATATACGACGCCTTAATTCTGACGCGAGTTCTGACGTTACACGACAAATTAAAAAAAATATAAGAACTGCTGAAAATTACCTCCTCTTGCTAATATGCAGGAATCAAATCTTCATCTAGACTGGCGAACTTTCGCGAATATCACAGGTAAATGCCCTAGAAAAAATAATCTAGACAATTTAAATCGGAGGACCTAGGCAGCCTTGACTGAGGTCCACTTTAAAAAAAAATTTAAAAGCTCCCTTACCACCAAACTGAAATGTGGCGGTACACCATCATTGAGGATGTCAATCTCGGAGTCCCGGGATCCCGGAAGGAAAACCTGTCTCGAAAATACCGGGATTAGACCTGTTAATCCCCGGGATAAATACCGATTTTTTATGCATATATATTAATTTGCTTTTGCAAAACCAAAGTAATTAACGCGAAAGCCGACAACGTTGCTGAAATTCAATCCGGAAACATAACGCACAGTTGAATCAATCAGCCGGCCCCGGCATTCGAGGGAATCACCAAACGTTTAATAACTCATCTGAAAGTCCATAAAATCGATTTTCTGGATAAACGTTTTAAGAAGGAATCGCAAGATGGATCAAGTTCATCAAGTGCTGGGACAAGTAAAATGATCGAAGTCGTTGGTAATAATCCACCAAGCAAAAAAAATAATAGACTTTCTTGTGCATAAGAATGATAAGAGCTTTGTAGGTGTTGTAGCTCGTATGACCGCAGTAGATGTAAGCATATTACAAATTTTGGGGCCAGAATGGCAAGCTGTCAAAGGCGTTGTAAAAGTGCTCCAGCCAATAAAATTAACAGTTGAAGCCTTATGCCGCGACTATGGAGGGCTTTAGGAAGGAGACCGATCGCAATACATCGATTTCGGTCCCACTTTTGCATTGCTTCAAAAACTGCCGCCAGGATCGCATTGTTCCATTGTAGGCGCAAATTTCATGGGTTCTTATGGGAGAATTAACTGTTTTATCGAAATTAGTTAATTTAAATAGTCTACAGGCCGAGATATGTGTAAGAGGCGGGTGCGGGATACTCCCTAGATACATAATTCTAGCATGTAAAAGGGTGTATTGCATTCTAAGACACTGTATTATTATTACCAAGAGGATTAATTTTTTCAAATACTGGCGGTCTTTATAGACACTCAAACAACTTTTTATTTGGAAAGGAAATAATTACACAATATCGACGTTACTATATACATTTTTTATTTAAATTAAAAACCTTAAAACATTCAAGAAATAAATAACGGATACCATATTATACAATGTGGATAGTAATACCGTGTTAGCAAAAATTATTTTCATGCATCTAAGGCCGTAGTGTTTAGCATAATATCATGTCACATGATTTTAACATAACTTTTACCTAGATTTTATAATTGTGATTTAGTCCAAGCCCCCTTGGATGAAAATATTTTTTGCCCGCACGGTATGTACCTGGCAAGTTATTACCTACCTAAATATTCAATAGAAATATATGATTAATGATCGATTTTATAATATCTATCACAACTATGCATGACAATTAACCAAAACAAAATGTAATACCTACCTTAAAAGACATATCCTGGCGTATCACAATTTTTTTTTTGATGGTATAGCTATCATCCCATTTAGCAAAAAGTACTTAATTTTTCCCAGGAATAAATATACCCGTCCATTGCATATTTGGAGTGCCAATGATGTTTAAACTATTTTTTAAATTTTCAAACAAGGCGAATGCTGCATCTATTCCATTATCGACAAGTGGCTTATTAGGAATTTCCTCTAAGGTACGTTCTGGAATTTCAACTCCAACTGAATTTAAATTATCTACTTGACAGTGAATATTTTTCATTTTTTTTATTTTTGGCGCCTCGGTTCGCTCACATGGTGGTTTTCGCCTTTTTTTCTTATTTGACAAATAAGAGAATTCCATTAATGGTATCATCAGGTAGTTTAGTTTTGTAAAAACGCAAAATGTCCTCTTCTGGAAAGTTCAACGAACAAACAGCATCCTTTACACCGAATATTTTGTCTGCTCTAGGAATAATTATTCGCCACTTTTCAAATGTTTCAGGATCCTAATAAGAAGACATTATTAATAAACAATATTGTGAACCTTTTGTGGTTTTTGCTTACCTTAGGGGCTTGAAAGAGACTAGGATTTTTCTCACCACGATTTTTCCTGAGCTTTCTATCAGACGAATATCCAGTTTTACACCCCGGCACGAAGCAAACGCTACTTGTAGAACATTGTACGCCACTCATTGTTTATATTAATAACGCAAAAAAGTGATTCCAAAGCTTATTTTTCAAGATATTCGAAAGAAATACCGCACTCGCCGGCCAACCAGCGAAGTAACGAAAAACAGGGACATAAATTTAAAATTCGGCCATATTCGATCGGTCTCCTTCCTAAAGCCCTCCATAGCCGCGACATAGATTTATATAAAGCGGATGCCGCATTAAAATTCATGTTGAAAGAACTATCCAAAATTAAAACACCACTTTGTTTAGAGTCAATACAAAAGCAGACAAAAAAAAGTAATAAGATGCGACTGCCAGACATTACTTAAGAAGTTGATTTATACGCAAATGGTGGTAGTCTGGGACATAATCTTCAATAAGTCTTTGAATTATTATTAACCATTCAGCCCACAAGCGTGGAATCTGAAAGATGTTTCTCCTCTGCAGGGTTTTTATGCAATAAAATACGTCCGAGGCTAGGAGATGAAACTTTAGACGCACTAATATTTTTGCGGTATTTTTTTAAAAATTTATAAACCTAAAACTTATTTGTTGGTATTTGTAACACACTTCTTTAAGTTCGTTTAGGAGTATTTTTTTGTTAAATTTTGTGATTTCGGTACATCTAATCCCGAGATCAGATTCCGAAATCCCGGGATTTGTCGTAAAAATCTCGAAATTCCCGGGACTAAGACAACCCATGAATAAACCACAATTGGTTTCTTGATCCAAGTGGTACCTCTTCTAAAAGCACCGGGAGTTTCTCTTCTAAAAATTAACGATAATATTGCCCGTTTAATCTTCTTGGGAGAAAAAATGGCCCCATCAAATAGCCTCCAATAATGCCAGCCCACACATTTACTATAACTGACACTGGAAATGACTTTCGACTATCACATGAGGATTCTCTTTCGCCCAAAAATGATTGTTATGAAAATTTCTGATGGCATTTTTCGAAAACCTTGCTTGATCACTAAATAAAATTTTATTTTCGAACAATGGATTTTGAGCCAACATTTGAATGAACCGCTGGCAAAAAATTAATTGGGATTGAGAGCTTGGACTGTCTGGATATGGTAAGGATACACCAAATATCCATCGAAATTTTCCAAACTAGATGAAATGTTTAAAGCTGCCGCAATTTTTCTTGTACTTGTACCTGGTTCGTTTTCTACAGTATTTAGGACTGCTTCCTCAATTTCGAGAGTTCTTACGGTGTGCAATGTGCCCCTGCCAAATGAGTGCATTTCTTGAAAGTTCGGGAATCAGGCTGTCTTCGATTTGGATAATGCTGCCGATAGATTCGTTTAGCTGCAAAGGAATTACCATTGGTTTATGAACTCAACCATCATTAAATAGCTGTAACTAACTTTGAAAACATCAACGAACAAAATTATTTGACACTAAACGTCAAAAAAGTTAACAAACGGAAAATATGAGTTGTCCCAGCCAACTTTTTTTTTTGTTACTTGTTTTGCATCGACGGCTATTTCAGCCAATAACTAGAAAACGATGACAGAAAAAAAATGAGAAAAGAACAAGAAGTCAAAATATGGTACCAGTATTTATACAGGGTATTCTAAAAAAAAGTTCAGGAAAGTGAAAGTGTTGGTACCGCAAAAAATGTAACACTCTGTATACTGCCTCCGCCAATTTAGACATTTTAATGTAGAGATTCCAGAAACTAATAAGTGTACCAAGTTTAAAATAATTACCTCGAAAAATGTGGGAGAAAAACGAAAAAAACTAGAAAAAAAGTAAAGCTTTGACACTCTGTATATCAAAAATGACGTCTTTTTGACCGCATCTTTATAAGTATTTTTTCCTATTTTGGCGAGCACTATCACTCCCTTAAATATCTACGAGGTATTCATTAACACCCTATATAAAATTGAATGTTATGTTTGTATGTATTGTAATATCGAAAATTCCTCAACACTTCCAGACTTCCAGATGATGAAGAAACTTCAAATTTGGTATAAGTTATAGGGCCTTCACAAAGGGAAAAAGTGACAATAATAAAACAGTCACCATTAGCAACCCCTAGGAGTGAAGAATGGTAAAAGTAATATGAAGACTTAAAATTGAACACAGTTATAAGATTCGAATTGAAAAAATCGATTGAATATATTACTACAAGACAAAAGTTTCTATTGTTGGAACACCAAATTTCTTGAAATATGTCAATGTGTTATCGATTTGCAATGTAACTCTTACTAATTTAATTAATAATTAATTAATCCCAATGCAGAGGGACAGTTCTAGTTTTTACTGTTTAATTCTAGTAAAAGCACGAAATTCGAATGAATCAATAGGTTTCCAGACATTATGACTAGTTTTTGGTAAATCCTAGAATTTGAACATTAAAGCTCATGTTTTGCCGACTTTTGGGATTTCACAGCAACATCCTATACCAAATAATTGAAATAAAACAAGAAACGATTACCGATTAAAGTAAGTTGGCTTAAATCGATATTTATTGAGTTTAAACATTAAACGCGTATTTTCGGAACACCGTGTATATATAACAATATTGTAGTTTCATTCGGGAACGTATCCAATTCCATCTTAAAATTATTTATTAATATACGGACAAACACCCCCAAGATGTCTTATTATAGGAGTTTATTATAAACATGAGGACTTGTAAAGCATCCAACAAATTAAAAGAAATTGCGATTTTAAAAACCAATCTAAAAAAACCTTTAGAAAGCAAATACCCGCCCACTCTCAGAAGTATAATGCTTCAATAATCCCCAAAACATTTTAGGAACGTAGGTTTGTCAACTTTTATACGTCAAATTAAAGGAAATGTTATGCTCTTGAAGAAAACAGGACGGATTTGAATAAAACCAAGCATTAGGCAGTTAAAATGAAAAACGCGAAAGATTTAGGGTGGATTCATCTTTCTAAGGGTTGATTTTTTTTTGGCTTAAGGTCTTACATCACTTTGAAAGCCATACAAAAATGGGCATTATCGACAGGATGGTCTTGATGCGTCCCAATATTGCAGATGGTGTAGGTTAGTTAGTAGAGTCGAAATGAAAAAAAAATACCTTATTTATTACTTAGGATGGATTAATATTTAATACTTCATTTTTAGCTTAAACGTGATACCCCTATTTGGATGGGTATTTAGGGGTTTCTTCCAGCGGATATTCAATTTTTAACTTCTGTCGGTTTTACACTAACAGTTTATTCAGAAATAAATATAAGAACTTTATTCTCTAGCCAATTGCTGAAACGTTATACAATAAAGATCAAACAAAACAGCTAGTCTCTGAACTATAGGCCCCAACGACCGCTAAATGACAAACCAAAATATGTCTATCTCTTAGGCCCAATTGTATAGGTTCGATTTAACTATAGAATTAATATGAAGATTTGCCCTCAAATTAAACCTAAAGTTAATCTAAGGTAGGTTTTTGTAGCAATTGTATAGGATGGGGTTAATCCATAAAACTGCTAACTCAAACGGGTGGGAATATCGAAATTGCTTTCTGTTTTTACATTTCATTTGTCAATTGTCATGTTCATGTCATTTAAGAGTAACTTAACTTTGCAACTATCTTTCTATTTAATATTGTTTGATTTGTAAGTTGCGAAGACATTAATGTCTTTGATGATTTGGTACCACATTACTCTTTACAGGCGTTGGCCAATCACTTGGATTAGCATTCCTACAGAAAGTTTTGATATTCTACACCTTGCAATAGCAATTAATTCTAGATCTATCCAATAGTCCATATTCTCAATACGGAGCCTAAAAACCGGGGGTCTTTGCACATTCCCAACTACGTTAATAATCCCCAAATCTTCTTGGCCATCTGGGAGAAGATAATTTACAACATATCCATATAGGGTTACTATAAAATTACGCAGCAGTCGAGATTCAATAGGTAAAATAGGTTCAAAAACAAACATATGTAAACATACGCCATTGTTATCATTTTTATCCCAAGATCACGAGTTAACTCATACCCAATCCACGAGTTGAGGGTTAATCCTAGAGTCGGAGGTAACCTCTGGTTATACAATGCATTTCACTACTCCTGGATAAACCTCTACCTTTGAGTTAATCCCACCCTATACAATTGGGCAGTTAGATAAGAAAATATAAACTCGGATTTCAAAAACTACCAGAAAAAGAACAAATATTCTGCTAACAAGCCACAAGATGTTCTGTACTGACAAGAACTAGAGAATTCGAAATCGGTCTACAGGTATAACAGCATCCGACTATTGACCCAAGCCCAAATGGAAAGCTGATTACATAAAAAAGAGCTGCACAAAAACTGTACTCGCTACTAGGGAGAATCAACCAATGAATGGTAAATTACTCCTGTATAAACAAGTTTTTAAAGTCCGTCTATAACCAAGGTCCACAAATTCTGCTAGTGATTAATTTAATCAATCAACAAATCTATGAAGCGGCAGAACAAAAATATTGTACAACTAAATATATTTTTGCTACTACTGAGAATCGCCATTATTTACTCCATTTCTCTAATCACAAGTAAAATTTTCCTACCTAGGAATAACTTTAGACCAAAAAAAAACCATATCAAAAAGTTATGTAGAAAATTAGCTTCAGGATGTTATGCCCTGAGAGTACTTTCTCATGAAATGAATATGGCGGTTCTTCGAAATGTTTATTTTGCTTTAATTGAATCTCTTTTCAGACATGGAATTTGTTTCTGGGGAAATTTAAGCCAATATCTTCTAAATTCAATTTTTATTTTACAAAAAAGAGCTGTCAGATATTTTTGCAAAGCTAGATCTAGAGATTCTTGTAAAACTCTATTTATCACACTAAAAATTTTAACACAAACTTCAATTTTTATATTGGAAACAGTTTGTTTGATTCATAAAAAGCATATAAATAGTATTAATTCACATACTTATAATACAAGACAAACCTTCAATACAGTGGCGGCTCTTATATAGGAGCACTTGAGCACGTGCCTCCCTAAGATTCAGCGCCACATCGACCGACAAATATTCACTATAAATTACATATTCAGTTTACAATACGGTCTGTTACAAAGCAATTCTAACATGCTTTTATAAGCTCCCTATCCAATTATCGTTTCGCTAACTAAATATTTTGTAGCAGGTCTCTAATCCCGAATAGACCATTTAAGAACATATTTATGAGTTTGACAAGAAGTATAACCTAAACTTGTGACTTTGCCCCCCAGCAAATATGGCCGTTGTCAAATATGTTACGGTAATTTCATGGCTTTGACATAAACTTTAACCTAAATTTGTCAAATTTGCCCCCCAGCGACGTCATTCTTAAATGGTCAATGCTTATCACAGGAAAAATGTGCTACGTGGCTATCGCTACTTGATATGGACGGTTCGCTTCCCGTAATAAATGCACCTTGTCGTCCCTATCTCTTTTTAGTGCACTGCTATAAATGGGCTTTCATTCCTCTCAAATGAGCACGCTTTTGCTGTGCTGCATGCCGCCGCATTGATTTCGGATGGTTTTTGAGAGATCGTTTTATATGTTTTGCTGATCCGTGTAGCGCGGAAAAACCCTCCATAAGCGCGGCATAGCTTGTGTATGTCATGCAGTGTTGCCAGACCTTCTGTTTTAACAGAAGATCTCCTGCTTTTGCCCTCAGTCCTGTTATTCTTTTAAAAAATGTTGCAAGATATTCCTAACTTTAATGACTTAGTTACTGAGAAATTTGCTAAACTTAAAGACAGAAGAATGCATTTTTTGTTTAGACACTGTGTTTAATCAGCTCTGTTTTTTAAAAATATTTTTAGTTTTTTTATGTTGTCGTTGTTGACTTTTCTAGTTACTGCTTCCCAAGTATGCTGTATATTGGTAAGTTTTCAATTTAAATTTATATTTTGTTTTATTAACATATCTACATACAAAAAGAACATAAAAATTAGGAAAGCTTTTTACTCGTAAATTTGACACTTAACCACACAATATCTTGTGGTTGGAACGAAGGGGTGAAATAAAAGGAAGGGGTAGTGGTGGGCGGAGATATGCGCAAAATTTCGTTCTTTTTTTGCCATGCTTGATGCTTGTGAACCTCCACAAACTTCCGTCACGAGCCGTTACTGCTTCAATATATAATAAATAGTAAAAGAATACTACTTGGCAAGGAGTAATCATAATCATAATATGACACATAAATATGTATATATGTGAGAACTTTGTCCTCTAGCCACTTGCTGAGACCTTATGCAATAAGGATTAACCAAATTATGCTAAAACAGCTATTCTCTGAGCTACATGCCCCAACGAGCGCTGAATTACATAGCAGAATTTGGCGTATTTTGACTAACACTGTAGCATGTAGCCCAGAGAGTAACTGTTTTAGCATAATTTGGTTAATCCTTATTGTATAAAGTCTCAGGAAGTGGCTAGAGGACAAAGTTCTCACATATATACATATTTATATGTCATACTACCTTTAATATATGTTTACCTAGTCCTTGTTCAAGTCTTGTAAAAAAATCCATAATTTATGATTCTAAAAAAATTTTTGATTATCTTCCAGATTTTATTAGGAAAATATCAAATTTTAAAATGTTTAAAAAAAGTGTTAAAAATTATTATTGGAAAAAGCTTTTTATACTCTAGATGAATATTTTGGTGATACTCTGTCATAATTATTTGCATTTTTTTTTATTCCGATATTTTAAGTTTTACTATATTATTATATTGTTACTTTAATTTTAAAAAAAGGCTTTGTCGATAAAAATAATACTTTATGATAATAAAGCATATTTTGATTCGATTTGATTTGATCAGACTGGCCTGGAACAAACTTATGGAAAAAGCAGTCCAGAAGTCTTGGCAGCTACTAGACGGATGTACGGAAAAACATGGTGACTCTCACCTAAGCTGGTGCTATTGGCTGTACACCAGGATAGTGAGACCTGCAATACGTATGTAGCACTGGTCTGGTGGCCAAAGACACAGCAGAAAACCACAATATCAAAGCTAGGAAGCCTACAAAGACCGGCCTCCTTGAGCTGTGATGACCATGAAATCGACTCCTACATCCGCAATGGAAAGCATCCTGGACCTTCCTCCACTTCATATGGTGATAAAAGGAGAGGCAAGAATGAGACTATACAGAATACAGAGTTCTACGTCACTTTCTGGGTGGCACAGAACTGGACATGCACTTCTTATATGCGATATCATAAGGGGACCCGAGTTAGAAATAAGATCAGACCACACAAACCCTGCTTATTGCTATGACATACCATTCAAGACCGTAATCGACGAACGGGACGCGTGAAACAATGAAACACCAGATACTCCTGGCGCAATAATCTTGTACACAGAATTTCCTTAAGAGATAGAATTCGTATTTTATTTGACAGGTAATCTATATGTGGCCCCCACTTGAAGTAATTATCCCATACGATTCCAAGGTATATGGTACGAGGTGCTTCCTTTATTTTTTGCCCATCGATATCAATACTCGAAAAAGAAGGTCTATTTGCGGCTGTTAGCGAGAAAGCTATATAATTAGTTTTTGAAAAATTTATAGGTCTACAGCCAGTTTTGTACAGCCAAAAGTTCACTTATTACTTTAATTTTTACATAATTCCATCCTTCACTACTAAAGACAAAAATAGTGTCGTCGGCGTAAGAGACTGTTAATCCACCTGTATTTAATTTCAATAGTGAATTTATATATGTAATGAATAATATGGGTCCCAATACTGTGCCCTGCGGAACACCAATTCTTATCTCCAGCTCATCACTCAACACTTTATTGACCCTAACCATTTGACGCCTATTACCTAAATAATTTTTTATTAGCTCTAGCACCGTTCCTCTGACTCCACTACATTCCATAATTTTAAGTAGTATATTATGAGGAACAGGGTCAAAAGCTTTTGCCAAGTCGATAAAAATGTCCATACCTACACTTATTGCCCAGATTCAAATTTGCACACATTGATCAGTGGTGCTATAACCGCCTATAGAACCGTATTGATTGGGTGAGATAATTGAGTTTGCAGCATAAAACTTAACTACCCTATCCTTCAAGCTCTTCTCAAAGACTTTTGCAAAATTACTAATCAAACTTATTGGTCTGTAGTTTCCAACATTAGAAATTGTACCGGATTTGTGGATTGGTGTCACAATTGATGTTTTAAGAGAACAAAAACAAAAATAAGATTAATTATGTGCAGCGTTGGAATTACAATCTCATTGTGTATTTCTTTTATTACTTTAGAGGTTATTCCATCATGGCCCGGAGAACTATTGTTTTTGAATGTTGAGATATGTTTAATTAGTACATTTTTACTTAAAGGTTACTTGTTATGTTTCACAATTTAATGTCAAGTTACCTGACTCGTAGCGTCTCTAAATATAATAAATTATAATTAACTTACTTTAATAGGGCTTAGTTGATGGTGTTTTTGTAGGAAATAGGTATATTATACATTTTATAGCTTATTTCCCTAAAGAAGCGAATAGTAAGTACGGGGAATACAGTAAACGTGATTCATAATTAATTTTCTAATTTTCACACTAACTATAATATCACACGAAGAGACTGTCTTAAAAAAACACCAAAAACAATTTAAAAAATGCCTTGAGAATCTGCGAAATGCTAGAACATGGACAATCAACAAGAACATTAAATAAAATACGCCCGAATACGATACGGTTTTATTTGAACCTTACCGGTAAAGTAGGATTAAACACATTGGCATGCGAATACAGAACGAGATATAGCATGGTTAATGTTGCACACAAAAAAATATAGTATCAAAGTGAAACTAATAGTTTTATTATGAAACTAACGTAAGCATGAATAGGAGCAAGCATAACTTAATCACATATTAAAGATAGTTAATTCTTAAAATTTATATTCACGGTGATATTTCATATAGTTAGTTTTATTATGCTGTTAAGTTGAAATGATAATAGATATGTAATTATGAGATATAATATATCCTCAGCTTGAATAGAAATTTGACATCAAATCCGTTTTAATATATGTAAGGTCTGAAATTAAATTAATCTGAACGTATACTTAGAGTCAGAGTCAATGTTTTTGTTGTAATAATTAGTTAATATCAAATCGAATATACTTTATGGTTATACCCGTAATAATTTGATTCTTATTAAAATTAGCTGTACATATATTTAAAATATTAATACCCTATCGTAAAAGAAACAAAAAGTATGTTTTAAAACTAATATAAGGGATTTTTAAATTGAAAATGATTTAATAACTTCGTCTGAAAAATTTCACTCTCGAAGTAATGGTTCCATATTCCATCAATAAATTAAACAAACAGTAGGTACACTGCACTGCACAAAGAAACGTTTTTAAAAAATGCAATTAAACCGAATAACCTGTCTGTACGCAGCGTCGCTCGAACTCTTCCACTTCCAATCAAGGAATATAGCATCGCTATCATCAAAGTAAGACGAACTGTCGCGAGAATTGTAAAAATTTCTGTAAAACTACTTTCTAGACACAGTTTGAAAACAAGAAATTTTCACTATTTTTAAAATGATCATATTGTACAAGAAATATCTTTAAAATTATTATAATTTCATGGCATACCTTCAATTTAGCATGTTGGTTGTTTTTATGTTTATTCTAAAACTACTCTTATACTACTCTACTTATATTTAATTTTTTAAACTATCCTAGTTAGGTTTCATATTTATTAAAGCTGCAATACTTGAAATAATAATAAAGTAGATTCATTTTATATCTATTTTATAATTGACTTAATTATATTTTAACATCGAAAATGTTTATATTATCGCACGGGCACGTTAGTATGGGTACGGAATTCGAAATTCTTGTGTTGCATTTGTCCCTGACGTCACAACGAATTAAAATGATCGGGATCAGACCAAGTCGAGAGTAAACGTATGGTTTCGCTGGAGCAGTCAGCGGGTGCGGCTGGCGTTCGCGATCGAGCGTAGCAATCGGCAATCGGCCGTCGCCACAGGGTGGTTTGGCTGGCTATTATTTGGCATTGACAAAACGAAAAGTAGCATCAGTGACAACATTTTCGTTGAAGGCGCTTCAACTATAGCTAAATATGAGCTATTCCATTAAGGAAAAAGTAAGTATGATTAAGTGGTATTATACACGAAACAGTTTAAGGGCAGTGTCTAAAATGTTTTCAGTTCAATTCCCTGAAAAGCCTATAACTTTTCATTAATTAAACTTATCATTAGTAAATTTGAGCCCAAAGTCACTGTAATAAATAACTTTAACTGCTCAACTCAGAATGTTATAACTTAAGAAAGGAATAATAAAGATCTTGATATTTTACTGCACCTGGAGGGAATTAAAATGATTAGCACGAGGATTCTTGGGCAGGCCGTAGGAAGACATCGCTGATTGGTCTTTTTTTCAAAGTAGGCTTATGTCACAGATTGTCTAAATAGTTGTAGAAATGTCACAAAATTAAATGACAGAAAAATCATTTAAAGCTTTAGTGCGTCGTTTTTTTGAATTGTTTATCAATCCAAAAGTTTTAAAGTTCTGGCTGATTTACAATACAATGTTCATTTGGCAGATATGCATTTTGTTTATGGTCTTGCTGATGGAAATGCATACGAAGCAAGACGCATTTACCAGGCAAGATATCCGAATCGTGTAGCACCGTGTGCTCAGACTTTTGTAAGTCTCCATCGCCGTTTACCAGAAACAGGAAATAACACCAAACGATACAATGCAATAATGCGAAAATCACCGGTAAACTAAATTCAACCCTGTCGCCCAGGGCCTTTTAGTTTTATTGCCGCTTGACCAATCGAAATAGAGTTACGGTTGTCATTAAGTACTGATCAATGTTTCCTTCGTATGCATAATCTTGGATTTGAATATGGTATAGGGTAGACTGGGGTCAGTGTAAAAATAGGTAAGTGGAAAATCAGAGCGCCAATCAGGCAATATTGAAAGTTTACTTGTCTGCGTGGTTCGAGGCAACTAACTATACATAAGCGCTGTTGAATTATCAAGCAAGTTACCCAGGTGTTTTTTTCTTTCTGAGTAGTCATTTGTAACATAACCTCCGAATCGGTCCGTTGAATAGTGTGTGATATCTCCATAAAAAATTGGTCAAAGGTAAAAACTTATAATATACTTTTATTTTTATTGCATTTTCTTATGTTTAGTCAATTGTTGTAGCTTTAAAATCCTATATACCGACCAAATCTGAAAGCGGTTTTTACTCACGAACAGGTTTGCATTTCC
Organism: Polydrusus tereticollis; assembly: GCA_963920685.1. Lineage (NCBI taxonomy): Eukaryota > Metazoa > Arthropoda > Insecta > Coleoptera > Curculionidae > Polydrusus > Polydrusus tereticollis. Next base: position 67,489,095 of record OY987329.1, read on the forward strand.
CCCATAAAAAACATAATGTGGGGCATGTGTGAAAATTGTAATGGGGAAAGTGTAAAGGTTAGTTTACACTTGCCCCATTTTCCTGGGAATGCTAAAGTTCGTTGGCACTGACACTTACAGCTTTAAATATTTACAGAGAGTTGGCGTCATGGTACGAAATTATAAAAGAAAGTCCGATAGAGCTGCCTATGGGGAGGAGCAATTAAATGCTGCAGTAAATGCCGTCAATCAAGGTCAATTAACCATGTCGATGGCCAGTACGGAATTCAGAATCCCATACATTACAATCTACTGTAGAATAACTGGACGCCGTGGCGAAAAAAGCAAGACACACGGCCGACCTCCAATACTTTCTTGGCAAGATGAGTGTCAACTGCCCGAAAATATAAAAACAATGGAGAAGTGGGGATAGGGATTAACTTCGAGAGAGTTTCAAGAAAAAGTCCGGGACTTTGTAACTTTAAATAATATTACCAATCCTTTTAAGAACAATATGCCAGGCACAGACTGGCTAATAAAGTTTAAACAACGTCACTCTTTGAGTATGAAAAAATCACAAAGATTAGAGTACTGCAGGAAGAAATCTACGGACCCATTCATAATAGACCAATATTTTGTTTTATTGGAAAAGGCTATATTGGAGTTGGGTCTTCAGGATCGTCCTGAATGTATATACAATTCAGATGAGACTTCACTGTGTACAGATCCTTCTCGTCTTAAAATTGTTGGCGCGAAAGGCAAACCCTCTTTAAGAATTATTGCTGGATCGGGCAGAGAAAATATAACCGTCCTGGCAGGAGCAAGTGCTAGTGGTAGAAAATTGCCACCATTGATAATATTTAAAGGCAATAATGTATGGAGTTCCTGGATTTCAGAAAGAAATGAAGACCTCTTCAAAGACACAGTATATGCAGCCAGCGCCAATGAATGGATGACCTCCGAAATATTTAGAAATTACTTTCTAAAGACTTTTATTCCTTTGGTTCGTGATTAGGCACCAATTATTGTTATATATGATGGGCATGTCTCGCATGTGGATTGCTTATTAATTCAAGATGCAAGAGAAGAAAATATTCATATACTTAAACTGCCAGCCCATACAAGTCATTTACTTCAACCGCTCAATTTCAGTGTGTTTAGATCCTTTAAGGCAATATGGGAGAGGGAAGTAATAACATGGCAAAGAAGTCATCAGGGACAGTGACTACCAAAAAGGGAATTCGCCACATTGCTAGTGAAAACATGGGCTGAAGTAGATTCCGGAATCATAAAAATAGGATTCAGAAAGGGTGGTATTGTTCCATTTAATAGACATGTTATTCCTAAAGAAAAGTATGACATCGATGCCCTAAAAAGATGGGAGGAACACTTGAAAAATCAAAGATCTGTAACAGAGTTACAACCGAGGCCAGAACGCATTGATATTTAAAGGAATGAACATGATGCTGTAGCACCGAATGTAACAGAAAAAAACGCTACTTTCGAACAGTCAATGTTAAAAACAGTAAAGCCTTCTACATCTGGGGCTTCATTTAAAAGGAAACTAGCATCTAATGCAGGATTACTTACAGTTCCTTCATCAGCATCTAGTGCCACCAATCTCAAAGTAATTGTCAGCTCTGCTCAAAATGAAGAAAATATGCTAAATAATCATCAGGATCCTATAACTGAAGCTGTAGTACCAGCTACAACCGAGAATCGGCAAGAAAAGAAGGCAAGTTTTGATGATCTACTACTTGATTCGTTACGACACAGTCCTTCTTCTAATCCAAGGAAACGAAAGCGCTTAATTCAAGGTGGCCAAACCATTGCAGGTACTATCGCAAGTAGTCAGTCAAAACTCTCTACAAGTTCATCTACTATATCTAAACCAGCTATGAAAATGGACCGAAAGAGTAAACAAAGTCGGCCAAGTCCATATTAATTTGAATCCAGCTCCAGTAAATCAGATAATGAAAGTATACCTTTTATGGAATCGGATCAAAGTTTCACTTTAGAATCGGATTGCGAAGATCAGATTCCTGAAATAAACAAAGACAATATTTCCATTGGAGACTGGGTACTGGTTAAATACACATTACCAAAAGTAAACAAACATTTTATTGGCCAGGTAAACACTGTTGACAACGGCTTTGAAATCAAGTTTACTAGAAAATTAAAAGACAACTTTTTATGGCCACTCACTGATGATGTCGATATAGTGACTCGTTTACCTGAACCGGTAGTAACACGCCGAGGAGGTTTTCATTTTAATGTGAAATTTGCGGGATACAATATTTAACAAAGTTCCATAAAATTATCCGAATTTTTAAACTTTAAGTTTCTTTTCTGTTTTAGTTTCTCCTTGGGAATAATTCCTACTGTTTTAGAGATTAAAACCAAATATATGGGATAAATACGTTTATAAAAATATTATTCTTGTTATTAGGAATTTTTTGAGGGTTATTTTGGATTACTTATTATTTTTCAGAGGTACCTCTTAATTTTTCGTTTTTATGATTTGTTTGGCTAACTATTACAATAAAAAGTTCATAACTTCCCAGATTTTTATTTTTTTTTAAGTCTGTAAAAAGAAAAATTGGCATGGGAGATATAAACTTCATTTACACTTTCTCATTACCACTTTTGCGAACATGCATGGAAATTGTATTCCGATTTTACACTTTCCCTTTTTGGGGAAAGTGTAAAATTTCGGTACAAAAAAAATAATCATTCAAATCTCAAAATCTCAAAAATAATTCATGAGTGCCCTATGCAGTATGAAAAGTAAACATATTAAACTATTACTTTCTTACAAAGAACAATAAAGTAGGAAGGAAATAAACTTGAACTATTAAAAAGGGCTTCGCACTTGCCCCAGTCTACCCTAATTATAAGCTTTGTAATGTAATGCTGAAAAATAAACAGAATGGTTTTGTACACTTTACCGTTCTTCCCTACACTTGCTGCCACTTTTTTTCATGCATTTTCTTTCATTACAACATTTTTGTAATTTTCGTTCTCATAGTTGTATAATGGGGGGTACTTTTGCACCTCCTCTATCAAACACTCGTCAGCAATTGCCGAAAACGGTGGCATTCTGCTGAGCGATCGCGGCTGGACTGGTCTCTCTAGCAGTCCGAACGCAGCCGCTGCAATTGACGGCGAACGTTGTGTCGCTGAGCTGCGGCAGTGAAACCGTGTACATACAAATCGCATTAAACCAGTACCGAGCTACTAATCACGAACGCCAGCCGCGGCCGCTGACTGCTCCAGAGAAACCATACCTTAGAGGCGCGTTAGAGTTTATAACTTTTATTTTACTATTTTTTATATTATAAATCAATAAAACTTATATCAGCTACCTAAATATTACATTCAAATCTATGAGTTTTCGCAGATCTCAAATTTCACAATAGTCACAAGCGTTGCACTCTGCTTCGGCATTTTCAATGTCATCCCCGGTTGCATCTTTGTAAAGTGTAAAGGACTGTAAATTTTTTAATACTAACGTGTATTTAGACTGAATCGAGTTCTAAGCTTAAAGTATTGTTTATTATTTTCAATGTAAACATATTTTTATAAAAATAGCAGTATGTTCTCTTTGAAATTAGATTTCTTTGTGTATGTAGAGGAAGAAATGAATAAGATCAAGATGTTTTTAACAACAGATTTTTTTTATTCTTGGGTTTTCTTCTTTAGTAACTACAAAGTGACACGTGTCATGAAAATGTATCCTCAACTAACTATTGTCTTAGATGAAAAATACTATATCAAGAGTTATGCGAATTGGTGTGCCGTCTTGCTGTAAGTAGCCTTGTCAAATCTCTTCCATCCGTCTCATGTGTGTATCGCGCCAATTTGAGAATCCCTTAAAAAAACAATCGATCCAATTAACCCTCTTTTTGATATGAACGCCCACATACCATTTTTCTGAGCAGTGGCGCACCCCAAATAAAATTTATGTTTATTGCTCTGTCCCAATAAACAAGTAGAGAATTTGCAAAGCTTTCTTAGCCATCATTATTTTTATGCAAATTATTCATTTTTTAAAAACTTTTATAATGAAAGCATTCTAACATGCGAATTCAAATTATGGAACGACAAATTTACAGATACCAAAGGAATGCCCTCCGATATGTTTAAACTATATCTTTAATGTAATGGTATGATATTTCCCAATATAAAAAACTTTTGCAAATTCTTGTTACCCTTCCAGTCACCACCAGTATCTACCTCTGAAAGATCATTTTCTACTTTAAAGTACTTAAAATCGTACTTAAGAAATTCCACCAGGCAATTATGACTTAATGGTTTGGCAAATGTATTTATCCATAAGAATGTTCCTGTTTCCTGTGAAGAAATTTTAAACAAAGTTTCTAAAGATCGAAGAAAATTAGATTTATTTATTTAAAAAAATGCAAGAGTATTATAAAGAAGTTTTAGTTTTTATTGTTTCTAAAATTTTGTTTGTGCTTTGTGTACTAATTTATATTTTCAAATATGAACAAAAAAGAAATATATTTGTTTTAAGGATATGTCGTCATTACTATTATATTTTATTGGGTAAAAAGAGGAGTATGTTTTGTCAGGAATAATCAATAAAGTGGATATTTTAAAAAGTAATTTTTTAGATATTAATCTCGATTGAACTAGGATATTGCGACCTTCTTAAAGTACCTTTTATAAAAGATCTAAAGTTCTAGAAAAATGCGTAACCTTGAAGTTTAATAAAAAATTTGCTTCCAGCCCCCAAGATAAAATCCTGAGTGCGCTGCTGTTTCTGAGGCTACAGAGGCTTCTTTCTCTATAAAGAAATGTGGAACTGCATATTCTTATTTGTTGAGAATTGAAATATCCAGAGAGTGAGAGATACAATCATGCCTCTTTAGTAATAGCATATTGTGTATCTAGGAGGAAAAATATCATCTTCTCGGTGATCCCGGCGCAGGAGTCCAGCAACGGTCCGAGGACGAGAATATGATTTTCCTACGAGGTGCACATACTATTTCTTCTGCGATCGAAAATGAGAATAAATCTCAAAATTCTTTGAAAAATAAGTATTTTTTACGTAATGCGCGATAGGAAATGTTGAAATAAATATTACATAGCAATCTGGGAGCTTAAATGTGTTTGTTTCCAATTTTGACTAGACTTAGAAACCGGAAAGTTTGGCGATGGTTTAGCGAGTTAGCCTATTTATTTTGAATACTTTCCTAATCTGTTCTGATAATAAAATAATATTGTAACAGTACTTACTTTCATGCGTGGGTGCATACATGTGCCATATTGTAAGTCATTTGATTAGAAATCTTACCTGAAAGCAAAAGAAAAAAACAATTAAAATCGTGCTTAGCCATCATTCCAGTGACAAAAAAATCTGAAAGCACCATAGAAAATAATCACTTTTGAAAGTTCTGCAAGACAAGGCGATCTAGATTTTCTTCTATCTTGGGCTACCCATTCATTTCTCTTTACTCTGATATATCGAAGCATTATAACCATTTGTTATAATTTGGAGATTTGTAAATGTTACTGAAATTATAATTCCCAAAAATAACAGTTCTATAATGTACTATAGTGGTCTCAGACTTTTCTGCTAATTAATAGACAATGTTCCATACTGTTTTTATTGTAAAACCGTATTATCACTTGCCAGAATATACAAGAAATTATGGAAATCCGTTTTTAGGTTTTGATGTGGAATATCGTCATAAATGAAATATTAGGAGATGATTTTACATCTTTTGTCATTATTTACACCATTTTTCAATTCGAAAGGTAACAAAAACTTTGAAGCATTAGCACATTACAAAATAGCTAGAGGGTAGAACCTCAGAAAATCTAACAGTGTCGGAAGTTAACTCTAATTAAACAGTTTATGGAGCTGGTTGAAGAAACATCAAAATGAGGGAAAATCTACATTAAGTACAGATTAGATGGTTCTACTGCATTTGTGTTCTTTATTTAATATTAAAATTTAGTTCAGGTTAGTTTACAATGTAAATTTCGTTATTTCTGAATCGATTTTTTTTTAATTTTAGGTATGTTTACGTATGACCCTAGGACGCACTATACTACTGCTTAAAAACAACTCATTGGCATGCGGTTTTATAGGAGATTTAAAATAATAATTTAAAGAGTAAAGTACCTTTAACGATTATTTTATTTTAAAACTAATATCACAAATTGATTTAGCATCCCACAAAACGACCAAACACAAAATTTCAATAAATTGACCAACCAGTGGCGTGCATATGACACGTTAAAGGCAGCGGCGTACTGTTCTTTCTGCTATAAAATTAACTTTTGTATATACGACATCTAATAATTTATTCTTGCAATGTAAAAAATTAGAAAAGAATCGAATAGGCATAAATAAGAAAATTTTAATTAGTTTGACATGTAACCAGAATTTTATTTACACGTCAACGAGAAAATCATTGCTATGTCAAAGTTAAATTGTTACAATTTGTGCTGTATACAAAATAGCAGATATGCTCTTGAGTTTGCCTAAAAAAGTATAAATAGTGAGATTAGTAAAAGCGGGAAATTGTATAGAGGCCGCCCAAGAATTTAATCGAAGACACCCTAATCGCTTTATATCGCATAGTACAATTTCTAAAGTCAATCAAGTGTTTAATCAACGCGGTTTGGTAGTGCAAGAAGAAGTAAAACTCCAAGAAATCATCAACAGGATGAAAGAATTTTAAATCATTTCTGCGTAAATCCAAAAGCAAGCTTAAGAAGCTTTGATGTTAGGCGGTGAAGTTCTGCGTCAAGATGTTTTTGTTTTTTTTTATGATAAGGCACAGCACTGCAGGATAAATCCTTTGCGGCGCTCTGGGAGCGGTGCGTGTGCGCAGGAAACGATTCACGTTGGTCTTAAAAAGAAATGGTATTAAACCATTCAAACCAAGATTGTTACTAACGTTGCAACCAGGTGATGACGAAAGAAGAGTGGAGTACTGCCAAACAATGCATGAGTTTAATGCCAAATTTCCAGAAAGACCCATAACTCAATCAGTTGTAAGCATAATAGAAAGAAAGTTTAGAGAAACTAGATCTGTAAAAGATCGACCAAAGACAGGACGCCCAGCACTTGACGAGGAAACCAAATTAAATGTTCTATTAACCTTTGAAGAGAATCCTCATAACAGCACATGTCAGGTTGGTCTAGAACAAGAAACCTCTTATATATCAGTTCATAATTTACTGAGCATAGAAAAATGACACCCTTTTAAAGTAAATCTTGTTCGAGAGTTGTCGAGTGACGATCCTGATAGAAGAATTCTGTCAAACCTTAATGGACATGTGCAATGGTAACCCGTTTTTGGTAAAAAAATGTAATATTTTCGGATGAGTCTACTTTCAAATTAAACGGTGAGGTAAACAAACAAAATTGCAGATACTGGGCGAAAGAAAATCCTAGGTGGATGCAAGAGCACCATACACAATATCCCCAGAAAATAAATGTGTGGGCGGATATTGTCAGAAATACAATTTTGGGGACATATTTTTTTAACGGTAAGGTAGACGGGCAGAAGTAACTTCAGTTTTTGCAAGACTTTCTTATACCTAAATACCTAACAGGTCCCCGGAGCTTTCTCCCATGGACTACTTTCTGTGGTGCCATTTGAAAAATGTGGTGTATAAAAGTAGACCAGCCAGTATTAAAGATTTAAAAAGTAGGATAAGAATGAAATGACTCTGGTTTCTAAACTGCGAATCTTGGACCTTAAGTGTATTGGTTTTTTGAAAGCGGCTCCTTTCGAAGAATCGAAATTTGAAGTAATATACAGGGCATTCCATTAAAAAAAATCATCCATACAATCATATCTTCTAAACGCGACACCCTATATAAATGGTATAAGTATCAAGGAAAGCGCATTTTTATAGTTACTTGACGTATTTCAGCGTTTTTCTCAAAACATATTATTTGAATTTTAATCGAATTTACTCCATACATTTTTTACACACTGTATAAAAGAAGATTATGTTTAGCGGCTATTGAGGGATCCCTTTGTCAAATTAGCATGGTGATGTAAAAAATAGCAGGCCGTGTAGCTTTAGGTTTTAAATTTCTTGCTTTTCCACTTTGTGGTATTTTAATGTAAATAATGCCAAAATATGTAAAATTATCTCCTACATAATAATATCTATTTCATTTCTGACGTTACTCCACTTCAGTGCTATCTTAAGGAATCCTTTTTACAAAATTCACCCATTTAAATGTATAAACCATAACTAGTCTTCCCTAATAATGTTAACCCTATCTCATAGATTTATTTCTTGTATTTCCATCGAAAAATTTCAATTTAGAGATAACCTACGAATTGCTGGCATAGCATATCTCAATTTAGAGTCAGTATAGTGCCCTACCTTGCTTTGTAATTATTAATTCAGGAGCAGAATACAAATGTTTCAGTGCTTTGCAATCGCCATCAAATCACGAGGATACGTGTGTTGGTACGTGTTGCAAAATTAATCTTCGCCCTAAGAGCCATGCCAACTAAAAGGCAATTTCTCAGACTCTGGTAGAGGAATAAATCAGGGGAGAATCTGTTGAATTTTCAAGTACCGGCAAATTAACATAGTCTGGTTAGTTTGTAATATAAACCAGAACAATTGATGTGTTTATTTAAAAGAGTCTATAAGTTAGCCTGCCGTGGTTTCTAAGAACGGACCAAGGTGTGGGTCTACGCAAACATTTTGATTTTAAAATAAACTAATATAAATATTTTTAACGGGACATAATAATAACAACTCTGTAACACAAAGGCGATTATCCTATAATGTTTTTGAATAATCCGCCCCCTCCAGACGATAATATATTTTCTTCTCTGATATATTTTTACAATTTCAGATTTCAGTCACGTGGTGCAGTTTAAAATATTCTTAATTCAAACGTAACCTGCGACTCACTAACATAAACCATAAATATACAGGGTGTTTCCTAACTGCGGTACGAAACTTCAGAGGGTGATACGTAAGGTCGTTTTAAGAAAAAAAAATTCCTATGAACATATGTCCGGAGTTTCTTCGTTTCTGAGATTAAAGTTTAAAAAAAAAACGGTCATAAATATCCTTAAACCGATTTGGTTGAAACTTGGTTCAGTTATTTGACGTAATAAGGCGCTTATTTAGCCCTAACTAGATTGAAATTATTAGGTCCAGTGGCGTCCCAGTGGGCACCACAGCCAATTATTATTGGGAAGAAAAAGTACGACACTGCCTTTTTTTTGTTCTTTTATTTGTTCAGATTAAGCAACTACAAATACAACTTTTTGGTCTTCTGTGTTCTTTTCATATCTGGCTTCGTTTGCGACAAAAAAAATTAAAATCACTTTAACTCATTCTAAAAGCTATCGATGGACAACATAAAATAACAACCAAAAATAAAAAATAAGCAATTTCCACCTTTTGATAAAATGTACGACTGGTTTCAATAGGTTTACTTTTATTACCACAAATCTAAATTAGAGATATGACGTGATCGACATCGTTTTTAACATTTAAAATAATTAGTAAATTTTTTAAACAAAATTCTGGTCTGGCGATGCCTTTTCCGCCCTTTCCTTCCTCTTAACTGATCCTTTTATGTCAAATCTGAAATCTAAAATCAAGAATAATCCTCTTTTCTCTTAAATTATAACTATTAAATAAAATATATGTAGATGACATTTTTGCAATTAGGTATCGATGGCACCGAAAGTGACCTTACTAATTTCACCCTCTTTCTCAATTCCTTACACCCATCTATTAACCTCACAACAGAACTTGAAATAAATAACAGGACTAAGACAAACATTTACAAGATAATAATTAGACCAGTACTGACATACGGTATACCTACTTGGTGTACCGTAAACAAGACAAAATTTAAAAAGTTGCAAATTTTTCAAAACAGAATTTTACGAATAATAACATACGCACCAATATACATACCTACAAGAGTACTGCACAATGACATGCACATGGACACAGTACACCAGTTTTTCGATAAAATACTCACAAAATATTACGCACGGACAGACGTATCGGACAATATTCTAATAACACACTCACATACACACGCGCCCCACCAGGCAACATACAGACTCCCCCGTGACTGGCTCCCACCCTGAAGATAGTAACCAAGACACCCAGAACCTTTTAAACATTCAACATTGAAACCCACTCTACAAGCACAGGCACACCATAAATTAGCAAAGCTGAATAACAACTATATATCCAGATATTCCAAAAAAGAAGAACGACAAAGAAAAGGAGTAAAGAACATTGTTCAACTTAAAGATTAAATATGTCATCATCATCATCCCTTCCTTTTCTGAATTTGAAACTCACTAGAGTTAACAATAACATTGAATTTAGTATCTATCGCAAACCTACAAACACAGACTTAATTATCCCTCTTATTTCTAATCATCCCCTGCATTTCACTCTTTACTTTCACGACTTTTCTCTATACCGTTTAATTAGATAAATTTAAAATCAGAATTAAACATAATAAGGCAAATTGGCATCAATAATGGCTATCCCCAGTGAGTACTTAATAAAATTTACCGTAAACATTTTACTAAACATATATACAAACAATTAATTTACAAAGAACCACCAAATAAAAAATTTTACTCCCTCTCTTTCTGGGGACCATTTTTTATAAGCTAAAAAATATATTTCAATCATTTGACTTTAATATCAGCTTTAAAACCAAACATTCACTTGGCTCTTTCATTTGTAATTCCAAAAACAAAGTTCCCCCTCTAGACAAGTCTGGGGTGTACGAAGTGTGTTGTTCAACTGAGGGCTGTTCTACCTACTATGTTGGACAAACAGGAAGAAAATTTAAGACTCGCATTAATGAACATTGTAAAGCATCTAATTTAAATTTATCTCCCTCTAAAATGTAATCTAGCTTTTTAAAGCATGTGTCCATAAACAAACACAACTTCAACCCAGATACAAGCACTAAATTCTTACATTTTTGTAATAGATCTGCTCGAGATTATGGAGATAAGTAAAATTATTAAAGACCCAAGTATGAATCTCGGTAACGATCAAATAATTCACAACAGCACACGTTTTTTTAATGCCTTAAGTTTTCATTAATCATAAATAAATTTTCTTTATAATAAAACTCACCTCTTACTATCTCTACATTACCCATTCTTTCTTCTCAAGGAAGTCAAACTATTTCTGTATTGTTTCTCCACACTCCTTTGCTTCCTAGGGCATATCTGTTCATAAACATTGGTTGATTTTTGAGAATTTATATTTTTAGAATTAATTTTTTGAAAGATTATTTTCATATTTTGATTGCACCATCTAGTATTACTATGACGTTTCCCCCCTTTTTTTTGGCTCGTAAATTCAGTGCAGTTTCTTATATCCCTCCTTTGGACATTTATTATCCCATTTTTTAATAAAATCATTGGTTGACAGATGTCTTTGGTGTGGTCACTCTTCAGGCACTTTAAACTTCCAGTGATCACAACTTATAAGTTCTTTTCCATACATAATTGATATATCCTCGCGAATTTTGTAAACCCAATATCGAGTATTTTACAAACCTCTCAAATTTTATGACGGCTGTCGATATTGATGATGTCACATTCATTTTCCAAGTCTGCTTCACTCCGAGACACGTGTGTGTAGAGTAAACACGGTGGTGACGAGCACCATTTAAAATTTTTTAAAAAAGTTTTTAAAATTTTTCATTTTTTAAAATGATATCTATTATTCATTTTTGGTTGCCATGGGGCATAGATCCATTTTTCCAACGTTCTCTAAATTAACGTTTTAATACGAAGCATGTCTCCAAAACTAAATTTTAATTAAATTTGTTTCTCCGCAATTTAAAAATCTCCTTTAAACCATCATATAATAATCAATAAAATTTAAAATGTCCTAATTTCAAAAAAAAAAAAAACATTATTCAAACTAAAATACTTTTTCAGAATTCACATAAAATCTTCATGCAATCAACATGACAATTTCATAATTTAATTTGCAAGTTCATCGTTTTCAAAAACGTTTGATGTTCCTACTCACTTCTAGCTGTACTCATAAATTTGAGTAATCTAAGTAAATTATTCAACTCGATTTTGGGTAAATCATTATTTATTCCATTTTAACTGGTCGGTTTACCAATTTGAAATCCCTTCTAGTATCCTCTGAAGTTGGACGTATAGACGCCCGAAACATGTAGGGAACAGTACCAACATTTTTCTATTAAAATTTTGCGGAGGAAGACTTGATTGTTTTATTTGCATTACGTGAACTCCACTGCAAGTATGGACTACTTTTCTAATTTTTAATAACTCTGGGAAAAATTAACCTACACTCATGTCTTATTCGTGCTTTCAACTCCTCAACATTTGCCGGATTCGTCTTAAAAACTTAAGTTTTCAAGTATCCCAACAAAAAGTAATCTAAGGGAGTAAGGTCTGAAGACTTGGGTGGTCATTCAATGGGCCCCATTCTATCAATCCATCTACCTGGAAATTCTGCATCCAGATATTCACGGACAGCTCTTGCCAAACAGGGAGGCGCACCATCTTGTTTAAACCAGATGTTTCTATTCGGGACATTAAAGTCGACAGGATCAGGAAACAGAACAGCCAAATTCGGATCTAATTCTTCCTGTAAAAATTCCAAATATCTTACCCATTGAGATTTTTTACAAGGAAAATCAGTCCTATAACTCGATCACCAACAATGCCTGCCCAAACAACTTTTTCTGGGTGTTAAGTGTGGCCTTCCCTCATCCAGTGTGAATTGTCATCTGCCCAATTACGACAACAATTTTGTCGGTTTATGTTACCATATAACATAAACGTTAACTCATCAGAAAAAAGAATGTTTTGTGTGTTTAGATTATTCCTCTTTAGTAGGTCCATTCTTAGCTCGCAGAAGTGAAGTCTCCTATCAGAATCATCTTCTGTCATTTCTTGGAGAATTGTCATTTTGTAAGGATGAAATTCTACTGCAGATTGACGTATTAACTGTTCGGTAGCTAGCTGCCTGGTGGGAATACTAGGGTTTTCTTCAATACCTAATAGTACATTTACTTACATTTCTTCATTGAGCGCACTCACTGTGGATGAATATCTGTATTTCTAACATGCCCATTTTCTCGAAACTGCTTTTCAATCTTGCTTACTGTACCTTGGGATATAGGTGGTAAATAGGGATATTTATCTCTGAATAAATGAAGAACTTCATTTTGTGTTCTTCTCCTATCTCCGTATCCAATCATCATTAAAATTTCAATTTTGTGTTTTTAAATAAATGTAGGCATTACGTTGAACGATTTTTCTGAAATAACTTACTTTCAACGAAGGACAAAATAAAAGTCCACGCGTTCAAGATGTATAGCATACCCAATGTATACAATACGATTATTCTGTCAAGAAATGTCAAAAGGTTATGCTTTAAAGTGACACAAAAAAAGTAACGAAACGACGGATATTACTTTTTTTACTGAATGTTTTTTTTTTTAGTTTAAAGTAAATAAAATTAATTTTTGTTTCATGTCCTTATAAATGACAAGGAATAAAAATTTGAAATTTGCTAAATGAATATACTGTTTAAAAAAAATAAATAAAAAACTAAGGTTGCCATTTAAAACTGTATCAATATTTTTTTAATACAAAATATCACACCTTAAAATGTCAATAACCGTGACCGAGTATATTTCCAAAAAAAAAAAACATAGTGGTTACAAAAACGTTCAATGAAAAACAAAACGGTCTTTAAGTAACTGACGTGGGCTTTCTTCAGTCCAGACACGGTTATTGTGAAAATTCCTTATTGGAATTCTTGAAAAATTTACTTCGTCTGTAAAAATAATTTGCAATAGTAGTTGAGGGGTTTGAACTAAAATGTTTAAAGCAGTCACTGACAAGGTACTACGTGTAGGAAAGTCAAAAGGAATTAGTGCCTGAACACGCTCTGACTGTGGTAGGGGTACAGCAATAGTCCTATTAGGAACCTACATTCCAAGCATTTGCAATTTTCCGAGTAGAATTATCTGGATCATCCTCTATGATGTTTACCACAGTTTATTTCAGTGTTGTGTTAAATAATTCATATTTTACCTATAATTTCGTAATACCTACAGGTTGTTTCGAAAGGGTATAGACAAACCGTGAACACTAAAATAAGGCGATTTGGCTAAGCTTATCTATATCAAAAAATAATTGCTCAAAAAGCAAAGATGTTTAAAAAAGTTCATTATTTTAAAATACCAATAATTTACTATTCAGGAAAATATCATTTTTTTTAGTAGTTAGCAAACTAAATGGTAATCCATTCATATGCAAAGAAACGCATTTTGTTTACCACTTGTCTACATAGTAACAGTAACATCCAGGGTGTCAATTTAAAAACAAACAGCATATAATAATTCTTAGGCTAATGACATAAAATTGGTGAAACATGTCAATTTAGGGCTGAAGGGGGATAAGTACTTATTTCAAAATATCGAGTGAAACAGTAGGTAGTGATATGTTATTTCAGAATTCTTTCGTTTGTTTACATTTAAATTAATACATCTGTAGTAAAATTAATAAAAAACATAGTAAGCAACATTTCTGCAGACATTTGGAAAAACTGTATAGAACATGTAATCAAGGTGGAAAATTCTTATATGTATACGAGTACTAATGTTCAACCCGTAATAATAAGTTCAGATGAAGAGTGATACAGAACTAAATTTAGAGTAAAGTAAAATTAGGTTGCCAAAATTGATTATTGTAAAACTTTTCTAAGTACACATCTTGAGAGTGTCCATCTCGGTAACTAGTAAAGATAGCTAGAGACTTTCGGTTTTTACATTACTGTGCAACTTTTTCGTGAAACAAAAGATGCCACGAACAGAATTGTCATAGCTTTCTTAGTTTTTAAGCTACAGAGTGTTTTCGAAGCTGCTTGCACTTTGCCCACCCCCTGTATTTCGGTTACCCTTTAACTTATTCAAAATTAGAAAGCTGATTCTAAGAGACTTTTTAAATATAATTCAGTGCATTGCTTACTTCTTTTCTGAGACACCCTACTATATATTATTTCTCTGTCTTATCCCTCTTTGTAAGAGCTTTTTAAAAATATATAATACTCCATATTTATTTATTCTAAAAAGGGATCCTTTTAGAATTTTTTGTAAAATTAATCATTTTTCGTATAGAAGGCTATGCCATGGTCAATCACGGATAGCCATGACAGAGAACCAAATTCTGTAAATGTGCCATTACGGATTGTTGTTAAATATTACTGGTATTTGTTTGATTTTGTAAGGTCATTTTTTATTTCTGTGAAAAATTGTTCAACATAGCACAACATAATAAAAATGAAAATTATGAAAAAACTGGGTCGTTTATTTAATCCAGGCTAATGAAGACGCGAAGACAGCCTCGGAGCTGTATATTAATAGGTAAGTGTTTGGGACACACGTCATATTTCTGTCGTGGCCCAGTACAAAGTTAAAGTAAAAGCGTGGAACTCAATTCTAGGAAATATAATGTAACGTAATAGTAATCTAAGCGGCAACGCCGCATTCATGCTTAATTATTATGTGTTTCTTTAACACCTAAATGCTAACAAATAGAGAAAAGTACATTATATTCACATGCAATATAACTGACAATACCGCATATTAAAGTAATGGCAACGTTGTACAAATCCATAAAGATATATGTTCAAGTCGAATCCTTATGTATAAAAAACCTGTCTGATATTTTGTATTATTCTCTAACACGCAAATTTAAGTACGACATACGCCACGTGCATGGTAACAACAAATCTCTATTCTTATTGGCTAACAACAAGTATCGTGACGTGAAAGAAGCCATCTTCGTTTTCAACGTATTAAGACCTGATTGGTCAAGGTGTCGGGATACGGTAAGAGACGGGCAGTATTTTGTAAACAAAGCAGTGTCAAGCAGAATACGAACGAGTTAACTTGCAGCCGCTCCGTGTGTAGTTCAACCTGGCACGTTAAACAAAGTGATTAAAAGGAATTGAAAGTAATAAAGTACAGTGTTATTCAAAAGTATAAAGAGATAATATGCGCTCCATGCTCAGTTAAATGTAATACGCAGAAAGATGATAAAGTAAACAAAAGTATTTAAAAGCAGTGAAGTGGTTGTTTGACGCATCCAAGTTAAAAAGGTGTTAGTATGTCATACCCATGCTAGGGTATATACTGATGAAGTGATTAATCTGTTAATAAATGATAATGCAATAAAATTCAAAAGAAATTTTATTTTCCAAGTAAAGCAAAGTTTGAACCAGTCGACTTGTGAAGACACAGGTTAAAGTTTTTAGTGTCGCTCATTGTTTCAAGCGTGGGTCGTACAGTAAGTATTAAAATCATTTGTTAAGTACCATTAATATTCATAATAAAAATAAAAAACTGTTAATCATTATTGTTTATTATTAGCTTTTTGTTACATATTTCAAACTGTTTAAAGAATATTTCAAAAAATCCAAGCCAATCTCATTGAGCACGGATCTTTTAAAAAACCAAGGCCTAATTTTCACAACAAGGAATACAGGGAAGAAGAAGAAATACATGTTTTGGCCTCTGCCACGGTGCAACCATCCATATTATACAGAAAAGTGTATTATTAAGTTGGGATTAAAAAATCAAAAACGCAGTTAATACTAAAAAAATATAAATTTAAACCATACAAATATCGTCCAACATTTGCATCCCGGTGATGCAGAACGTAGGGTAATTTTTTGCAACTGGTACCTATGTTGCAGGAAAACGCAAATTTTGAAAGAGGGGTGGTATAGTCCGACAAGGCTTATTTTACGAGTTCTGGTATCTTAAACCTAAACACTTCAAGGTACTGGTCCGAAGGGAACCAACACGTAATATTTCCACGAGAACGTCAAGATCGGTTTGGATTTAGCGTGTCATGCTTTATTTTTGGCACTAAAATTAAGTATTTTATCTATAAAGGACCTTTAACCGGAAATAGACACCTAGATGTAATGCGAGATGCACCAATGGAAATATTAGAGGATGTTCCTTTGGCCGATTTAAATAATTAGAAACCACATTTTCCGATAAATGTATTGGTACCAAGGGACCTGTCAGGTGACCTCGAAGATCACCTGATATTTCTGTGTTAGATTTTTAATACCACAATATTGATCAACTTCGAGAAGCTACCCATGAAAACTTTAGTCTTTTGTAGGGAAGGCCAATTATTTTATTAAATGCATTGCGAAGAATCGAAACGATGCGATGCGTCGAAAGAGTTTAGAACACAACAGAGCCCAATTCGAGCAATTTTTGTAGTTTAATAAAATAATATATTAATTTGTTTTATTGCTGGTTTAAAGCTATGTAATAATATAAAGTTGTATAATAAAAATAATATTGTTAATTTTGTTTCTTCTATACGAAAATTGATTATTTTACAAAAAAAAATGTTAAAATTATCCCTTTTTTAAAGAAATAAACATGGACTATTATATACTTCTGTAAAGTCTTAGAAAGAGGGATAAGACAAAGAAATAATATATAGAGTGTCGCATTTAAAAAAACGCAAGTTTGGGTCATACCTCGAAAACAAAACTTTTCAGAAAAAAAAACTTACTACGCCTCTGATTTCTACATAAAAGCTCTATAATAACCCATTTTTACCTTATTGATGAGTTATCAAATAATCGAGATACAGAGGAGCGTCAAAAATGACAAATTTTTAATATCGCCCTCTATGTCAGAAACTGAGACGGCTATGAACATTTCGTTTGCGGCAATAAGAGTTTCATAAAATAATAGAACAGTAAGTTGCAAACCCCAACTTTCTATGTTTTATAATAAGGGAGCTGGTATATGACACACAAAAACTGGACACCCTGTACACTGTTTGTCATAAATCAGCATTCCAAGTCCTTTGACATCGATCTCAAACTATAATAGCACAAAACAAATCTTAATATTATTAGTTTAAGTAGTGACTTTCAAATACAGGACAGCCATGCACGCGTGCAATTTCAACTAATTTAAATTGAGATTTTTTCACTACATCGTTCGGTTTGGCTTTCTCCAATCCGGACCGACATGAGAAGAATGAGGACCCTCAGGAAAAAATATGCGACTAACCGGTATATCGAAAATAAATAGAAATTACCGCAAAAAGGGGAAATAAAACTGCTGTGTAATAAAGCAACAATGTAAACGTGGGAATATTGTTTGATGAAATTTCCGTCCTACGTTCTAATAAAGGTGCCCGTTCTTGCCTCATGTCTTTGTCTCGTTTTTTTGTTATTTTGTTGCGGCTGTATTATTAATTTCACCTTTAATTAAGCGTTTTGCAAACCGGCTTTTGATTGGCTCGCACAATGCGACAAAACGGTTTATTGTCGGAATCGGTTCAGGAAATAAATAGTATATCGTTACAAACATAACCACGGGGGCCAAAATATTTCAGAGCGCATTTGTTTAATCCATCACTTGTGGCACTAAGATATAAATCTCTGAAAACAGACATACAATAAGCACTTGAAAAATAGTCTGTTAAGAAAAAGATAAGTTCCAAGCGTACGGTACTTCTAATTTTCTAGACAATATTTATACAGGGTATATTCTTAATAACATGCTAATATTTAAGAACAACGTACTGGGAGAAGTTTAAAAATTTCCTAAAACAATTCACGGAAAAATACCCACAACATAAACAAGATCTGAACAGAATTCTTCATCAAAGCAAGGGAACGCAGAAACCCACTCATAACCAGCAAAAAATCATAGTAAAAATTGTCAGAAGACAAACTCTTAGCAGAAATAATCAAAACAGAAGATGGAATGACAGTGTCAGAAAAATATTAAAAGCATAGTTCATGAGGAACAATCAAATTCATCGAGACAACAGAAATGGAAACACTAACAAAATATATAAACAATATTGCGACATAATTATTTAATAAAACAAGAGGAAGGCCAAACTCTATAGTGACCAGCGCACTTAACAGAAATCTTCACCGAAGAAGAAGAATTTACAAGCGGCCCGCAACAGCCGCCAACAGCATAAAAAGGAAAGACAACCAGATGTTGAATAGCACCGATAAAACGCAAAACACAAGTAAAAACTGTAAGAGGACAAAGTTCTAACATAATAATCAAACCAAAAAACTGAAAAAAGGAAATGTCAGTGTCAAATTTGCTGTTCAATTGTGATTCAGAATTATACGGGTCCATTATTTTTATTAAGAAGTCCTAGCTTTAAAATAAGAGCGAGTTTTACCAAGAACCCAAAAAAAAATAATTGACTGAATATAATAAAATAGATCTGGAGAACGTTATCACACTGGAACGACCTTTCTGAGATTGTATTCAGCAACGATATAACCTGTAAACGCCCCCCGTGCATCGCTCCGTGTGCACACAGATCAGTGATACCTAAGTTATAGATACCACACTTAGCATTTCTTTGTAAACGCAAAAACAAGTATATTTCTATATAATAAAATTTTTTATTTTTATTCTCGCAAACGTCAAGCCAAAAAATTGAAATAATCGAGGAAAATGAAAAAACTGGTTTAAGTACTAGGAAATTGGCTAAAAATTTAAAGTGGGTAAGAACCAAGTGACCATGTTGCTTCAAAATAAAGCAGAAGTTAGAAATTTGTTTCAAGAAGGTAACGGTGAACAAAAAAGAAAATTTCCCAAAACCGAAGGACTGGCAGGGGACCAAGTTGTTTATAACTGGTTTTGTAAGACGCGAAATAAGCACTTACCAATATCCGGGCCCATAATTCAAGCAAAAGCCCTCGAATCTGCTCAATGTTTAGGACTAGATAACTTCAAGGCATCAAATGGATGCTTAGAAAGATTCCGTCGTCGGCACGATATACATACATATGAAAATATGTGGCAAATCAGCCAACATCAATATCGAAGACGTAATTGCTTGGAGAGAAAGGATATTGACCATTTTAAAGGATTACGCCCCAAGAGACGTATCCAATGCAGATCAGACAGGTCTCTACTATCTTGCATTGCCAACAAAAACATATGCATTAAAAGATTACAAGTGTACTGAAAAAAAAAACAGCAAAACAACGATTTACAATTACTCTGCTCTATGCAAATATAAAAGGTGACAAAGAAGAACTACTTATAATAGGCAAAAGCAGAAATCTTCGATGTTTTAAGGCCGCACATATCGATAAGTTACCTCTCCAATGGATCTCGAACAAAAAACCGTGGATGACAGCAGACAGATAGATAATGCAATGTCTCATCCCAAAATTACACTGGATAATGTCAAACTTACTTTTCTTCCACCCAATACTACTTCACATTGCCAACCCTTGGACGAAGACATTACTCATACTTTTAAAATGCTCTACCGAAGCTACCTTTATAAGAGGCTTTTAACATGTATGGACAGTGGTTGTCCTCTTCAAGAAATCGAAAATAATATTACCATAACCAACGCCTTCATATGGGTTTCGGTGGCCTGCCACTATTTGTCCCCAGTGACAATGAAAAATGCTTTATGAAAGCCGGATTTATGTGTAATACAGATAATATTGACGACTTCGAAGGAGATAATATTCCTGTTTCCTAATATTAAGGACACACTTGTGAACTTGAAACAATTTGTATTAAAAAGATCCAAGAACCGGATGAAACTACTCCTAACTCTGAGACAGAGGAAGAGAAGCCTAAACTTGCTTCAGTGTCGAGAATATCAAGCCTATCTGAAGCCTGCGCAAGTTTGAGAGACTTCGAAGAAATTTTTAATAATGGTAACAATTTTGACATGTCTACAAATATTCCTCAATTGCTATTAAAATGTGAATCTGAATATTATAAAAATAAAATAAAAACTATGAGGCAATCATTAATTTCTCATTATTTAAAAAAATAAGAATTTCAAAGCAAACATACAGTACATTGTATAATATATATATATATATATATGATATATGTTAGTATGCACGTGCAGTATATATATATATATTGGTAAATTCGCTTAATCTAATTTAGTCTTAGTTCTGATAAAGTTAAACAACAATATTAAAAAATATTTACATATACAGGGTGTTATGGAAATGACTTATTATATTTTAAGGGGCCACTCCTGAGGTGGTCTAGAGTTACACTTGATAGTTTTTTTTTCTAAAATCGGAAGTATTTTGAATTTTGTAAAATACCCTTAAACCGGACTATGTGCGCCTTCCATGATAGTTCAATGCCCCTGAACACATGTGTTTTTGACAAGACAAACTGCTGGAATGGTAATTGTTTAGTTTAGTGCAATTAATGTTGAATTTTGTGCTAAAATTTCGTATATAGACTAATTGAGGGTAGCTGATCACAATTTTCCTTTTGCGTTTTTACGGCAAATGCACTGGTTTTGAGAAAAAAATGTTAAAGTTTTTCACTTACAGGTTGGGGTATTCTTTCCTTTCAATTTCCTAGATTTTATGGTTTTCCCTTCAAAATATGTGATAAAACTTTCACCAAACTATCTGTTCATAAAATAAGAGCAACATTTTAGCAAAAAAACAATGGAAAAGGCACAAATTTAATTAAATTCGTTGTTAATACGCCGACAAAGTAGAACCGTCTCTTTTCAGATTCATTGCACTCACGTTGCCAGATTGTTCTTCTTTTTCTTGTAATTATCAATGGCTTCCATCCAGGAGAATGATATGCTAGCTCGAGCCAATAGGATTCATTCAATTAATAAAAATGAATTGACAAGTATAGGCAATTTATAATACACTAACAATCTGACAACATGGGTGGCCAGCTGTCAGTGAGCCCCCGTCTTTTTCCAGATAACGTAGAGTTTTCTGTTCGCTTACAAGTTATCCCGTTTTTCAGAGTTTCCTTGTGGCATATTTCGTTTATTTCAACTCAGAAGTGTATACTATGACTCCGACAAGTAATATTTTATTGGAAATAAGCAACATTTTAGGATTACATGCAAAATAACATACCGGTGAGTTAGAAAAACTTTAACATTTTTTTTCTCAAAACCAGTGCATTTGCCGCCTAAACGCAAAAGGAAAATTGTGATCAGCTACCCTTAATTAGCCTATATACGAAATTTTAGCGAAAAATTCAACATTTCCACTAAATTAAACAATTACCCAAATCAGCTGTTTGGGTCATTGGCGTGTAGGTGTTTTGGACCTAAATTTTTGAAGGCATTTTTCTCGAATTTCTAGCTTCGAGCGCCATTTATAGCAATTTTTCCCCAATTCGTCTCGACCTATATATTTACGGGTTAAAAAATAATAAGTCATTTCCATAACACCCTGTATATAGATACTTATTAATAAACAAACACTGTAAAATGCAGACCAGTTGTTTTAATTTTTATCTATTAACCGACCACCCCTGTTAACCGACCAAAATTTGATTCCCCGAGGGTGGTCGCTATTGAGAGATTTATAAAAACGTGCTCCGAAGTGGTTTGTCGTTTATTGCGCTTGATTGGTTCAAACGTTGGTGGAGTATAAAAAAAATGTTCACATGTAAAAACATCCAAGTCTAAAGTGAATAACTGGCAAATATGTTAAAAAAATGATAAAAAAATAAATTTATTTTAAAACACTCCATTGTTTTAAGTTTTAATTACACAGTAAGAAATATCAAAAATGGAAACTAATATTAAACTTGAATTTGTATAAAAGTAATCTGAGCCACGATTGAAACGGAATTAAAAAAATTAATGTTAGTTCAGGTTCAACGGATTTTAGAACCCATAACAAAGTAGATTTCGTTAGGTCAGTTTTTGTTAGTTTTATAGTAACCACAAATCCTATCAAAAAACTTTACTCGACTTTTCGAATTCTCTTTGTAAACTGTTTCATTTTGATGATTCAAAAAAGTTTGGTGAAAAAATTTTAAGTTTGCAAATCTACATTTTTATATTTTTTGTGCACCCTGTACAAAAAAAAAAACGGAATTTTCGTGAAATGAAATTTTTTACAAGTATAGTCCCTCCATGGACACACTGCGTACATTTGTGTAAAATATTACACCTATTGTTAGGTGTTTAAATAGAAACAAATTGAACATAATTTTTTAGACTCAGTTGTTTTAAGTTTGCGGTGCTTTTGGTAATTATCATTTTAAATTCCTTCGGGACATTTTACTTATTAACGTTTTTCACCTTCTCTGCAATTTTTTGTGAAATTTTTCAAAAGTATTTTTTATAAAAATTTATAATTGGCCCAAAACTCATAACAATTTAAAGTCCCAAGTTTAAGAACTTTAAAGGTGAATACAAAAAAATACTTCATATTTTAATGCCCGTAACGGTTTTGCTTTATTACGAAGTAGTCAAGCTCTCCATTATTCTTAATGTTTCCAAAAAGTTGTGCTGCAATAAAGCAACCGATTTACCGCCGCAATCCTATACTAAGTAACAAACCATGACCTAGAAAATAATAAGTTACTAAATCCAGTTCCACGTAAACACGAACATAAGTTTAACAGTTCGGTCAAATAAAAACAGACAATGCTAAAAACAATAAATAAAACATTAAACTCTGCCGATGGTGACTTGAATACAGGGTCTTTACTAACTACGGTACGAAACTTCAAAGTTCAAAAGTTCCTATGAGCATATGTCCGGAGTTGTTTCGTTTCTAAGATACAGGGCGTTAAAGTTTAAAAAAAAAACGGTCATAAATATCCTTAAACCGGTTTCTTTGAAATTTGATTCAGTTATTTGAAATAATAAGGCGCTTATTTAGCCCTAACTAGATTGAAATTATTAGGTCCAGTGGCGTCTCAGTGGGCACCACAGCCAATTATTATTGAGAAGAAAAAGTACGCCACTACCTTTTTTTTTCTAGTTTTTTTATTTGTTCAGATTAAACAACAACACATTTTTGGTCCTTCATATGACCCCATAAATAAAAATCTAGAGGATTAATATCAGAACTGCGAGCTGGCCAATTTTGAGGTCCTGCACGTCCAATCCAGCGATTTGGGTAGGTGATGTGGAGATGCTGACGAGCAAGAACACTAAAATGAGCTGGAGCACCGTCGTGCATAAACCAAATGTTGACTCTTACATGTAGGGGTACTTCTTTTAACAAAATGGGTAAATAATGTCGCAAAAAGTCCGTGTAGGATTTACCTGTTATTCTTGGCGGTAAAAAAAATGGGCCAATTAGGTAGTCACCAATAATTCCTACCCAAACGTTGAGCGAAAATTTTTGCTGAAAATGACTTGGGGATTTTCGTCGGCCCAAAAATGGTCACTGTAAAAGTTCATAATAGCATCTTGTGAAAAATTTGCCTCGTCCGTAACTAAAATAGTTGGTAAAAAATTATTATTACGTGCCATCGAATGAATCAACCACCTGCAAAACATTAATCTTGGGTGAAAATCACGAGGCAGTAGAGCTTGGACCCGCAGTATGTGATATGGGTACAGGATGTTTCTTTTTAGAACTTCTCAAACGGTTTTTGGGCTGACTTAAAGCTGCAGTGCAATCTTGATGGTAATATTTGAAGGATCTTCTTTTATCGCATTAAGTATACCTTCTTCTAGTATAGGCGTTGTTGCAGTTTCTGGTCTTCCACCACCTGTATTTTTATTAAAACTCCCAGTTTCACATAATCTTGCATGTAGCGTTCTAAATGTTTTAGCACATGGGATTACTCTGTTAGGATATCTGTCCTGGTAAATTCTCCTGTATATGCATGTGTAGCTACTTAAAAAAAAGACTAGTTATTTTTAAGGGTAATCTTAGTTGCTATATTATAATAAATGTTTTAGGAATCTTAATATATAGGGTGAGGATTTTTAAGAGTGACAATGCAAGATCCGAAAAACGACTGGAAATACTTTATTCAAATTTTTGGACGCCAAGAGGGAGGTTGGGGACAAATTTTAAAACATTTTGGACATTTACACCACCTTCAGATTTTATCTGGCTGGCGCAAATTCAAAATGTCAAATGAAAAGGTGTTTTGAAGCAAAAGAACCAACACAAAGTCCCGGTCTCAATAAATTTAATATTTAAAACAAATAATTGGTTACATGTTTCGCCTATAAGGCATCATCAGGCCTAAAAAGAAGTCAATAATCACGCATAAAAGTAAACGAATCCACTAGTAAACCCACCTGATACACCAAAAAAAACATTTAAAAAATTTTTTAAAAAGAATAAAAATGTCAAAATATAAAACAAAAAAATTGATAAACGTTACAATTACATCACTACATGACAGTCAGAACTTAAACTAAGAATTGTATATAAACAAAAACGGTATAACAAAAAACTAAAAGTATAAGGTTCGTCAAACAAGTCCAAGGTATATTGAACGGGGGGAAGATGCAGTCATCTAGAGAGCAAACTGAGCCCAAAATGTAACAGCCATCGACTCAAAGTACGAGCGTACCAAAGTACCGGCATCAAAAACATCAATGTTGTCAATCAAAAGAATTTGGCGGACCGGGGAAAATTTATAGGTTAAATGTTGGTCACTAGCAGTCCGTTGTTAGTTATTCAAGTTGTTAAAAATAAAATAAGGCTCGAAATTAAAGACCTCATTAACGCAGGTAAGGTGTTTATTTTCTTCGAGAATTCGATTACCCGTCAACAACTATGTAAGGAAGCAGAAAATTGTTGCATTTACTCTACTGGCTGATTAGTTCAGGTTAGTCAAACAAAATTCAAACATTTAAAACTATCAGACTGCCTTAAACGTAACGACCATTGTGCTTTAAAAGATGTTTGAAATGACCCCCATCTACTTCTTAAAATTTTTTGACATAAGTAGCGCACGCAATCTAACATTTGAGGAGTTACTAAATTACATGCTTGTCGAATACGACCTTTCATGTTTCTGGTGTAGTCTGTGGTATAGCCATAACCTTATCTTTTATAAAACACGACAAGAAAAAAACCAATAGGGTTAAATCCGGTGACACAGGACTATACCACGACCAATCCATCTGTTTCCAAACGTTTGATTTATCCAGGCCGCACACCGAAGATGCACGCCGCTAGGTGTCACATGCGCGATACAAATGTATCGCGACACATTTAATGCTCGTGTATGTTTGAATATGACCATGCACACTGGCTTAACATTTGTGGCGCGGTGCTTTTGCAGCGTATCTGCAGTAAAACCACAGGTTGCAAGAATAGAGCGTGTTCTATTTTTGTGGTGCGATATAAGCGACACGTAAACAAAATAAGAGATGGTTTGGATTTAAGTATCGCTTTTATTCAAGAAATTGAACAAACCCCTGCAATATATGATTACAGTCTTCCAGTAGTTTGTATTTTGCTTTGTTAGTATGACTCAACTAAATCCAATAACAATTATTGGTAAGTGGTTTGAGACATCCTATAATACGAATAAAACTTTTTGTCGTCATGATCTAATTCTTCTGAAACCTTCGACAGTTGCATAATGATCAAGGTAAGGATGGACCTATTAGTAACAACGTGTTTCTTTTATTTCTAATTAAATTCTTCATTAAGAAATCATCTTCGTCGGACGACGATGTCATGATCACTACACTACACCACACCGGTGTGCGCATACACGCGGCATAATATGTGGCACTAGTTTTCAAAACACAAATGAAGCAGATACAAATAGGTTATGCATTTGTTGTGCATCTTCTGTGTGCGGCCCGCCTTAATGCTCGAGATACAAAGTCGCGCAAAGTGTGACGGGGCATCATCTTGCTGATTTGCATTATTGAATTTAGATGTTGTGGCAAATCGTTCCCTAAAAAAATATGATCCAATGACTTCATCTTCGATTATACCACACCAGGTATTAACCGACTAAGGATGTTGAATCGGCATAATTATCATTGAGGGAGGATTTTAAGTTGCCCAACAGTGTAAACTGTGCCGGTTGACCTTAAATTAATAAAAGCCAAATTAATTCACTCAGTAAAAAGTTCAAACTCAAAATAATCCAGATTAATTTAAATAATTACCTGCCCACAAATGGTAAATGTTGGTTCGTCCGAAAATACTATCTTTCATAAAAATATATTGTTTTCGTGAATTGCGACTCTTAATCAGTTACAAAATGTGATCCTATTTTGTAAATCTCGACCATACAATTCCTGATGAAAAGTTATATGTTAAGGATGAAAATTGTGCTTATGTAAAATAGCCAGTACCGATTTTTTGCACATTCCTGAAACACAAGCTTCGACGACTTGTTACTGATAGTAATATTTCCACCCGCATGTAGAAACCTCTAATCGATAACCGTCTGTATAATTTGCTTACACATATTCGCATAGTTGGATTAACAATTTATTCGCACAAGGATGTAGCGATATCCATCGTCGCTGGCAGCATATTGTTACATTCAAGAAGCTAAATCTATTTTCCATAATCTTCTAACAAAGTTTGTCCTAGCAGTCCGGTAAAATTCATTAGCAATTTTAATTTTTCCCTCGAAAGACCCCGTATTGTGTAAAGTACACGAATATAGTATACCTTCCACTCGAAGCTCCTCCATAATTATTGACCTAATTTCATTGTCATATTCAGTATTACTACCTACTTTTAAACACTACAGCAATCGTAATGAATCAACAGTAGTGAGTCTTGACACATTATACGCATTCACCCTATCCAACCTTGTTTCTCGTTCATTGAAACAACACGAGGATTTATAGCTACAACAAAACTCCAATGATCATAAATATCGTCAGTGGTTGTCCTTGAACTCTGTTCTTATTTCGAAAGTTTCCGGTACTGCATCGTCGATCTTCTAATCGCTCAAATGCCGTACGAGATTTTTGAATGGCGGGAAATCTAAGAGCCCACAATTGCGCAGCTTCTCGGTAGTTCCTTCTACATTCTGCCAGAATTAATAACATGTCTATTTCAATGTCGTATGATTGTTTCATAATTGCACTGAATAAAAAAATCTATCTCATCTATACCAAAGAATATCGTCGAATCAGATTGTAATTTTGTCAAAGTCAAAAGTAGTATATTAGGATACCACGATAATTAAGTTTTAATAAACAATAACCAGTGGATGTAGGTATCCTAGTTTAAAATGTTTAATATTTGTTTAAGCTGTTTTAAGTTTTAAGTTTTTGTTTGATCTGTAATGCTTCGAGACTTTCTGACCAGGAGGGAATACTTGTTCGTTTTCCTTATCAAGATCGCCAGTATCGTGATGAAACTAAAAAGGTTAGAATATTCAGTGCAAAGGATTTCAGAAATTCTCAGGAACAATGCACTTTGTTGCACTGGGATAACGTTATTCAATCCACAAAACCCTTGAATACTTTTCACATAAAATTATCGTTATTAAGTTTTTAATAAATGTTTCCCTTGAAAAAACATAAGAGCTCAGGAAAGAAAAGCGTGGATAAGCCGGGGTGAAAAATCTCTGTCACGAACTTGAGATCTCTTCATTTTATAAGAAAATTTGATTGGGATAATGCTTTCCTTACTATCTACTTTAACAACTCTGTTGTCCCGGGTAAATGTATTCTTCTTTGTAACCGTCCGAATAAGTTGTACCAAGCCGCGAGGGTGATGAATCGTCATATCAGTTCGTTTATTTTTTTTTTTCGATCATGGCACGTATCAACTCAGCTTCCTGAAACCGATCGCAGATACTAATGACTTATGTTACATTTCAGTCCACGTACAAATGACCAACTCGACTTATGTCGTTAGCTGTTTTCGGTAAATTTGCGATAAAGTCGACCTAAGTTGTTTTACTCACAAGATGTTCGAGTCATTTTTATTGGGACTTATTTCTTCTATAATTTATTGTTTCTCTAGTTTTAAGAGTTGTTGTCTTTTCGACATATTTTTTGTCTGGTGTATATTAAAATACGCTATGCGGTACTCTCCTCCTTACTTAAGAAATTGTTCCCACGGAATTTTCTCATACATATTATTTTATGTATTGTTAGGAGGTTCCCCCCGACGTAAATTTGATTTAGGCAGTTCTGTTCAAGGTAATATTTATTTGATTTAGTAAACAAACGACTTAGGAAGTTTCATCCATCAAAAGTGTGTGCAGTTTATAATGCAATACTGACATAAACTCACTTTTTCAAATAATGAAC
This sequence comes from Polydrusus tereticollis, assembly GCA_963920685.1. Taxonomy (NCBI): domain Eukaryota; kingdom Metazoa; phylum Arthropoda; class Insecta; order Coleoptera; family Curculionidae; genus Polydrusus; species Polydrusus tereticollis. The sequence continues at coordinate 67,518,149 of OY987329.1, forward strand.
TTAAGCCCTTTTACCCCGAGACCACAGAACTATCGACGTATATATAAACAAGTCACTAAACGAGCTAAGGAGCGGTATTATAGTCAAAGTATTTCTGAAGTGGGTAACAAATCTATAGAGCAGTAGGCCATAATCAATATCTTAAGAGAAAAAAATAATTCTTTACATCCCTCGGTTGCTTTGAAGCCCGATGAGCTAAACCAATTCTACTGCTCTGTGGTGCGAAGATTAACTTCCGACTTGCCTTGCCAGATGAATCCTTTTACCGATGTGTGCTTTCCACGGGACTTTTGTCTGACTTTTATAGATATAGAGGAGCTGCAAGGTATCTTTAGGCACATAAAGAATAAATGTTCGGCTGAATCCGATGGCATTTCTGTCAGGGTATTGGAGTGCTTACCGGAGGTCGCACTGCACGCTCTTGTCGATTGCATTTTTGTTTTCTGCGGGGCGAATTTCCCTTCTGGTTAAAAAGTCCTGAGGATCCTACGAACTATCGACCCATCTCGCTCCTTTCCACCCTTTCCAAAGTAATCGAAAAAATTGTCAAATCTAGACTACTTAACGTTTTAACAACTAATAATCCTTTAACTTCATGTCAGTTTGGCTTTCAATCACCCAAAAGTACTGGTGAAGCTATTTTCTCAGTCCTACAGAATATTTTCCTTAATTTCAACGAGGGCGATGCTGTTGCGGCAGTATTCTGTAATTTTTCGAGGGCATTCGACTGTGTTTATCACCAAGTACTGAATGGTTTCCATCGTATCTATATGGGAGATCGCAGGTTGGGTCGATTGATGGTTTGTCGGGTGTCGAGTTTGGGGAACCTCAATGTTCTGTGTTGGGACCTATCTTGTTCTTATTGTCTATAAACAACCTTACAAGTATAGATATTAGTGGCGTTTACACTTTTCGCGGATGACACCACTCTCTTGTGGCATTAAAGCAATGGTGAGCTATTGAAGAGTGTCATAAATCGAAATGTTCAAAAAATCAAAAACTCCAATTGCTTAAATGTAAAAAAAAAATAATATTTTGACATTTGGCAAATTGAAAATAACGCAACCATTAAATTTCTTGAACTATTTATAGACTGTTCAGCGGCGAAAATGGTCTATCACTCGTTGTTTGAAACCCGCATGAGATATGGTATTGCATTTTGGTCATTCTGTAATCAACATCTTTTAAATTCTGTTTTCGTTCTACAGAAAACAACGCTTAGGTATAAAGTGGGGCAAAACATCGAAACCATTGTTAGCCTTTATTTAGGAAGTTTGGTATTTTAACGGTAATATGCCTATTCATTCTAGAAACCGTATGTTTAATACATAAAAGATCTCTAAATAATACTCAAACTGTATACTGTACAGGGTTATCCAACCAAGACTGGACAAGGCGATTTTTTGACTTTTCCTGTACTTTTATAAAAAAACTGAAATAGCCATCTTAAGTCATTTTCTCCCGCGAATTCGAATATCTTCAGCAAAAAACAATTGAACATCAAACAAAAGTACTAGGGGTCACTTTGATATTTTTTTAAATGGGATGCCGTATTTTTAATGAGCTTATCCGATTTCTCATATAAATTTTGATCTAAAATGTTGGATTATTAATTCAAAAACGCCTTTTTTCTTCAGTTTTAAATTCGGAAAATGTTCGTCTACCGTAAGATTAATACCTGTTAGATGGATACCCGTTTCACCTGTTCACCCTTTAACCTGCTTTAAAGCGTCCGTCAGTTAGACAAAATAATCAAGTTTCAAATTTCTATATATTTTTCACGAATTAATTACAAATTTAGTAGTTTTTGCAAATCTATTATTGCTTACGTATAAAAAAAGTATGACATATTAGAAAAAACTATAAACTAAAGTGAATAACTTTAATCTCAATAATATAATTGTTCTATGTGTCCTCCATTATTTTCAAAACATGACCGATGCCCCCTTTTCAATCTCTCCAAAGAATCTCTTACAATATTTTGGTCCTGGTTAAGTCTATTAATTTCATTTATAATTTTTTGCTGAATGTCCTCCAGACTTCTGTTGGGTCGTTGATAAACTACATTTTTTAAATGACCCCATAAAAATGTATCCATTGGCGTGATATCGGGGCTATTTGGTGGCCAATGAATTGTTCCGTTACGGCCAATCCACTGATTGTAACGCTCGTTTAGGTATGTTACCACTTCTCGAACTGCATGAGGCGGAGCACCATCCTGCTGCCAAATGATATTGTTGTAGGCTTGCAATGGCAACCTTTCCAAGAAATCCTCGATATCGTTATGAAGAAAATGGAGGTATCTTTGGCCTGTTAAAGAGCCACGATAAAATAGTGGTCCAATAATTCGATTTTCTAACATCCCACACCAAACATTAAGTGAGCTCCAACCTTGAAACTTTATCATTTCATATCTATGAGGGTTAACTGCTGCCCAGTATCTTGTATTTTTCCGATTGTATACCCCCGATGTTGTAAATGACGCTTCGTCACTCCATAGAATTTTATTATATAAATTATAATCTTCGTCTTGCTCTCTCATCAGCATTGAAGCAACAAATCGAAATCGCAGTTCTTTTTGAAGCTGTGTTAAGTATTGAACGGGAAGGATGCAATATGGTTTTAGACCACATTTTTTTAAAGTTCTGTGAACTGTTCCATAGCTTACTCTCCGGAGCCCTGGACCATACCTTACTTCTCGTACCGCTTGCGGAATAGAACTCTTCGGATTTATAGTAAAATATTGAACAATAGCTCGATCCCTTATATTCCGTCTTTTCATCTTTCTTGGCTTATCTTTCAATGTCTTACTTTCTTCAAATAGGGTCTTAATTCTGAGAATTGTATCCACTGAAATGTGTCTGTGGAAACTCTCAAAAAATGTTCTTTGTGTTTGTCGAGCATTCTCTCCACTTTTGTAATATAATTTTATTACATTTAGCCGTTCTTCTAAAGAATATTTCATTATTTGTAATTAATTCGTGAAAAATATATAGAAATTTGAAACTCGATTATTTTGTCTAACTGACGGACGCTTTAAAGCAGGTTAAAGGGTGAACAGGTGAAACGGGTATCCATCTATCAGGTATTAATCTTACGGTAGACGAACATCTTCCGAATTTAAAACTGAAGAAAAAAGGCGTTTTTGAATTAAAAATCCAACATTTTAGATCAAAATTTATATGAGAAATCGGATAAGCTCATTAAAAATACGGCATCCCATTTAAAAAAATATCAAAGTGACCCCTAGTACTTTTGTTTGATGTTCAATTGTTTTTTGCTGAAGATATTCGAATTCGCGGGAGAAAATGACTTAAGATGGCTATTTCAGTTTTTTTATAAAAGTACAGGAAAAGTCAAAAAATCGCCTTGTCTAGTCTTGGTTGGATAACCCTGTACAAGGCAAAGTTCTAATCATTTGAGTGTGGAGTGTAGATCTTTGAACTATGTACGTTTCCGCAGAACAGTGAGAGACCTTTTGGCTTGAAAGACATATTACAGCCTGGAAGAGTATTATCAGGATAGAGTTTGATTTGAAATTGATTCTAATGTTTTTGTGGTGTCTCCATTTTTTAAACTCTGACAACGTTTTAGACGAAGGTTAAATTTAGCGTTTGCTGCTTTGTCTACCATATGTGTGTATTTGTATTCTAGACAATAAAGCATGTTAAATAAAATAAATAATTAAATTGTTGTTCAAAAGTTTATTCAAAAATTCGTAACTAAGCAACCAGTAGAGTGAATATAACAATTTTCTGCTTACTTACGTGTTGACGGAGAATCGAATTCTCAGAGAAAATAAACACCTTTCTAATTGACATTTTAAATTTGCACCAGCCAGACAAAATCTGGAGGAGTGTAAATGTCAAACATGTTTTTAAATATGTCGCTCAACCTCCCTATTGGCGTCCTAAGATCTGAATAAAATATTTCCAGCCGTTTTTAGGATTTTGCATTGTAACACTTTAAAATCCTAACAATGTATAATATGTTATGTGAACAGGGTAATAAGTGTCCGATATTTTACAGGACGATTCCTCAGTCATTTATAAGGTAAAAAGTTCATATAAGCATGGGTCCGCAAGCCCTTTATTTTTGAGATTGAAAATTTAATTTAATTTTTGTTTTTTGTAAATAATTTTTGAAATAATGTCCATATTTGGACGAAAATTGGTATCTAGTGGTTTGTTTAAAATGCGAAATTCGAATTTGATGTTAGTATGGCTCCCACTTATAGAGGGCGCCACCTACGTGATTGTTTACTCTTTTAAGGAGTCTTAACTTTTTTATACGTGGTTGTATTACATTTATAAGTAAAAAAATGGATTTCTTGATCAGTATTACATGAAAAAGGCATACTTGCTGGAAGTCAGTACGAGCAATCGTTCTCGAGAAAAAGAATAATAAAGAAATAAATGGCATTTATTTGCATATCGCTATGCCCATATTATCAGAGTTTGATAAAATAGAATTTATCTTCTAAACAAAGCCGAAATCAAAAAATGTACTTTGCATTAGCCAATAAAGTGCCTACATAACAGTGTTATTAAAAGAGAAAACGGCAGTGGCGTACATATTTTTTGTTCCTGTTAAAAATTGTAACGCCCTGTATCTCAAAGATGAAGAGGTTGCGGACCCATGAGTATATAAACTTTTCGCCTTATAAATAACTGAGGAATCGTCCTGTAAAATATCGGACACTTATTAAATAACACCCTGTATATAGGTAAGGTAATATATTATGCTATTTTTATCAAAAGTGTGCACCTACCTACTTTAAAATTATTGTACTGCAAATGAATGTATATAGTACCTATATAGATACAAAAACCGAACTAGTATACGTATCAGCAAATTATTTCCAAATAATCCTCACCATCCTGCCAAGTCTAATAAAAATTTCATATAAAATAAATATTTAGATTAATTTTAAGTGTAACGTCTGCCTTCCGTCCAAATTTAAAAATAGGAATCAATGCATTTTCTCAAGACGGCATACAAAAAGAAATTATACAGCAACATCATTCTACTGTTATAGACATTAGACAACAACAAGAAATATTTCTTGACAATTTGAAAACTAACATTTGATTTCATGATTGGTCGCTCGCTACCCATGAAGTTATGAGCACTGTGGACGATGAATAACAAAAATTGTTTAAAATTAAATATGTTATGCCTGTATTATTCCTCATTATTATTGTAAATGCTGAATATTTTTGCTTTAATGGATAAAATTGGAAGAGGGCCAAATATATTCAAAAATCGAAGATATACATCTGCATTAATAGGATAACGTTCTATATTGGATTTCCTGGTTGACTTATCAAATATAATATTAAACCTGAACTAGCCAAGGGGCGCAATCAGGTTCAACGCTGGAATAAAAAGAATAGATAAATTATTGTACTGTAAATATATAATAAATTAACCAAATATCATAACTCAGCTCTACTTTTACCATTTCCCCCAAAATTTGTGGCCTGCGGCGCTTTTATTACTCAACAAGGTACAAATGCTAACACAATTCTCAATCTAAATGAATATATTCATCAATCTCTGGAGCATTCTGCATTCGATTGTGTCGACCACTCAATACTCTTTGATAAACTAGAACACTACGGAGTTCGGGGCACACCACTAGACCTAATCAAGTCGTATATATCCGATAGGTACCAACGAGTGCATATGGAGGACAGGAGCTCACCGTTGCCGGTTACAAGGGGTGTCCCGCAGGGCTCAATTTTGGGCCCCGTGCTGTTCCTAGGGTTTATTAATGATCTTCCATCCAATATCTCATTTCAAGACTGTCTAACACTTCTCTACGCCGACGACACCACACATTAGATGCCATAGAAACGTAAACATTCATGATGTAGCTTCTGATTTCTTGAAAGAGGCCAAAAGGATGGTTTGCAGCCAATCTTCTTAAACTGAATGACTCCAAGGGCATCGGTATTAAACTTTCAAACCGGAGCAGCGGCTGGTGGTGGGAGCCACCCCACAAAATTCTTGGGTGTCTTGTTGGATGCAAGCCTGCGATGACAGAACCACATTGATGGTTTGTGTGGTCGGCTGTCGAGCGCCCTGTATACTCTGAGAAGGATTCGTTTCAATATAGCTGCGAGAGCAGCAATTGTTGCATATTACTATACGGCTTGCTCGCATGGAGTAACGCTGCTTAAACACATTTGGAGCAGGTTTTTCGCAAGCAGTAGGCAGCTATTAGGATACTGGCAAACATAAATAATATTAAGAGCTATAAAACGTACTTTGCCTCATTAAACATACTGACGTTATATGGTCAAATAATATTGGACAACATTACCAACACCAAACTGCACTAACACACAACAGACACAATCGGACTTACATGACTATAACACCCTGAACAAGGACAGCCTTCTTATTCCAAGACAGAGACTATCTAAACACAACTACCTGAAAATTGAGTTGTTTAATAAATTACCTATATCAATAAAGTCACTGAATAATGGACCTTTTAGGAAAAGACTGAAAAAATATCTGATTTGTATAAGTTCTTATAATACAGGGTGCTGATAAAGTCTGGAATAATCGATTTTTCTTGAAAACGCAAAAGTTTTTCGAAAAACGCTCGGACCCGTCGATTTTATTTTATTCTTTAAAATTTTTTGACGTTCTTCAATATTATACCGGATGCGCCAAAAACGCTAGGAAAGTGTCAACTTCACTTTTTCAAATAGAATACCCCTTTTTTCTCCAATATTCCGATTCCTCCCTAAACTCTAGACAAGTTTCATATAACATGTTGTATGGCTAAAGTCAACAGGAATTGAAATACAGGGCCCCCAATAAAAATCAAGGTATAATTTTAAAGCTTGTTTTCCATGACAAATACTTAGGCTAGGAAAAAAAATTTAACAGAAAATTGGTAACACAGTGAACAATCTAAAATATTATTTGAGTAAGTGTTGAAAATGGTGTCTATTTACGGCTCTACAATGTCCCAATCTCTCAACAAATTCTAACTGTACATTATGTACAATTTCTGGGGTAATTTGTCTTATGGTTGTTGTTATACGGGTTTTGAGAACATCAATATCTTCTGGTTTATTTTTGTAAACCCTTTCCTTAATATAACCCCACAGAAAGAAGTCCAATGACGTTAAGTCGGGGGACCTCGCAGGCCACTCTATTTGACCCCGTCGACCTATCCAATGATGATGAAATAACTCATTCAGGTATCTACGGACTTCGGCCGAATAGTGGGCTGGTGCACCATCCTGCTAAAACCAGATAGTTGTATCATGTGATTCAGGAATGTTCCAATCGGGAAATAGGGCAATTAACGCTGGAGCGAGGTCTTCTTTAAGAAACTGCAAATATCTTTGGCCAGACAAATTTTCCTCAAAAAAATAGGGTCCTATAACAGTATCCCGAATTATTCCTGCCCATACATTAATTTTTCTCGGCCGCCGGGTATGAATTTCTCGGAACCAATGGGGATTTTCGCTGGACCAGTACCGGCCATTTTGACGATTTACCATGCCATCCAAGAAAAAAGTCGCCTCATCGGAAAAAATTATGTTACTCGGAAATAATGCATCGTTAATCAAGTAATTATCCATGAGAATTTCACAGAACTCATTCCTTCTGTTTATTATGTTCATTTATATGCGTGCCATTTTTCCTTTTTCAGGAACTTTGCCACCGTTGAATCGTGGATATTTTCAAAATTGCGAGAAATGCTTCATGTGCTCGAATGTGGTCTCTCTTCCAACGAAACTAGAATATCAAGTTTGACATCGTCGGAAATATTAGGTCGTCCACTTCTAGGTTTATCCCTAACGTGACCATCTTCATTATACTTCTTAACAATTTTGGAAACAGTTGCCTGATTTATGTGTTCTCTATTTGGATATTTATCATTAAAATACTCACAAACTTCTATTTGTGTTCTCTTTCGATCTCCACATCCTACTAGGTATTATTAATATTTCGATTCTCTCAGCTTCCGTTAGAAACATTTTTATGGGTAAAAGTGACAACTTTGTAGTAAATATTAAATGTTTTGACATTTACGTCACTAAGTTATTATGTAGAAACCGGTAAAAAGGTAAATACCTAGACCTTAAAATTATACCTTGATTTTTATTGGGGACCCTGTATTTCAATTCCTGTTGACTTTAGCCATACAACATGTTATATGTAACTTGTCTAGAGTTTAGAGAGGAATCTGAATATTGAAGAAAAAAAAGGGGTGTTCTATTTGAAAAAGTGAAGTTGACACTTGCCTAACGTTTTTGGCGCATCCGGTATAATATTGAAGAACGTCAAAAAATTTCAAAGAATAAATAAAATCGACGGGTCCGAGCGTTTTTCGAAAAACTTTTGCGTTTTCAAGAAAAATCGATTATTCCAGACTTTATCAGCACCCTGTATAGCGGATTTCACGGTGGCTTTAAGACGAAACCCAATTGAAGGCGGTAATAACAACAACAATAATAATAATAATAATAATAATAATAATATAATGATGTCTGTGTGCTGCTTGACTAGTGTATTGTATTGTGTTCATTTTAATACTTTAATGTGTTAATTGTATCTTGGTCCAAGTCATTTTTTATACATTCTATGTCACTTTGTTTCATTTAATTTTATATTTTATTTTCTATATTTTTTATCCTAGTTATTAGTTAGACGTATCTATAAAAGTATACACTTTTGAGAGATAAGTATTGAATAAATAAATAAATAAATAAATAAGCAACAAAAAAAATGTACACAAACGTAAATGCTTTCGTCGAAAAAATGTTTACATTCGATAAAATTGCAAAAGTTCCTTATGCTCTGTCCCCACAAGAAAGAACTAGCCAAGAATGTGGTAACATTTCTCCAGAGATGCTGGTCAACGCTTTCGAAAATATGGAGAGACGTGTGAATGTATGCTTGGAGCATACGGCGGTGGCCAATTTAATCTATTTCTATAATTTTTATTTTTCTATCTCTATATTTTTACTTTGTTAATTTTGTAAACAACAAAAATAAATTTATATTTGTTGACTTATTTTAATATTCATCAGTTTGGCATATCACGTCATAATATGAATTTGACACAATTTTAACCTAGTTTTGTGTAGATAAATCGTCCCATTATAATTTTGTGATCTAAACCAAGCCCTACGTTTTTCAGTCCCAGCCCTCCTGGACGCAAAAGTTTTTCGAAAAACGCTCGGACCCGTCGATTTTATTTTATTCTTTAAAATTTTTTGACGTTCTTCAATATTATACCGGATGCGCCAAAAACGCTAGGAAAGTGTCAACTTCACTTTTTCAAATAGAATACCCCTTTTTTCTCCAATATTCCGATTCCTCCCTAAACTCTAGACAAGTTTCATATAACATGTTGTATGGCTAAAGTCAACAGGAATTGAAATACAGGGCCCCCAATAAAAATCAAGGTATAATTTTAAAGCTTGTTTTCCATGACAAATACTTAGGCTAGGAAAAAAAATTTAACAGAAAATTGGTAACACAGTGAACAATCTAAAATATTATTTGAGTAAGTGTTGAAAATGGTGTCTATTTACGGCTCTACAATGTCCCAATCTCTCAACAAATTCTAACTGTACATTATGTACAATTTCTGGGGTAATTTGTCTTATGGTTGTTGTTATACGGGTTTTGAGAACATCAATATCTTCTGGTTTATTTTTGTAAACCCTTTCCTTAATATAACCCCACAGAAAGAAGTCCAATGACGTTAAGTCGGGGGACCTCGCAGGCCACTCTATTTGACCCCGTCGACCTATCCAATGATGATGAAATAACTCATTCAGGTATCTACGGACTTCGGCCGAATAGTGGGCTGGTGCACCATCCTGCTAAAACCAGATAGTTGTATCATGTGATTCAGGAATGTTCCAATCGGGAAATAGGGCAATTAACGCTGGAGCGAGGTCTTCTTTAAGAAACTGCAAATATCTTTGGCCAGACAAATTTTCCTCAAAAAAATAGGGTCCTATAACAGTATCCCGAATTATTCCTGCCCATACATTAATTTTTCTCGGCCGCCGGGTATGAATTTCTCGGAACCAATGGGGATTTTCGCTGGACCAGTACCGGCCATTTTGACGATTTACCATGCCATCCAAGAAAAAAGTCGCCTCATCGGAAAAAATTATGTTACTCGGAAATAATGCATCGTTAATCAAGTAATTATCCATGAGAATTTCACAGAACTCATTCCTTCTGTTTATTATGTTCATTTATATGCGTGCCATTTTTCCTTTTTCAGGAACTTTGCCACCGTTGAATCGTGGATATTTTCAAAATTGCGAGAAATGCTTCATGTGCTCGAATGTGGTCTCTCTTCCAACGAAACTAGAATATCAAGTTTGACATCGTCGGAAATATTAGGTCGTCCACTTCTAGGTTTATCCCTAACGTGACCATCTTCATTATACTTCTTAACAATTTTGGAAACAGTTGCCTGATTTATGTGTTCTCTATTTGGATATTTATCATTAAAATACTCACAAACTTCTATTTGTGTTCTCTTTCGATCTCCACATCCTACTAGGTATTATTAATATTTCGATTCTCTCAGCTTCCGTTAGAAACATTTTTATGGGTAAAAGTGACAACTTTGTAGTAAATATTAAATGTTTTGACATTTACGTCACTAAGTTATTATGTAGAAACCGGTAAAAAGGTAAATACCTAGACCTTAAAATTATACCTTGATTTTTATTGGGGACCCTGTATTTCAATTCCTGTTGACTTTAGCCATACAACATGTTATATGTAACTTGTCTAGAGTTTAGAGAGGAATCTGAATATTGAAGAAAAAAAAGGGGTGTTCTATTTGAAAAAGTGAAGTTGACACTTGCCTAACGTTTTTGGCGCATCCGGTATAATATTGAAGAACGTCAAAAAATTTCAAAGAATAAATAAAATCGACGGGTCCGAGCGTTTTTCGAAAAACTTTTGCGTTTTCAAGAAAAATCGATTATTCCAGACTTTATCAGCACCCTGTATAGCGGATTTCACGGTGGCTTTAAGACGAAACCCAATTGAAGGCGGTAATAACAACAACAATAATAATAATAATAATAATAATAATAATATAATGATGTCTGTGTGCTGCTTGACTAGTGTATTGTATTGTGTTCATTTTAATACTTTAATGTGTTAATTGTATCTTGGTCCAAGTCATTTTTTATACATTCTATGTCACTTTGTTTCATTTAATTTTATATTTTATTTTCTATATTTTTTATCCTAGTTATTAGTTAGACGTATCTATAAAAGTATACACTTTTGAGAGATAAGTATTGAATAAATAAATAAATAAATAAATAAGCAACAAAAAAAATGTACACAAACGTAAATGCTTTCGTCGAAAAAATGTTTACATTCGATAAAATTGCAAAAGTTCCTTATGCTCTGTCCCCACAAGAAAGAACTAGCCAAGAATGTGGTAACATTTCTCCAGAGATGCTGGTCAACGCTTTCGAAAATATGGAGAGACGTGTGAATGTATGCTTGGAGCATACGGCGGTGGCCAATTTAATCTATTTCTATAATTTTTATTTTTCTATCTCTATATTTTTACTTTGTTAATTTTGTAAACAACAAAAATAAATTTATATTTGTTGACTTATTTTAATATTCATCAGTTTGGCATATCACGTCATAATATGAATTTGACACAATTTTAACCTAGTTTTGTGTAGATAAATCGTCCCATTATAATTTTGTGATCTAAACCAAGCCCTACGTTTTTCAGTCCCAGCCCTCCTGGACGCAAAAGTTTTTCGAAAAACGCTCGGACCCGTCGATTTTATTTTATTCTTTAAAATTTTTTGACGTTCTTCAATATTATACCGGATGCGCCAAAAACGCTAGGAAAGTGTCAACTTCACTTTTTCAAATAGAATACCCCTTTTTTCTCCAATATTCCGATTCCTCCCTAAACTCTAGACAAGTTTCATATAACATGTTGTATGGCTAAAGTCAACAGGAATTGAAATACAGGGCCCCCAATAAAAATCAAGGTATAATTTTAAAGCTTGTTTTCCATGACAAATACTTAGGCTAGGAAAAAAAATTTAACAGAAAATTGGTAACACAGTGAACAATCTAAAATATTATTTGAGTAAGTGTTGAAAATGGTGTCTATTTACGGCTCTACAATGTCCCAATCTCTCAACAAATTCTAACTGTACATTATGTACAATTTCTGGGGTAATTTGTCTTATGGTTGTTGTTATACGGGTTTTGAGAACATCAATATCTTCTGGTTTATTTTTGTAAACCCTTTCCTTAATATAACCCCACAGAAAGAAGTCCAATGACGTTAAGTCGGGGGACCTCGCAGGCCACTCTATTTGACCCCGTCGACCTATCCAATGATGATGAAATAACTCATTCAGGTATCTACGGACTTCGGCCGAATAGTGGGCTGGTGCACCATCCTGCTAAAACCAGATAGTTGTATCATGTGATTCAGGAATGTTCCAATCGGGAAATAGGGCAATTAACGCTGGAGCGAGGTCTTCTTTAAGAAACTGCAAATATCTTTGGCCAGACAAATTTTCCTCAAAAAAATAGGGTCCTATAACAGTATCCCGAATTATTCCTGCCCATACATTAATTTTTCTCGGCCGCCGGGTATGAATTTCTCGGAACCAATGGGGATTTTCGCTGGACCAGTACCGGCCATTTTGACGATTTACCATGCCATCCAAGAAAAAAGTCGCCTCATCGGAAAAAATTATGTTACTCGGAAATAATGCATCGTTAATCAAGTAATTATCCATGAGAATTTCACAGAACTCATTCCTTCTGTTTATTATGTTCATTTATATGCGTGCCATTTTTCCTTTTTCAGGAACTTTGCCACCGTTGAATCGTGGATATTTTCAAAATTGCGAGAAATGCTTCATGTGCTCGAATGTGGTCTCTCTTCCAACGAAACTAGAATATCAAGTTTGACATCGTCGGAAATATTAGGTCGTCCACTTCTAGGTTTATCCCTAACGTGACCATCTTCATTATACTTCTTAACAATTTTGGAAACAGTTGCCTGATTTATGTGTTCTCTATTTGGATATTTATCATTAAAATACTCACAAACTTCTATTTGTGTTCTCTTTCGATCTCCACATCCTACTAGGTATTATTAATATTTCGATTCTCTCAGCTTCCGTTAGAAACATTTTTATGGGTAAAAGTGACAACTTTGTAGTAAATATTAAATGTTTTGACATTTACGTCACTAAGTTATTATGTAGAAACCGGTAAAAAGGTAAATACCTAGACCTTAAAATTATACCTTGATTTTTATTGGGGACCCTGTATTTCAATTCCTGTTGACTTTAGCCATACAACATGTTATATGTAACTTGTCTAGAGTTTAGAGAGGAATCTGAATATTGAAGAAAAAAAAGGGGTGTTCTATTTGAAAAAGTGAAGTTGACACTTGCCTAACGTTTTTGGCGCATCCGGTATAATATTGAAGAACGTCAAAAAATTTCAAAGAATAAATAAAATCGACGGGTCCGAGCGTTTTTCGAAAAACTTTTGCGTTTTCAAGAAAAATCGATTATTCCAGACTTTATCAGCACCCTGTATAGCGGATTTCACGGTGGCTTTAAGACGAAACCCAATTGAAGGCGGTAATAACAACAACAATAATAATAATAATAATAATAATAATAATATAATGATGTCTGTGTGCTGCTTGACTAGTGTATTGTATTGTGTTCATTTTAATACTTTAATGTGTTAATTGTATCTTGGTCCAAGTCATTTTTTATACATTCTATGTCACTTTGTTTCATTTAATTTTATATTTTATTTTCTATATTTTTTATCCTAGTTATTAGTTAGACGTATCTATAAAAGTATACACTTTTGAGAGATAAGTATTGAATAAATAAATAAATAAATAAATAAGCAACAAAAAAAATGTACACAAACGTAAATGCTTTCGTCGAAAAAATGTTTACATTCGATAAAATTGCAAAAGTTCCTTATGCTCTGTCCCCACAAGAAAGAACTAGCCAAGAATGTGGTAACATTTCTCCAGAGATGCTGGTCAACGCTTTCGAAAATATGGAGAGACGTGTGAATGTATGCTTGGAGCATACGGCGGTGGCCAATTTAATCTATTTCTATAATTTTTATTTTTCTATCTCTATATTTTTACTTTGTTAATTTTGTAAACAACAAAAATAAATTTATATTTGTTGACTTATTTTAATATTCATCAGTTTGGCATATCACGTCATAATATGAATTTGACACAATTTTAACCTAGTTTTGTGTAGATAAATCGTCCCATTATAATTTTGTGATCTAAACCAAGCCCTACGTTTTTCAGTCCCAGCCCTCCTGGACGAAAATAATTTTTGGTCGCACGGTACAGCAACACCTAAAATTCCCAGTAAAGTTTTAAGAGAGTATAATTCTTAAACTTCTTTTTTTTAGCGCCACCATAAAGCTGTAGTGTAATCAAAAAGGTCAATGTTATAAAACTGGCGGAACTTTATAGAGGTTGATTTATATTTTATTGATTTTCATGACCGACTGCCACCAACGTAATATTATGAAACGATTGACACACCTATATAGGGCGTACAAAATATAACAGTTAAACTGGAAAATTGGATTATTTTTAGTGCTTTTAAGATGGTCATTCAATTGTACAATTTAGTGTTAAATGATTTGGAACAAGTTGTTAAATAAGAGCTGACATTTATGAATACAATTGACAAAGTTTAACAGTGAATTTTACAAAGGGGGTTTAAAATTTTAAACCAATTTATAAATTGGACTATATAATAATATGTTAATGTGTAATATACAGGGTGTCCTAGATAAACTGCACTCTACAGGAAAGTCGTAAACCATCGGACTTACAGAGATGATTAAATTGGAGAAAAGTTGGGCATTACTGATCCTATCGCAAAGAATTCTTCATATATAAAAATACCGTCCCCATAAATTCCGCATCTGTCATACTTTACTTCCAGGCGATTATGAGCGCAGAATGACTTTTAGCGAGTGGTAGGCAACGCGATGAAAACCGTCATGTTCCCAATAATGTTCTCTGGACAGACAAAACTTATTTTTGTAATAATAGCACCTTTACCAGAAAAAATCGTCATTATTTTCCAAGACAAAATGTAATCGAGTTCATACATCCAGATATCAATATCATTTTGGATTTAACGTGTGGTGCGGTATGTTGGAAACTAACCTGAACTAACCTTCCTCTAACCAATACTATGTGGTTTCAATAAGATGGGACTCCTTCTTATAATTCCAAAAATAATAGGAAATATAGAGAACGCTTTCAGAACAATTTAATAGCTACTCGTGGTCCCATAAACTGACCTCCGCGATCCCCAGATATTACACTGATGGACTTTTTTTGGGGAGGGCTACTTGGCAATGAGGCTTACTGGAAGACTTTTGAAAATAGTGAAGCTGCAGTTCGAGCCGCAATAGGAAGAATAACTCCAGAAGTATAAACGTTATGGAAGAAATTGTTTACCGGTGTAATTTATGTGTAGAGAATCAGAGTGGAATTTTTAAAAATGGAAAATAATTTCAATTATGAGAATGTTAAAAAAAAATAAAATTAATTAATACCTACTTTTTTATTTTATTTTTATAGATATATATTTACTTTATAGAAGCTTCTATAATTTGTAAATTGTTCATACGTTACTAATGGTTTGTTATTAGTTTCTTCTTAGCATTTGAAAATTAATCTAATATTATTTTAAATATTGTAAAATAGAAATAGTTATTTTCCTAACAAGTGCGGAAAGTGATACTTTCCCGCACGCGACTACAGTTGACCCGAACGACGCGGAGCGGAGTTCGGGCTAGCGGTCAATGGCGGGAAAGACACGTGTAACATCTCGCATATGTATTTATACTTTAATTGTTTTGTGCCTTGCAAAAAAAAAAAACGGTCCCAGAGCCGGAGTAGTATTAATAAGTGTGTGTGTGTGTTTTAATTTGCTATGCGGTCTGGCATCTAAGCATTGCGTTGACTTAGTGTTTTCATGTTCAGTTTGTGCAGTTTGGTATTCTTTCGCGTTAATTATAAATACATATAATAGTAATAATTATTAATTCGGTGTTTTAATTAGGATTTATATTCCTTAACTTAAAATACTTTTGTTCAGTGTTCGTGTTTCGTGACTTTAATAGATTTTATTTTTCTATTGGAGGACAATGTTTCGACGGTGGGAGAAAAATTCTCATAGGGTTTGGAGGCTATGTACCTGCTGCGAATTTAGTTGAATCCGCTTATTTAGATTTGGGCGAGTATTTAGGAGAAGGAACGTTACAAAAAAGCGTAAAGTATTTCTGAACTTTCAGACAAAGGAAATTTGTTTAAATGTGTATAAAAACCTAAAACAAGACCCTATGCAGATATGATATAACAAATCCGAATTAGTAAAAGAAGTTTCCAAGCTAACAGAGGTTCCTTATAGTACTTTATGTAAGTCTATAAACAAAGGAAGTTAACAAAGGAAAAATCCGATTTAGGTAAACCTAAAGATTTGGATTTGACTACAGCCAAACTTAAAGAGCTCGAAAAACCTTGTTAAGAAAGTATTTTACGACAAAGGCTTAAAAAACTGGGATTCAAATTTGAAATTGTTAATAAGCATGCTGCAATAATGGAAAGTAGCAGAATTTTCAAATGGCAAATAGAATATTTAGAAAAAATAAATGAACCTGAAAAGGGGAAAACAGATACTTGGAAAAACCTGGTATGATACTCATGACACTGCGAAAAAAGGTTGGACTAATGGCTCTAGCATAATATGTCAATTAAAAGAGGTACCTCCAACCAAAGCATCTCGTATTGTAATTTTGCATAGTGAATTTACGAACGGTTGGGTTACAAATGTGCTTAAATAATGCGGTAAAAAGTTGGAAGAATGTAATGTGGATTATCACAAAAATATGGATTCAAATGTTTTAGAGGAGCGGTTTGAAAATTCTTTAATTCCAAACTTAAAATCTCACAGTGGCATAGTATTAGATAATGCAGCCTACTATTCTAGAAAAATCCATAAATTACCCAATATGTCCTCCAGAAAAACAGAAAATTCAATAATTTCTTTTTAACATGACCTGTTTTTCGAAGAATCGTATAACAAAATAGAATTGTTTGAAGTACTTCATCTTACACAGTGGGAAAAACAGTATGTTAATGACAATATATCCAAGAGATACGGCCATACTGTTTTAAGGATACCGCCTTATTTTTGTATTTCAACACCATTGAAGTTATGTGGGCACATTTAAAAATATGAAGAAAAATATCGTTTGCGATATCGAGTTGCGACAGATTCTTTCCAATGGTGGTGATAGATTTCTTATCAATCTGGCAGAGGAGACGTATCTTTGGATGAAAGCTCCAATTAAGACATCTAGGGTAAGTTAAAAATCAGAAAAAGTATGTTTTTTACATTAAGCTAAAGTTCTGCTTAAATTCATAATTTTGTGATCTCGTATGATATGTTATTTAAGATTTCTGTAAACCTCATCATGAATTTTATTAATTATTTAAAAGTTAAAAATAATACGGCAAAACTAACGAAACGAATCCGACCCTGGCTACTTATTGAAATCGACCCTCACAGGGTCTTTGTCGGTATTCACGATTTTTTATCGAGTTTTTTCTTAATCTCACTTACAGTCGGCGAGGACTATATACACAAACATGTAAAGCTTTCGACACTTTTCGCATTTCCTATAACCTTCAGATAATTACCTTATAAATAATTTCCCAAAAAAAAACATAATACATAAAATTATGTTGGGGAAAATTTAAGCACAACATATAATTATAAAATAATAGGCGACCTTGAAAATTGTCGCCAGTAAATTGTAGTTGAAATTAGAACAATTTTGCAGTACGAAATATTTTAATGCGCAATAAAATAAAGAGCATCCAAATACACCCACACTTTAGTTGCGATAAATACATACATTCCATTTTTTAAATAATAATTTTAGATATTAATTTAGGTAACCCAATATTTTGTTGCTTTAACTTAAGTAATTCATCAATGTCGAATTAACATTAAAACAATACGAATAAGTCTTATTTTAAATATTGCAGTAGAAATTTAGGCCAATCAGTTTTAAAATAGCTTGTGGAAGATAGTTGATCTGGACGACAAGATAATATTTGTAAGACCAAAATAAAAATTAGGCATAAATAAGGACGCTTATTAGATATTTTTTAGATCTGACAACACTACAGGACAAATCCTTTATGACGCCCCCCAGCATAATAAGGAACCGGTTTACGTTAGGAAAATATGTATGTATAGTTGGTGCAAAACAAAAACCGATGCACGTCATACCCTTCGAGTGACGTCAGATATCGACAATGTTGCCAGCTTGTAACCGAAATATCCGAGTGAGGGAATTAGTTTTTTTTAAACAAAAAAAACAGATAAATATACAAAAATTTCCTATAGTTTATATATTTGTTTACTGCATAATACCTTTTACCATCAACTTTAGTAGATAAATAAATAAAATAAACATGTTTTTATTGTAATTTACAATGTAATATTACAATTGGCGGAGTTGAAGCTTGGCTTAATATCTCAACCAAGAGAGTTTTAACATATGCATAACAGAAAACGTAGTTTAAAAATATGGAATTTATAATCATCATTACACAATAATATTGGTGTAGTTTATGGGCGATTCACAAGACTTAGACTTATATGATAGCGATCTAAAGTAAAACACATTAGTATCACATAGGTGGGCAGCGAGATAACTAGTGCGAGTTTAGAGGAAATTCTCGATATTTTGTTTTACAAATAATTTGAACTTATAACCAGAGACGTTTTTAAAATCGATAGGCACTTTATTGTAGATTTTCGAGACCTGATACGTGAAGGAGCGTTCATACATAGTAGTGAGATGTGCAGGTGGTGTTATAGTAAATTTATGTCTAATTTCCAAATTGCGAACGCCATATCTGAATTTGACCTTATCGTACAGATAATCAGGACACCTATTACAAATTATCTTATTGAATAAGACCAAACTATGTAGCATACGTCTCTCGTTCATTCATAACCAATGAATGTCACGTAGCTTTGCACTCACACCTCTCTCACGACCGCGAATACCTCCTATCAAACGCACACATGCATTCTGAATAAGCTGTATTCTTTTGCTATCACCATCTAAAAGACAGGGACCGTATAGCACATCACAATAATTAAAATGCGATAGAACAATGGAGTCGCACAACACTTTTCTAAGATTTTCATTGAGTAGTGCTCGCTGACCAAAAATTAACTTCAGATTAGTAAACGCCCTTCTGATACAATTATTTATATGTCCAGAAAATCTTAGATCAGTATCTAATAGCAGCCCCAGATTCTTTGCTGTTGTGCATGTGCTCAAAGTTTCATTATTTAAACTAACTTGAAGGAGATTCTGACTCTAGTTGCGATTTTGTGTTCGACCAAAGAGCAGCACTTGCGACTTAGTAGGATTTATCTTCAAGCAGTGTGCTTCCGATGCCTTCTTAAGGACATCCAGATCATGCTTCAATTTGTCATTAGTCTCCAAAATTATACCTGGCCTAAACGAAAGGTATAGTTGTGTATCATCAGCGTAAAAGTGTGCAGTTGAATACCTCAAATAAGTAATAAGTTGGGATGTATATAGCGAAAAGAATAAGGGGCCCAGTATTGAGCCCTGAGGTACACCGCATGGGACTCTCACAGGATTTGACAAGTTACCACTAAGCCTGACCATTTGACCTCTACCAGTGAGATACTCCTTGATAAGAAGTTGTGAATCATCATCAAAGCCGAGATAATTAAGTATGCTCAATAGATCATGATTTAGACTGTCAAAGGCCTTTGAGTAGTCCAAGAGAACCAGTAGATCTAACACTTCATTTATTTTCATCTTGCCAAGATCGAACAATGGAACCATTCTGAAAAATTCATGTTTCGTCCAAGAAAACGAATTGGTACAAGAATGCTTCTTTTTCTTTAATATATTCTTTCAAAAATACCAGTCGTTTGAAAGCTACATGAGAAAGTTCCATAAGCCCTCGCCTCAGTTCATCTTTTTACCAGCCGAATCATATTTTCTTAAAAAGGCTTCTTAATAAAACAATAATACAAAACTGGATCTTCAATCATCCTCCAAATCGCTTGAATCACTTGATTCATTTACTTCAGTAATAATGGGTTCATTGTTCAGTCTATACATGTTCTCTTTCAAACTATTTTAATATCTCGCTTTCTGTGTGCCGAATGCCGAATTGAATTTTTTCAAACAGCAGGAGTAGCAGTACGCAATGATTCTTTCCACATATTCATACAGTCAGTTTCTGTACTGCCATCTCGACCAATATGTCTATTATGATAAGTTTTGGTAATCCCCCAAATATGTTCAATCAGATTAAACATACAGTGGTATGGAGGAAACCGTAAAACTTTATGTCCATGTCGCTCAGCCAGGTTATCAACTACACGCTAAAAATTAGTAAAGTAGATATAACATAGATAGACCTTAACACACTCTTTAAATTTACTTCTCTAACTGCTGTCAACGGTAACAATAAGCAATTATTGTTAAGTTCTTCCTGAAAATAGCTTATTAAAGAAGTTATAAGCTCTTTGCACCGGCGATGTAAATGCTTCAGCATTTTTTACAAATAGTAAACAACGTAATCGATAGAGATATGTATGTGCACTTTGGTTGCTCTTAAAAGAACATTTTTTTAATGCTATTTATGAAAAGATCTGGAGTTTTTGTTAAAAATAGACGCACAGCAATACGGAAGTACAGAACAATTAAGGTTAGTTTTGCATGAAACGTCAAACCAAGCCAACAAACGAGCTGGCGCCACCGCACCGTTCACAGTTCTGTTGCCGACTGTCGGCCAATAAAATTCAAATTATATTAATTTTTACAAGCTTAAATACACAAAATATTTGCTATAAGTGGGTTCGCAACAAAGAAAAATACTTTACGTTTGTAGTAAATTTAATATCGCATAAAGTTTTAATACTTTTTGCCCAAATTTAATTTCCTCGTGTTTTCTCACGGACTTACAATAATTATCAGCTGGTCGATGACGTGCATCGGTTTTTGTTTTGCTTCAACTGTATACAGGACTATTTGAAATAACCGGAACGGCTAATTTGCTTCAAAACTATTTTGATACAGGTGGATAACTTGAAAAATTGAATTCAAAATTGACAATTGCGTCGTTGCCATCTTTTTAGTTTTTTCCGTAACTTACAGATTTTTTCTCAAATGTTAGGGAGAGCGCCCACCAAAGCAGTGAATTGCTTGAGGTGAAGTGTGCGTAAAGCACACCTGATACGCACCTCATGTATGAAGTACGCGCATATCATAACAGTGTACGAATTGCATGCAGTGCGTAGAGGAGCAAAGGTTAATGCCATTGTCAAAATATCATCGCCCGATGATAAAGATGTTTTAGCATTCTACATGATTCTACATGCTGGATGAATTTAATATTAAATTGTTGATAATCACGCATTTTTATTAAAATTGTAAACACTAAAATAATTATCAAGGGGCAAACCGCCTTGTCAATGTCAATGTCAATCAATACGGAACACCGCAAGATATAACCTGAAAAGCTATAATTCAGCGCGCATCAAGTGAAAATAGAACAGGTCCTATTTTTCAGTTTTTCAGCACGCATGCTGTGCAGCACTGCATAGTGAGGCGACTCACTTCGTTCGCACGGCAGCTGCGCATACGTAATTGCATATAAAAACATGGTACGTGCACTTCATACCAACCTCATGCGCACATCATATCCCTTCACTTGAAGTTCGCATCTTTGGTGGGCGCTCTCCCTAACACTACTCTTTTTTATTGAAGTTAATTCCCCCCCATCAACATTACTTTTTCGTGATAGTATCAAATGTTTACCCTAAAGAGTTCTGTGAAAAAAGGGTTTATTGGTTAACTCTAAAATAATCGGAACTGTTTCCACGAGATTTAGATTACTAGGCGCATGCACCAATATAACAACGATATTGTAAGATTGCCAAGTTTCTGGAGTTTTAGGGTAATCGATTTTCCTGAACCCATTTTATTAGCAAAGTCAATAACTTAGTTTAATATATGACATCTGTAATTTTTTACTGTTTGTTTACAAAGCAGAAAATTAGAATCTTTATTTCAAAACTAAAATATATCTTAACTATGGAAAAAAATATTGATAAAACCAATACATCTTACAGTTACAGTAGCAATAACAATAATAATAACAACAAAAATTAGAAAGAACAAAATATTTAAATTAACAAGCATTCAATAATAACATTAATAAAACAAATACTTTAAGATTCAAGAAGTAGTCCATTTTCTGTGGCGAGTTTATGAATAGAAATAAAGGTCTGTCTTTACCACCAAAATACGTTTATTTACCCCTCTAGGGTGGAAGTTAAGGGTTAGGGAGAATACATGAGAGTAAATGTTAAATTAAATTTCTTAATGTAGACGTTGTACTAGTTTCGACTTTAGTGTAATTTTTTTCACGGAAGTTGTAATTTAAAATGGAATGTTGACAATGTGGTGAGTACAGTATTAATAAATTTACTATACAGAGAAAAAACAAACTAATTTATAGTGATACCTTATGTTTTAAATCTTAATCTTCAATTACTGAATTGTGAATTTTCTTTCTTTTCAGACAAATTCCAAATTTCACGTCATAACTCCAGTACGTTTTAGTTTTTTTGAGAATAATAATTTATTTTATTTCTATTGACTTTTTCTAAAAACCACCAAATTATGTCTCCACATAACTTAATTAAAATTTCATAAAATTAATTGATTAATCCTATAATCTCTGAGTAGCACGTGTATCAGTAATATATTTCACTTAGTGTCTTTGACATTAATATTGTACTGCACATCTGTTAATAGTCTAGTATGACTTTCGGATTTAATACCAATTACTCCAAAAAATAATTCCAAAAATATTTCCCCTATTGTATGAAGTAGCATGGTATCCATGATAAACTGCTGTCGAATCCATTGGCTAATGACAGGTTAAGATTTTATATTGTTGAACCACTTTCTTACCCACTTGTCTTGATCATAGTCTAAAAAGAAATTTCTTATTACTGAGTTGCTGATGATGACTTTCACTAAAGTCGAAACTAGTACAACGTCTACATTAAGAAATTTAATTTAACATTTACTCTCATGTATTCTCCCTAACCCTTAACTTCCACCCTAGAGGGGTAAATAAACGTATTTTGGTGGTAAAGACAGACCTTTATTTCTATTCAAATACTATAAGGTTTCTTAATTAAAGGTTCGAAGTGAGCACCATTGTGAGCCAAACAGTAACAGTTGGAGAGTGTTTCTTAAAGTTTGTGGGGTTATTTGGAAAGTTTCGTAAACTACCTATCTCTTCAGTTCTTCCAAATCATTAGGGCGATTCTCGACGCGACATAGAAAGAAATCAAGTGAGGTAATATCTGGGAATCGTGAAGGCCCGCCCTTCGAGTGGTCCCCGCCTTCCAATCCACGTCAAAATTCACCATATCTCATCAAAATTTTCATTTTGGTCCTGTCAAAGTATCGTCAATTATGGTTACCCGATATCACAGCCCAGACACTGATTTTTCCCTGATACTGAGTGTACAATTCCGACATCCAGTGAGGATTATTTTTGCTCCACAATCTGCAATTACGACGGTTGACTTGTCTATTTAAACAGAAAGTTACCACGTCACTAAGTAAAATTGTTTGTGGGTTGTATTAATTATTATTAGTCTTCCAGCAGTGCTTGCAAATACTGACTTTTGTAGGGTTTTAATTTCTCCTGACTTACAGAATAATTCTTACCGATTTGTAACTTCTCCCTGAACTAAGAGCTATCTGGGTTATACTTTTTTAGGACTTTCTTAAAATCGCAAAAGAACTTCAATTTATTTTCATGAGATGTGGCAGTTTTAGGTCGACCAGCTCCTTCCTTCCTTTTTGCTTTGCCAGTTTGAAGGAACTGTTTAAGAGTTCTACATACGGTAGATTTGTTAATTTGTTTCTCGGGGTAAATAGTATTGAATGTATCACATACTTCTTTATAGAACCTCCGTTTTTTTCCATGTATTAGAGTTAACTGATAAGTCTTTTTTCTCAGAAAACTAGTAAGGTTAAAAATTTGATACTATTAGAAAAAAGTAAAGTTGACGGGAGGAATCGAATTCAATAAAAAAAAGAGCAGTGTTACATTTTAAAAAAATCCTTGAGTTACGGAAGAAAACAAAAAATCTGGCAACGTCACAATTGTCAATTTTGAATTAAATTTTTCAAGTTATCCACCGATACCGAAATTTTTTGACTTCGCTTGGGAGCTTTGAAGGAAAGGAAAAGAAAGGAAAGAGACAGTGGCGTAGCCACAGGGGGACGATCGCCCCCTCCCCCGCCCTCTCTTGACCTACTACTTTACTACCCCTTTACTACTTAAATAATAATTCTTAAAAAACAAGACCGGTATTATTTCATTTTTATTAAAGAGAGATTAGAATAAACTTTTTCTAATTTTGTCTCGAAAAATAGATATTTCGAACGCGCTAGCGAGTTCGAAATATATCCATTTCGAACTCCGAATTTTATTTTTTAAAAGTTGGCATTGGTTATATTTAAATGTTTTATTCTGTTGACGTCTGACGTTTCCTGTTATTGTTATCCATGAGAAAAGAAAGTTTTCGGGATTTCTCTGGTAAAAGTTGATTTATCGTTTTATTAGCAATATCCCTTAACTCAGGGGGAGTTAAACTTAGATTATCATGCTCCATATTTTTTTAATTATAATTATGAACAACTCTATGAAATATTAAATCACAAATTTCGTGACAATGACACAAAGAAAATATTATTTATTGTCAAGGCTACTATGATAAAAAGAAATTTAGAGTATTACCAACATAGAATTTAGACACACAAATTTACAAAATTTGAAGGGTTGATTTTCTTTTTAAATATGTATTTTCTTATTGAAAAAAATACAAAATAGAAAAAATAGTATAAAGTACGTGTTTTATAAAGCAGTTAGAGCACTTGTCCCGTTAAAAAACTCGCCGCAAGCGGCTCGTTTTTTAACATGGACGCGTGCTATAAGATGATGCTTTATAAAACATGTACTTTAATATACTATTATAAAACCGGTTTCGAGAACGTCCCATCATATTATATTAATTTTTTTTATATAGTGGATTTTAACTTTATCGGGGTTAGACCCCCGGTCCCTAGGGAGCATAAAGAAAGTTAATTCCTACGAAATTTGGGCGTGGTCGCAAAAGTTTCTTGCCTGTGGCGCTTTAACTCCGCGGTCTACGCCTCTCCCATAGTTCGCCCCTCCCCCCAACCCTAAATGCTGGGTACGTCACTGGAAAGAAAGTTTAGTAGAGGTCATATTTTTGAAAAAATAAATAATAACAATTTCCCATGGATTATGTCACCATATGAATATGGAGGTACTGATAAGTTAAAAAGAACACACATATTTTTAAATGCTGTAATTTCAATATCACAACAAAATAATAACAATAAGTTCTAGTGCGCAATGAGGTCTTCGGAAAGTTAGGTGTAAGATTTAACTTCGACATTTGCTTACATATATCTAACTTGACGTCCAGTTCAACTATTTTCTGAGCATAATACAGGCACATCTTAAATATACATATGAATCGATTAAGTTTTACTTTGGTTTTTAACTTTTAAGTGATTATAAACTACTAGGTAAAATTATTTACTATAATTGTAAAGTCCAAGCAACTACTCCCTGTATATAAAATGACCAAGAAGCTTTCAAAGTTTGCATACCAAGATGTAGGTTCATATATATTTATAATTAAACAAGTACATAATTTATATTAGTTTTTAGTGTTTGATATTTGATATCAAGCAAGACCACAACTTCTTTATGTTAACTTGCCAAAGTCGTAAATCTTTATTTAATTTACAAATTTATGGACAGCCATATGATTTATTCGGGGTTTACCTTTGTGTAGTTTTCCGTGTTGTATCTTTCATAAAGTGTAGATTGTCAACCAAAATGTGATTAGGTCGTTCTGTTGAGCTCAGATGTTTTACTGATGACCCACAACGCTTTTAGAGCTGATTTGCAATGATTTTTAACAACATAAATACCGGTTAGGCTTGAACCAATTAAAATTTTATTATTGGCCTATTTAAACCTAAAACTATTTGGAGTAATAATTGCCAGTAGAAACTTTTAAAGAACACAATCAATATGTGTTTCTTTTTTTTCACAGCAACGTATGGGAAGCCTTTGACTTGACAAAGTTCAAGAAGTGAAATAAAATTAACAACAGAGGTTAGGTTAGGCTACATAAAAAGGGGTTAAGGTAAACAAATCCAAGCCAAATCGAAAAAACAAATCTAAACTAACAACCGATACAGTTTCAATTGAGTATATACATTTAGAAAGGCACCGTCAAGGGAAATATTTTCCAGATTCATGATCAGCGATCTGAAATTATGCTTTAAATAAAAAATTACCAAAAAATTCGCTATAGGTATACAGCCTTTTAAATAATTACTAAAAATAATTGAGTACTTAACCTGAAGTAGCCTATATAAAAATTTCTTTTTGGATTTTTTTTTTTTTTTTTTAGGATAAGGCAAAGCACTATAGGATTCAACCTTTATGGCGCTCTGCGAGCGGTGCATGCTTGCGAGAAACGGTTCACGTTGGTCTTGAATCTTTGAAAATTATAATCGTTGGCTCATATTTGGCCCCAGGGAGATCGTTCCAGAGTGATGACTGATGACGTTCTCCAGATAAAAGAATTTTTAAACAGTGTCATTCGAGGGATACTAAGCTGAACC
Source organism: Polydrusus tereticollis (assembly GCA_963920685.1). Lineage (NCBI taxonomy): Eukaryota > Metazoa > Arthropoda > Insecta > Coleoptera > Curculionidae > Polydrusus > Polydrusus tereticollis. The sequence continues at coordinate 67,545,074 of OY987329.1, forward strand.
ACGTACAGGTGGCCTGCAGTGGCTCGTCGTGTATTTCTACCATGCACCGCTCTGAATGGAATCAAGCGGGCAACCTCAGGTGAGTACTTAGACTTACCATGAAAATATTTGTAAAATAGACTAAAGTCGCCAACCTGCCTTCGATGTTCAAGGCTTTCCAGGTTGTTTGTTAGATCATGGTCACCGATGAAGCGAATGACTCTTCTTTGAATGGAATCTAGCAATCTCAGGATATGTTTAGGAGCAGAGCCCCAAATATGCTAACAGTACTCCAGCGATGGTCAAATTTGGGCTTTATAGAGCATCGAAAGTTATTGGGGTGTATAGAGGTTCTTAGTTCGAAAAATTATTCCAAGCTTCTGCGAGGCTCCCTTAGCAATGGCCGCAACGTAACTATGCCAAGACGTATGATTATCCAAATTGACGCACAAGGGAATCGAGCATCCCACCGTGAGTGTATTCGGTTGTTCAACATTTACTTTTTAGAAAAAAACTGCCGCCTGGGTTTTTCTAGCGTTAAATTCTACTTGGTTACTGTCACCCCAAGACAGAATTTCCTCCAGGTCTTTGTTGAGATGTGAGACCTCTTGCTGCCTATAGAGATGTGCATTGCATGGCAGCCGATGTCCGAACATCCAAAGTAAAAGATGAATCAAGTAAGTGTGTTGTCATCAGCAAGCTATATATTGGATTTTAAGTTTTTTCCAAAAGATTGTTAGTGTATACCTAGTAAAAAGAGGCTGGGAAACAATATGTCTATATATATAATAGTGCTTCATCCAACGATTATTTGGGTTTAATGTGTTCCATTTAAGGTAAGCTATTCCGTTTAAACCTTGTGTGAAAAATTTATTGTAAACTATCTGGCGATTTTTTTTATGATTTTGGATATTTTGTGTGGAAAAATTTGTTTTATCCAAGCATTTTCTTTCCTCAAAGTGCTTGAAAAAAAGATAATCCTTCTATATCATATTCCAAAATTATTTAACTCCGTCGTATCTTATGTTTACTTGTTATAGCTTGGTCTCCTGCTTTCGAATTAGGAGTTACATCCGCGATGCCAGCACGTTTTGGATTGGTAACCCGCATGCGCGCAAGATTTTCCTTTAGGAAAAAAGGTATATTCCATTAGATATTGTAAAGCCAGCTGCTATATTGTTGAAAAAGCGACCTATACTTGGATCAAATTTGTTTCTAAAGCTAGATCGGGTCTTTGACTTTTCTTCTTTCACAGCTTTAATAGTTTGTATTGGAACATTTTGCTAGTTGATCGAAGAAAGCCCGTGTCAAGTAGTTTATTCTCATATTATGTGAAGTGTTCAGTCAGGTCGTTTTGTAAAACATGTGTCATCATGTAGATTGAAGTGAGAAGGGGTATTACATTTTTTTTTGTCATTGGGGACTACAGTCTGTTAATACGAGAGAGTAACAAATCATTATTGAACTATAAAACCCAGTGGTCTTCGCAGTATTCCATAGGTGTAGTCCAATTATTATTATTGTACATATGATTATTGTCAGGGGTCCCGAGATCAGGTAGGTAGAGGCTAGAGGCACAGGTAGTTTACCTACCTGTGCCTCACTGTTTCAAAAATTTAAAATGTTTAGTTACTTTCCGGCAGTTGTTGGAAAACTTTTTTCTTGAAAATGGCTAATATTTCTGAATTTGTTGCTGAGAAACGGATTAGTAAAACTGCGCTTTCGAAAAATGAGAAAATTATTATTCTCAGCGTCAACGCTCTTCGCCATCAAAATTCAACATTCGGAGTTGCATAAATAGTTGAAATTTCCAATATGACTGGAGTCGGACAGTCAACAATATACCGACTTGTACGCGAGGATAAACGCGGCCCCATCAGGTCACCAAAGAGAAGTACAGGAATAAAAGAAACTGTAATAAATGCGGATGGAAAGACTGTCATCAGAAGAATCATACACTCGTTTTACTTAAAAAAAAAGAAATACCTATCTTGGACAAAATAATGTCTGAAATGAAAAAGGATGATTTCATTCTACCCATGGGTAAGAAGAAACTATGGAAAACTTTGAAGGCAATAAATTTTCACTTTTAATAGAGAAATGAAATCATCTGCTGGCGACGACGATATCTGAGGGCAGTTAGACAGTTTCGAAGGGAAAACAGGAATATCTATTATTGGAAATGAAACTTGGTTAAATGGAGGAAATACTGTTGGTAAAATATGGCAGGATAAACATATAAAAAGCGCGAGGCAAGCTTCCATGAAAAGATGGTCCGCTGGAATAAAAGCATCCTCGGGAAAAGGTAAAAGATTTATAATTACTCACATTGTAGGTAGCAAAAATGGATTTGTCGATGGCGGCTTACTAGCATTTAAATCAAAACGGACTGGAGACTATCATAAAGACATGAACGCTGATGTCTTTAAAGAATACTTCCAGCAAATGCTAGATCTTATAAGCCATTTCATAAAGATATGCTGAAAAAGGAGCTACTGGAGATTGTAAAGTTGAATAAACCTCTTTGTACGAAATTTGTTGTCGACGAAATCGTTTCAAAACGAAATATAACGGTACTTCGCCTTCCGCCATATCACTGCGAATTAAACCCCATAGAATTGGTACGCAAGTAAAAGGGTTTGTAGCAAGGCATAACACCACTTTTAAAATAAGAGACGTTGGAAACCTCTTGCAAGAGGGAATAAAGACAGTGAATTGTGAAAATGGAGTAAGTGCGTCGAACATGTGACTGAAATAGAAGAAATAATGTGGGAAGCTGATAGCATGCTAGAAAACACTGTAGAGCCCCTTACTATTTCTCTGGGCCCCAACGACGATAGTTCATCTACTCGGAACATGATGACTATAATTCTAATAAACTGCCTGTAGTAACGTCGCTGTCACATTACTTTCATTCACCAAACTCGTCTTTTTATTGTATGCAAATTAGGGTGACCCTAATTTAGGACCGATTTGGGGTGTGTAGGTCTTAAATATCTGAAATACGGAATTGCAATTTACAATGCAACCTTTAAGTTGTCCAACCTGCATAATGGGTCTTGTCATTGCAAATTTACATTTTATTGCTCTCTCGCATTAAGCAACAGAGTATATCTAATTATTTTACTTGTTATAATAATATGGACGCCGACCCTATGCTACAAACAAAGTACTACCATGTAAAATATACTTTAAAATATGCATTACAAAGGTAACGATTTTCATTCGCTATTTGAATGCGCATCCGGAAAATTAACCGAAAACAATTCAAAAAAATAAACTCACTAAAACACTTCCTCACCTAAAGATGAATTCATATTAAAATGTAGTTTTACCGAAATTATGATGCAATGTTAAGTTTAAGTTGAGGGCAGTGATTTTGCGATTGGTGAAAATGCGGTTCGGTGAATTGCTTTTGTTGAAATATTTTCGGTGAGCGACCCTAAAGCCATTTTATTGTTTGCTTACTATATATGGTAGACTTAACTATACTTACACAATTTAGTTTATATATAACGCCAAGTTAGATCTACTAATCCGTAAAGCTTACCTGAAATAAAAAAAAAAAAAAAACGATTAAAATTTTAAATTCAAGGTCTGGCTAAATGTGTATACCTAATTAATATAAACCTAAATTAATTGCATGTAATACAAACTAATTTGACCTAACCTGCCATTCTCGCCAATATCTTTTTAAATTCTTTGTCGTATGTTTAGTCCTATATAAAGGGTGTTTCAGAAATACGGTATGTGCCAATGTTTGATTTTAGTAGGTGGTTGCTGCATACAGTAGTACATAAAAATAATTTGTTACCGAACATTTTATTTACTGATGAGACCTCTTTTTTAACAGAAGCCATTATGAATTTTCATAACGAACATTTTTTGGTTGGCGATAATCATCATAAAATTAGAGAAGGTCGTTTTCAGCAACAATCTTCGGTGAATGTACGGGGGTATGTATAGGGATCATTGGCGACTGTCTTATTGGACCATACCTTTTTCCACCACGATCTAATGGAAACGCCTATACGCAGTTTCTATCTGAAGAATTTGATGTTCTGTTTGAAGACGTACTTCTACAAATAAAAACCAGTCTCGTCAGTACCTCGACAACACTTTTCCTAATTGGTGGATTGGATGCGCAGGTCCCCAAGGTTGGCCAGCTCGCAGACCCGACTTAAATCCTCTAGACTATTATTTATGGGGTTACCTAAAGTCCCTTGTATACAAGACGCCTGTACTAGATGAAAACGACTTAAGAATTCGAATTATTGAAAGTTGCAATGCGATATGAAATAACGCAGGCATTCTTGAACGTGTAAGAGAATCAATGGTGAGACGATTGCAATCGAGCGTTTTATCAGAAGGTAGCCATTTTTAACATTTGTTTTGATTAACTTAAGGGGGTGATTCCTTATGATATTCTAAGAGAAAAAGTTCATATGAACATGTGTCAGGAGTTGCCCCGTTTTTGATATACAGTGTGTTAAAGTTTTTTAAAAAAAATGAGTTTTTTATAATTTTTCTTTGATTAACTATTGCATTTTTTTTGTATCACTATTTAAAAAAATAATTTTATTTTTAATTTAAATGATTTAACTAACTTTGAAATACATAGGTATTTTTCTTGTGCATACAAAAGTGGTTTTTATTTTATTTTCTCGAAAACGGATTAGGTACCAAAAAAAACCCTCTTTCGATTCAGGGCATCTAGAAAATCCACTTTCAGTTTATTCTGTTTGTTATTTAATTAATCTTGTCAGTGAAATCTATAATAGTGGTCAGATACTAGAAGACTAGCTGTAATCCATATTCATCACAATTCTGAAAAAGAGCCAAGCTTGCCAATGTAGCGATTTTAGACTAACTAACCTGATGAGCCACACCTTTAAAATTCTGCTACGTATCCTCCAAAATCGCATGTACGCACTATGTGAAAGTAACTTAACGCATAAACAGTTTGGACTTTGAAATGGATTGTGAACTAGAGAAGCCTTGTTCTGTAGACGGGCCTTTCTCTAAAAGTATTGTAAATTTCGAAAGAACGGTTAGAAAAGTTAAGAAAAACCGGGAAACCGGATACTTTGGACATATCATTAGAGGCCCCAAATATCACTTGCTGCGACTCATAATACAGAGTAAGGTGGAAGGAAAGAGATGGATTGGTTGAAACAAACTACCTGGCTACGCAATATTAGACAGTACAAGTGGAAGACCTCTTGAGAGTAGCGGCAGACAGAGATGAATTTCATAGAGTGGTCAACATGATGATAGCCGACATCTGAACCAAGGCACGGCACTCAAAGAAGATCAGTAAAAAAGAGCAAATATGTTGGGGCCCAATTTTAAGAAGAATCTCAGTTGCTAGGTTTATCTAATTTCCATGACAAGGGATCTTTCAATGCATTTATTTGAGCGATTATCCAAAGAATTTACTGATGAAATGCGGAATGAAAACAAACCGATATCACATCCAAAAATATTTCTAACTTACTTATTGAATATCGTCCATTAATGAAATGATATGTATTTGTAATTGATATGTTTACGAAACAGTATAGTTTTCACTCCACACATTTTGAATAAAAAATTGTTGATTACCTTATTTTTTGAGTTTTATTGGTCAATTTAAAACCAATGTGTGGACTATGTTCCGATTTATTTTACAACTAAGCCATCATCGTAACTACAAAGCATATAACAACTAAAATTGAAATTACATGAAAATGAGTCAAAAACATAACTTTAAATTAAACTTGTTTCACTGTTGTCACCTTTAAGGGTATTGGATGCGTCTTCATCCAATATTTTTTTCCGCGCAAAACGCTTAACGAAGCCGATCTTTTTATCCTTTTCCCCCCATTTATACTTGTTAGAGGGAATGTTTGAAACAAAAATTGTAGCGCGTTGTCCCATAACTTTTTAACAGGTGAAGATATACCATTTTTTTGGCATTCGTTTTATAACATATAGAAAGAGAAAAAATAGAGCGAACGTGATAAAAAATAGTATATTAAGAACCAACTTTTTAAAAATTGCAAAAACAAAATTTGAACTAAAAAAATATCAAAAATTAATGAAATGATTATTTTAATTCATTGGCGCCGGTCGCATTTGTATTACCAGCACAATGGTAAGAATTAAAATTTCAGATATTTTTTAGTTTTCTTATAGCAATTAAATTAGTATTTTGGGTCAATGTCGCTAACTGTATTATAAGCACAGAAAACCTTATAGCTCTTCCTGCCTTAGCGCGGACGGCACCCCAATGGATGAGTCCCAACCAACGTCGCATCTAACGAGTTGACCAGTTTTTTAGCTTGGAGAATATCAGTGTAATATTAGGACAGGTTCTTTCTTTTATGTGTACTTATTGTTAATTTATGTGTGAATAACTTGGTATTTATTCGGGTAAACTCAAGTGGTACACAGTTACAGTGTTTATTATTATATGCAATACTAGGCGCTCAAAAAAGAAATAGTATTCCTCAGCCCAAAAAATAGGAGAACTTTATTATTAAAGAACAAACTAAAAATTTACGAAATTTCCCGTAATGGAAAAGGGTGATCTACAGGGTTATTCATTATAAATGGACTGCCCAACTATGAGTAATTTGACGAGTTACATGAAAAATGTAAATATAAAAGTTGCAGTATTTTTTATAAATTGTTGTGGTGTTACACAAAAACAATCGAGCATCACATTTGTGAAATATGACATAAAGTTGTTAGTTTTTAAATGGATTTTGATTTTATAAAACTTTTAGTTCTCTATTCAGCGTTAGTTCTACAAACTAAGGAATTTTTGGCGGCTCAGCTAAAATATCATGAAAAATTTGTGACAAACTGATTTATTTGTATAACATATCTATGTCTAGTTAGTCTCTAAGAGTAATTTAAATTTAAAATTATTTTCTTGACGAAATTACTATTCAAAGTGCCAAATTCTCAGGAACCTGCAGTGTCCCTCAAACAAAATTTATTCAAAAGTGTAATGTGATTTATTTACTACGACATTGAGGCCCCAAATTAAACAAAAATGAAGAATACTTATTATATTTTATCACCTGGGAGACATTATTATTGTATTGTCGCAAAAATGTTATAAAATCCTTTTCCAGACTTGTCCCAAGGGTTTTATATCAGGATCCTGTTCCAAGGTAAAATAAGCGAATATTCAATATTCTATTCGCCAAGCTATGTTGTGGCTCAGCTTAGTCAATCGTACCTACGAAAGAGAGAAAAATACCACCTATCTTTTTGCACATAGCGTGTCGTTTTGTTTAGTCAGCCCGCCACAGTCAACAGAGGAAGTCGTGTCATAATCAGTCGAGTTCACAGAATCCTGGTAAGATATTTACTCACGAAATAAATATATAATATGGTAATTTTAGCGTTTTGATATGTAAGTTGCTTATACCAAGGCTTACTTCTGTTTAATTTTGGTTGAATGTTTTTATTCGAATTTTTTTAAATATTATTTGAAAATTCTCAGGAACCTGGTCTCAGGATTCTGTCAAATTGAGACCCAGGGTACTGAGAACTATCCAGGATCCTGAGAAGTTTATATTGAAATATTGTTTCTGTGCAAGATAATTTGCAACTTTTTAGCTATACACTATAAAGTCAAAATAATAAAGCATTTGCCTAGTTCTAGTAATCAGTTTATCTATAATTAATAAGTATTGACACTGGTCTATTCGTATAATCGTTTCAAAGCGTCGGAATAAAAGATAAATACATTGAAAAAACAAAAATAACTGGTACAGCTAACACCTAATACCGCAATGACCAAATTAGTTGAAGATCCAAAGACACGGGTTGACGTGGTAATAAAGGCTTTATTTAGCAATATGTTAGAAAAGCAAGTAACAAATAATATAGCTTATCTGACGACCCGTCAAGAGATGAAAGTAGCAAATAAATTACTATTGGGGCCGATTGTCAATGAATGAAAGGTTTGGAATTTCAAGAACCAGGTTATCACATATAAGAAGATATGGCATCAACAAAAGCGGAAGAAGGCTGAACCTAAAATAAAAAGATGCTTAAAAAGATAGTTCAAACTTTTTTGGAAGATGCTATGCCTGATTTGCAAATTGATCCAACTACTCTCTTTCCAGACCAGCCTGAAAAGCTAATGAGTGAGCTATTAAAACAGAAAAAAGATCAAAGAAAAGCTAAGACTCAAAAAAGAAAAGTTGGAGATACTGTTAACGTGCAAACAGAAAAGAAGAAATAAATGATATCAAGAAAAGAAAAAGTTAAGAAGGAGGTTAAATATTAAAAAACAGACCCAAGTCAGAAAAGTAAATTAAATTCAAAGAAACATAAAGGTAAAGGTAAAGAAAATAAATCACAAACAACAAAGAAAAATAACTACGAATCCAGCGATTGTGAGTGCCTTATTTGTGGTGTTCTCTATAGCAAGGATAAAACAGGAAATGACTGGGTTCAGTGTCTTGTATGTAATAATTGGGCACAGGTTAACTGCATTAGAGGTGAATCTATATCATTTATATGCCCTGACTGTGATAATAAAAAAAAAGCTTAAAAGGCAATGCTATGAGACCACCAAAAGTTATTATTTTTTGATACACTAGATTTAAGTGTAGTTTAAATTCAGATTTCGTACATTCGTTTTGTTAACTTATGAATACAAAAGATTTTACATAATGTGTCTTATAATAATAATAATAATAATTAATGCTCAATAATCATTTAATAATAAAAGTTTCTGTTCAAATTAGAAAAATTTAAAAAAAATGCAGAAACGAAAAGCAAATACAATGAGACTGCTAAAAGTTATTGATTTCTGTTATACTAGATTTAAGTATCGTTCAAATTCAGATTGTTAACAATAATTTTGTTAATTTATTATAAAAAGCCTTTTTATTATGTGTCTTAGAATTATTATTTAAAGCTCAAAGTATAATGATTAAAGTTCCTGTTCAAAACTGGTTTAGGTATAGAATTAGGTAGTATAAACCAATTTTCGTTATTGTTCAAGATACTTGGATTATTACAAATTAAGTAAGAAGCATATCTTTTATTACTAAAATAAATAATTAATGAACGTTGATTTCGGTTGATTTTCGCTTTTTTCCTCAGTTTCCTGGTTACACTCTCAGTTTCCTGCCTCTTGATTTCCCTGAAATGGCCTTAAATCTAAAATTTTAAAAATTGTTGACTGTTCTACTTAACATAGGCTAAAAGACGTTGTATTCTTGATAATAGACTAAATTTCGCAACTAGAATGTACAAAAAATGTCGGACCGAAATCAGGGTTAGTTTTGTCCTTAGTTTGTAGAACAACTCATATATAGTTTTATGATGTTTTTGTGTAAAATAAAGGAGATAAAAGCGTTTTAGCGATTTAATAATGAGTTTTTCCGATAGTGAAAAACGAGATATATTTTAAATATTTATTACAAAAGGAAAGCGCAACGGGAATATAGAAGACTATACGAAAGACAAAAAAGATTCCTTCCCTAAATACATTTTCCAGAATTACACTAAGGTGTCGAATCAAACAACGTTTAAACGAAAAAAAAAGATTTTACAAAAAGGTGATGATTAGAAAAATGAAGAAACAGATATACTTTTATATTTTCAAAGTATATATAGAAATAAATAGGTTAGTAACTACTCGTTTCACAGATAACAAAGTCGGGTAATTAGGGTTAAAATTGCGCATTTTAGTGTCCAAAAATATTCCGATAATTCTCACATATTGTTTTGTTTTTTATTGCAGGAAACCCGCAAGTTGGCATAAATGACGTTGCTCAAAATTTTGCTAAATCATACTAAAAAATTCAAAATAAACGTTGTTGCACAGATAAGTCATTATTTTCGTCAGCCAAAGTTTTTAATAGAAGAAACGTTCATTTTTGGGCAAACGAAAATCCTCAAGCAATTCGAGAAATTAAACATTCTGGCCGTCGGTCCATAAAGGTTTGGTGTGGAAGTTTAGACAATGTAACATCACTATGAATTTTCCTCAAATAAATAATAGTCTCAATATTTTCGACATTCGACAAACGGTCGGGTTCGAATTCAGTTACTTGATATACAGGCCATTAACATCTTTGAAAAAGGGAAGAAGTTAACATAGAAAGTTTGGAACTAAAACTGGCAGGTAAAATTAAAAACCAAAACACAGAAATTTCCACAAAAATAATGTTGTATATACGAAAGAATAGTGTAGTTGATGCAAGGAAAATAAGGTGATTGAAGATATGGGCAAAATGTAATCTCGCTTGGCTCAACCTTGAGTAGGAAACCAAAAAAAGGTCGCTAGAGGTAGGTGTGCAGTTTTACACAGAAAACAAAACATTGAACTTTTCATCAGTTTTAAAGCTAAAATTCAAATCAGATATGTAATATAAGTTACTATGATTAGGCCAGTTCTAATGACTTATTAGTGACAAAATTCAATTGTGACATGAGGCCACGGCGAACCCCTGTCGAAAACAAACTTTAATATTTACATTTTTCATGTAACTCGTCAAATTACCCATATAGATGGGCGATCCATTAATAATAAATAACCCTGTACCTATATTCTGTACCCACATTAGCTTCGTTTTTTTTGTTAATACGAATTTTGAGTAAATCTCTTGTCTTGGTTTTATTTGCTATGAATAACTATAATATTTTAAAGGTATTTTCATATTATAATGGCGTAAAATTATAATTAATAAAATGAAATTTTAAAGTAACAATGACAAACAGGTGGATATTTATAATAAAATAACTGTAGTAACTTATAGCTACAAATATCACACAATAATTATGACTAACGGGCGGAATATATGCACTTAAATTCAGCCAAAATATGCGCGTATATTATATGCTTTGTTTGCCTTTAAAATATGCAGTTTTATGCATTTTTTGGCCAAATATGCATACTGGTATGCAATATTTCTTAATTTGTTATAGTAAAATAGGGTAAAGAAACACACTGGGCTCTAAAAATGTTTAATGGTTTGATGTTTAAATGGGTAAATTAACCTTAATAAAAACAACACCTTTAACTAAACTTGCACTTCTTAACAACTTTTTACTTTGCACAACACATTGGGAATCGTCATCTAAATCCAAAATTAGTTCCTTAATGGCTTCGAAATGTTCTGCGTACAATATTGCGGCCTTAATCCATGTTCCCCACCGGGTAATTACAGGTTCTGGAGGTAAACTAACTCCTGGTAATCTCTCCTTATACATCTGCACTCTTAGAGGTAATTTTAGAAACACTTTTTTTACATTTGAAATTAAACTATTTACCTACTTTCATCGACAATAATGTACACATTTTTATCACCCCGTGAAGCTCTAATTCCTTCTAAAACGGTTTCGTATACTGAATGATTCTTCTTTCTAAGCGTGCATTCTTCAGGAATGGTCTGTTCACAATATTTTTGCAAAAATCCTCTAAATTGCGGATTTTACCAATTTTTTTAAGGGTATGTTTGCTGCGACCAAAGCCTTGGATAAGTCTTTTTGAAGAATTTCCTTTTCAGATTTCGATTTTTCTCCAACATTTTGTAATGCGTTTTCTACACTCAGCTGAACTGGCTCAGATTTAATTTTTTGTAACTTTGATTTATGCAGCGGTGTTTTCAAATGTTGATCGATTCGGACCTTCTTTTCACAAACAATAATTTTTGTACAAGCTTAACAGAAAATTTTTTCTCCACTGAACTGTAACTATGGGAAATTTTTAATCCACGAACTTGTTTTCGCCACTTTAGACATTTTGAACACAAATTTAAAATCACTAGTTTCACATTGAAATCTTTCGACGAACTAAAACAGAAGAGCGTATTACAACCCAATATAAATATAGTTTGTTAAGCAGGTAATAATAAGGCATTAATAAATGGCAATAAATAATCCCTAACAATATACCTGCAAACCCCGGAGACCCCCAATAAATACCTTGTGTATAACCAAAAAGTAAATATTAATTATTATATAATTATCTTCAGATTGGAAAATCCCTGAAACAAGTGCCGGACTGGACATTAAACCTATGAGTCTACGAGTTTTCATGACCGGGCGATTTTAATTTTTTGATAACGCCGAAAACATAAAAATTTGCTCATAAAATAATGATTTAAGAAAAATATGCATTTTGTTGTGAATAAAACGTTGTATTGCAATTGTGTTTTAGTTGCATTTTCCACTTTGAAAAAGTAAAGCCTACTTGCTTGGATAAAATGCTTCATAAAACACTTAAACAGGGACCGTTGAAATTAATGTACCTACCTACTATTATTTAACTTATGCGATAAATTCCTAAGAAACCTTAAGATAGTAGTTATGTGTAACATAAAAACGAAACGTGATAACATGGCATGTTCTTTCGCGTAAAAGGTATCGCTATTTTGTGGGATAGCTGTGTTTATTTCTTGATGCAAGATATATGATATCTTATCGTCCCTGTTATAACGTAAAGGCGTATCTCAAATTTAGGCGAAATTGAGTTAGACCCGGATTTAAACATGCAGGTATGTACTCTATGTTGTGACGGAAAGGCGTATCTAAATCTAACACCGCTTCCATAAAATTAAATTTTTCCTCTTTGTCCTATCTCAAAAATTCGATAAAAATATTTTGACGTATGAGCGTATCTTGAGATACGCCACAAAATAATATATTTTTTGATCGCCCTAGGGCGAATCTTGACTTACGCCTTTTTGTTACAATTTTATTTGAAGAAAATACTTAAATATTTGAGGCCTATCTCAAATTTTGCTTATTTATGCCTGTCGGTGCAAGACAATGTGTTATGCCGCGGAAGGTGATTTATTCTCAGTTCTTTTTCCAATCTTTGTGTGATGACTCTGATGACTCTACTTTGACTTTAAAGAAACGACCTAGTAAGAAGAAACAAAGTAAAGATATCCAGGAAAGAATACCAGAAGATTTTTATATAGAAGGAGCTCCAAGAGAACATCAAAAAGAGGAAACTATTAGGGTAAACAAAAAGAAAGTAGCCCAAACCCTACGACGCAGTGGCGCACAATACATTTCAGTTAATACTAAAAAAACTGTCAAGGAGCGGGTATTGGGTCCAAGGTGTAACACTGAATGGTGTAAAAGAGGCGGAAGACAGTGTGTTAAGTTTAGTGAAGAATATAGGCAAGCTATATTTACAGATTTTCAAAAATTAGGTGACATTCAACTTCAACGAGAATTTATTTCACGGTACGTAAAACAGGAAAACAAGAAATCGACCACCACCAATAAAGCTCAATCGCGACGTCAGAACACAAATTTCTTTTTTCTGCCATTTGAAGGTAGTTTAGTCAAGGTGTGTCGTAAACTATTTATAAACACGTTATGTATAAGTGAAAAGACAATCAGAACAGTATTTGAAAAACTTCAAGTTACTGGTGTAATTGAAAAGGATCGCCGTGGTGGTAGGTGTGATGCAGCTGCGTTAAAGGATCAAGCTAATAGAAAATTGGTAGAAGATCACATTAATCGATTTCGAAGAGTGGAGTCACATTATTGCCGAGCCAAGAGCACTCGAGAATATCTGCACAGTGACTTAACTTTAAAGAAAATGTATGCAATGTTCGTTGAGGAATTAGAATCCGTGACTGAAAAACCATGTTTTACAATATACCGTTCTGCTTTTAAAGGCATGAATCTCTCATTTTATAGACCGAAAAAGGATCAGCAGTGCGGTTTATGCAAAACTTATCATGAGGGTTCTGTAATAATAATCAGGTAATATACTTGCCTATGTCAAACCACGGTGCAGTTTTCTATAAACAAAGATTTGCTATTTATAATTTAACCTTTTACGACATAGTGTCTCGAGATTGCTACTGCTATACCTGGAATGAATGCGATAGTGGACGTGGTGGTTGTAAAATATCAACAGCACTAGTTAAAACGTTACTAAAATACGACGAAAAAAAAAATCCGTGTAGCCAACTTATTCGCAGATGGTTGTGGGGGGCAAAACCGAAATACCATTGTGGCAGGAGCTCTTTTGCACTTTATCTCACAATCAAAAGACCTAGAAGAAATTAGCCTTCGGTTTTTTACCACTAGTCACGGTCGAAGTGAAGGCGACTCCGCCCATAGTGCGATTAATTACGCAATTAAAAAGGCCAGTGAATTGTTTGTACCGTCTCAACTGATACCCGTATTTCGTCTTGCAAGACATGCAAAACCTTATGAAGTTTTCTCCTTAACCTTTCATGATTTCTTGGACTGTAAATCATTAAGTGAAAACTTTAGGTTGCGTACTATAAGAATCGATGATGAGGGAAATGCTTTTAAATGGACAGACATGGTTGAATTTATGGTGAAAAAAAATGCCTTAGATAAAATATATTTTAAAACGAGACACCAAGATCAAAACTATCGATCACTAACTCTAAAACGCCAAAATACACCAATATTGATGAACCCGCTTAATACATTAAATAAAGGGCTTCGCCCAATATCATTGGCAAAATAAAATGACTTAAAAGCTCTATATTCGGGTAAAACGCCAGTCATAAAGATACCTGAGCATGTCCATTTTTATGAGTCTTTGCCTCATACGAATGAATGATTAAAATATTACCGTTTTGTTTTTTTCTCCCGATTTTAAAATGTTAGTATTTCGTTTTGGTCTTAATTAAGGTATTCAGAAGACCCCATTTATTGTAATCTGTCATTTCGTTTTCCTTATAAAATAAAATATTATAATAAATACCCGTTTCTCCTGATTATTTTCCATCAAAATTTAAAATTAAATCCTTTTGCATCTTAATTTGAACAGGCGTATCTCAATAGATCAGTGACCAACAATTTGTTACTAGCAAAACGTAAAGGCGTATCTCGAACAAAAGCAGATATTTATATTTGATAGTAAATTTACAAACTTTCGTTATGGCCTTTGGTGTTTAATAGATATTGCTTAAAATAAATGTGAAAATGAAAGTATAATAGATTTAATCATTTAGGGTTTATAAAGAAAATAGTGACACCACTTTTCTTTAAATTGCTTTACTGAAAACTTGTAATAATAGAGATGCGCCTTTACGGCTTTTCAGGGACGTTATTGTCTTATGTCTTTTACTTAGAAATAAAAATCTTATTATTATCTAATTTGACACCACTTCATGTCTCTCTAACCTAGACTAATTTGACATCCACTATATTCTGAGCAAAATACGGTTTGGTTTTTTTTTGTGTTGCCCAATAAGTTTAAACGATGTCAAAATGGTAATATAAAACATATTTTTGCCACTGACCAGAATTATTCCGTCACACCAATTTCTTCCTTTTTGCTAAAAAATGAAATCAATAGTTGACACTTTCAGTTATTGTAACATGTCCAATTAATAGCTTTTGAAATTCTGTACAACAAACATACACTGTATGTTACACGTATCTATTAAAGAGACTCATACATATGCCATTATTAAGATACTCTATTCTCCTTATGTTACTTACCGAGAAGTTAAGTGTTATAATTATTGAGTCCGAAAATAGCTATTTAATAGATGCTTTCCACTGCCGCTTAATCGTTCATTAATTATTGGATAATTATGCTCAATTACCAACTAGTAAACCATGAGACGGCCCGCTTACACCGATTGCTTGCCAGCGCATTGAGACAAAAATATTTATTACATTGTTAGCCATCTTAATCTTATTGCCGAGCTTGTTTTATAGGGATTTTCTTTGCAAGCAAATTCGTGGTAAAGAAGGGGAGAAACAGAGAGACATATTTACAATTTCAAATGTATCGAATGGAGAAAGTCTTATACTTTACTACCTAGTTCCTAGCTAATGTATTTCAGCAAGTAAGATTTGTTCCGTGTCAATTGTGAAAATGTTGCGATATGATCATAAAACGAAAAAGGAATTATTTCGCTTGAGAGGTAACCTAGGTAAAAGGTAAAGGTGAATGAAAAATAGAGCTGTCAAGTTCTGCAGCAAAAAAAGTAGAAAAATTAAGGCAAATTGTTAATGAACATCCACAAACCCCTATTCGGCATTTAACCCAGCAAGTACGAAACTTACAATACAATCCTGAAATGTGACCTGCATATGCACACTTATCGTCTAAGCTCAGTGCAAGAATTGTTACCAAATGACAATCCGCGAATGCAACTTTGATAGTGGAATATGGGTAATTTGCATAATAATGAAAACGTCTTTAAAAAACCTTTACTCGCCTCTCTAGTTATTTAAATTCCCAACAAATGAGAATAAGCCCATTCAACATTTTTTTTTTAGAAATCGAGAGTAGACTACTTTTTAAGGTAATTTCCAAATTTTTAGGTTTTTATTCGGACATTTAAGCCCTTAAATAAATTACCAAAGTTGGACCGCGCGAAAACGGGGCGGCGTTTCGCGTGACGCCACTTTGCAGATGCTGATCGAATGACGGTCGAGATTTACTAAGAAGATACTAAGCGTGTGGCGCGCGTTATGATGTTTCTGTATGGAAACGGCGTTTGATAATTAAAATATATATTTTTTATCTTCTTGCTGGTTTGAAATAAGGGCTTCTAATAAATATTGTGTGATTTCTGAGTGCCGTAACACTTCCAGAAATGCCCCAGAAAATCTGTTTATACGCGTACCTTTTGATCCTGCAACAAGAAAAGTTTGGCAGAAAGCAATGCGTCGGGATGTTTTTGCTTTTGACAAATCCTACGTGCATTGCTGTGAGGATCATTTTAACGTAAGTTTAAATATATGCCAATGTGAAAGCCGGCTACAAAATAATATTATGATATTTATAGCCTATTTTAGATAAAAGACATAGAAAATTACGTGTACATAAAGACAATAAAGAAAGGAAATATCACACTTAAGCCAAAAGTAGAACCAAGGTTTTTTTGATTGTGAAAAAGATCGAGTTATGGCCCACAGGTCGAACCCATCGTCACGGTTTTTCCAAAAAAAAAGGACAGAAATCCTTGATTAATGACTTGTTACTTCCTGAAACTTCAGAAATTCGGATGAAAATCGAACCAAAGTCTAAAGATTTGGGTCTCTTATTTGTTCCAAGTGTCCAAGTGTTGCAGCTTAAGGCCGAAGTTCGTAGCAACGGAGTCCAGTGTATGTGTTAGTGAAGATTTGCCATTGTCAAAAATGGGAAAAAGGAGAAAATATCCTTTTAAGGAAAATGTTGCAAAGGAAATGGTATCGATTTAGTTTGTAGTAGTAACGTCTCTCTCTACAACAACATTTGTTTTATCAGAACTAAGCTTGTCAGATTCAGATTCCGATAGGAGAAAACATATAGATACTCCCGAAGAAATACGAAAGAGAACATTTTTCTTGGTAAAAAACAAAATCCAAACCTATTCAGGTAATACCTAGCCGTTCATTATTTATTGTGAATATGCTAGCCCGAAAAATGTAAATTGAATAGATTGGATATTTTTTTAATCCTAAAAATGATCAACCTAATATTATCCTACAGAATATTAGCTGACAATTTTAGTGCGAAAGTTGCCAAAGTATGTAATATTATTCAAGAAACAGTACCTTTACTAGCAGATCACCTTTATCCGATTGTTCACTTTACATCATTATCTGGGTTCAAAAAAAACTTCTTATTCCCTGTTTTGAAATCTTAATACAAAAACCGATACTAACAGTCTCTTTCATGGTCAGATTATAAAGGTTGAAAAAACCTTGAAATACGTAATAGCATGTACACTTAATTGTTTAATTTCTTATATTTCTTCTGGTTTTGGTGGTAGAAGTACTGACAAAATGATAGTTGAGGAATCGACATTTTTAAATAAACTAAATCCAGGGGCCCAGGTAATTGCCGACAGAGGCTTTAAGCATCTCAAAGATTAACTTGCAGCTAATATTAATCAACTTGTTAGACCACCATCTGTCTTATCCAGCCGAGAAAATTCTAAGCAAGAAGTTGAGAAATCAAGACGGATTGCAAACTTAAGGAACATGTAGAACGAGTGATTTGTAGAATAAGAGAATTTGCTATTCTTTAACCATATGCTACGTTTCATTTAATTTTGGTTAAATATTTAGATTTAATAGTGCAAATCAGGGTTGAGATGATTAAAATCATGATTTTAATCAGTATGATTTTTTTTTAATCATGATTAATTTAAAAAGAGTTTTAAAATTTTAACACTTAAAATGTATTTGTTCATACAAAAAATAAAACCCAGACGCATTTTTATGTGGTGTTATTTATTATTTTATTATAATAATCGAAGAGAACAGCTAGTTATTACAAAAATAAAACAAAAAAAAATTAAAAAATTAAAACTAAAAAAACCTTTTTAATACAAAAAAATACTTAATTTAAACAAAAAAAAATATAAAAAAACCTAAGTGTTATAATGCTTAAATAGAAATACTAGTTTAGCTGCTTTGTCACTGCCAAGTCTGTGTCTTATATCTGAATGTACGAATCCATAAGTAGAAAACATCCTTTCGATATCAGCAGACGATGCACAGGCACACAAAACAGAAATTACTATAGGGAGCACTTGCTTAACTTCTGAAACATCTTGAGATCTCCACCACTGTACTGCTGTTACATTTTTGATTATTTCCTCTGAAAACAGAGTTTTGTGAAAAGGGTCCGACCGTTCTTCTTTGTTTATTGTAGGATCCAAACTATACGCCAAAAAGTGAAAGGGGGTTAGAGCTTGAACATATCTGTTCTTAAATAATTGATATTGACGCAAGCTTCTTTCTTCTTCAAATTAAAAACTGTCAAATATAGCCAGTACCTTTTTTCATATGTAAACTGCTTGAGATAAAAATGCACCTTTTTGTTCCATTGCATCCAGTGCTATAGAAATTGGTTTTAGCAACTGTAGAAAATCTTCAGCCATCCTTTTAATACAGATATCTGAAACTTTTTTAAAAATCACTGGATCAATTTCATCTTTATGCTCTTCACATATTAATAACAATTTTGGCCACTCATTTACATAGATTTCAAGACAATCTGAAAGTGTATTCCATCGAACATCCTGAGGTAAGACCAATTTCTTGCCCCCTTTTTCTTTATACCAAGCATTTGGCAAATGGGTATTTCTGAAGTATTTCACAATATGTACTATATGTTCTTTTATCTCCGATGCTTCTAAATCTTTGGAGAGCAAACTAAGTAAGTGTGCCGAACAACCATATGTAATTATAGGGTAATTGGACGACTCGGTAATTTTTTTCTTCATACTGACCATGTTGCTCGCATTATCTGTAACACTACCGGTAACTTTACAGTTATATTCATTTTTGCACTTATTTATTGAGTTAATAGCCAATTCGGCAAGATAGTCAGCTGTATGGGGATGACCAGATGTATCTATGCTTTCTAAAAGGACACTGTTTCCATCCTCTGCAGTCAAAACGACACAGATTATCGGCTCATTATGTATATTGGACCATCCATCTAAGGACATGCAAACAAATTGTCTAGATAACTTATTAAAACAATTAGATTTTTCTTCTTCAAATATTTCATTCAAGAGCGTTGATGATAACTGAAATCTAGATGGTGGAAGGTAACCAGGTCTTATGTCTGTCCAGTTCTTTTTTCTTATCTTGTCCAGTTCGCACAACAAAAGAATCCAAATGACCGCTACTTCCAAACGGCGAAACGCGTCAAAGTATTGAGTCTAACGGAAAGGATTAAAGACTCTGTACACGAGTGTATTTTAAGTTCGTTGTTTTTCGTTATTCATTGTTGACAATTTTAGTTATCATCAAAGTACCACTGCTAACCCAAACCTTAACTAAAAATAACGTAAGATAAAAAAAAGTCTTCAGAGTATGCCGTGTAATAAGGGATAAAGGGATAAGGGACAACTCTGTACACGAACTTATTTTAAGTTCGTTGTTTTTCAATATTTAGCTTTCGGTATGCTGAACCGATACATTGGCTTTCAGCGTTACCCAACATAGATTGCCCGCCATGGGCCGTCTTGCCAGCAGCGTTTGAACCTATACGGATTCTCGCTGTCGTGGTTGGGTGATGGTGATGCGTGTGATTGCCACGAGATGTAGCCACGTGCTGCAACTCTCGTCTGTTTATAATGAATAACGCTGGGTTTTAGGATATACGTAATTACTTTCGTTACGTCAATCAACAGTTCTTTCACGTTACGTTGCGCCTATGACAACCTCTCAGAAAATTGGGGTAATTTTTAGAACCAGGATCCTCTATACACCTCAACAACTTTTAACGCTCTATAAAGTCCGAATTCGACTATCGCTGAACTACTACTCACATATCTGAGCTCTGATCCCCAAACATATAGCTGCTCTGAGACCTCTGATTCCATCTAAAGAAGAGCCATTTCCTTAAAGGCCGACCACGAACAACTTTAAAACCTTAAAACATCGAAGATAGGTTGATGATTTGAGCTTCATTTAGAGCTATTTTCACCGCAAATAGTTTGCTTAACATTTGCCGCTTGCTTGATTCCAATCAAAGCAGCACATCGTAGAAATTCATGATTCCTTCGAATGAATGAAATGTCAAAATGTCAAAACTAATTGAGTCGAAGCACTAATAAATGGTGACTTCTTGATAACTCGGTTACTATGGTTGCGGTTACCTTCCATGGTAGACCTGAATAAAACTCGGTAAAGGAGAAGGTGTCCCCAAGATAATATGCGAATAAATTATGAACGACAAAAAGGAGAGGTTTTGATGGAATATTCCAGTATAGGCTAGAAACTATTAGTATAATATATTTATGTGTTATAATCATAATGGATTGTTATGTGTGTTCTTTTCTTTTGTTCTATCTTTAGAATTTATTAATTCTTTTATAACCCAATTGAGTTGTAGATTTAAAAAAAAAATATTAATTAAAAAGTAAATTCTATAGCAACCATTTATTTGAATTCTCATAATTTTATATTTATTTTGCACCGCCTGACACAACAGTGAATTTGCTTTAATTTAATTGCTTAATAAAACCTTTTTATTATTTCCTTTACAATAATAAATATATTTTTAAGTCTGCAAAAAAAACTGTCTATCTATCTGTATTTTATTATATTTATTCATACTAGAGAAAGGTGTATATGTAGCAGCGAATATATATTACGACTGTAAAGAATTATTGCATTTTCTAAGAAAACAATGGTCAAAAGTAATCACACTAATAATGTGACCAAGATTAAGGTCAATTTAAATAAATTGTTTTAATTTTTAAACGTTGGGTTGCACAACGGAAAAAGTAATAGTAAAAATTATATAGATCATGCTACACTGAAAACGTGATGGAAAGTGAAACGAATTTCAGTTTATGGCAAGTTTAGAATTTAGTGAACGGTACTTGATTAACTCAATAAATAGGTTTAACACTAATAAAAGCAGCAGTGTGCCTGGTCTGGCATCTTATTCGTGGTATTAGCGAGAATTTATATAGGCACTTTGCGAAACAAAAGTTATAAAATTAGTTGTAAAATCTTAAACATTTGCAGGTTATTGCTTAACATAAATATTTTGGGGAGAATACCGATGGGAAAATTAATGCATATTATTATGTTAGGGTTATAGTTAATTAAACAACACTAACACACAAATTGGTCGAAATCATGATTTGTTATTTAAACAAAATTTTAAATGATGTAAAGGTAACATACAGGGTGGTTCGTGGTGGAGGGTGTATTAGACGTTTATGGTAGAAAGCTGAAATTTTTGAAATCTGGCATACGAAGGCACTGAAAAATTGTTTAGAGCTATGCGACTCCCGGAAGCTTTTTAATCTATGGTCAAATCTTAGCTGCAATATACATTTAAAAATACAGTTGCAAAAAAGTATCCTTGTACCAATTCCTTTTTTTGGATAAAACATGGATTATTTAGAATGGCACCATTGGTTGATCTTGGCAAGATAATATTAAAATGGCATGAAAGAAAACACTGAACATTCAAACCATTATTATTGAAATAAATAAAACGAGTGATTCAAGTAATTTGGAAGATAATTGATGATCTATCTTTGTATTATTATTTTTGATACAATTTAGATATAAATACATTGTCATCCTGAAAGATTTTTAAAATAAAATAAATAAATTTGTGTTTATTTTTATCGATAAATCGAATTGTTTATGAAAAAAAACACAGTTTAATTCCCTGCTCAGTCAGTTATTTTAGTTACTAGCTGGCAGCACTGCTGATAACTGATGTTACTCGAAGGGTGTATGACGTGCAACAGAAATTGTTTTGCATTTGATATAGGTATGGTATACGTAAATGCAGAACAAATTTTAGCAGCTTTTTAAATCAGTTAAAATATTTTCAATTGATAAAAATTAGACATTTTTCCAAGTATCCAAAGCAGCTTTATTTTTAGACCACGTTGTACATTGAAACTCAGATTCGGTTATAGCGTAAGAAGCCTTCAGGCTTAGCCTAACTATTAACCAAATTTTAGTGCTTTGGTATTTGAGAATTCAAAACTATCAGCATTTATTGCAGGCCATGTTTAAAAAAAAGAAATTAATTAATCTCCCGTAGTAGGTAACTAACTAATATATATTATAGTTACTGGTTTTTATCTGTAATGATTTCGTGTTCTATTCCTTTTTAAATACAAGGCATTTAATGAGACGTCGACTTTGCGCAATTTGATTTTTTGGGAAGTGATGTGTGCCTAGATGCTCGGATAGCCTTAAGCACTTTAGAATTTTTCCCTGCATATGACAGTGCGGAATTAAAGCAATTCTAAGTAACTTTCCAACTTTAGCATCTAAACAATTATTTTTGCAATAAAACCTAAATACCCGTAAAGAAATTTACGCAATGAAAGCGTAAAATAATTAAGAGCCACACTTTTATTTCAAATTAGATATTTCTTAACGCAATGATGTTGTATTTTCTGTGAGTGTTTTGGGGTCAACGACATCGAAAACTCAATGGTACAATTTTCTGTGCTGGAACCTTCCTGTAAGACAAAGGAACTAAAAAAAGCTCGGTCGGAAAGATTTAAATCTACAAAAGCAGAAAAACGTAATTGATTGCTGCATTGTTACGAAAATAGATTATGAAAGCAATTTTGCTACAAACGTAAAACAACGATCGAGGATTACGTACAACCTGTCAATCGCCTATAAATTTAAGGATATCAGTTAGTTTTGCTTGTTTTGCCCATCCGTTTCCGTTTGTTGTGCGATATTGGAAATTGATTTTAACAAAGGAAAAAATTACTTCCTAACCAAAGTATGTATAAAGTTTTTAAGGGCCGTTTCTTGGATGTGTAAAACCATACATCGTTTATTCCAATATATCCATTTGGCAATATATGGATAAAGTATTAGTTAAATCACAATCCAACATTTAGGCTATACATTGTAAATATGCTTCATACTCCTAGATGATTCTTTATCTTGTTTTATTATTGAAATATAAAAGCAATAAAATAAATGCATGGCAAAATATTATGAAACGAACATGTTCCAATGATTGATAAACTTAAGAATAAACTGAGATTTAAACCACAAAATAATCTACAAATTAACTACACACTGAAGAAGCCACAAGTTTGTTCAATTTTCATTATATAAAAAAATGTCAAATTTTAAAATGTTAAAAATGTATTATTGAAAAAACTGATTATAGCATAAATTAATATTTTGATACTTATTTGCATTTTTTATTATAATATTTCAAATTTTACTATATATTATATTTTATTGTTGATTAAAATGTCTAAACTTTTCTCGATAAAGATATTTCTTTCAGACAATAAAGCGTATTTTGACTTTCACTTTGACTAATATACTTTTTCAACTATTAACTTGAGAAAGTGTAATTTTTACTCCATTTCTCTAATGAAAAGTAAAATTTCTCTACCTAGGGAAATAACGATAATAAATAACTACCTAGGTAAATAATGAAACACTTTCTGTGTAATGAGGTTAAGTTAGACACAATTTTAATATTCTTACTCAGTTTCTTCAACATGTTATTGGTTTGAGCCATGACTAATCATTTTAAATGAAGAAATAATATCCCAGCCCACTTGATATTTAATATATTTTAAAAATTAGGCGGAAATGGCTAATGTAAATATCTAAACGAATGACATACATGTAATATTTGAGTGTTAGTAGTAGAAAAAAATTTATATAGACTGTTACGGTTCGAAAATTGCAATTTCATAGTTTGATTATCTATTAAGTTTTCGGTTTTAAAATTTTTAAAGTGCCTAGGTAGACTCTCACCTTAATGATTAATTACCTGTTAATAGTCAACAGTTCCACTTAAATCAGTTTGAAACCTTTGTTGATTATGTTTATATTCCAGGAATGTTTTGTATCTTGTAAGACATAGCCAAGTGGATCGATTTCTTCTGTTCTTTGTTCCATACTACTTGTGGACAGGTCTTATTTCAAATTCTTGTTTTAGTTAATTAGTAATTGATAAACTTTTCAAGTTATCAATACCTAGTAGATAATAATTTCTTCCACTTGTATTCAAGATGTAGGTTAAATGTCTCGGCTGTTGTGGATCAGCAGTTTTAAGAAAATCGATAATTTGTTACGCAGGTCAGTGTCAGACTGTCTGGTTAATTTAAAGATCTTGGGTTAATTTAGGCATATGTTGGTGGTTGACGCGGGTTGTCAAGGTTTTGTTATTAAAAGAGGTTAGTTTTCATAGATAGGTATGACTAATTTGTCGACGTTTGTTTTGGTAACTACGTTGGAGACGAAAGAACATCCAGCCGTTTCGACAATAGACGCTTGAAGGAAATCAAGTTTGTGGATGTAGCTCCCGAATTTTAGTTTTCTTGGACAGGGAAGGCCACATGGTGCCAATAAAACATTTACAAATGGTTTAAAAAAGGATATGGCTTTGTAGTTTGCCTATTCTTTGGGCGAAATGCCGATTAAAAATGCTTTTCCATCAACTTTAACAAGGTCCTAGACGCCATTTTGCAGATTGGAACCCTCGTTAGTAGGGTTATATGAAAGTTTCTCCTTCATGTTGTACATCTTAAATTTGTTTAGGTTTTTTTTTTTGTGGCTAAAAGTCCAAGTTCAAACTGGAGTACTAGTTTTCTTTTATTGGAGCTGCCTGGACGCGGGACGTGCCAGTTGACATGTATTGCTTGAATTTTTGGAGTCTAGCAGTGTAGCAGTATCCATGTTAGCTATTTGAGAGACCATGTGTGTGTGTTTTACTGAAGATCGAGACTTCATGAACTATGGGTAGCACACAAAGTTTCAGCTAAGTATCATTACCCTGTGATCATTTCTCTTTAAGAAGTAGTCAACCTAAAATCTTAATATTTTGCATTTGCGTATTGTTCAATATACAGTGTTTTGGTAAAGTTTTGCACCCATGTTATGTACAGAGCTTGTGCATTGTAAACGTGTAGCGTATGTCGATATAGCGTTAAGACGTCACAAGAGTTTCTAGTAGTTTAAAACGTTAGGTGGTCTGTTGCAGCTAATTTTGTTGTAAATATAGTCACATTTTATTATTATTAAGTAAATATCATTGTTTCCCGGCTAAAGGCCATTTGTTTCTTCTAAATTTAACACTTGTAACTTTAACATTTTAACTTTTCTACGCCCGAGTGGCTAGTATGCTTATCGAGTAACCACAGGTACTCGTAAGATTTTGTATCGTACTTTAAGAATGCTCTTATGGTAAATTTAGTTAGTTGTGAGAGGTTCTTGCACAGACCTTACGGAAATTCTAAGTCTGAGGCAATGTCCTGGATGTAGGTCTATGTGGCTGCCAGATCAGAGTAAACAGTCGTTTTCTTTATGGTGTAGGTCTGACAGCTGCCGTCTTGTGCAAGACCCTGTCAAACAGGGTTTGACTTATATTTATTCTTCTATAATGATAACTTTGTAATTTGAACCTTCAGAAGGCAAGGGCCTAGCGACACTTGAAGCACCGGTTCCCGTCAGATCACCGAAGTTAAGCAGTGTCGAGCGCGGTTAGTACTTGGATGGGTGACCGCTTGGGAAACACCGCGTGCTCTTGTCTAAGGGAAGAGTGTAAAATGAATCGACATCAAAACCATCCTATTGACGCCGGACAGGCCGGATGAGATCGGATATCTCGTATGATGAAGGTGCCGTTTCACACTCCCCAGTCGGTAGACCGCACGATTAAAAACCGTACGGTCGATGACCGGTTCAAGATGGCCTCTGATACGCCGACGACCGTAAAAAATAGTAAATAAAAAAAAAAAATAATGAACCTTCAAAACTTTTATGTCAAACCTAATACTACCACTTTGTTATTACATTTCACTTATCTATCTTTTAACTTCAAGTACCTATTGTTCACCAAAGTAAGAGGAGCTTGCATTTACAAATCCAGATAGCCAAGGGCATAACACGACATAAGAAATAAATATTTGTATTGGCCTCTGCTAAATTTGGCTTTTATTTGAAAGACAGCGACTTTGAGGGACTTGAGTGAATGAGAGCTTATAACAAGCTATTGAAAACCGATTGTGACATATTTGTTTTTTTTTTCTAGTTTGTTTTTCTCTGAAGCCAAACACTAGAACATTTAAAGGCTTTTAAATAAAATAAAGCTATACTTATAATAATACTAATAATAATACTTATATAAGAGTGCTAGACCGCTCAATCTAGAAACAAAATAGCGAACCTACCCTGAGTTGAGCTAGCTAAGGGGTGAGTTTCAGGCAGCACAACATAGGTCATTTTAGGGACTGTTGTCTGAAGTACATTCTCCAGGGCGTAGGGTTGCCAGAGTAAGGGTGGATAGGTTGCCTCGTCGCAGTTTATTTTAGGTTATCCCAAGTTGAATACGGGCACCCGAGAATTATATTTTAGGGAAACCGTTACACTGGCGAGATTATATTTTGAAAAGGATAACAATACCTCAGTTGAGGAAGCTGTTATATACCTCGCACATTATATACTTCGGCGCTTATAATAGCCCACTTCTCAACCTAGGTATATAATATACTATTCTCGTGAATAAGGCAACAAAATCCCGAACTCAGTCAGCAACAAATTGTGGAAATTCAGCTTGCACCAACATAAACCAGGCAAGTACCAAGTAAAAATTAACCATCTAAAAATATTAACAAGATGGGTAAGGTATCTTTCAGCTTAGAAAAAAGTTAATCGAGGTTTGACTTTTATGGCATGTGCCACTTTTATTTTAGCTGTACGTTAATGTTGATTCAGTAACGGATTTAATAGTTTTCTTTATAAAAATTAAAACGCGACGAGGTCCGTTAATCAACAAAATCAACTTGAAATAATGAAAAATAAATTAAGGGGTTTATTATTTTTATTAATTTACTTCTACCGTCTGTCTCTAAATATAATAAATTATAATTAACTTACTTTAATAGGACTTAGTTCATGGCGTTCCTGTAGAAAATAGGTATACAGCGTGGGCAAAAAGAATGGAACACCCCCAATATTTTCATAACCATGTATATTTTCATTTTTACAAATTTTGAGAATTTTTAGTATTATACAGGATTGCTCAAGAAGTCGGGGAACACGTCAACTTTAATTTTTTAAATGAAATACCCCAAATTTTATTCGACTTTTGATTTCTACTTAAAATTCTGAATATTTTTCATGTAACATACCCTATTTCGACATTCAGCTGTTTTCGATATATCACAATCTAAACAATAATAATTAACAAAATTGGTATAAAGTGGTGGGTTTATTAGGTAAAAACAACAGCTTTTAAATCTGATTATAAAAAGTAGAGTACTTAATTAAATGTTCGAATTGATGACCATTGACAATTTGGCAGTGTCCTAAACGTAAAACAAATTCGTTTTGAACGTTCCCAATAAACGGTTCAGGAATTTGTCGGATTTCATGTTGTATTATCAGATTTAATGTCTCTAAATCCGATGGCTTGTTCTTGTACACTCTTTCTTTCAAATATCCCCACAAAAAGAAATCTAGGGGTGTTAAATCGGGTGAGCGAGCTGGCCATTCTATTTCTCCCCTTCTACCTATCCATCTATGTTGAAGAACCTCGTTTAGGTATTCTCGTACCCGTGCGGCGTAATGGGGCGGTGCACCGCCTTGTTGTAGCCAAATGATTCTTTCAGGACTATCTTGTTCATCGTGATCTGGATATAGGCCAGCTAAAGCAGGAATTAATTCAAATTGTAAAAACTCCAAATACCTCTCTCCGTTTAACGTTTCTTCGAAAAAGAAAGGTCCTAATATTCTGTTACGTAAAATTCCGGCCCATACGTTTAGCTTCAGTGGGTGCTGTGTATGGGCCTCTTGCATCCAGTGAGGATTCTCTGTCGACCAATACCTAGAATTGTGTCGGTTGACCGT
This sequence comes from Polydrusus tereticollis, assembly GCA_963920685.1. NCBI lineage: Eukaryota > Metazoa > Arthropoda > Insecta > Coleoptera > Curculionidae > Polydrusus > Polydrusus tereticollis. The sequence continues at coordinate 67,573,358 of OY987329.1, forward strand.
TCCATTGGCAGAATGTAGCCTCATCAGTAAATAAAATATTCTGCGCGAAATTTCCGTCATTATTGCAGATGTTTTGCATATTCTCGCAAAACTAAAGGCGTCGATCGAAATCATCCCCATTTAGTTCGTGGACAAGACAAATTTTGTAAGGATGATATTCTTCCCTATAAAGAATATTTTGTACAGATTTATAACCAATATTTTGAATCCGACCCACTTGACGAGTGCTGGAATGGGGATCGTCTTGATACGACAGTAAAACATTTAATCTAGTTTCAGCACAAATTTTGGGACGGCCACTTTTTAGTTTATTGCGCACAGATTCAGCTTCTGTAAATTTTAAAACTATCTTACTTACTGTAGACCTTTATATCGGCGTTCGCTCTCGATGAACATTATTAAGAAGTTCACAAACTTCAAATGTAGATCTTTTTCTATCGCCATAGCCAACCATCATGAGGATTTCTATGCGCTCTCTTTCACTTTAGTGCATTTTACTTAAAACGTGTCGTTCTAACAATACAATGTAACTTTTTTTGGCCATACTGTCACTTAAAATAAAATGACAGTGGCGAAAAAGTACAATAATGAGCTTGGTTACCAGGGTTACTACAATAAAGGTAATAAGTTTCTGCATTTTCTTCCCTATTCATTAACTTCATCGAAATATATTCAGAATTTTAAGTAGAATTCAAAAATCGAATAAAATTTGGGGTATTTCATTTAAAAAATTAAAGTTGACGTGTGCCCTGACTTCTGGAGCAATCCTGTATAATGCTAAAAACTCTCAAAATTTGTAAAAATGATGAATAAAATCGACGGGTCCGAGCGTTTTTCGAAAATATACATGGTTATAAAAATATTGGGGTGTCCCATTATTCTTGCCCACGCTGTATACATTTTGAATATGGGGGTCCAAAGGGTTAGCACGTTGTTAGACGTTGTAGATAATAAAATGGTACTTGCAGTTTTTCTAATTTTAAAATCAAAATTTTGCATAACTAAAGAGCAATTAAGACTATTAAACAAATTAACATAACATATGATTACTTATCAATTACCACTAATAAAATAATATGTTAAATAAATACATCTAAAATATTTCTTTTTTTTGTCCAGAGACGTAGGAAAAAGTAACGGGGTCATTTCTGAAATAAGCTTTTAATTAGTCTCTTTTATATCAAAACCCTAATAAAATATAAAATTGGGTTTCTAGGGTACTCAATACTTTTGGTCAAGGCTGTAGTTGGAATGATCTCGCTAAACTTAAAATTTAATAATTGTAAAAACAGGTGAATGAAATAAATTACTTGGCATAGATCCCTTGTTTGAACGCAAGAACACTCAGTGCATGAAGATCATTTTTGTAACATGAAATGACTGCGACTAATGTTTTAAGCATTATTTCACCGTGTTTCATTTGCACCCACTAGCACCATTTCTCTTTTGGCACGCTGTTCTAGTAATAAATACATTTTAAATATTTATATACTTGTATTTATATCACAGTCGTGCATACGCGGAAAGTTAGTTATGAACATTATACGCAGGAGAAAGAAAATTACTATGCAACGATAACTTTGTTGTTGTACAAAGATATTGAAATTTCACCGGTGTGCAGTGTTAAACTTAATGCATAGTTAGATATAGTATATTTCAGCTTAGAAACAAGTTAGTTCAGGTTAGAATTTTATAGCATGTGTGTTTCCCAGTTGCTAAAGAAGGCAACCCAAAAATCAAAAGAATCTGTTAAAAACAGAATCGTATTTGGGCGTATTTTATTTATGTCGTTTATTGATTGTCACCAAACTGTCACATTGATTGTTTCCATGTGGTAGCATTCCGCAGATTTTCTAGGCATTTTTTTTTATTGTTTTTGGTGGCTTTTTGAGACAGTTTCTTAGTGTGATATTATAGTTAGTGTGAAAATTAGAAAATTATGGATCACGATTACTGTGTTCCCAGTATCCTTCTGGAAGAAGAAATGAAGTAAATATGGTAATTTAGTGGATAATTATCTCAATCGAGCCTATAATTATACATGTCTCAGACGGTAAGGATGGTTTATCAGATAAAAGGGACCTAGCACCGGAATAGAAGTTTTATATCCCCCCTCCATCTAGGGATGAAGTCGTCTTCTAGCCATTTAAAAAGTACAATTCTATTTTTTGAATAAAACTTTTCAGTACCCACATATTGTATTATGAACATAAATATTCATACAAGCACAGATAAATAAAAATTATAATTACTGTAATCGAAAGATAAGGCGAGCGGACTCATGTAAATCAAACACCCTGGTAGGCAAGAGGCAAGGGGTCACACGTTAATCAAGCACCTTGAACGGAACAGAAAACTACTACATCCACGTCGTTGTTCCTGGGTTACGCTAAAACTAGTTTATTCATGAGCCATTTACATTTCCAGAGGTAACAATTGACCAGTTATTTGCAATTTGCAAAATTAAAAAACTTTTTTAACGATGAATTTCGAGTATTTATAATGAAAACGTAGTATTTTTTTCATTGTAGGTTCTCATGAATCAAAAAAAATTTTTCAGACAAATCTTACGTATTTTTAGCCGTAAATTCCGAATCTACAATAAAAAGTAAGGGTTCTTATTTAAGATGTTAAAGGGACCGATCACCTTAAAAAAATCACCCGGTATAATGTGTAAATTTAAAGTTCCTATCTCATTTGAAGCAACTAAAGGCCTCTGCTGGTGGACTGACCGAGTTGCCACAACAATAAGACAACGTGGCAAACCCTTCGTCTCGCTTCTTCAATTTTACGCCGCTGGTAAATAATAATAGTTACAACCCTATTACCAAAAATGTATCCTAATATTTTGACCATTCTAGAATAATGTCGCTGGGGGCAAAGTTGACAAATTTAGGTTATACGGTTATACTTCATGTCAATATTTTCATTTATTTTTTCTACTACTAGGACTCTGTAGTAATAAATACTAAAAAAATTGCATCAATGGCAAAAAAGTACTAAAGTAGATTTTTACAATAAAATATTTGTCCAAGTCAATTTTATCTTTAATGTAGCTATGAAATGAACATACTAACAAGTGTGATTATTGTAAACTACCTTTATTATTATTATCATTATCATTATTATTATTACTTTAGAAATAGAAATTTTGCTATAAACGCAATTAATGTTTCAAAAATTAATAAAAAATATATATTTTTTCAAACACTTAACTTATTTTCCATTAGTTATATTTGATTTTGTTGCTTAACAGACCTCGCCGCATTTTAATTAATATAAAAAAATATTAAATCCAGTCCTAAATCAACATAAACATACACCTAAAATAAGAGTAACTAGAAAGTGACACATGCCAAAAGTCTAACCTCAACTAACTTCTTTCTAAGCTAAAAAATATTATAACAACCAACAATGGAAATTGTGTTACTAGAGTTGTCAAGCCTATACCCAAAAAAGGCAAGAGGACTTGGCCAAGTAACTAACGACCGATCGCATTGCTTTCGGTTCTAACCAAAAAGTAATAACGTACCTGAAAGACTTTAACATTATCAGTGACCATCACTATGGATTTCGTACATCTTGATCACTAGTAGACCTTCTCGCCTATGTTACCCATGTTTGGAACAACGCAAACGAAATCATGGATACAGAGCGGTAGCACTGGCCTTTGACCGAATATAACATGTTCATCGCTTCAAACTAGTCTCTGCGAGTGGCAATGGATGGATTTCTCTCAGACACATTTAACATCAATGCCGAAGCCCTTAAGTTTTATATTGTCTCCCACCCTCTTTCAATTTACAATACATTAACGATCTTTTGGAACAAAAAACTAAAAATCCGATATTATAGCTTCGCTGATGACAATACTTATTTCGTCTTTTACCTTGGATGCTCGAACATCGACTGCCAATGCACATCTCTATAGGCAGCAAAAAGCCTCACATCTTAACAAAGACCTGGAATTGCAAGAAGTCGTCCATTATATTCTCAAAGAGACCTGAATTATGATATCTCAGGGAAAAAGACACAAAGTCTTGGACCTAAAAAAACAGACAAAGGCCTGGAAGAAATTCTGTCTTGGGGTGACAGTAACCAAGTAGAATACAATGCGAAAAAAACCCAGGTTGCAGTTTTTTTAAAAAAAGTTAATGTTACAGAACCAGATATAGTCATGGCGGAACACCTGATCCTCTAGGCTACATTAATTCATTTATTGAGCGTAAATTTGGATAGTCATATATCTTGGCATAGTCACGTTGCGGCCATAGCTAAGGCAGCCTCGCAAAAGCTTGCGATACTTTTTCGAACTAAGAATCTCTATTTACCCAAAGAGCTTTTGACGCTCTATAAAACCCAAATTCGACCATCGCTGGAATACTGCCCCTAAACATACCCTGAGAATGATAGGTTCCATTCAAACAAGAGCCATTCACTTGATCGGCGACCATGATCTGGTAAAAAAAACCTTGAAAGTCTAGAACACCGAACGCAGGTTAATGATTTGAGCCTATTTTACAAATATTTTGAAAACAAGCGTTCAACTGAAGTTTCCCGCTTGATTCCACTCAGAGCGGCACCTAGTATTACAATATGAACCGCTGCAGCCCACCCGTCACCCGTACATGGTTCAGCTTCCAACGTACATGCACCGCTTACAGAGCGTCATAAAGGATTTAATTTGCAGTTCAACTTTCTTATTTTACTTCTTCTGATGTTTGGCTTATCATCAAATGTTAGCGTAGTATGTTCCAGGTCTGATGAGAGAATAAGACACAATCTAACTTGAATGGATTTAAGTAATTGAGAAAGAAGAAGTAATCAACAATCGATTAATCTGAAATAAATGTTAAAAATTTAGATAAGCCTGAAGCCGATTATTATCAGGCTTGCTCCAACGCGACCAAAAACCGTCCGTCTATCTATCTTACAAACTCATTATAAATGATAATCCCTTACCGTCATAATAGTCTATTGTGTGAGGTGTAAAATTCGGGCACCTGATCTGAAGACTCCAGGTACGGATCTATTTAAAGACTATTATATTATTATATTTTCTCAGTAATCCTCTTAAAATAATTAGGGTAAAATAAAATAGGTTTATTTTAGTTATTTAAATATGCCGATTTTTGGTTTTAAAATTCCGTAAGATGTTTGTATTGGTTTAGACAAAAAGTTATTTGTTGTCAAATAAACGTGATATCTAAGAATGTTTCGTCCGTCGGAAGAAACCAGTACGCTAAGTGGATCTACGACGGGTCGTGATAAAAACCAATTAACGCGTGATATTTTATCAGTTGATACAAAAAAATAATCTTCAATGTTTACACCAGCCTTCTTGAACGTGGTTTTTCAAAATTTGGTGTAGTAAAGGAAGCTGCAGCTTTGACACGCAGGCCAGTATAAGCACAGTGTGGTTTGTTGTAAATAAACCTACAGTGGAGAGAAGAAAGAGTAAAGACTCTTTTACTTTTAAAAAACTGGACGCGGCGGATGTCGATATAGTTCGTAGAAAAATATATGCCATGTACAGGAACAAATGATATAAAAACGCTATTGCAAAGATTAAAAAAAAGGTGAAGGTTGGGTAGATTTGTCGGGTCAATGCAGAACCAAAGCTCCATCAAATAAAGGTAAGCGAATAACAATAATTCATGCTGGGACAAAAAAGAGATTTATACCAAACGCTCTGGCCTCATTAGCCAAAAATAAAAAGAACTACCTTGTTGATTATCACGATGAAACTACGGCAGAACTATTTGAAGACTGGTTTAAAAACAAATTATTACCAAATATACCACCAAATAGTGAGAGAGTGGTCGGTAATGCGAGTTACCACAATCGTAGGTTATACAAAGTTCCGTGTTCCAATGACACAATAGTTACCATCCAGGACTATATTTTATGATAGAAAATAATATGTATCTTGAGGAAAATTACACAAAAAAGCTATTGCTCCAAATTTTAAAATAATTTTCAATAAAAAATCAATATTATTGTGACACTTTGGCGGCAGAAATGGGTCATACCGTGTTAAGACTTCCTCTTTATCATTGCATGTTCAACCCAATCGAACATATATGGCACCAGCTGAAAGCATCGGTAAGGATGAACAATATTTAGCCAACCTTAAATTCTTCTGTGACAGCTTTAGTACAGTCAGAGATGCAAAATATTCCAAACATAAGCTGGGAAAAATGTGTAGCGCATGTTCAAAAAGGTAGAGAAATCATACGTAACTATAGATCTGTTCCCCAGAGAAAGAATTATTGGGAACTTGGATGACGACAGTGACAGTGAAACTGACTTGGGTTAAAATGTAATAATTATTTTTCTGACACGGTACTTTTTTGTAGGTATATGTATATTTTGTTTTAATTAGTAACCGTCCTATATTATGTTATAATTTTAATTGTATTGTATCTTACATATTATTATATTATTATTACTTACTATTATTGCTTATTATTAAATTATGTTTAAAATATGTTTTGGCGTTTTCTTTCTAACATAAAAAATCAGTACGACACGTTTGTTGCATACAGGTAGATAAAAAATTTTTTTTTTCACGCTTTTATATATATTATTATCTTAAAGCAGCGCAACCTTTTATATTATCAGCAAGAAGTGCGTCCCTGCTGTCATTCGATCACCCTGGGTCTTATCGGCATTAGGGATTAGCATTTATAATGAGTTTGTAAGATAGATAGACGGACTTTACCAGGACCATCCCCGAACGGTCGCTCAACTAATTTACCACTGCACCAATCGATTGCCAAATTCAAAATTAAATTGACAGACTGGAAATGACAGTTCGGGGACGGTAATTTGCCTGTGTTGGAACAAACCTTTCTATTTCATGTATGTCGAGTGAGTTTGGGATGTATCAGTTGTTTGCCATATTGTATTGAGGTCCTTTCTATGCCAGGGTATACCTACAATAAACAATTTTTCGGATATATATTTTTTTAGTTGATTGACATTTTACTTATGACTGTGCCCACTTTTTTGGAGTAAAAATCGTTGTTTCATTAGCATAAATGAACAGTACTTTAAATAGTTATACTGTGATATTAAAAAAATGGAATATTTACCTACCGACTTGCATAAAACACGACAATATACCGAACAAATGATAAATACGATAGTTGAAAAAAATAATTAAATCCAGGATAATTTTTTTTTTATTTCCCTCAACTTGTCTAATAAGTTTTAATTTTATGAAAAAGCAATTTTGACGTATTTTGGAGTTTAGTTCCTTCCTCGTGAAATATTCATAAACTATAAAATAGATGAATTGATTATTTTTTGAAACATTTTAGAACTTGTGCGTTATTCCGTATTTGTGTCAATGTATTTTAAACGTTTTATTTTATTACCGTTTTAATGTTCTAATGCCCTGAACATTTACATATGTATTGAATTCAATTTCAAATAAAAACAAGTCGGTCAATTGCTATTATAAGATTTATAACATATAGCAAAACTGATTGCGAGCCCGACATATTCCTATTAAAGTCCTTTGCACATAATAAGTTGAAATATAGCTGTATAGTTGTACACTTTGTAGGTATAATAAAACTGCTCCATAATACCTATCAATTGGCGACGACAAAGATGAATCAATTGAATGCAGAATTTAATATACATGGTGTAACAAATTCATTTATCACTAGAGGGATATCGCAAACTGTAAGAGATACGAAAACGGTTAAATAGGGGCTAAGTTGGGTACTCTGATGCTTTGTAATAATCTAGAAAGAAAACACTTAGAATCCGAGTATTTCCGGCGATATTCAAATGAAACCGAAAGATTGTTAAATAGACTTTTTCAGTTTGCGATAAAATAAAACAAATTACACTTTATTGGGGCAACTTTTTATTCTTTTTTATAATTCCCAACTAGTTTTGCCAAACAACGTTTTACTTTTCTAGAACCATCATCAGTTTCACTTTTTTAAATACGGACTTGCATTTTTAAATTTAAAAAAATACCTAGGGCATGTTTATTCAAAACTTGTTTGAACGTTAAAAAGAAGTAAGGCATTAATTTAAAAATAGTTTAAATATTGATTAGATGTTAAAAAAAGTTTCCCTGAGCCGCGATACATTTTCGAATTTTTTCCCTAACCTTATCAATTGCGTTTTGTATAGATTTACGCCTAATTATTTGGAAAGATTGTTGAATTTTTATAATTAATCATTCCATAGAATTTATTTCCGTTTTATAAACGGTGTTCTTTAAAGCCCCCCCCCCCCCCCCCCCCAACACAAATAAAAATCAAATGGCGACAAATCCGGAGATCTTGCTGGCCAGTCTACAACACCTCTCTTTCCTGTCATGTTTTAGGAAACTCATTATTTAGAAAATGTCGTACTCTAAGGGTATTATGGGAAGGAGCTCCATTTTGCTGAAACCACAAATTTCGGAACAGCGCCAGAAGGATTTCAGCCAAATATTCTTGAAAATCTGTATTTAAAAACTGAATATATACCTTTCTCCATTTATATTTTCATTAAAGATGTAGGGTCCTAATATAGTATTGCCACACATCCCTGCCCATATATTAACGCTAAACTTAACTTGTTTCCGGATTTCACGGTTTTCCATACGATTTTCAATAATTCAAATATGGTAATTTCGTCTGTTAAATATTCCACAATTGATAAATTTAGTTTCGTCTGACAAAATTAGTTTAAAAAATCGGGATACAAATTTATTTGATCTTATAGCCACATACAAGAGTTTATTCGTCTTTCTGGGTCGCCTTGATGGACTTTCTGTGAGATACTTACTTATTTTGAAAGCCTTGTAATTACTAGCTTTTAAAACTCGCCATGCTTTCATGTGGTTTACGGATGGAAGATTAATGGTACCTCTTATTTGTCCAGTAGAAGAAGAAGAATTATTGAAATTGAAAAAGTAGTCCATACTTGCAGTGGAGTTTACGTAATGTAAATAAAACGACAATGTCTTCCTCCACAAATTTAATAAAAGTAAAAATTCTTGTTCCCTACATGTTTCGGGCGTCTAGACGTCCATCTTCAGGGGATACTAGAAGGAATTTCATCTTTACAAAACTAGTTAGAATCATGGTGAACATTGACTTACCTATAATCGAGTTGACTATAAAAACTTTAAATGGTTGCCTCAAATTAATGAGTACAGCCAAAATTGAGTAGGAACCTCAGAAATTGGGTGGACATGTGAAAAATTATAATTTGTATATTTATAGAATGAAAATTTTGTGAAAATATAAGAATTGAATAGCAAATATATTATTTTAAAAGGTGCATTTTATTCAATCATCATCAAAAATAAAATGCACCTTTAAAATAATATATTTGCTATTCAATTCTTATATTTTCACAAAATTTTCATTCTATAAATATACAAATTATAATTTTTCACATGTCCACCCAATTTCTGAGGTTCCTACTCAATTTTGGCTGTACTCATTAATTTGAGGCAACCATTTAAAGTTTTTATAGTCAACTCGATTATAGGTAAGTCAATGTTCACCATGATTCTAACTAGTTTTGTAAAGATGAAATTCCTTCTAGTATCCCCTGAAGAAGGACGTCTAGACGCCCGAAACATGTAGGGAACAAGAATTTTTACTTTTATTAAATTTGTGGAGGAAGACATTGTCGTTTTATTTACAGAAGAATTATTGTTTACCTAAAACGGATTAAGAACTAATTTATGAAAAAAAAATTTGAACTTTTTTAACTTAATTTACCTCACTTATGATTTGGTCTCTTTCTTGGTTAGTTACCCGACGTCTTTATTTCAAGGTTTTAGAAACGACCTTCTGGGTAAGTTTCAAAGTATATTTCCACAGCCCTTGCACTATTTCTTTGACAAATATAATAAATGTTTAGAATATTTCTCTTTACTTCCAAAGAAAACTTCATATTTTCTTTAACTTTTTGGAGTGAAGTGGCAGGTAACTAAGAATTCCGGGTAGGCAGGTTTTATTTCATTTTCTTTTCATAGCACTCTTCTAAATTATTCCGTCAAGTTTGTTTAGTTATCCATAAATAGGAATTCTTTAATCTGCGTGTTTTAATGAGTAGACTATGTTCATAACTCAGTAATTTGTGTTAAATTTTTGTAGGTATTCTTTTCAATATTATTTTAATAGAAATTATGGATCTTTTTAGCATTCTTTTAAGGAGTTAGTTTTTATTATTACACAGAAGAATAAGTGATTATTAGAAAGAACAGATCATGCGTAACACGCAGGGCTTAGAAAAATCGAAATAAAAATAAATTACTGCCTTAATTCTTTTGCAAAATTGACGCTTAAACAAGGTTTTGAATAAACATGCCCTAGGTCTTTTATTAAAAATTTTAAAAATCCAGGTCCGTATTTAAAAAAGTGAAACTGATGACGGTTCCAGAAAAATAAAACGTTTTATGGCAAGACTAGTTAGGGATTCTAGAAGGGAATAAAAAGTTGCCTTAATAATGTTTTTTTTTATCTTATACAGTTAGGGCGCAAACTGAAAAAGTATATTGGACAATCTTTCGGTTTCTTTCGAATATCGCTGGAAGTACTAGGATTCTAAGAGTTTTCTTTCTGTATTATTACTAAGCATAAAATTACGCAAATTTGTCCCCATTTAAACGTCTTTGTATCGCTTACGGTTGACGATATCCCTATAGTGATAAACGAATTTGTTACACTCTGTATGTATTGATTCATTTTTTAAATTAGTGCCCGTTTTATTGTTTCGCTCTATGATATTTGAACCTTACACATTTTTGTATAAATTTTAAATAAATTAAACATTTTTTTAGACAAACAACTACATCAATTTTTTACCGTATCGATAATAATTTAGACTAAGTACTTAGTTCGTTTGACCTACTTGTTACGCGCAAATTATAAACTGGATACTCTTGTACTAGCAGCCGGTAGAATAATTATCAACCTATCGTTTTCCAGTACTTATATATTTAATGAATATCATACATATTCAATCTGGGCCCAACTGTCGTCGGTTCAGGTCCGGATTAGAATAAGTATAGTTGAGCATTATAAATGACACTATTAAGGAAATAAATCGAAATGTCTCTATTTTATTAGGACTTTCAATTAATTTAATTAAAAAAAAGACAAAGATCAAAGTACCTTCAATCCCCTCATAGGTAAAAGTTTCCGATCCAGCAAAAAAACCATTCTTTCAAATTGGCTTAAGTAACATACACTTAAGAATACTTGAACAAAATATGGGTGCTTCATATTGATTTTTGTCCGATTTGGGTAATAATATTGCCTTTACACGGGGTCTTAATTGGGTTTTTCCTTCAGGATATCCGTTTGACATCTGTTGTTTCATCAAAGACTTTTTGGGTCTTGTCGCTTAGTTTTGAATTTTGATTCGGCTATTGCTTTATTTGTTTGTGTCGTGTATCATTTATGAAGGCCGAAAAGCTGCATAGTTCTCGGCGCCTGTTACTTATCTATTAGACCATCATGGTAGTGCTCCTCTACTGTATACTCATAGTACTTCTCTACTGTTAGAGATTTATGCCAATCTTTCGGCAGTTTGTATGTAGAGTTTGGTCTGACCGTCGTATGCCAGTCCGTTATTAGTATCTTGGTCGATACGTCCGTAAGTCTGCAATAGGATGTGATTATTTTTAGAAAGAATTCGTTGACTGTCGGTATTCGAAAGTCCTATAATGCAAGAAACGGTTCATTGTATATCTCGGAGCATTGAGATTGCTAACCAGCGTTTTTACCCCGTCTAAGGTGACCTTAACGAAGTTTTGCTGCGGATGAACCAGGGTTTGTATATATATGCATCGTTCTGGAGCCCCTTTCATCACGTAGCAGGTCAATGGTGGGATTTTCGCTGAATTGCTCGCAGAGTTTGTCTGCCACCTCTTGTTAGATTTCTGGACATGTGGAAAATTAAATTGTCCTCAATCGACAGACTTTGGACTTTGTTGTCCCAAAGATTAGACTGCCTCTCGATCAGCAGATGTCTAATCGCTTCGGCTTCTCTGTTTGCCTCCGCCTTGATTTGAGGATCTCCAGTACGATAATACGCTTTGTTCTTAAGCCTGTTTTTGATTTTAATACGCTGTTTAATCTCATCAGTCAAAGTCTCGTATTTTGAATATTGGTACACCTTTGTAATCGATGATTGAGCAAACGCCTTATTTATGTCAGCTGTAATCTTGCTCACCGCGTTCTCAATGTCAACCGGATTACGGAGTGGGTGTAAAGGCTCAATGGTTTTGTGGATATTATTATATCTAGGCCAGTTGGTGCTGGTCCTACTTATAAAACCTCGACCTCCTTCAAATGAATTGCCTATTTCTATCACAACCGGCACATGATCAGAGCTAAGATCACATATGACAATTGGCTGTGAAATTCGAACAGAGTTTTTAATCACAATAATGTCCAAAATATCCGGAAGACCACGCCCAAACATGTGAGTGCGTTCCTCCGACGGCAAAATATGATAATTTAAAGCCTTCGAATACTTATATAAAGTGCGACTTCGGGGATTTGTAGCTCTGCAACCCGAGACTGTGTTCCTCGCGTTAAGGTCACCTTCTTTAATTGTACTATTAACATTACCAGTTGCCTGAGAAATCTACCGACGCACTACAGTAAACTGATCCCAGGTAAACAAGTTTATTATCTTTAAAATTTATTGAAATGAAAGTCTCTTCGATGTGAAGACAATTATCAGGACCTGGCACAACTTAAGCCAAGATGTGCTTCTTGACCATGATCATGGTGCCCCCCCCCTCGTCTGCTTAGGCGGACGTTCCTGAACACCGTGTAGTTCGGGAAGGAAAACCTCTCTCCCTTAAGGCATGTTTCCTGGACAAGAAGCACGTCCAACTCATTTCTTTCAAGAAAATCGATAAGTTCGATTCTCCGATGCTTTACTTTAAAATTTTAATAAATCTGACGTGTCAATAGACAAAGTAAAGGCCCCAAAATACTGTCCTGTGCAGATTCCATTATAACCATTCGATTGTCTAATTTTTTATGTCTAAAGCCACAACTTAACAAGACACCACGCAATAGTAGAAGAATTAGAAAAGTTGTTATTTATTACCACCGTTTGGAATCTGTGAAAAATAACTTTAAAAAAAATTCAATTTTGCATCTCCCAGACCAAAATATTAAAGGTTAATATAGTATAGTAATACCTCATGATCTATCGTGTCAAATGCCTTGCTGATATCAAGCAATACCAAACAGCTGCATTGACCATTATCCCATCCATTAAAGAGGTCGTCAGTTATATTAAGTAAGGCTGTTGTGCTGTGGTTTTAGCGAAATCCTGATTGAGTGGCGGAGAAGAATATTATAAAAATTTAAAAAAGTGGTTATTTGATTCAGCACCACTGCTTCAAAAAAATTAGAAATATTACGTAATACACTTATTGGTTTAATATCGGAGAGTTGAGCAGGATTAGACACCTTAGGAATCGGCACAATATTCGTTGATTTCCAACAATTAGGAAAACAGCTATTCAAAAGGCACTGGTTAATTATATACCTAGGTAATAAAATCAATAAAAAGAAAAAAGAAACAAGTTTGCCCCTTTTCTTTTCGTCAGACCCAATCGCTGGACGCGTTTCGCCGTTTCACGGCTCATCGGCAAGGCAAGGGTTCCATTCCAGCGTTTGGTCTTCGCTGAGTTCTCGCTGCCCTTATTGGGTGGATAGCTCGATTGCCACGAGATATTGCCACGTGCAACATTTTGCATATGTATAGCTATTATGTGTTGAAATGAACTGTAAGGTCCCTTTCTTTCCCGTCAGACTTTATAGCCTTGCCGATGAGCCGTAATACGGCGAAACGCGTCCAGAAATTGGGTCTGACAAAAAGAAAAGGGACAAACTTCTTTCTTTTATATCGCGTTTTCGGCTCGCAGAAACCGAGAATGAGCTTTCAGCGCCCCCTGACATTAGACACCTGCTTATGCAGGTACCATTCTTCTCTGAGTCCTCGCTAGTCTGGTTGGGTAGATAGCTTGATTGCCACGAGATATTGCCGCGTGCTACATCTCGCATATGTAAAATCAATTAAATCTGGAGTAACATAAAGCAGCATTTTCTGTATTACAGCTCGTCAGTGAGACTATGGGTTCTGACAAAAGGAAAAAGCATAGGTCTGTTTTAAAACAGAAAAAATGGGATAAGACGGAGAATGAAGCCGAGATGGCTCCATCTCATAGTGCTGGTAAATGCTTAAGAATTGGTGTTCTTTACCAGCACCACGAGATGAAGCCATCTGGCTTCATTCTCGTCTCAATAATAAAGAAGTTTCTCATTTGTTGCCCACTTTATCGACACACTGTATAACAATCTTCTTGGGAAAAATGACATTTTAATTCTCAAATAAATAAATTATTTCATCAGGAACAACCCAATAATAATAGGAGCTATTTAATTCGGCTGTTTGAACTTCCACACACGAGACAATCGGTAGATAAGCGCAATTCAAAAGCGTTAAACTCCAAAATCGACGTGACTTATACGGGCGTTTTCTACTGTTACGCGATAATCTTTAACGCCGCGTGTCTAAGATCCAAATTGGAGTTAAACGTCATCGTCAAAACGGGTTGCCAAGATTTAGATTGGTTTCTCTAGGATATTTTAAATTCATAGCTTCTGTTCGTAAATATGTGACTGTACCCAATAAATATGCTTATTTTGTTGAATTAAAGAATAGGTAATTGGTTTAAAATAATAGACTTACATATTTATAATCAGTTGTTATATCCGAAAAAAATTATATTTCCTATTTAAAATTGTTAGTTCTTCTTTCTTACGGCTTTTCTATGATTCTCAAGTCCCTAACCCAGTCCTGATTTCGATCTAATCCGAATCTATTAAGAAAACGCCAAGCAGACGGCCGACTTGTAATTCTGCAACAAAAATTGCACTTTCCGTTATAATGTGCAACCATTTATTAATAAAGTAGCGTAGACACTGCTGGAGACGCCTGTTTAAAATCGTCTAACGGTCAGAAAGGTCCAATTAGTATAGCAATTAACAACACTTGTTTCTTTCTTAACTAGTTTCACATTTAGTTAAACCATAAAAAATTAAATTAAATGTACCTGAATGTAATTGGTTCGTCACACGCGTGGCTGTCAATTTTAGGAAGCTCTATCGAATAAAACAGAAATGTGTGCAGAGCCACAACGTATATTTCCATTTGTTCTTATAACGTGCTTTGCAACTAAGGTAGAGCTTAATACCTGTTGGGTATCAGTAAATACCAGCATTATCAATCAATCAGTTATTCCGTCATCTTCAACAGTCGTTACAAGTAATTTGATCCATCGCTAATTTATCCAATTTCTTAAATAATTCATGCAATGAGTTTTACGAAACAGCACAAAAAAATCATTGTTGAAGCGTTCTTTTGAAATGGTGAGTGGCAATACAATCAGCTTTTGTGCATGAACGATTTTCGCGCCGCTTTTACTGATGGGGATTTTTATCATTGCCTAAAAAGAACCGTGGCTCTGTTTAGGGAAACAGGTTTTATACAACATAAAAAAGGAACTGGAAGACCATATCGTCCCTGTTATAACGTAAAGGCGTATCTCAAATTTAGGCGAAATTGAGTTAGACCCGGATTTAAACATGCAGGTATGTACTCTATGTTGTGACGGAAAGGCGTATCTAAATCTAACACCGCTTCCATAAAATTAAATTTTTCCTCTTTGTCCTATCTCAAAAATTCGATAAAAATATTTTGACGTATGAGCGTATCTTGAGATACGCCACAAAATAATATATTTTTTGATCGCCCTAGGGCGAATCTTGACTTACGCCTTTTTGTTACAATTTTATTTGAAGAAAATACTTAAATATTTGAGGCCTATCTCAAATTTTGCTTATTTATGCCTGTCGGTGCAAGACAATGTGTTATGCCGCGGAAGGTGATTTATTCTCAGTTCTTTTTCCAATCTTTGTGTGATGACTCTGATGACTCTACTTTGACTTTAAAGAAACGACCTAGTAAGAAGAAACAAAGTAAAGATATCCAGGAAAGAATACCAGAAGATTTTTATATAGAAGGAGCTCCAAGAGAACATCAAAAAGAGGAAACTATTAGGGTAAACAAAAAGAAAGTAGCCCAAACCCTACGACGCAGTGGCGCACAATACATTTCAGTTAATACTAAAAAAACTGTCAAGGAGAGGGTATTGGGTCCAAGGTGTAACACTGAATGGTGTAAAAGAGGCGGAAGACAGTGTGTTAAGTTTAGTGAAGAATATAGGCAAGCTATATTTACAGATTTTCAAAAATTAGGTGACATTCAACTTCAACGAGAATTTATTTCACGGTACGTAAAACAGGAAAACAAGAAATCGACCACCACCAATAAAGCTCAATCGCGACGTCAGAACACAAATTTCTTTTTTCTGCCATTTGAAGGTAGTTTAGTCAAGGTGTGTCGTAAACTATTTATAAACACGTTATGTATAAGTGAAAAGACAATCAGAACAGTATTTGAAAAACTTCAAGTTACTGGTGTAATTGAAAAGGATCGCCGTGGTGGTAGGTGTGATGCAGCTGCGTTAAAGGATCAAGCTAATAGAAAATTGGTAGAAGATCACATTAATCGATTTCGAAGAGTGGAGTCACATTATTGCCGAGCCAAGAGCACTCGAGAATATCTGCACAGTGACTTAACTTTAAAGAAAATGTATGCAATGTTCGTTGAGGAATTAGAACCCGTGACTGAAAAACCATGTTTTACAATATACCGTTCTGCTTTTAAAGGCATGAATCTCTCATTTTATAGACCGAAAAAGGATCAGCAGTGCGGTTTATGCAAAACTTATCATGAGGGTTCTGTAATAATAATCAGGTAATATACTTGCCTATGTCAAACCACGGTGCAGTTTTCTATAAACAAAGATTTGCTATTTATAATTTAACCTTTTACGACATAGTGTCTCGAGATTGCTACTGCTATAGCTGGAATGAATGCGATAGTGGACGTGGTGGTTGTAAAATATCAACAGCACTAGTTAAAACGTTACTAAAATACGACGAAAAAAAAAATCCGTGTAGCCAACTTATTCGCAGATGGTTGTGGGGGGCAAAACCGAAATACCATTGTGGCAGGAGCTCTTTTGCACTTTATCTCACAATCAAAAGACCTAGAAGAAATTAGCCTTCGGTTTTTTACCACTAGTCACGGTCGAAGTGAAGGCGACTCCGCCCATAGTGCGATTAATTACGCAATTAAAAAGGCCAGTGAATTGTTTGTACCGTCTCAACTGATACCCGTATTTCGTCTTGCAAGACATGCAAAACCTTATGAAGTTTTCTCCTTAACCTTTCATGATTTCTTGGACTGTAAATCATTAAGTGAAAACTTTAGGTTGCGTACTATAAGAATCGATGATGAGGGAAATGCTTTTAAATGGACAGACATGGTTGAATTTATGGTGAAAAAAAATGCCTTAGTTAAAATATATTTTAAAACGAGACACCAAGATCAAAACTATCGATCACTAACTCTAAAACGCCAAAATACACCAATATTGATGAACCCGCTTAATACATTAAATAAAGGGCTTCGCCCAATATCATTGGCAAAATAAAATGACTTAAAAGCTCTATATTCGGGTAAAACGCCAGTCATAAAGATACCTGAGCATGTCCATTTTTATGAGTCTTTGCCTCATACGAATGAATGATTAAAATATTACCGTTTTGTTTTTTTCTCCCGATTTTAAAATGTTAGTATTTCGTTTTGGTCTTAATTAAGGTATTCAGAAGACCCCATTTATTGTAATCTGTCATTTCGTTTTCCTTATAAAATAAAAT
This sequence comes from Polydrusus tereticollis, assembly GCA_963920685.1. Taxonomy (NCBI): domain Eukaryota; kingdom Metazoa; phylum Arthropoda; class Insecta; order Coleoptera; family Curculionidae; genus Polydrusus; species Polydrusus tereticollis. Next base: position 67,591,207 of record OY987329.1, read on the forward strand.
ATTATAATAAATACCCGTTTCTCCTGATTATTTTCCATCAAAATTTAAAATTAAATCCTTTTGCATCTTAATTTGAACAGGCGTATCTCAATAGATCAGTGACCAACAATTTGTTACTAGCAAAACGTAAAGGCGTATCTCGAACAAAAGCAGATATTTATATTTGATAGTAAATTTACAAACTTTCGTTATGGCCTTTGGTGTTTAATAGATATTGCTTAAAATAAATGTGAAAATGAAAGTATAATAGATTTAATCATTTAGGGTTTATAAAGAAAATAGTGACACCACTTTTCTTTAAATTGCTTTACTGAAAACTTGTAATAATAGAGATACGCCTTTACGGCTTTTCAGGGACGATATGTAAGAACAAAAGAACTTGTTACAAAGGTTCGTGAAATAATGCAAAATACGCCAACAAAATGTGTAAGACGCCTGTCCCAAGAAGTAGGAAGATCTTATGGAACATGCAGGACTATTTTTAAAAAACAGTTAAATTTGTTTCCTTATAAAGTGCAAGTATTCCAAGAAATACGAGCTGCAGATTATGAAAGACTCAGGAATTACTGTGAGTGGTTTGCCCAAAATGTATTGGAAAGAAATAATTTATTAGGCCTAACATTTTTTTCTGATAAAGCCTGGACCTCAGCAACCTCATCTAAACCATGCCCTACGTTTCTCAGTCCAAGTCCTCTTCGATGAAAATAATTTTTGCTCGATCGGCACCAGTATTTTTGGTTACTTTATTGCTAATTTAGCTATTGATTATAGGCTTGTCCGAACCAGCAGCACGGAACTACTTTTTAATCAAAAATAGAATCTACCAAATGAATATGGCAGGTAGACCCCGCAGGATTCCTTGTTAAGTCCTACAACTGGTTAATTCTATTTGACAGTTTGAAACTGTCAGGAAGTGATGGTTGGAACAGATCTTTAAGGTTGATTTCAAACTAAGAGACATATCTACATGCTAAGATGGTAATAATAATATACAATGTGACTCAAATTGGACCTACATGTATGGAGGTCTTGAAAACTATAGGAGGTAGAGAAATATTAATAGGAAAATATTTAGACAACTAAATTTGTAACTGAAAACCGCTTAGTACGTGATTCAATCTTTTTGGTTTTTGAGATATTTCGAAGAAACCAAAAAGTTGCTTTTTCGAAAATATGTTGTATTGTTTGTTTATTTATTGAAAACGTTTTCCAAACAACTTTTTAGTAGATTTCAGTTCTGCACTTAGATTTTAGAAACTATTGAACATTTTGCTCTATTGAAACCATCATAACGTGTATTTTTTATTATTGACACGATATTGTATTTTATGCTTAAATAGTCCTTAGTTTGAGATTTTGGATAATTGATATAAATCATTAATAATAACATCAACTGTTATCACTGAGAAACTTCACTAATAATGCATTGGAAAGGGAGAAAAAAGCTTATATGAGACTGCAGATTGGTAGGGGTAGTAGGGAGCTGTGGGGTGCTGTAAATAAGCTAAATATTTATAATAGGAAACCTCAACCAAGGATTCCCGCTGTTCTTGATGATGTCAACAAGATAAATGAATTTCTCGTTAACTCTATTTCTCAAATTTTGCCTATATATAGTGGCACTCTTTTTAACCTAAAGTCTCACTTGAATTTCCGGGGCATTGATGAGACCGAAATTATGTCATATTTATCTTCAATTAAGACCAAGGCTGTTGGATCTGATGGATTGAGTGTGACTTTTATTTTGCTTTGTTGTCCATTCCTTATATCGTATATTCAACATATAGTGAATTCTTGTATAGAGCAATCTGTTTATCCATCCCTGTGGAAAGAGTCATATGTTGTACCGCTTCCTAAGGCTAGTGAGGTACGGGAACTTAAAGATCTGCGACCAATAAGTATTCTGCCTGTTGTGTCAAAAATTTTGGAGTGGGCTATAAAGGGACAACTGGTACGGCATATAGAGTATAATGAGGTACTTCCGGACATACAGTCTGGCTTTAGAAGCGGTCATAGTTGCGCGACAGCGTTGCTTAATGTCACAGATCACATTTTTAGGGCCATTGACTCAGGTAAGTTAACAGTGTTGGTCCTTCTGGACTACTCCAAGGCATTTGATACCATTAATCATGACTCTTTAAAGTTAATTTTAAAATATATCGGACTCTCGGCATCTGCAGTTTCATTCTTTGATAGCTATCTTAGTGGCAGGCAACAGCCAGTGACTCTGTATGGACGGATCTCTGATGCCAAACACATATCAATTGGAGTGCCTCAAGGGTCCATATTGGGCCCAATCTTGTATACAATTTACACTGCATTCCTAAAAAATGTTGTTACGAGCTGCTCTGCACAAATGTATGCTGATGACACTCAGTTGTTCTACTCATTCAATCCAAGTGACTTAAATCGTGGTTGTGAGCTTATTAACAATGACTTGAATGCCCTTTTTAGGTTTTCTCAAGAACGCTCACTGACACTTAACCCAAACAAAACCGTCGCTCTTCTGTTCGGCAGAAATAAAGATCGGCTAGAAAATAAAAATAATATAAAAGTAAAAATCAATGATGTGTCAATACCTTTCGTTGAAGTGGCCAAAAGTCTTGGACTCTGGCTAGACACGGATTTGAGATTTAACAAACATATTTCTGAGTGTGTGAAAAATGCATTTTTAAACTTAAATTGTTGTACAACTCCCGGACTATTTTAGATTCGAATCTTAAACTCATGCTATGTGATTCTCTTATTTTGTCCACTTTCAGTCATTGTGATGTGGTATATGGTCCATGCTTCACAGCCTTCACCTCAAATAAAATTCAAAAAATTCAGAACTATTGCCTACGTTTTGCATACGGCATTAGAAAGTGTCACTCGGTAAGGCACAAGTTGAGGGATGCGGGTTGGTTGAGTATGAAGCAGCGGCAATTGTTTCATGCAGCTGTTTTATATCATAAAATAATATTGTTCAAAAAACCTTCTTATCTACACCAAAAAATAACTTTTTGTACAACTGTCAAAAAAAGTTGACATTTTTTCATCGCTATCGATACGTAAACCTTTTGTTTTTTTAACAGTGAAAAAAAGACTTTTTTTCACGGTGAAAAAAAGACTTTTCTTAACTGGAAAAATGATTTACAAAAAAAACGATAAAACATTACTTTTTAAAAAATGTATTGAATTTTTTTGTACAAATTTACTAATTAATTACCAACTACCAAAAAATCTCATTTGTTACAATAATAATTGATGGTGAAGTTCGAACAATTGCTTCCAATATTAATTCCCGAAGCTAGTCCACCTTGCTGCTGATCAGAAACGCTAGATATTCCTTGAAAAGTTGAGTCCACAATTGTATCAGTTATATTGATTTGTTTGGAAGTAGAGGAACAATTTAATTTATTAGAAATATCAATTTTATTACTCAAACTATCTTCTATATATCCTTCTGCTATGGCGGCAGATTTCCAACCACCGTGGCGTTTTATAGATGTCATGTTACCCCCTGCATTGGCTAAGAGAGTTGCAGAACTCCTCCTAAAACAGTGACCTGTGTAGCTCTTATGCAATTCTTTTCCCAGCCATTTTGCAATCAAGCTAGGAATTTCCCCTATTTTATTTATTCCCACATGTTGGTCAACACATTTTCCTCTTGAATATTTTAAAAATAATCTCTTTTTGTGTGTATGGGACGGCCTTAGTACTCTATACTTGCGATATATCTCAATATAATCAGAATTTGAAACGGTAAACATTCTTGGGCAATAGGTCTTTGTATCCGGTATTTTAACAATCAATATAGACCCGGTATCTTCAATGTCATCAATAGTTACCTTCAATAATTCTTCACGGCGACAAGCACCGCTGATTCCCAAAATTAACGCAACCTACAATTAAAAAAATATTGAAATTACTGAAATAATACAAAATTTTGATCATCTGTACCTTATAAAGTAAATTTGTTTCATCATCAGCTTCTTGAATGAATTTATTAATATCGTCTCTCGATAAAACTTTAGATTTCTTCCCTCGGTATCCGACGTTTTTGTTCTTAATAAAAGGCACCAATTTTGAAAACTTCTTTATATCAATATTTTCTTTAACATTCAATGTACTCTTCAACATTGAGTAGACACTCCATAAAGTAGAAGGTTTTACAGTTTTTGATTTCTCCTCAAAATAGCATATAAGTACCTTTTCAGACACTTTTTGTTTATTTTTCTTGCCGCACCATTCACGGAATTGGTTATAATTTTTCTCGTATATAAATTTTGATTTCGCCGGTAACATGTTAGCTTTAGCCGAATTTGCTATATCGGCTATATCTGAAGGAATCTCGCTATCACTATCGTAATCTACATCCATTTTAAGTACTTATACTATTTATTTAAAAAATTGCAATAAATATGAACAGCTATCAACGTATGACAACAAAACAAGCAACGTGCCAACAAACCATTTCTATAGTAACGACAGGGCTGTTAACTTGATTATGTGAAATTATATGGTAAAATTTTTATTATAATATACAATTTTACCGATTAATTCAAACTTTCAGTTGTACAAAAAATGTTGTTTGTATTTCGTTTGTGAAATTCGTGTTTTAATGGCACATTCGAGAGAATTTTTCGCCTCGACCTGCAGTCTCGGCAAAAAATTGACACTCTCATATGCCATTAAAAAAACACTCACTTCACGCACTTAATACAAAAATAACTATTTCGTACTGGCGTTCATAATTAAAATGTAAGATTTAAAGGTATGATCACACCACCTATTCATAAAATGTCGGTTTTTGAGCGGAGTTTTTCTTACAGCGTTTCGGCTCGTTACAATGCTATCCCTACAGATTTAAAAGCAAAGTCAATTGCATCGTTTAAGAAATTGTATAAAAGGAACTTACTGGGAAATTGATAAAATTAATGTAGGTACTTTGTGACGTTTTTGGTTTTTTGTTCCTTATTTTCATATGTATCCTTGCCTTAGGTAAATATGTTTATTTATACTTATTGCCGTTGAGCTTATTGCTAATTATAGTTTCATCTTTTTCTTTTTCTAGTGTATAAATCTGTGTGAATAACATAAGTCTTTGTGAATAACATATAATGCTCCTGCACTGTTAAACTTTTTTAGTTAAGGTTAGTTGTTAGGTATTCTAGTTGTAAACTCCGTTTATAAGTTATATTTTAGTTTTTTTTAAAGGTTAAGTGGAAGACCAACTCTTCTTTCAAACAAGAGATGAACTTCGCCCTTTCAGATAAACATGTTAGAGTATAAATTTTATTATTGTGAATTGAACAAATTTGATTATCTGAATAAAGATTATTATTATTATTATTATTATTATTAATAATTAAAACGATATTTTCGCAGAAAGATTAAAAATGTCTTTATCATTGTTTGAATGACCTTTATTTTAAGAAGTCAGGGGCGTGCCATTTTTCCTTTGTAAATCCTAAGAATGTTAACAATATCTACGCTCATGGTTAAATAAGAAATAGATAAGTAATACTTGCAAAATTTAGTTTCTGAATATCTATTAGTGTGTACAGGGTCTTTCAACAAGGACTGAACAGGGGCTCATTTTTGAGCTTCCTTGTATTTAAAGAAAAATCCAAAATAGCCAATCGATGTACTTTTTCCTGCAGAATTCAAAAATGAAACCAAAAATTTATTTGAACCAGAAACAAAAGAGTTACGCTATGGATAAGGTGTTTTTTAAATGGAACATAGCTTTTTTTATACGATTTTTGGAACGAGTGATTTATTTTTTGTCCGTTCTGATTAAAATATTTAATATTGTGACAGCTATTTTTATTAAATTTTAATGTTTTATCCAGTATAATTTAACTTTAACCTGTTTGAAACATACACTAGTTAGGTAATAAAGGTATAATCAGCTTTGAATCCTTCAAAGTCAAAAAATTTGACAAATTTACTATAATATTGCCGAAATGAAATATTCATTAGATGAGAGATTGCAGATTGTTATCTTGTTCTACAAATGCCAAGAAAATGCAAGAGAAGCAAGGAGAAGATTTATTGCAAATTTTCACAGAAATATATCCGTCAATACTATTCTAAGGATAAAGAACTTATTTGAGGAAAATAAAACATTACATGACAGAAAAAGAAATCCAGAAAGGAATAGAAATCGAGACCGTGCCATTGTGAATTATTTTCGACTGAATCCAACCAAATCAATTTCGGACGCAGTTCGGGACGTTCAATACGGCAGCGGTGTAAGACGCAGAAGAGTTACCCAAGGAACTGTTCACAGGACTTTAAGAAATCATAAATTTAAGTCTTATCATATCCTTCCACTTCAACATCTAACACCGGCACAAAAAGAACTTCGCTTCCAATTTGTTTCCCAAATTGTGATTCAGAAAGAAAACGAAGACCCTAATTTATTCAGAAATATCTTATGGACTGACGAAGCCACATTCACAACATCGAGGGTTTTCAATAGACATAATAATCATCACTGGGCCGTTGGAAATCCAAGAAAATTTCAGACAATTAAATTTCAAGGAAGGACTTCAATCCATGTTTGGTGTGGCATAAAAAATAATAGAATTTTGGGATCAATATTTTTTAACGGGACTTTAAATGGACAGAGATACTACGAGTTCTTAGAAAACGAAATTGAGAACTTTTTGGAAGATTTACCATTGGAAGAATATCAAAATTTAATTTGGAAACATGATGGGGCCCCTCCGCATGCCGTGCGTGAGGTTACTCAATATTTAAACGGACGCCATGAAGAATGGATTGGTAGAAATGGAACCTATGCTTGGCCACCCAATAGTCCCGATTTGTCAATATTAGACACATTTCTTTGGGGCCATTTAAAGAACGTGGTATACAAGCAGCGAAACCACGATATTGAAGAGATCATGCAGAAAATTGTGAATGAAATAAATCGCCTTAACCAGGAAAATCACAGTATAACAGCAAGTTTGGAAAGGCTACAAAGAGGTTATCGCACATGTTTCGAGAACAACGGAGGTCACATTGAACAATTAAATTATTAAAGTTTTTTTTTTAAATTAGTATAGAGTTGGATTTCTTTTTCTGTCATGTAATGTTTTATTTTCCTCAAATATATTCTTTATCCTTAGAATAGTATTGACGGATATATTTCTGTGAAAATTTGCAATAAATCTTCTCCTTGCTTCTCTTGCATTTTCTTGGCATTTGTAGAACAAGATAACAATCTGCAATATCTCGTCTAATGAATATTTCATTTCGGCAATATTATAGTAAATTTGTCAAATTTTTTGACTTTGAAGGATTCAAAGGTGATTATACCTTTATTACCTAGTGTATGTTTCAAACAGGTTAAAGTTAAATTATACTGGATAAAACATTAAAATTTAATAAAAATAGCTGTCACAATATTAAATATTTTAATCAGAACGGACAAAAAAAAAATCACTCGTTCCAAAAATCGTATAAAAAAAGCTATGTTCCATTTAAAAAACACCTTATCCATAGCGTAACTCTTTTGTTTCTGGTTCAAATAAATTTTTGGTTTCATTTTTGAATTCTGCAGGAAAAAGTACATCGATTGGCTATTTTGGATTTTTCTTTAAATACAAGGAAGCTCAAAAATGAGCCCCTGTTCAGTCCTCGTTGGAAGACCCTGTACCAAGCTTTAATGAAATAGCTGGCACTTTTCAAAAAATATACATGATTTTTCCGGAAACCAGAGCCGTTTGGGACCCATAATTACTTATGTAAACTTTTTGTCTTAAAATAAATGAAATATTAATTCCTTAAAGTTGGTGTGCATACTTAAACAACACCCTGTATAGAGGTGTGTGATTCTTAAATGTATTTCGACGAATTGATATTTGCACATCACGCATGTTGTATGCTTGTTTGGTGTGCGGAACTGAAATCAATCAAGACTGACAAATAATTAAAGTTAAAAGAGTGGTGCACGGTAATTTTTTTAGGCTAGGAAACGGCAGCCATAAAAAACCCCAAGTTCTTTTTAGTCCTTAAAATAATTTGGTGAATTCTATTAATTCCATAGAGATGCCAATTTTGGCTCAATAATTACAATCTATCATTTTTCATAAAAATCAATCATAAATATGTAAAAAGTTACCAAATATAACGATCATCATTCAAGAAATAACACAGACAGTATTTAAGAATAGTTAACAGAATAGTACATAAATCAAAACAGAAAAATAGCATAAGAAAGAAAAATTAAGTTGATGACAAGATCATGCAGCATGCTACTGTCAACGCAATAACTTGTGATACAGTAGACAACTCACCTGAAATAAATGTCCATTAATAGTAAAAATTATATTAAACTGTCGATATAAACAGTAACCACCGATGTGACAAGCCAGTTATAATAAATACGGGCATCATAAATAAATAATATTACAAATATGCATTCTCTTTATTTTATTCTATAATGAGGGATAAATAAGAATGAAAAAGTCCTATCACCTTCTTTATTTAAAAAATTATTCCTACGCGTTTCGATCAATAGATCATCCTCAGGGCAAGTGGTCTGTAAGCAAATGTAAACTACATAGTGAATGATATTTTACTGTGTGTACTTAGAATTCCCTCATACACATTTTTTACCATTGTACGCTCCCACGTTTTAAATGACGTCGTTTTGTAACTTGGTGAAAATGTTCTTAATGACATGCCGATTTCAGTAAATTTTGAAACATGTAATGACCTATTTGTGCACAATCTTCCCAAGCGGTTTGGATTGCTTGTATTTAACCTAATTATTTTGAGACCGTAATATAACTTGCTTTTACTACTTTAAACTAACCCGAGAATTAACCTTAAGGAGTTCCAGAATTTCACGTCAAAGCTACTGCACTAAAATAGACAAACTAATTAAAATTTATATTTTATTTATTGTTCCACTATATACACTGATAAAAGTCACCCATTAACACAAGAGAATAATTTATCTTGACTTTAAGTTACTTAATCTGGTAATAAGATTATTAAGAGCGAATGTGTTCTTAATGTATGATTTTCTGCGGCTTTGGTCATTTCTGGCGTTCATGGCATGTTCTTTAACAAATCACAAGCAGTCTGGCCACATAATCGCAAGATGTTGAAACACTAAAAAATCGTACCCATCTGCATCCAATGTAGACATCCACAATCCACATCCACTAAACCATAGAAAATATGATCGGTATAACACTAAGCCGAGATGCTTTATAGAAACCTCAAGTTCTTCGGTCACTGAAGCACTGATGTGGCTCCGCGCAGATGCCGAATTGCATGTAAATATATATACCATATTCTTAGGACAAGGGCCAATTACTTTGGCACAAAGAACTTTATCTTTGTAAAAATACAATTTTAAAATGTTAAAATTTCAAAGACGCCAGCTTTTAAACAAGGAATTTTACCGCGAAGAACATAACCAAAAATTACCAAAGACACAGAAAATCATATATTAAGAGCAGATTCACTCTAAATAAGATCATTACTTTCCGATTAAGTAATTTACAGTCAAGATAATTTATTCTCTTTTGGCAAGTGCTGCCTTTTATCAGTGTGCTATTGAAGTGATATGTTTGGATAAATGCACAACTTTGCAGGTAGTTATTTAGTTATTACAGGTAATGTAACAATATTCGCGGTGAGTTCAACTGTTATTGCGCCAATGCATATTTTGCCTGATGAACGGCAACTTAGTACCACCATCATTAATTTTTTGTCCTGAAACATAATATAAAATAAAATAAGAAAAGTAAGACTCACATTTGTATTATATACCTATATACATTTTCTTTTTATTAATTTGAAAGTTTTTAGAAAAATACCTTTTATTGATGATTTTTTTACTCTTGAACTATGGATAAATATATTCCTTTTAAAAAATTGTTTTTTTGGTGAAGTTCCTCCTTTTTTGTTATTGCTTTGCTGATAAGGAACACCAGACGCCAAACGACTTAAAAATGTGGTTTAAAGTTTCCAAACTCCAGAACTACAGCAGTCGATAAAATTTCTATTCTAGTTTCGTCTTTTATTAGTTCGTCACAAATTAGTTAAACTCTTAAAATAATCTATGACTATGTGTGTGCGTAACTGATTGATGAATGTTGATAATTTTTCGTTCTAACCTGTAAGTACTCCCGCAAAATTGTATAATGTACGTTTAATTATAACTAGTTTACATTTGCTTACAGACCACTCGCCCTGAGGATGATCTATTGATCGAAACGCGTAGGAATCATTTTTTTAAATAAAGAAGGTGATAGGACTTTCCCATTCTTATTTATCCCTCATTAAACATGTCCCTTCTGGAGAGCAGTTTCGGCTTTATTATTCTATAAGCTCAACAACGAGTCACAAACAAGGTAATTCTGAAAAAGTGGTTAACTAGACGCAACCAAAATTAATAGTTCAAAACTACTCCAGAGGAACATATCAAAACGACTCACCACCAGTAATAAATAAAAACGAATTAAAAAAAAAATGACCAAGGTAATCCTAAAGCAATCTATAAAGACATCAAGAAAATACGAAAATGTAACGACGTTACTGCGCTTGTAGACATATTTAAATACTATGTTCTTAATGGCACAAGTGGTATAGCTCTTCAAGCTTCATTGGTTGAGGCAGCCAAAAACACTGAAAAAAAAACTGGAAGAAGCTATAAATGACACTGTTCATCCTTACACAGAAGATAGTAAAGCATTGGAGAAAGGAGCTGCTGTAGTAGGTAAGATTTACAATTTTTCTTCTTTTGACTCGGAGAAGCATTGTTATATGTAAGCGTACTGTGAATTTAACAAAAAAGTAAATAAAAATGGAAAATATTTTACCGATACCAACGTAGGGAATTATTATTTTATTTTTAATATGTGGATCCATCTGTGTGAGAAGAAAATTTGTCTCACCTTGTTAGTTTTCCAGATACGTTTTTTAAAAATACGGTATCATTTCATCACGATTCAATTGACAAAGCTAAAGTAATAATAGACGAAACCAGAATAGAAATTTTATCGGCAACTGATGTAGTTCTGGAGTTTGGTAAGTTTAAACCATATTTTTAAGTCGTTTTGGCGTCTGGCGTTCCTCATCAGCAAAGCTTAATAAAGAGGGAGGAACTTCACCAAAAAAAAAATTTTGAAAGGAATATATTTATCCACATTTTCAGAGTAAAAAAAAATCATCAATAAAAGGTATTTTCCAGAAAATTTCCGAATTAATAAAAAGAAAATTTATATATAATACAAATGTGAGTCTTACTTTTCTCATTTTATTCTATATAATGTTTCAGGACAAAAAATTACTGATGGTACTAAGTTGCCGTTGATTAGGCAAAATACGCATTGGCGAAATAACAGTTAAACTAACCACCCATATTGTTACATTACCTGTAATAACTAAATAACTACCTGCAAAGTTGTGCATTTATCCAAACATATTACGTCAATAGTACACTGCTAAAAGGCAGCACTTGCCACAAGAGAATAAATTATCTTGACTTTAAATTACTTAATCTGAAGGTAATGATCTTATTTAGAGTGAATGTGCTCTTAATATATGATTTTCTGTGTCTTTGGTCATTTCTGGTTATGTTCTTGGCGGTAATATTCCTTGTTTAAAAGCTGGCATCTTTAAAATTGTGTTTTAACAAAGATAAAGTTCTTTGTGTCAAAGTAATTGGCCCTTGTGAGTCAAATCAGTACTCCAGTGACCGAAGAACTTGAGGTTTCTATAAAGCATCTCGGCTTAGTGTTATACCGATAATTTTTTCTATGGCCTAATGGATGTGGATTGTGGATGTTTACATTGGATGCAGATGGGTACGATTTTTTTAGTGTTTCTACATCTTGCGATTATGTGACCAGACTGCTTGGGATTTGTTGAAGAACATGCCATGAACGCCAGAAATGACCAAAGACGCAGCAAATCATATATTAATATTAAGAACACATTCGCTCTTAATAAGATTATTAGCAGATTAAGTAACTTAAAGTCAAGATAATTTATTCTCTTGTGGCAATGGGTGACTTTTATTAGTGCAGTGTGTAGCGGAACAATAAATAAAATATAAATTTTAATTAGTTTGTCTATTTTAGTGCAGTAGCTTTGACGTTGCTATTCTGGAACTCCTTTAGGTTAATTCTTGAGTTAGTTTAAAGTAGTAAAACCAAAGAATTTAGTATAGCAGCAATGTCACTAAAAATAGACACGTGCCAATGAGCTATTGGGGAGGACCAGTGATTGCTGCTAAGTAGAAACTTATGGAGAACACTGTACATTGTATATCACAAAAAAAATATCCACATACAAAAGATAAAAAATAAATTATCTATCGAGCTAACGAAATATATTCTGCATTTACATGACTTTCACCTGTCGCATAATGGGAGCACCTGCAGGAAATAATGCCGCAATTATTCATTCGACTATCAGAAAGAGTAGCACATACATGTATTTACATGATAAAAGTTGGGTTTTATTTAAATATGTATATATTTTGTTTTTCGTAAGCTTAGGTAATTGAAACCAATAAGGTTGATTCGGTAGTAGTATTGCGTATTATCCCTACAGGGTGTTTCATAACTGAATTATAAAACTTAGGGGCAGTCATCTTTGGGTGTTTTAAGAATAATAGGCATATTCAGGCGCGTAATTTTTTCAATTAAACTATTAACGGGCAAGCCGACAACTAGTAAAAATAGAAAAAAACATTTTTTCTGAAATAAATGTGTTTTGTGTGTATAGGAAAAATCATCTATAGATTCCAACAATGTAAACAAATGAATACAAAGAGCGCGTCAACACGATGTACTAGGACCCTACGGTTTTTGGTCGTGTTGGAACAGACCATGCAGTTGTTTATATCGTTGGAATCTGTAAATGAAGTTTGGTATAGTTAGTACCTACGTACCTACTAAAATTTAATAAGCAATTCTGACTACAATTTTGAAAATCCAGTTCTTATAGTTTTTAAACTGACCTACGAAATTTTACATTCACCATGATGTTGCTTTAAAAAATATTAACTTTTACAATCAGAATTCAGTTTGGATTCTTTCGTTTCGTGGTTTAGTCCTGACATTTAATTAGAAAATTTGATTAAAAAATATGATTAAAGATTTTTAAGCGCTTTTACTCTTTAACTTACCGAATGACATGTCACTATTACTTTGAGTTTTCAAAATGTAGTTGTATCTTGATACTAACCTGAAACAAAAGAACAATAATTAAATATTAATTAAATAGGTGGTTTATCTACAATACATACAAACACAAATAAAGGTGAATTTCTTTTAAGCGGGAAGTTTTCTAACTGGACAATTGCGCTAATAGCATTATACAACGTTTGCTTTATACTATTTTTTCTATTTTGTATTTTTTTTCTATAAAAAATACATACGTATATAAAAAGAAAATATGCAGTACAATTTCATGTCAGACAGTATAAAACTTTTGATAAATAATATAATTACCAACTTTTAGTAAATGCAATTTCAGTTTAGTAAAGTGAAGCATTGTATAAAAATCATAAAAACATTATGAAATACAAATAGAAAAATGTTATATTAAGACGTGGATTTTAAAATTTAGTGGTTGAATTTTTTTTTGTTATAAGGACATATGTACCACTAATGTACCGGGTGTCCAACGGTTTTGTGACACTTTTATGTGCATTTAATGTATACACCAGTAAAGATTTTGACATGCAGAGGACTTCGCGTGACTTTGAGTCTTTTGTCAAATTGGTTATTTGAAATTGTATACATAATAGAGCGTCTCCAGGTTTGCGCACGTCGTCTCGAATTCAAAGTAACGTGCTAGAGAGAGACAAAAGTTATTAGCAAAGTTATCAATTTATTTCAAAGTCATCGTTTGCATGTGTCCACTTTAATTTGTTTTTAGATGATTTTGTGCCTTGAAAGTCAATTTAATACTAAAACCTTCTTTTCATAACTATTTTTATCGTAGGTACCGTGTTGGTGGAAAGTGTTTATATATTTGTTATTATTTATTCAAGTCCGAATGCTAGCCACGAAAATTTTGACGTTTATTAACTAGACTTTGTTTTGACTTTTAGAATCTCGTAATTTTGATTAGATTCATATGGTTGTAGTCACGTGACAAGTTTGGGTTATCAATAACGAAGAACACATTTCTTTATAAAGATAATACAAAAAGTCTGAGAAGCTGCTCACAATGTTGACCACTCATTTCTAACTTAAAGGGTTTGTTCCAACACCCAATTTTTGTACCATCCCAGAACCGTCACAAAACTTGTTGGGATCGATTTTGTATGCAGGCGTTAATTTTGCATGATTTCGGGACCGTACAAAAGTAGGCAAGCGTAGGAACGATTTGTCGTCGAGAATTTTGTAGAACGAAAAAGAGAAGTTTAGCACGTTCGCTTTTTTCCTATGCTCTTCAGAGTTCTGTTGCGTACCTATATTTTCTGTGTGTTCCCAAAGCCCACGACAACACTTTAGCCGTATATACTGATGATACCGCCTTCGTCGTAAGGTCACTGAGTCCACGCATAGTCACGCGAAAACTGCAAGATGCAGCTAACGAATTTTCCAGTTACTGTGTAAACTGGAAATATCGCCTAAACCCCGATAAAACCCAAACCATTCAGTTTGCTCGTAGAAGGCAGACACCCTTCGACGTGATCAACAAAACAAGGAACTTCTAAAGCCAATTATACCCACTGTTCAATCGACGCAGCGCCCTCAGTACATGAAAACATACTCCTTCTCGTCAACTCAATCATCCGCCCCACCCTCCCATACGGTTCAGCAGCTTGGGGATACGCAGCCCCAACCAACCTCAACCGTCTCCAATCCCTTGAAAATTGTTACATTCGCACAGCCATGGACATCCCATGGTTCATCCGTAACGTAGATCTACACCGAGATATCAAACATATCCCCCTCACCCAATACCTCCGTGAAAGAGGAACTAAAATCCTCACCGCCACCCTCACTCACCCCCAACCCGCTCATCAGACAAGCCTCCGACTATGACATAGGTGCCCCTCACCGACACAAACGTCCCCGACACCAACTCGTATGGGTAGCCACACACACCACCCCTCCCCCAGATATTTCTCCCAAAACCTTCTAAAAACCAACATACCCGCGACTCCATGTGAACAACGGAATTTGCTGTTAATGGTAAGACCCTGTGGAATAGACCGCAGGGGGCGAGGCAGGCAAGCCTAGGGAGAGTAAGCGGAGATCAGAGCTTGTAATAGCCCTGGCCCCCGATAACTCCTTTAAGGTAGACTCGCCTGACTACTTAACGATTTGTGAACCGATGTATGAAGGAGGCGCGGTTGCGTCTTTGTGAAACTAACCTTACTTTTTAATGTAAACAACGCGCCAGGATATTTTTGCACATAAAATCTGTTTAAGGCGGTAATTTTGATATTTTATTCATAAGATTTATTTTATGTCTAGCTAGCTAACTATTCTTTATTTTTACCTCGTGGTTCGTTTAAAACCTCCAAAGAAGATTCAGCATTCCTAAAAAAAAACAGTCTCATTCGTCACTTATATTTTTTATAATTTATTTTTTTAATTTACAAAATAATTTTATTTTGAAATGCAAAAGCTAGTAAAGAAACAACGAGAAAAGAATGACAGAGCGAAAATCTAAACCAATTATTGCACTTGACAAACTAGCTAATGCGCCAATCAGTCCAAACAGCACATGCTTTCAACCAAGTATCTATAGGTTCGTTTTGGTTGTAAAATAAGGATTGAGTCCAAGTAGTTCGAGAACTGCGCAGAACTCGTTGTGCAATAAAATAAATCCTTGAACTGTTTTAGAATGGTTCGTACTTAAAAGAAACCGAAACAGTTTATTGAAGAAGGGTAAAATTAACCATAACCTCAAATATATTTTAATCATGTAATTAAATAGCTATTATTATTTATACAAAAATACTAATCTTCTTCTTCTTCCGATGCCGTCTTCTCATTGAAGGTTGGCGACCACATTTCTGAATGCGTCTCTGTCCCGTGCCACATGGAATAGTTCTTCAACATTCATTCCTGTCTACTCTCTTACATTACGAAGCCAGGATTTTTTCTTCCTTCCTATTCCTTTCTTTCCTTCTATTCTTCCCTGCATTATGTTTTGTAGCAGTATATATTTGTCGTTGCGCAGAATATGACCTACGTATGCTGTTTTACGGATCTTGATAATTTTTAGTAGTTTCCTTTCCTGTCCGATGCGCCTCAGTACTTCATCGTTCGTTATTCTATGTGTCCAGGATATCCTTAGCATGCGTCTATATATCCACATCTCGAACGATTCTAGCCTTTTGACAGTTTGGGCTTTTAAGGTCCAGGTTTCTACCCCATATAGCAATACCGACCATACACAACACTCCATGAACCTTAGTCTAATTTGTAGGCACAAACTTCTATTGGTTAACATTGAAGAATAAGCACCAAATGTTTTTCGAGCCATTTCTATCCTGATCTTGATTTCTTCGTCTGGATCTAGTAGGTCATTAATGACTGTTCCAAGGTATTTGTATTTTTGGACCCGCTCTACTTGTTTTCCATTTAGTGTGATAACAGGGTGAATATTAGAGTTTTTACTTATTACCATGAATTTTGTTTTTTCTATATTAATGCTAAGTCCTACTTCTTCACATGCTCGGTCAACTCGCTCCAGTAGGGTTTGCAGGTCTTCTGCACTCTCCGCCTTTGTTGCAGTATCGTCTGCGAATCTAAGATTATTAATCAGTGTCCCCCCAATATTCACCCCTTCTCGCCTTTCCTCCAGCGCCCTACGAAACACAAATTGGGAGTACAAGTTAAACAGTTGTGGGGAGAGGACGCAGCCTTGTCGGACGCCTTTCTGGATTCTTATTTCGTCCGTCTCCATATCTTCAACCCTCACTACTGCTGTTTGGTTAAAATATAGCCTCCTTATTATACGGATATCGCTTTGATCCAGATTAATACTTTTTAGGTTGTCGATAAGTTTGTCGTGTTGGACTTTATCAAAGGCCTTCTGGAAGTCAATGAAACAGACGAATACATTTTTATTATATTCTCTACACTTCTGTAGCATTACTTTTAGAGCAAAGAGAGCCTCTCTAGTTCCTAATCCCTCTCTGAAGCCAAACTGCATCTCATCTAGTTGTTCTTCACATTTGCGATATATTCTCTGTTGAACAATTTTTAGAAGGATTTTTAAAGTGTGACTCATCAGGCTGATCATCCTATACTAATCTACAATATTATAATATCGTCTATGCCTAAACTAATTATTAAGGGCCTTACGTTACTATTAATTATGTTATTATGTTGGTATATTAGGTAGGTTAATGGCAAATTGCAGGTGTTCAATATAAAGGAGAGTCTTTTTATCTTAGTTCATTAGCCGTTTGTTGTTTGTCAAGCTGTGCGTTAAAGATATATTCGTGTGTGTTATCGAGCATCCAAAATATGTCAGATCTGTGTGAAACTTCAGATAATATTGCTTCCGGAAGTTATGGTGTAACGAAGAAAAAACATTTATCACTTGATGCCAAAAACATCATAAAGAACGTTTACTGTACCCTTTTAGAAAAAGGGTATGACAGGAGTGCAAGTTTTAGTGAAACGAGTATTTTGACCAAAGTTGCATTAACGACAGTAAAAGATATAGTGACCAAACCCATCCAGCCAAAGAAAAAACGGTGTGACAGCGGAAAATTGAGAAGCATCGAAGAAGCTGATAAAGACTTGATTCGGAGGAAAATTTATGACATGTACAGTAAACAAATAGTCCCAACAATAGATACGCTAAAAAAGGTACTTACAGCAGACGAAACCGACATTTCATGTGGCAGGACAAGCCTTTGAAGAATAGTAAAAGCAATGGATTTTAAATATCGTTCCATTGACAAACGACAAGTACTAATGGAATCGCAGCGTTTACAAGTATGGCGTAGAGATTATTTGAATCTTATCAGACAATATAGGGAAGAACATCGTTCAATTATATACTTGGACGAAACTTGGTTTGATGCCCACGACACTCCTAAAAAAGTTTGGAGCGATTCAACAATCAAATGTCAAACTAAAGCTCCCTCAAACAAAGGACAAAGAATTACGATATTACATGCAGGTTCAGAAAATGGATTTATTCCGAAGGCTCTATTATTATCTTCGAAGAAAATTGCCAATTCATCTTTGGATTACCATCAAGACACGGATGCTACATTGTTTGAAAATTGGTTTCAGAATCGTCTGCTTCCGAATGTGCCCAAAAATAGTGTTATTGTGATGGACAACGCTAGTTACCACAGTCGCCAAAAAGTGCCGAATTCAAATAATACAAAAGTGGAAACTCAAAACTATATGATGGAAAATAATATATATTTCGAGGAAACCTATACAAAAAGGACCTTTTAAATATTTTAAAAACATTCAATATTGAAAAAGAATATATCTCTGACAATCTCACAAGTGCTAATGGTCACACAGTTTTACGCCTCCCTCCGTATTACTGTATTTTTAACCCAATAGAACATATATGGAGCCAGTTTAAGACGATGATTAGAAGAGCAAACACATCCCCTACACTAAGTAGGTAGAACTGTTATAGAATTAATTAAAATATGTGTAAATAATATCCCAGTAGAAAGTTGGAAAAATTCTGTGAGACACGTGATCCAAGTCGAAGATTCCTATAACATAATTAATAGTAACGTAAGGCCCTTAATAATTAGTTTAGGCATAGATAAAGACGATAGTGATAGTGAAACAGAGCTAAATATAGAGTAGGTTAAGTTAAATATTGTATTATTATAATATTGTAGATTAGTATTTTTGTATAAATATTAATAGCTATTTAATTACATGATTAAAATAAAGATACTTACCTATTATTTTATATTTTGTTGTTTTGTTAAAAATAGCTAACCTAAACTATTGAAATTAGTAGGTAATCAGGACCTGCACCCTTTCAAAAGGTCCGGTGCCTACACAATAGATATTTGTCAGGCAACTTATTTATGGTTGTGATTACGACTGAGGGTTGTCATTTAAATTTTATTGCGGTCGAGAAATCAACGAATTATTGTCGAATGGAGCATACAGGCGTGGACCCAGGAAAAAATGTTAGAAAGGGCTAAGGAGCGAAAAAGACCACTCCCCAATTTCGGTTTTGTCTACTATTCTAATATTTGCATTGAACAGATGTATGATCCCTTAATTAATTTCATTGAAACTATTATAAACTTCGTTTGAATCTCGCGTCCAAGTTACTAAAAACCTTAGTGCAGAAGTTTTGCTTTGATCAAAAATGCATTTTTTTCTGAAAATCTTATGTCATTCAAGATTTCCTATTAATGCCATTTTAAAAAACAAATTTCTAGTGCAGAAATTTTGCATCAATTTCATTTTCCACCCCAACTATTTTTTTCACAGAAAATATAGGATTTTAATTTGTTTTAACAAGGACACAGGGGAATCTCGGATTTTTTTTTTAAAGGTTTTTTGAAGCTTCATTGAATGTTGCGTTTTGCATATTTATTTACTTGTTTTCTCTATTATTTAGGTTTAATGGATGTAGTATGTATGCATCCGTGACTTGTCGATCGTGTGTTTAAATTTTAGCTCTAATCTGACAGGATGAACACCGTATAGGTAGAAATATAATTAGAAAATAATGTACCTCTTTTTGTATTGATGTAAACCTTTAATATTGATCGAATAAAGAGTCTTTATCTTATCCTATTTTGTCTTATACCTTTGAAACCTACAGAACACCAAGAATTCGAACCCGCTGCAAGAGATAATTTGCTCGTTACCGTTATATCGGAAATAGTTAAGCCTGAAACCAAAGGCATCCACAAACACACAACACGATAATTCGCACGTTGTCTTAATGCCTCATGTTGCAGCATTATAAGTAATTCGCATTCCGGGCAACTAATGATTTGTTGCATAATACCGGTCATACAACAACAGGCACGCGCGATTATGTAGGTGAACACGACTTGATTACAAACGATTGTTCTCGTTCTAAAATCTTAGAAAGACGAACAAGAAGAACGGCGCTTATTATTATTTAAGAAGCAAGTTAGGTATTACATTTTTGCTGTACTTATTCAGTCAGTATTTGAAAATAGTGACAATAATACTGATTTATGGAGGACAAATACTGATGTACCTACTGTCAGTAGGTACTATACTGAAATTACGTCTTCAGAAAGTTGGCCAATAGGTAGTGAAAATGATGAAATTATGTCAGTTCCATGAACCAACAACTTATGAATACTACTTTGCATGTAATACCAGTTATATTTCTCGGGAAACTAGAATGTTAAAATTATCTAGATGTAGATGTTTTCACATGGAAGTATTCGTAAAATGAGCAAAAACATTTTAATGAGGTTTATATCTATGCCCGTGGTAGAAGCACTCACCTCCGTATATTAAAACCCTTCTTGCGGTGTTTCCATCATTACTTAAACCTGATCCAGATTTAGGTCTGTCAACTAACAACCTCATCCGGCTCTTGTATTCTACAAACCTGAACTAACTCCATCCGGCTGTTGAATTCTACTTGGATAGCCATTTTTGGTTTTATTTTTCTCCTCGGAATCCGATCCTCTGGCTTGCCATTTTTTGAACGGCAAATTGTAGACAATGTGAAGTAAGAACTCAAAGCTCCTTATCCAAAGATGTAAAGTTGAAAGACCAAATCGGCATTGTTTCGTAGATGGCATTTTATTTAAAACATCAGGTTTATTCATTTCGGTGGGCTTTGCGCCACAAATAAAACATTTGTGCGTGGAGAAGGTTTCGGACAACACATTGCAAACACTTCCATCGACCATTATAAAGAGCATATTAAAAGAAATGTTAATTGTATTTACACCTTCAATGAACTGAAAATTAACCAACTTTTTTATGCTCTCCTTCATATTGAGTTCTTACTTCTTCACTTTTCACAAAGTTTGGACTTTCTTTTGTAAACGTGAATTTTATTGGACGGCAATAAAAACTTGATGCAAGGCGCGGATTTGACCAATATACTTTATTAGTAACCCCATTGTTTAAGGAAATGAGAAGCTAGGGTTATGAAAAAAATTAATTAATTATCAAATCTTTGCTTATAGGTCCATACCCAAAACTCCCATCAAACCCCCATTTACAGTTCAATATCATATTTGTTATATTTGTCTCAAACTTTTTGGGAACGCACTTCAATATACTTTTTGCCGTACAGTTTAAAAGATCCTGCAGGTCTACTGCCCCACAAGTTTTAGTTACCGTAAGTTTTTCAGGTAAAAGCAAGTTTTTTGCTTTTATTACGTCTTTGTACGAGCGAAAAGTATATTTCTGAATTGCATTCACGACGGAGCGTACAATATTATATTTTCTCCTGGTTGAATCTAAATCTAAATATAAACAAACTTCTACATTGGATAGCCTACTACCTTTTGGATGACTTTGGAGCTGGAAGACCACCTGCAAGAACAGAAGAACTGGTTGCAAACGTTCGTGAAATAATGCAAAATACGCCAACAATTATGTGTAAGATGCCTGTCTTAAGAAGTGGGAAGATCTTATAGAACACGCAGGACTAAAAACAGTTAAATATGTTTCCTTATAAAGTAAGTATTCCAAAAAATACGAGCTGCAGTTTTTTAAAGACGCAGGATTTACTGTCAGTGGTTTACCCAAAATGTATTGGAAAGAAATGATTTATTAGACTTTTGACATTCTTTTCTGATGAAGCCTGGTTCCATTTCACCGGTGATGTAAATTCTCAGAATACGTGCATGTGGAGCAGTGAAAATATCCATTTTTTTGAGTCCACATTGCCCCCTCAGAAAGTATGGTACCTGGTTGGCTGTTTCCCGAAAAAGAATTGTTGGTCCTATTTTTTTTCCATGACACAGTTACAGTACAGTAATTTTCAAGAGGACGGTGCAACCGCCCATATATATGCCGAAACTATTAACTACTTACGCATTTTTTCGACGACAGATTGATCAGTTTTCGAACAAAGAGTGAATTCCCACCCAGATCACCTTGTTTGACGGTTATGGATTACTTCATTTTTCCTCATTTGAAGAACAATACTTTTTAAAACACTAGTTGAAAATTTAGAACAGTGTTCCCCAACAAGTATAATCTCCAAAGATTCAAGACCAACGTGAATCATTTACTGCGCACACGCACCGCTCGCAGAGCGCCATGAAGGATTAATCCTGCAGTGCTGTGCCTTATCATAAAAAAAGTTTGTTAAGTTTAAATTGTCATGCAATTGTAAACTTTAACAATAAATAAATTTTTTAAGTAAGCAAGTTAAGTAAAATAATTGAATTAAAATTGCTTCTATTAGCAGTATTGACGAATAATTTTTGAACTCAAATCTATTATCCTGAAATAATGACATTCTTACAAACATCATATTTAAAACAATACTTGTTGACATAAAGTAAGCTGTTGATGTTCAAAACCACCTCGTATTATTTCTTATATTTTTAGTTATTTTATTTTCTGGCTGTTTTCATTCGAATATCTCGGTACATATAGGGAATTAAAAGAATGCGGGCATGCATTACGTATATGGCCTCGCAGAGGGTAATGCAACAGAAGCAAGACGTATTTATCAGGAAAGTATTCTAATCGTGTCGAACTTTTTCGAATATTCATCTCGTCTCGAATTGTCAGAACACACTAAATTGAGAAAGCGGTGCTCTAGGACTAGGAAATCGACGAACATACTGAGACCAGTACGCGAGGGGTCGCTAGAGCTCTGAATACTTATTTGTCATCAAATTATTTGGCAAATTTTAATTGCTGATTTGTTATATCCGCATAATATTTTAAGAGTACAAGCATTACTTCTTAGGGATTTACCACAGCGTGTTAACTTCTGTTGTTCGCGACTATTTACATACATGCAGTTTATGCCAATCATTTTTAGGTCGCGGAGGGCCTCTGCAATGGTCAGTAAGATCCCCCGATCTCAATAGTTTGGATTGTTTTATAGGGTCATCTGAAACTACCCCATTAAGAAAACGAATACGGAATAAGTCGGGTATAAAGAATGTTGAAAAAAATATGTGTCATCGCTCATGTGGTAATTCCTTACCTAAGAATAAGAAAAATGGTTCATATCAACATGGGTCCGCAGATGCCCTATTTTTGAGATACAGGGTGTTACAATTTAAAGGGGAACAAAAAATATGTACGCCACTGCCTTTTTTCTTTTTGATAGCACAGGTATTTAGACAGTGCTATATCTAATGCAAACTGCCTTTCGATAATTTTTTTATTTCGACTTCGTTTAGGAGATAAATGCAATTTTATCAAACTCTGATATGGGCATCGCGATATACAAATAAATGTCATTTATTCTTTTCTAATTTTTTTTCTTCTAATCGAAAATCGTTGGTCACGCGAAGAAAAGTTTTTGGGACCGTTTGTGCTAAAGCGCAATTTTAAAAATAATATTTATATAATATTATATAATTTTTTCATTAAAAATATCAAAATACATAAAATACATGATAGCGCGAACACCACGTTTTTCTTTTAATTTTCAACGTTTTGTATATCAAAATTGAAGTATTTGCGGGCCCATGTTGATAGTAACTATTTGTCTTGTTTTTGTGTAAGGGCTCACCACACGAACAATGGCACATGTTGTTTGGGACACACTTTATATTTCTGTCGTGACCCAGTAGGAAAGCAAAGTAAAAACGTTGAAATCAATCTTAGGGAATATAATGCAATGTAATACTAAACCAAGCGGCAACGTCGCATTCGTGATAAATTACTATGTTTTTCTTCACCAATTAAATGCTAAAAAAAATAGAGAAAAATACATTAAAATCACATGCAATATAAATGGCAACACCGCATATTAAAGTGGTGGCAACGTTGTACAAATCCATAAAAATATATGTTCAAGTTAAATCATAATGTAAAAAACTGTCTGCTATTTTATAATATTCTCTAAAACGCAATTCTAAGTACGACATACGCCACGTGCGTAGTTAACAAGGAGACGCTATTCTGATTGGATGATCGACAGTGGCCTGATGTAAGACGTTGCCATCTTGGTTTCGAAGTGTTAGGATCTGATTGGTCGAAGTGTTTGAGTATTGTTATATTATATTATATTGTTTGTAAACAAGTCAGTGTGTCTGGCAGAGATCGAACGATATAAGTCGCCGCTCCATGAAGGGAGAAAGCCCTCATGTAAAAGTTTGTTATTGTTTACAAAGTGTCAGGTGGAAAGTATAGAAAGTTAAGTGACCGCTAAGTAAGTGGACAAAGCCATCACATTGAAAGTTTTTATATGTTGTAGCTCATGCTAAGGTGAACAGAGGAGGAGTGGTATTAATTGTTTAATAAAGGAGTAATGCAGTAAAATTCAAAAAGGATTTTATTTTCCAATTTTTCAACAAATTTGAACCAGTTGACTTGTGGAGATACAGGTTAAAGTTTTGTGTAGCTCATTATTACAAACGTGAGTCCGCACATATGTTTTTTGAAACATTCTGTATTTGAACGAGTGCGTAATTCAATGCGTAGACGGGCGAAGAAGGTGGCCATTTTCAATAGTTTTTATAAAACAAAATTAGTATGGTAATAATAATAAATAAACAAATAAGTCTATTATTTGACTACAACAATGAAATTCCAAAAAAGAAGTGGTGACGAGGTCTAGCAGAACTCTACTATCTAACCTAACCATAAAGAGTTTCAATTTTAATTAAAATATTTTAATCAAGAACGTCGACGGTCTGACGAGAAAAACTTAAAAGACCTTTTTATGTAGAATTGAAAAAGCTAATCAGAAAAATATCCGCATGGAAAATATCAGAGGACATGTGGTGGTGCAATAAAATACCTTTGTTAACTGAAATATGTGGTTTTATATCCTATTAACACATGCCAAAATCGAAAATAATATCTGAAGTTCTTTCGGATGTACAGGGTATCCGGAAATGATGAGCAAAAAACTTGGGGGGTAATTCGGCCCGAAAAAATAATAGTACAAGTTCATATAACATTTTTTCGAAAACTCAAAAATAATGAAATTACAGTGTCAAAATTTGTTTTTTAAAATTATTTTTCCTTTATAACTTTTTTGCTAGCTACATGATCCTCATCAAATATGGCACACTTATTACTACTATCCTTATTTATTATTGCTCCAAATTTGACATAAATCTTTTAATGCCAAAGGGTCTTATTGGCCCCTACCATTAAGATAATGCCCCTTAACTTTTTTGCTTGAAGTTTTTTATAAATTTTAATTACTTACCATTGAAGGCCATTGAAAAATCTTCAAAAAATATCCTCTTCTTTTATCACGATAAAATGAAATGTTTTTGAGAAAATTGCCTTTAAACATTTTCATGCCAGGAATGATTACCAATCCACTTCTCATTCTTATTATTATCAAAGCATGCCTTGGAAACAAACGCAAGCATTTCCTTGGAAACAATTTTGCATGAAATTTGTTATTGTGACTAATAATAATTTTGATTCATTATTTCATTAACTTATTAAGTTAATAATAAATAAGATGAATAATAATAATAATTATAATTATTATTCTAACGCCAATTTACGTGATATGCATTATTATTATGGAGTATAGCTGGCGGCAATGCACTAGCAGCAAAACGTTTGTATGGTAAAGTATATCCGGATAGAAGAGTACCACAATCGCGAATGTTCAGTACTATTATTCATCAAAGGCTTGGAGAATATGGATCATTTAAAACTAAACTTTATGATGTAGGCCGTCCGCGAAGTACTCGAACTATGGAAGCAGAAGCCCGTGTTTTAAATTCAATTGAGAATAATCGCAAAATAAGTACAAGATTAATTGCAACTCAGGAAATTATTCCAAAGAGTTCGGTACATGAAGTTTTGCAAGAGCAACTCCTTTATCCCTACCATTACCAAAAGGTGCAAGCTCCATTTCCTTAAGATCCTGTTTCTCGTGCGAATTTGTATAATAACATTAGAAATCTCCATAACGAAAATCGAAATTTTATACAATCTATTCTTTTTACGGATGAAGCTGGATTTGGACATGACGGCCCTATCAATCTTCATAATGAACATTATTGGTCTAATGAGAATCCTCACTTGGTGACAGAACGCGGTTTTCAAAACAAGTTCTAGGTTAATGTGTGGGCCGGTATTGTAGGAGACCACTTAATTGGGCCACATTTTTTTCCACAAAGGCTTAATGGTGAGATTTTTTAATAAATCGGCTGCCCGTTTTATTGGAAGATGTACCCCTACAAGTAAGATAAACAATGTGGCTGCTTCAAGGCGGCGCGCCGCCACATTATAGTATATTGGTAAGAGAATTTCTGAATGAATCTTTTCCTGAGAGATGGATAGGACGCGGTAAATTTATAACGTGGGCTCCCAGATCGCCTGATTTAAATTCAATGGATTTCTTTCTTTCGCCCTATCTCAAATCTCTTATATACAGGGCTCTAGTGAATGCCGTTGAAGAACTCCGGCAAGGAATAATAGATAACTGTGAGGTAATTAGACAAACGGAAGGAATATTCGCTAGAGTTCGTTGGAACTTTCTGAGAAGAATTAACTTATGTAATGAGGTAGAGGGGCATCACTTCGAAAATTTGTTATAAAGATAATAATATGTTATTAATTTGAAGAAATAGTCCATACTTGAAGTGGAGTTAAGAATTTAGGGAAAAGAAGGGAATACAAAAAGTCTTCCTCCACAAATTTATTATAAAACCAATAAGTATATCATAATTCTACATGTTTCGAACACAGTGGTGTTCATCATCAGGAGATATGAAATTCAGTAATGTTGCTGTTGGTGTTAGCAAAAGAGAAAAATCTGGTGATAGAACTTTAATGGAGCTTAAGAAGGGATAAAATGTTTCCCTATAGTTTGAATTGAATTATTGAAGTGGTCAGCATACTAGGAATGTGTGAGGTTCATTGTAAAGCAAGGGTTTTTTTATATTTATTTATTTATATTATATGAAATTGTATATTAAATAAATCTAGTCGTGGCTAGCTTAATGGATGAGACAAGATAACCAGAAATTCTTTTGAAGTTAAGAAAAGTTTTAATTTATTCTGAAATTGATAGGGGATTACATAGTTAGGTTACTGTTTATAGTGGGGAAGAAATGTTTAAGATAGAAAATTTTTTTTATATAATTTTTAAGGTATACTGTCATTTGTTAAAAACTGTAAGAGAGGGAAAAAATATTTGCTTAATAAATGAAGTGTTTAGAAAAGTTTTCGTACTTACTCGTAAATTGTGAGCCCATTTGTAAACTGAGCAGTCTTGTAGTAATTACGTGTCGTCCATTAATGTAGGTATGGACGATGTTTGTATGCGAATCATCTTTCAACACTTTTATACTTTATAAAAAAAAATTTTTTCAAAAATCTTTTCAAAAAATTCTTAAAATTTAATTAATTGTAATAATTATAACTTAACAAAGTTTGGTTGCTAGTACGCCCACTCATAGAATGGTAAATGACCTCTGATTGACCGAGTAAAAATTTACCTGTGGTTCGTCGAAATAGTCATGGCGGTTAAATTTGAATACTCTGGTAGGTATGCTGGGAGAAACAGATTATAAAGCAGGGGGAAAAAAGCTCAATTAAAGTTGGTTTATGAATAATAATAACAATTACAAATTTATCAATTAATAACTAAATTATATTATAATATATCTACAGGCCATAAATTTGACAAAAATTGGGGCAATTTCAAATATTTGTGTCGTGTGGAGACCTCTGTCAATAAATATGTGAAGCTCATTAAACATGATTAAGTAGCGAACTAAAGGTTTTTAGGATGTTGACCTAGTGGGGTCATCTGTGGTAAGATACTAAGATTAAAGGTAATTTTGAAACAGGTTATGAAGATTTATTTATAAAAGAGAAATTTATTTGGCAATGCAGTTTTAAAGAGGGTGATGAGATGAGAAATCAAATCACAGATGTCAGCACGGAAAGGGTGATTGGGCACTTTTAACATAATAGCCAAAATTAGATTAAGGGGTGAAACATTTTTGTAAAAAGAAAAATTAAATAGGATGGGTGTTAGAATGGTTAGATAGAGCAAAGAGCGACCAAAAATAGAGAAAGTTAGTATTGTAAATTAATTATTGGAATCCAGAACGTTAAAGAAATTAGTACAGCTGTAAACAAAATAGTCAAAATTAGGTTAAGGGGTGAAAAAATTTTTTGTAGAAAGAAAAACTAAATTAGAGGGTGTTTGAATCTTTGGACAGAGCAAAGAGTGACCAGAAACAGAGAAAGTTAGTATTGTGAATTAATTATTGAAATTCAGAGCATTGAAGAAATTAGTACAGCTGTGTTGTATTTGGTCATTAAGACAGGTTAGGTTAGTATTTTTAAGGGTTCTGTTAATTTCAAGAATCTCTAAGAGGTCTAGTTTATTCCCTTTATTACAAAAGTGTAGGTATTTGGTATTAGATTCAGGGATAAATTGATGGTTATTGGTGTGTATGTGTCTTGAGAAATTTGAACGTATCAGTGATGGGCTGAGGTTTTTTCTCTGTGCTTTCTCTATTTCTTTACAATGCTCTTTGATGCGGGTAGAGAATTTACGTCCTGTTTGACCTATATAAATTCCAGAACAACCCTCCGTTGAACAGGTTATACTATATACTCCGGAACGGTCTGAAGGGGGTGTACAATCTTTACTGTTAGTTAAAAATTTTTTAAGTGAATGTTGGGTCTTGAAAACTATATCAATGTTAAAGGGTTTGAAAATATTTTTAATTTTATATGATAAAGGGCCCCAGTATGGTATTGAATGATATTTTTTGGTTGTTTTTTCGTTAAGAATGAGATTTCTATTTAGAGATTTATTCAAGTGTTTGTAATATATTTTGTTGATAAGTTTCGGGGGAAAACCATTATTGTTGGCTATTTGTCTTATTAAATTTAATTCTGTTTTGAAATCATTGTGGTCTAGGGGAATGGTAAAAAGTCTTGAAAAAAATGAATGGAATGTTGCAAATTTTTGACTGTGAGGGTGGTTTGAATGGTAGGGTATAATGCAATCTGTACTTGTAGGTTTATGGTAGATAGAAAATTTAATTTTGTTGTTAAGTTTGGTCAATCTTAGATCTAAGAAAGGGATAGAGTTGTCAACCTCCATTTCAGAAGTGAATTTAAGAGAGGGGTGCATAGTATTTAAAACTTGAATAAAATTTGTAAGGTCATTAAGGTTGCCTTTGAAGACAGCAAATATATCATCAACATATCGTCTCATAAATAAAATGTGTGAAAAGGATGGGTGTGATTGTATTCTGGATTCAATGTGTGACATAAATATTTCTGCCAAAAGAGGGGATAGGGCTGATCCCATGGCTAAGCCTGAATTCTGTTTGTAAAATTTGTTGTCAAACTGAAAAAAGTTTTGTTTCAGGACTAGATCTACTAAATTACAAAGATTATCGATATGTTCTTGTTCAATGTCAGCTTTATTTATTAGGAGGGTTTTAACCAAATCTATACATTCTCTGGGTGGTATACTAGGAAACAGATTAGCCACATCAAAGGAAACTAAAATTGAGGAGTCCGGGATGTTTATTTTGGAAAGGTCCTTTGTTAAGTCAGCAGAATTCTTGACTGAGAAAGGGCTTTTGAAGTCTGTAAGGGATAGTAATATGTGATTGAGCCAAGAGCTTAATTTATGACACGGTGAACCACAATAAGACACTACAGGGCGGATTGGTATATTCTGCTTGTGGATCTTAGGGAGACCATAAAGTAATGGTGTTAAGGGATTTATAGGGGTAAGTTTAAATTTGTTGCTGTTAAAGAAGTTTAAGGTATTATTAGCGTTTTTAATAGTGGTTTTAAATAATTGGAGAAATTTATCAGTAGGGTTGTTGGGTAGTAATGTGAAATCTTCAGAGGACAGAAAATTGATCACTTTCTCGATATAGTGTGGTCTCTCTAAGATCACCAAGCAGTCATCAGCTCGTCCATTAGGGCACTGGGGCACGTGCCCCATCTAGAAAAATCACCTAGAAAATTCCCGAGGTATAAAGGTATAACTATTATTAAGTAAACTCTTGATATTTCGCACTACATTATTTGTTGAACGGGCAACATACTATGAACGAACGGCAACCGGGCAACGTACAACGAACGAACATAGGCACTCGGCACACTATTGTGAGCCCCTGCATGCTTCTTTGTTTTAAATCGTATGCGAAATAAGGACAGAGTACTGGATAATAGTAAATTACTGTGGCCTGTGGCTATTCGTTCAGCATTATACGGCAAGTCTGGGCACAGCCCTCTCTATGACGTATAATTCGTCACGTGTCATCCCGCATTTCGTTTCTTAGATCAGAGTTCACAGTTCAGTTTAAAGATATGATATCGCGCAGGTGGTCGTGTCTTTCGTGACGTCAGGCAGTGAGAAAAGGCGGCCAATGCGGCCATATTCCTATTGTTTACATACGTATGTGCGGTATTTGGTCGTAAGGTTGATAATCAGTGTAAGAGTTTTAAGAGTTTTTTAGTTTCCCAAAGGACAAGGAATTGCAAGCTGTTTGGAAGCATGTGTGTAAACGCAAGGTTAAGTTTATTATTAAAAATGCCCGTGTTTGCTGGAAACATTTCAGTGACGATGATTATGCACGTAATTTAAAACACGAATTATTGGGATATACACCTAACAGTTATCGGTCCCTAAGAGAAAACGCGGTAGCATCAAAAAAAATATGTACCTAGTTTTTAAGAAAGAGTTGAATGTGTATTAGCGTTTGATACACATTGTTTGTTTTCGCTGTTAACTATTTCAATAAAAGATGAATATTTTGTAAAGTAAAGTGTCTTATTTTATCTAAAAGCTATAAAAAGTTATCATAAATTTTCTATATCTAAATAACTATTTGGTTTATATAAATTTACAGTAGGCTCTAGAAACGGTAATTTATGAATGCATTTTATGGCTTTATTTTGCAATTTTTTTAAAGGGGTAATATTTGTAATATTTATAAATTCAAACTAATTGAATCGAACATCTCAAACAAAGAGAAATAATAGTTATTTATAGTACAAGTGTGGTATGTTATATGTAAGTCACGCTGGGAAATGGTTAGCCCTTGAGGCCGTAGGCCGAGAGGGCTAATTCCCAAGTGACTTATATGACTTAACACACGAGTGCCATACGAAATTTTATCCAACACTTGATAGATATTATTAAAAAATAGAAAATTATATTGTTTCAATGTAAACTAGAAAACCCTGTATTACATTATAATTGACATGTTTTTGAATGAAAAATTTGACACGTAAAAGTAGGCTAAGGTGATTTTTGTTATGGAATTAATTGCTTGTCAAAAATCGAGAAGAATAGAGTTGCAGTTCAAATAGTAAATTTAGGTGAGTCTATATTCTTTAAATTATTCGCACAATTTTTTCACGGTATTAGGTACACCCGTGCACCGGACAAAGTATTTTTTTTTTTATTATTTTTTTTAAGGCTCAAGAGGCGAATTTTATTTTTTGGGTCCTCAAAATAGCCATATTTGGGCGCCCCCGAAAAAAGTTAGGCCACCAGTATTTTTTTCTGAAGATACAGTTATAGATTGTTTATTTATTTGCATTTTAAATTAGAAACTTAAAAAACCGTGACGTGGCACGTGGTTTAGAAAATAATACACGGTTTAAAGAAAAGAACGTTTAAAATACCTTGGAATTCTAATATGGTATGTGGTATTGCCTTATTACCGACATAATTAGTAATTTCCTGCGTAATTTTAGAGACGCCACAATTTTCCATATTGAAGACTATGTGTGGGTTATTTACCAAACGATTCACATATTGCTCAAGTTAAATACAAAAAAATCTGAAGTCCTTTTTGGAACAGCGGCAATACTGGTGTATTGAAATTAAATTCATATGTGATTCATTTTAAGGATTTACAATTATCTACAGGCAACACGACTTTTTAGCTGAAATGACATATTATTTCGCAAAATTAAAAAGTTTTAGAATAACTCATAACACTTAATAAAATTTACGGAATCTATGGTAGTTTTATCTCTATTTTAACGTATTAAATTTTCAAAGGGATATGATAAAAACTGTATAAGGTAGAGCAAATTAATGCTGAGAGCGTAAACAGGACATTTTAGCTCCTGCCTCATAAATAAATTCTACCAACATCATATCAAATAAAAATCCATGATGACAACACTTCGAATTTTTTTTTAATATAAGGCACAGCACTAAAGGATTAATCCCTTATGGCGCTCTACGAGCGGTGCGTGTGCGCCGGAAACGATTCACGTTGATCTTAAATGCTTGGAGATTATACTCGTTGTGGAACACGGCCTCAGGGAGGTCGTTCCAGAGTAATGACGTTTTCCAGATGAAAGAGCTTTTAAACAGTGTCGTTCGAGAGACACTAAGCTGAACCACGTACGGGTGGGCTGCAGTGGCTCGTCGTGTATTTCTACCATGCACCGCTCTGGGTGGAATCAAGCGGGCAACCTCAGTTAAACAGTTGCCATGAAAATATTTGTAAAATAGACTCAAGTCGCCAACCTGCCTCGATGTTCAAGGCTTTCCGGGTTGTTTGTCAGATCATGGTCACCGATCCAGCGAATGGCTCTTCTTTAAATAGAATCTAGCAATCTTAGGATATGTTTAGCAGCAGAGCCCCAAATATGCGAACAGTACTCAAGCGATGGTCGAATTTGGGCTTTATAGAGCATTAAAAGATGTTGGGGTGTATAAAGGTTCTTAGTTCGGAAAAGTATTCCAAGTTTCTGCGAGGCTGCCTTAGCAATGGCCGCAATGTGACTATGCCAAGACATATGACTATTCAAATTGACGCCCAATATTTATTAATTCATTTGAATTGAGGAAGCTAAGGGAATCGAGTGTCCCGTCATGACTATAGTATCCTGTTCTTCAGCATTAACTTTTTTAGAGAATACTGCTGCCTGGGTTTTCTAGCGTTAAATTCTACTTGGCTAATGTCATCCCAAGACAGAATTTCTTCCAGGTCTTTGTTGAGATGTGAGACCTCTAGCTGTCTATAGACATGTTCATTGGCAGCCGATGTGCGAGCATCCAAAGTAAAAGATGAAACAAGTGTGCTGTCATCAGCGAAGCTATATATACGATTTTTGTTTTTTTCAAAAATATCGTTAATGTATAGTAGAAAGAGGGTGGGCGACAATATAGAACCTTGAGGGACTCCGGCGTTGATGTTAAATGTGTATGAAAGAAATCCGTCCATCGCCACTCGCAGAGAACGGTCTTTAGGAAAGCTCTCGACAGCCATGAACAAAATTGAACCGGCATTCCGTATGCTCTCACTTTAGTTAGGAGCCCCTCATGCCATACTCGGCCTTGGAAATGTCTAGTGCTACCGCCCGGGACTCCCCATGATGTTCTATTGTGTTGTTCCAAACGTGAGTAACTTAAGCGAGGTCTCCTGTTGATCTAGACTTACTGAATCCATACTGGCGCTCACTTATAATGTTGAATCCTTCCAGGTACTTTAATAATTTTTCGTTAAACGCCTTCCCCATAACTTTTGATATAACCAAAAGCAATGCAACTGGACGACAGTTGTTTGGCAAGGTCTTCTTGCCTTTTTGGGTATGGGCTAAACTCGCGCAGTTTTTCGGCAAGAAGGAAATATTCCTTTTTTGTAAGATAAGTTAAAAAGTCTACAAAATACCGGTGTGTTGCAAACATGAAATTTTAGGTAAAAAATCGCGTTCTTTTTTGGTTCTGGTATGTCCGATGTAATTTTTCAACATGCTGAGCGTGTATAACTCCTATCAATTGCAAACAAAAATCAAAAACCTCTACTGAACGAAAATCTTAATATTTTTATTGACGGTACTAAATTGCAAATGCTTAATTCTGCCAAAAATCTGGGTATAGTTCGGACACAAATTTAAGATTCAAAGAACACGTTAAAACTTTTATATAGTAATATAGACACTTACTTAATATTGCCTTGCGGAAATCTTTATGCGATTCTTTAGTGCTATCACACTTCAACTATTGTGATTTTGTATATGGGAATTGTTTAGACGTTCTTAGTAAGAATCGTATTCAGAAAGTGCAAAATGCTTGCTCCAGATTTATCCTAGGTTTAAGAAAATTTGATCATGTATCCCATACATTTAAGGAATTAAATTGGTTGAGAATGGATGAACGTAGGTTGCATCACTTGGCGTCCTTTGTTTTTCAAATATTACAAAATCCCAATTCTCCAACACTACTTAAGGAAAAACTAATTCGACGACATGATATTCATGATCGGAATATTAGAAATGTCAATAATTTAACTATGCCTTATTATCGCACTACACTTTTTAGAAGATCTTTTACGTACCAGTCGGTAACACTTTATAATTCCCTCGATAATCTCTTTTATTCTCTTAACTGTGCCAAGTTTAAAATCCAGTTTAAAAATTTTTTATTTCATACTGTATTGTAAAACACACCTTTACATATTTGAATTTAGTCCAGAAAATAAGGTTTTACAGCAATAAGTCTAAAGTAAAATTTCTTTACCGGACTGAAATTTGTAAGTTTTAGTTTAATCAATGTCAAACACACAATGTTTCCACCAGTAAATATAAGCACTTTTCAAATATTATACGACGCAGAATAAAACGTCATTATAATTTCAAAACATAATTTTAATTTTCAACAGAACAGTATGAAATAAAATATTGTACGTCATTCGTCCGGCAAATCCTTTACAGTATTCGTTTCAAAATTCCAGACTCGGCTCCTTCGTCGCCTCGTCTCGAAACATTTCACTCATACTGTAAAAGTTGATTTACCGGACTTATAACGTAAATATCTATTACTTCAACGACAAAACGTGTGAACGTAATCAGTACCTTCTACATTTTGAACAGCAATGATATATCAGTTTATTTTTAGTATTATTAATTTTTTTTTTCATCTACTCTTACAGTTATCTTCTTTGAAAGTTTATTTCATTTTTTTATCGCTTTTGTATGGTTAAGTAGAGTAGCCCACAAAGACTAGACTTCGTCATGCAGGGTGTAAACTTTTTTTTTTGTATTTTGTATTATAAAAATATGTAATATAAGACGATTATTTATTTAATATGATTAACAATTCATTTTTAGGCCAGAAATTTAAGAAACACATTTTTGCAATAGCTTAAAAACAAAGCTAGAGTATGTAGGCAAAATGCTGACCATTTTACAATTCAGCAAGGCCGACATTAGACCGCAAAAAGCGGTTATTAAATTTGGAGATGGGCTAGTTACTATAGGAATAGCAAATAATCCTAGCAATTTAATCGCGACATGAAATATGTTGCAACAAATGTAATGGTATAAGAAACTGGTTGCACTTGTTTCACGTCATTTTTGATTAATATACAAGACGCAAAATAGAAAGTTCACGCCTATGTATACCAGGCTGATATTATATCTAATAATTTGCAAATAAGCAATGTGTTCTGTTCTATGTATAAGTAGAATAAGTGGAAATAAAAATTAGATTATTATTTATATGAATAGGCCTGTTTAACTATTAGCCTTATTCTCACGGCTTTTG
Organism: Polydrusus tereticollis; assembly: GCA_963920685.1. Classification (NCBI taxonomy): domain Eukaryota; kingdom Metazoa; phylum Arthropoda; class Insecta; order Coleoptera; family Curculionidae; genus Polydrusus; species Polydrusus tereticollis. The sequence goes on from OY987329.1 coordinate 67,626,823, forward strand.
TAATAAAATACGACTAATTAATGTGTTAATTGTTGAGTATTTATACGCAAAGTAAAATAAAGAACAAAGAAATTCATTATAAAACTAGTCGATGCTGCACCATTGTGCGATTTAAAATAAATACCTACTGTAAGCCAGGGGGTATGATTTTATAAAATAAGCTTTTAGAAAAGAATATAATAAACATAAATGGCCAATGTAAATGCAATACCAAAAATACTTCGTTTAGTTCTCTTTCTACAAATTTTAAGCCGTACTTGCAAAAATTTTTCTACGGAGAAGAGAAATCTAATAAAAATTGTTGATGTTACAATAATTGGAATTTTGAATGTTACGGGTTTGGGCCTATAGAGGGGTACAAACAGTAACAATTCTGTGAACAGTGGAAGTTTTTCTATTGGTAGGACATGGTACCAAGTTTGATTAATGATTTCATTTATTAAAATTAAATCATAAATCAAATGTAAATTAATGTTAAATGGGGTTTAAATTTTGAATAGAGCTACAATGAGGTGTAGCTCGTGAACTTTCCATCTCGATAATAATAATAATAATAATAATAATGACTTTATATCCACATTACATTAAGATATACATATACCTATATAGGGTGTTACTTAATGATACGCCGTAATTCCAAGGGCGCATTCCTGAACCATATTCAAGTAGAAAAGTTCATATACACATATTGTCCTAAAAAGTCTGGTTTTCAAGATACAAAAAATTACGCCACTGACTTGTTTAAAAAAATTATATCGTTTTCGGGTTAAGCAGCTAAAAATAAAACTTTTGTCTCTTAATATTTCTTTGTATCTTACTTCGTCTTCGAGAAAAAAAAATAAAAGCCACTTCACTGCATGTCGAAAAATTGATAAAATAAAATCAAGTAAACTGGAACTCACAAATACCATCTAAAGTCTATCTTTAAATGGCGCGAAGTAATAAATTGCTCATTAAATATGCAAAACGTATATCGGAGTATCAAGAACAATTTAAACACCATCCCTTAAAATCTATTGTGTTTACAATAAAGGATCCAAATAATGAGCATCCTTTAGGTAGGTCCACCCTGAATTTATCGCAAGCTATTGGTATATTTGAGGATTTACCATTGTTATTGGAAAAATCCCTTAGCCAGGAGCATGTATTGGGGAAGTTTTTAAATTAAAAATCTTAAACATGCCTATTCTCCTAACAATAACAATGGGTGGTACTATTTTACACTCGATTTTACATAATATAATTGCAAAAACAAGATATAATATAGAATCTTACAAACAACGCATTTTTAAAAATCAAATAATACTTTGTCGTTATGGCTTAATCGTACTCCCATTCGGAAGATGAACTTTTATTAACATCGTTTATAATAGGCGGTTCAACCATTTCTTCGATTGATATTATATCTACCTGCCACATTTTGGCTTCTTCTTCTATCACATGATCGATACACTTTTTCCATTTTTCCGCACGATTTTACCCATAGCTTCATTAAAGAGTATTTTTAAATCCACCATTTTATAAGCCGTGTTTTTTCTGGCGACATCTGTCTTTAATTGAGCCCATATAAGTTCGATCGGGTTTAATTCGCAGTGGTAAGGAGTGAGTCTGAGCACAGATATTCCTCGTAACTTTGCCATTCCATCGACTTCATATTTTTTCAATGAATTTTTATGTAAATTGGCTAGTATCAATAGTTCTTTTTTTAAGGGATCCAATGGAAATTATATTTGTCTTAAACTTAGCCATTCTGTTATTTCACTTTTACGCCACGCACTTGTCGGTAATTTCTCCGTCAGCCTAGAGTGATAACTTGCATTATCCAATACAATTATTGCATCTTTGGTATAAGATCCAACATTTACTCGAACCATTCTTCAAAGACATCAGCATTCATATCTTCGTGATAGTCTCTTGTATCTTTAGATTAGAACATTAGTAGACCACCTTTAACGAAGTCTTCAGAACTTCCAATATTCCTTTTCGAGATGACGGTCTAAATCCTGTGAACAATCCTTTTAAAAAAGCTTGCCTTAAACTTTTAATATTTTTATCCTGCCAAAACTTAGTCACAGTGTGGCCTTTATTTAGCCATGTTTCGTCTAGGTTCTAGGTAAAACATTTTTTTGTTTTCTTCTCTGGCTTTTCAGATACTTCTTAACCTTTCGTCGGACGCAACCGTTCTAATAGAGACAAACGATGTTATTTTGTATGTTGTAAACCAGCCTTAACCCGGAATTTTCCCCACTTATTAGTAGCTTCATGGTTTTGGATGATCTTTCGATACGCCCGCGCCAGTTAGTGTTCGATCGAACGTCTTGCGAGTTAACGGCAGCCATATTAATCTGAGAGATACACTGCGCCCGATTGTGTAACGAATTGAATAATGTTTGTTTAAAGTCTCAAATCTCTTTTAATAATAAATTAGTAATAGATTATCCTTATTGTATTAGTTTTTTTTATATTATTTAGTTCTTATAATTTACAAGTTTTAGTTCTGTATTATAACAAATAAATATTTCTAAAATATCACAATCGTTTTGTTGTTAACAAGAGGTCTGTGGGGGCGGTTGTTACGCCACTGGCTGCTACTTAATATTACTAAAACTATCCATTGGTTAATTAATCTATTTAAAAATAATCACAATTTGCTAATGTTTCATTACTGATGCTAAAATTAATAATTATTGGTAAATATATACATCTGAGTCTGTTAGATACACTGCGCCCGGACATGTACGTATGGCAACTGCGCCCGACGGAAGGTTAAGTAATTTCTTCTCCAACAGACGATGTCGCTTCTGTCCATTAAAATCGATTGCCTATTATGTTTTTTCCACCGAAAACCCATTTTTCTTAATAATTTCCTAAGCGTATTTCTACACATAAATAGGTACCTAGTCCTGGCAGTGGCGTAACTACCCGTGTTTACTGAGTTTTACGGAACACGGGCCCCGCGGCTCTAAAGGAGCCCCTTGAAGAGCACAAATGCGATTTTTTCTTTGTAAATTATGAAAATTTCACACTTTTTCCATAGATCATATAATTGTTATTGTTTAGAACTTGCTTCGGAGATGATTTATTGAATATGACAATGACTCAGGAAATGTTTGAATACCTGTTGATCCAAAACGTTGCTTCGTGCAGTAGTTTCACAGAAATAATAACTGCTTGTTATTTACTTCTAACTATTCCTGTCACAGTAGCAAGCGCAGATAGATCTTTTTCGAAATTGAAACTGATCAAAAACTATCTGAGAAGTACTATGGGACAAGAAAGGTTGAAATCTTTGGCGATTATTTCTACTGAAAATGAAAAAGCAAGGAATCTAGACGTTTCCAATATTATCAATGTACTTCCGAATATGAAAGTTCGCAAGAAGGATTTTAGTAATCTATAACGCCTTTTCAATGTACAAGAATCGGAAAAATATGCATTGTATGAATAAAAAAGTTTCAGCGCAAAAGAATATTCGTTTTCTTTTCCTTGTTGTAAAATTAATAGGGTGGGTCTAATAGAGGAGAGGGGCCCATTTTTCTCGCTGAAACACATTTAAATCGACCGTGGTTACGCCACTGAGTCCTGGTCTTCTCGGATTAAGGACAAAATTTTGCCCAGCGTGGGAATTTCTTGTTTTAAAAGGAAACTATGAACTTTTTGCCTTATTCTCTGAATTAAAACGTTATCCAGCTCAAGTTTTGCTCGTCCTGGAGAAGCCTTTGGAGGTTTGACGCCAACAGTATTTTTTTCTTTTAAAATTTTATATATTGTTGTTTTCCCAGCGTTAAGCATATCTGCTGTAAATTGCACTGCATTGTGAACACTCAAATCCGCATTCTTACTTTTAACAAAATCGTTACAGTTTAGTATTTTTTTTTCCTGCATTTACTGTACATGGACCGACTCCAGGGCGTTTAGGGAATTGTTGAAAATTTTCCATATTTAATTAAAATAACACTGACACTTCACACTTTGACTAGTTTCACTAAGAAACGAGCACCCAAGACAGGTATGTATAGATATAAATAGGTGTATTATTCCAATAGAGGCACCCAGAAAGGCATAATAACCACATAATTAGCAAGCAGGTAACCAGGATTAGGTACAAAAAAAAAAGGAATAAGATGATTAGAGCAGAAACGGAATAAGTACCTAATAGACTCTAATTACTTTTGATAAAATTGCTTTGTAAAAGTCTTGTATCTTGAGAACCAGACTTTTTAGGACACATGTTTATATATGAACTTTTCTACTTGAATTTGGTTCAGGAATGCGCCCTTGGAATTACGGCCTATCATTAAGTAACGCCCTGTACAGATTATTATATGAACTAACATAGACTCTCAGGGGCAGTGTAGAAAATGGCGAACTCCAGTGATAAGCAACTCTTATAGGACTGCTTTGCTTAACCTGCTCTACTCAACCAGTAATCAACTTAAGGATCCTTCTTTTAGTTGTCGTAACGCAGCAATTTTTTTATACTATATAAAAATTACTTTATAGAAATAGAATTTCATTCGAAGTAATGGATTTTCATCAAATACATATTACTGACACAATCTAATTATTGTTTTGCCTGTTAAAATAATATTTAACGACATAACGATTGAATTTTAAAGGGTGCTTCAATTTGCGGTGGATGGGAAGATGGTAATATAATTGATACATTATATACGAAAAACATTTTTCAAAAAGCGGTGTACAATGGGAAGGTGGTGTAATTGCTCCTCTAAAACGTATATTATTAATATTATGCACATGGGAACGATACACAGTTTTATTACGCAAGTAAGCAGGTGTTTTGTAAAATATAATTCTATAAAAAAAACATGCAAATATACTGTTCTCCTACTCTCCATATTCAACCATCCTACCTCATGCAACTTGTGGGATATTCTTTCAAACTTACGAATTCCGTATATAAGACAAAGACAAGAGTTTTGTCCTTTGTGAATTCTATTTTTCTGTGCTTGCGTTAGACAACTATCGTAAACAACATCCCCGTGATTAAACACTGTGAGCACAAGAGAATCACAGAGCATCCTCTTAAGTTGCGCTGACAGGTCATGACATAGTAGAGCAACTTTAGCCGTACATAGGCGCATTGAATACAATTTGAAATATGCGCGCGTGCGGTTGAAATCTTAGTGAGCTATTAAAGACAAGCCCAAGGTTGCGGACTTTAGTTTTAATCTCTAGTGAAGAATCGCCTATTTGTATACTAACATTATTCTCTATCTATACTATTAACATCATTCTTGAGACCAAAGAGCATTATGCAGCATTTTTTTGCATTCAAGCACAAAGGGTGCTAGAGGGCAAAACCCCTCAAGCTCTCTAAATCATATGAAAAGCATCAAAAACATTATTAATTTTAAATGATAAATGTACTGGCGTGTCATCTGCATATAATACAGAGTATTATAATTGTTGAGACTACTCTAAATGTTAGAAGTATAGATAGCATATAACAGTGGGCTGATAACTGATCTCTGTGGTACGCTACTAGCAATAAGCAATTTCGATAAAATCTCCCTTCCGGTTAAAAAATTCTCAGAGAGCTCGATAGCCTCATCACTCAACCCCACATGGTCCAAAATTGCAAGAAGAATCCTGTGATTCAACGTATCGACAGCCTTGGAGAAATCTAGCAGCGCCAAAACAGAAACCCTGCCAGCATTCGTAGCCCTAATAATATCGTCACTAACATTTGCCAGTACAGTGGAGCCCCCATGATGTTTTCGAAATCCAGACTGAGTCTCAGGAAAGAACCCGATTTTGCTCCACATGATCTGAGAGTTGTTTATTAATAACCTTCTCCAAGAATTTAGATAAACATGGACGAACGCTTATAGGCCCTAAATCCTTGACTTCATGAGGATCATTAATTTTTGGTAATCGTGTTACCAGAGGGCTCTTCCACCCACAAGGGTAAACAGAGTTTTGAAGACAAAAGCTGGTCACGTGCGTGATGTATGGAAGAATAAAAGGGCAGCAGAGGGTAATTATATTGATATTAATACCTTCGGCTCCCGAAGCGTTGGATTTGAATTGAGTAAAAATGTTCAAAACATCTATGCCCGAGACCCGGTCGAATTGAAGAAAGGTTGTTAGAGTATCTTTAATGGTATTTGTATAATATTCAACCACGTCTTTACAGTGAACGCTAGTCTAAGGTATTCAAGCTCTAAAAAAAGTATTTATTTCATTAGGTTTCTTTAAGAGTTCTGGAATTTCAAATTTGTCTCGATGGACACCATCACGGTATTTTCTAAAGTCGCGCCAAACATTATTTGGTGCGATTAATTTAGCAGTTAAAAACGCGTATTTTTTTGATTTTTTGTTGTCATATCGGTTAAATTCCGAAGAGACTTGTAATATTCTATATTGGCTTCTGTTTAATGTTTTACCTGCCTAATGCTCTGTCCCCAAGTTTCATAAGCTTTCTTACGTTTTCTACCCATGGTTTAAATTTTTTTGTAAGTCTACTGTTTTATGTGGAGCAATTCGTTTAAATTGTCATTGATAAACTTAACTTAATCATTTATATTATAGATATGAAAAATTGTACGGCTTCGCACCATCTTTAAAAATGATGTTACTCGTAAAGAGCCAAAATTTTAGAGATTGATAAAAAGTTCAGAAGGGCACTGCATAAGCTAAATTAGTTAGTTTTTCATTCTGTTGCTAATATCTAGTAATATTACAAAATTATAGGTATCTTTTAATATCATTTATTGCATAATTAGTCCCGAATATTGTGATGCTAATCGACATTTATCATCAAACTTTCTACCGGTTATGGCGCTAAAATATCTTCTACATAGTTAAATTTTTATGGGTCTATTAAATGCCATAAATTTCTATTTACCATCAGATATGCTTGACCTTGAACGAACCAAGACGTTTAAGTCACAGAGTCATATAAATTATTATTATTATAAGAACGCCGATGCCTCATAATAATCGAGCGTAGTAAGAGCAAGGTTAAACTTGTTTTTAAGAATACATTATTCTACTTCTTCCTGCATTACCTCTCCTTAAAGTCAACAAATAAAATGTGTATAGTGTGACAATAAAAATATTGAAATTATTTTTTAATATGGAAGGGCCAAAATAATCTTTCTTTTATTTATATTTGAAAGGAAGTCAATTAAAATGTGTATGCACCATGCATTAAAAAATCATTATTAGTTCGATTTTCGACTAATAAAGTAGCTTATCACTCACACGTGGGTTATAACCATAACTCACTAGTGGGTTATGATTATAACTCACGCAGGCACATCTTTTATCACACCAGACGATAATTTCTTTGAAGGTTTTGTCATAACTATCTCTTGACTTGTGGGGAATATTAAATGAACACGCTAGGTCAGCTTCTTTTTGAATTTCGGCTGGAGTTTCTTTATATTTTGAAAAACCACCATCGAAAATGCAAAAATAATACATAATTTGATTTACTCTCTTCAAATTTTTGTTATTAATCAATTCCATAACAACAATAATCACACTAGCTTACTTTTACGTGTCAAATTTGTCATTCAAAAATATGTCAATTAAAATATAATACAGGATTTTCCAGTTTACAATGACAATATAATTTTCTATTTTTTATTAATATCATCAAGTGTTGGATAAAATTTTGTATGGCACTCGTGTGTTAGGTCATATAAGTCACTCGGGAATTAGCCCCCTGGGCCTACGGCCTTGAGGGCTAAACATTTCCCACCGTGAATATAACATAACACACTTGCACCATAAATAACTATAATCTATGTTATTGATATGCCAAAACTCAGTGTCAAACAGACAACAGACAGACGGTATATTATATTATATATCTACATCAATTTGCATTTTAATGACTCAAACTGCCAGCGAATAACTGATACACTTTTTAAATCGCCCTTGTAACCCAATAAAATAAATTGTTTTACTTTTCAAGTAACCAGGGCTGGGGTCGGCATGCCTACCCTGTCGTAAGAATATCAGTGAATAAGACTTAGAATTTCAGGTTTGAAGATAGGCAACCAAACATACACCATGTCTCGAAGTTAAAACCTAGGGTCGGCAAATTCGTACCTGCTTAATTTAAAGTGAGGTTATGGTTATGTCTAATATTCATTATTGACAGGAAAGATTTTGGATATCGATCTGTTGTTTTTGCAGTTTCTGTGATTATTCTTTAAAGAAAAGAGCTAAGTTAGTGTACAATAAGTGAGAGTAAGTGTATTCTGTTGAAAAACAGACCTTTCTGTTTGACTTTTTTAAGATTAGGACCTCAGGTAAGTATTTTAACACATCGAAAAATTAAGGGTATTGCCCGCAACGACATGGAAAACCAAGTTGAAACTGCGGTAAAAATTGATCTTATTCAATAAACTTTAAGTTTAAAATGTGGATTTTCGTTTCTTTCATTCGATGAACAAACCAAAATTAGCCTGTTTTGTTGGCCATGCCTTTTATTTTCAAATCAAAAAGTTGGCTACGACAATTTAAAAGAACTGTTTCGGGCTCTCCAAAAGCATGATATTTCCAAGAAGCACAACTACAGCCAGCTAACACTTGATTTATTTGGTAGACAACACTTGTATATGACTATTAGCAATGCAGCTTGATTGCAGATTAATTGACATAGTGATTTCTTTGGGTTATCAAGAATTTCAACGTTTAGGAGTCGCTGAAGAATCTTTAAACCAAGGCCGTTATAGGGAATTCATTAAGCTATTCAAAAAATATGACCGTGAATTTAGTGAACCATTATTAGAATCAAAAACCTTCGATCGAAAGCATTAGTTACATTTTAGGCACAACCATAGAAAAGGAAATTAGGAGCGCTACTTGCTTTACTATTGATATTTATGAAACTACAGATATTTCGCGTCGATCACAATTATCTATCATTATTAAGTATGCGTCAACTAGGGAGGTTTTTGAGAGACATTTATTATTAGTAAGTAAAAGCCACAAAGCCGAGAAAATTTTTAATATTGTACAAGTAAAATTAAATCAACTCGACTTAGCGAATCAACTAATTGGTCAAACTTACGACGGTGCTGCAGTTATGGCGGACAGAATGAAACGGCTTACAAGCAAAAAAATAAACCATTGCCCCTCAAGCAATATTTACCCACTGTCACCCAGATAGAATGAATTTAGTATTGCAAGGAATGCCGAATTATTTTCGCTTATTTAAGCAAATTTACTTATCCTTACCAGAATAAATGAAAGAAGATTGCCCAAAGTAAGCCAAACGTCATGGGGGTATGACCAAAAAAATGTGTTACTACATAATATCATTATATCATGAATAAAGAATATGTTATTTACATTTTCTCAAACCTACACAGTAAAAAATATCCACCTGGTAAAAATCATTTCAGGAGTGGTAAAAAAAGTAGTGTTAATGTTAACACACGGATCAACGTAATTTACTAATTTACCACATTTTTACACTCACATGGGGCCAAAGTTGTTGTAATAAACTTGCCTATGAATTTAACTCTCTAAAAAGTTAATTATGTTGAATGGGTGTTATTTATTTCATTTTACACTCTATCAGGAAAATTAAATACAATGACAATTAATAACACCATATTAGCGTGTAAATAAACCCCGCTAGAAGGTAATTTTAACACATTGAGTGTAAAACTTATTCTTTAATCGTTTTTTTTAGACGACCCCGGGTAAAAATACCTAAACCCGTGTTACCGAAAAGACAGGCGGCAACAAGTGGTGTGAAATTCTAGGAATTAACACAGTAAAAAATTGAGTGTTAAATTTAACGCTCACTTTTTTACTGTGTACCTTTTTGCGTAAAATTGCGAAATTAAATAATTTATGATACATCTGTTTAATGCAATTATTAAAACGAAATTTGGGCGTGGTCTCCGAAAATTTTTGCCCACGAGCCACCACAACTACTCAAGTACTACTAATCCTATCCTATAACAAAATCATTTCAGACTGTGAATGTGAACAAAAAAAAAATGGAAATAACAATGTTTGCAACATCAACTGAAAAGCAAAAGAAAGATAAATATTATGGTTCATATAAATAAACAGAATACAACGTCATGTTTATCGACTAAAGACAAGACTAAAGGGCACTTGAGTTATTATGCAACACCATTATAGCCATTGCACAGCAGGCGCGCATTGGCTGCAGGCCAACTTCTTGAACTCTGCAGGTTTTTCAGCCACCTGCCGATACTCTTGTCTACCAGACCGCCTGTCTCCAGTTTTTAAGTTTATATTTTTAGATGTTAAGTTATATTTGGTATTGTTGGTGTAGGTCAGTAGAGTTGTGTTTTTATAAGACATTAAGAAAATGGGTTCAGTTTTGGCTCTTGGTACAATATGAATAAATACGTTTGGTTGTGCACTTGTGTACATCAGTACTAAACACAAAGAAACCACTTAAAAGTATTTACTACCCTGAACTACAATAATTTGATATAAAATTAACTTTGTGTTTTCTTAGAATTTTACTTTCTTACTTCCCACTTAAAATACTGCCGAAATGCTAGACAAACTCTTATTTTTTTAAAAGGTGACAATCTCTTAATTTTCAAACAATCAATTTTTTATATGGTTCATGATTATTTTTTCTTTGCAGAATATTAAAAAAAAAAACATTGTTCGAAAAGTTTCGATATAATGACGGAGATAAAAAGTTGAATATGTGTGCCTGTCAGGGGGTGGAGTTGTTGTATTGCAATACCATTTTACGAAATATTATATTATATGTCTAAAACAGCACTATGTGGCGTCCGTGCAAAAACATTACAGAGCTTCTTCAAATGATACGGTGAAGAAAAACCATGTATCTCTCGATGCTAGGAACATTATAAAAACTGTTCATAGTTTTCTGCTTAACAGGAGACTTAACGCTAGTGAAACTAGTAATTTGATTAAGATACCTCTGACTACAGTAAAAATAATCGTGTTAAATCTCATCAAATCAAGAAAGAAGCGTAAAGATGCCGGTTTCAATAAATGTTTCAACGATGCCGACAAGGACTTGATGAGACAAATAAATACTTTTCGCTCTACATTACACCCACCTATTTTGCTTCTTTATGGTCTTTCATTTAATTTTTTCGAAAAACATAAAATACGATGACAGTTTTAAAGAAATAAAAATTTATTGCACTTTTAAAAATGAAACTTTTGCTAGTCAAGCGGAAATTTATAGATCAAATAGATTCTTTATTTTTCTCGGTGGAAAATCCAATAACTGACATATTGAAAAATATTGCTCGTATGTTGTTTTTCCTTGCCAGAATTGAAATCCATTCAAGTAATAATATAGCTGAAATTATAAATGGCTGCCATTTGCCACCAACCGACATAAAATATGTCGGCAATGCATTTATTTATCAATACTTTAAAATATTTGTTTAATTAAATTGCTTTTCATTTAGATAATAACGAGATAATATTTTTGTATCGTAATGTCCAAATAAATTAAATAGGTTATGTAATAATAATTCATTCATAGAATTCAGAAAGACATTCGACCCTATCAAGATTAAAGCCGGAATAAAAGCCCTAACCCAACGCGTAATATAGAGAACCCAGAGCTAGAAAATATATGAAGGCACTCCGGAATTTCCTACTAGAAAGTAGTTCGAGGGGGCAACGTAATATAAGTTCATTATGGTGACTCTAGAAAGCTGTAGCGAGGTAACAATGCGTAGAGGGAGAATAGCCCAACAATCTGTTCGCTGATGGCATCATTCTAATTGCTGTCACCAAGCTAAATGCAAATAGGAATTAAATTAAAATTAAGGTCTGTAAATGATGCTTGGCAAGACAAAAATCATATACAACAAGTTGGTAGACGAAAGCGATTTCATATAGCAGGGACGACTTAGAAACATCTAGTTCACTGCTTTTGGACGGCATTTGGGCGATATCCTATAATCTGTAAATCTTCATAGAATGCAACTACAACTAAAGAAGAGAACGTTCCGTCAATGCATGCAATAGTTATGATATAAGGATGCGACACCTGTACACTAAAACAGAGATCAGAAGAAAACTCCAGGTTACTCAAAGATCTATGAAACGATATATGCTAGGAATAATTAGAAGGGATCGTAATATTGGAATGGATATGAGGGAAATCTCATGTGAGAAATGTCACCCAAAAAAATTAGTTTACGCAATTATCCAGAGATAGCAATACTAACCAAGTGGTTGTCACGATGACGATCCAATTTGTAGTAGCGTAGGTGCTGATGTGGAAAAAATAATTTTATTTAAATTGGTTTTGGTCTTACGCGCTCCGCCAAACTTAAGATATACCCAACCAAAATTTGGTGTGTCTTCCTTATTTGCAACTAGGCCAGTTTTGAAAATTGGATGGATATTATCGTGACGATTTCGGCATTTGACTCCTGGACCAAATCCCAACAACAGACAACACACATAATTGAAAGATAATGATGATAGTAATGATAATACAGGCTAATCCATTTTTAATATTTACATTAACAAAATCATTTTTTATTAAAAATGTAACTTTTGTACTAATAATTTATGTCGACAACACCCTTTTACCCCATTTCTCGCTAGGTTAAACACAGGATCTTATAATGATAGTCGTCTATGCATGGGGGCGTGGAAGGTTAACGTATTTAAGAACAGAGAGAAAGGGCTATTTAAATAGTTAAATAAAGTTACCTTTCAAATTAAATCGATCATTATTGATGTTTTTCTATAGAAACAAAATAAATTAATACCTACTGGTATGTGTGAGTGTGGTATACATGCATTCCATTGTAGCATTGTTAAAAACATAATATACAATACAAAACGTGCGCTCATATTATTTCAGACCCACACAAGGTTTAATTAAGAATCTGCTGCCTACAAGGTTTAAAATTAATTTTTAAATGAGAGTGAATAAAGATGTGTTACTTACTATAATTCGATCCTACTTAATAACTTATGAAAGCTTTACAAAAATTGATTGAAGAAGTTCAACTCTTTTGGTGTAAAAGGATACTGTAAATTTCCCTTAATTTCTCAACTGTTGTCAGTGCGTCTACGAAGAAAGCGTTTCACAGCCCAGAGTGGCACCATTGTGATGTCATTAAAAATAACAAAACTATAGAGCCTTCTGGTAAAATCTAAAATGAAAATCCAGAGGAGAAAAGGTGGCAATGGAAATGTGACATGTGTTTGAAATTATTTCAACACATGTAATCAGAAAAAAAAAAAACGATTTGCTAATTTTCGTATTTTTGTGATATCTCTGAAGGTTTTCAAATTTTTTCAGCGGCGTTTTGTTGAGCACCATATTACGGAACTCTGTCCCCATTTAACCGACTTTAAATCTCTTATAGTTTCAGAGATCCCTGTACTTAGCCTCGAATTTCTAACATCCTGTAGAGACTAACAAAAAGCATTTATGTTTTTCGTCAATATATAAACCTATTTGAATATACCTAATTCATAAATTTAAACAAAAAAAACTCCGGAACGGGTGCCGCCGTTTTGGCGCTGGACTTTTTGAAATTGGAAAGAAAAGGTGGATTGAAAGCTGGTTAGCGCCGATTCAGCCAATATAAGAGTACAACCCACCTCAATGAAAGCGTCCTACGGCGGCAAAACGGCAGCACCCATAATATGTCGCGTACCAACATGCTGAACGTCAATATAATATTTGTAACGAAGTAACGCAAATGGACGCCTTAAAGGTTGCTGGAACATCGAAAATGAAAAACAGCTTGTAGAAATTATCAAAGAAAGCAATGAGAGGGATACCTATAGTTATTGGAAAGAGGAGAAGACCAAATAAAATGTAGATGAAGGGCATTAGAAGATCGAAAGCGAGAGAAGATTAAATGAAAATTACTGCAACAACCGAAGTAACGGGTGTTTAAGCATCGGGCAATGACGCAGGATGTTCTTAAACCGAATGAGTGTCCACGGATAGACTTAACTATACTTGTAAATCTTTAATTTCCGATTTTCGAAAATCATTTTAAAAAAATGATTGTTTGTTGTGTAAATACGATAAAGTTTTTTCTACGAACGTGCGGAAAGTGACTACTTTCATTACTGATGCTAGTGCTGAAAGTTGCATTTTTCCCCACTAACGCTGAAAGCCTTTTTAACTTTCACGTGTGGGATACAATACCTCAACAGTCACATAAACTCTACGCCAGCTAAGTCTTTAATGGTGGCCGACGCCATATTTTAAACATATTTGCCAACCTGTGATTTAAAAGTACCACAATTCAATAATCATTTTCCAGACACAGGCAATCGCTTTTTTAATAATCAGAAATTAATGATTGCTTCATATTTGTTATTTTATTTTAATAAAATTTAGATTCACATTTTAATAGCAATTCAGAAATATTTGTAGACTTGTCAAAATTGGTAACATTATTAAAAAAGTTTTCTAAGTCTCGCAAGCTTGCACAGACTTCAGATAGACTTGATATTTTCGACACTGGAGCAAGTTCAGATTCCTCTTCCTCTGTCTTACAGTTGGGAGTAGTTTCACTCGTTTCTTGGATCTCTTTAATACACTCGATGATCAATTCTGCACTCTCTGTTGACAAATCGTTGTCAATAGAGGCGAATTGTTTCAAGTTCACAAATGTGTCCTTAATGTTAGAAAACAGTTGTGCGAGCGGAATATTAGTTCGAAGTCGACAATATTATCTGTACTACAAACATATCCGGTTTTCATAAAGCATTTTTCTATTGTCACTGGGGACAAATTGCGCCAGGCCACCGAAACCCATATTAAGGCGTTGGTTATGATAATATTATTTTCGATTTCTTGAACCACTGTCTTAACATGTTAAAAGCCTCTTAATAAGGTAGCTTCTGTAGAGCATTTTAAAATTGTGTATAATGCCTTGGTCCAAAGGTTGGCAATGTGAGGTAGTATTGGGTGGAAGAAAAATGAGTTTGACGTTATCCAGTGTAATTTTGTAATTATCCAGAAATAATACCACTCTTCTATTCTGTTTCTTCATCGCGGTATCAAATTTGTGAAGTCATGATGTCTGCTGTCATCCACGCTTTTTTGTTCGAGACCCATTGGAGAGGTAGCTTATCGATATGTGCGCCCTTAAAATATCGAGGATTTTTGCTCTTGCCTATTATAAGTGGTTCTTTCTTCTCACCTTTCACATTCGAATTCACAAAAAATACATCGAAATATTTTGAAGTGTTGAAAGTCGTAATAGTTAGTAGGCTACAATTTTAAGATAAGATGCTTATTTGACATCTGACTTCCCAAGAGCTTTATTATCTGCTCTCAAGCGCAATGTAAATTAATTTTACAAACTGTTCCTTCTAATCAATGAGGTCGCAAGAAAAAACAGGTGAGTTTGAAAGCCAAGATAAGGGGGCAACACAATTAGCATTAACACGCATGCGCCCCTGACTCAAAACCCTTTAAAATTTTCTTAAATTCCCCAAATTTCGGTTTTTTCTTAAATTAATTAAGAATCATAAATTTCTTATTTTCTATTCTACACAGTAAAAAATATCCACCTGGTAAAAGTCATTTTAGGAGTGGAAAAAAAAGTAGTGTTAATGTTAACACCCAGATCAACATAATTTAACAGATTTTTACACTCATTGGGACCAAATTTGTTGTATTAAATTTGCCTATGAATTTAACTCTCTAAAAAGTTAATTTTGTTGAATGGGTGTTATTTATTCCATTTTACACTCTATCAGGAAAATTAAATACAATGACAATTAATAACACCATATTAGCGTGTAAATAAACCCAGCTCGAAGGTTATTTTAACACATTGAGTGTAAAACGTATTCTTTAATCGTTTTTTTACACGGCGCCGGGTAAAAATACCTAAACCCGTGTTACCGAAAAGACAGTGGTGTGAAATTCTAGGAATTGGCACATGACGCCGACGCTACATGCAAACTCCACTTTCACGTCAGTCTGATTGTGCTCTTTGAACGTGATACGTTTTCCCTTTAGCTTTTAAATTATTCTAATACAAGCTTAAAATATAAATGTATTCCTTTTTTATATAAATACTTAGGTACCTACCTACATATTTTACTTCATAGATCTCTAAATGAATATACGATTAATATAATACTCGTCATTTTCATTCTTTTATATTGTTCCAAAGCATACTTTTACTTAGTTGTTTAGTGTTCTAAGTATACATATATTTATTATGTTATTTGTTTTGTTAAGCTTAACAATGAGGTACATTAAACATAGATGCATATATGTTTAATTTACTAAATTATTAAACTATATAATAGGTGTGTCATTTTGTTCAACTAGTTATAATAATAAGTATAAAAAAAATCACAGAGTTTTCCAGTTCTGTTGTAACCGTCATTTTGGTTATAAATAAACGATAAACAATACTCAATATTTTCATTCATTTAACAAACCTTTTCCAAGCGATATGAAGATTAATATATATTAGGGGCTACTACTTTAGAGGTTAATGATGTAAAACATCTTGAATGCATAATTTTTTACATTTTAATTATAAACGCCCGGTTAGTTTGATACGGGATTAAATGACTTAAACAAAGTGGAAAGTATTCTAGCCCTGGGTATATTATTTTATTACACTCACTATAGTAAAGTCACACCCAAAAAAAATAAAATTTACACTACAATAATATGATATTTACGGTAATTAATCACAAATTACCATTAAAAAATGGTTTACTTACACCTCTCATTTTCTTTTACACCCTAGAAGGATAGGTTTACAATCTGTGAGTTTAATTTACACACAATAGTGTAAATGTACCTACCTATAAATTAGAAGAATTAACACTCATCAAAAAGTAAAAAAAAAACATTCAAAAATGTCTTTTTTACAAGATATACTGATTGGTTAATATACCCTATTGAGTGTGGTCCTATATGTACCACCATTGAGTGTTAAATTTAACACTAATTTTTTTACTGTGTTGTTAAAATGTCTAACTTTTTTTTTTATATCGATTTTTATATCTTTTTATCTCAAATTAAATAACTTTAACGTTTTCTGCATAAAAAAAAAGTTACTCCTAGTTAGATACGATTTAAAGGATCGTTTTCGAGATTAATCGATTTAAAAACTACATTGCATGCGAAAAAAAACATAATTAATATTGCTTACCCAAATTTTATTATTTCACGGTCTCATTTAGTAAAAATGTCAATTGGGTACTAAATTACTGCTATACATTATGTTCCTTCGTTGATGTGCTCTAATTTGCCATAGAAAAGTATAATAATCAAAATGAAAAAAAGTTGGGTACACTGATAAAACTGTGCTCCCTTAATCAAATAATCTGATTTATTTGGTGAATAATTATTGGTAATAAATAAATGTGATTTTAATTAACTAAATTTGATTTAACTGAAATAAATGAGAGTATTTCGTTTTATTTGCAAAGTTATTTGACTGTTGGTTGATTTGTGTCAAATCATAGAACCCTTCAAACAAATATCTTACCAAAAAACCACTAAAATAACAAAATCTAAATACCTAATTATTTAATCGAACTAATTTTTATTTAGGAACTAAATCCCGTTAATCGCTAGTTAAATCACCCAATAGAGAACTATTTAAATGTCTAGGTCATTTAAACTAAATAATGATGTATTTACATTAAATCGTTAATATAAAACAACCAAATATTTACAAATAACTAATTATTTAATCGAAGTACATTTCAAGTTAAGAACTAAATACCTTTAACTTTAATTTAAATCATTAATTGCCGAACTTTTCAAATAATTTGGTCATCCAAACTAATAATTAAGTATTTAAATGAACTCCTGTCGCCCACTTTGGGCTTTGAGTAATTTGATTGGTTATACAAAAGTGGCCTGATCATCGCGTTTTGGCCATTGGTGTTCGATTTTGTCTTGTAGAAATTTATGAGTGAGAGTGAAATCTTCTTTGTTAGTGGCACAGAAGTTGGTGGTTCCATCAAAAATTAAAACGAAGATATGGGGAATAAACGTAATATGAATAATTATTTAGAAGATTGGGGTATATCGAGGGGTATATCCCATATGTTAGATACTTTTCAAGGTAGGAAACTATATTTGAATATTTTAGTTACGCATGAAACGAGTTAAAAAAGGAAAGATACTTGTAATACCTAATTTGAAATTTCGAACACAAAATCTTTTTGGAAAAATGTAGCCAGGTATTTATAAATCATGGCTACCTAGGTTACAAATAAGACAGTTTTTCTCAATTTTCACCATAATTCAATACCTATCAAACCTCCTAACGTAAAAAATATAATATAATTAATATAATATTAATAATTATTGTACCTAATATTTGCAAATTTAACTTTATTTAATTTTTTATCAAAGTTATTAACTTCTCTATAATGTTTTATTGACGTATATTTTAAGGGGAACAACAACTAATGGTCGGTTTATACAGCAAGATAACATAACATAAAAATAAAATAAGAGTTGAATCTACAGATCTGCCATAAGACGTTTATAGAAACACATAACATAACATAAAAATAAGAAATAAAATAAGAGATGGTTATCTTTTAAATTTTATGTTATTTTTATGTAAAAATAGTTGTGCGCGTGCGCGTAATTTGTCATAACCTTTATTTTCGGCAAAAATGTGTTTTTTTCTGTTGGTTTGCCTTATTATTTGAACACTATAAACAATTTGATAAGGTTTGTGATTATTATGGTATAGGTACTAATTAAACCATATTCAATAGCAACATTTCAATATTTCTTATTTTTATGTGACGTCTGTATAAACACGTACTTGGATAAAATAAGAACTGATTTGAATGAACATTCTGATCCATTGAAAATTAAAAAAAGGTATTTAAACCAAATAAATTTATATTTGATCTAAATAAATATAAAAGACAAGTTAAACAATTATGTACTTGAATAAAAAAACAATCACTTTGATGGAAATTACCGGTTTATTTAAATCAAATCACTTAAATTGTTTAATTAAATAACGTTGTTGTTACGGCAAATACATGTAAAACAAAAGTAAAATAAATATGTACTTGATAAAATATATATAAATATCAATCAAATAAACATTTTGTTAACTTAACTTTTAACCTATTTACCTTAAGTCATTGAAACGGCTTATTTAAGTTAGGTTAGTGTTAAGGAAATAAATATTTGCTTGAATTTTGTATTTAGTGATTAGTTCCAAATAAAAAGTAATTTGTATCAAATCAGATGATACTAATTGAGGCAAATAATCCCTTGGTATTTTTCAAATACATATTTGTTTGGCTAATAGGAAACAAATATTTATTTGAGTCAACGGTAAATTTTTTTGACTCAAATAATTAATTTTATCAGTGTATATTTTAACTCCGCCCTCCCCTAGTTCTGATGCTGCCTGTAAATTGTCGTAAACTTAAACGACAATAGTTGGATTCTGATTATAAAGTTTATTCAAATACGTAAATTTCAAGTTTGTATCTTTACTAATTTCGAAAATATTAAGAAAAAAAAACATCTTCAGGGTCTACTCTTTGGGAGGCTGTAGCTCGGACCAAATGTTACATCTTGACCCAATCTACTCGATCTAATTATTGACCATTTCTTATAGGACACCCTGTATATCTCATGTAATACTAAATTTTGTTGTAAGGGTTGGTTTGTAAGGTATACAGTAAGAACGTTCCTGTTTATAAGAGCCCAAACCAGCACAAGGTCATCTTTGCAAGTGGTCACATTTTTAGTAGGCCAATAAATTAAAGTAACATAAATTATATTGGTGTAGATCTAACTACACCATCAACTCAGTAATCACGACGTTCCGATCTACAAGAGTCAACGAGATTAAAATTATTTCCAAGTACATGCTAGAAACCCGACAGACCGTAACCGGTACCCGTTTTAACAGAATATCCATTATTTTCTTTGTAATTATGCTTTAAGTCCGTTTCCTTTGTTATACATGTTGCATTTTAAAATTTCGTATTTTAAAATAAGATTTCTGATACAGAACAATTAGTAAAATTTTTCTAACCAGTCAGTATACTAGGTGCCATCAAATACTAGGGTAAATGCGGGAGAGTTGCCGCACTTTTTGAAAAAAATTCATAATTTTTGTAATTTTTAAGTTAATTTTTTCAAAATAAGTCACTACACAGGTATTACTTTAAACTTTATTAAAATGCAAAAATAAACGTTAATTCTAAAAAAATATAAACATAACAAAAAAATATGTTTTCTTCTAAAAATCGGCGACTCTCCCACATCGCTGGGAGAGATGCCGCGTATAGAAAGGAGGGATGCCGCACTGTTTAGAAAGTCTAATTTTCATTTTTCTTGCGTAGAGCCAGTCTGGAACAAATGTTGCAAACTTCACCATACATGCTGCAAGTAACGTGGAACCATTTTAAACATTTAAGGCACTGCGCCCAATCGACTTTTTTAGTTGTGGTTGCATAAATTTCGAAACATTCCACGCAGCGTTCCTTGTTTTCATCTTTTTTATAATCTTATTTGCTAGGATCTCTTCATCGCTATCGCTCCACTGTTCTTTTTCTAGTTTTATTTTCTGCCACCTTGGGCTTTTTATCTTTAGGATTAAGGCGAGACTTTTTTGTTTCAATATTTTCGTATGATGTTAACACACTTGCGCTTTGCTTGAACCGTTGTTTAATGGATACAGGTATTTTTGGGACGGGAGACACTTCATGCAGATACGTTGAAGGGGTAACTTTCGGAATATTATCTCCATAAGCTCCACTACTAGGAGAATTTGTTTGAGTAGGATTGACAGAGCTGGTGGAGGGTAGTTATAAGCTGAGACGTAAATCTAGAGTCATAGATCTGGGTAAAGTACTAACCTCTCCTTCTGGGGGAACTTCTATCGTGGATGAATCTATCATAGAATAAAAGTGGTCTGGAATTGCATTTGAGTCTAAAGGATATATCCCAGTTGCCCTAAAACCGTTAATGGCCGTGGCTACAGATGCTGATCAAAATCAAGCTTTTCTAATTAATGCACCGGCTTGGTATCTTGTGAGGTTTCTGGTGGCATTGGGTTTCATCAGTTTCAAAGTTTACCTTCTGGTCCAAGGCTCCCTTTGCGAAATTTACCACTAGCCATTCTGCGTACAAGGGTTTTTGGCGGCACACCATAACGCCTATGAGCTCCTCTTTTGGTTATCTCACCGGATCTGACTTTGTTAATTGCTTCTTGCAATTGTTCTTCGGTACACTGGGCCCTTGAGCGTGCATTTACTTTCCTTTCATATTTTCTTGGCATTTTTCTGAATAAAAATGTAAATTTTAATATATTAAAACTCATGGAAAAACAATAACATTGGAAAAATAGTATGCGGCGTCTCTCCTTACTGATAATGCGGCAACTGTCCTTTTTGTTGGAAGAGACGCCGCACCTGCTTATCGAGGTCACTGGCTGTAAACGCTACAAAATATATCATGATACGTGTAAACAATAACCTCAAAATATCGGAAAAACTTTCAAACATAAAATAAAGTGAGTTTCAAATTATCACACTTATTAAAACCGTACTTCAAACTTTGTAATAAAAATGTATTCTTACCTTCGTAAATATCGGAATAGGAAGCGATACTTTTAGAAACAAACACTGCCGCTGTACTAATGATTCACTTATGGGTGTACTCTCCTCACAGGTATGCTTGGATGTCTAACTTTTTACGTATTAGGGGTAATACGACAAATGCGGCGTCCCTCCTGCCGCAGCAACTCTCCCGCATTTACTTTATATTATATTATGTAGTTTTATATCTATTTAGTGCCAAAAAATAAGAAAATTCTGCGAATTTGAAAATTGTACCACGTCTCCCTGATTAACTATATCAAACTTGGAGGTTACCTTCATTCTTCTTTCTATATTAATAAAATAGCAACAATCATAAGAAACTGTTATGTATAAGCATACAGGGTGCTACAAATTCGAGTGTGTGCATGAGGATCTTGAAAACCGTAAGAGATACAAAGTCGATCAATTTAAAGTAAAATTGCGCAATATAGTGCTTAATAAAACGCCGTCAAAATAATTAATAATTTCTGGTTACTTCCTGTTAAGTATATCCGAAAGAAAACGAAATGTTGCAAAATATATTTTATGCACTTCGGCATACCAACTCTTCCTGCTCTACAAGTTCGCGTCCTCAAAATTTATATCCGACGTTTTATATCCGGACGACCATCAACCCCTTTATTTTTTTTAATGCATAACTGACCTGAGCTTTTCATTTCGGTTTTGAAAATCTTTTACCAATTAAGAAAGTTGTGCCAAGCAAAAATAAGTAATAAGTAACAAATTTATTGTGCAGTTAAATAAGCGGAAAAAAGGAGAAGCAAAAAATGTTTGCTAAATGAAAGACTTGCAACGATAAATGCTTTTAAAAGATCGAAATGTTGAATGATCAATTCCTTTTATTGTTCAGAATTCATTTTGAAAAATTTAATCAAGTTGCCTTTGTTTAATAAAAGAATAAAGTAACGTCAATGTATTTACAAATTCTGTATTTGTTATGCATCTACAGGGTATTACTTAATGATAGGCCTTAATTCCAAGGGCGCATTTAACCAAATTCAAGTAGAAAAGTTCATATAAGCATGTGTCAAAGATTAAAAAAAAAAATCGGCCTATCTCAAAGATCCTTTTGCCGATCTTGATGAAATTTGGCAGTGTTGTTCATGTGATAAGACACTAATTAGATGATAATTATGAGTAAGTTCCAATGGCGTCCGGGGGGGGGGGGCACCCTCCCTCACGAATAATATTGAGAAAAAAATATACGCCACTGACTTGTTTAAAAATTTTATATTGTTTTCGAGTTAAGCAGCTAAAAATACAACTTTTTGGTCTCTTGATATTTTTTCGTATTTTACTTCGTTTTCGAGAAAAAAAATAATAAAAAAAAATAAAAAATTAAATGTCAAAATTTCTTTTTTCTCGAAAACGAAGTAAGATACAAAAAAGTTGAACTTTTAGCTGCTTAACCCGGAAACAATATGAAATTTTTAAACAAGTCAGTGGCGTTCATATTTTTTGTCAATATTATTCGTGAGACTGCCCCCCGGGACGCCACTGGAACACATAATTATCATCTAGTCAGTGCAAACTTAGCGTCATATCACAACGAACAACACTGCCAAATTTCACCGAAATCGGCAAAATGATCATTGAGATATTAATAAAAAACAATTTTTTTTTTAAAACTGACACCCTGTATTTTGAAAACTAGACTTCTTACTTCTTAGGACACATGTTTATATGAACTTTTTTACTTGAATTTAGTTCAGGAATGCGCCCTTGAAATTACGGCCTATCATTAAGTAACACCTTGTATAACTAGTAAGTATTGAAGGTTTTTGTGAAAGCGTAGTATATTTAACTGTTCTTGCTACTAAAAAAATGAGATTTTCAAGCGAAGAAATGATGAAGCTTTATTATGAGTGTAACAGAAATTGTGTGTAAGCTTTACAAGAGTACTTTCGGAGAGACCACAGCCGAGTAAGTCATTTCTTAGGAAACTAGATTTTAATATGGCATAGTATGATTCGTTTTAAAAAAAACGTGAGAAATATGGGAGCAGAAAAGCGAAGGAGCCGTTGCAGTTGTTTTACATAAGGTTTGCATTTTCATTTCAGGTCTGGTTTTTTAGGAGGCGAACTGTTTTCCACTTTCTTGAAAAATATTCATATTTTAAATAATTACCTAAGCAATAATCCTACTGTTTCCATGCGGCAAATTGCAACAGAAGCGAAGATAGAAACACTACACAAATAGGAAACACAAACCATATAAAATCCACATCAGCCTTCCCGGGGATCCTGAGAGGGGGCTATACTGTTTATGGATGCGTGAAGAAATTAATCATAGTGTTTAGTTAATTTTTAAACACCATTATCTGGATCGACGAAAGCAAGTTTACAAACTGTGGTATGTTTAACCGGCACAACATCCCGAGGCAAAAATGAAAATTCGTCCGCAAGTTAGGTTAGGTGTAAATATTTATGTACATCGATATCCCACTGGCTTTTTAACCATGTCCCTGGTTTCAGCAGGATGAAGCACCTGCGCACAACGGCAGAAACGTCCGTCAGTTTCTTAATGCAGATTTTCCAGAGAGGTGGATAGGGAATTGTGGTGTGATAGAATGGCCTGCGAGGTCCCCTGACCTTTCGCCATTAGATTTTTATTTATATGGTACATTAAATTCCTGTCTACAAAAATCAAATTAATACTTTGGAAGACTTAAGAGTGCGAATTCTAAATGCTCTTGTTTGCTGCATAGGACTAAGTCTCTTTGAATATCTGCGAAGAAATTCATGTTTAGAACATTTATGTTCACTTTTTTTTATGTATTTGTGAACTTTCCTATAAACTTATGGTTATAAAAAAAAATTAAACTGTAAAACGTAACATCATTTTAACTTTTCTAGTGCTTGTAGTTTATGTTAAATAATGCTTTCTAAAAACAAATGTAGGTTTTATAGAGCAGATGTACCTATTTTTCTGGTACGACGTTCCTAGTTGGGAAAAGGTTGATTGTGATACACCATTATTTTTGGAGGATCAAAAGCTGTTTAGAACCGAAACAAAAAACCTAAGTCAGTATTTAAAAAAAATAAAGTTTATGATGGTCGCCCGGATATGAAACGTCGGATTTCAAATTACCTCTTCAACTAAACTCAGGAGAAAATAAAACATAATTTGCAACATTTCGTTTTTCTTCGAATATAACCGGAAATAGCCATAATTTATTAATTATTTTAACGCCATTTTATTAAGTACTAAGTTGCGCTACTTTGCCTTAATTTCACCGACTTTGTATCGCTTACGGTTTTCAAGATCCCCATGCTTGCCACACTTGAATTTGTAGCACACTGTATATCACTACTATTTGTCCCTTAAGAGGATTCATACCTGCCGTTTACAAGCGACTTTGTTTCAAAGAATGGCACCAAAACTAACCAACGAAATTAAACAAAATTTTGGAGATATATTCTAATTGTATCAAAGAATGAGGGAAAGTCATTAAGAAATATGAAAAAAAAAAATTTTTTTTTAATTTTTGTTACTGCGTAATGTTTATATTTTTAAAGTACTTTCCCTCATTGTTCACCATTTTCCCTATAATTTATGAAGAGACCGAGTTTTTAATTAAACCCTTAGTTTTCTGTCAATCTTTTGAATTCTGTAATTAATGAATTTTGGAGAAAAAAATGAAAGCCTTTAGATTATTAAAACATCTTGGCAACACAGCAAGCCTCATAGGATATCGGCGGTGGCATCGGGAGCATCTTTAATTTAGCAGATGCATAAAATAATATTTAATATTATTAGGGTGTTAGTGTGATTTGCATTTTTGAGCATGGGACGGACTAGAAAAAAAGAAAAGTAATGTGGCAGAAAACGATTATGTCCATCTACAAGTCGAAAAAATAGACGAATTGCTATGGAAAAACGGTAAGTATAATAATATTGTTATGAGGTATATAATAACATGATTTATAATATATAATATCAGTAAGAAATAGGTAAATTAAATTATTGCCAACATGTTTTCATAAGTAAAATACAAGAAATAATTTTCAGGAAACAAAATATAGGATCGGTAAAATCTAACAATAGTTTTAGCAGTGCTAGCTACGCATCGCTATGCAGGCGAGCAGTTAAAAATATATTTTTCTGAAAGGTTTCCTATAATTTGATTCATGTGACTTGTGTCTACCTGCAGCGCTTCTACTTTGCAGCATGACCAATAACAATTTTATTCATGCGTATAATATAATAAAAAAATACAAACCCGCGACCAAAATATTTAACATATTACCAGCAGCTGGCAACTAACCTATACAGCCAAATCGCTCGTTACGAGTTACGAATAATGAATTTTTCCCTATTCACTTCAAGGCTAAACATGATTAAAATCGTTATTGGTCGTGCTGTAAGGTAGAAATGCTGCGGCTAGACATAACTATTTATGAGTACGTAGGTACTTTATGTTATTATTTATAAAAATATGTGTACTATTAAAGGGTTACTATATGGTGGATTTGCTGGACATAAAGCCACAAAATACGGCAATGATAGCGAATGGCGGGCCATTTTGGATTTTAAAAAACTACATAACGTCTCAATTTCTCAATGTGGACTTTTTATAGACCGTAAGCACTTTTATTTAACTGCAAGCCCGGACGGATCCGTTGGCGATCATGAATTAATAGAAATTAAATGCCCCTACGTAATTTCTAAAATGCACCCAAAAGATGGTATAGAACAGGGAAAAATTAAACAGGCAGAAGAAAAATGTCACATATACCTGAAGTAAAACAGTTTTGAATTGTTATTCATTTCGTATTTTCTTTAGATAAAACGCGACGAAGCCTTTTGACCAAATAAAATGTTGCCGAAATTACGATTTTTTTATGATATTTATTGGCCAAAAACTCTACCCATTACAGATATCATATGTGAAGGAAGAGTTTCTAATATTATTACATAAGTTTATTTGCTGTTATGTGTTTACGTGGTATTTTATATTTATTATTTTATACCTAATTTGTTTCACATTTTTTATAATTGCACTTTTTTTTTAAATACCTGAAGGAGAACGACGAAACCACACAAATAAATAAAATGTTAGATATAACAATAAAGCTTAGATTAAACCAGGGTTGAGATGATTAAGATCTCGATTAAAATCATGATTTTAATCAGTATGATTTTTTTTTTTAATTACGATTAATTTAAAAAAGAGTTTTAAAATTTTAACACTTAAAATGTATTTGTTAATACAAAAAATAAAACCCAGACGCATTTTTATGTGGTGTTATTTATTATTTTATTATAATGATCGAAGAGAACAGCTGTTATTACAAAAATAAAACTTTAAAAAAATTAAAAAATTAAAACTAAAAAAACCTTTTTAATACAAAAAATACTTAATTTAAACAAAAAAAAATATAAAAAACCTAAGTGTTATAATGCTTAAATAGAAATACTAGTTTAGCTGCTTTGTCACTGCCAAGTCTGTTTCTTATATCTGAATGTACGAATCCATAAATAGAAAACATCCTTTCGATATCAGTAGACGATGCACAGGCACACAAAACAGAAATTACTATAGGGAGCACCTGCTTAATTTCTGAAACATCTTCTTGAGATCATCATTTTTGATTATTTCCTCTGAAAATAGAGTTTTGTGAAAAGGGTCCGACTTAGCTTCCAACTTAATTAGTAATGGTAATAATATTTCATTCAAGAGCGTTGATGATAACTGAAATCTAGATGGTGGAAGGTAACCAGGTCTTAGCATTTCTATGGCCTTTCGAACCTCTTTATTTTCTATAGCTCTAAAACTGCAATTTGTTGCGTAAACGGCTTTGGCTATTTGTCTGTCCAATTCTTTTTTCTTATCTTGTCCAGTTCGCACAACAAAAGAATCCAAATGACCGCTACTTCTACTATTTTTACGTCCACCTACACTTCCCTTTTCACAGTTATCGCTTTTCGGTTTCTTTGTCAACTGGATAATTTCACTCTGGCTAGTTCCAGGCTGTGACTGACAATCACCATGCAGAGTTTCAAGACCACTGCTGATATCACTAGTTTCACTTTTGCAGGTTTCCCAATGACTTTTTAGTCTGTCCACTTGACCTAGCAATTCTTTACCACACTTCTTACATACTGCTCTACAACCTAGTTTGCCCGCCACTTTCTTTTTTATAAAATGCTGCCAAACACTAAATTCCTTTCTGCCCCGGCTTGTCATGAGTTCAAATGTTTTGATAGATTAACCCCTAAAGCAAAAATATTACTGATAACTAAAATAAGTGCGTATCGTTTATATAGCCGGGCGTTTTCTGCCAGTTATTACAAGTTTCGACAAAGCGGCAAACGCGAACGAAATTTGCATGTTAAAACTTCTCCAGTTTTGCTTCGTATCTGTACTATTCCTGCCTAAAAATATTTGTTTACTTAACAAAACAAAATATAAGCAGTTAAAAATATTTAAAAATAATCATATTTGTAAAAGCTGGTTAATTTTTTTAAAAAATCAAAAAAATCATGATTTTTATCAACTCTGGATTAAACTAGATAAGTTTTCTCAATAAAGCAAAAATGTCGCTCAGTGAAAAAGACCGTATTGAAATGCGAAAAATGGTTGGTCACATTCTTAAATAGCTTGACAGAATCCTGCTACAATTTAGGAGCATACTGTGTAAAATAGGAATTTTCAAATGATGTATCATAAGCCGTATATTGACATTAAAAAAAATGTCGATGACGTACATCTTTTTGACACCTGTCAATAAAAAAAACAAATAAATTAAATCAAAAAGTGGGCGAATAAATAACTAAACTGACGTCTTCGAGCGTTTCCTATAAAAACAAGAGGTAACGTAAATATTAACGGTAGTGCATACGTTTTTCCCACACTGTATAACTTTAATAAAAATAGCAAAAATTGATAAAGCCTTTGTTACCGATGCTTGTTATTGTTTGTAGTTTATACAAACTAACAAGTAGAAAAAACCTAAAGTCCGGCCCTAGTCAGAAACAATCGTCTGGGGCGGTTGGCATGGCGACTGCACATTGTTGCCAGTGGTCACGAAACGGTCAGTTGTTCGTTCATTACAGCCAAAACACGATTTGAAGTTGATCAGCTGATGATGAATGCTCTTAAGTGGTAACATCTATATTTGTTTCTACATCTAAAAATCTAGTCGATAGCCTGGCAACGCGCCATATTTAAGCAAAATTAATAGTTAGGTCTAGTCTACAATCTAGTACCTGATGACCCAAATGTTCATAGATTTAATGAAGTACATTGTGATAAAACTTGTTTTGTAACTTTATGTAATGAAACAGGAAATAAACAATATTATGTTACATTTAAGAAAAAAATCAGCTCCTGGTCATGACCAAATAACAGTCTGTGATATATTTAATTTAAAAGATGATATAATCGTAATTTTGGTTAAGCTAGTGAATAATAGCCTTATAACTGGATATTTTCCACAATAATTAAAAATAAATAGAATAAGTCTGGTTGTAAAAAATGTATGAGTAATTACCGTCCAATTAGTGTAATAAGTGTCTTTTCGAAGATTTTAGAGTATGTGATTAAAAATAGAATGATGTGTTTTGTTAGCAAGTATATACCTTTAGATGCATATCAGTAGGGGTTTGTTGAGCATAGTAGCACTCAAAGTGCAGTAATTGATTTAGTGAATAGTGTCTCAATGGAGTTGGATAAGGGTAGAATGGTAATAGCAGTTTTTATAGATTTACAGAAAGCTTTCGATGTGGTTAGTATAGATATTCTGTTACGTAAATTAAGCACTATGGGGTTTAGAGGAAGTATGTATAATATTGTAAAATCATATTTATCTAATAGAAAGCAATATTTGAAATTAGATCATAGGGTAAGTCATTTTGTAGGCTGTGATTATAGGGTTCCGCAGGGTTCTATTCTTGGACCACTATTTTATTCCTTGTATGTGTTAAGTTTAAAAAATGCTGGTTTAGCCGCTAGATATTATACGTTTGCTGACGATACGGTCCTAATATATAGCTCGGATAATGTGGTTGAACTTGAAAACATTGTTAATACAGATCTCGAACGTTACACAGATTGATTATTGCATAACAAGTTAAAAATTAATGTAAATAAAACAAAATTTATGTTTTTTAAACAAAAAAATAAATTTGGAGAAATTCCAAATATAAAGTTAGATAATAAACAAATAGGACATGTAACAAATATAAAATATCTAGGACTGTATATTGATGATAAACTTAATTGGAACAAACATATAGAATATATATCTTCTAAAATTATGCCAATGTTCAGTGCTTTATATAGAAACAGAAATTATCTTTCATATAACAGCAAGCTTGAGGTATATAACTCTTTTTTCTTAACGCACTTTAGATATCTGATTCCTGCATGGGGCACGTGTGGTGTGGTAAATCTAAACTCATAGCAAATTCTACAAAATAAAGTCTTAAAAGTTTTATTTAATTATGATCGATTGACACACACTGTGGACTGTGGACCTGTATAATAATTTAAGGGTGTGGAAACTAGTTAAGATACTGCGCCTGGAACAATGTAAATTTATGTATAAAGTTATAAACAAAACACACAAAACGAGTATTGAAATTGCTTATATTCGAGATATTCATTCTCACGATACCAGGTCGCGGGATCATGTATTTCATGGCAATATAAGAAGTAACAAAGGACTATATAACCCTACTTTCCAGGCCTCAGAGGCATTTAATAAACTTCCTAACCATATTAAAACCGCCACGAATTATTACAAATTTATAAAAGAATTAAAATTATACTTAGATTTATCCTAACCAGAAAATGTTGTTTTTGAAAATCTTTACTATTATGAATTATTATTTGAAACTTGTATAATGTGAATTGTGATATAATTAGTAATTGTTGATCCTTTTGTAATAGATTACCTGTTTGCTTGTATTATAAACTATCCTTGTTACCAGTGTTTCAATACACTGATTAAAGGATTATTGATTTATGTAAATTTAAGAAGTTGTATTAAATGGGTATGTTTTTAAATCAAATAAATATAAAAAAAAACTCCCCGAAACATTGGAGCCTGATTATTCAGTTTGTTTATCTCTCGTGTTTACTATTAAACGTTTTAGATTGCAGGGCTTACAATAATAAAGCAAAACAAGACAATAACGAGGAAATTTGCCCCTTCTTCTGACAAAAGCTTTGACGGATGAGGACAGTAGCCAAATGCTTTTTTGTTAGGGTTTTTGCAGCATGTTTTCTTATTATTTCCTCGTTAAGGAACGCCAAACTATGTTCAGTGTCCATGTTACGTAACCATACCCTTTTTTGTCATTTGTTTCGTCGCCTCCTCGAACATTAGAACGCGACCGCTCGATCTCGATTATGGTTTATATGGTATCATGTTTATTTATTCTATTCCATTATCTAGGCTTTGCATTTAACGCGCACCATCCCTCTTATTTTCAATTCATATCAATATTACATGCAGGAATTCACATACGTCATAATTTAAAATTTCTAAAATTTAAAAATTCAAAATCTACCAATTTATATTAAACATACTACGCATTAAAATCAAAATTTAATATTTAAAAAATCATTGATGCTGTAGAACGCATTTTCACCGAGAAAGCTACAAGTTTTCCTTTAAAATTATGAAATGGGAGATTCTTCTACCCCTCTGGCAATTTGTTAAAACACTTTACGGCTCAGTATCCAGGCCCGCCGTAACACTTTCCTAGACGCCAAAAATCTGGCAAAATGTCGCCTCTATTTCGTGTCCCATATTGATGAATATTCTCGGAAGTTCTGTAGAACACAAAGACCATTTTCTTCTTAAAGAAGAAGACCCGAGACTAGGCTCTTGGTTAACGACATTCAGATAAACTGGGTCCAAGTAGTCAAGTATTTGGAAACTTGATAGGAAAAATACAAAATGTATAAATCTTCACTTATATTATTTATTCCACACTATAACAATTGTTTCGACACACAGTGTCTTCGTCAGATAGTAGAAACTAAATAATACTACTAAATTAACTTTTAAAAAACTAAACTAATAAATTGTTATTTAGTTTCTACTATCTGACGAAGACACTGTGTGTCGAAACAATTGTTATAGTGTGGAATAAATAATATAAGTGAAGATTTATACATTTTGTATTTTTCCTATCAAGTTTCTATAATGGATCTTCATCAAGTAACGGCTACATCCATTGAATATCAAGTATTTGGGACTGGTTTTTGATGAGAGACTAAACTGAAGAGAGAACTCCGAATTGAGATTAAAAAAAGCTGCCAATCAGCTTCGTTCTATATATTGCCTGATAAATAAAAGGAGCAAGATAGGTTATAGGACTAAAGATAATTTATACAAAACTCTCGTCAGGCCGGTTCTGACTTATGAAGTGCCAACATGGTGCACCATAAGCAGGACAGCGCAAAACAAGTTTTAGGTGCTACAGAATAGAGCGTTAAAAATAATTGTGGACGCTCCATATATTCTGTAAATAGAGTACTTCACAGAGACTTTGAAATACCGACACTGACGGAATTTTATGACAAAATATTAGCGGATTACTACAAACGTACGGACGTATCCACTAACCCACTAATTACAAGTTCACCTGTGCAATCACCGCCGAATTCCACCTACAAGATCCCTAAGAATGGGCTGCCTTCAGCAATAGTGGAGAGGCACCAACGATAGAAGCCTCGACAAATGAAGTTGTTTTTAAGCTGAGAGAAGAATAGGTCTAAAAAGACGCTAATGCCCCCCTTTAAATAATCCAGGGCTTCGCTTAAATCCATTTCCATAACATTCCAACAAAGGTTCCAATGACTAATAGAAGTAAAAGGCAATGTCTGACTTGAAAGAGACAGAGATATCCAGAAGGAAAGATGCCGGTTGGATTTTATATGTATACCTACCAGATTTTACGTTAATAAGATGGCTAGAAGGGTGAGCATACCCAGATCCACGAAGGCACGCCTACAAGTATTATATGTACATCTATACCGATATCTTACATTTAAAATAATTGAGAAAGGAGAGATCCTGTTACATCAGACAGTTTTTTACACGACCCTGACATAAATAAAATCGAACAAAACAAAATGTAAACCTTATTGATAAATCATCCAGAAGCAAAAAAGGATAACACTACTAAAATCCTTATAGGGTACAGTATATAGATGTTTAATTAATTCCATTAGACTTCTTTTCATAAGCCTTCTTCCTAATGAAGTTTTTTGACTTTTGGCGATTTTCTGGTAGGGGTATTCATTTCGTCTACGGATTCTGTAACGGTATAGTTCGCGAGAGATACCCGACAAGATTATTCAATCAATCTGTTTTTTGTTAATTA
The DNA here is from genome assembly GCA_963920685.1 of Polydrusus tereticollis. Lineage (NCBI taxonomy): Eukaryota > Metazoa > Arthropoda > Insecta > Coleoptera > Curculionidae > Polydrusus > Polydrusus tereticollis. The sequence goes on from OY987329.1 coordinate 67,659,757, forward strand.
CTTACATAGAATTCTAGTAGAAAATGAATCTTAAATGAGTACTTTTTTCTGTTCGTATCATCGCATCTTAGGGTAAAAGCATGATGAAAACTCGATGAACAAAATGATTTGTTTTAAGCTGGCAGCTGCCTAAAACTAGCTCCGCGATTGGTTCCGTGGGCGTCATTTGTTCGTCCCCGCGCCGTTGGTCGATGTCAGTCTTTTAATATATTTACGTCAGAGACAGTGACTTTCCAAATAGTGCCTTGAAGTGGTGGCTATTCCTCTCCAAAGAGGGAAATTGGAGATTTCCCAGTAAATAAAGAACGCACTAAACTTGGTTGAATTCTATCATTTGTACTATCAGCTGAAAATTACCAAGAGAGGCTTGTTTACAACTACTTGTTTCTTTTTTGATGATAATTGCTGCTGGGGTAAGCAAATCCGCATGTCTCACCTTTAACGAACCTGGGCTGTCATATTTTTCAATTAAAAAGCGGGAGGTTATATGATTTACTTTAATTATTGCTACATTAAAATCCCTGGTTCCTAGGCGCTTTCACAATACACCAAAAATAATGAACGCGGGAGGATGCGGGAGGTTCAAATGAAAATCGGGAGTTTGTGGACTTTATTTAAAAGGCGGGAGGGTATCATATAAGAACTCGGGAAGTCTAGCAGCCCTCCAGAACAAACCGATCGCGGAGCTAGTTTCAGGCAGCTGCCTGTAAAAAACAAATAATTTTGTTCACGAGTCACGGCGAGATGCGCGACGACGTGCGAGGCGAGGTGCACGACTCCAGTACGTTTCTGTTCAGTCATTTCTGTGGTATTGTTTATTCATCGCCGCGGCGAGATGAACTACTCCACTATGTTTTTACGCTAAGACACTGAGGCAACCTGCTCAATTATTAAGTTTGCCGCATTCGTTTTATAGAACTAAACCTAGAGTGCCTATTAACATTGAAAATGTTTATATTATCGCACGGGCACGTTAGTAGGGGTACGGAATTCGAAATTCTTGTGTTGCATTTGTCCCTGACGTCACAGCGAAATACACCGAGCGTAGCAATCGGCCATCGGCCGTCACCACAGGGTGGTTTGGCTGGCGCGGCTGGAGCGCGCTTCAGATCATATTCATATTTCGTAGTGAAAGCGCTTATGTATGATTTTTAATGAATGCCGATATGAATTCATACTATAGGTACCATATTTAAATCAAAGCTGCAGCATACCAAGTAAACAAATCAATTTGATTATGACGTCAAAGTATCAAAACATTTTAAAATTGTATCATTAGTTGGTATATCCGGAAAAAATATCAAAATTAGAAAAAAGTCAGTGGCGTGCATTTTTTTGTCAATAATATCCATTAAGTGTTTCCCGGGACGCCACTGGCCTTAATAAATTTAATCTAGTTAGGGCAAATTAAGCCTCTTATCATTATGAATGACGGTACCAAATTGCAATAAAATCGGGAAAAGGATATTTACAAATATAATAAAAAAAAACGATTTTTTTAAAAAAACTTTAACACCCTGTACATCAAAAACGGGGCAACTCCGGACACATGTTCAGGTTAGTACTTCTAAAACACCCTGTATACATACAAATACAACGGTCAAAAACACAAATATTTATATCAAAATATTGATAACAAACATTAACACCAATCGATACAATGCAATAATGCGAAAATCACCGGTAAACTAAATTCAACCCTGTCGCCCAGGGTCTTTTAGTTTTATTGCCGCTTGACCAATCGAAATAGAGTTACGGTTGTCATTAAGTACTGATCAATGTTTCCTTCGTATGCATAATCTTGGATTTGAATATGGTATAGGGTAGACTGGGGCAAGTGTAAAAATGGGGTAAGTAAATCAGAGCGCCAATCAGGCAATATTGAAAGTTTACTTGTCTGTGTGGTTCGAGGCAACTAACTATACATTAGCGCTGTTGAATTATCTACTCCCGGCGAGTTACCAGGTGTTTTTTTCTTTCTGAGTAGTCATTTGTAACATAACCTCCGAATCGGTCCGTTGAATAGTGTGTGATATCTACATAAAAAATTGGTCAAAGGTAAAAACTTATAATATACTTTTAGTTTTATTGCATTTTCTTGTGTTTAGTCAATTGTTGTAGCTTTAAAATCCTATATACCGACCAAATCTGAAAGCGGTTTTTACTCACGAACAGGTTTGCACTTCCCCCAAAAAAAAACATAATGTGGGGCATGTGTGAAAATTGTAATGGGGAAAGTGTAAAGGTTAGTTTACACTTGCCCAATTTCGTCCGGGACTTTGTAAATTTAAATAATATTCCCAATCCTTTTAAGAACAATATGCCAGGCATAGATTGGCTAATAAAGTTTAAACAACGTCACTCTTTGAGTATGAAAAAGCCACAAAGCTTAGGGTACTGCAGGAAGAAATCTACGGACCCATTCATAATAGACCAATATTCTGTTTTATTGGAAAACGCTATATTGGAGTTGGGTCTTCAGGATCGTCCTGAATGTATTTACAATTTAGATGAAACTTCACTGTGTACAGATCCTTCTCGTCTTAAAATTGTTGGCGCGAAAGGCAAACCCTCTTCAAGAATTATTGCTGGATCGGGCAGAGAAAATATATCCGTCCTGGCAGGAGCAAGTGCTAGTGGTAGAAGATTGCCACCATTGATAATATTTAAAGGCAATAATGTATGGAGTTTCTGGATTTTAGAAAGAAATGAAGACCACTTTAAAGACACCGTATATGCAGCCAGCGCCAATGGATGGATGACCTCCGAAATATTTAGAAATTACTTTCTAAAGACTTTTATTCCTTTGGTTCGTGATCAGGCACTATTGTTATATATGATGGGCATGTCTCGCATGTGGATTGCTTATTAATTCAAGCCGCAAGAGAAGAAAATATTTATATACTTAAGCTGCCAGCACATACAAGTCATTTACTTCAACTTCTCGATTTGAGTGTATTTAGATCCTTTAAGGCAATATAGGAGAGGGAAGTAATAACATGGCGAAGACGTCCTCAGGGACAATGACTACCAAAAAGGGAATTCGCCATATTACTAGTGAAAACCTGGGCTGAAGTAGATTCCGGAATCATAAAAACAGGATTCAGAAAGGGTAATATGGTTCCATTTAATAGACATGTTATTCCTAAAGAAACATCACATCGATGCCCTAAAAAGATGGGAGGAACACTTAAAAAATCAAAGATCTGTAACATATTTACAACCGAGGCCAGAACGCATTGATATTGAAAGGAATGAAAACGATGCTGTAGCACCGAATGTAACAGAAAAAACCGCTACTTTCGAACAGTCAATGTTAAAAACAGTAAAGCCTTCTACATCTGGCGCTTCATTTAAAAGTAAACTAGCATCTAATGCAGAATTACTTACAGCTCCTTCATCAGCATCTAGTGCCACCAATCTCAAAGCAATTGTCAGCTCTGATCAAAATGAAGAAAATATACTAAATAATCATGAGGATCCTATAACTGAAGCTGTCGTACCAGCTACAACCGAAAATCGGCAAGAAAAGAAGGCAAGTTTTAATGATCTACCACTTGATTCGTTCCGACAGAGTCCTTCTTCTAATCCAAGGAAACGAAAGCGCTTAATTCAAGGTGGCCAAACCATTGCAGGTACTATCGCAAGTAGTCAGTCAAAACTCTCTGCAAGTTCATCTACTATATCTAAACCAGCTATAAAAATTGACCGAAAGAGTAAACAAAGTCGGCCAAGTCCGTATCAATTTGAATCCAGCTCTAGTGAATCAGATAATGAAAGTGTACCTTTTATGGAATCGGATCAAAGTTTCACTGTAGAATCGGATTGCGAAGATCAGATTCCTGAAATAAACAAAGACAATATTTCCATTGGAGACTGGGTACTGTTTAAATACACATTACCAAAAGCAAACAAACATTTTATTGGCCAGGTAAACACTGTTGACAACGGCTTTGAAATCAAGTTTACTAGAAAATTAAAAGACAATTTTTTATGGCCACTCACCGATGATGTCGATGTAGTACAGCTAGACGATATAGTGACTCGTTTACCTGAACCGGTAGTAACACGCCGAGGAGGTTTTCATTTTAATGTGATATTTGCGGGATACAATATTTAACAAAGTTCCATAAAATTATTCGAATTTTTAAACTTTAAGTTTCTTTTCTGTTTTAGTTTCTCCTTGGGCATAATTCCTACTGTTTTAGAGATTAAAGCCAAACATTGGATTTTGAACGGATAAATACGTTTATAAATATATTATACTTGTTATTAGGAATTTTTTGAGGGTTATTTTGGATTACTTATTATTTTTCAAAGGCACCTTTTAATTTTTCGTTTTTATGATTTGGTTGGCTAACTATTTTTCAACAATAAAAAGTTCATAACTTCCCAGATTTTTATTTTTTTTTAAGCCTGTAAAAAGAAAAATTGGCATAGGAGATATAAACTTCATTTGCACTTTCCCATTACCACTTCTGCGAACATGCATGGAAATTGTATTCCGATTTTACACTTTCCCTTTTTGAGGTAAGTGTAAAATAATCATTCAAATCTCAAGATCTCAAAAATAATTCATGAAAGCCCTATGCAGTATAAAAAGTAAACATATTAAACTATTACTTTCTTACAAAGACACTTTTATAAATATTGTATATTTAAAGTAGGAAGGAAATAAACTTGAACTATTAAAAAGGGCTTCGCACTTGCCCCAGTCTACCCTAATTATAAGCTTTGTAATGTAATGCTGAAAAATAAACAGAATTGTTTTGTGCTGCTTTTTCGCTGCAATTGACGGCGAATGCTGTGTCGCTGAGCTGCGGCAGTGAAACCGTGTACATACAAATCGCATTAAACCAGTACCGAGTTACTAATCGCGAACGCCAGCCGCGGCAGCTGACTGCTCCAGAGAAACCATACCTTAGAGGCTCGTTAAGCTGGATTTATAAACTCGAAAAGTTGGCGAGGTTGAGGTTCAGTTGGTGTTGGAAATAGGAGTTCAATTTAAACTAAAGGGAAAACTCAGTTCCATTTATACACTCGTTCATGTTGTTGATGTGAAGCTCATGTAAGGTTCGAAAACTTCCCGGGTAGTTCGAGATAACCAATTTTTATGCTCGGAGTTCAGAATATCTAACCTCACAAACTTGATCATAACTTCAACCTCACCAACCTTTCGAGTTTATAAATCCAGCTTTAGAGTTTATAACCTTTATTTTACTATTTTTTATATTATGAATCAATTAAACTACTATCATCTACCTAAATATTACATTCAAATCTATGAGTTTTCGCAGATCTCAAATCTCACAATAGTCACAAGCGTTGCACTCTGCTTCGGCATTTTCAATGTCATCCCCGGTTGCATCTTTGTAAAGGACTGTAAATTTTTTTTCCTAAGAAATACCAACATCCTTAAATGCTTTTCAGTTTCAAGCGATGTGTATTCCTCTGATTCCAATACCTTTTGGGTCAACTCTTCCTTCTTTGAATATTAATGCTGGTGGCATATAAGTACCTAGATACTTATCGTTTGACATAATCTGCACAAAGTTTATCATACTTTTAGTAGGTTATAAGTTGTCTTATTTCCTTCCATATCCTCTTCTTATTGGTTATTCTAGCTATCCAAAAAGTATTTTTAGCATCCGATGATATAGCTACATTTCAGAAGAATCGATTTTCTTTATTGTTACTGGCTTGGATCTTTAACTTTCTGCTCCATATACCCCTAATATAACTTAATATCTTCAGGTAGTGCGCTTTTAGGATAGGTTACTGACTGACACGATAATTTGTGGTCTCGTACACACTCTTCTGAAAACAAGCCCGTTAAAAAATGCATGGATTTAAGTAAACAGTAAATAGCATTAATGTTTGTATACTTTCGGTTACTGCATTGTTCTTGGAATATAATTAAAAACAAGACAAACATTTCTTTTAATTTACACATTTTGCAAGATATAATAAATGCAAAAATGTCGAAGATGAATAAACCTCTTTCGTATTCGTCAAGGAAAATTGAATGCATCAGTTTCAGATGCTAAGAAAATTTGGTATGGAGCAAAATAGCTTATTTACCTTTTCTCCATTCGTTTTCTTTAACGGTACGTTTAGATGCTCATACACATGTAATTTGCGCAAACTGTTGTGTGCATGCAAATTTGCACAGATAAATCGTTACATACAAACCGAAGCATGAAGCTTGCGCAAGCCAAAACGTTTGGCTTGAGTAAAATTTATTCTGCCAGATAATTTAAGTTTGTTTAATATCACAAACTGCAAAGGTATAGCAAGAAGTAATTTTTTATTTATATTTTCCATTTTTATGACAATTATTGTGTTGTCATTTCAAAAACCAGCACTGGTTACATGCTAACTGTGCAAGGTAGATTGATCGTGTAAACAGAATGCAGTTCGTTTGCACCAATTTACGCAAAGTCTAAACGTACCATAAAACTGAAATATTTTACAGGACGATTCCTCAGTTATTCATAAGGTGAACAGTTCATATAAGCAAGGGTCCGCAAGCCCTTCACTTTTGAGATACAGGGTGTCAAAATTTGCTTTTATTTTTGTTTTTCGTAAATAATTTTTGAAATAATGTCTATATTTGGACGAAAATTGCTATTTAATTAATCGATGCATGTGTTTGTCAAAAAGTGAAACAATTTTAAAAACTTTTTTTTTAATCAACATAGAAACATTTCAAACGGACATTTTTGAACAACAATAAACATTGAAACACTAGATATAAAACTAAATCAAAATCACAATAGATGTCGGAAATGTCCACCTCCTTGCTGTATGCACGCATTCAATCTTCTTCTCATTGATTCGCGTACTCTTTGGAAAATTCCTGGAGTATTTTGAATCGTTCTACAAGAGTTAATTATTCGATTTTTTAATTCTTCTTCATTTTGGATGGGTGTCTGGTAAACTAAGGATGTTAGATGTCCCCAAACAAAAAAATCCAAACTGTTAAGTTCTGGTGACCTAGGGGGTCATGGTTGAGGCCCTCCCCGACCTATCCAACGGTTACCGAAACTGTGATCTAAAAATTCTCGCGCTAGGATGCTAAAATGTGCCGGGGCACCGTCATGCATAAACCACATTTCATTTCGTAGTCTAAGCGGCATATCTTCCAGTAAAATAGGCAAATCTTCTTCAAGAAAATTACGATATCTCTCTCCGCTTGATCTTCATGGAATAAAGAATGGACCTCTTAAATAATCTCCAAGGATTCCTGCCCACACGTTAAGAGAAAACTGTTCTTAAAAATGCGATTCCTGTATCGTATAGGGGTTTTCCTCTGACCACAAATGATTGTTGTGAAAATTACGTATAGCGTTGCGTAAATTTGCTTCGTCGGTAAACAGGATTTGATTTTTAAATAAAGGATTTTGTATAAGGCATTGGAGAAACCAGCGAAGTTAATACGTGATGGAAAATCATGAGGGAGGAGTGCCTGAACTCTTTGAATGTGGTAATATAACAAATTATCAATTCAAATTGTTCATACTAGAACATGAGAAATGTTTAACGTCAGCGCTATTTTTCTGGTGCTTGTTTCCGGGTGTTCTCCTACCAGATTAAGAACTGCTTCCTCGGTTTCTTGGGCTCTTACCGTCCGATGTGAACCCGACAAATGAGTTGCTTTCTCAAACCTTCCTGTTTCCCTCAACCGAGCGTGAATTTTTGAAAACGTTTTTGAAGTAGGAGTTGTGCGATTCGGATAACGCTCCTGATACAAAAATATAGCCTCATATGCATTTTCGTTAGCAAATCCGTATGTAAAATGTATGTCAGCATACTCAGTTGTATTAAGGTTTACCATTTTTTAAATAATATAATAAATAAAACTATTAAACTATGCGTCAAGATATTATTTTTGACATGACACAAAATAAACATTGGAATATACTTACTAGCCTACTTCACTTTTATTTTTAAGTTTCTAAAATTGTTTCACTTTTTGACAAACACATGCATCGATTAATTCAAATCAAAATATCTCGAAAACGGCTGCTTGTAGCGATTTTTGACAGACATACCATTTTCACGTAAAAATGATAAAGAAATCGATTTTTCTTCTAGAAAATGTGATATATACATGCACGAAGAAGTTGTGACTCTCCAAAAGAGAAAAAGGCCTGTAGGTGGCGCCCCCTACAATTAAGGCCCAAACTAAAATCAAATTTCTCATATTAAAAAATCTCCAAATACCAATTCTCGTCCACATGTAGACACTTTTTCAAAAATTATTTACGAAAAACAAAAATAAAAATAATTTTTTAACACCCTGTATCTCAAGAATGAAGGGCTTGCGGACCCATGCGGTATATATGTACCTATAAAAACCTTTAAATAAAAAATGTGACCACCATTACGCATAAAAGTAAGTTATAACATAATCAATAATATATATTATGTAGATGAGATAAAATCAATATGTGCCTCAGCTGTCACCTAATTTGTAATTAAACAGGTGTATCCATAAATTTCACTCACTACCTACTTATTAATATAATTGTTGAAAATTAGTTTTGGAAAATCCGAAAGTGGTTTGTTGTGTCGTTATTAAAATAAAATGTCAAAAGATAATTTATAAATCTTGTGTTCATCTTTATTTACTACTCTACGTTTATGAAACATTTTAAATCTCTTAATATTGTGGCGTTTAATGCAAGTTATCTAAGTATACAGTATAAGTATTTGATGGTTTTTCAAACCTCTATTATTTAAATCATTGTCTGCGTGAAATAGTTTTCAGGAATGATAAAACTCTTTGAGGGCAGATTCGGTAAGGCTTCAAATTTTGTCCAATGTATCCAAATAAAAAAATATATAACACAGACAAACCTGCCAACAGTCCAGTTAAACTACATGGACCTAAAAATGATAATTTGGTTTGGAACTAAGCTTAAATTTACCGGAAATCCGAATTTGCCATATCTTAAGTCTTCAAATGCTTAGTGATGTCTGTTTGGTTGCCTATCTTAAAGCCTGGAATTTTTAAGTTCTTTCTAATGGCAGGGTAGGCTTGCCGGGCCTGGTTCTAGTTACAAGACGATTTGAAAAGTAAAACAATTAATTTCATGGCGGTGTTATAGCTTGCGAGTAATCCACTATGACATCCTGGGTTACAAGGACGATCTAAAAAGTGGAGGAATGAAAGTGTGGATAAATATAATACCTACATACTGTCTGTTGTCTGTTCGACATTGGGTCGGCACTGCCGACCCTGCCGCCCCTGAAAGGTCGCCACTGGTGTTCAACAGAGCTTCCGTTTCTAAAGAAAAGCAAACTGTAAATGAAAGTTAAAAATGTATATTTTTGCATTAATTCCGATTAATTGTAATAACTAATATTTAACGCCCCTTATAGGTGAATTCTTGACAAACTTTGGCGCCAAAAGCAGACCTTGCCTGCAGTAAAATTTTTTAAAACCCAACATAAAAATTGCACGAAAATAAAAACCAAATACTCTGTATGAATGCACAGAGTGGGGCGAACTAAATCTCAAACTTGGCTTTTGTTCTCCGGAGCTCAAGTGGTGCGAGAAAAACATTTTTCGGAGTAGTTGCTAATGAACTCTCGCACATAGAGGCTTTTCCACGAGACAAAAGATTTTCCGGTTTCGAATTAAAACGTGCTGCTGAAGCCTCGTCACTCGGACTGTGTGGCACATTTATGACACGATGCATCCTTTTTTACGCCTTTTGGCATTATGTCTGCATGATCCGGTACATTACAAGCGAAAAAATCTATTCGGAACAATAGCTTTGTCGGTTTCGTTGTGCCTTGTTCCCGTTTGTTGTTTTTTTTTTACAATTATTTTATTGGCTTGGCGGCCTACGCAGATTTACAATTTGACTCTTGACAAGGACAATAATTTTGCTTTGGGCTTTTTGCCATGTACCCAGTCACACAGTATACAGGGTGTTTCCTAACTACGGTACGAAACTTCAAAGGATGATACGTAAGGTCGTCATAAGAAAAAAAGTTCCTATGAACATATGTCCAGAGTTGCTTCGTTTCTGAGATACAGGGCGTTGAAGTTTAAAAAAAAAACGGTCATAAATATCCTTAATCCGATTTGCTTGAAATTTGGTTCAGTTATTTAAAGTAATAAGGCGCTTATTTAGCCATATCTAGATTGAAATTATTAGGTCCAGTGGCGTCTCAGTGGGCACCACAGCAATTATTATGGAAAAGGGAAAGTACGTCACTGCTTACTTTTTAGTTTTCTTATTTGTTCAGATTAAGTAACTACAAATACAACTTTTTGGTCTCTTTGTGTTTCTTTCTGGGCTTCGTTTGCGAGAACAAAAATAAAAATCACTTGAACTCATTCTAAAAGCTACCCATGGACAACATACAATAACAACCGAAAATAAAAGATAAACAATTTCGACCTCACAGTAAATGAGCAAAATGTCCACCTTCGAATAAAATGCACGACTGCAATCGATTTGTCATTGATTGTCTGACACGTTCAAAAATACCTGGAGTAATCCTTATGACATTGCAATTGTGAATTATCCGATTCCTCAAGTCATTCATATGTAGTACAAGAGTTTTATAAACAAGAGCCTTCAGATGACCCCATAAATAGAAATCTAGAGGATTAATATCAGGACTGCGAGCTGGCCAATTTTGAGGTCCTGCACGTCCAATCCAGCAAGACGAGCAAGAACACTAAAATGAGCTGGAGCCCCGTCGTGCATAAACGACATGTTGACTCTTACATGTAGGGGTACTTCTTCCAACAAAATGGATAAATGATGTCGCAAAAAGTCCGTGTAGGATTCACATGTTAATCTTGGCGGTAAAAAAAAATGGGCCAAGTAGGTAGTCACCAATATTCCTACCCAAACGTTGAGCAAAAAGGGTTGCTGAAAATCACTTTCTCTAATAACGTGGGGACTTTTGTCGGCCCAAGAATGATCATTGTAAAAGTTCACAATAGCATCTCGTGAAAAATCCGTAACTAAAATATTTGGTAAAAAATTATTATTGTGTGCCATCCTATGAATCAACCACCTGCAAAACATTAATCTTGGGTGAAAATCCCGAGGCAGTAGAGCTTGGACCCGCTGTATGTGATATGGGCACAGGAGGGTTCTTTTTAGAACTTTCCAAACGGTTTTTGGACTGACTTCAAGCTGCAGTGCAATCTTCTTGGTACTATTTGAAGGATCTTCTTCAATCGCATCAAGTATGGCTTCTTCTAGTTCAGGCGTTGTTACAGTTTCTGGTCTTCCACCACCTGCAGTTTTATTAAAACTCCCAGGTTCACATAATCTTGCATGCAGCGTTCTAAATGTTTTAGCACATGGGATTACTCTGTTAGGATATTTATCCTGGTAAACTCTCCGTGCTTCTTCCGCATTTCCATTTGTTAATCCACAAATAAAGTGCATGCCAGCCATTTAAGCGTTGGTAAAATTGTTCATGATGGAATCACTGCTAATTGACAACTCACGGTCAGCTGCTCTCTAAAGCAGGTAGGTAGGTACTTCATTTGGCCTTGGCAATAATTAGTAGCGCAGTCTTTATCTTTACTAGTTACCGAGATACCCTGAAATTACATCGAAAAATGGACACCCTGTACAATTAAATTAAATTAAATGTCATGTCCAAGAGCCACTGATGGTGCATAAATGAATCCGTATTTACAGTATTAAACCATACCCCATAACCATGAACACTATTCTCGAATTATGTTTAATTTTCAATCCACAAGAAAACTTTACTTCTTGGTAAATTACATCATATCAGAAGGCAAAGCGCAATAACCTAAACACCAAACACAGAGTGGCGATTTCAGAAGTGGTAAACTCAACGAACAAATATATATTATAGGCACATTTAAAAAGCGATATAAACTAGAGATTTCCAACTAGGAAATGTGCCTGCTCCGGTATCGAAATGGCTGCCATAAGCAACCTCAATTTTTTAGAAAAAGTAATTATTTAACTAAATCATTGATATTATGATGTCATGTCGTTCAAAAGTAAGCAGGGGGTGCCTTACTTTAGATTAGTGCTGTATTTGTGATACTAACATATTCCCTAATCCAATTTGATTAGAAAGTATGGCGCCATAATGTCGGGTATACTATCGATTGGTGAATGTATATATAATTTTTATGGATAATAAATCCTTGCATAATAAAGGTGGGTAATATAGAGGGACACGCATCCACGTAGCGGCGAACGGGAGCCTATGGTCAGCATGCAAAAGTTGAAAGTGTATGGATCACCTAGATAAATAATTATTATAAGTGTACTCATTTTAACGGTAATGTGCATATTATAGGGCGGTCATTTAGTGCGTGAAACGTATAAGATATCTGGAACTGTAAAGGTAATAGAGAAAAAGTTATTTTACAAAAGTTGTGTAGCTTATTAAGAGATATAACCCTACAATATTTTAATTTATGCATGGTTACCAACACGACGCAGCTCAAATTTATGTTTTTTTAAAAGGAACCCTTGTGTATTTTTTTTTGTAAAATTGCGTTTTAGAATATATGAAAAATAAAATATAGGGTGTATCTTCATTACTTTTTACTTATAAAATCCTCAGTGCTTAAATTATTGCCTGAATTTTTTTTGAACTTGGGGTAATTTTCTGAACGAGAAAAAGTTTCCAGTTGTTAACTTACTTAGGCTTGTGGGATATTCGGTAAGAAAATTTCACACCAAAATATGCAAAGAACTTTAAGCGTTTTCGTAGGGGGCAAAGGACAATAAATAAAAAAAGTTCCAAAATGTATAAAACTGTCATCAAATAATTTGAGGACATTTTAGAATAATTACACAGGTCTGCGAAGTAAAAATTGTCTGAAATATAATCAGTGAATTTTATAGTATTTTTAGCACTGATTAAGGGAAAAATAGTGAAAAAATTCCATCACGTACAGCTTTCTTACAAACAGCATGTCCAGTTTTGGCTAATTTGCGTATTTTTTTTTTAATTATGTAAGCCTTATCAGTTCATGAAAGATTCCAAATATCCCCAAATAAATTTTATAATTGGTAACAAATACTTTCAAAAATTAATGTGAGAAAGTAATACAGCTTTTGCAATGAAGTAGCTACTTTTACACTGGAGAGCTGTACTAACTGAAACTAGAGTAATCCGGTTAAAACTGCAACACTCTTTGACTATTGCTGACTATCTTCTTCCACTGTACATCTTTCGTGTTAGAGCCTGTATGTTGCCACTACCTACCACTGCTAAGTGTACTGTTGTTATGTCAGTTTGTCGCGTTACTCTGTGCTCACCACATGTTGTTTGTGGTTTTATGAAGTGGTGTTGTTTTTTAAACAGTTTTGTGGTTGATTCATGAACAATGGCCTCTAGAGGATGTCATAATTCAAAGAATGCTATGAAAATCTTGAGCTGATCTTGAACACAATTTGTTACTTAGATCACAAATGGATAGTAAAGTTAAGTTATAACATACTCTAAGAACAAGGACCAATTATTTTGGTACAAAGAACTTTATCATTGTTAAAATACCATTTTTAAATGTTACAATTCCAAAGACGCCAGTTTTTAAACTAGGAATTTTACCGCCAAAAGCATAACCAGAAATGACCAAAGACCCAGAAAACCATAAAATAAGAACACATTCACTCTCAATAAGATTATTATCTTCAGATTAAGTACTTTAAAGTCTTTTATTCTCTTTTGGCAAGTGCTGCCTTTTATCAGTGTATAGCTGCTCACGAACAACCTGTAGAAAGTGATTGCTAATTCTAATGGCTAAATAGATGATACATATTATTATACAAATCAAAAGAGAAAAAAAAAGAAGAATTAATGAAAAAGAGAAGGTTCACAGGAATTGTTTAAGATTTTAAAGATACAAAGGTATAAACAGATATTTTTTAAGAGAGATTAATAAATACAATTTTCGAAGAACTATACTAATTATGGGTAGTGGTAGAGATAATGATGAGTACCTACATTAAGAAAAAGCGATTAGATATAAATAAATGAAATAAAGGGTATTAAAAAGCAGTGCTACTCTCAGCGCGACCGGCGACTCGCCAGCAAAAACTTCCTTACACCCAGAATAAAGACGAGCTGGGGGCAGCTCTAATACGATCAGGCAAGGAATTGAACGCGATAACGGACCGTTAAATAACGTGATTTTTTAAGTTATTATAAATAAAGAATATGACGAACTATTTCGAATATTTCAACAATTTTATAACGTTATTTCAACATTCATAAACATTCTCTTCCAGACCTTTTCCATACTTATTTGCTTCCACTCCCCTTCCCCCCTCCACTGACCAGCTACCCACTCGGGCTAGGCATAATATGCCGGGCCTGGTAACGGTAAAAATTAGTATAGCTAAAAGAGTGCTGAGAAAATACATGAGTGTATCTGGGTACACTATACACGTCTCTATGACGAGTAAAAAGATCGTGCAGATCAGAACGTCTAATAAGTTTATCCAGTAAATATTTGGGAACTTTGTTGATCCCAATCTTGTAGACCAGATGTAACATATGCAATTTGAATCTTTCCTTAAGTGGAAGCCACCCTGACTCAATCAACGAGGGAGTGATATGGTCAAATTTACGAACACAAAAGCTAAATCTTAAACAAGCATTCTGGAGTTTCTGCAAACTATCCCTATCTTTCTGAAGTAAGGCAGGCCAGTAAACAATATCGCAGTAACCAAGGCGAGACAAAACAAGGGGGGAGTCTGTGAGACGAAGTTTGGTAGCTGTAGCAAAGATATCCCTATGCATATATAAAAGTTTCCATTTGCCACACGTTCCCTGTATTAAGGATGAAACATGGTCAGAATATCTCAGCTTAGAATCAATCAATAATCCCAGATTCCTACATTGATTCGAAGGTCTTCGTCCATGAGTCGGTAGTGGTTTGTTTGAGCTCTGGCTTAATTATGTAATATAATTATGTCTCAGCGTACGTTTGGAGGCAGAGGCAGACCTCCAAATGTGTGAGCGCAGTATTTCAGCAGTAACAAATTTGGTGTATAGAAAAAAGCGATTTCTACATTTTTCTTCTGCTACAGAATTGGCTTGGTATCCTCTCAAATGTTCCTAAATCTTACCTCGGCTGATCTCACGTCAGGTCACATGGATGTCGCTTGTTTAAGAAATTATCTAGAATCTAGACTGATGAACATGACGAAAAAACTTCCTGTATTATCAGTCGCTGTTTTTCGCATAATGTTTCGTCATTAAATCAAATTTAATTCGAATTAAACGTCCTGCTTGATCGACAAACAGTAATAATTATCAGAGCGCAATGAGTAGTAACTTTACGGTAGCAGTTTCGTAGCGGTTTTTTGCCGGGTTTTGCAAGGTAAAAATTTCTAAATATATAATGACTGTTTTTGTTTAAACTAAACTACCGTGAATTATTTCTACAATACGAAACATTATTATGCACCGACCGTATATTCTTACAATTAAAACGATGATACATAATAATAAAATTTGCACTTGCAATTTGGAATAAAATCGTATAATTTCATTTGGCGAATAACAAGTTTATTTCTGTTATCCGCACGGAATAAAATTATGATCAAAAAATGTTGTACATCTTAATCTGAACGGTAATGTTCATTGCTTTTTATCACAATTGGCAGTTTAAATCGCCACACCGCAAGGATTTTTTAAAAGTGGGTTCCATTGCGGTCAAAAAATACTGGAACAAAGAAATTTGCTTTAATCTCCTGGACTAATATAGGTAATAATATGTCAAGTTGCAGATAGGTAAGTTTTCATTTGCTGTCATTAGCTTGTCAAACCGGGTGATTTCATTCAGTAATGGCTTAATTAAACATAGGAAATCCCATGTAAATTTTGACGTGGCTATATATTGGCTCCCCTCTACATTATAGAGAAAAACTGTATTATAATTTTTTTGAAGAGGCCGATATAGTAAACCCATGTGCCAAGTTTGAATAAATTTAATAAGCCAATCCTAACTTATTCAATTAAATGTGATGGCAAAATTACGAAATTTTCATAGTTTAGGTAATACAGCAAATAAAAGCAACTTATTATTATTTGGCATTGGCAAAACGAAAAGTAGCGCCAGTAACAACATCTTCATTAAAGGCGCAATTATAGCTAAATATGAGCTATTCCATTAAGGAAAAGGTAACTATGATTAAGTGGTATTCTACAGAAAACACTTTAAGAGCAGTTTCTGAAATGTTTTCAGTTCAATTCCCTGATAAGCCTATCCCTTCCATTTTATTAATTAAACTTATCGTTACTAAATTTGAGTTCAGAGGCATTGTAAATGCTCAACTCAGAATGTAAATGGAGCTGAAGAAGGGGATAATAGAGATCTTGATATTTTACTGCACGTGGAAAAAAATAAAATAATTAGCACGAGGATTCTTGGGCAAGCCGTAGGAAAACATCAAAACACAGTGTTGCGCACTTAAAATGTTTTTCTTACAAGTATGAAAAACATCAAGAGCTACGATTCTGTTTTGAGAAAATGGAAAGAGCAAATATTAATAGGGATTCTTTGAGAAATATTTGCTTTACTGATGAATGTACATTCACCCTCAACAACGAACCAAATATTCAAAATTGCAGGTAAATTTTATTTATAAAGATGTAAATTTTGAAGATCTAGACCAGCTAAAAAACGGTATTTCGCTAGAATGTGACAGAATTGCTCAATATCAACTCAGTAGTGTTAGATATCAATGTTATGATCGGTTAGGATATTGTTTAGCTGTTAATGGAGGGTTGTTTGAACACTTAATTAATTAATGTTTTTCTGCAAATCTGTAGTCTTAGGTATGTTATGTAAAATTAAAGGCTTAGTAAGAAAAACATAATGTTGTCCTTTATTTTGGATGGGTGATTGCCGGATTGGTGAAACGAAAATGTGCTTTTAATGTGAAATAATTTTTATTCATTATGTGCAGCTTTACGTCAATTTTTGACAATAGGGTCATAGAAATTATTTGCTGGTCTTTGCTGTATTACCTAAACTATGAAAATTTCGTAATTTTTCCATCACATTTAATTGAATAAGTTAGGATTGGCTTATTGAAATTTATTCAAACTTGGCACTGGGTTTATTATATCGGCCTCTTCAAAAAATTATAATACAATTTTTCTCTAAATGTACAGGGGAGCCAATATTTAGCCACCTCAAAATTTACATGGGATTTCCTATGTTCAACTAAGCCATGCATCACCCGGTATTTACTTTTACTAGGAGTGCATTTAGGTATACAGGGTTCTTCAATCTATTTTCAATTAAAAATATATACAATGTTCTGTGCCTCATGTTATGCGTTTTCGAGATAATCTCAAACACAATTTTCTGATGTATTTATTAACTAAAATAGGTTTAAAATTAACATAAAATAAAAAATAAAAAATAAATAATAACCATAAAAGGTGCTCAAAATAACGACCATGTTCCATTTGACATATCTCGTACCTTCTCAGGAGCTTCGTAGTGTAGGCAGTCCTTATAACTGCTGCCGAAATTGCTCCACAGGCACGTGAAATTTTATTTTTTAAATATTTCGAAGTGTTTGATTTTTCAATGTAAACTACCTGCTTTAAATATCTCCACAACTAAAAATATAAAGGTGTTAAATCCGGCGATCGTGCCTGCCACCTGACAGGTCGATTCCCAATCCAATTTCTCCCATAATTTTTTCCTAAAAAAGCTGATACAATTCGGGAATTATGTGGCGGAGCACCATCTTGCTCAAGCCAGATATTAAAATGTTCGTTTATGGGAACTTCTTCCAAAAGCGAAGGTAAGACCTCGTTTAAAAAATGTAAGTACCTTTGACCATTTAATGTACCTTAATGTCCAATTAGTAATCGTCCATGAAAGAGGCTACACATTTACCCCCTCAGACGTTTTGAAAATGAGTTTCCCGAGCCCAATGTGGATTTTCCACCGACCAGTAAAAAATGTTATGGCAATTCACAATTCCGTTATTGTCGAATCGTGTTTCGTGACTCCACATCATTTTTCCTTAAAACCATAGATCTCCATATAACTGTATAGTCAAAAAGGCGATGAACTCCAATCGTCTTTCATAATCATTGGGCGGTAGGGCTTGCACCAGACGAATTTTAAAGTGGTGGTATCCGTGGTTAATTAGAATTCGCTGCACTGAAGTTTTGCTAATACCTGTTTCTTGTGAGATGCCTCCTACTGACACATGAGGGTTTATTACTATGACTGCAAAGACATTAATAATTGTGTTAGTCTCGTTTCTTACTGGTCGAGCATATTGTGAGATTCTCAAGCTATAGGAAAAGAACCCGTTCGCATTTTTCTTTCCAAATTTGCAGACCAGAGATGGTGTTGGACGATCTGGAAACCGGTCCCTGTATAACTGTTGTGTATCCCCTGTTGGGAGTGAAAAGTGACGGTATAGTTATAAAACAATACTACTTTGCCAAGCTTCTAGTTAAAAATTTATATCACTGTTAGAAATGTCAATTATTGTTATATGCGCCTCCACCTACAACTTTGTATGTCTGTCGTAGCAATAGTAGTAGTAGTAGTAGTAGTGGTGTCAAATCGACATTTTTTCAATTTTTATTCTTATAATTTTAAGACAAAAAGTTCATAAGCGTGGGTCCACAACGGCTGTTTTCCAGAAGCAGGGTAAACATTTTTTATTACATTACACATTTTTGTTTTTCAATACGAGTTAATTAATTCAAATTTGACACACCCCAATGGATATTAAGAGATTACATCTTGAAAGTATTAAATTATTTTTAATTCAACCAAGAGCGTAGATGTGCATGACTAACCGTCTCAAGACGTTTTGAGAAATAAATGGCATGCCGCTGATTTTTTTTTATTTGAAAACTTTGTCGGGTATGGCAAGACAAAATTCACAAAAAAAAACCTATCTTCATAACTAATCTTGATAGGTTGAACTTGTTTCGAGAAAATTTTCCGAAACTTCCTCTGCCTCTGGACAAATTAATAATAATAATAATAATGTCTATATTTACTTAGATACGAGAAGTATAGAAAGTTAGAAAGTGGGCGGCGGTATCCAACTATAGCTGCTCATATACAACCACTCTGTAAAAAGTGATTACTAATTCTAATGGCCAAATAGATGATACATATTAGGACACAAATCAAAAGAGAAAAAAAGAAGAATTAATGAAAAACAGAAGGTTCACAGAAACTGTTTAAGAGTTTAATGATATAAAGGTAGAAGCAGATATTTTTTTAAGAGAGATTAATAAATACAATTTTCGAAGAACTACACTAATTATAGGTAATGGCAGAGATAATAATGAGTACCTACATTGAGAAAAAGCGATTAGATAATAATAAATAAAATAAATTGTATTGAAAAGCAGTGCTACTCTCAGCGCGACCGAAGACTCGTCAGCAAAAACTTTCTTATACCCATACAGAATAAAGACGAGCTGGGGGCAGCTCTAATGCGACCAGACAAGGAATGGAACGCGGTAATAACTAAAAGAGCGTTGAAAAAATGCATGAGTGTGTCTGGGTACACTACACAAGTCTCTATGGCGAATAAAAAGATTGTGCAGATCAGAACGTCTAATAAGTTTATCTAGTAAATACTTGGGAACTTTGTTCATTCCAATCTTGTAGACCAGATATATTATATGCAATTCGAATCTCTCCTTAAGTGAAAGCCACCCTGATTCTATTAACGAGGGAGCGATATGGTAAAATTTACGAAGACAAAAGCTAAATCTCAAACAAGCATTCTGGAGTTTCTGCAAACTATCCCTATCCCTGTGAAGCAAGGCAAGCCAGTTACCAATATCGCAGTAGATAGAAGTTTGGTAGCTGTATCAAAGACGTCTCTATGCATATATAAAAGTTTCAATTTGTCATACGTTTTCTGTATTAAGAATGAAACATCGTCAGAATATCTCAGCTCAGAATCAATCAACAATCCCAGATTCCTACATTTATTGTCAGGTGCTATGTCGCTACCGTTTACAGTGATTTTAAAGAGTGGATTCTCCAGTATTGAAGATTTAGAAGTACCGAACAACATCAGCTGTGTGTTTTTTTTTTCCGTTTAAATCTAAGTAATGAGATTTGGAAACATCGGCAATAATTCTAAGACCATGATTTAATTTATCAACAGAAGTAACAACATTCGAGGGGGTAAAAGAAAAATAAACTTGTGTATCGTCCGCATATTGATAGGATTCGCAAAACTTAAGAAGTTTTCAGAAGTCGGAGGTGTAAATGGACCAAATCAACGGGCCTAAAATACTACCCTGAGCCACACCTCTGCCAACATAATGAACAGAAGGACTGTTGTTGATTATCAACAGCTGTGATCTGATTGAGAAATAATTGTCAAAGAAGTTTAAAGCTACTTCACCCATACCAAAGTACTTAAGTTTAGTCTGCAGTATAGTATGATTTATTGATCAAAAGCCTTACTATAATCAAGCAGTATAAGCCAGCTACATTGATCTTTATCCCCATGCTCTGAAAATATCATCGGTTGTGCTTAATTTAAATAGTGGTTCAAGTTAATAAGTTATTCAGAACTCAAAAAAAAATTATTATAAATAGGTGTCAGGAAAATAAACCCAGAATAATTTGGAATGCGTATGTGGTCTGTAAATTTCCAATAAATTCAATTGTTTCAGGAATGATTAAAAATGTGCTTTTATAATTTCGTTATTAAAATCTGTCAACACTAATCATACATTTTTTTTTATCCTAACGAGTTCATAAATTATTAAGAAATTAAGAATATTTTTTTATTTTTATTAATTATTACCTACAATCACTTTTTCGTCGAACTTTGTCAATGTACTATCAAATCACCCTGTACACCGGAGGGGAGGGGGCCCAAATAGAGGCTTACTTTGAGAGAGATATCAAACCTGAACTAACCTAAAGCAACCTAAAATGACAACTAGTTATGTGTATGTGTGTTTTCTAAAAATAAAAGTTTTAAACAACGGATATTTCTGATAATAAATTATTTTATACAAACCAAGTATTAAGTATTTTTTTAAATAAGCAATCATTTATTGGGAGCACCAACATATTTAAAGTATGACGGCACCATAATTGATTTATCAAACAAATGAATAATTGCGGTAAATAAATACATATGCAAAATAAATAACAATTGTTTGCACTCAACAAACAAAGAAACATGGATAAGTCAAATAAATTATACTTATTACATTATTTTTAAATAGTATATGCTCGATTTATATCTATAGTGGTTTCTGCGAACACCGAATACATTTTTTTTCAGCATACTTTTGATTCACAAAATGTACAGGGTGTCCATGATGTAATTGCAGATTATCTCGATAACATATAAAGATGGAGACTTGCGGTTATTACATTACTGCGCTACTACTAAAACAAAAGATGCCGCAAATAGAATTGTCATAGCTTCCTTAATTTTTAAGTCACAAGGTGTTTTCGAAAATGCTTACCTTTTGACCGCCCCCTGTATTTCGGTTATCCATTAACTTATCAAAAAATTGAAAACTGTTTTTAAGAGAGTTTTTTAAGTAGAATTCAGTGGCGTACTTTTTCTAGTAGTCTTAATTTTCGAGATTTAAAGCAAATATAAGATTTTTTAAATGGAACACCATGTATATTTTTCTTTTATTTTATTGGGCTATTTTTAAGCTTTTCAGAAATATATAATAGTTGATAGCAATAAACGTACAAAACGAGAAATTTAGAAAATTAGGGTAGTATAGGCCATGAAACCATTGAAATAAACAAAAGAGTAAAGTTCGCCCAAGTTCAAATGGGTACATTAAATGGCGGCCACTAAAGTTGCGCAGTGGTTTATTTACGTTCGTTGCCTAGCGACGGCCACGATGCAGCGTCATCTGAAGCGATTCAGTGTCGTAACATTGTTAGAGGGTGGCAGAAGTATTAATATTAGCGTAAAAGTGATATATTGTGTAAGGTGTTGTGTGAACTGTGGTTGTTCTGTTTAGAAGATAATATTATTATTTTGGATTTGAATGGCCCGAAGAAAAGGACATACCACACGATCCAAAATTAACAAAACCTGAATTATACAAAATAATACAAGACAATAAATACAGATTTCCACTGGCATATAGATTGGACAATTTACTGGCAGCCCACGGACACAATGTACTTCGTCTACCACCTTATCACCCTGACCTAAACCCAATAGAAAAAATATGGACATCTGTCAAAAACTGGATCGCAGCCCGTAATAGAACTTTTACTCTAGCCGATGTGGAAGCATTAACTCGCCAAAGGTTTGAAGAACTGCCGGTTAAGGAGTGGGTTAACATTTGCAAACATGTGAAAGATTATGAAAATGGATAAGGACATCGGACGAAAGCTTGTCAAGTTCAAGTGCACCAGATAGTCGCAGTAGCAGTAGCTTAGGAGCAGACTCCTTGTCTAATTCAGACTAGATGAGGGTCTTGGTTTTTAAGACTTTATTGTTTACATTTAATACCATTGTTATATGTATATTTAATATAGGTATAAGTATATATAAAAAATGTTTATTTTCAATTTTTATTTCATTTTTTTAAAGTACACTGTAGAAAAATCTCATAATTAATATAAAAAGGGGGTCTGGGCACCCCTATGCCCTTATAAAATATTTCTTAGTTTTTTTTTTAATTCCTTCGATAACATCGATCTATGTTTTAAGAGATATATTTTTTTAAAACCTTTATAAACAAAAATGTTGCATTTTTGATTTTCAGTGTATTTAAATCATTAGATCATTCATCATCTTCATTCCCATGACCCATATATTTTTATTATACCCATACCATACCCGCATATTTTTATCAAAAAAAAAAAAAAAGAAAATGAACTAGTCCTTAATTGTCTTAAAAACTTTAATATCTCCGCTACTGATTTTGACGTCACACCGTCGCGCAATGCCATGCACGTGGCTGTACCCATTTGAACTTGGGCGGACTCTATCTATCTAGCATGTCTATTTGTGAAAATGTATACGGAAAAATAATGTTTTGTTAAAATACATGTCATCGTTCCACTTAAGTTTAAAAAAATGGCGAAAATGTAGTAGTATGAAAATTTTGAAAAATGCGACATGTTATTTTGCTTTATAGAGTGCTACGAAAATAGATAATATATAGGCAAAAGGGCCAACACAAAGTCCCAGTCTTAATTAATTTAATATTCAAAAAATAATCGCTAACATGTTTCGCCTTTAAGGCATCATCAGACCTAAAAGGATGTAAGTTATCACACATATAAGTGAGCAAATCTCACTAGTAATCATACTTGATATACCAAAAAACAATTAAAAAAAAATACAAATGTTAAAATATAAGAAAAATGAATATTAACTATCAAGAAAGGTATACATTTAAAAAATTATGTTTGCTCTAAATCTCGAAAAGTAAGACTCCCAGAAAAGAAGTAAGCAGGTAACTGAATTCTACTTAAAAAACTCTCTTAGAAACCATTTTCAAATTTTTGGTAAGGTGATGGATAATCGAAATACAGAGGGTGGTCAAAAAGCAAACATTTTCAAAAACATCCTGCAGCTTAAAAACTAAGAAAGCTACGACAATTCTATTTGCGGCATCCTTTGTTTCACGAAAAAGTAGTAATGTAAAACCCGCAAGTCTCTATCTTTACTAGTTACCGAGATACCATATTACATCGAATAGGAAGAATCGACGGGGCCTCGGTGCAAGTCAAATAGTGGGGCCCTTCAAAAAAAAGCGCCGCAGGCAAATTGGTTTTTGGGTTTTTTAAATTGATGTTTCTTGCTTTTCAAAAGTAGGAAAAATAAGTAAAAAACGCTTTTTGGGTTAATTAATGTGTAATTATTTTATCTTGAAGCGTTTCAATTTAGTACTTCGGAAGCCCTTTGAAGACTTTAATCCAGGGCTGGCCCCTGGCCCTACCCTATCCACCAGCCCCGCAAGGTTCAAGATAGTAAAAATAAAAAAAGAAAAAAAGTAGAAAACATTAACGTAAATTTTCTTTTATTTATAAACAAAAACCATACCGTTGTTACTAAACTAAATTTAAGTCCTTTCAAATTAATTGGTACACACTCATTTCCTATATCAGCTAAAAACATTCATTTTTTCCTTCATTTGGCCTTGAGCATAGCTCATTTAGCCACAGCAGAATATATTATTATATTAAAGTCAAAATATGATTACTCAAATGCTTATATTGAAATAAAGTAGTTAAGGGTACATGACATAGGAATATGCACGGGGACACTCTCTTCACACGGAACAGCATTTAAAATAGAGATTAAAATTAAAAGTTTCTATATTGTCGCCCACCCTCTTTTTACTATACATTAACGATCTTTTGGAAAAAACTAAAAATCCTATATATAGCTTCGCTGATGACAGCACACTTGTTTCATCATTTACTTTGGATGCTCGGACATCGGCTGCTAATGTACATCTCTACAGACAACAAGACGTCTCACATCTCAACAAAGACCTAGTAGAAAGTTGAAGCATCAGATATAGCCATGGCGGGACACTCGATTCCCTTGGCTTTATCATCGCTGGAGTACTGTTCGCATATTTGGGGCTCTGCTCTAAACATACTCTAAGATTGCTAGATTCCATTCAAAGAGCCATTCGCTTGATCGGTGACCATAATCTGACAAACCACGTGGAAAGCCTTGAACATCGAAGGCAGGTTGGCGACTTCAGTCTATTTTATAAATATTTTCATGGCAAGTGCTCAACTGAGGTTGCCCTCTTGATTCCACCAGCCCACCTGTATGGTCCGTTCACAGATTTAAGAGAATGACTACCTGCCTTTAGTTATCACCCATCATAAAATTATTTGTTGAAAGGGTTTCAAGGATCATAGAGATAATGATTTTATTATCCAGGTAGGGACCGTACTTAAGCGTAATTAGTTTACAAAGTCCTATTAAATATTGGGAAAAGAATAAGTAAACAAATCAGTGTTGCAAAACCAGTCATTTTATTAGTTCGTATGAAATAAAAACGCAGCTTTGATTATCCAAATATGTGGCGTCCGTGGATTGGTGAATCTAGTATAGAACAGCTGGAGATTGTTCATATGAACTTTTTCTCTTAGAATATCATAGGGAACTACCTTAAGTTACGTACCGTACTTCTGAAATACCCTGTATATAGGAATAGCTCGTCCATATATATTTTTTACGTCCATGTGGTAGATTAATAGTTATTAAGGTTGGGCCCCTCTGCACCGCACCGAACGCCTTACGATAGCTACGCCACTGGAGTCCTCTCCTTATTAGTGCAAAATAAACTTGCCATAAATTCCAAATATCAATGTTCAACCAATAAACGTGTAAATCTACAAATTTAATACAAAAATCGAATACCAGCAAGCAAAATACAAAATAATTAAATGTGTGGAAAGTAGGTGTTGACAAAAATAAGCAATATATACTTAAAACCTTTTTACAAGGTTTTTATCACTAATTTAACAAAACAAAAGCTCGTAAATTGTAAAGAAAACTAAATAGAACGAGAAAATGCATCGAAATACAATATCACTATACTAATAAAATATTTTATTTATGCTACTAACTCCTTACATTTCTAAAATATGTCTTTATGATTTCAAAAAAAATATCACCTCATAATATAGTAAGAACATTTTATTTTCATGTTGATAGACTCGTAAGGATATAATATATAAAATGGGGAGTACGCTGAAAAAAAATTATTTAATCCTACTTACTGATTGCTTAAAAATAACAATGAAGGTTTTGTCATTAATACTACATAATTTATAGATTCTTTTAACATGCAAATTTTCTACAGGTCGTTTCTGAAACTTTAATTAAATTCGACCGTTAAATGTCCTTTTTGTTGTCCTTATGTAATGAACTAAATGATTCAAAATGATAGAAAATTGCAGCTTAATGGCTCACCATTCAGTTAAAACATTTTGTAAACCTTCCCAAAAAGGCAACGTTAAAAATAACGATAGAAAGCTTCACGTCTTATATTTGCAATATCCGGTAAAAATAATCTAAAAAGGTTGCGATTGTTTTACCAGTTACGTAACAAAATGATCACATTTGGTATTGAACCAGCGACGGACTTGTAATTAAGCTTGGGACATTCAAATAAGCACAGAGGCCTCGAAAAATACTGAAAAGAGCTTCACACTCCACACTCCAACTTTTATATTGATTTTTATATAATTCTATCTAGTATGGCTCGTGTATTTGTCATATCAAAAGTTTAAACCGATTGAGTTTTTCCCGACTTTAAAAGACCCAAATAGCGTAAGGCGACTGTCCCAGTGATCGACATGGAATTCTCAAAAGATTCTAATGGCGAATCTACGAGGGGAAACTCGGCGAAAGTCTCCCCGCAAGAGATACGAAAATATTATATTTTCGAGAACAAATTTGTAAGAAAAGTTGTCTTTATTCAATATTTTTTGCTTCGCGTATGTCGTAAAGTTGACACCCAGCTTTAGTTTGCGGTTAAGTATCCGCGCGCGCATCAGTTTCTTTCAAACTGTATAATTTTCCTTAATTTAGTAAAGCACTTCAAAATTTATTACATATAATATAATATGTAAGTAACTTAATAAAATGCTAAAAAATGAAAATATCATTATATAAATAATGCATGTCGATTACCGGAACACGAAACTCATAATTACCATCTAGTTAGTGCTAACTTAGCGTCTTATCACAACGAACAAGACTGCCAAGTTTCACCAAAATCGGCAAAAAAATCTTTGAGATATTAATAAAAAACCGACCTAGTTTTTAATCTTTGACACTCTGTATCTTGAAAACTAGACTTTTTAGGACACCTGTTTATATAAACTTTTTTACTTGAATTTGGTTCAGGAATGCGCCCTCGGAATTACGGCCTATCATTAAGTAACACCCTGTATAGGTACGTATTAATGTATTATCTATTTTTTTTTGTTTTTAGAATTACCATTTCCTGTTACGTTTGTTAAAGCTTGTATTAATATGTTATAAATAAAAAAAAAATATATTTTAATACTTCATTGTTTTAATATTTACTGCATTATCTTAATTATTTACTATCGTAACCATGTTACATCTGAACAAAAAGTAATTAAATAATACAAATCTAAATAAAATTCGAAAATTCTGATTCCAAAACAGAAAATCTGATTTAAATAAAAAAAATCAGATTTTTTGGATTGTTTCTTTAACTCATTATTTTCGCCAACCCTGCTGCCTGCATAATCTACGCGCCCCGGTCAGTAAAAGGCTATATACGGGCCACGTAAAGGGTTAAAAAAGTCCACGTAGATTATGGAAGCTCCCATTAGAAAAAACTAAGAAAGTGATATTCTATGTTTCCCATGTTTCTTGTCCTATAAATTATATTAACTAATAAATGAACGTTTCCATCTAAAAAAGGATTGACATTTCATGTGATGCTGTACTGTCGATCAATGGGACAAATGAACGTCCAGTCACCTCATCCGTAGACGTTACCGGCTTTATATTTAAATCGATATTCTAATTAATAATATTTTGTATTAAATGGGACGCAAGAAAACATTAAGCTGATAAATTAGCACAATTTTTAAATCTATGTACATATGGGTACCTACAATATGCAATGAAATATTAACGGTGTTATAATTTCCTCCATTTTTCAACTACGAATGTCCATAAAACGGCTATAATGATTAGCCTGCGTAAACAAATTTATAAATAGAAAATTATGGTTTTAATAATTTGCACCAAGAAAAAGTTTTTTAAATAAAAGTTAACCAGATAGGTACGTAGATACTCGACACTTTTTTTATTTTGAAGAGTATGGAAAAAAACAACAGTAGATAAGGCCAATAAGGGGTACCTACTGAAAACGAAATCAAATCATAAGAACTAATATAGTATTGAACGTACTTACTTTAATAATATTAATGCAATTAAAACTGAATTCCAAAACAATTCGACAGACAAAGCAAATGCTGATATTACGCTTCACCACGAGCTCGGTACTTATTAACTCTAATTAATATTCCGAGCATGAAGTCATACTTCCTCAGGAATATTATTGCTACGAATATAATAACTGTAAAATATGAAGTAACACCAACAAAAAATAATGTGCGGCGTATTTATATTATTGACAATGACTATGAAATATTCATTTTTAAGTGTGTCCCAGCAAAAACTAGCGTTGGAAATAGGACAGCAAACGACGAAGTGCAGTCAAATGCATATCACTGCTAGAATACCTACTACAGTCGGCAGAGTCGTCGCGATGCGATACTACATTCTAATGTCAGTTTGTGTAAAAGTAATAAGTATATCATTTCAAAAACAATAACAAAACAAATTATTGTGCATAACGATTTCCTGGCGCACACCAAAAATAGATATCGAACCTTTCTCTAGTTTCAGTTTTTTTTGTTTCGGTAAAAATGGCGAAAAATGACAATGTACGAACATGTAAAAATTTTACATCACGCAACAAGGTAAACTAAAACTGGAGAAAGGTTAAGTGATTATTTAAGTTTTTAAATATTTTTGGGAAACAGTTATATTTGGAATGTTAACTGAATTCTTGAATTTAAGCGGCGTCGTGTTTTTTCACGAACTTTTACTACAATCACACCTTGCCACCTCTTCAAACGGATTTTTACCAAAGAGACTATTAATAGAGTTTCCGTTTTATTTGTAATTTTTAGATCATGGATAAACAAATCAAAAATTCTATTTGTACAAAGAGTTTAGTAACATTAATTTTGTTTTCGTGTCTTTTCCGTCTATTATCGCAGGTGGGACGTACCTAGGGGCTTCCGCAATTCTCTTGAGAGCTGCATTAAAATATTTCTACCTTGTGCTCTGTGTTGGTGAGTAGTACCTAGCCCCTTTTCGAGGTTCTCTGGGCCTCTTACCATTACTATGTCCAAAATATTTTAGAGTTGTTGGTTGAATTATACCTTACCAGATAATCGTAACTGGATGTTGACTTATTGAAGGATAGATATACTTGTTCTGTGTTGTTGCCACCTCACATTTTTAACATCTTTGCTCCGCAGGACTTTTCGCCTTTCGGTTGTCCCAATCTTCTTTCTAACTTTTTGTTTCACGTCCAGGACTCCTATCCGTATGTTAGAATTGGAAAGACCAAACAATTAATTCATCTTTTAGTTGTTGGGATACGTTCTTGCCCTTTGCGACTACTTTTATAAACCAGCATCTTCTTTTGGTTTCCAAATATGTTTTAGTTAATTAGAATAGCATCGAAAATAGCAAAAAAAAACTCTAGATTACGATCAAAACCTTTAGGTCAAGTTAGCAACTAACCTGAACTAACCTATTCGGTACCTATTTCTATATTGAATACATATTTTTTGTCATATCATTTAGCCGATATTTTCGGATGTTTTCTTAAGCGCTGATGGTTTATACAATTTTCTTGTATTAACTAATGCTAAAAAATATATTCAAACCTTCTTATCAGGCATTACTCTTCATTTTTGATAGAACCGTACATAGATATCTACCTATATTTTAAATAAATCATACTTCATGAATCGATAAATCGGTTTAGTTAGTACAACGATAGAACTTTGAATTTAAAATTAAATTGAGAGTTTCGCATACATATGCCGTACTTATTATAACAATAAACGTTTCCAAGTCTCACAGTAAGAAATAACAGGTGTTCATATTGTCTGAAATTTTAGGGAACTCTTAGGAAATGTTTTAGGGATTTTGAGAAATTTAATATAAAAATATTTCGGAAATGGGAAATTTGAGGATTTTTTTTTAACAAAATACCGTCGAATATACAAAGTGTGTATAAAGTCTGGAAACAGCTTAATAACATCACAATTTATTGGCCGATTTAAACCAAATTAGAAAATTCTCTGACATGAACGTACGTACGTACAAAGGACAAACGAACATAAAAAAAAAAAAAAAAAAGAAAAAAAAACATGACATAACAAAAGTGTACCTATACTGGAGACCCGCTTATCCCCAAAATCAGCGAATACCCAGTATAGGAGTGTACGCCCACAACACTGACAACGGCGGTTGGAGAAGACTCCGACTGACGCAACACACTAGATCAACCTCCAAATCATGGCCGCTCTCCGCCTCTGTGGTGGTTGGGCAGAGGTCATCCGCTGCATAGCATATAAATTGCCCGCTATGGGCGGGCATAAACTGTTAGTACCTGAGAAAGTATTACTGGGTTTTTTGCAGTTTTTCCCAGATTGCTTGCCATTGGCGTTTCATTGCCTCATTGGGCGTTTCGTAAATTGTGATTGTGCTCTACGGAGCAAAATAAACTCATAGCACCCGTAAAGGCCACTGCCGGAACGCGCGTCAGCAATGTGTATGTCTAAAAATTCATGTTTAACCACAGGCCAAGACACCGGCCGCCAGGCTCGCCTGGTTCTTTGGGCGCATTTTGGGCCGTATGCTTACGGTCCATATGCGCCCAAAACCTGTATTAATTTAGTTTCAAATTAGTTAAGCTTGAATTTATAAAGAGAAACAGGAAAATAAAGAGATTTTAAAATGGAATGGTACAGTGGTGTAAGAGGATCTGACGCACCGAATGACGATATTAACGTTGTTGCCAGCACTTGTTGATATTTTTAAAACACGTCGTTATTTCGAAAACTATTGATATTAGGAACAAAGTATGTTATAGGTACCAAAAGTGTAACAAATTTAAAGTAAAAACTATTAATGAAAAAATATACAGGGTGTTACATTTAAAAATATAAAATTCATTCGAATTCCAGACAAACTAAAAAGCTGGCAACAACGCCAATATCGTCATTCGGTGCTTCAGATCCTTTTACACAACTGTGCCAAATTTTGTTTAAATCGGCCAATAAATTGTGATGTTATTAAGCCGTTTCCAGACTTTATACACACACTGTATATATACATAGTACGAGATATATTATGTCAATTCGAGATTCATAGGATGTATCTAAAAGTTTACAAAAGTTTTTACACTATGAATCTCGAATTGAATCTCATTGAAATTTATTTTAATGTCTCTGTGAATAACGTCGGCACTAGGTATTATACAATGTACGTACTATATAGTAGGTATACTGTAATAAAAAAAATTAAAAAGGTTCTCGGACAAGAATATATATAATTTTTAATTGACATAGAACTTGAATATACAGGCAGACTAATGTAGTAGATAGTATGACACGAGGTATGACATCATCGACGATTTTTTTAAATGGAAAAACTTGATGGTTTCATAACAAAAGGGGTATTTTCTTAAATTTAAGGTATTAGGTAGGAATCGTTTTTTTTACACACATAAAAATGTCTTGCTTCAAAGAAATAATAGCTCTCAGAAATATTTATTTACTTAGAACACTTGAGATGTTAAATAAAGAGATACCTATTCTATACTTTAAAGAAACCATAAGATTTAAAATGCGAAACAAAAATATATCAACTTATGTGTTCAATTTAAAGACATTTACTTAAATGGAAATTATCCCTTTGAAAACATCATTTTTAAGAATAAGGAACAACCAAAAGTTATACATTTCAGATTTCTCTTGCTTAGATAGTCCAAGCTTAAATATTCTCTCACGCTGAAATGGCAACGATATTCTTTTTACAAACTCTAGTATACACATTACACAGTATGCACAGTAAAAGGAAAACGTAATATGTTACTCCCCAATACATGTCGGGATATAGTACTGCCCGTCATACCAGGAAGTTTATAATCTAACCTATTAAACTTCCTTGTCACCATAGTGATTTTTATATACATAGGAACCTATACAAGGCTTTTCTAAGGATCTTATAATTTGGTTGAAAATGATGCAATCTTATAATGTGAAAAGATAAAACTGCGTCCCACTTTACAAAGGGTGTTTTATGGGTATTTCCTGGAATTTATTTACACAGATTGTAAATTTTGCTAACTTATTCTTCAGATCTCAATTTTCATGTTTTTCCAAGTTTCAGGATTATCTGCTTTATGTATTAAACATTAATTTTATAAGAGAAATCTGCCTAACGTGGGGCTAAGTTTAATGAAATGTGCCTAACGACATGGGGTTAAAAATTCACCTTGTAAAACCCTATGGCCTACATGTACAAAGAAATGCACTTCACATACTTAAACGCTGTTTTGTTAATTTCTGAACAGAAAAGTAGTAGTAGAGAAAAGTAAAGAAATATAGGTTAAATAAACTTATTTTGCATTTGGTAAGTTTATTCCTAGAGAAATTAATAAAATTTGTTGTATTTTTAGCCATGGAGGACCTTCTAAAATCGTGGTTTATGCCGGAAAACATTATAGATGTTTTAGTAGGTAAATATATTGTTTGTATATTAGGTATTGCCTCTAAATAAACTTTCTTTAAATATAGTTGTATTTTTAATTCCGCCCTATCTAATCTTAATATTTTGATGAACAACAAACAAATAACGAAATAATCGTAATTAAAAAAAAAAAATAGTAATTGTTATATGTTGAAAACCTATATTTCTTATTTTGAACAATTATTAAATCCTTAAACAAGAATGTACCATACATACCGAGTATTTCCATGTTCCTTGTACGCCAATCATCCAGTTTTTATTTTTGCATAGAAAAAAAAATTGAATGACAGATTTTACTAGTTAACGCCCAAGATGTTTTCGAAAAATCAAAAAAATCATGTTGGTGTTTTAGGGAAAACCTCGGGAAAAACGTTGATATTTTAAACAGGTTTTTTTGCAATAATCGACAATTGTAAGGAGGACGTAAATCATGGAAACATCCAGTACAATATGTAAATGTGTTAATGAATAAAATTGTTTAAAATCAGGAAATCAAGGTTTTCATCTCGGTTTCCATGTAAGATTTTAACGATCTCATTGGAAGAGTTAATGTACCTACATGCAGTGAAATACCCTTGCTCTTATACAGAGAGAAAATAGTTTTATTTTTAGATTTAAGTTCACAATTAAAAATATTCTCTCTTAAATGAAAAAAAAAATATCTTTCACTTAGATATATTTATTATTTAATATAAAACCTATTTATACACATAGTAAAGTAAGAACTATTTAATTACGAGATATTTTCTTTTATTCTAAGTGCACAAATACGAAAACATTTTTTGTCACTTTGAGATTCTATTTCTTCGCCAGATATGAAAGTCAATATGCTCTTCATTAGAAACCAACGGCTTTAATTAAGACATTATTTTTGTGTCTATACATAGGCACCAGTAATAGATATTAAAATTGTTGTTTATTTGCTGCTTTGTAGCAATGGGGTATTTAGATGATGACATTATGCAGTTATAATACTTAATTTTTTCAAGTGATAAGTTAAGTAGGTATAAAGCCCTAAATAAAAAAACATTAGAATTCTTCAAGGAATTCGAATTTTTTAATATACATTAGGAAATTATTATAGGAAATTCGGAAATTTTTAGGAAATTAGGAAATAAGTGTACAGCTTAAAACTATAAAATAGAAACCATAAGAATTTCTCTAAATTTTTCAAAGAATGCGCCTGAATTTTCCTAAACCGGATCTGCAGTGGTTTCCATGACAACACAACATAAACACACCCTGTGACTTTATAAACTGCGTTGCAGTAAGCTTTCTTTCGATTTTAATATAAAAATAAGTATTTTAAATAACTCAAAGCGGGCTACAGCTATGAACTATAGCAAACCAAAAAATTCTGATTTTCAGAAAATTACTTTAGATAATATTTAACAATTTCTCTAAAAGAGTTTTATTCAGTTGGTATAGATTCGAAATGCATACCTCTTCCTCTCCGTTATTAGTGTTGACAGAGTCCATGCTTTGACTCAGGGCGACGCTGAGGGGCGCTTCCATATCCTGATCCTGGTGAGCTCCCTCGTGCTTGACCCTCTTGAGGGACGGTGGCGGCGTGGCAGAGGTGGCTGCGGCAGGAACCCGCGAGTCTCCTGACGGCGGAGGATGCCTGCCTCTCTTGGGGGCGCTCAGGGCCTCCACGATTTTAACTGGGGGATGGCCAAAGGATTAAGCCGGCAATCACAACAAACACGTTAACTCGCGCGCGGGGCAAGTGGCCGCGGTCGCGCTCTCTATCGGTCAGTGCGTAACGTGGACGTGAAGCAGTTTATCGAGGGCCGTGCGGAACTCGACTGAGACGGCGTCGCTGCCGTCGGCGGCGCGGCGGCGGGACGTGGGGGTGGGGCGCTCAGGTGAGAGCGTGAGTGGGTGATGTCGCAGTGGTAAGACGCGGTGCTGCGGCGGCCGGTGCTTGCCTCGGACTGCGGCGCCAACCGCCGCCGCGACGCCGCCAGGTGGGCGCGCGCAACCAGGTGGGGCCCAGGGCCGGCGCCTACAGCTGCCCCCTGCACCCTGACCTGGATTTCGGGGGTGCTTCGCTCACTCTATTATTATTTCATATGCTTGGCCTACCTGCATGACAACACCCACAAAATTCTACCTTTATATTAATATTTTAAGCGACTTAAGAATGGACTACGACCTTTGAAATAAGAACTGTTCTTAACAAAAATAGAACCTGTGTGTTTGTATTTGTATTTTTGTGTTTGGTATTTTTTTTCTACATGCAATAAAGTGGTTTTTATTTTTTCTATCAAAAAGGAAGCAAGTTACGAAAACAATTCAGGGAACAAAGAAGTTGTATTATTAGTTGGCAAATCTGAAAAAAATATCAAAATTAGGAAAAAGTCAGTGGCGTACATTTTTTTGTCAGTAATATTCGTTAAGGTGCTCCCCGGGACGCCACTGGACTTAATAAATTTAATCTAGTTAAGGCTAATTAAGCCCCTTATCATTATGAATAACGGTACCAAATTTCAATAATGTCGGAAAAATTGTTGTTTAAAAAAATTATAAAAAAATATGTTTTTTAAAAAACTAACACAGTCAGTGCCAACGAACTTTAGCATTCCCAGGAAAATGGGGCAAGTGTAAACTAACCTTTACACTTTCCCCATTACAATTTTCACACATGCCCCACATTATGTTTTTTATGGGGGAAATGCAAACCTGTTCGTGAGTAAAAAGCGCTTTCAGATTTGGTCGGTATATAGGATTTTAAAGCTACAAAAATTGACTAAACATAAGAAAATGCAAAAAAACTAAAGGTATATTATAAGTTTTTACCTTTGACCAATTTTTTATGGAGATATCACACACTATTCAACGGACCGATTCGGAGGTTATGTTACAAATGACTACTCAGAAATAAAAAAACACCTGGGTAACTCGCCGGGAGTAGATAATTCAACAGCGCTAATATATAGTTAGTTGCCTCGAACCACGCAGACAAGTAAACTTTCAATATTGCCTGATTGGCGCTCTGATTTTCCACTTACCCCATTTTTACACTGACCCCAGTCTACTCTATACCATATTCAAATCCAAGATTATGCATACGAAGAAAACATTGATCAGTACTTAATGACAACCGTAACTCTATTTCGATTGGTCAAGCGGCAATAAGACTAAAAGGCCATGGGCAACAGGGTTGAATATAGTTTACCGGTGATTTTCGCATTATTGCATTGTATCGTTTGGTGTTATTGTTTGTTATCAATATTTTGATATAAATATTTGTGTTTTTGAATGTATACAGGGTGTTTCAAAAGTACTAACCTGAACTAACCTGAACATGTGTCCGGAGTTGCCCCGTTTTTGATGTAAAGGGTGTTTAAGTTTTTTTAAAAAAAATCGTTTTTTTTATTATTTTTGTAAATATCCTTTTCCCGATTTTATTGCAATTTGGGATAAGAGGCTTAATTTGCCCTAACTAGATTAAATGTATTAAGTCCAGTGGCGTCCCAGGAAACACTTCAACGGATATTATTGACAAAAAAATGCACGTCACTGATTTTTTTCTAATTTTGATATTTTTTTCGGATATACAAACTAATGATACAATTTTAAAATGTTTTGATACTTTGACGTCTTAATCAAATTGATTTGTTTACTTGGTATGCTGCAGCTTTGATTTAAATATGGTATAGTTTAAATTCAAGTATTAATATGACGTTTGTCGAAATGAAGGAATTTGGGCTAACATCTCCTCTTCGTCTTCTTCCTCCAACAACAGCATGCAACTAATGTTATCGGCGTTCATTATAAAATATCATAGATAAGCGCTTCCACTACGAAATACGAATATGATCTGAAGCGCGCCAGCCAAACCACCCTGTGGCGACGGCCGATGGCCGATTGCTACGCTCGATTCTCGATCGCGAACGCCAGCCGCACCCGCTGACTGCTCCAGCGAAACCATACGTTTACTCTCGACTTGGTCTGATCCCTATCATTTTAATACGGTGTGACGTCAGGGACAAATGCAACACAAGAATTTCGAATTCCTCCGTACCCATACTAACGTGCCCGTGCGATAATATAAACATTTTCAATGTTAAAAAAATAAAAACAGCAGTTACATACATAGTTTAATAGACATAAAAAATGTGTAGGTACTATACTGAATACTAAAATAAAAAAAATAAAAAATATATTTACTAGCGTAAACAAAACAAAAACCCCAATTAATCCCAACACTAACCTAGACAGTAATAGGTATGATATTACTTCTAAAAAAACAAACTTCCTACTTTGACGATTTTTTCCCCATTATAGATAGTTATAAAGATAATATGTGATCTGTATTGGTGCTTCCTGGCTAATTTCGCCTTAACTAAATATGTGATAGATATTCTGCAAACATGCAACCACTGACCATACCTTTTTTTTATTACTATTCCCCTTGCTTTCGCTTGTTTAACTTGCTTGGATGTGTATTGTTTAATGTACACTATTTTTTTTCTATAATTTTAGGTATAATGATAATATGTTGTTTTTTTATATTCTTACTTTATTCTTTTCATTTAGCTTTATATATAATATGAATTATAGTACATACATGGACGATGGTGGAAGATATATTAGGTAAATACGCACAAGTTCAGATGAACTTTAGCCGTAACAAATAATATATTCACATTGTCATTCATGGCATCAAGTAATAATTATTGTAAAGTAATGAATGAAACTGTGTAATATATTATATTATTATTATTATATATTATTATTTAATCCCGTCAAGCAAACTAACCAGGCGTTTATAATTAAAATGTAAAAAATTATGCATTCAAGATGTTTTACATTATTAACCTCTGTTTAGTTTGATACATGACTGAATGACTTAATCAAAGCCGAAAGTAGTACCCCTAATATACAGGGTTGGGCAAATGTTCCGGAACGGCTTAATTACAAGCGAACGAAAAGTGATATCGAATCGGGGTTTTGGGCAATCTATAGGACAAAAATTTTACTATTTGACTGGTATACCATATGTCAGTAATGTCACCAACTGTCAAGTGTCGACGATATTTTTTTATTTTTTTAAATGGAACACCCTGTATATTATCAGATATTCTAGATCTTCAATAAATTACAAATATTTTTCATATAGCATACCATATGATTAAATTCAACTGTTTCGGAAATACGGGCAAATGAATGTAGTACATTTTATTTAAACAAAACCAAGGTAATAACTTTAAAACACAATAATATAAAATAATGGTTATTTAATTAAATGTTCAAAATGTCGTCCTTCAGCCACCTGACAGTGTCCAATCCTGTCGGAAAATTCAGAACGCACGTTTTTTCAAATGTTCACGAGAAATAACATGCACAGCATCTAAAATTCTGTTTTGAAGATCCTCCAAAGTCTTAGGTTGTGTACGATATACGACAGTCTTTAAATGACCCCAGAGGTAGAAATCTAGAGGTGTTAAATCTGGAGATCTAGGAGGCCATTCAATGGACCCTCTCCTACCTATCCACCTTCCAGGAAAAGTTTAATCTAAATAATTTCTGACATGTATACCAAAATGAGCTGGCGCCCCATCTTGCTGAAACCTAATGTCATTCGCTAGTATTTGATCGTTAACCTGATCATGATATAAATTAATCAAATTTGGTATAATTCTATTTCGAAGCAGATCTAAGTAGTAAATAGATGTCAAGTTTCCATCAAGGAAGAAAGGCCCAATAATATGGTTTCCAATTATACCTGCCCACACATTTAATTTTTGGGGGTGTTGCGTACGGTGCTCAATCATCCAATGGGGATTATGGTCTGACCAGTATCGACAGTTGTGCCTATTGACGAAACCATTAAGACAGAATGTAGCCTCGTCAGAAAATAAAATACGACTTACAAAGTTAGGTTGTAGGTCTATGTAGTCCATTATTTCTTGACAAAATTGCATACGCCTATCAGGATCGTCCTCTGATAGTTCTTGAAGCAAGCTGACTTTATAAGGAAACATTTTATTTTTTTTGAGGATTCTTCTAAGTGATTTTTCGCTGTTTTCATGTGCAAGAGCAAGCTTTGGAACTGACGTCTGTGGTTCTTCTTGCAGGGCAAGCAAAACATCCAGGGATTTCTCGTCATTTGTAGCAGTTTTCGGACGACCTGTTTTTGGCAAGTTTTTTACCGTACCCGTATGCTCAAAGTTATGGAATATTCTATTAGCAGTTGATTTAGAAATGGGATCTCGAACAGGAAAACTTTGATTGAAAAGGTCGGTTGCTTCTTGAAAAGATCTCCGTCTATCCCCATATCCTATCATCATAAGCAGAGTAATCCGTTCTTGTTCAGTTAGCTGAGCCATAGTTTTATCAGTTATATCAGAGGTTTAGTCGATAAATAAAAAACTCGCACAACTCACTTAATACAAATAAATAAAAATTAAATAGGAAATGTGTCAGAGTGACACTTGGGAGTCATGGAAACTAAGACTTTTATTTGGAATGTCATAATAAAAGAAATATGTTGCTTGATTTTTAAACAAAATGTAATATGGGCTTATTTGCCCGTATTTCCGAAACAGTTGAATTTAATCATATGGTATGCTATATGAAAAATATTTGTAATTTATTGAAGATCTAGAATATCTGATAATATACAGGGTGTTCCATTTAAAAAAATAAAAAAATATCGTCGACACTTGACAGTTGGTGACATTACTGACATATGGTATACCAGTCAAATAGTAAAATTTTTGTCCTATAGATTGCCCAAAACCCCGATTCGATATCACTTTTCGTTCGCTTGTAATTAAGCCGTTCCGGAACATTTGCCCAACCCTGTATATAAATCTTCAGATCGCTTGGAAAAGGTTTGTTAAATGAATGAAAATATTGAGTATAATTTATCGTTTATTTATAAACAAAATGATGGTTACAACAGAACTGGAAAACCCTGTGATTTTTTTTACACTTATTAATATAACTAGTTGAACAAAATGACACACCTATTATTATATAGTTTACAATTTAGTAAATTAAACATATATCTACGTTTAATGTACCTCATTGTTAGGCTTAACCAAACAAATAATATAATAAATAATATTTATTATGTTATTTGTTTGGCTAAGCCTAACAATATATTATATGTATACTTAGAACACTAAACAACTAAATAAAAGTATGCTTTGGAACAATATAGAAGAATGAAAATGACGAGTAATATATTAATCGTATATTTATTTAGAGATCTATGAAGTAAAATATGTAGGTAGGTACTTAAGTATTTTTTATATAAAAAAGGAATACATTTATATTATAAGCTTATATCAAATTAATTTAAAAGCTAAAGGGAAAACTGTAGCAATGTAAATACCTACTTAGTTTCTTAAACATGGCGTACTTATTAGTAAGGTTTCTACTAAATTTCGTTAATATGCTTACCCATTTTAACAAGATCCTAATAAGAGGCACTCTCATATGGCACTTTACAGAACTTTGCTTTGTTTCTATATTTTAATTTAAATATAACATTATTCTATATGACTTCTATAGAGCACAATCACACTGACTTAAAAGTTGAATTTGCATGTAGCGTCGGCGTCATCTGTCAATTCCTAGAATTTCACACCACTTGTTGCCGCCTGTCTTTTCGGTAACACGGGTTTAGGTATTCTTACCGGGGGCGTGTAAAAAAACGATTAAAGAATAAATTTTACACTTAATGTGTTAAAATAACCTTATAGCGGCGTTTATTTACACGCTAATATGGTGTTATTAATTGTCATTGTATTTAATTTTCCTGATTGAGCAGTGGCGGCTTTAGGGGGGGGGCGCCCCCCCCCCCTAGGGCTCTTCTTCTCCAGTCTCGCAGCAGAAACCCGAACCACGGGCCTTACTACTAAACACATTTAACATAATACATTGGATATTAATTATACTTATTCATTCATAATACTTCTATATGTTTTTTGTAGTTCACAATAATAATAGAGTACACATTATTTTTAATGTAATATTTACATTTTTACTATTATTTACACATTCTTTATTGAATATGACGTATTAATGCGCTGCGCAGTGCGCCTATGTTTTGCTATTTTAAAGCCTCTACACACGACCCAATCTGCAGGATCCGATTTGCAGGGCATATAGGAAAGGGAAAATCGGGTGCTGCTCTCCACACCACCCGATCTCGCAGTGTGCACAGAAAACAGAAACAAAGGGAGCGTGTTTCGAATCTTGAGTCGTACAGGTTAAAATCACAGAACAATAAAGGTTAGGTGTCAAAATGGTATTTGTTCCGCAAAATTTCCATTTCTGAGCGTTGGAAATATCCCACAGGAAGGGCATATCCCTATATAGCTCAAAAATCTTTCTCCCCGGTGTCTTCTCCCTTTTATGATTTTTTTTATAAACACCTAATAACAGAAATCACTGGATACATAATAAATAAATAATATAGGTAGATTCGGGATTCGGTTAGATCTTCCTTTTATTAATATTTGTGATTGTTTAGGGAGGATAATTATTTATTTATTATAAAAATTATATTTGATTTCCAATCAAAAAATCTCTTGCTTTAAGTTTTGTTGTTGTTCAAGTTCTTTAAATAAATATTTTATAATTTTATTATGTTTTAATTCGACCCAATATCTTATTTAGGATTGCTTGCGCCAGTGGCACACCCAGGAGGGGGGCTGCAGCCCCCCCCCCTCCCCAGTAACGGACAAATCGTCGGGCCAGGACCCATTAATCCATCCATTTTAAGATTTTGACAAAAAAACACTAAAAAAATCTTATTTTATTTTTAAGTTTGTTTTTTAGTTCTCTAAGTTTGAAAGAAAAATTAGAATTAGGTATTTTACCCAAAAAAAGGGCGTGGCACCCAAAAAATTTTCGCCTGCGGCGCAAGAAACCATTTTTGCGCCCCCCCCCCGAGACCAAATCCTAAAGCCACCACTGTGATAGAGTGTAAAATGAAATAAATAACACCCATTCTACAAAATTAATTTTAGAGAGTTAAATTCATAGGCAATTTTAATACAACAACTTTGGTCCCATATGTGTGTAGAAATGTGGTAAATTATGTTGATCCGGGTGTTAACATTAACACTACTTTTTTTTACCACTCCTGAAATGATTTTTACCAGGTGGATATTTTTTACTGTGTAGCCGAAAAAATGACTACGGTGTCATCTGCCTAGGACAGAATTGCTCCACCTGTATCAGACTCTTTAAGACCGTGCTTTGTGGTATGCCTATTTTTATTACCATTGGATCACTTAGGACATTGTAGATTTTTAAAATTCAACTGCGATGACTGAGATCAGATTCAAAGGGGCCCCCTTATTCCATATCCTAAGAGGATATCCAGTAAGGCAGGTTGGAGCACCGTGTCAAATGCCTTGGCCAGGTCTAAGTATATCGCTAAGGTTTTCCATTAGTATTAATGTTCCTTGTTACCTCAACCACTATGTTGTATGTTGTTATTGTTGTTGCATCATTGGTGCTAGCACCTTCTGTAAAAGCAAACTGAATACATACAGAAATTTGTTATGCGTTCTTTTGTGACCCTCTCCAATATTTTGCTAAAGTTGTTAATTATACCGATTAGACGATAGTTTGTTATATTTGTTTTATCGCCGGCCTTAAATATAGAAGTAACTAAAGATGTTTTAAAATATGGTGGCATGGTGTTAGTCTTAAATAAAGAGCTTATTTTACAATACTGAACAAGCTTTGATATGAAACCAAAATAGAAAAAAATATATAAGCATTTAATCGAAATTACCACCTAGTAATGCCTTGGTGTCATACCCTCCCCTAAAAAAAATGCCCTCGGACGCGCATATTTGATTTAACAAAAAAATATCAATCAGTATTATAAAAATACCTCCAGGTCGTTTCCGTGCCATTTCCAAATTCTAGGGCCTAACTTGTCAGTTGGAAGTTGAATTTAAATTTCAATCCAGTGTGTCCAGTTTCCTCTGCCTTGTATTCTTTACAGATAAAATAAAAGAAGTTCAATTTACTTATAATGTAATGAATGAATCACGACATGAACAAAAAAAAATCGAAAGTCAGTTTTGTGGGGAACTGTAAATTTAAAAAATCTAATTATGTAATATGTGCATAATTAAATATTTCCGTTTTGTTTCAAACCTTATTTAATACCTATATATTATGATAATATATGTATTATATTTTAATAATTTGCATATAAAAA
The DNA here is from genome assembly GCA_963920685.1 of Polydrusus tereticollis. Lineage (NCBI taxonomy): Eukaryota > Metazoa > Arthropoda > Insecta > Coleoptera > Curculionidae > Polydrusus > Polydrusus tereticollis. The sequence goes on from OY987329.1 coordinate 67,702,321, forward strand.
TATTAGTACCGATATCACTCATTCCCAGGGGCGCGCCGTCCATATGGGCAAGGTCGTGCGGCGCACGACGGCGCCAAGGCCTTAAGGCGCCAGGCATTCAACACAAATTAACATAAAATAAAAAAAATTCTCTATGAATACCAGTGGTAAAAATGCATTATCCACCAACACCGACCGCCGGCCGGTCGGCGACCAGTACCAGTGGTGAAATTTTACTACTCCTCTTCCTGTGGGGGCGCGAAAATCCGCGTGCGTTCGGCGCGCTGTTTTAAACTTGCAAAATTTTGCGTGTTCGTAATCGATGTAGCAGGTTAATTTTTCATTGTTGTCTTGACAAGCGGATAAGACGTATAGAGTGCCTTATTTGCTATTACGAAAGAAACTTATACAAAGAAACTTAAAGGCAAAGCTATAAGTTTCTTTGCTATTACGTATCTACCACAATAAATTGTGAAAAATAATTACAAATAACGTGAGTAAGTGATTAAGTAAATTAATTAACAAGGATGCAAACAATTGTTTTTCTTTTTAATAACTTTTGTTTATGAAACAAATAAGACTTAGTGTTTAATATTTTTTATTTATTTTATTTAGATGGACAGAGAAGAAAAAAGAAATTGTCAGGTTACCAAACTAACTTAACAGGCGAAAACGGGAGGAAGACTTGGAAAAAAACAATGTCAAAATTAGTAACTTTTTCGAAGACCACACAAGACACTACTTCTGATAACAGTGATTTTCTACATTCAACAAAATCAAACTTGCCATCAGAATTAAAAAAGCAAGCTAATGAGGATGAAGATCCAAAAGAATTAGATCCTGATACGTTTCAGTCAGTGTCGGTACCATCATGTTCGAGTAAGCAAGGCGCATTATCCGAAGAAGCGCCCAATTCTAACCTTCCAGGTCTTTGGCCGAGTGTATTGTCTTCAATCTAGGTGCAAGAACTTGTTGAAAAAGGTCCAATGCATTATCAAAATTAAACTATGTATCCTCAAGACAAAAGTGGACGTAAGTTTTCCGATATATATTTTTACTCGAATTTTGTTAAATTGTTGGTTGCTATATTCTATTGAAAAAAATGCAGTTTCCTGCTTCTGCTGTAAAATATTCAATGACCCCGATTGCAACAATTCATTGACTTCTAAAAACATTAAATTAAGTAATCAATACGGTTTCAATGATTGGCATCATTTGAAAATCCATGAAAAAAGTAAATCTCATTTTCAAAATGTACGTGTCTGGTCAGATTTACTAGAAAGATTAAAAACTAATCGAACCGTTGATTCGGAAATGCAAAATTTATTAAAAAATGAAACTAAACATTGACGCAGTGTCATTGAAAGAATCATTTATACTATTCAATTTTTGGCTGAACAAAACTTGACTTTTCGTGGTCCTAGTAACAAATCATGTGAAAGAAATAACGGAAATTTTTTAAAATATATGGAAATGATAGCAAAATTTGATCTAGTCATGTCTGCACATATTAATAGATCTCAAAAAAATATTCCACTTTACCTTGGAGATAAAACTCAAAACGAAACCATTAAATTAATAGGTGACAATATAAGAAATGATATTTATTCGAATGTGAATGATATATTATAATCGAAATTAAAGCAAATTATTTTTCTATATTACTTGGTTGTACTTTGTACTCCTGATGTGAGCCGCCAGGAGCAGATTTCTGTTTGCTTAAGATACGTTAATTTAAAAAACAATAAATTTTGTGTCGAAGAACGTTTTTTAACATTTCGTCCTATAAGTGATACAACAGGTGAAGGTTTAACCAACTTTTTACTAAAAACTTTGGGAGAATTATGGTTTAGACATTTATAATATGCGCGGCCAAGGTTATGATAATGGTTCAAATATGAAGGGTAAACATCAAGGTGTACAAAAAAGAATTTTAGACATTAATCCACGAGCAATGTTTGTACCTTGTTGTAACCACAGTTTGAACCTTGTCATAAACGATGCTGTGAAATCCAATGTTTCTTGTATAAATTTTTTTTCAACTGTTCAAGAATTATATAATTTTTTTTCTCCAATCGGTGGTTTTCAAACGTAACATTTCAAGTCTGACATTAAAGCCTTTGTCAGATATTGGATGGTCTAGCAGGCTTGATGCCATAACCCCTCTAAGATTTCAGTTGGACGAAATTTACGATGCTCTTTATGAAATTTTATCCGGAAATAATTTTGACAATACTACAAAACATCTAGCTACCTTCCCAGGTAAAAAAATTTAAAATTATGAGTTTGTGTGTCTAAGTAAAGTGGGTGTTGTTACTAAGATTCTGCAATCAAAAACATTTAATATTTCCCAGACTTGCGAAAGTTTAAATAACCTCAATGAATTTGTAAAACAATATCGATCTGACAAAGGATTCAGTGAGTTATTAGTAGATGCCAAAGAACTAGCTTCTTGCTTAGAAGTTGGTGCAAAAATTATATCCGCAGAAATTTTAAGGCAATTAAAGATTAAAAAACAACTTTTTTACGAAGGTGACGACCAGCCGATTGAAAATTAAGAAATGAAATTAAAAGTTAATTGCTTTTTCGGAATGCTAGACATTACTTTTTCATCCGTACATGAAAGATTTAAAATATTATCGTGTCATTCTGTTGTTTTTCATTTTTTGTGAAATGTTGAGGATTTCGGCAAATATTCTGACCAAGATCAATCTAATTTTTGTAAAAAACTGAAAGAAACCTTAACTGACAAAGATCAAAACGAGAAAGATATAGACGGAACAGAACTTTTACACGAATTACAATTTCTGCAAAATGGCGACCAAAACGCGACGTCTGTCGTAGAAACACTTAATTACATTGTAATAAATAACCTAACCCACTCATTTCCAAACATTACGATTGCATTACGCATATTATTAACCATTCCAGTTTCTGTAGCTACAGCCGCGAGGTCATTTTCTAAATTAAAGTTGATTAAAAATTATTTACGATCTAGAATGGGCCATAAGCGGTTAGAAAATCTTGCTATCATATCTATAGAGTGTGACTTTTTAAAGCAACTTGAAATGGAAAATCTTGTTAATGAATTTGCAAAAACTAAAGCTAGAAAAGCCCACTTTTGTAAGACCTCGCCATCATGTATCATGATCATGTTTATCTGTTTCAATACAATCGCTATTTTATTTCTTTATTTTTTTTTATATTTTGAATTAATGTTTTGTAACTTTAATACTGTTTTTGTTTTGTTACTGTTGTTTCGTATTCTATTAATATTTTTTGTGTTTTTCTGTTTGTCACAAATAAATATAGACATTAGTACTAAAAAGTATAGAGTTTTCTTCAAAAATTTCAATGATCACCTATGAGAGAAGGGTGGTAATTTAAGCTCAATATTATGATATATAATATATATATATATATATATATATACAGCACGGCAAGACCACCAAAGGTGGACCAACAGAATACTGGTTTGGCGCCCGAGACAGACCAAGCGAAGCGTTGGCAGACCCCAGAAGCGATGGCGGGACGATATCCGGAAAGTCGCGGGAGTAAACTGGATCCAGACCGCGAAGGATAGAAGGGCGTGGAAGGATTTGGAAGAGGCCTACATCCAGGAGTGGATAAATACAGGCTGAGGATGATGATGATGATGATTATGATATTGGTTAAAGGCGCCTATCATTATTTCGCACGACGACGCCGAAAATACTTGGCGCGTCCCTGCCTACACCTTAGTTTTTAATGGACATATTGATTATTTTCTAAATCAATTTTATTAAAATATCTTTAATATACAAATATTTCTTTCTTATCCTCTGTACACTTTATTTACCTACTCTAATCTCGAATATAAAATTTAACGGTTAAAAAAAATTAATAATGTTGTAATCCTACGTTTGTATAGTATGTACGAAAATAATACTGTTGACCGTGAAACCCTCGTCGAAACAAAATAAGAAATAGTCATACCCGGGTCTTATTTAGTCTTATTGCTGAGATAAACCATATATTTAAGTCTAGTCTACAGACTATTGAACAAAAAAATTGAAATAACAGTCGTCTTCGGATTACTGCACACTAAAATAGAGCTGCAAAAGTGACTGTCACAGCGACTCCAGAGTTGCAGTTATCGCTCTTACAGGTTTGGCAGTTAAGGTTAGTAGCGTCAGGAAAAAGAGCAAGAACATCGGCCTTTGCTGTTTCGCATGGGTCCTCAATTTTATCACATCCTCTAACTATTGCCCCGGCTTGACCTATAAAACACAGAAAATGCAATTAATCATACTTATTAATCAGCTCAGGATTGCATAAAAAGTTGTAAATTAAAAATAGGAAAATGATATAACTAAACTATTGCTTAGGTTTCAGATACCGGTCGCCGGATTGTTTCTTATAAATAAAAGCATTCGACCGGAAATGAACTTTATAATTATACAACTTGGTGCACTAAAATCCTACTCTTCCTCCTCCTCCTCCTCCTCCTCTTTCCATTATCTTCCAAAGGATGTAGTGACACCTTCTATGCCCGTCTGTCTCTCTTGAGCAATCTGTTCGGCTTTATGTATAGGCCGTCGCGTCATTTTAGTCTGTGTCTACCAAAACTATTTAAAGAATATGTAGAGAAAGATAGCATTCTCATGGATTGTCTCTGATGAAGGAGCTTAACCTATAGCTTACGGATACCATGTAGCTACAGACTAAAATTAGGCGACGTTAGTCCCATGCCAATAAAGGTCTATTTAACTACCCATCTAGTTGGGAAATCGGCTTCTTGAACGTTTGCATTCCACTTTTCACTTCATGATATGTGGTTTCATTGTACCCGGTTTTCTAACGATATTAACTTTCCAAAAGGTACTGCAGGTACATGTTGTGTGCAATATTCAGATTTAATTTATGATTAGAATAGTATAGAACCGATTGAAATTATTTTTTTACTTACCAACAATACTGGTGAATGTATAACATTCAGTGGAACAAGTCACTGTAGGAGTAGCGGTTGGATTCATTGGATCTGGGCACAATCTGGATTTAAAGCATCTGGATATGACAGGCAAGTGTAACATTCGAACTCAGCAGATATTCCTAAAAATTATGTACTTAAATTAATAAAAATCATATAATAAAACACAACGGAGGGCATATCACCAACTTTATTGTAATATTATTAAAATAATTGGAGGCATAGTATCATCAGACGAAGAATCGAAATTGTGAAAGAAGTTGATACGCCCCTCGTAGACATATCGTTTTATTCACTTATAGAGTTCCGCTTTTTAGCACAGTCAAAATGAACAAGGAAAAGGTTTAACTTCGGAACAATTCGCGTAAAGCCAAAAAGTGACATATACACTATTACAAATGAAATACCAAAAGTTCCCACCGATCCTACATTGGCTAAAAATTTTATTCAAGGTCAAAAATATCGGTTATACTGGGTTAGGCATCTGGTTTCATCTATTTATCATAGTGCGCTGTGGAAATAATAATTTGATTTTGACAATTTTAGTGACACATTCCTATATGTCAACAGTTGCAATTTAATTTGTCATGGACAAATTTCCGGTAAATCAACGAATTTATGTCGTAAAACAATTCATATTAACTAATTCAGTTGTGCAAGTGCAAAGAAATTTTCGTCGCGAATTTAATGTGGAAAGACACGGAAGAATTCCAACACGCCAAACCATAATGAGGTGGGTAAGAGATTTTGAAGTTAGAGGGAATGTTGCATCAAATTTTCGTGGAGGTATACGTACAGTCAGAACACCCGAAAATATTGAACGGGTGAGACAAGCTGTGATAAGAAGTCCGAATCGATCTGCATCAAGGCAGTCACTTGCGTTGCGCATTTCCAACAGGACATTGCGAAGAATTCTGCATTCTGATTTGCACTTCCACCCATACAAAATCCAAGTTGCTCATAAGTTAAAAGAAGCAGACAAACCAGTTCGTATTGCTTTCTGTAGACAATTTTTACAAATTTTAGAAAATGATGAAAACCTGTTAAATTTCTTGATGATGTCAGACGAAGCGCACTTCCATTTAAGCGGATATGTGAATAAGCAAAATTATCGTTGTTGGTCCGACGTAAATCCTCAACAGCTTCATGAACGACCCCTCCATGATGAAAAAGTCACCGTATGGTGTGGTGTTTCAATTTTTGGTATCATAGGGCCATATTTTTTTGAAGAAAACAACAGAACTGTTACAATAAATGCCGAACGTTACGTTAACATGTTACGGGTATTTTTACGGCCCGAATTGCGAAGACTAGAACAAAATCATATTTGGTTCCAACAGGATGGGGCTACCGCACATACAGCACGACAAACTCGAATGTTGCAAGAAATGTTCCCCGGTCGCTTGATATCAAAATTTGGTGACATAACGTGGCCAGCTAATTCCCCCGATTTGACGGCTCCTGATTTTTTCCTCTGGGGATATCTAAAGGAAAAGGTTTATGAAAGGCGTCCCAATACCATTCAAGAACTTAAAATACGTATTTTGGAAGAAATAAATAATATTGGAGCAGAATTGTTGGAACGAGTTATGCAAAATTTTAGATCCCGATTACAAAAATATATAGATAGTCAAGGAAGTCATTTAAAGGATGTCATTTTTAAAACATAAATTGCACACATTAATATTGTTATTTTTCATAATTTTGTTTCAATAAAATGTTTTTTGGTCTTATAACAGATTTTTGAAAATAGGTGATACCAAATGCCTAACCCTGTATATATATATATATCTTTTAAGCGGTAAATGTTATCGTAAAAATAGGTAATTAAAAACAAACGTAAAATAAGTTCGTGTATAGGGTTGTCCCTTATCCTTTCCGTCAGACCCAATTCTTGGACGCGTTTCGCCGTTTGACGGCTCACCAGCAAGGCTCCGGGTCTGACGGAAAGGAATGAGACCTCAAAGTGCTATAACAATACTAAAATGTAAATAAATAGACGAAAGATGAAGCACGTGGCTATATATCGTGGTGATCACACGCAGCAATCCAACAAGGACAGCGAGAATCCATTAAGGTTCCATTCGAACGCTGATAAGGCGGGCCCATTGCGGGCAAACTACATTGGGTGGCGCTGAAAGCCATTGTATCGGTTTAGCAGTAAGAATAGATCATACAAAGTTTATAGATCTTGCAAATACAAAAACCGTTCAACATTAAAAATACTAATATGCACTTGTCTACGAATATGAATTAGCTCCCTACCCATTTTCACTCTTTGATGCGTAAGATACAAAAGTCAGCCAGTTATGATCCCTTTCAATGTGTGAAGGTTTAAATTGATAACACAAATGCTACCTACATCATCGATGTAGGATATAATATATATTATATTATATCGTATGGTGTGGGATCGAGAACAGACATTCGATGTTATATTTGACAAATACCTGTTCTGTATGTACATTGACATTTTAGTCACAACGTTACTATAGTATTAATTGATGGTTATACTGATTATTAGAAAAATATTAAAGCTGCAGAACAACCTCGTCGGACTTCAAAAATATCTTCATCTTCTGATGCATTTATTGATCGAATCGATTTATGACATTTCCAATAAGCCAACAGCTCTGCTGAACTAATATTTTTGTGAAACAAGCTGGTCATGAAGCTGATGTCTCCATAATTTAAAACAGCGATAGAACAATTTAATACAAATTTGGTGAAGATGTTCATTTCTTAATACTATTAATTTACTTTTTAAAATCTGAGAGCGCAAATATAAAAAAAAATCACAAAGTTTAACTTCATATTCAAAATGTTAAGCTCATATTTTATTTTTAAATGCAATAACTGACAGCATTTTAAAGGGGATAAAGCGACAAAATTAAATTGTGTCATGACTTAATTGATAATTCAAAAGTATTTACAAAGCCAAAGAAAACTGAGGATGGAAATTAATAAATGAAAGTTTGAAGCCAATTCAAACTCTTCTCCCGCTTGCTCCAGAAAAACTTTTGAATACAATTTTTTGTAATTGTAAGAAGAATAATTGTAGTAACAACTGTGACTGTGATAAAGTCGAAATATTTTGTTCATTAGTTTGTACCAATTGCCAAGGGTAGTCTTGCTTCAATGTTGAATCAGTACAACGGAGTCGGATACTTATGACAACAATGAGGAGACAACTGATCACATCTTCTTCATAAAACAATATACTGAAATCCAGCATGGAGGTAAAAGAAAAGGAAGCGAAAAAGATTATTAATCATTATACAATTTTGAAAAAATCAAAAATAATCCATTTCACTTTGATAATTTTATTACCAAAGTACCATTTTTTCATCAACAGAGAACTGTTTTACACCTGCTTAATTATAATAGATAGTCAATTAACTTTTGGAATAGCAAGCTCATGAATAATGATTCGTAAGAAAACAAGTATCTGAACTATTTTTGAGGATAATTGCAAGACCTACAAACTTTCTATGACCTATTTTTACGATAACACTTACTGGTTAAGGAAATATGCGAAATACCGATACCACTGAACATTTTAAAAATTTTAAAGTTATTACAGATGCCAATCACTCTTTGTACAAATGGTTTAATTTATTTTATGAGGTTTTTAATTATAAAAAATAATATACAGTGACCTACTACCAGACTACCAGACTACAAAATATTATGTTTTTATTCATATCAAAGCAGTTTTGACTTTTTAGGACCTAAAACCTGTTATTATTTATAGGATATTACGTTAGATCCGAATGATCGGGATCAAGATATTATCCTGGAAAATACGTTTGAAACAGAGGACAATCTAGAAATAAACAGCGAGGAAAAATCTGAAGCAGCGCCTATGGATACAGAATTTAAAGCTTCAGTGTTAGGTCTACAATACACCAACAAATCTGGCATGAACTGGGAAAGTCAACCAATTTTATTAACCAGTAAAAGACGGTAAACAAACATAATAAATGCACGTTCCGAAATGATAAGGTACATACAGGGTCGTTGGTATTTATGGAAACGGTCAATTATTTCTTAAAGTAAAACAGCTAGCAAAAAATATTTAAGACAAAAGTTTTATGGTTTTGTAAAGCCTATTAGAATTAAAAAAAGATAAGTATACAGGATGAGTCAAAAAGCCGTAGAGGAATAAAGTTACCTTTTTTTTAATAGAACACCCTATATCTTAGAATATTTTTGGATTTTACATAAAATTACAATTATTTTTTATTAAGTGCATTATAAGTCTAAACCTAATAGCTTCCGAGATATCGACTTTTGAAAAGTGACATTTTTGAACTTTGACAGCTTCTAACTTTCTAACGGTACGCTATAGAGCAAAGCGGATTACAAGTCCCTAACTTCCTTTTTTATAATCTTCCCGAAAATATTAACTTCCGGTTAAATAGGAAGTACTATATTTCCGGCTTTTGAGCTACATCTGGTTTAACCGGAAGTTGACACTTTCAGAAAGAGAGTTAAAAACTAAGATAGGGACATGTAAGCCGTTTTACTCTAAGACGTACCGTTAGATAGCTAGAAGCTGTCAAAATTCAAAAATATCATTTTTCAAAACTCAATTTCTCGGAAACTATTAGGTTTAGACTTATAATGTACTTAATAAAAAATAATTGTAATTTTATGCAAAATCCAAAAATATTCTAAGATATAGGGTATTCCGTTAAAAAAAGAGTAACTTTATTTCTCTACGGCTTTTTGACTCATCCTGTATACTTATCTTAATAAAATTCTAATAGACCATAAAGAACCCTAAAACTTTTGTCTAAAATATTTTTTGCTAGCTGTTGTACTTTAAGAAATAATCGACCGTTTCCATACATACCAACGACCCTGTATAGCGAAGATGAGTTCGTTCTTAGATTTTTTAAGTTGTCTGGATACTAATAAATATATCGAGCGTGGTGGCAGGCATTTTCAGCAACTACTATTTTAAGTCTCTTTTTGTACTACCTACCATAATACTAACTCTGATTAATTTATCTCTTGATATCTATATACTGAACATAATGGTTCTTTTGACCTAAATTCTTTAAGACTTAAATAATTGATTTCTGTATCTTAACTTGTTTTCAGTTAATTTCCGAAGAAACGGTGATATTTAGCGACTTTTACAGAAAGTACCTTTTTTATGTAAAAGGCATTGAAAAATTATAATCTGATGTCAAAATGGCAAGGAATTGAAGCCTTAGAGGAATATTATATAATAATATACTGATATAATAATACCCCCCGGTTCGCACGCCCCTGGTTTAGGTTATTATTGGCCAATAAACTCAAATAGATGAACTTACTAACAGTAATTTATGTCCCATAATTGATTGCGGTAGCTAAAGTAGTTCCGGAGCTACAAGACGAAAAATTGTTCATGAAGACCATGTTCAAAGGACTCTAGCTCCCTAAGGAAGCGTGTCCGTACCCACGTTCATATGAACTTTATTTTATTTTTTTAAGTGTTTTATCTACCCAAGAAGTTTGTAACATGATCACATTAATGTATATATAAAATAAGAAGACTTACCCGTTAGACTACACAACCCCAAAATAAGAATAGATAACACCGAAATTGTCGAAACCAAGAAACCATTTTCATTTGTTTTAATTGAAACTAATAATTTTCAGGTGCGTGTGCGTAATATAGTTTGTTGGTGCTGTACCGAAATAATTAGTTACTAAGTGAGACGGTTATAGTACGAGGTTCAGACTCAATGGTACTTATAACGTCAATCCGTTGACAGAAATAGTTGTTTATCTAACACTTAATTTATTTTATCTAACATAAAAACAAATCAATTAATTGTTTTAATAATTAAACCACATATCTATGACTAACTTCATTCTATCGCTCTTTTATCCCCTTTTCTTAAAATATTACCTAACATATACAGTTCAAAAGGAATTAAAATTTTGTTCCTCACAATTTTTGATGATATCACTTGTGGGACCATGCGTGTTTTTTCTTTGTTCTCTGCCTATAGCCTTTTCTTCTTCTTGTATTGATTGCTTCTTGTGATTTAAAAAAACTTTCACTCTTATTAATTATTTTTCTCATCTTCTGTAATGTTGACTAATTGGATATTTTTGGGTTCATATACATTTGATTAGAATTAGCCGAGAAGGCAGAATTAGTGTTAATATGTGGAGAAAACTATAAAACAGTGCGTGAAGCGGGAGATATATTCAATGAACGACAACCAGATAAACAAGTTCACTATTCAACTGTAAGCGGAATTTTAAATAGTTTTAAACAGACAGCGTCTTTAGACTATAAATATAAAAATGAACGTACCAAAACTGTATGTACTGAAGAAAATCAATTAGAAGTATTTCAAGCAGTTGTTGAAAACCCTAGAAGATCCACCCAAGAAATTTATGCTTATACGGGTATAAAAATAAAGCTCTGTTAAAAAGATTCTTAAAAAACAAAAATACCATGCCTATAAGCCAATGTTTATTTGCACGTTTCAAAGACGAGACTATGACTTGCGGTATGATTTCTACATGTGGATTCAAGGACAATAGAAGATTTTGGGGATGAATCCACGTTCACAACAATTGGCGTTGTTTTTTCCAAAAATTGTAGGTTTTATTATAATTACCAAAAAACGAACGTTTGGTGCGGTATTATTAACGACAAATTAATAGGGCCGTTTTTTTTCGCCAAAACCTAACTGGTGATACCTATTTACATTTTTTGGCAAACGAACTGACGGATTTTTTGGATAATATGAGTATACAAGAACGACATAAATTATGGTTTGTACATGATGGTTGTCCCGCTCATTTTGCTAGAATTGTTTTTGAATGGTTAAATGGGGAAGTTGGTGATAAATGGTTAGGACGAAATACCGATCCACGGTGGCCTCCTCGTTCGCCAGATCTCACCCCATTAGATTTTTTAATGGGGATATTTAAAGCAACAAGTTTACAAGGATCGACCGTTTAATAATGTTGGGGAGCTTGAGAAATATTCGAGCAAGTAGTGTATTGCGATCCACTCTTAGTGAATTTTATGATCGGACAATTAAATGCATTCAGCGAGAAGGTGGACATACAGAGACGCGTCGATAATTTTTGCACATACATAATTTTATTTTTTTCTGCATTTTAAATATTTTCTGCTTTATTTTTTTTTTATTTGTTCATTGTTAAGTTATAATAAAAAAAAACCGATAAAAATTGGCAAAACCATTGGCACCATATTTAAATACATTTAAAAACATTGTATTACTTGAGTTTGTACTAAACGCATACATAATGCATATATTGTTTTGTTAATAATGCCACCAAACTGTCATAATGTTTTAGTAGGATTTCATGTTTGTAATTAATTTGTACAGTTTTTTAGTTTACATATTATCATTACTAATGTTTTATCTTGTTAAAAAGAATTTTTAAGATAAGATATTTTAAAGTTGTGTTTAATGTCGTTGCAACAAACATGAAGTTTGTGATTCCTTAATAAATTAAAAATTCAAGTTAATTTTAGAAATATGCTTGAATTTGAACACAGATATGTGAAATTGATTTGATTTTGATTAATTTATGAAGGTCTTTAGGGTAAATATAAAAAAAAAATTTTTTGGGAAATTATTAATGTTTTCAAAAAAAAATATTTTTTTATTTTAGGAGGTCACGTTTCGAATATATGCATAATTTTTAATTCTAAATAACTTTTCTTTATAACATTTTGCTGAATTTTCTGAAATAGGGGTACTTTATTCTTGTACAGGTTTAATATTTTTTGACCTACCCTATACGCCGTTTGACTTGCAACCATTCCAGGTGCACCTAATATGATTATCGAACATGCACCAACTTTTATCAAGAATAAAATTTTCTGAGAAATCGGTATTAAAAGAAAATTCCCAAATGTTGCACACTTAAATGACCACGCTGTATACGTTTCTTGGCCGTAATTGACTCATTCTCAAAGTATAGTTTATGTACAGGATTTTGTAATACATGAGCAGTCAAGAAGTAGTCATTAGTGATGACACAGAATAAACAGTGAACGCTTATAGGCTGGAGAAGAACACATTTGTAATTGTAACAAAATTGTACAGATATAACAGACATCCAAAGTATGACTATGTTATTGGCATTTAGTTTATCATTAAAGTGTCCTGAAAGTACTCTTGCGAAGAATAATAATCCTTTTTCAGCAGGAGATCCTTCACCATTATTCTAAATATTCTTTCAGACCTAACTGTTCTTATTTTCAGAGGCAAGTAATTAAAGATTTTTTTGGAATCATATGCAAGTGATTTTTTAACCAAAATAGAGTGTGGGATTGATAATTCTATATTTTCGGTTTGCGAAGCATTAGACATAATATCTCAAGAATAATAAAGGGACGTGCGGGTTAATATTTTGTGCGATTCAAACTGTGACCGACAGGAGTCACGGTATCCTGCTCCAACTATATACCGAATGGTCCTCTTCTGCAAAGCAAAGACCAAGCTCAACAAACCACGAGTGCAATTTCCCCAAAAAGAAATTCCGTACCTTAAGTGCGATTATATCACAGGAGAGTGAACCATTCTCGATACAGAGGCATCAAACTCTCCAAAAATAATCCTCAAGGCATAACAACCTTTAGTCAAATTGCTCCAGAGAGTAAGGATATGTTCGTGAAACGACAGCTTATTGTCAATGTATAAGCCTAAGATTTTAGAACACAGGTTACTGACATAGAGCAAAAACAAAATGGGGCCGATTTTTTTTTACCATATCTAGTTGAAAAAAATAGAATTGTTCAGCTTCCAACTGAATATATTTTAGTAATTCTCGAGTCTTGCGAGATTAATTTTAATAGTAATTATGAAGAATCGCCTTAGAGAAACCAACAAGCTAATATAAAAGCATTTATATATGAAAAATTATTTTTTAAAGAAAGATTAACAATAAAGAACCCCAAATGGCTTTACTTACAGCAACTAGAAGGTTATTTAACTACTGATACACATAGATTGTATGATTCCCTTCCGTACTAAAATATGTATTTACTAAAATTATCTATTTTTTACTAATAATATTATTAGACTGATCTTTAACGCCTGTGTATCATTTGATGTAATGACGTAACACACAAAAAATAAATTTTTTAATAAAACAACATGTCGTATGATATAGTGGCGTAGCGCTACTACCGCGAAAGGTTGCGGGGGGCCCGGCCTCGAAGAGCCCCTTACTCTCCGAACTGCAATAATGCAAAAAAAAATTTTTACTTAAATTCGATATCATGGCACACATTTATAGTTGTTATTGGAATAGAATTTTGTGACGTTCATATATGTTTTTTATGTTTTAATGTTTTATACATATACAGGGTATTCCATACTCGATGGTACGTTAGAAGTATCTGGAGAACGGAAAGAAAAATAATTTTGAAATTTGCACTACGGCCATAGGAGGCTGCGTTCTAGCTTTTAAAAATAATTTCGCGGTTGCAGTGGTGCCAGATCTATTGATAACTGACATCAACTTAGGAATTTCAAACTAGATTATTCTACGAAGCAATCTAGGTTTTTTTTGTATAGGATATTTTTCCATTTCTCTTGCCGTTTCTTAAATATTAAATATTTTCTGTATTTTTTTTACCGAAACTATGTGAATTAAAACTTCAATATTTTCGTCTCCAGATGTCAAATCAACGTAACATTTTAACATCATTTAGTCAACATGTGGTACTTTAATTTTGGCAACATAGGATCGCCGACTTATATACAGAGTGTCCTAAAAATTAATTGCAATTCAAATTTTATAAATTTGATCAAAAGTCACTTTTTTTAAATAGAACACCCTGTATATTATTGAAGTGTTGAATAGAGTGGACCAATTTAATTTTATTCATATAGAGTGTTTTTCTACTTATTTTGAACCGCTTTCGATTTATAAGCCATTTTATGAATAATTACTATTCATATTCGAGAACTAGGCATTAAAGATATAAATCGATAAGTGTGCAATGATCAAAACAAATTTCCTTTCATAATAAATTGTGGTTGTGAAAAGAACCGATTTTGTCAGTAAATTAAAACTTTTGGAATTCTCACCTAATACGTCAGATATTTAAAGTGCTGACCATTTTTATGTAAGCAATCGGTAATACATGTCATCACATGACCGGTAGTAACTCTTTGAATTTCTAATAGATCAAGTTCTTCAAAAGCGCACCTTACCCGATTTTCTAGATCTTCTTTTGAATCTACTGGTGTTTTATAAACCACTTCTTTAATCCTACCCCACAGGAAGAAGTCTAAAGGATTAAGATCTGGAAATCGCGGTGGCCAACTCCATGGTCCTGCACGTCTTATCCACCTATCTTCAAACATATCATACAGTTCCGCGGTTTTTTGATCATGGCACACTTATCGATTTAGATCTTTAATATCTAGTTCTCGAATATGAATAGTAAATATTCATAAAATGGCTTATAAATCGAAAGCGGTTCAAAATAGGTAGAGAAAAACTCTATATGAAAAAAATTCAATTGGTCCACTCTATTCAACACTTTAATAATATACATACATTCCATTTAAAAAAAGTGACTTTTGATCAAATTTATAAAATCTGAATTGCAATTAGTTTTTAGGACACTGTGTATAGAAGTCGGCGATGTTGCCAAAATTAAAGTACCACATGTTGACTAAATGATGTTAAAATGTTTCGTTGATTTGACATCTGGAGACGAAAATATTGAAGTTTTAATTCACATAGTTTCGGTAAAAAAAAGACAGAAAATAATTAATATTTAAGAAACGGCAAGAGAAATGGAAAAATATCCTATACAAAAAAAAACCTAGATTGCATCGTAGAATTTGAAAATAAAATAAACTACGGGGTGTCCCATTAAAAATTCCAAAGTTGATGTCAGTTATCAATAGATCTGGCACCACTGCAACCGCGAAATTATTTTTAAAAGCTAGAGCGCAGCCTCCTATGGCCGTAGTGCAAATTTCGAAATTATTTTTCTTTTCGTTCTCCAGATACTTCTAACGTACCATCGAGTATGGAATACCCTGTATTCTCTTTACTGTTTTATGGATTTTTTTTAAATTTCAAAATATGTTCAGATAATATAATATTATTAACTCATTTTGCATTGTAGTAGAAACCTAATTACATTATTTTCTTTGAACGGAGAAAAAAACTATATTTGATGGGGAGTCCCTAGTCAATTTTCGCGGGGGCCCAAAATTTGTCACTACGCCACTGGATACATAATTATCTCCTAAAAATTCAAAATATAAAATTAACAACTTAACATAAACATGACAACCCACCGTATCTTCATAGTTTAAAATTTTGTAAATATACTGCTTTCCTTTAATACTTATTTAGTTTTCCTCATTTTCTGAACAATTACCTAAGTGGGGTGGCTTTTATATCATTAACATAAGGTGAAATAATATAATCAATGTAATACACCTTTCTTAAAGAGAATTAACAAAATAGTGGTTGGGACTCGTTGGGCTGTAAACTGCACCTGTCAAAATTTTGGCCCAACAAGTGTGGTGGCAAGTCCGTTCCTCATTTCCCTGATGAAAAGACATTTACTGTAGCATGGTTTCATGAGTCTTTATGGCCTACATAAAATATTAAAATTTCATTAAATTATTTATGTCGGTTCAAAAAGTTAGAGCCAAAAAGTCGTTGGGAACCCCTTTGGGCTCTGTATCTCCGTTAAGGGGCACTTAAGGATTTTTTTTTCTATGACAAATAAGGGTTATTTTGACCTCCCTTATACGCTCCCGAGAGTATGCCAACTTACCGGACACTCTGTATAGGATTTGCAAAGCTTATATTTTCAGTAAAGCTGAACAGTGTGCGACAGTCCACTGGTTATCAGCGCAAAATTGAAGCTTTAGTTTACCGATAAAATTTTACCGTATTGTTTACTGTGTTAAGGATAAGTCGACGAAGTTGCGTATCGTTTGCTATAATTGTAGAAACTATTAAACTAGCCTAATTTGATTATTCTGGTTAAAATAGCCAAATGCAAAATGAAAATATTCTATGCTGATTTTATATTTGTGGAGTTCTCCGTGTATTTCTCCATATATAAATACATGTAGCTACTACACATAAGTATATAAAACCTGAATATTCGTGTTAAACTTGACCTTGTATAGTTACATATGTTTTTCCGTGTATTTATCGATTTTTGAGTGCTACGAGCTACTGTCGTTGTCGTTGACTTTCTTCTTCTAAAAGAAATTTTTAAATAAATTTTGTTAAGAAATCCACAAATGTAAAACAACTGATTTCTTGTAGAATTACACATATAGAATACCTACACGAAGAAATACACGGAAAATTACACAAATGCAAAACCAGCATTAAATCGATACATAAATGGCCGCCTAAATGTAATAAATAAATTGTTAAATAATAAGATAGTAGGTATGACAGTGGCGTAACTAGAACCTTGTTTTGAAGAAAAAAGGAGATGGTGGTAAAAACATCGAGATCTTATTAGGAAGGATAGAAGGTTGTTGAAGTAGTTATTGAAATGTCTAAATAAATAAGTATAATAGCAAATACTGGTGCTTTATGAATAAGGAGAAGAATTATGCTATACAGGGTGAGTCGGGAGGAATGGGCCTAACTCTAAGGGTGTAATTTATGCATTAAAATAATAAGAAAAAACTCAAATGTTGTTATTCAATATTCATTTGTTTTCAAGTTACAGCGTTAAATAAAATAATAATATTGTTAAACCAAAATATCCAACATTAACATTGTTTTAAATAAATCATTGGTTTAGTAAATTTTCAAAAATACCGCCATTGACTTCCAAACATTTCCTGCTGCGCGCGTGGATCTTCTAATTGATTCGTGCCTTTCTTTAATATTGAGTACAGCATTTCTAATGCGTCTAATTAATACATCCCTATAGTATCTACTTTTACTTTGTAAACCTCAGTTTTTAACCAACCCCATAAATTGTAGTCCAACGGCGCGAGGTCTGGCAATCTAGGAGGCCAACTAATAGGACCACCGCGACCAATTCAAATCCCTGGAAACCTTTGGTCTAAATATTGCTTGATTCGACGGTCGAAATGGGCAGGCGCTCCGTCGTGTTGATAATACATTTCAATTCTGATGTTTAAAGAAATCTCCTTCAGTAGTCCTTGCAATTCGTTTTGTAGAAAACTTAAGTAGTGATCCCCTGTAAGGCGATTTTCAAAAGAAAAGGGCCAATTAAGTTATTATCGATCATGCCGCACCACACGTTTACTAAAAGCCTTTGTTGAAAATTACTTTCGACTTTTGCGTGAGGATTTTCGTCCGACCATACATGAGAGTTTCGATTATTATTGATGCCCTCACGGGTGAATGTAGCTTCGTCAGTAAAAAGTATGTGCGGTAAAAGATGACGATTATTAATTATCCACTCACAAAATTGCATACGCTTGACGTAGTCTCTAGGATGAAGATTCTGTACACGCGGTACATGGTACGGGTATAAGCCTTGCTCGTGAAGCGTATTGATCACTTTTTTTGGGGAATCCCCAACTGAATTCCAATTCTTCGTGGGCTTGTCGTCGCATCTTCTTCTACTAATGCTAGAACATTTTCTGTTTCTTCTAAATCCTGTTGAATGGCTCGTTCGGATGTTACATTAGCACTTGGAACCGTTCCGGTCTCGCAGAGTTTGTTGAAAACTCTGATAAAGGCCTTTCTGTTCGGTGTTCTTTCATGTGGAAATCGTTCACGATATTCTTTAGCAGCCGCTGTAGCATTCCCATTACACAAACCATAAATAAAAACCATATTGGCGTATTCGAGATATGAATAAACGTGTGGCATGTGTGCAAACGGCTGAATTTAAGTATAGGTATGACATATTTCATGAAATATGTTTAGAATTTTAGGCAGAATCCAAATAAATATATAAAATGAAGTAAACCGTCAGAACTTGTTTACGTTCGCATGGTATCTTACAAACTCATTATAAATGCTAATCCCTAATGCCGATAAGACTCAGCGGGTGATCGAATGAAAGCTCGTTGCTGATAGAATAAAAGGTTGCGCTGCCCCTAATTATTTTAAGAGAATTACTGAGAAAATATAATAATACAATAGTCTTTAAATAGATCCGTATCTGGAGTCCCCAGATCAGGTGGCCGGATTTTACACCTCACACAATTGCATTATAATGAGTTTGTAAGATAGATAGACCATATTTTATTCGTACGACCTCGTATGCAGCCGTATGAAATATCCAAACTAGCAAAGTAGAACTTTAAAAGAAGCAAATTATTTTATAATTATCGAATAGCGTTGCCTTAAGGATAGTTTTGTTTTGTAGCGTTGCGATAGCTTTGTTAGTTAAGAAAAATACTTGCATCAAATAGTCTTATAACGGCTTTTACAACTTTTACTATAGAACCAATGATTCTTGTTTGTTTGAGAATTGTATAAAAGTATTATAATACGAGATGCAACCTTTAAAAATATATATCTATAAGTACTGCAACCATATTGTGAAAGAGTTATATACTTGCAGAAATAGCTTTTAAATAGCACCTTCTAGAATACTTATATATACCTGTAACGGTTTATTTTTAGTACTAGGGGTTAAAGCCTATTTTTGCTAAGGTGTGAGAAATAATCATTAAGGTAGTACAATGTGCTCTATGAAAAACCATTAGTATGTGATGAATTGAAACAAACCAAAATTTTATTTAAAGTTTATTATTATGTCGCCTTCACCTTTTTGTCAAGAACCTTTCAACATATTTGTTTTGCTGTTTATTAAATGTACATAGATATTTATAAAACATTTTACTAGTAAAAATAAGGCTATACATATATATATATTACTCGTATCATTGTACTGTTACATAACTCTCTCTCTCGGTGTTTAGAGGTTGCTTTCCTTTCTTATGACATTTGTTGATTATCTGGTTCCTCCTTTATTTTTCTGGCAATGCCGTTACCTCGAGTGGCTGATCCAGCTTGTGTTGTACCTAAAATAAAGATAACTATTTGAATTCTATGACTGCAGACTAAGATCTTAGGTAATTTTGCCTTCGATGGTACGTAAGGTTATATAGGTATGTAAGAGTTGTTAAAACGGTCTCTGGCTGCGAATGCCTGGTTAATAAAGCAGATCCTTACCTTATCTTTCATCTTGATTCCATATCTCCCTTGGCTTAGGGGTTGAAAGTCGATTTTTCTCCCTTGTTAAATGGCAGACCGTGTCCTAAGTTAGTAGCCTAAAAACAGTCAGCTACAGACGGTGTAAATAGAGTAAGTTATAGGACTTACCGCTATGGTCGTGTCAAATACATTTTCGTGGGAAATACAGTGGATTTTCCGTATTATATTTTCCTTTGTTTGGTTCTAGAATGGTGTGACGATCTGATCGTTAGGGACATTTCACTTTGTAGGTTATAAATAAACCCTGTTCCTTTAATTTATATGAATAGAAGTGGGCGTCAATATCGATTTTAATCCCTTCGATCGACCTAACTTATTGATATTGTATTGACTGCTATCGGGTGATTGTTACCAGCCAATTGCATTGTATTGAAATCTGTTTATCGTTATGTAATGTAGGAATTATGTCGCCTTCACCTTTTTGTCAAGAACCTTTCAACATATTTGTTTTGCTGTTTATTAAATGTACATAGATATTTATAAAACATTTTACTAGTAAAAATAAGGCTATACATATATATATATTACTCGTATCATTGTACTGTTACATAACTCTCTCTCTCGGTGTTTAGAGGTTGCTTTCCTTTCTTATGACATTTGTTGATTATCTGGTTCCTCCTTTATTTTTCTGGCAATGCCGTTACCTCGAGTGGCTGATCCAGCTTGTGTTGTACCTAAAATAAAGATAACTATTTGAATTCTATGACTGCAGACTAAGATCTTAGGTAATTTTGCCTTCGATGGTACGTAAGGTTATATAGGTATGTAAGAGTTGTTAAAACGGTCTCTGGCTGCGAATGCCTGGTTAATAAAGCAGATCCTTACCTTATCTTTCATCTTGATTCCATATCTCCCTTGGCTTAGGGGTTGAAAGTCGATTTTTCTCCCTTGTTAAATGGCAGACCGTGTCCTAAGTTAGTAGCCTAAAAACAGTCAGCTACAGACGGTGTAAATAGAGTAAGTTATAGGACTTACCGCTATGGTCGTGTCAAATACATTTTCGTGGGAAATACAGTGGATTTTCCGTATTATATTTTCCTTTGTTTGGTTCTAGAATGGTGTGACGATCTGATCGTTAGGGACATTTCACTTTGTAGGTTATAAATAAACCCTGTTCCTTTAATTTATATGAATAGAAGTGGGCGTCAATATCGATTTTAATCCCTTCGATCGACCTAACTTATTGATATTGTATTGACTGCTATCGGGTGATTGTTACCAGCCAATTGCATTGTATTGAAATCTGTTTATCGTTATGTAATGTAGGAGCCACTTGGGTGTTTATTTAAAGCTGGTAATTGGTGTAAAGTCATTTAGTTTCTAGGTTGACATCTATCGACCTTTGCGAGATCGATTATATCGCTTATTCCTTAGATGTGGGAAATATTTATCTGATGTACCGTTGGTTGTATACGGGTGACCGTGTTTGGTAATAATTTATATTGCCCATGTATTAGTTAATTAAAAACAAATTTCTTTAGTTTCACCGTCGCGCAGGAGGGGGTACAAGGGTAACCCAGGATTCTATTGTCTCCGCTCTTTGGTTATTTTATTATTTGTACGGGTTCGCTTCGGCTAGGTTAGTTCATTAGGTTTTTGTGTAGGTACGAGGTTTTGAATTCTAGCGCCCTTTTTATTGACAGGAAGCTTTCTATTTTGTTGGTAGGATTGCAGCTCTTCCGGGAGGTCGTGCGCGATTGTTACGGCCTTGCTTACTTACTGACTGACTTGTCTCCGTCGTGAAAGCGTGTGTCCAGCCAATTTTTTTTACACGTGAGTGGATTTTGGACACCGTTTTCTTATTAAAGCTTTTAAATTGGTTTAGTATAGTGTTGGATTGAAAGCTTTTTTACGGCATAGCCGGATTTTAAAGCGACGGAGTGCAAGTCAGGAAACGTAAAAAACGTGTGAGACCCCATCGTCATCGGGGTCCTTATACCGGGGTGCTTCCACCCAGCTCCTATTACGTGAGCTTCTTTTATCTGGGGTCCACCTGGCAGTTGCTATGCTGGGGTACATCAAGGCCATCAGTTTGACCTAGAGGCGCTACCAGCCTTTTATACTAGGGTGTACCTAGAGTTGCCCACCAGGCATAGTACCAAGCAGCCACGGCAGTATCGGTGATACCATCCCGATAAAGTAATACAGGTTTTAATTTTGAGGTGTCAACCGTATCATTTACTTTATCTATCGTTATTAGTAGAAGGTAATAGTTGTGATCATAACCATAGGGCGGATATACAAGTGTATGGTTCTGTAATTTCCCAATTTAATTCAAGTGAATTCATTTTTTTTGAGGGTCGAGCTCAATTATTAATTTTTTTTTTTTTTAATAAATGTACTAAGTGTGTTTTTAAAAATTTTTAGTTTTATTTGAGACGTCCCACAACACCCCTTCGTAATTTGCTTTTCTTCTTTTTAATTTTTTTTTATTATTCATTATTAAGTTCAGTGGAGAGTGAGCACCCACCGAGATCGCGGAGGCTTCCGTTTTGGCCTGGCTACAAAATAGCAGTTGTAGCCCAGATGTTCCACCAATCAAAGGGAGTATGTTTTAGTACACACTAAACTAAAAGATACAAACGTGTCGATGACAACTAAATGTATCACAGCCTTCAACGGAAAATTTAATTAGGGTGTTCCGAAAGGCGGCTCTGCTCCTGGCCTGGCGTATCACACGAGACCCGCGGACGAGGTCATACGCAGTAGTTTCGCCCTCCCCTGTGCTGCAGCGATGTACAGACTGAATCAGGGGTCAGACAGCCACCCCCCACAATACAACTCTGCCCGCAAATCTGCCTTCAGCAGAACGAACATTCCACAAAAGACGGCAAAGCGCCACCCAGGGGCACCAACGGCCCCTCAGCCTTTTCTATAGCAAAAAAAAAAAAGAAGGCTGTAAATAAATAGGACAAAATCGGTAAATATAAAGTCGGGCTATACCCGAACCAAGACAAAATCGGTAAGTATAAAGCGTCTAAATGACGAAGTCAAAATCAATCAATAATCAATAAATCGCATCTGAGCGACATCAATAACGAAATTACTCCGTTACTTGCAATTCAGTTCCAACAGCGGCTTAAATCCCCAAATGGGTTATCTCACTCTATCTATAAAGCAACGAAAATCAATCAAAAATAACTCAAAGTCCAACAAAGTAAATCAAGCAAATGTATCAACAACGCAAATCAAGCAAAAACAGAGAGAGAAATTACGTTCTCGTTGCAAATATCCCGTACTCAACACGGTTTACAAAAAAATTACAACGAAAACCTACCACTAAAACTAAAAGGAAGAACGAAGCAAAAAAAAAAAAGTCATCATGAATAAATAACGTCTTCAAGACGAGCGACAGCAAAGATCAACCGGCGTTAGCCAATCCATCCAAGCTAACCAAATAACTAAAGAGACAAATCAAGGTAAAAGTAAAATACTAAGTCCAAATCAGGGTAATCACTAAAGAAAATCCGGCAAAGCCAAATTTCCAAGGAATCAAGTCAAAATCGGTAGGTACTGAAATCGAAAGTAAAGATAGAATGAAAGGAAGAGAAATAACGAAAAGTAAAACCTAAAAGACGAAAAGAAAGTCAACTCCTAGAGAAAACAAAGTCGTACCCACTCCTGTCTTGTTTCGCCAAGACAACAGCATACACGACCACAGACAATTGAGTGACCTTCAATTAAGTAATAAAGTAAATAAAAACATTAGGGAAGAAACAAGCAAGAATAAAGGTTCTACTAAATGAACGTCATAAAACTAATACTATAAAATGTTAAATGCTGAAGTGGCAACCTAAAGACATAATCGATAAGCAAGAAACTATTGTACCAAAAAATCTACGAAAAAGCTAATGATATACCGAAGATACTGAAGGCGAAGATTCATATAACAGGTTTGCCACAACATTTACAAGTGAAGCGAGAAGCCAACTGAAGGTTAACTCCTCAGATACCCATTGTAGTAAACCGCTGAGGGCCTGATTTACTACTAACGACACAAACCGGCTGAAGGCGATTGGTCTGTCTCCGTACTCTCGATATGATTTCTACTATCACGGGTACGCCGTGCGGAGTATTTCTAACCAACTACATTCGGCCTGTCAAGTTTCACGCCGAGACAAAAACCGAACTTCATCAGAACTCCACATCCGCTGGAGGTGATGTAAAAATATTTGGAACAAAAAAAAGAAAGAAGCGAACCTTTATTCGTTACTCACACACCAAAGAAATTAATAAAGTTTAAAGTAATGAAGTAAAAGAAAAGATAAGTAAAGATAAATAACTCAATTTATTCATTGTCCGAACTCTCACTTGCAATCGACGGATTGTACAACTTGAGGTCCTGTACATGCCAAACACCTTTATTTTGACCGGTCTGATCTTGAAGCTCATATGTGCAAGTACCAGTCTTTCTTTTAATAATAAAAGGTCCTAAGTATGTTGGTGCTAATTTGGCACTGTAGTATTTCGTGGCATCCGAGAGACTTTTATTTTTACGCCAAACTCTCTGTCCAGGTGTATATTCGACTGGTCGCCTACGTAAATTGTAACGTCGTTGGCTGATAAGGCGAGAAGCCTTGATCTTTTCCTGAACTTCCACATAGAGTTTTAAAAATGCGGCTTGTCTCTTTTTGACATAATCTTGAGGATCCAAATCGATCTTGTGAATATCTTCGACGAAGTCTTGTCCATAAAGTTTATGCTCTCTTCCAAAATTTAGATAGTAAGGACTAAATCCAGTTGTTTCGTGTCGTGAAGTTCTCATAGCACAACCAATGGCGGCTAAATTTTCGTCCCATGTACGGTGATTATTGTTCTGAATGTATGAACGAATCATAGTTTTTGCCACTCGGTTTGCACGTTCAGTAGGATCAGCCTGAGGATGGTAAGAAGCTGTATAGAAAATTTTGCTTTTATAACGCTGACAAAGTCCTTGGAACTCTTTAGATTTCATTTGAGCTCCTTGATCGCACATTAAAAATTGCGGAGATCCAAACATCAGGAAAATACCTTCTTCTACTTGCTTAGTAAGCGATTTGGCTGTCGCAGAACGCGATGGGAACATGACGGTGAACTTGGTAAAATAATCGTTAACCACAAGAACATACTGATTTCCTGATCTTGAGCGAGGAAACGGGCCGATGAAATCCAAGCTGATACATTGCCAAGGTTGACTAATGTTTGGTCGATTTCCCATTAGACCTGCCGGTGCTCTTTGTTCCACTTTGTTCTGGGCACAAATCCTACATGCTTTCACGTATCTGGTTACGTCACTCCTCATTTTAGGCCAATAGTAACGTTGACATACTTTCCAATAAGTTTTAAATATGCCTACATGACCTGAAGCTGGTATATCATGGCAACGGAAAAGTACTTCGCGCCTCTTATCTTTAGGAACGACGAGTTTCCAGCAGCTGGATGGAATTGCTAATTCAGAAGGACTGGATTTCACATATTTGTACAGCATTTTATTCTCTACACGCCACGTGGGAAATTTGTGAGGATGCTCTTCGAGTCTGGAGAACATGTTTTTATACCATTTGTCGGTGGTGGATGAGAATGCGTCTTCTTTGACTTCGGCATCTATAGTGTCAACAGAAACAGGAACTGATCTCGAGAGAAAATCGGGAACTACGTGGTCCTTTCCAGGTCGATGAATTAAAGTAAAGTCGTACGGTTGAAGACGAAGTGCCCATCGTGCTAGTCTCCCTTGTGGGTCTTTTAATCGATGTAACCACAGCAACGAGTGATGATCAGTTATCACAGTGAAGTGAACTCCTTCCAGGTAATGACGCAATTTCTCAACGCTCCAAATCACTGCCAAACATTCTTTCTCAGTCACAGTCAATTTCATTTCCTGCCTAGATAGTGAGCGCGATAGGAAACATATTACTTTCTCACCTTCATCAAAGGTTTGAGACAAGACGGCTCCAAGGCCAAAGCCACTCGCATCAGTTTGAAGAACGAATGGACGACTGAAATCGGGGCAAGTAAGAATGGGTGCTGTAATCAGGGCTTCTTTGATGGTTCTAAAAGCAGCGTCGCAATCGAATGTCCATGACCACTTAACGTTTTTCTTGGTCAGGTTGGTTAGCGGAGATATTTTGGAGGAGAAATTCGGTACAAATCGTCGGTACCAAGACGCTGTTCCTATAAATCGACGAATCTCTGTCACATTTTTCGGCGGTGGTATATTTACAATAGCCTCTACTTTCGATGGATCGGGCCGAAGTCCTTGACGGTCCACTACATAGCCTAGATATTTTAATTCAGGTCGGCAAAATTGACACTTTTCCAATAAAACAACTAGTCCTGCTTCGAGAAGGCGGTCGAACACTAAATCTAGTAGTCGCAAATGCTCATCAAAGTCCTGAGAGATAAGGATAATGTCGTCTAGGTAAACCATTACTGAAGGCTGAAGGTCAGCTCCAAGCACGGTATCGACAATTCGCTGCCACGTGGCCGGAGAATTGGTCAATCCGAACGGCATTCGGCGAAACTGAAATAATCCTCTTCCAGGAACAGTAAAAGCGGTGTATTCACGCGAAGACTCTGACAAAGGGACGGTCCAAAAAGCAGACTTAATATCGATGGAGCTGAGGTATTTAGCATCTCTTAAGCGGTCCAGGATTGAAGAGATATATGGAATGGGGTACGCATCCTTGTTGGTTACCTCGTTCAACAGCCTATAATCGACGCAGAAGCGATAGGAATCATCCTTTTTACGAACTAGACATATTGGGCTAGACCAAGCACTTTTGGAAGGTTCTATCACACCGTCTTTTAACATTGTCTTTAACTCCTCATCTATGATCTTTTGTTTAAAAGGAGACACGGGGTAGTATCGTTGTTTGACGGGTTTTGTACCTGGTTTAACTTCAATAGTATGTTCTGCTACGTTACAACATCCCAATCCAGAACTCATAGTTGAAAGCTTTATTTTTATTAAATTATCAAGTTGCATTCGCTGATCTTTTGTGAGCGTGCTTTCGTCTTGAATGCTATTAATGAACATCGGATCAGTGCTATCTGCAAAATGCCAAATATCTTGTCTCAGATCGGGGACTATTTCCATATTTTTCCAAAAATCTATTCCTAGGATAAGGGTATGAGTAAGTTCTGGTAAGACGAGCACATCAATGATTCTGGTTTTGCCCATTAAACAGAATGGAACCTGCATACAACCGATGCTGGAACAGCTCTGTCCATTGGCGACTGTGCATTTTGTTTCTTTCGCCAAAAGTTTTAATCCTAACCGTTGTAATAGTTCATATCCAGGAAGACCGACGATGGTTCTTGTAGCGCCGGAATCTAATAATCCTCGAATTGGAGTGCCTAAGATAGTAACTTCTAAATATGGACGTTGATCACCATGAGCGTGACTAATAATGTAGTCTAAGAGAAATTTTGCAGGAAAGCCAGTATCGTTGTTGGTCGAAGTGGTATCGATTTTGGGAGACATCTCACGACCTATTGATTCCCCCGGGAAGCGTTTCCCGAATTCGTGCATTTGGGGCAATTTCTGGTAGTAACGTCAGGTGTTCCGCAACGATAACAGTGCATTTTCCGAGGACTAGTGCAATCTCGGTTATAATGCCCGGCCTTTTGACAGTTAAAACAGACCACTTCTCTGGGACGTCGATCGTTCGTAGGCATTTCTCCAGGACGTCTATCATTTATAGGCATTTCTCTAGAGCGTCTATCGTTCATAGGCATTTCCCTGGGACGTCTATCGTTCGTAGTAGGGTTAAAGTGACGAATTTCCTGTACGTACTCGTCCGAATGATTGCTAGGAAGGGCTTCTTGCATGTCTGATACAAAGGCGAAATCAGGCTCGACAAATCCTTGCCTTCTTCTAGAAGGTGGCACGTAGTGCTCTGCACGGTATTTCTTGGCTTCCAAAGATAAGCAGCACTCCTCCAATTCTTCCAATGTATTGACTAGTGGAAGTTGAGTTGTGTAAAAGGGAGCTAAGTTTCGGGAAATAATGTCCAGCTTCACATCATCGGACATTCCACCGTAACGTCTACATAAAGCATGCATACTTGATAGGTAATCTACAATGCTTTCGGACGGATCTTGCGTTCTATCTAAAATCTCCCTAAAGAGTCGAGCTCTGTAATCTGGCGGTTCGAAATGTCGGCGAAGTAGGTCTGATAGTTCTCTCCAGTCAGTAAATCTGGATCGGTTCGATCTAAACCAATTAAGAGCCTTTCCCTCAAACAGGTCTATGGCGGACTCAAATACTTCTCGTTCAGTCACGTGACGGGCTACTCTAAGTTCTGAAACTCGCTCTAAAAAGCCGTGAACTGACATACTCTTGGTGTCTCCAGTGAATTTAATTCCCCATTTATCCATTTTAGGACCCTTGAAATATGAAGGTTGTCTATTTGGGGTAGAAACAGGTAGCGAGGCACCTTGAACGCCGGACGAATCATCGGAATCCGAATCTTCAGTCTGAGCAGCAGCTAACATAGCACTAAGGTTGGGATCTTGCTTTGACACGGTTTCTAAATGGTCCAGAGTGGCCAAAATATCGACCATAAGCTTCGCTCTCGTATCCACATTCTCAGCAGTCAAGCTACTAGGTGGTGCGCGATCTACGCGATTGAGTAGGTGTACTAGACGAGATTGATAGCGCTCAAATCTGGCCCTAGCATTTTCTCCAGTCACTGATTTCAGTGCAGATTTAATTCTCTGCAGCGCATCATGCACGAGAACTTTCTCGTCGTCGAAGTCGAGAGAATAGGGTGGATGACTCAAAGATTTGTTCCTCTTCTCCAGTTGGAGTAACGGACGCAGTGTCGCTCTCAGCGAATCGACGGTTTTGGAATCGTCAGAGGGAATTCCACGGACAGTCAGTTCATGTATTAGCATGTCCTTCTTCAGGTAGTTGATCCTCATATTGTAATCCATTTTTTTTTTTAAGTCGAACAATGACAGAATAAAGTAATAATAACACTATTTACTGTAAAGTAACACGAACTCACTCACTTACAGTAACACTATGCAAATAAAATCACTAGATTTCACTTCACTTACGTAAGCAATAACAAATTCAAATTCAAAATATCAAGTGAGTAGCAGTGGTAGTATTTTAAATAGACAATTTTAATGAAAGTCAAGTAATTAACGTAGTAAGCCAATCAATTAGGTAATACTAAAAGGTCACCAATATCGCAAAACAAAGTAGGTCAAAAATAAAAAAAAGAAATCAGTACCAAATCAATACGCTCTGCGAGCACGAAAATAAAAAAAAAGTATAACCACCGAAGGCCACGATTGATTCAAAGCAATTGCAGGTAAAATCAGGGCAAGGTATAATACTGTAAATTTAAGGTCAACCAATATAAATATGTAACAAGGTATGCAAAATCAATTCAAAATTCAATAAAGTTATTACAGTCCTTAAGGGTAGGCGCAATACAATGAAATTAATAATCAAAATATATACTTAAGTAAATTGCTCTACTTGAGAACGCCCAACAACACTTTTTTTAAAAAAGATTTACCAGATTACCAAAACATGGCCCCAAACGTTGAGCGCCAAAATTTGCTACGCTTTTATTTGCCCAAAGATTAAAAAAAAAGAATTTAATTTTTAATTAAAAAAAAAAAAAAAAAAAAAGGAATTAACAGCAACAAAGTTCAGCCGAGGGTGAGAGGCCTTGAGAGAGCGAGCAAATGCCCTAGCTCAAATGCCGAAGAGTAGGGGGGGTAATAAGGGGCGCCACCAGGCATAGTACCAAGCAGCCACGGCAGTATCGGTGATACCATCCCGATAAAGTAATACAGGTTTTAATTTTGAGGTGTCAACCGTATCATTTACTTTATCTATCGTTATTAGTAGAAGGTAATAGTTGTGATCATAACCATAGGGCGGATATACAAGTGTATGGTTCTGTAATTTCCCAATTTAATTCAAGTGAATTCATTTTTTTTGAGGGTCGAGCTCAATTATTAATTTTTTTTTTTTTTAATAAATGTACTAAGTGTGTTTTTAAAAATTTTTAGTTTTATTTGAGACGTCCCACAACACCCCTTCGTAATTTGCTTTTCTTCTTTTTAATTTTTTTTTATTATTCATTATTAAGTTCAGTGGAGAGTGAGCACCCACCGAGATCGCGGAGGCTTCCGTTTTGTAGCCAGGCCAAAACGGAAGCCTCCGCGATCTCGGTGGGTGCTCACTCTCCACTGAACTTAATAATGAATAATAAAAAAAAATTAAAAAGAAGAAAAGCAAATTACAAAGGGGTGTTGTGGGACGTCTCAAATAAAACTAAAAATTTTTAAAAACACACTTAGTACATTTATTAAAAAAAAAAAAAATTAATAATTGAGCTCGACCCTCAAAAAAAATGAATTCACTTGAATTAAATTGGGAAATTACAGAACCATACACTTGTATATCCGCCCTATGGTTATGATCACAACTATTACCTTCTACTAATAACGATAGATAAAGTAAATGATACGGTTGACACCTCAAAATTAAAACCTGTATTACTTTATCGGGATGGTATCACCGATACTGCCGTGGCTGCTTGGTACTATGCCTGGTGGCGCCCCTTATTACCCCCCCTACTCTTCGGCATTTGAGCTAGGGCATTTGCTCGCTCTCTCAAGGCCTCTCACCCTCGGCTGAACTTTGTTGCTGTTAATTCCTTTTTTTTTTTTTTTTTTAATTAAAAATTAAATTCTTTTTTTTTTAATCTTTGGGCAAATAAAAGCGTAGCATACCTACATGTTTTGTTAAGGTTATATAAGGTAAATGATAAAGTTATTGTTTAACGTCGATATGCGCTTATTTAAAAAATCGTTTTATAGTCATGTTTAATCTAGAAAGATGCTTAATCTTTTATAAATATGTTTTTTTAGGTTAGGTTTAAATTTATCCTATTATGAGGTTCATTGAAACGTTATAGAACAGTAATATTGGATAGTGCGCATATTCATGCATTATAGGACAACCATTTTCTGTAAAAAGGTTTAATTATGCGTTATATAGTTTTATCGGCGTTTTAAACACAGTGTTGCCAGATTTAATTGAAAATACAATGATACAAGTGAATATTATAAATATTACTTTGAAATTCTAAGATTTATACAAAGAAAACTAATTAGTCTTTAAATTAAAGTCAATTCGAAGTTTTAAAAATGTACAAAAGTACTTTGTATTAAATTAAATTTTAGGTAGCTACCAAAGAAACTTCTCGCTTCATCTCAAGCTTTGATGTTGTAATGTAATATTTATCGAAGTCGAAATTTTGAAGTATAATCTTATCACAATAAAAAAATAAATAAAATAACCCTCTCACATTGGACGCAAATGGCCTGGCTCCCTCTGTCATGGACGGGCTTACAAACTACATGGTTAATAATTATAATGTGATAATACACGAAATATTGTGACTGCCTGGAGGCGATTTTGCTCACCACTGGCATGTTTGGTCACTTAGGGCTCCGTTGTATGTAGGGAAACATATTAATAAGAATATTATAACGATTATTATATTTCAAATATTGGCTTTACGAAATCTGGCAACTTCTAAAGCGTTGCAACCTCAACATCTTGCTTTCAAGTTGCAAAAAAATTTACGACGCCGCAATATGCAACACTATAAAACCATTTATTTGTATGCAGTTCTAATTTACACTAGAATATTATTAAACGTTTTTATTTGATATAAAATTGTTATAATATAATGCGCCATGTTTAATGATTTGTTGGATCCACGACTGCCGCCATCATGTAAATTAAGTCGGAGACGTAAAAATGTAGTTTTAACGTTATTTTATTAGTTTTGGAAGACAATTCTCTAACGTTATTCTTAAATAAAATAACAACTTAATATTATACATAAAAAAAATTAAAATAATAAAAAAAAAGTATAGGTATAATATATTGTTTTTACGTTTTAAAGCAAATGTCCCTAGAATCAATAAAATTTCCGGCGCAATGAAGTTTGAGGTATAAACGCTAATCCGAAATAGTGATATAATATTATAGTCTATTTCAGAAAGGTGTAGAGTAATAAAAGCTCATTAGGTATGCAAAGGGACTACAGAGTGACCAAACGAATATTTAAGCCACTTTCATAATTTGTCATTCATTTCATTGCAAAATTATTATAACATTATAAAAAAAATACAAAATACAAAAAATACATTATACAGAAATTAAATTATAACATTCTTCGTCATCTCAGGAACTGTCATCTCCTCTTGACTTATAATTTACGGGTCGACGGTCTGATCGATCAGGTGGTCAAGATCCCACATTTTCTCTACTTCATTAATGACATGATGGACTGCTTTTCGCCAGTTCTCTGGTGTCACTTCCTTAATGGCTTAATCAAACAGTAGCTTAACGTCTTTCATTTTGAATGTCGTGTTGTGTCTTGCTACAAATCCTTTCACTTGCGCCCATATAAGTTCTATATAGGATTTAGTTCGCAATGATATGGCGGTGTGCGCAGCACAGTTACACTATGTTTTTCTGTTATATCTTGCACGGCATATTTCATAAAACGATGTTTGTGTAAATTTGCTATAGCTTATAGTTTCTTCTTTATCAAATTATCTTCAAATTCAATACTTTTGGTGGTTAACCATTCGATAGTTTCTTGTTTTCTCCAAGATGAAGTTGGAGTCTTCTCTGTGCGTCGTGAATGATAGCTTGCATTATCCATAACTACTACTGAATCAGCTGGAAGATATTTTATCATTTCACCAAAATAGTTCTCAAAAACATTCGAATTCATGTCCTCGTGGTAATCTCCCGTATTGAACGATTGAAAGGTTAGCAAACCCTCTTTTAAAAATCCCTGTTCGCTTCCAATATGGACGATTATTACTCTCTTCCCTTTAGCTGAAGGCACCTTAATACCCGTTGACAGGCCTTCCATGAAAGCTTGGCGAGCACTGGTTATATTTTTGTCTTGCCACAATTTTGGTCAATCAAGATAAAAGATTTTCTTCTGCTCTCTTCTGTACTGCTTTATACTTCTCAAATATTTTCGTCGCCAGCAAACAATTTTATCGCTTTCCAGTAAAAGTGATTTACGGTTATGCTTTTCCTAGACAAAATCCATATTTTTTAAAGTGGTCCATAAAAGTTTTCTAGTTATAAACGAAATACTGTCATCCTGGCCAAGCTCTATTAAAATCTTATCTAGGGTGGGTATTTCTTTTTTAAAATAAAAAGAGTGAACTTTTCTTCGAACTACACTTTTGGTGTCTTCATCAAGGACTTTTACTGGTCTGCCCGGACTTTTCTTGGGAGGTTCCACTTGACCTGCTGTCTTTCTCTCCCGCAATAATTTAAAAACGGTGGACTTTCCAACTCCAGTCATTCGGGAACATCGGTCGACAGTTTCTTGTACAGTAAAATCCGGATAATCGTATTTTATGCAATCATGTACATTTAAAATAATAACTTCTTCACTCACTGATAGTGGAGAATTATTGGAACATCTTTTTGTTGGTGTGAATGTCGCCATTTTATTACTAATCTTATAATACTGTGAACACTGTATACGGCTTAACAGCAAACACTGATGCGTTAAACTAAACAAATATACTTAATAAGGTCATACACACACACACGATATATGAAGTTTATTCCAAATTACCACCTATTTATATGATCCAGCCAAAGTGGCCAGAGCCAAACTCGGTACCTGTTAAATGGTACCTGTAAACGCAAAACGTAACTTTATAATCTACTACCTAACTAATCCCTACACAATATTTCGATTTTGACACTTCAGGCCAGATAACAAACTTTTCCTAATCCTCTTACGCATTTACTTAAAATTTTAATATTACAAACAATACTATTTTATCTTAATACCCGTTAACCTAATTCTCTAAAATGTTTGGTTAGTTATCGTAAATAATTTAATGCACAAAGTTTACCTGCGCCTATGGCCGACACCGAAATTGAGCCGAACTGGACGGAATTTCCCATTTTATTACTCTACACCTTTCTGAAATAGACTATAATCATTTTTCATGAACGAGCGCCAATAAGTTTCGGCTGATTAATTTTTAAATAAGTAGATACATATTTATAATCTACGTAGTCATACGACCCTTTTAAAATAATTTTGCTCTGAAATTCGGCACTAAAAAATTAAATTTTTCTTTAAATTGTAATCTTATCTGACTACACTATACAATAACTATATAATATTTGTGTAAGCCTTTTAAAGTGTCGATAAAATATTGTTGTATTATTATCACCAACTACAAAACAATTTTATAATTGTTGCATTAAATTGCTTTAAAAGTGTGGTACACAACTTCTATAGAGCTCTTATAATATCAAAATGTTTTATAAAAGTGGGTCTTTTTGATCCTATAAATATCATATAAGGGTATTTAACCATGTTATAGGAATTTTAAGCTTCTATAAAATTTATTGTATAGCATTGTATACTACCTTTATAAAATTTATTTTGCTAGTTCAGATGTTCGTACGAATTAGTACATTTAGATCCGTTTTTTGAAGCAGGGCATTTTTTAGTATTTAGTTAAAGTGTGATAATTAAGACAGCTTCAAATTTTTTTTACTTTTACGAAACATCAACTGTTCTCCAAAAACTTCTACATAATGAAACCGAAAACGTACTTATGATGACGATTATTTCTTAACGAGAAAGGATAATGGAGAGTTAATCAAATAAATTTTGAATCTTATGCAAACATAGGTCCGCCACCTCCTTATTTTTCAAATACAGGGTGTTACAGTTTTCAAGCGGAACAAAAAAATGTACGCCACTGCCTTTTTTCTTTTTGGTGACACAGTTATATCTAATGCAAGGTGTATTCAGATACTTTTTTTGATTTCGACTTCGTTTAGTAGATAAATACAATTTAATCAAACTGTTTTTTTGCTTGTTGTTAAAGTGTACGGGGCAAGTTTAAATTTTTATAAGCTTCTGTAACAAATCAAAAATATTTCGCGTACGAGGTGCTACATCAAACATATTTAGAATTTTACGTGGAATCCAGAAATCATCTCTAAATAGAAACCTTAAACATTAAAATATAATAATATGTCCGATTGTATTTTCATAAAACAACAAGTTTTGTAAATAATGGATTTTTGTGTTTCTTTATTTGTATTTCCTTTTTGATGTACCTTCTTAGTTTATCTGTCATGATAGAGGTTACCTACCCTCTTATCATGATTGTGCAAACAGCGCAAATGTAAATTTTATTTATAAAAATAATAACAAAGGATTTTTATTTACAACAATGAAATCTGCCAATCAAATTGCATAATCACATAAAATCACACAAAGGATTCACAAAAAATGGTTCTGATTTTATGACAGCAATACAATGGGTGCTAAGTGTGGTCGTAAAAACCCTTAAATGTACAGTACTTGTTGTCGGGGCCGGATTATAATGATTCCTTCTGATAATAATTAATTTAGATGAGGATAGCGACAGCCAAACAGAACTAGATGAAGAATAACATCATTATACATATAAATAAATATAAGTAGGTAGTAATTAAAAATTTGTATATTATTTGCGTTTTTTTCATTTCATTAATCCGATATATTATTATAGAGTACCGAGTATAGGAGTATCATTACTTGTATTCTTTAGTCCGACCCCTTACTGCACCTTTATAGTTTGCTTATCTATTGCCGGAGGAGCGGACCATTTACTTTAATTGCAGTCATTAATCAAAACAGCACACAACCAGAAGATCAAAGACAAACTTCTTGAATGTCCTAACGGCTCAAGATCATTTTGGTCGGTAGCTAAGGCCGTCAGTCAGAACTTTACCAAGTCAACCATTCCACCTCTAACACGTTCTGATGGCATTATTGCGACCAAAGCACAGGAAGAAGCAAACTTACTGGCGGAACTATTCTCTTCACATTCAACGGTTAATTTTCAGGGAAAAACTCCACCGAACATTACCCCTGCAGAATCGAGAATGCCCGAGATTGTTTTCCGGCACCGCCATGTTAAACGAATCTTGAGGAGTCTTGACACCAACTCACTTGTTGGGCGTCAATTTGGATAGTCCTATGTCTTGGCATAGCCACGTTGTGGCCATTGCTAAGGCAGCCTCGTAGAAGCTTGGAATACTTTTCCGAACTAAGAACCTCAATACACCCTAACAACTTTTGATGCTCTATAAAGCCCCAATTCGGCCATCGCTGGAGTACTGTTCGCATATCTTTGCCTCCGCTCCTAAGCATACCCTGAGATTGCTAGATTCCACTCAAAGAAGAGCCATTCTCTTGATCTGTGACAATGATCTGACAAACAACCTGGAAAGTCTTGAACATCGAAGGCAGGTTGGCGACTTGAGTCTATTTTACAAATTTTTATGGTAAGTGCTCAACTGAGGTTGTCCGCTTGATTCCACCGAGAGCGGTGCATGGTAGAAATACACGACGAGCCACTGCAGCCCACCAGTACGTGGTTCAGCTTAGTGTCCCTCGAACGACACTGTTTAAAAATTCTTTAATCTGGAGAACGTTATCACTCTGGAACGACCTACCTGAGGCCGTGTTCCCCAACGAGTATAATCTCCAAAGATTCAAGACCAATGCAAATCGTTTCCTGCGCACACGCACAGCTCGCAGAGCGGCATAAGGGATTAATCCTGCAGTTCTGTCTTATCATAAAAAAAAAATATTTTTCGTGAAAAGAACTATACTATATGGTAGATAATATATATCGATTCTTTTTCATAGACCGACCGATTATATTTTGGTATTATCTTTATATCTTTCTAACTATTTATTTTTTTTTTTTAGTATTTTTTTCTGTTCTTTTTAATTTTTTCTTTTCTTTTGATAAGAATTATTTTTTTTCCTTACTATGTTGCAAATTAGTGCCTTAATTGAATGGCGTACTTATCTAAATTTTTTTTTGGAAGGAGACAAAATATCAAATTTTATATCATTCTTTTATAATAACTCTATACCAAAGACATAAGAACTAAAAGACGAAACGATTCATTCATAATTCCCATAAAAGTTTCGACTATTATTGTTTTAAAATAATTGGCGAGTGCGCGGGAGAAAGGCAGATCTCTTACACCCGATCGGCAACATTGTAAGCCGTCCCTTGGTTTTGCTCGCCAGTGGTGTAGAGGTTAAAACCTAACAACAATGTATGAAAATAATACAATCATTTTTACTCGTTTACTGTTAAGTAGCTACCATGAGTTATTTATCAATATCTACTCTTAATTGTTTCTAAGTATAACAAAACGTTGTTCATTGTGCATAAAAGTTTTAATAAAAATGGTGCTACCACAGCATTACTAAACGAACCCATACACTACACCAATGCCTTCTATAAAACAATAACCTAACCATACTTACCGATGAAATGATAAATTTGGAATAAAATAATCCACTTTTTTACACACTACACAGGCATGAACCATGATTGTTTATTCCTACACTATGTTTAGACAAATACACAAAGAAATCAAGAATAAACTGCAAAAAGGGCACAAAAACACACTAGCTGTTATGACAGACTGCCAACATCGCAATCGCTATCGTCGTTCTTAAAATCTCTCCGGTTGTAAAATCGTATTACAATGTTGCCGTAGTGCCTGAGATATATAACAATAATCTTAATACTTTTTAAAGTTTTTAATAAAATATCCGCATAACATTACAAGTATGAATTTGATACGTACACCTTAACTTTTTTGTATATTAGGTTCTAGACGTTACTGCAATTACTAACTCAATCTTTTAAAAACAGTTTTCCCTAATATTTCGAATAGACAGATAAAGCCGGCTATAGTCCAATCTTGAGCGATAGAGATGAATAATAAAAAGGGAATGATAATTTGCCGCATAAAAATATAAACAATTTGGTCTATTAGTTCTAATGTCGTTGGTCTATACAGAGTGGCAAAAAAGTCACGCACAATGCCTGTAACTTTTGAATTACCTCGTATACGAAAAAGTGGCCTTTATGAAAGTTGTTCAGTAAATTATTCCCCACATTTCTACCTACATTAATTTTTTTCTGTAATTTCTGGTTTGGTTGCCATAGAGACCAACTTACTTTTTTTAAATGGAACACCCTGCATATGATTGCATATTTGGATTCTACTGGGAAAACTCTGAATTTTTTGTATTTCAAATTTTTATTTATTTAAAGTTGTAGCAAACTTTATAATAATAAAATGAATAGCTTAGAAAAATGAATTTCAGTGGATCAGGTGTTCAAAATGATCACCATTTTCTGCTAAGCATAGCGCCAGTCGATCCTTGAACCCGTCTACAACGTTTAAAAGGAACTCCTCTGAAATAGCCCGAATTTCAGCACTAATCCTGACTTTTAAAGGTTCTGGGTGATTTGGACGGTTAATGTAGACTTTGTTCTTTAAGTGTCCCCACAAAGAGATGTCGAGCGGGGTTAAGTCCGGGGATCACGCTGGCCAGTCAATAGCACCTCTTCTGTCTATCCAACGTCCTGGAAATTGTTTGCCTATGTATTGTCTAACATTTACCGCATAATACGTAGGTGCTTCATCTTGCTGGAACCATATCTGTTCGTTTATGCCCGGTAAAACCATTCTGCAAGAAGGAAATATTATGTGATTCTTGAGGAGGTCCAGATATTTTTTGCCATTCAAATTACCATCTATGAAAAAAGGTCTCACAATATGTCTACCAATTATGCCCGCCCAAACATTAACTTTTTCGGGCCTCTGAGTATGGCCTTCCTGGAAACAGTGAGTATTCTCAGCAGACCAATAACGATAATTGTG
Organism: Polydrusus tereticollis; assembly: GCA_963920685.1. Taxonomy (NCBI): domain Eukaryota; kingdom Metazoa; phylum Arthropoda; class Insecta; order Coleoptera; family Curculionidae; genus Polydrusus; species Polydrusus tereticollis. The sequence goes on from OY987329.1 coordinate 67,741,254, forward strand.
TCTATTAACAATGCCATTTAAATGGAAAGTAGCTTCAGCCGAGAAAATAATATTTGTTGCGATGTTATTATCGTTATTGCATCTTTCCATCATCAGCTCACAAAATTCAGCTCTTCTATCAAAATCGTCCTCGTTTAACTCGTGCACCAACTTTATCTTGTAGGGATGCAACTTCTCCTGCTTAAACAAATTTTTCACTGATGAGACACATTAAAATCCATTGCTATTGGCCTGAATGATTGTGTTGGATTTTCATGTATTGAGAGCATGATATCCAAAGCTTTGTCTCCCCCGGTTGCTGCTTTAGGTCGACCTGATCTAGCGGCTTCCCTAACACTGCCTGTTTCTCGAAATTTTTTTACAACTCGACACACCGTTGACTGATTTGTTGAAGGCCTATTTGGATATAATTCATTGAAAAGTTGACAAAACCCTTTTCGTATTTCCGTAACCGCTCATTATTAAAATTTTAACTCGTTGTTTCTCATTCAGATGAACCATAGTGTAAACAAATTAAAAATCAGACAATAGAAAATTAAACAGGAACTCAAAATTGACATCTCTTAGGTCGCTGTCATGAAAACACCTCGACTCAACTGGTGGATATTAGGTAGGAATAATTATAATTAGTAAGTTTTTCATTTTTGAGCTGTCATTATCTCGGAAACGCTTGCAGATAGGTGAAAATTTGGAGTGCAAAAAATTCAGAGTTTTACCAGTAAAATCCAAATATGCAATCATATGCAGGGAGTTCCATTTAAAAAAAGTAAGTTACTTTCTATGGCAACCAAATCAGAAACGACAGAAAAAATTCATACAGGTAGAAATATGGGGAATAATTTACTGAACAACTTTCATAAAGGTCACTTTTCGTATACGAGGTAATTCAAAAGCTACAGGAAATATGCGCGACTTTTTTGCCACTCTGTATAGTAGTTCTTCTGAAACAAATAATAATATGATTCATTTTCTTATTTTAATTATTAACAATTCCATGAAATATTTTTGGTAGTTAATAATGGTCCCTTGCGGCTACGTCCCTGCGATAAGTAGATTTTCTTTACTACCCGTCATATATCATTTCAACTTTTATTTCCTATATGCGTGTTGCACCCAATAAATAAAATTTGCTTTTGTCCTCTACGAGATGGATTCGTACAAGTCAGTGCCGCTCTATTCTCTGCAACTATACATGCCGAGGGCGACATAAAAAGTTAAAATATGTTCAACAATTTTAAAAAATGTATTGAAACCTACGTAGTTCACGAAAGGGGAAAACACGGAAACATGTTTTAGGTCAAAATTTGCATTTACCTGCCCATTATTTACATTATTCCATAATAATAATATTTTAAAAGTTTGTGCGTTTGTCAACTTTTTATGGGTTAGAATTACTGTTGGGCAGCGGCGAGCCGACCTGAGGTGCACCCACATATCTCATAAAAAAAACACGAACCCTTAGATACCGCCCAAGCGATATTAACGACAAATTAGCGTTTATCGAAAAAAAAAGTTTTAAAACAATAACTCATTTTCGCTAATTAGCAAAATAGCTACTTGTGTTTAGATAAGGTGACCAACCGTCCTGATTCACCCAGGACGGGTATAGTTTTTTTGGTATTGCCCTGGGAGCCGACCTTGTCCTGATTTGTCCTGATTTTTTTATGTTGTCATGATTTTTTCCGATCTTGGAGTCAACGTAGGTACCTGAAGAAGATTTTACAGAACGGCAACATGCCTTGTAGGTAGTGCCAAATCAATTTTCTACATACGTATAGACGGCGCGGCGGTGACCGAATATCGTCTTTTCGGAATAATTTCTAAACCACTTTATCGATTATTTGCGTGTTTTGACGCAAGCGCGATCTTTTTTTAATGCCTGGAAATTTAAAAATTGCGCGTGATTTTTCACTGTTTCAAAACAATTGCTATTTTATTTCTTTATTTTTTTTTAATATTTTGAATTAATGTTTTTTGTTAAATAATAGGCCTGGGAGTTTTTATTGAAACACCCTGTAGAACTAAATCAAAATCACAAAAATGTTGGAAATGTCCACCTTCTTGCTGAATGTAATTTTTAGTACTCTGTATTCTGTATCTCAAAAATGAAGGACTTGCGGAGAGGGACGCGCCAAGTATTTTCGGCGCCGTCGTGTGGAATAATGATAGGCGCCTTTAACCAATATTATAATATTGAGCTAAAATTACCACCCATCTCTCATAGTTGATCGTTGAAATTTTTGAAGAAAACTTTATACTTTTTAGTACTAATGTTTATATTTATTTGTGACAAACAGAAAGTACACAAAAAATATTATTAGAATACGAAACAACAGTAACAAAACAAAAACAGTATCAAAGTTACAAAACATTAATTCAAAATATTAAAAAAAAATAAAGAAATAAAATAGCGATTGTTTTGAAACAGATAATACATGATCATGATGCATGATGGAAAGGTCTTACAAAAATTGGACTTTTCTAGCTTTACTTTTTGCAAATTCATTAACAAGATTTTCCATTTCAAGTTGCTTTAAAAAGTCAGACTCTATAGAAATGATAGGAAGATTTTCTAACCGCTCTTGGCCCATTCTAGATCGTAAATAATTTTTATTTCATACTGTATTGTAAAACACACCTTTACATACTTGAATTTAGTCCAGAAAATAAGGTTTTACAGCAATAAGTCCGGTAAAATTTTTTTACCGGACTAGTCCTGTAAAATTTCTTTACCGGACTGAAATTTGTAAGTTTGAGTTTAATCAATGTCAAACACACAATGTTTCCACCAGTAAATATAAGCACTTTTTAAATATACGACGCAGAATAAAACTTCATTATAATTTCATAACATAATTTTGAACAGAACAGTATGAAATAAAATATTGTACGTCATTCGTCCGGCAAATCCTTTACAGTATTTGTTTCAAAATTCCAGACTCGGCTCCTTCGTCGCCTCATCTCGAAACATTTCACTCATACTGTAAAAGTTTATTTACCGGACTTATAACGTAAATATCTATTAATCAACTTTAATTTAGAGAATGACATCTCGGCTGTTGCTACAGAAACTGGAATTGTTAATATAATGCGCAATGCAATCGTAATGTTTGGAAATGAGTGGGTTAGGTTATTTATTGCAATGTAATTAAGTGTTTCTACTACTTTACAGATGTCGCGTTTTTGTCACCATTTTGCAGAAATTGTAATTTGTGTAAAAGTTCTGTTCCGTCTATATCTTTCTCGTTTCGATCTTTATCAGTTAAGGTTTCTTTCAGTTTTTTAAATTGATCTTGGTCAGAAGATTTGCCGAAATCCTCAACATTCCACAAATAATTAAAAACATCAGAATGACACAATAATAGTTTAAATCTTTTATGTATGGATGAAAGAGTAATTTACTTTAAATTTCATTTCTTGATTTTCAATCGGCTGGTCGTTACCTTTGTAAGAAATTTGTTTTTTAATCTTTCGTGGCCTTACAATTTCTGCGGATATAAATTTTGCATCAACTCGTAAGCTAGAAGCTACCTCTATGGCATCTACTAATAAGTCACTGACGCCTTGTCAGATCGATATTGTTTTACAAATTCATTGAGGTTATTTAAACTTTCGCAAGCCTGGGAAATATTAAATGTTTTTAATTGCAGAATCTTCGTAACAACATCCACTTTACTTAGAATCTTGTACCACACGACTACCATACACACAAACTCATAATTTTTAATTTTTTTTACCTAGGGAGGTAGCTTGATGTTTGTAGTATTGTCAAAATTATTTCCGGATAAAATTTCATAAAGAGCATCGTAAATTTCGCCCAACTAAAATCTAAGAGGGGTTATTGCATCAATTCTGCTACACCATCTAGTATCTGACAAAGGCTTTAATGTCAGACTTGAAATGTTACTTCTCAAAACAGACCACCGATTTGTTGAGGCAGAAAAAAATTATATAATTCTTGAACAGTTGAAACAAAATTTATACTAGAAATATTGGATTTTACAGCAACGTTTATGACAAGGTTTAAACTGTGGTTACAACAAGGTAAACATTGCTCGTGGATTAATGTCTAAAATTCTTTTTTGTACACCTTAATGTTTACCCTTTATATTTGAACCATTATCATAACCTTGGCCGCACATATTATAAATGTCTAAACCATAATTCTCCACAGTTTTTAGTAAAAAGAAGATTAAACCTGTTGTATCACTTACAGGACAAAATGTTAAAAAACGTTCTTCGACACTAAATTTATTGTTTTTTAAATTAACGTATCTTAAGCAAACAGAAATCTGCTCCTGGCGGCTCACATCAGGAGTACAATCATGTAATATAGAAAAATACTTTGCTTCTTTAACTTCCTTTAAAATATTATTTCTACATTGTCACCTATTAATTTAATACTTTCGTTTTAAATTTTATCGCCAAGGTAAAGTGGAATATATTTTTGAGATCTATTAATATGTGCAGACATGACTGGATAAAATTTTGCTATCATTTCTATACATTTTAAAAAAATTCCATTATTTATTTCAAATAATTTGTTACTAGGACCACGAAAAGCCAAGTTTTGTTTCATTTTTTAATAAATTTTGCATTTCCGAATTAACGGTTCGATTATAGTTTTTAATCTTTCTGGTAAATCTGACCAGCCACGTAAATTTTGAAAATGAGATTTACTTTTTTCGTGGATTTTCAAATGTTCGTTTAAATGATGATCATTGAAACCGTCTTGGTTACTTAATTTAATGTTTTTAAAAGTCAATGGATTGCTGGGGGTGGGGGTCATTGAATATTTTACAGCAGAAGCAGAAAACTGCATTATTTTCAATAGAATACAGCAACCAATGACGCTGCACCTTTCACCATTTAATAAAGTTCGAGTAAAATATATATCGGAAAACTTACGTCCACTTTTGTCTTTAGGATACATAGTTTTATTTTGATAATGCATTGGATCTTTTTTGGCAAGTTCTTGCACCTGGATTGGAGACAATACACTCGGCCAAAGACCTGGATCGTTAGAAAGGGACGCTTCTTCGGATAATACGTCTTGCTTACTCGAACATGATGGTACCGACACAAACTGAAACGTATCAGGATCTAATTCTTTTGGATCTTCATCCTCATTAGCTTACTTTTCTAATTCTGATGGCAAGTTTGATTTTGTTGAATGTAGAAAATCACTGTTATCAGAAGTAGTGTCTTGTGTGGTCTTTCGAAAAAAGTTACTAATTTTGAAATTGGTTTTCTCCAAGTCTTCCTCCCGTTTTTGCTTGTTAAGCAAGTTTTGGTAACCAGACAATTTCTTTTTTCCTTCTCTGGCCATCTAAATAAAATAAATAAAAAACATTAAACACTAAGCCTTAATTGTTTCATAAACGAAAGTTATTAAAAAGAAAAACAATTATTTGCATCCCTGTTAATTAATTTACTTAATCACTTACTAATCTTATTTGTAATTATTTTTCACAATTGTGGTAGATACGTAATAGCAAATAAGGCACTCTATACGTCTTATGCGCTTATCAAGATGAAAGTTTAAACCAGCGCGCCGAACGCACGCGGATTTTCGCGCCCCCACAGGAAGAGGAGTCGTAAAATTTCACCACTGGCAACTGGTTGCCGACCGGGGGTCGGTGTTGGTGGATAATGCATGTTCACCACCGATATTCATAGATATTTTTTTTAGTTTTATGTTAATTTGTGTTGAAGGCCTGGCGCCATTAAGGCCTTGGCGCCGTCGTGCACCGCACGACCTTACCTATATGGACAGCGCGTCCCTGCTTGCGGATCCATGCTTATATGAACTTTTCACCTCATAAATAACTTAGGAATATATCGGACACTTATTAAATAACACCCTGTATAACGCATAATTAAACTTTGTTACAGAAAATGATTGTCCTATAATGCATGGATATGCGCACTATCCAATCTCTCTGTTCTATAACGTTTCAATGAAGTTCATAATAGGATAAATTTAAACCTAACCTAAAAAACATATTTATGAAATATTAAGCATTTTTCTAGATTAAACATAACTATAAAACGATTTTATAAATAAGCGCATATCATCGTTTAACCGTAATTTTATCATTTCCCTTATATAACCTTAATAAAACATGTATGTACTAGTATTCTATATAAGGTGCTAATTAAAAGCTATTTGTGCAAGTATACGACTCTTTCATAGTATGGGTGCAATGTTGCAATACTTATAGATATATATTTTTAGAGGTTGTATCTCGTACTATAATACTTTTATAAAATTCTTTAACAAACCAGAATCGTTTGTTCTATAGTAAAAGTTGTAAAAGCCTTTATAAGACAATTTTATGCAAGTATTATTGTTCTTAACGAACAAAATTATAACAACGATATGCGCTAAAAAACAAAACTATTCTTAAGGCAATGCTATTCGATAATAATTATAAAATAATTAGCTTCGTTTAAAAGTTCAATTTCGCTAGTTGGGCTGTCTATAATCAATTTTGTAATTTATCAAGTAATGGTATTTTGTTATCAACAATTAAATTACAAATTCGAGACAGTCTTTCCAATTATCATACTGCCCGTGCTCTTTTGGAGTCTGGAAGCAAATCGTGTTATACAGGGTGTTTCAAAACAAATGCGAAAAACTTAAGGACTCGTTTAAAATAAAGGGTATTTTGATTTGTAAACGTTGGATCAAAAGTCAACCATTATTATGATAGGGGTAGTCTAATTCAACTTCTTCCACTCATTTTAAAAGGTGAAAAAATATGCAGAGAGTGTGTTTTCATAATAGTAATACGAACCGGCTAGGTTTACCTACGCATAATTTATCTATAAATATTTATGGCTTGGGCGGCATGAAAACAGTTAGTAATCACGATTGTATCAATTTAATTATTAAACCGCTTAAAAAGATACTCTAACTTATGATATTGAAACTATAATTTTAGAAAATATTTGCTTCAATATGCCAAATACAAACATTGATATTAGCCAATGGAGTCTCACTCTAGCAGACCCTGACTTTAATAAATCAGAACCCATCGATCTGATTTTAGGTGTAGGTGTTTTTCATAAAGTATTATGCGAGTGAGAATCGTTGTGGAAAACAATAATTTACCTACCGCTATTAATATAACCTTTGGTTATGTTTTAATGGGCGATTTAAAATAAAATTATTCTTATCAGAACTTTAATGCATTTTTTACCACAAATCAACTTAATATGTTGGATAATACTTAAAGTTTTTGGAGTCTCCTCAAAAACAGTTAAGATCCGTAAAGGATAAAAAATGTGAAGATATTTACTTAAGTTCAACATATCGTACCGATTCTGGTCGTTATGTTGTTTCTTTGCCATTTCAAAATAACGATGTTCAATTTTAATATGTCGAAATTACCCGCAATACGTCGATTTCTTTCTTTAGAACGTCGCTTTGTTTTAAACCCAGATTTAAAAAAAGAATACTGCAATTATATGCAAGAGGATCTTGACAATCAGCATATCGTCGCTAAGAAGTCAAAACCTCGTATAAGCTTATTAAGTTTTAACGGTTTTGAGTTACGAACGTTTACAGTAACTACCTACTACTGCGCACCGATTGTAAAAGCCCTTATCACAATAGCAACGATCAAGAGCATGTATTACTGTAGAAACAAAAACTCGTATCATAATTCTGAATTTAAAACCTCGTATCTTACTACTTGACCGGCATCGGCCTGTTGCTTTTCTAATTTCTGCTAACCTAACATTTAGTTACTTTTAGAAACTCTGAATTTAGGCGAATGAAGTGTCCTTAACTAGGTTAAAGGTAGCTTAGATTCTGGTACAGTAGATACGATTAATAAGTTTCCATTAAAATCTAGACCGATTAATTCTGGAAAACGTCTTAAAATTAATGAATTTTTTGAGCTACTTCCTAAAATGCCTTCTCATTACTGTCGACTAGCAAGCTGTATCTGGAAAGTTTGCCGAATTTGCCGCAAGGTATGATATATTCCTATCAGAAATGAAAAACCTTAATATTGATATTTTCATCCCAGTAATGATCAATGTGATATATGTTTTTCGTATAAATTGGGACATGTAACATTAGAATCGTATAAAAAACATATTACAGAAAAAGATAGAGCACGAAGAGAAAAACAAATTGATAAAGAAAGAGCTTTGACTGGCGAACTATGTGTACTTACAGTAAATGTCCAAGCAGTTCAACTCGAACCGTATGTACCTGCAGGAATGAAATATTTTAAGCAAAAATTGGCAGTACATAATATTACAATTTATAAATGATAAGGTTATGTACTACGTTTGACACGAGGGCGAGGGAGAAATGGCTAGCAATTGCTTTGCTTTTTGCTAAGCAGATTACCTTTCCAATAAGTCGAATGAAGGAGATAAGGCCAAAACTAAAACATTTTATATTGACGGTTGTGCCGCACAAAATCGTAATGTTACTTTGGCTAACGTTCTTCAACACTACTTCATCCTGAATGACACTCTTGTTATTCAAAAGTATTGGGCTAAAGGGCACACCTAGATGGAGTGCGACGAATGAAAAAGAATAGATGCATTTATTGACCTTCAAATTATGTTGAAATAATTTGTGATGCTCGGAAATATAAAAAGAAAGGTCCCTATAAAGTAAAGTATTTAAACCATACATTTTTTAATGATTATTCAGATATTAAATATCATTCTTCAATGCGACCCGGCAAGAAAGTTTCAGATCCCTGTGTGACCGATCTAAGAGCTACAAAATACTGTGAAGAACCTCCAGCCCAATACAAGCTAAGTTTTGATGGTAACAGGCAGTTTGTACCAACTCGTTCATCTACTACAATTGGATAAAAATTAAAAAAAAAAACTCAATGACACCTCACTACCTATAAAGGGCGATAAATTTAACCACCTACAGTCTCGTAAGGCAGTTATTCATAAAGATAATCATGGCCTATATAATTTTTTACGTCATTCTCCATTCTACAACGTCCTTAAGTTAGAGAACATGTTTAGGTTTACAATGTGTTTCTAGTTTATATTATAGTTGTTTGCTTCTTATTTAAAAACCAAGAATATACTTATCAACTTCTTCCTTATTGTTACTATTTCCAATTTGAATACAATAATAATAAACAATAAAAATGCTTTATTTACTATTGACATTTAATAGTATAATCTCGAAACTCAATAATTATATTACTTATTAGAGTAGAAATAACTCGTATCTCAGTTTTTTTCTTTTTATGAAAAAAAAATGAAAAGATCAGTACAAGAACTGTTTCTAACCGAGAATGCACTATAAAGTATAAATCCCAAAAATAACTCATACTCACAGATTTATAATCAGTTGAAATAGTTTTTGTTGTTTTTAAAAAAATGGTAAGTTTTAAAATACGAGGTTTTGACTTCTGAGCGACGATATGGAGCTATGTTCGAGCGATAATTTGAAAAATGGTTATTTTTTACCACTGTTTCTACACAACTTCGCGTGGTGTTTGATGCGTCTCAAAAGGATTCCAATAATTTTTTTTTAAACTATTCGCTATTTATTCGACCGAAATTACAAAAGGATATTTTTACTATTTTATTAAATTTTCGACGTCACCCTATTGTAATGACCGCTGACATAAAAAGCATATACACTGCGTCCATAAAGTCTTGCACAAATTCATTTAAAATTCAGGGGCTTACTTTTTTTAAAAACGCTCGGACACGTCAATTAGTACTTTTGTTTGCGCATTTTTTAACTTAAAATGTTTTTATACAGGGTGTCGCACGTATGAGGTATGAGGTCATCAAGGATTTTTTTTAATGGAACACCCTGTATATTATATCAATTTTGAATTCTATGATGAACACTTAACACCTCTGGAAATCACGGTTTCCGAAATATTGACGTTTGAAAATTTATTTTAAACACATTTATTGATGACCTCATACCTCATACGTGCGACACCCTGTATAAAAACATTTTACGTTAAAAAATGCGCAAACAAAAGTACTAATTGACGTGTCCGAGCGTTTTTAAAAAGTAAATACCTGAATTTTAAATGAATTTGTGCAAGACTTTATGGACGCACTGTATAGACCGATATTAATAAACCCTATGAACAATTTGGCAAAATTGGCCTTTAAAACGGTTACTCAATTAGCTAATAATGAAAGAATTTATCACGAAATACCTTCAGATATTTTACTTTCTGATACTTTTGTTGACGATGTAGTTACAGGTTTTCAGAAAATTCATGATCCTTGTTGCTCAAAAACAATTAATTTTCCTTTTGGGAAAAGGGGGTTTTAGGTTACCCAAATGGGCAAGTAATAGTAAAGAATTTCTATCGCATTTACCGGAATCTACCTCACACGAGTCCTCTTATTGTTTTGATCTTGAATCAAATTCGACCGTAAAAGTCTTAGACCTTAAATGGAATCCCTTAAAACATCCGTTCACAATTAGTAACATATTTTCGAAAAATAACAAAATACAGTCCACTGTCCTAAAAAGATTGAAAACACACATAAATAACTATTTTAAAATTTTAAAATGGCCCGCATAATAGCCATCAAAGAAGGAACTTTGCACTTTTCTCCAAAACCAACTATAAACTCAAAAGTACGCTCGCCCGTCATATTGAACATCGACACTATTATAGGTGCTGCATATTATTATGGTATATCTAAATACCCAATTAGCAAAATATATTTTATAAAGATAGTATAAACTTGCAATACAATAAATTTTATAGAAGCTTAAAATTTCTATAACCTGGCTAAATATCCTTATACAGTATTTATAGGATTAAAAAGGGCACACTTTGATTGAATAATGCACTCTGATAATATAGCAAATTAAAGAGATATTTAATTTTTTAGTGCAGAATTTTCGAACCAAATTATTTTAAAAGGGACGTATAACAACGGAGATTATAAATATGCACCTATTTATTTAAAAATTGATCAGCCTAAACTTAATGGCGCTCGTTCGTGAAAAAGTGTTGCTATTATAATTACCTTAATCATTTTAACAATCTTGGATTAGCGTTAATAACTGAAATTTCATTGCGCCGGAAATTGTATTGATAAACTATGTATATGTTTGTGGCACAAAAAAAATGGTTTTATAGTGTTGCATATTACAATGTTTTAAATTTTTTTGTAACGTGTAAGTAAGATTTTGGTGTTACAACGCTTTAGAAGTAGCTAGATTTCGTAAAGCTAAGACTTGAAATATGATAATCGTTATTATATTGTTATTATTAATTTTCCCTACATACAACTGTCCTGCCTAAGTGACCAAACATGCCGGTGGTGAGCAAAAATGCCTTCAGTACATCGTGTATTATCACATTGCAATTATTAAATTATGGTTCATGCAAAACAAAAACCGATGAACGTCATCAATTAGCTGATAATTGTAAGTCCATAAGGAAACACGAGGAAATTAAATTTGGGCAAAAAGTATTAAAACTTTATGCGATATTAAATTTACTACAAACTTAAAATATTCTTTCTTGATACGAACCCACTTATAGCAAATATTCTGTTTATTTAAGCTTGTAAAAATTAATATAATTTGAATTTTATTGGCCGGTAGTCGGCAACACAATTGTAAATGGTGCGGTGGCGCCAGCTCGTTCGTTGGCTTTGTTTGATATTTCATGCAAACTTGCTGTTCATCTCTTTTTTAACAAAAACTCCAGATCTTTTCATAAATAGCATTAAAAAACTGTTCTATTAAGAGAAACAAAAGTGCACACACATATCTCTGTCGATTACGTTGTTTACTATTTGTAAAAAATGCCGAAGCATTTAAATAGTCGGTGCAAAGAGCTAATAGCTAGAAGCTATTTTCAGGAAGAACTTAACAACAATGGCCTAGTGTTACTCTGGACAGCAGTACAGAGAAGTAAATTTAAAGAGTATGTTAAGGTCTAGATATTTTATTTCTACTTTACTAATTTTTAGCGTGAGCAGCTGCCCTAAATTTGATTATCTCCACTGTAAGCGCAATTTCAACAGTTAAGGAAAATAAATGATTAGAATCACCTTAAGACAAACGTTCTAATTCAAAGAGAGTTGTAAACGTGTGAAGATTGGATATAAGTTCTATCCGTGACACTATTTATGAAATGTAAGAAACAACTAAGTTGTATTATTTAAAAATTATAATATTTTACATCGGTTATTCATAAGATGTAGCTTTTTTTAGAACATCATGTAACTTTGACAACTTTAAACTAGAAATGAAAAGACAAAGAACTGTTTGATGGTTGCCTTAACTCTTTAAAAGCCTCTTCAAGAAAATAGGCTTCGGATGGTAACAAGAACTGAGGCGAGGGCTTATAGAACTTTCCCATGTAACTTTCAAACGACTGGTATTTTTAAAAGAATATATTAAAGAAAAAGAAGCATTCTTGTACCAATTCGTTTTCTTGGATGAAACATGGATTTTTCAGAATGGCACCATTGGTCCATCTTGGCAAGATGAAAATAAAAAAGTGTTAGATCTACTAAAGTTGATGGTAAAAGGTATTATGCAGTAAACAAATATATAAGCTATCGAAAATTTTTGTATATTTATCTTGTTTTTATGAAAAAAAACTGTAATTCCCTCACTCGGATATTTTGGTTACAAGCTGGCAACACTATCGACAACTGACGTCACTCGAAGGGTATGACGTGCATGGGTTTTTGTTTCGCAAAGAGTATTTGCAGTTTTTAAGCCTGTTCATGAAAGAAGGAGTCAAACCATTTGCTTTCATTTTGGGAGGGTTATTTTATTTATTTTTTTATTGTAATAAGATTATACTTCAAAAATTTCACTTCGATAAATATTACATGACAACACCAGAGCTTGAGATTGATAAGTGAGAAATTTCTTTTGGTACTTACCTAATATTCAATTTCATACAACGTACTTTTTTACATTTTTTAAACTTCGGATTGACTTTAATTCAAAGATCTATTAGTTGTCTTTATATAAACCTTAGGATTTCGAATTAATAAGTATTTATAAAATTCACTTATACTATTGTATTTTCAACTAAATGTGCAACACTGGTTTTAAAACTTCGATAAAACTATATAACGCATAATTAAACTTCGTTAAGGCCGCATTACAGTTGGTTTTTATTGCTGCAATAAATAATTGCAGAGTTTTCTTGCGAGCATGCGCAAAATGTGTTTAGTAATCAGCTGTTGCAATTTGTATTGCAATTGCCAGAAATTGCCCCGGACCTATTTTTATTGCAGTTGCAAGCGCAAGTCTGGGGAATTATTTTTATAATTTCAGTGCCACTAACCTAAAGAAAATTGAAGTATTTTTGGTTCTACTATTCAACCCTAGATTTATATGATATTTATGTTGTGGTTTGTTTTTGTTATTACACATGAGATTTATCCATTTTAATTCCTAGAATTAATAAACCGCGCATGCCCAAAACTAAGTGAAAAAGTTAAGCTATAATAATATGCCATTTTATTTTACTTAATTGGCAGGATGTAGAAAATCAAAAGAAAAATGGTAAATAATTGTACTCTGTGAAGCGATTAGCAATTTTCATTGCCGCAATTAAAAATTGATGCAATAAAAAATTTCTTCAGAAAGAAAAACTTGCCAACTGTAATGGTACCTTTACAGAAAATGGTTGTCCTATATGCTATCCAATATTTCTGTTCTATAAACGTTTCAATGAATTTCATAATAGGATAAATTTAAACTTAACCTTAAACAGATTAAACATAACTAAAAACTATTTTATAAATAAGCGCACGTCAACGCTAAACAATACTTGTCTCAATTCCCTTATATATCCTCAATAAAACATGTATAAAATATCCAAGTATTTTATCAGGCGCTAATTAAAATCTATTTGTGCAAGTATACGACTCTTTCACAAAGTGGTTGCAATACTTAGGTATAGATATATCTTTTTAAAGATTGTATATTGTATTATAATTTTTTTATACAATTCTGAAACAAACAAGAAACGTTTGTTTTATATTAAAAGTTGTAAAAACCGTTATAAGACAAATTGATGCAAGTATTTTTCTTACAAACAAAATTATCGCCACGATATGCGCTACAAAATAAAACTATTTATAAGGCAACGCTATTCGATAATAATAAAATAATTTGCTTCCTTCAAAGTTCTACTTTGCTAGTTGGGTATTATTTATATTTAGTTTGATTTTTTTATTTCAACAAAGGTAAATAATAAAATATTATTACTCCAAGTTACGTGATCTATGGAACTTATTTAAGGATTCCATTTATGTTTACGGATCCCCTTCATTATTGCCTAAATAAATAATGTAAAAAGGGGAAGCCACCCTATAATCCACCAATCAAATTGTTTTGTAATAAAATGGATTAATAATGTGACATTATTTCCTATTGATTTAACACTGGAAGGTTTTATCCATGGTAACGGGTGACTTACAACAAAAATAATACCTGCCTATAAATAGGAATTATAGGAAAGTAATTTTAATTACAAAATTGAAATTAATTTTTTATATGTTTATTCTCTAAATTAAGGTTAATAGTTATATTAGTTTATGTTGGTAATAAAAAACCTATAATAATAGTATTCTTCGAATTATTGATATTTTAACCATAAAAAAAGTAGGTTGTTTCAGTTTTATCATCCAAGAGTGAGACGCCCTTAACAGGTTATAATTAACTTTTTAACCCAAGTTAGCTATTAGCTCGTGAAAATAAAAAAATCATATAAATATAAACCTCTAAAAACTCTGAAAAATATCAAATAAAAGTTGTTAAAAAATTGTTAATAGGTGTCTTTCGTTTGATATTAGTTTCTTGGTAAGGTCGTACCGTGCCTGTAAAAAACGGCATTGATGTTATATTCAAATTCAAATAGTTTATTCTTGTGAATTACACAGATAGTGTACCAGGGACATTTTTTTAAGTGCCTCACTCGATTGGTGATTTTCCTGCTGAATATAATAAAAAACAAATAACATATATCTCAATGATTTTCGACAACGAAGCCAAATTTATCGTCAAAAAATATAGAGGTTCAAAAATTTGACAGATACGACGCCATTTTGAATTTCTTTAAATGGCAACCCTCATAAATAACCACACGAGTAAATTGCATTTGGCGATCCGATTCCAAGAACCGATAGTTGTTAATATTTATTTTTAGCTGTTTCGGAAATACGGGGGTTCCTAATTTACCTGCTTCATCGATTTTGTCTTTTAAGTGTCTCACTCCTTTAATAAACAGACCTTTTAAGCTGAAAACTCCAATTTTTTTTACAGTAACGTAATTTCCCATGACCAAGCTATTTACGCTACAATCAAATCCGACAGATGTCAAAAAGTTACAGGCACGACGCCATTTTGAATTTTTTAAATAGCAACCTTCATAAATAACAATACGAGTGAATTGCATTTGGCGATCCGTTTTCAAAATCATATAGTTGTTGATATTTATTTTCAGCCGTTTCGGAAATACGGGGGTTCCTAATTTGCCTCCATCGATTTTGTCTTTTAAGTATCTCACCCCTTTAATAAATATACCTTCTAAGCTGAACACCGCAACCCTCATCAATTACGGCACGAGTAAATTGCATTTCGCAATCCGTTTTCAAAAACATATAGTTGGTGATATTTATTTTCAGCCGTTTCGGAAATACGACGGTTCCTAAATTGCCGTCATCGATTTTCTCTTTTAAGTATCTCACACCTTTAATAAATAGACTTTTTTGACATCTATCGGATTTGATTATAGCGTAAATAGCTTGGTCATGGGAAATTATGTTACTGTAAAAAAAATTGGGGTTTTCAGCTTAAAATCTCTATTTATTAAAGGGGTGAGACACTTAAAAGACAAAGTCGATGAAGGCAAATTAGCAACCCTCTAATTCCGAAATGGCTGAATATAAATATCAACAACTATATGTTTTTGAAATCGGATCGTCAAATGCAATTCACTTATGTGGTTATTTATTAGGGTTGCCATTTAAAAAAATTCAAAGTGGCGTCGTATCTATCAAATTTATGAACCTATATATTTTTTGACCTTAAATTTGGCTTCGTGGTTAAAAATCATTGAGGAATATGTAATTTGTTTTTTATTATAGTCGGCAGAAAAATTGCCAATCGGGCGAAACATTAAAAAAAATGTCCCTGTACATATCCAAATATCCATTTAAAATTGCAAATGACCATTTATTAATCTTTAAATAATTTTAATATTAAGAAACAGTAGGTGTCAGTGAATATTTCAGTTGTTATTTTATTTGATTTTTTGACATAGGTAGCGTATTAAGAGTAGGTTAATCATATAATCTATGGTGTGGTCGATATAAAAAACAAAAAAATTAATACATTATTTTAGGCGTCTAATTTCAAAACAAGTTTAATTCAATAAAAGGGAATTTTCAGGAAAACACAAAGAAGTTTCAAAGCTGACCGACGAACTTACCAATTCGTATATATTATCGTGGCACCTATCAACACTGATGACTAATAGAAAAAAAAAACTGCATCAGCAAAACCTCAATATTAAGAACAAGAAGATGGATTTAAAGCAGCTTTGTAACCACACAGTGGATTAAGAAAGTTTTGAATATGTCGAAATAGGATTAAAACAGTTTTGAAAGAGTAAAAATAGTTTATTCGGAATTATTTGGTACAACATAAAACTCAATAAAAAGCAATTCTTAAACATTTTTTTTCGTATTGAAATTTACAAATTTACGTGTTAATTGTTTTATGTAATCAGTTTTTACATCGTGGTGTTGATGGCACACTTTATGAAAAAAGTTAATTTGTCAATGAAGTTTCCTGTTTCCTGACAGAGTGAGTAAAAACCAAAATACATTTTATAATATTTCTCAGAACAACTTTTCAACAAAGAAAATAGGTAACATTTAACCGATTTCACACAATTTTATATTTAATTTTCTAAAAACGACATTTTCAAATAAATATGTCTACAAATTGGAATTTTCTCACTTTATAAAATCGAGAAATCAGCGGCAAAAACAGTAATGGTAAAAGGTGAGGTCAATTATCGAAATGATTTAGAACAATACGGTCGGTACTCAAAAAAGGAAAATCCTTTGCATTCATCAGTCTGGATCCTTTTCTCAAGAAAGTTTCAGTTAAACAAGCAAATCTTAATGATGTAGATACATTTTTAAAAACACACTTTGGACCGAATTGGAGAAACGTTGGTAACGTGGATATAACGTTCTATAAAAATGTTATTGACAATGCAGGAGATATGGATAATTGCGATACTGAAACTTTGGATGACGGTTTCGGTGGGATGGCCGTGGAAGAGACAATGGACTTCGAATAGGAGAAGAGAAGCGAATAGTTTTACATGGACAGGCACATGATGACGGGGTTTTTTCCAACGGGGCTTTATGTAACGGACTATGGCGCGATGTTGCAAATATACTTAAAGAAATCATTATGTGAACTTTGGTAGCTGGTAGACGGAAGCACATCAGCTATTATGTTAGTTAGTCAGAACATCTGTGTAGGTCTGATAGCTGGTAGATACACGAACATCTTTATTTACTAAAAAATCTGGTTGAGGAGATTGATGAAAGCTGGTAGAAGGAATGGTAATAAGGTTGGGCTGTGGCATTTTAAGAATTCTTGGACCCAGTATCGACACCCGCGAGTTTAGTTGTATCAAACCTATATTTCTTAACATTTTTGACGGTTTGATTAGCTAAACTTCTTAGTTCCATTGTAGTTAATCCGAATAACCTCCCATTACTTTTAAATATTTTTCTTCAATTTCAACTCAACTCAACTCAACTCAACTCAACATTATGCGTTTAAAAAAAAAAAAAAAAAAAATGTATTAATATTTTTTTACAAAAAAGTTATATTGGGTGGGGCAAGATGGGGTATCCGACAAATGTAATACCCCATCATGCCCCAAATAACATTTTTTTACCTTTTTCAGTCGACTTTAACAATAAACGATTTTGCCAAAAGATGCCTATTTACTGGAATACTGCATAAAAAATAACGTTATTTGCTTTAACTTAATGCACACTTTTTGACGCACGATGTTTTACTGAAACTAATAAATCGATAATGACTTCTGAGCAATATGCTTTGAACAGGTGTTCTGCAACGACCGAGCGATGCTGTTGTCTGGCGGATCCAACGCCAACGTCTCATAATACCACACGTTAGTTTTTGAAATAACTAGGGTATCTCCGTATCTCATCTTACCCCATGACCTCGTCTTGCCCTAGGGTTCCCTACATAATATGCTATTGTATTTAGATACAACTAAGTTACTAAGTATATTGATGTATACATGGTGTTCGAAAAATAGACGGAGATATTTTAGAGGGTGATTCCTTGTTAAAAAATATGAAAAAAAGTTTCTATAAACATAGGTCCGGAAATGCAGAGTTTTCAAGTTATGTTAAATAAAAAAAAAATAAAAAATGAAATTATTAATGTTTTAAAAAATATTTACTCGATTCTGTTGAAATTTGGCAATGTTATTTGTTGTATTAAGAGGCTAAATTAGCCCTAAATAGATTAAAATTATAAAGTCCAGTGGCGTCTCGGGGGGCACCTTAGCGAATATTATTATACTAAAAAAAATGTACGCCACTACCTTTTCGGTAACTAAAATACTTTTGTTTGATTAAGCATCTAAAAATACAACTTCTTTGCCTCTTGTATTTTTTTCCTATCTCACTTCGTTTTCAAGAAAAAAAATAATAACCGTTTTATTGCATGTCACTGGACAAAATTGGTTTATCAATTTTTGCTAAAAAAAATCACAAGTGCCTTGGAAAACAAATAATCATTTCTGCATGGAGGTTTGAGGTTTGACATTTGCGCATCAGTTCTTTTAGAAAAGAATTATACACGTAATTTTCTTTGCGAAATTTCTCTAAAAAGTTTTTGTCTCGGTTTTTGTGATGGAAAATAACACTTTTGAGGAAATGGCAGACATGCATGTAATGTATGCACGTGTTTATAGTAACTGTTATGTAGCGAGGCGCCTGTATGCAAAAGCGTTTCCCCATCGGCAACTTCCAGATAGTAAAACCTTTGTAAGCGTAGACCGTAGATTACGGGAAAGAGGTAAATTTTCTTATTTCTTTTTGTGATGTTTTTGACAATAATGTTATTTAGGAAGTTTAGCCGTTCCCACCAATGATAGAGGCCGGCCGAGGTCCGTAAGAACGCCCGAGTTTGACGAGGCAGTTTTACGTGCCGTGGAACAAAATCCTGGTATCAGTACAAGGACTATAGCAACTAGAATAGGGGGTAATCATTCCAACAGCACTGTGTGGCAGGTTCTCTCCGAGCAATTCTTGTATCCCTATCATGTCCAACGTGTGCAAGCATTACTACCAAGAGATTTTCTATCTCGTTTTCAGTTTTGTCGATGGTATTACCAAGAGGTTAATAATAATAGGAATTTTAATAAAACCATACTTTTTACGGAAGAAGCAGGATTTTGGCGGGATGGTATTGTTAACTACCATAACACTCATGTATGGAGTGACGAAAATTCCCATGCTTTCGTACCATGTCGCCACCAGGAACAATCTTCTTTAAATGTGTGAATGGGTATTGTTGGTGACAATTTAATTGGTCCTTTCTTCTTACCCTTCAGATTAAACGGCGAATCTTACTTAGATTTTCTTCAACAAGAATTGCCCGTACTGCTAGAAAAAAGAAGTTCCTCTAAATATACGTAACCAAATAACTTTTATGCACGATGGAGCTCCTCCTCATTTTAGTATGCCTGTCAGAACTAATCTGAATAACACCTTTGGTGAAAATTGGATTAGTAGAGGTGGACCAATTCACTGGCCACCTCGCTCCCCTGACTTAAATCCAATAGATTTTTATTTCTGGGGACAAAGACGATAGTTTACGCTACTCCCATAGAAACAATAGAAGAATTAAGAAATAAAATCGCAAATGCTTGTGAAGAAATAAGAAATAGACCTCGAATTTTAGCTCGAGTTTGTTGTTCAATGATTCGTCGAGTGAGAAGGTGTACGGAAATGGATGGTGGACATTCCCAACATTTGTTGTAGTGTATTTTATGTTATGGTATTGGAAAAGTTGCAATAACACTCTTTTCTAGAAATGTTTTTGATTATTTGTTTTCCAAGGCACTTGTGATTTTTTTTAGTAAAAATTGATAAACCAATTTTGTCCAGTGACATGCAATAAAACGGTTTTTATTTTTTATCTCGAAAACGAAGTGAGATAGGAAAAAAATACAAGAGGCAAGGAAGTTGTATTTTTAGATGATTGATCAAACAAAAAATATTAAAGTTACAAAAAAGGTAGTGACGTACATTTTCTTGATAATAATGTTCGCTAAGGTGTCCCCCGGGACGCCACTGGACTTAATCATTTTAATCTATTTAGGGCTAAATTAGCCTCTTAATACAACAAATAACATTGCCAAATTTCAACAGAGTCGAGTAAATAATTTTTAAGACATTAATAATTTCATTTTTTATTTTTTCTTATTTAACATCCTGTATCTTGAAAACTTTGCATTTCCGGACCCATGTTTATAGACACTTTTTTTCATATTTTTTAACAAGGAATCACCCTCTAAAATATCTCCGTCTATTTTTCGAACACCTTGTATAAGTTAAAAAAAAAACAAAAAACATAACTGCTGAGTATGGGACCACCGCCGTTACTTCATCAAGCTACTATGAATTTCCCAATTGGTAAAGTTCCTTTCACAATAAATGGTTTTGACCTTTAAACTGCAATAAAACTAAAGGATCGATCCCATTGTGTGAACAATAAATATGTAAAGTATAAAGGTGCCGTAAAGGGTCGGACTAAGGGAATTAAGTAATTATGTGTTGCGTATGATGTGTTTAATATTAATTTAATGAAATGAAAAAAAGCTAAATATTACAAATTTTTAAATACTACCTACTTATATTTATTTACATGCATAATGTTATTCTATATCTAGTTCTTTTTCGCTGTCGCTATTCTCATTTAAATTAATTAAAATCGGTTTAATTGTATCATGCAGAGTATCATAAGAATTTTCTACAGTATTACTTGATGGATTGAATTTTTCCAACTACCTGGGAGAATAATATCATTAACAGATTTTTTTATTAATTATACAACACTATAACCTAAATTCGGAGAAGTATTTTCTGACATAAGAATTGATTTTAATTGATGCCACATGCGCTCTATGACATAAAAAATACAATAATAAGGTGGAAGCCGTAGCACAGTATGTCCCATTTCTTCTGTCAATCGTCACAAATATATACGTTTTTTTTATACCGGATGCCTTTTAAACTTCTAAAAGATCACTTTTTTATAACATTCTTCAAAATATAGAGCGGAATTATACCTATGATGGGCCATCCGTCGTATCTTTAAACTTCCCGCGATTCTCGCTCAACCGGCAATATTACCACGTCAACTAACTCTGTTCTAAGCTACATACGCAGTATGAAATTGGCGTCGGCCATAGGAAGGTGTCTGTGTGTGAAAACAACCATTTAGAATTGGATTTTACATCAAAAATGTTCGCGTGTATTTCGTGTTACAGTTTTTGAATCGAAATTTAGGTTAGAGTAAACAAAACAAGTGATATAAAATTTAAACAAGTGGAATACACTTTTGCCTAAGATGGCCTCACGTATTATTTCCTTTGATGGACTATAGGGGGCCGTCATAGGAATAATAGCAATTTATATGTACGACAGTAGATAATACATAATTTTCTAATTGTTTTAGGATATGGCCACTAAAAGGCAGCAATGGGATGAAGTTAACATGAACCAAGCCATTAAGAATGTACAGGCAAAAAAAAGGGGTTTAAGCTGACCGCTCAAACTTTTCACGTCCCCATAACCACGCTAAGGAGAAGGGTGGCCATGAATAAAGGTGCTCTTAAACAGGGGCTTGGGGGAAAATGAGCGACTTTTTCTAAAGGTATTGAAACCGAAATAGTTGATCACATCGTCGACGTGGAATCACGTTTTTTCAGTCTAACCAGCACAGATTTACGGAAGTTGGTCAACGAAGTAGCTGAAAGAAATAGTATTACGCACAATTTTAACAATGAAAGTAAAATGGCTGGGTGGAAATGGGTTAAATGCTTTTTAAGACGCAATCCCCGCATATCTTTAAGAAGTCCCGAAAGTACTTCGTTAGCTAGGGCCCAGGCGTTCAACAAACCTAATATTCTGGCATATTTTTTTTGCCCTTAGCGTCTATTTTAGACAAACACGAATTTCTACCTGAGAACACATACAATATGGGCGAGTCTGGTTTGACAACTATTCAAAGGAAGTCGCAAAAAAGATATGCTAGTAAAGGTCGAAAACAAGTTGGTGCTCTGAGAAGCGCAGAGCGCGGTCAGCATGTTACTGTCGTATGTTCAATGAACGCCATTGGTACCTCTTGTTATAATATTTCCCCGGCAAAGAATGAAAGATGAGTTAATGAATGGTGCTCCACCGGGATGCATTTCGTTTGTACAGGAGAAAGGCTGGATGACCAGCGAACTTTTTTGCAAATGGCTGCAACATTTTGTCAGATAAACGAAAGCGTCTCTGGAAAAGAAGGTTTTGTTATTATTAGACGGTCATAGTAGCCATAAAAACCTTGAAGCCTTGCAATATGCAAAACAAAACGGAATTGTAATATATTGTTACTGTTCGCATCATGTCCAGCCCCTGGACGTGGGATTTTTTCGACCCCTGCAAACTTATTACATACGGAGAAAAAATTCAACTCTGGTTGCGGGAGAATGCGGGTAAAATTATAAACCAGATGCAAATAGCAAATTTATTTAGTCGTGCCTATCTAACATGTGCCATACCCTCAAATGCTATTAACTCCTTTAGGGAAACAGGAATCCATTTGTTTAACCCAGACGTTTTTGAAGATTGGCAGTTTTCACCATCTTTAACAACTGATAAATCGCAACTTATTCAAGAGGATGCCCTTAAACTTAAAGAAAAATTTCCATTGCCCAAAAATGCTATGCCAGGAGCTTCCAATCAAGGTTACACTGATAAAGACTTCCCAACTAATCAAGTAGAAAATATGGTTCCATTGGAAAGTTTCGTGTCTTTGCCGGGATCTTCCACTACACAAACTGTGACCAAATCACTAGTTCTCAACGTATCATCCGAATGAGCTCTTAATATATCGGTCAAAGATATTTGTCCTCCGCCTTCAGCCGCTGAAGTTCAGTCAATGCAACGGGAAGGTAGAAAACGTGGAAAAACAGGAATGTTTAATTCTACACCGGAACTTAATGAGCTTAAAGAAATAGCTCTTCGAAAAGCAGAAAAATTACGAAAAACTACTGCAAGCATAGCAAAACGACAAGTTTTCGTAAATAATAAAGATGTTGCAAGTGACAGTGATGAAGAAAATCAATAGATTCTTGAAAAATATCTGGAACAAGACCAATCGGACGACGTCGCATGTCTTTATTGCAATGGACTTTATCACGATCAAAATCTAGAGAAAAGTGGATTCAGTGTCAGGTCCGTAAATCTTGGTCCCACAATGATTGTGCGGGAGTTATCCTTAGGTGCAAGGTGTTCGTTTGTGAACTCTGTATTTAAGTATTATACTTTATACCTATCGTAGTAGGCTTGTTATTTTCCTGTTTGTATTGCTGACTTTTATGGTTTTTATATATTATTTTTTTCAAAGAATAAAGTACAATTCATTTTACTTTAAACTTTATTTTGAGGTTTGTTTTAAAGAATGTGATCTTTAAAGTTTTTTGTTTAAAAGTTTTTTAATAAAATATTAGAAACAACTGTCTCTCATTATTTTTCCAACATATTCTAAGTGGTCCAACATAAGAACACTCCGGGGTCCATCAAAGGAATATATACTATTATGATGGTTCACTTTAAATGATTTTTAAAAAATACTCTCAAAAAGTAATTTATTATACTAATCTAGAATACAATGCATGTTTTGAAAGTCCTTATCAAGACCCGTAAAATGAGCTGAACTACTGACCTACAAAATATCCATAAATATTAAAGTTTTAAGGCATTATTCTTAAGGGGGCCATCATCGGCACAATTCCCCTATCGTTCAGGTTAGTTATCGTTCACCGTCATGTAGTATTGAATCTCCAATTTCGTATTATTTAAACCTGGAGCTTTATATAATTGGCGACTGTGATAGCTCGCATTGTCCATTACTATCACGCTATTCTGAGGAAGGTTTGGTAAAAGACAATGTTAAACCATTCTTCAAAAAGTTCTGCCGTTGTATCTTCATGGTAGTCCACGCAGGAGTATTTAATATTCTTTGCAGAAGGCCACAAGGCATTTGGGATCCAACCGTTTTCTGACCCGGCATGTAAAATGGTAATTATTTTCCCTTTATTTGACGGAGCAAGAGAATCCCGAGTTAACCACCGCAAGTCACTGTACAGGCTAAGTGTTGCTGTAGAACTGATGAATTGATTCTGCCGTTTACCTAATAATCACAAATACCCAGAAAATATCTAGAAACTTCCACTTAATATTTGGAAATTTCCACTTAGTACATGGACATTGGACATTTCCACTTATAGTATGTGGAAATTATTTCCAATTCATTTGTGGAAATTTCAACTTGGTATGTGGAGATTTCCACTTAGTAGGTGGAAATTTCTACTTGGTATCTGGCAATTATTTAAAAATTTTAACACGGCTATGGCCCTTCAGAGCCATCGTAGGTTTTTTCATATAAAACCAATTTAAAAATCTACAAATTTAACAATAGAATGTACAACTTCTTTCTCAGAATCAATTCTAGTTCTGAAAATCTTGTGCTTTTTTTATATGGATTAATGGATTAAAGATGAAAATTAGGGCGCTATCTCTTGAACTGTCATCTTGCATCCTAGACCACTACAAATTTGGTAAACATAAATCTGATTTTTTTTCATTTGGAGAATAATGGGTGTTTGGGACACACGTCATATTTCTGTCGTGACTCAGTACAAAGTTAAAGTAAAAGCGTGGAACTCAATTCTAGGAAATATAATGTAACGTAATACTAATCTAAGCGGCAAAGCCGCATTTGTGCTAAATGACTATGTTTTTCTGTAACTACTAAATGCTGAAAAAATAGAGGAAAGTACATTATATTCACTTGCAATATAACTGGCAATACCGCATATTAAAGTAATGGCAACGTTGTACAAATCCATAAAAATATATGTTCAAGTTAAATCCTTATGTATAAAAAACTGTCTGCGATTCTGTATTATTTTCTAACACGTAAATTTAAGTACGATAAACGCCGCTTGCATGGTAACAGCGGATCTCTTTTCTCATTGGCTAACAACAGTATCTTGACGGAAAAGAAGCCATCTTGGATTTCGACGTATTAGGACCTGATTGGTCAAGGTGTCGGGGTGCGGTACGAGACTGACAGTAGATTTGTAAACAGACAGTGTCATTCGAGAGTCTAAAGAGATAAGTAGTGCTCCGTGAACCGGTAAATCCTTCACGTAAAAGTGGTTAAAAGTAATTAAAAGTAGTAGTAAAGTGCAGTGTCAAGCAGAATACGAACGAGCTAACTTGCCGCCGCTCCGTGTGTGGGTAAAACTGGCACGTTAAAATAAAGTGATTAAAAGTAATTAAAAGTAGTAAAGTACAATGTCAAGCAGAATACGAACGAGTTAACTTGCCGCCGCTCCGTGTGTGGGTAAAACTGGCACGTTAAAATAAAGTGATTAAAAGCAATTAAAAGTAGTAAAGTACAGTGTTATTCAAAAGCATAAAGAGATAATAGGCGCTCCGTGCTTAGTTAAATGTGATACGCAACAAGATGATAAAGTAAACAAAATTATTTAGAAGTAGTTAAGTGGTTGTTTGACGCATCTAAGTTACAAAGGTGTTAGTACGTCATACCCATGCTAGGGTATATACTGATGAAGTGATTAATCTGTTAATAAATGATAATGCAATAAAATTCAAAAGAAATTTTATTTTCCAAGTAAAGCATAGTTTGAACCAGTCGACTTGTGAAGACACAGGTTAAAGTTTTTAGTGTCGTTCATTGTTACAAACTTGTTCGCACAATGGGTTTGGGGACGCGTTTGGTGCATTTTTTGGTGGTTGTGGTCCTGTGCACTCTGATGAGGGCGGATCAGCCTTGCTTCCGGAGAGCAGTTTTATTGTGGCGCCTACTTCGCAGGATGTTCAGGATAGCAACATGGCGGGTCTGGAGAGTGATGTGGGTTCAGGTATATGTAGTGATTCTTCTTTTTTATAATTTCATTCCCTGAGTCAAATTTGGCAAAGGAGGGTGCACGCTTAACCATATTTCTACAGAATATTCAATCGCTGCGAAATAAGTGTGATGAATTATATTATATTCTGTTAGAGGTGAATAATTTTCCTGACTTAGTTTTAATCACCGAACACTGGCTTAAGCCAGATGAATGTTTTCTGGTACCGGATTAAAAACCCATTTCCTTATTTTGTAGAGAAGACTCCAGTCATGGTGGTACTCTTATTTTGTCTAGGGGAAGCTGTAGCTTTCAAGAAATTAATAAATATAATAGTCTTCTCACAGAAAAAACTTTTGAATTTTCAGTATGCTTTTGTAAACAATATAATATTTATATTCTATGTGTATATCGTTCACCTGCAGGTAATGTGTATGCATTTTTAAATAAACTTGATTCTCTGTTGCGCAATATCCCACAAATTCTAAATTGGTGTTGGCGGGGGATATGAATATTGACTATGGCGATAAGGATTTAGCAAGCCCTGTTCATCTTGGAAATCTATTGACAGCTTATGGCTTGCAGATGCATGTGCAGTCTCCTACCGGCTTTTGTGTTTCAGCCGCTACAACTATTGACTATATATGTTCAAACTATGATGTTCCCTGTTGTTCGGTGTTGAACTCGGGAATATCTGATCATGAGGCCGTTAGTTGTAGTTTAAGTTTAAGTTTTGATCGTCCCAAGTCAAGCAGGAAGCGCAGGCATGGACGTATATTTAATAAAGCTGCTTTTCTCAACATTCAATGCTTGTGTCAGAAAGTAAACTGGGGTTCTGTACACATGTCGGATGAACCTATTGCTTTGTTTCATTCGCTTTTGCTAACACAGTTTAATAGAGCATTTCCTCGGAAGTGGATTAAAATTAGGTTTAAAAAACGCAATGCATGGCTCACTAAGGGTTTAGTCTCAGGAGCGAATTTACGGTCCTTGAACTATATCAGAAAGTTATGTAAAGATCCAGGGTTCATTGCATATTGCAATAGGTACCGTAATATTTATCGCAGGCTTCTAAATGCTGCAAAAAATTTGTATTATGAAAGGAAACTTGCACATTCTGCAAAAATCCAGGGATAGCTGGACAATGGTTAATGAATTTCGTAATAAATCCGGGGATGCTGATGATGATATCGATGTGGATCCTGATACTTTTAATAAGTACTTTTGTAGCATTGTAGGCAGGCTGACTAGTAAAATTGCGCATTCTACTGACCCACTTGATTACTTGAGGGATGTTAATGTGCCTGGTTTCTTCTACTTTTTTCCTACAAATCCTCAGGAAATAAAGATGCCATTCTTGAAATAAAGAATAAAAAATCCTCTGGAAATGACGACATTTCATCTAAGGTATTGAGTAAGTTACCCTTTAATTCACTGCATGCTCTGTCTGTGGCCATTAATGATAGTTGGTCTAAGGGGGTTTTCCCCTCTAGTTTAAAGTCATCAGTTGTGATTCCTCTTCATAAAGGAGGTGATCTGAATGAGCCGTCTAGCTTCAGACCTATCTCCTTGTTACCTAGTATCTCTAAGGTTATCGAAAAAATTGTCAAGAAAGGAGTGTGGAGTTACTTATTGGCACATAACGGGTGATCAGTTTGGTTTTCGGAAGTTTAAGGGTACTCATGACGCCATCTTCAGTTTCTTGGAGAGAGTGTATCTTGGATTGAATGGTGGTGGGGCCACTGCGGCGGTATTCTGTGATTTGTCCAAGGCATTTGACTGCGTGGATCACGGAATACTGTTGCAGAAGCTTCATCGATATGGTTTTAGGGGCTCATCTATTGATTGGTTTTGTTCATACCTTGAGGGCCGTACTCAGGTGGTTCGTAGTGGTGGCGCAAGGTCATCGTTGTTGCAGGTTGAATGTGGAGTTCCTCAGGGGTCGGTCCTGGGACCCTTGTTATTTCTGATTTATGTAAATGACATAGTACGCTTGAATATTTCTGGAACGTTCACCTTGTTTGCTGATGATACCTCTGTCCTATGGCACAGCAGGGAGGTCCAAAATTTGAGGCAACAAATATCTCAGGATCTTATGGAAATTAAAAAATGCATGGTGTCATGCCAATCTGCTAGTAGAGGAAAACTAAGAGAGCTGGACCAGGTGGTGCTGGTGGTGCTGGTGGTGCAACTAACCCAGGTGGTTCGGTGGTGCGTTTTATGATCTAACCCGGGTGGTTCGGTGGTGCGTTTTATGATCTAACCCGGGTGGTTCGGTGGTGCGTTTTATAACCTAACCCGGGTGGTTCGGTGGTGCTGTTTACAAAATAACCCGAGATAAAACCCGACTTTTTACGACCTAACCCGGATGCTTTCGTGAGGCGGCTTCTCATCTAACCCTAATTTGAACCTGAATATTTATGATCTGACCTGAGATAAAAGCCGACTTTTTACGACCTAACCCGGATGCTTTCATGAGGCGGCTTCTTATCTAACCCTAATTTGAACCTGAATATTTATGAACTGACCCGAGATAAAACCCGACCTTTTATGATTTAACCTTAGTGCAAACGCCGCTGCTAAAGCGGGATAATTAAATCCCAATTTTTATAAGCCATCCTTAAACCCAACTTTTTACGATGCGACCTGAGCCATCCTTAAACCAGACTTTTTATTATTCCCCCTTAGTTGAAACGCCGCTGCTAAAGCGGGATAATTAAATCCCAATTTTTATAAGCCATCCTTAAACCCAACTTTTTACGATCCGACCTGAGCCATCCTTAAACCAGACTTTTTTTTATTTTCCCTTAGTTGAAACGCCGCTGGCGGGTAGTAAAGCGAAATAAATCCCTAATTTATATGGTCTAACAAGATAAGTATAATAATGCGGTACATTATTTACGACCACAATAATTATTTATACCTAAATGACCCTTCCTTTTATGGTATGCTCAAACCTTAATTCAAAATTCGATTAGTTAAGGTAAAATAAAATCCATAATATAATTTAATCATAATTTATTCAAAATTCAGGATTATACAAACTACATAATATGTTATGTTCTATACTACTATAATTCTTAACTATGTTATTAAGCTAAACTAATTACTTAGTATAAATTTATCTACCCAAAAAATTACACCCGGTTCGAACAGAACCATCTAAAGCATTATAGCTTAAAAATGCATCGTGTAACACCAATGCAAAAACTTTAATGTTTTTTGCAAATTTGTTACGCGTTTCAAATTCAATTTTTATGTCTACTGTCGAATTTTTTATGTTATTATCCGCTTGCTGACTGGAATCAATGACAAAGACCGGATTTGCGAAAAATTCATCTAAATCAAGTAGGGGACTACAATCTTGTCGATTATAGTAACTACGCTGAAAATTTTCGTATGCGTAGTATGCAGGACCACAAAGCTTTTTGCTAAAATCCAAGTTCCATCTTTCATAAGGAAATACGTTGCTATTTAAATACACGCGAATATCTCGAATACCCGCGTTTATAAAATCTATCGCATTCTTTTTATAGTTGTCCAAACTATCGGCGCTTATAAAGCTGAGAATAAGATATCTTGGTTTTTCAAGATTGGTACTAGTTTTTAAAGCCCATATATCTGAAGTCGTTTCTCGTAGTGTTGGAAGCTCATATAGATCCCACATTCTATAAGCTATATTTACTTGAGCATTATTGCCACCTTTATTTATACGAGAAAGCAGTTTAAGCTTTTCTCGATCTTCGGGAACAATATGACGAACTTTCCATTCAATTTTGCTTACATTAATAGTTGCTTCTACTTCGCCGACGTAGCAGTTAACATATGATCTAGATAAAACCATTATTAATTCCTGCTTTACATTAAGGACTCCTTTCAAATAGTCTTCTGCAAAACCCAATAGATATTTTAAGGGCAGCTTTCCGCTAAATATATGGCTTGTTTTGTCCAAAATAACTTGACATCCCTCATTTAAACCCCATCCTGTGGTAAGTAAGTTTTTACTATGCAGTGGATTAAATGATACCAATGTCTTTAACGCTGTGGTGATTCCAGGTTTTCTGACTATAGATACTTGTTCACCACCCATTTCATATCTAATTTCATCAAATAAAAATGCCAAACAATTATTTGACAAATAGCATTTTTTTGTAGCATCACTTGAATTAAATGTGCCCTCAATATATATGTAACTATCTGCAATATTGAGTATTAGATCTTGAAAATGAATTGGTATACGGATTTCATCAGAATTGCTATATGTTGGTGACCCATAAGGTTTATATGTATGCTCATTTAAACTGACAAGTGAATAATCAAATACAGGATCATCGAAAACCTCCAATTTTTCACTTGTTGAAATGGTGGCCATATTTTCTTAAATTTTTAGTTGTAAACCCAAGGATTTCAAAAAATCGCGATCTTCGATGCTTATATCACTTCCTTTCAGATCAACGTTTCTTTTTAGAATGCGTGCTATAGTTTTAGGTTTACTGCTTTTATTATCTTTTATTATCTTAGACGATTTTTGATATTTATAAATCTGAGAATTATATTGAAATCCCATTATGTAATTTTCTTTAATTCTAATTTAATTATAATTTTCTCTCCTTGGAAATTAACCAAGTCTCCTTGATCGTCCAAGATTCTCAACGTAATGTTATCTATAAACTGACGACCCAAAGGTTGTATGGGCATATATATTATATTATGGGGCTCCTTAGAAAGTTTGTAACCAGGTTCAACGTCAATATCAAATTCGAATAAAGTATGAGATTTTGTTGAATTCAGATATGCTCCAGAAATAATATTACAGTCAACTCGTATCATTCGAACTTTCATTATATCCACTGGTAGAGTGGATTCATGAAGCTTATTGGCTTTAAACACTTTCTCTGCAAATCCAAGCGTTCTTCCTAAAGAGGATTTTATTGAAAAATCTAAATCCAATGTAGATTTAAGCTGACACTTTAAAGTGTTGTTATTAGCCTCCAAACTAAATATTCTATTCATATCATCAATTTCATTATTATTTTCTAAATATTTCTTTTTCTTGATTTCTTTCTGAATTTCTTTATGGATTTCATCAATTTCATATGCACCTGGTTTAATTCTAAAGTAAGTAAACTTTTTCTGATCAGGCTCGCCAAATCCAAGTAAATTATTATTTTCATCTATGTTAAAAATTGAATTATAAGTGTAAAATCCCAACAATCCTAAACCATATATTGAATTCTTCTCAAGCTCAAGCGAGGGAAAAAAATTAGCACTCAACACGCTGCTATGATCTGATAAGGTAAACGTGTACGACATGACTACAAAAAATTTAGATGTATTTCAATATTTATTGTAATATACAACGTTTATCCGATGGTAAAACCTCAATTTTATTTTCTGTTGCTATATTTATATCCTTCATTTTACAATAACAACAGAATAATTTTCGCTTCGGAGGACCATCATTTACATCTCCATCCTCACTATCATCCTGCTCATGCTCAGTACAAAATAAATAGTTTTTTAAATCTGGATCTTCCTGTAAGTGTTTAGGAAGCTTAGACCAAATAAACGGGATTTCTCGAAATGCACAATTTATAATAACTTCTTTGGGCATATAAACTAAATCCTCCTTTGTCATATTTAATAAGCTTCTCGATTTGAAAAACACTTGCATAGATTGAGAGATCTTTTTTATAGCATCATTCTCCATTCCTTAACTTTTTTTAGCAAGAAACTTTAAGCATAAATGTCCACACCAGACTGTATCAAAATCTTGCTCGCGAATGTAGTTATAGAAGATATTTTCTGTTTTATATCGCCCAGTATACAAATAACTAACTAACTCACTTGGTGGAGGTAAATCTCCGAAGCTATCGTAATAATATGTTTTATCATTTTTCTTCTTATATGCAACCCAATGCGTCCCTACCCCCTCGGCATCATCCAAATTAACAATTCCACTTTCAAACTTGTTAGGACCTGTTTTTGGCATAGCATCTCTCATATATACACCTCTAAAATATGGAATATTTAGCTGTAATGCATACTTAGACAAGTCGAAATTTGTAAGCGCTTTTGGAGGTAGGGATTTTATTAGTTTTTTGAACTTTTATATGGTTTTAGATATAGCCCCAAACCACTGCGATATAGCTTAAGATATAATCCATTACCCTTTTTTCCTTCATCTATATTTTTATCATAACGCTTTCCCGATGAAACATCTTTAGCTGTTTTTATCGCTCTTATAATTCCAGCGGCCCCGCCAGCTAACGAACCCAAAGCAGAAAGTCCTGCAAATATAGGAATCAGAGGTAAAATTCCTCCCTGCTTTGGTAATGGTATGATGCGCGGAGTTTGTATTTTTCTTTTACCTCCGTGAACTTTTAATGTTTTTTGCGCCACTATTATCCCCATTTTTACCATTTTTTGTATATCCGAATTTTTCGGGTCTAAATTTAAACGTTTCTTTAAATTTGTACGAATTTTATTTATAATCCCGCTACCAAAAACTATTTTTTTCTGTTTTTTATTTATTTTAATACTCTTTTTACGTTTAGGTAATGCTTTTTTACATCCTCTACCAAGCTTCTTTTTTATTTTCATTCCAGTTGGGTTTTTACATCCCATGCCAAGCTTTCTTTTTATTTTCATTCCAGTCGTTACTAGCCAAGCTGCAGTTTTTTCGCCAAAACTAGAGTTTGCCGACTTTACACGTTTCCAAGCACTTTGTTCAAGTTCGTAATCTGCTTTATGTCGTTCACTTAACTTTTTATGTCTTGCATAGGCTATATCATGCTTTTTACATGCAATATCTAATGAATTTATTCCAGGATCACCGCGGTTGAGTCTTTTCTCTAACTTTGTTCCAGGTCCGCAATACTGATATCCAGGTAAATGTAATTCAATTGGTAGCTTATTTATTACAGTATCAACTAAGCCTTTACCACTCGCCTTGGTGCTGCTGGAGCGAGAGGATATACGTCCTAATCGTTTGGTGGCTGACATTAAAATAAAATATAGTGTGCAAGTAACGTATATTTACAGCAATATGTTTATTGAAAAATCAGGTTATGAATTGGAAGTTGACAATCTGGATCAGACCGTTGGAGCAGGGTTGCCGACTACTAAAAGGAATGGACCTTTATTACCAAATTCAATAAGAGCGCTTTTAATAGGCCCTTCAAATTGTGGGAAAACAAATGCTATGATAACCCTTCTAACTCATCCTAAAGGACTTTGTTTTGAAAATATATATATTTATTCAAAGTCCTTATATCAAGCAAAATATGATTATATTCGCAAAGTACTCAAGCCGATTAAGGAAATTGGTTTCTATACTTATGCTTCCAATGAGACAATAGTTAATCCCGCGGATGCTAAACCTAATTCTGTTTTTATATTTGACGATGTAATTTGTGAAAGACAAGATACTATTCGTTTATATTTTAGTATGGGGAGACATAAAAACATTGACTGTTTCTACTTAGCTCAGACATATTCTAAAGTTCCAAAACAATTAATTCGTGATAATGCAAATTTTCTTATTCTGTTTAATCAAGATCAAACAAACCTTAAACACATTTATTTAGATCATGTTTCTCCAGATATATCATTTTCTGAATTTCTAGAAATGTGTGCAGAGTGTTGGAAAGAAAAATATGGTTTCCTAGTTATTGATAAAGATAGCGATTTAAAGAGAGGCAGATATCGAATAGGATTTGATAAATACATTTATTTTTAAAATTTTATATCATTTAACATTGAGGCAGTAAAGGGAGAGGAGTAAAAAAAAAAAATGAACGACACTTCAGAAATTGAGCTTAAACGCAAACTGATTGAAGCAACTGATGCTGTGCGTAAAAAATATTATAGCATTAAAAATAAGCAATTTGAAAACAAGAGTGGACTTGAAGAATTTTATCAGCCTGTTACAACTCGTTTAAAATCTATTTCTGATGCTGTTCAAGTTGCATCAAAAAAATCTAATATGCAGCCTCCCTCAGCTAACAAAAGCCAAACCACTATTGTAAAAACAACTAGCCAGCCTTATTCGTCTGATGATGTCGATGTTCATGATGCCAGCTTTGATGAGACATCTGACGCTGTTTCACCGCATATCAGTACAATACCTGCAGAAGATATTTTCTCAACACCGGATTTAAGTGATACACCTCCTATTATCAAACATGATAAACAGCTAAAAACAAGAAAGATAGACTTTTCCTCGCATGCTAGTCCACATTCAATTTCAATGAGTTATGTGGAAAAAATAAAACATAATATATCCAGGTTTGATGTAAGATATGGAATTCGCGTAGATTCAAAAAATAAACTTCACATGGGGAACACTGAGGTTAGATTTCCTCCTAGTGAGATTTCCTTTTGGCGCGGTAGTACAAATATTGGAACATATCCAGCATCTGCAGAACTTTTGGATATACTTTTTTTGAAACATCCAAAAGCGTTAGAAAATCCTGATGCTATAAGCGAGCAAACAAAGGGTATATATCAAGAAATTCTACATAAAACAAATGTAATTTTTAATCAATATAATCCAACTCAAGGACTTAACCGCAGTAAATCAAAAAAATATTTATACTTAATAAGACCTCTTATTTTTAAAGAAGGAAAATCAATAGCAAGATTATCGCTAAATACCAAACAACTAAACTTTAAAAATAAAGAATTTGTTTACTGGAATACTCCCCAGGAATTGATCGAACGTCTCCGCCTCCTTTGGGCGTCTAAATTAGCTGGAAGCACGGCACATGATAATGAAATTATATCCATTTTAGAAGAACTACGAGAAGCTAATATAATATATTAAACGCCTTATAATACGTAACATTCCAATTTTCATCTCAGTTTATACATAAAATGATGAGTGTTAACACAATAGATAAATTTGGTCGTAAACGTAAATGGAAAGACTCATTCCAGTTTAAACTTAGAGAAACCCCTATAAGCGCCTACAAACTAACTTCCGACGGAAATTATGATTTACAAGGAAAACGGCTAACCAATGTTTCGCCACCTACAGACTTAAATGATGCTGTGACAATGAATTATTTGACTGAAAAAATGAAAGTATTGGAAGAAAAAATGGGAAATAAACTATCTGAAACCACTGAACGAATAAACAAAAATCTAAGTACATATATTGGCTTAAAAATGGAAGAAGATTTAGCTAAAACGCTAAAGGAGATTAGAAAACAACTTGCAAATATAATAAACAATGATGTTATACCATATGTTCATAAAACGGTGATTGAAGAGCAAAATGAGACTCTGGAGAAACTACTTACAGAATACATAGATAAACATATAAACAATTTATTAGATAAAAGTAATATCCCAAAAGAGATGGAGCGAATCATAAATGAAAAAATAAAAGATACTAAACATTCAAAAGTGGTGATTAAAAAATAATGTTGAAATAAAAAATGAATTTAACGCGCTGTATATTGGAAACCTTTCTAGTTATCAAGCTACTCTAGTCACGTCAACAATTTACAAGATGATCTCTAAAGAAAAAAGACAAGTCGTTGAAGAACTCCATAAACCTACACGTCGAAATTTTTCTAGGCGTAAAACTGTAATACGAGATTATTATGACTATTTTCAAATTGACCTAATGGAGTTTCAACCATATTCGCTTCTTAATAGAGGTTTTCGCTATGTATTAGTGGTTATAAATTGTTTTTCTAAATTTGTTTGGACTAGACCGCTTAAATCGAAAACTGGAAGCGAAGTTACTAAAAGTATGAAAGATATACTTGAATCGGCAGGATATTCACCTAAAAATATAGGTTCTGATATGGGCTCAGAATTTAAAAATTCACACTTTAATTCTTTAATGGAAAAATATAAAATAAATAATTTTTTTATCTATAGTAATAAAAAAGCGGCGATTGTCGAGCGTGTTATACGCACATTAAAAAACCGAATATACAAATATTTCTCTTTACGCGGAACTCACATTTGGTTCGATATCTTACAAGAAATTACAGACGATTACAATAATAGCAAGCATAGTACCACAGGAATGAAGCCTTGCGATGTAAAACCTAATACATTGCTAAATGTATATAATGTGCCAAAAATAGCTGTTAGAAGAAAGATACTAAAAATAGACGATATTGTCAGGATAAGCAAATATAAAGGTGCATTCAGTAAAGGATTTGAAATTAACTGGTCTCCAGAGTTATTCAAAATAGTTAAAGTGAATATTAACAATCCACCAACGTTTCTTTTAGAAGATATGAATGGTCAGCCGATAAAGGGTTGTTTCTATCAACAAGAACTACAAAAAAACCAAACTTCCTGATGTTTATTTGGTGGAGAAAATTATAAGAAAACGAACAAAAAATGGCGTTAAGCAAGTTTTAGTTCGCTGGCTTGGTTTCCCCAAACCTACATGGGTTAATGAAACTGATGTCATATTATAGTATTATTATTTCTTAACCTAACTTATTGTAGTATTTTTTTAAATTGTAATTAGTCTATTGTTTTATAATAGTATTATTCCCTAGCCTAACCTATTATTTTTATTGTAATAGCTTTGAGGTAAATAAAACAACTTTTTTACTAAATACTTTGTTTTTTATTTTTATTTTTAGGTTTACTCAATTTATATACAAAATTTTCGTAATATCACATAATATTTGGTGATAATTAAAAGCTAAATATTCTAACATGCAATAATTCTGAATAGATAACTGTAAACTACATACATTTTTAATTTTTTCGGAATATGTTACATCACTATCATATTCTGTTACATATAATAAAATACTAGTATAATGACTTGAGAAATCAATTTCTTTTAAAATTTTTAGTTTATAGTCAATAACATGAGAATATAATTTAATTTCCTGAAGCCATTCTTTACAAAAATATAAAATATTATTATATTTTTCCAATTTTAATAATGTTTGCCCTTCACATGGTATACTTGTAAGTTTAAACTGCTGAAAAATCATTACATTCTCAGTCAGTGTTCCATCAACATTAACTAATGGAGACATATTCAGCATATGTTCAAATAGTTCATGCCAATCTATATCCATGAATGATATAGAAATGCTATCCTTAGAGCAGGGAGCAACATATGTTAGCTTGACTGTCGGTAGAAAGCCCTGCATAGTACTTAAGCCTGTAGAAATTTGAATGGGAACTGTGAGGAGATGTATAA
Organism: Polydrusus tereticollis; assembly: GCA_963920685.1. Classification (NCBI taxonomy): domain Eukaryota; kingdom Metazoa; phylum Arthropoda; class Insecta; order Coleoptera; family Curculionidae; genus Polydrusus; species Polydrusus tereticollis. Next base: position 67,778,688 of record OY987329.1, read on the forward strand.
TGCTCTCGTTAATCAAATATTTTTCTTCCTCTATTTTTTCGCTATAATTTGGTAGCAACATATTCATATATTCAGGATAGCAGAAATCTGATGAAGTCATAGAAGATTGACTAGCCATGTTATAATCTTAGTTTCTTTAATAGATATATAACCTGCTTCTTTTGTTCGTATTGTTTAATATCTTTTTTCAGTTTTCTAATTTTTTCAGAAAAACTTTTAATTTGATGTTGTAGTTGTAGCGACTTGGTCATTTGGCTTACTATAGTTTAACACATTCTTCCGATTCCTTTTATAGTTACAGTCTCCCCTCCCTCGTTTACAAATAAGTTTCGACAAGTCGAAACAAATATCAACCGATGGAAATAGCCTTCAGCAATATAAATCAGCTTTAGGCGAGTTGAAACAGGTTTAGACTTGTCGAAACATGTTTATTCTTGTTTAGACAGGTTTTAGCATTATACCCAACTTGAAAAATAGCATATGGTTAATATTTTTGAAAATATAGTATAATTAATAAAAAAATATTAAAAACCTTCAAGCGGAGCATTTAAAAAGTCGATTTTATAATGACCCCACGCAAGAGTACTTATTCCATCAGGCAAAATGTATCTCTTATCATCGTTTGCAGACAAAGCTATTTTATTAATCGTTTCTGTATGTATGACATGTTTTATTGATCGAAATACATTTTGTCTAGCTAAGACAATATTCTTGCTAAAGAGACAATTTTTATAAGCACTATGCTTAAGTCTTTTAATAACAGATTTTTTAACTCCTTTTCCTTTTTTAATTACTTCACCATAGTATCCACTACTTTTTTTAGGCTTGGCTACAACATAATCATATAATTTGGGTCTAAGGCCGACAAATTCAAGAATTGGTAGACCTTTCGCTTCGTCTTTAAATACTCCCAACACTGCTTTATTTACTAATGGTATTGAATACGGATTGTTTAAGTCATAATTGGAAGTATCAAATTTATTGAGATTTTCTTTTATGTCTGAATAAAAATCTTTAGTATCAATTTTATATATTAATGAGTCAGTATCAGTATATAAGAGTTTTGCATTATCTTTATATTTTTCTTTTACAAAATCATAGTGAAAATCAAACATCACAGTTTTGGAAATATCGAGAACGCTAAAACCTACATATATAGGTTTATTGAAAAGAACTTTATCTTTTTTAAGTTGAATGGCAACAAAATTTTCATTAAAAACTTTAACGCTATCTATTTTAGATTGTGAAATAAAAGTTTGAGCACCCTTTTTTTGACGAATATTTTCCCATTGTTTTAGCAACTTGACGTTTTTTCGGTTTTCGACAGCTTCCATACATTTACCAAAAACTGCGTTATTAGCTAATTTATACATATCTTTAGCGAAATCATTTGTAGCCGCTTGCCTCATCGCCGTATTTTTATCAACATATGTTTTTAGCCAATCTGACTGCCTGAATTCAGCAATTCTATGGATTTTTTCCAATTTTAGTCCATGTTGTAGAGCCTGATATAAATTTCTATAATGAATTACATAACGTTTTTTATCATTTAAATTAGGTATTAGCTTAGCTAAGCGACTTTTACCATTAGGCGCAACTATATTTTCAGGACAGAAAGGAAGCTCATTGTGTAAGTCGTGAAGTTCTTCCGGATAAATTAAATCTACTTCTAAAATAAATCCTATTGCGCTTTTTTCGTTTGAACATTGTGTTAATACATTAAAATTTTGAACTTCTTCATCTTTGAGCCATCTGAAGCCTCCAAAAGGCAAGTACTGAGAAAGGGCTTGTCCATATAAGTTGTTGGCATCCAGATACGTGATGTATGAGGTAGGTTTAGAAGCATCATATTTTATATAATTGAAATCATCGTCTAAGTTATGTGGTAGGTAACGGTTATTTGCTACCGCATGACGATGTGTGCATTGCACTACCCCCCCTCTTATCCCTTTCCTGATTAGATGTAACATATCTGGATCAGTAAGTAGTTCCAGCTTTACCTAAAATAAATAATTTTTATGAGTAAAAATATTTTTTTTTTAAGTTTTAAAGTTTAAAAAATTTGTTTTAATAATAATGGGAAATACCTTAGTAAATGACAGCATACATGACCATGCCAACGCTGGTAGGGTGAAATAGAAGCAGGCTTCTAGATTGTATAGAGATCGAAATAGCTTTCTGAATGATTCAAATATGTCCGCCAATAAAAGCACGTCTGTTTTTAAATATAAATCTGAATATTGGCCTAAGTTCTCGCAATTAAATAGTTGCCAAACTTTTTCTGCGTGCATGTAGTCTTCCAAGCTAATGGCTTCTTCACATAACGTGCTGTAAAAATCTGCCATTGCTGGTAATTCTTGTGTAGATTCTAGTTTATCATATGAATCCACAAACTCGTAGGGGAAAACTCCTTTTCGTCGCATTAAATTAAACTGCTCATCATCTGTAAATAGTCTTCTGGTTTCAATTAGTTGGTTTTCATTTAAAGTTTTCGCTAGGCTATCTAAGCTGGAAGGCATAAAGCGGAACGAATCCAAGAAGCGTAAGTAAAAATACCTTTTCTTCTCGCTTTCAGCATTCAAATTTTTGCCATCGCTCGGACTTAGCGCAATTTTCGCTGTAAATGCGATATAAAGTTCTTTATTTTGTGGGATGACTTCTATGGACTCGGATTTTTTTAATAGTTCTTCGATACATATGTGAAAGTCGTAATGTGAGCCGTTATGGAAAAATATAGGTATAAACTGCGGCGTTCTATATTTTAAATTGCACTTGCTATGTGCTGCACCTCTGTACAAACCTAAAACAACAATATTTCATTAGCATCTATGTATTATTAAATTTTATAACTAAAATAGTTTGTCATAATTAAAAATTATTTAAATTAATAGTATCTACTAACCTGAAAAATGACAGTGGTCTCTCACTTTTTTTAGTGAGACGTCTTCAGTATTAGGTTGGAATATGTCTTGGCATAAAAAGCAGTTTTTTGCATTTGAAAATTTTTCTTGTTCTCGAGCTGTTAGTTTTGTCATTGGCTTCGGCTTTGCATAATATGTTTCATGTATTTCTCTGACATCTTGGATAAGCCACTCTGCAAAAACTTCGGCGCAATCCAAGCCTCTATATTGTTTCAGAAATGATTGTGAATTATCATGTTCGCATTTCACAAAATAGGCAAAACTGAATGGTTTGTGTACATGCGTATCCACTGTATATTTCTTGGATGGGTCTGGATTTGCTATATGTATAGGCTCGAGTAAAGTTTCAAAATCTGCGTATATGCAGAACGGCATAGGAAATGCCTTATGATGATCCTTAAATTCGAGAATATTATTCATTTCGGTTGGGAGCTCTGTTCTAACTTTTAGGCAGTCATTTAGATCTAAATGCATTTTTAATTTCTCTTCTGTTAAAAATGTAACTAAACAGCCATCGCATACATGAACTTTTCCGTTGTAAGCGCTCCTTTGCTTTGAAATTAGTTTACTTAAATCTTTTATGTAGCAAAAATGTGATGCCCCCGTTGCGGGATCTTCAATGTATAGGAGATTCACATGATTATTTTTTCGTTGCTTAGTATGATATAATGGCCCTACAACGATATGTTTATCTTTTTTCTTACTAAGTCCAAAAACGTTGATGCTTATATCCATGTTTTGTTTTTCAAATTTTTGAACATTATTTAATTCCATAGGAAATGATAAATTATTAAAATTTAGTTTATCCAAATGTTTTTCATAATTGCTAACTCTATCAACATGTTCAGCAGCAGGATAAAGATGGCAGAGAATACTATAAGCAAAGCACTTATTATCGGTATTTTTAATATTGATAATAGCTTTTTTATCTTCTATGTCTTTAGGGAGTGGTATATAAGATGATCCTCGAAATGGTTCAAATCTGAGCATATTTACTTCTAAATATAAAATTGCGAGCATTGTCCATCCGGAATCTTTTTGCTAAAATAAAATAAATTTTTTTTAGATATAAGAAATCGAATAATAATATTAGTATGACTTACCTGGAACTCTTCGCTTTTCACTTTTAATATTTCTGTAAATTCAGAATACATGTCTTCCAAATCCGACGATACTGTTGCAATACGATATTTGCTATTAAATGATTTTGTTTCATTTTGCACATCATTCCCATCTTCATTTTGTTTCGTCGATAGCATATATGAGGCAAAAAGCTCAAAATTAACTTTAAGGCCATTTTCTTGCTCGGTAAGCTCTTTTTTTATTAAATTTAGGGCATCTGCTTTAATTACTGTCATAAACTCGTTTACATTTTGTAGTGTTTCACCCTCGTTGTTTATTCTATATGTGCAAATGTTTTTTTTAAAAGCAGAATTAATTAATTGCACATTTGTTCCAATGCTAACACTGCAATGTTTTTTGTGGTATAATGTTTTTAAGTGGGCGCTCATATTTTTTCTATTGACATCTATCTGGCATTCCTGACATCTAACAGTAGATGATGATGTTGAGGCTCCATCATTTATTTTAGCTTGTTTTTCATTTGTCTGATTAATCTGTTTTCTATTTACATTATTAGCTAAAGTGGCAGCTTTTTCGGCTTTTTTTGCATCGCTTTTTTCATGGGTTTTAAGATGTTTTTTAAAAGTATCCTTTCTATTGCTAGTTAGCGGACATAAATGACAACTAAATTGTTTCTGACTACTTGAATGCTGCTGTTTTTGATGTCTTTTTAAAGCTGACAGCGTTGAATAACTTTTATGACATGTAATACATTCCATTTTAATGTAAATGAAATAAAATAAAAGTTGACAAAATTTACTTTGAAATTATTAATCTTGTAAGGTTAGTTTAGTCTTAACAAGTTGCTTCGGCATCAAGTTTAACTTGGAACTGAAATCTCTATGCGACCAAAGCCGCTTTTATACCTCTTTTTCCCCGGTCACGGAGAAATATGTTAGGGGAAGTTTGGGTATCCTCAGACGGTTATATGCAATGATTCAAGCTTCTAAAAAAGCACTATGACAAGTAATTATCAATTTGAATTTACGTATGTCGAAGGTAATGTGTTAATGATAAATATACATGATGAAAACATTTATTGTTCGATTGCATCTAATTTTTAAGAGTCTAGAAATAAGCAAATAATGTTCTTTAACGTTTCTTTATAAACATCTCGAGTTACCTGTCCTTCCCCTACATCATAGAAGGGTATTTGCCGACAAAGTTTGACCATTTTTTATGGTTCGAGATTTGGGTATTCTTCGCAGATGTAAACTGACAAGTTTCAACTTGTCGAAACTTGTTAGATTTTAGCTTATATTCTTATTATGAGATTTTAAAATTATGTATGTGTTTGTTTAATTCATTGTAAAGGATTTGTTATGCTAATTTCAAAAGTTAAATGTAGCCAAGAATATTGAAATGTGGTGGTCGAGAGAATCACGGGAAATGATATTCACAAAGTTTCTCATACTTTTTAACCCTATGCGTAGGTGACGCTAATAATATTGAATTTTTTTATTAAAATATCTAAAGTAAATATCTAATTGATTTTTTTTAGCGCTAATTGGGATTTTAATTAACTACCTCAGAGTCGGTATACACTATATTTTGCAGCGCAATTGCTTTCACACCCAGTAATGTATTATGATTTTTTTGGATGGTCGTTATATTGTGAGTTTCTTAAGTTAGCCAGATTAATAATAAATTAAAAAACCAACGTGATTTGCTTATTGTTGCCATTGAGAATTAAGGTTGTAAAATATTTAACAACCCTATATTTTTATGCTCGTGTTGAAAATAAGTTAAGATTGCTACTTTGATGCCTACGCCTAATATTCATAATTTTATTGGGGGTTCTACCTGATGACAAATACAAGTTGTATAGTACCTATACCTGCTTGGTATTTTATACGTATTTAAGTTTTATTTACTTTTTATTACTCTGTTCTCATTACAAGATAGTCCTATAATTTATCCATTTCCAGTACAAAGAAATCTCTAGTTAATGGTTCTAGATGGTAATTATTTTATTGTATTTTATATAAGTGGTGTAAAAATTGGAATCAATTATTAGATATGCTACTGAATTTTAATGAGGGTCCTTCGGAATAATAAATAAAGGTTTATGTCCCTTTCTTTTTAAATCAAGTCGGCAGAGAGTTTGAGAGGGTTATTTAGGTATAAATAATTATTGTGGGGTGACAAATGTACCGCTTTATTATACTTATCTTGTTAGACCATATAAATTAGGGATTTAATTCGCTTTACTACCCGCCAGCGGCGTTTCACTAAGGGGAAATAATAAATAATGTTTTTTACTATACAGCTTTAACAGCGGCGTTTCAACTAAGGGAAAATAATAAAAAGTCTGGTTTAAGGATGGCTCAGGTCGCATCGTAAAAAGTTGGGTTTAAGGATGGCTTATAAAAATTGGGATTTAATTATCCCGCTTTAGCAGCGGCGTTTGCACTAAGGTTAAATCATAAAAGGTCGGGTTTTATCTCGGGTCAGTTCATAAATATTCAGGTTCAAATTAGGGTTAGATAAGAAGCCGCCTCATGAAAGCATCCGGGTTAGGTCGTAAAAAGTCGGCTTTTATCTCAGGTCAGATCATAAATATTCAGGTTCAAATTAGGGTTAGATGAGAAGCCGCCTCACGAAAGCATCCGGGTTAGGTCGTAAAAAGTCGGGTTTTATCTCGGGTTATTTTGTAAACAGCACCACCGAACCACCCGGGTTAGGTTATAAAACGCACCACCGAACCACCCGGGTTAGATCATAAAACGCACCACCGAACCACCCGGGTTAGATCATAAAACGCACCACCGAACCACCTGGGTTAGTTGCACCACCAGCACCACCAGCACCACCTGGTCCAGCTCTCTTAGTTTTCCTCTACTTCTGCTTACTTTCAATATTGCAAAAACAAATATTATAGGCTTTAAATGTGATATGCAGGGGTTGAATTTGGCCACTGGGCCTCTACAGGAAAATGCCTCAACAAAGTTTCTGGGAATTGTCATCGATGGCGAGCTTAAGTTCGAAAGTCATATATTGAGCCTGAGTAAAAGATTGTCATCTGCGTGTTTTGCCATTCGTACCGTGAGAGCAGAACTTGGAACAACAATCGCTTGTACAGTCTATTTTGCATTATTTGAATCTCGTCTTAGGTATGGTATGGCATTCTGGGGCGCGTCTACCAAGTGCTTGCTGAGTCTGATAATTGTGTTGCAAAAGAAGGCGGTTCGCTTCATCGCAAATGTTCATCAAAGGGAATCTTGCAGACCGCACTTTCGGGCTCTTCAAATTTTAACTATGACATCCTTGTTCATCCTTGAAATTACATTAATTTTTAAAAATTACCATAACGCTCGTGGTGAATCGGAGCGCACGACCCGTCAGACCTTGCATGTACCCCTGCCTAGGGGAGAGTCCCCTAGTACCGGACATGCCCCAATACCGGACATAGTCAGTTTCTTCACTTTGCCGATAGGTGCCGCCCAAACATATTTAGGTTTGAAGTCGCGTCTATTACTAATGTTACCTCTCCGAAGCGTTGTAAACTGTGGTCAGTTTGACAGAAGTTATGGAAGGAAAAGTTGATTTATGGCGTTGTACTTTGACTGTTGCTTAACTTTAAGCTGGATTGACCATTTTCATATGACGTCACGGGGTCGGCGGCCATTTTGCTTGGATGGCAAACAAAGCAAATAAACACAAGTGTTTACCAAGTTTTCTTACAGTTTACCTTGACTCTTGACCGTAATTTAAGATCTGTGTTCGTGTAAAGTGCCCTAAATAAAAATGCCGACGTGTTGTTTAGTGGTAAATTGTGGGATGAGGGGAAATAGGGACAATGTACGTTTTTTTAGAGTTCCTGCAGTTCCTCAAAACGCTGGAGAAAACCTCACTCAACTCTCACAAAAACGGCGTGAAATGTGGATAAGGGCTTTAAAAGGGGCCCCTTAAGTGACAGGTAGTTAAAGTATGGGAGAATTTGCTCCAGACATTTTATAAGTGGTAATATTTGATTTTTGGTATGATGGCCTATAAAATGATCTGATGTAAACATTTGTAGAAGCTCCAGCTGAATTGGTAAACAAAGACAACCCTGACTGGATCCTGAATCAAAATATGGGGTACTTTAATCCAAAAGAAGCAACTCAGTCTCGAGTTGACAGAGATGAGAGATCTCAGAAACGCAAACGAGCAAAGTTTCAGGTACCTAGGTGTATTATTGTAAATAGTAGGTAGTACTAGGATTGATTGTATTATGATGTAGACATATATAGTGTTAATTAAGGTTGAAGTTTTTCTTTATTAAGTTATGTATTCTTGTAGATAGAATAACAGATTGAGGCACCAGGCGAAGCTATTCCGGGAAACATTTTCTGACATCGAAAGCTTTCTACTCGTCTGATACATTTTTTCCTGGTGATGAACTTGATTTTATAAAACGTTTTCATTTATTAGATTGTATTGTGTACTATTTTAATTGCAAATTTTAAATTTTTGAATGTATTAGTTCAGTATTTTTAGTATGTATTAATTTCAGTTTTATATGTTTAAAAAACAGTACACATCATAAATAAACTACCTATATGAACATAAAACTGTGGGTTTAGGCTCAAATGAAATGGTAACAGAGTTATTCAAAACCAAAACCTTATTATAACTTAATCTTACCTTGCCGACTACAACATAAGCATTGGGATTTACTTCCTTTACATTAACATTTTGCACCAAACCAGATTCATAAAATTTGAATGCTTGCAAGCCTTTGTATGCCTTCAGCTGCTGGCCAGTGTAAAAACTATGCGTTAATTAATATAAGGTAGTTTACCAAGTCCATCATTGCTACCTCTGGCAAAGACATTAAATTTCCAACATCAGTCTCTCCAAGTAGATAAGGATCAATATCACCAATAATTTTAAGTTTGGCATCATATCTATATTTAACATCCCCACTAAGAATCTTATAATATTCATTCTTTCCATATTTTATCATGAATTTTAAATTTTACACAACAGAATCACAATGTAAACAACAAAGGTCGAAGCACACACAAGGAAGTTCAAATAAGTATTACGATGGGAATACAGTCGGAACACGAAAAATTATTTAAGTCCAGGTAGCACAGGTATAGATACTTCTTAGAAATGGTCATAAATGAATCCTTAAATTACTTGGAAACTTATTAAATTACACAAAAAAAGTCTAATAACTCATTAGCACAAACGGGCATGAACCTTTGTTTGCCATCCAGGCAAAATGGCCGACCTGTCAAACCCACGTGTTTGAAAATGATCAATAAACTCGAAAAGTTGGTGAGGTTGAAGTTATGATCAAGTTTGTGAGGTTAGATATTCCGAACTCCGAGCATAAAAACTGGTTATCTCGAACTACCCAGGAAGTTTTCGAACCTTACATGAGCTTTACATGAACAACATGAACGAGTGTATAAATGGAACTGACACCAATTGAACCTCAACCTCGCCAACTTTTCGAGTTTATAAATCCAGCTTTAAGCGCGTGTGCAGTGATTTTGGGTAAGTACAACGAGTTTTTTTGTTACTCTTTTTGTTTTGTTATAATATGTGTACAATTTTACAGGCATACGGTTTGGTTAAAGTTAAAGAAAACAAGGTCTGTCTATACCACCAAACTATAGTTTGGTGGTATAGACAGACCTTGTTTTCTTTAATAATCTCGCCACAGAAAATGGACTACTTCTTGAATCTTAAAGTTAAAGTGTTTGTAAAAAATATTTTTTTTATTTCTGTCAGTTGCCCAAAACTGGACACTAATGAGTTTCCCAGTATCGGACAATAAATTAGGTGAGGAATGAAACACAAAGTCTGCTCCAATAATTTAATAAATAGGTTCAGATTAACATCCCAAACATGTTTCAAAGGCATAAACCTTCATCTTCAGTGGGTAATTATTAAGATGTTGTTATTTATGAAGAGACCAATGATATTGTTACGTTTTTTTTTTTTATAAACTAATGTTGCAGAAAATTTTTATGAAATCATATGTAACTTTAATTAGGTAAATGATACATCTTAAATTAAAGTAAAATTAAAATTAACTGAATAAAAATAATTTGAATAAAAATTAACTGATTATGATGACTATTATTTTACTTTAATTTAAGATGTATCATTTACCTAATTAAAGTTACATATGATTTCATAAAAATTTTCTGCAACATTAGTTTATAAAAAAAAAAAAAACGTAACAATGTCATTGGTCTCTTCATAAATAACAACATCTTAATAATTACCCACTGAAGATGAAGGTTTATGCCTTTGAAACATGTTTGGGATGTTAATCTGAACCTATTTATTAAATTAGTGGAGCAGACTTTGTGTTTCATTCCTCACTTAAAATATTACTCCACTGTGAGATGGACTACTTCCATAAAATAAATTAGGTGCCTACAATTTTAAATAAATTTTTTTTTGGAAAAATAAGTTTTTATGTGTTTAGTAGTTCGCGTGTGATATGGTATGTGTGTATGTGTGGGTGTGATATGGTGTGTGTGTTGGTTTCACTATACTTGTGACAACTTGTGTGTGAATATACCTGTACTGTGACACCTTTCCAAATTGTGGCGACTTACACGCGTTGTCACAAATTAAAACCAGTTTTATACGCCAAATATATGTTTTACAAAATCATACAGTGGGCCATTTCTTCCTTAAAAAGTAAAGAAAATATATACCTTTATTTTTTTTATCATAACTATAAAAACAACCACTGCAATATATTTTTAGTCTCATTGTGTGAAATACGTCACAATTAGGTTATATTCATGTAGTACACACTCTAGTATTTATAACTACTTCACCGGTTACTAGGTAATGGCGCCCTCTATGTTGTAAAACACTGTTGCCATATTTAACATAACCGTCACCCGTCACAAGAATTTGGCGACACGTCACGACTCGTGCCGAAGTATTTATTTATTTATTATTATTTCCTCGAAAGGACCCAGGCAGCAGAAAGACGTCGTATCGACGTCTTAGTAACGTCAGGACCAACCAAAATGACGTCTATAATGACGTTGCATGACGTCCTACCGACGGGAGAAAGTCTCGTCGAGTGACGTTAATAAGTACGTGTAATTACGTCATTATTGACAATATACTGGACCTAACATTGACGTCCTAATTGCAAATTATGACGTAAATTGAACGTTGCAGGATCATACTGTAGAGTACTAGAACGTTGGCTACTAAGTTGTGAATATTCAAGACTAATTAAACCACTTATTATAGAATACGATTTATTGTTTCAGTATTTAAAGTACAGCCAAAACCACCATTAAAACCATACATTCTACATGTCAACTGTCAACTCCCTTAACATAATAAAAGTTGTGCCTACACAACCACCCGACAGCACAATAACACTACTTATTTGGATTGCTAGTTTAACACCCCTTCTCAATCCAAATATTGTTACAAAAGAAACACAACAAACTTCCAAATAACCAAAGTCCTTAAATTCTAAGTTTATAACAAGCCTAAACCTAACTTATGTTTTCTGAACAAATCACCTGAAAGATTTTTAGTTAGTATATCGGCAATTTGTTCCTTGGTAGATATATACTCAACAACAACTGTTCCTTCACTCACTAAGTCTTTAATAAAATTGAATTTTACATCAACATGTTTTAACCTTTTATGATCAAACCTTTTTGTCAATTTTATACAGGATTGGTTATCTTCAAATATAGTAAAGTTAGTTTTTGCAAAACCAAGATCACACAACAAGTTTGACAACCAAATCCCTTCTTTTGCAGCCTCAGCTAAAGCAACATACTCTGCTTCGGTAGAGGAAGTAGCTACAGTTGCTTGTTTCTTTGTAGACCAGCAAACTGTACCCCCAAATACTTTAAACAGATATCCACTAGTTGATTTCCTATCAGATTCGTCACCTGCCCAATCTGAATCTGCATATCCGACTAAATCAACACTATTTAAAGAAAAACAAAGGTCTAAATCTATGGTTCCCTTAAGATACCTTAAAATGTGTTTCAGGTTTTTCCAAAGCTTTTCAGTTGGTGTGCTTTGAAACCTGCTACAGAAGTTTACAGATGCACTAAGATCAGGCCGTGTAGCCAACATAAGATACATTAAGCACCCAACTAATTCCCTAATAGGTTTATCAACAACAGGTGCGCTACTGTCATTTATTTTTAAATTACCAACTTCTAACGGTGTATTAACTGGTTTACATTCACTCATATTGAACCGTTTTAACAGATTATTAATATAATTCTTTTGACTTAAATAAATGCAAGTTTCATTTCTTTTTACATTAATACCTAAAAACGTTTTTAAGTCTCCAAAATCTTGCATTTCGAATTCTTCTTTTAGTTTTATTTTTAAATTATTGATTTCACAATCATCACTACTAATTATCAAAATATCATCCACATACAATAACATATAAATTACTTTATTACTTGATTGTTTAAAATAAAGACAAGGATCATTGTTAGACCAAACAAACCTTTCCTTTTCTGCAAATTCATTAAATCGTTTGTTCCAGTAATATGGAGCTTGTTTAAGCCCATAAAGTGCTTTATTTAGTTTGCATACCATATCTTTTTCCTTACTTATAAAACCCTCAGGAATTGACATAAATATGTCTTCCTCAATAGTTCCATGTAGAAAGGCAGATTTAACATCCATTTGTTGAATTTTAAAATTTTTAAAATTGGCAACAGCCAATAAAGTTCTTACTGTACTTAACCTTGCTACAGGTGCATAAGTTTCCTGGTAATCAAAGCCCTCCTTCTGCATAAATCCCTTTGCAACAAGTCTAGCTTTATACTTTACTTTATTTCCTACATCATTAGTTTTAATTTGAAATACCCACTTACAATCTATCAACCTAACATTTTCAGGTCTTTCAACCAATGTCCAAGTATTGTTTTTCATTAAAGAACTAATTTCCTCATCTACTGCATTTTTCCAAAACTTATATTCCGATGACTCTTTAGCTCTTTCCAAACTATCAGGCACATTGTTAACAAACGTTGAAACATTCAAGGCCATATGCTCCAATTCATTATTTACAATATAATCATCATAATAAGCTGGCATTCTCTTTGTTCTACTACTCTTTCTTCCTTCAGTCTCCTCTTTACCTTTTTCTACATCAATTTCGAGATTTTCAGTTTCACTCACATCATGCTTACTTTCATTCATTTCTTGTTCATTTGTTATTATCTTGTTTTCACTATCACTATTATTACTAGGATAATCACTTCCATATAAGTCAATCAGAGTAGTATTTGCTTTTAAGTTACTAATATTTTTAGACTCATCAAAGATTACATTCCTAACTGTATTAACATTTTGTTTGATAGGATTCCAAACCCTATAACCATTATTCGCATACCCTATCATTATATTAATTTCACTTTTTGTATTTATTTATTTATTAAACGGACTTGCCAATTACAATATACTTATAATAAGTTAATCTATAAAGTTTAACAATAATCGATGACTTAAAAAGACATACACTATACAATTATTACAATGCTATGCTAAAAGTGTAATTTACAATGAAATTCTAATCTATTCCATACATAGCTACTCGGATAACAAAATTTAAGCCTCGACTTACACAATACACTTACATAACTGTATGAATAAAAAAATCAATAAGAGTGCTCCATATACATTCAAATATTAGGCAGACTCAAAACATATAACACAAGATGGCAAACTGTTCAGATCACATACTTATAATAAGGATCTAGATAATCTCCTGAACTAGTTTAGGGTCAAATTAAAAACATCCAGATTTAGCTGATTCATTCGTCCACTCATTCTCGATATAGGGGAAGCCAATCCATGATTTGTTCGATGGTAGGGGATGAAGAAGAGATCCAAACTTCTTGTATCTCTTTGAGGGACACGAAAATGTATTCGCTCCAGTAAAGATGGGCAATCAATGTTGTTATTTAATATTTTATACAATACATTAACATCAAATAAAAATCTTCTATTCTCAAGTGAGTCAAGGTTTAAGATCAGCGTAAGTTGTTTGTAATCGAGCTGTTCAATTGGAATCCTCAATTTATAATTAATAATCCTCAGAAATCGTCTCTGAATTTTCTCCAGCATGTCTATATATTTATTGTAGAAAGGGTTCCATATAGGACAAGCATACTCCAGGACAGAGCGGACAATTGAACAATATAGCACTTTAAAACAATAGATATTATTAAACTCACTCAACGAGCGAGACAAAAATCCCAACATCTTCAATCCCTTATTACAGATATTTTCAATATGAAGATTAAATGATAATTTACGGTCAAACATGACACCAAGATCTTTAACACTCTTACTCCTATTCAATAAAGTAGAGTTCACACTGTAGTTGAAAATGATGGGACCCTGTATTCTGTAAAACTGCATAATGCTACATTTGTTAACATTCAAAGTTAGGTCATTCAAAAGACACCACTGGCCAAACCTGTCCAAGTCCTGCTGCATCAACAAGCAGTCCTCCAGAGTTTCAACGCATTTAAAAATTTTAAGGTCATCAGCATATAAAAGGAAATTAGAATTTAGAATACAAGTAGACAAGTCATTTACAAAAAGATTAAACAGAAGTGGGGAAAGGTGTCCTCCTTGAGGCACTCCAGATGAGGCCTTCACCACGATTGAACATACATTATTGATCGAGACAACCTGCTTCCTATCAGTCAAATAATCCCGCAACCAATCAAAAAAACTACCGGATATCCCATATGCCGCAAGCTTGGCCAATAAAACACCGTGATTAACTCTATCGAAGGCCTTGGAGAAGTCAGTGTAAACAGCATCCACCTGACACCTCCTCTCCAAAGCCTCCGACAGATACTCAGTATAAAAAAGTAAATTAGAGACCGTAGAGCGGCCCTTCAGGAACCCATGCTGCTCAAAACACAGAGCTCTACCAAGCACATCCGTCACTCTTTCAGTCACAATCCGTTCAAAAATCTTGCTGAAAAGTGATACTTTAGAAATTGCTCTGTAATTCTCAACCTCACTCCTAATCCCACTTTTAAAAATCGGAGTTATATAGCAAGTTTTCCACATTTCCGGAAATTGACCATTGGACAGAGAGAGGTTGTAAATTTTACAAAGAACAGGTGCAAGAACAAATCTACAATTAAATATAAGAATGTGAGGTATACCATCAGGCCCCATACCCAAGCCAGGTCCAACCCTCTCAATATTGTTAAAAACCTCCATCAAGCCTACGCTAACATTATTCAGATTCACCGGAGAATTACAACAAGGGACATCAGTCACCACTTCATTGCCACTAGTATACACAGAACCAAAAAAAGTAGCAAACATGTTTACAATATCATGAATATCATCAGAGACTCTTCCCTGATATGACATACAACTAGGCAAAAACATATCGTTGTTTTTCTTATGTATAAATTTCCAAAATTCAGCAGGGTCACACAAAATAGCTGACTCAACCCTGGCAATATAGTCATTTCTAGAAATCACAGACAACTCCCTACATCTCTTCCTAATATCCGCAAAATCATTATAGTCCCTCGGTGAACCAGTGGATTTATACGTTCTATGAGTCATTTTTTTATAGATAATTAAATTCCTTAATTCAGGAGACATCCAATCTGGGAATTTTGAATTTTTAGCTCTACATTTAGGAACAAATAAATCAATAGCCAAGAAAACAACATTATAAAATTCACTAACAATCACATTAATATCACAGTTATTGCCCAGGATAGTATCCCAGTCAAAGATAGCCAAAAAAGCAATAATCCGATCATACGGAGCAATTTTAAAATTATAATAACAATAATCAAAACGTAACAGCTGCATTTTCTCTAATAGTAAGACATCAAATTTAAGTGCAGGATGATATTGATCACATTTCAAAAATGGTGTATGAACAACAGCAACCGTTATGTCTCGACACGAGCTAAATACTAAGTCTAAAATATTAGAGTGCACATTAGATATGCCATTACATTGGTAAAAATTTAAAAATGCAAAATAGTTTGAAATACATTCTGTTTGGCATGTAACCATTCCAACAGCTCTGGTACCATCACAGTCATTAATCCATGTAACGTTAGGTAAATTAAAATCTCCTGTCAATACAACCGCATTATATTTATACTGTTGAAGAACATAGTCAACAGACAAGCAATACTGTTCATAAACATTTGTGGGAGACTGAGGTGGTAAGTATACACATCCAAAGATAAAGATTGATTTATTCACTGTAATTGAGACAAACAGCTGCTCGATACTATTCAGTTCAGTAGTCAATAAACTTGACGCCAAAACATCCTTCACCGCAATCATCACACCACCACCGCGCTTGCACTGGCTAGTGCCAGTAGAGCGGTCACATCTGTATAACACATAGCCAAACATTTCAAGCTCCTCACTCTTCACAGATTCATTAAGCCATGTTTCTGTGAACAGTAATACATCATAATTGTCAATTAGCATCTGCCTTAGATTATCTTGTTTGTTCAACAAACTACGGACGTTCTGATAATAAATCGATAAAGTTATATCTCCTCTGTTGGTGGAGTGGTTCTCAGAAAATTTCTTCGGTTATCAGTTTTAGCTTTATTTGTATTTTTAAAATTGAACTTTCTTACTAGCACATTAGATGGCCAAAAAGTCGGTTCAAGTAGTCTATGGGAGTAAGATGGGTCCACCCCCACTTTGAATGACGAAGTGAAATCACCACGCTTCAATAGTATAACTCGAATTAGATGATCCTCCGTAACCTGTAGATTGAGCTTTAAATAGTCTAGGATCAGTCCTTCTGTAACATTCTTAGATGCCCTTCCAACATAGAACCATTGTTTAGACGGGACACCAGTGAAGACGTTTTCATTATTGGACATGTTGTCCAGTTTTTCAGCAGTACCTCTTATGATGGGTGCATAACGACTCTCTGTTTGGTTTTTTCCTGGTCGCAATGTGGAAGATTGTTGTTCTTGTATGTTGTTTGACTGTATTGCTGAGTTGATGGATCCCTGCACTTGACTAAGGGTGAAGGGATCACACACAGATATCGGACAATGTTTACTGTCGTTAAGTTGACCATGGCCATTTTTCTTGGTTAAGATTAAATCCTGGTCATTTGTCCCTTCAGATTCGTGGGAACCGGTAGAACATGCCATCACTGGGGAATTCTTCTCTAGATTATTTTGGCGTTTACTACCGACCTGAAGGCAGGATGCAGTTCCATCTAACTTCACGGTATTGGAAACAAGCATTGACGATGTACTTCCCGCCAAAAATTTCGAGGTTATATCGTCCAATCTTTTATTGAGTTGAGAGAATTCATCCCGATAGCACTCCTGAGAAGCCATGAGCCTTAATATTACATCATTGAGTGTTTCATTAGTTTTTTTTAACTGATCATAGTCACTTTTATCACTATTAGAAACATTGGAATCACCGGCAAGGTGATCGCAGTCTGGGCAGCAAAGAGCATTATAACCCACCACTTTCACTCCCCTTATCCTCACTGCACACGATGGATGATACGCGGCATCACAAAAAACACATTTTACATCACTAACAGTATTTCTATTACACGATTTACAACAATTATTATTGTCTGCCTGCGAACCCGACTGTTTCGTCGGCGCCATCTTGTAAAGCTTTTTTGGGTCAAACTTAGATTCCTGCTTTTCTTTGGGAATATGACAGTAAACTAAACTCCCAAAAACTCTCAAATTTTTCAAATTAGGTTTTACTTTATAAAACATTTCAGCCGGAGTATTATTTTTCAAACAAGCAGTTGGTGTTCGATTCAACAAATAAGTGGCACAAAGAATTGATTCCCCCCATAGCGATTTAGGCAATTCTGATTGCAATAATAGTGCCCTACCCTTTTCCAATAGTGTTCTATTAAGTCGTTCAGCACTTCCATTCATTTCCGGGTTATATGCGATTGAGTATCTAAACCTTATGCCCCTGGATTTACAAAAACCAACAATTTGATTAGACCAGTACTCACCTCCATTATCACATTGTATAGAACCAATCCTGTAACCAGTTAAGTTTGTAACAAAAGCCTCATATTCCTTAAAACACTCAAATACATCACTTTTATTTTTAATAAGATATACTACACTAAAATGGGTAAAGTCATCTAGAAAAGTGACAAAATATTTCTTATCATCAAATGTTGCAGGCGAAATCGGCCCACAGATGTCGCTGTGCACAATCTCTAGCACCCTTTTTGTCACCCTTCCAGCTTCCCTTTTAAATGGTAAACGAGTTATTTTTGACTGACTACAAACAGAACAATTTTCAACTTCTCTATTATTTAAGCTTATATCAATTCCGTCAACCATATTTTGTTTAACTAACTTTTCAAAATTTGTATTCCCTATATGCCCTAGTCTAGCATGCCAAAGTTTATAGTTTTTGTTTACCTCACAAACATTTGCTGTGTTATCAAAAACAACGGCAAATTCTACTACATACAAATTATTTTCTTTTTTTCCTTTTATAATTAACCTGTCTTTACTAAAAATACAAACAGAATTTTTTTCAAAAACAACTTTTAAATTTGCTTTCTCTAATTTTTGAACTGACAATAAATTATGTCTTAAATTTTTAATATACAAAACATCCTTGATCTCACCTGAATCTTCACCTTGTAGTTTTATCTTAATAACCCCTGTTTTTTGTGCACTTAAAGTCTCACTATTTTTGGCAACTGCAATTTTAAGTTCCCCTTCTATATTCCTGGTTTCAGAAAAGTACTCATCACTATTTACCATGTGATCTGTTGCTCCAGAGTCAACAATAAACTTTACAACATTCTGGTTTCTCGGTGTCTCACAAATCATAGCACTTCCTGTAGTTGCAATGAATGCAATGTGCTCGTTTCTCTCCTCGGAACCTGCTTCATTGGCCTGTCTTCTATCTCTATTTTGTGTCTGTAACCCTTGGTTTAACCAACAATTTCTCCTAAAATGTCCAGGCTTACCACAACTATGACATGTAAATTTCTTCTTTCGTTCATAACTAATGTCATTTGTGTTTTTCCCTTTTCTTTGTGTACTGTATGCTGTTGTGCTTCTAGTATCAATTTCTTCCTTTCGTGTGGTACTTCTCCTTTTTATTTCATGATCCAACAATTTCCCTTTCACAAAGTCTAGTGTTAATTTATCTTGCTCTAAGGTTTCCAGGGCTGTTACAATGGTATCATAGCTAGCAGGCAAAGTCAGCAACAAGTGACATACAATATCTATTTCCTCTAGGCTAGCTCCAACAGATTTAAGTTCCCTTACAGTCTCCTCAAATTTTATAAAGTGGTTTTCTAGCGTTTCACCTCTTTCAAATCTCAATGTCAGCAACTTTCTTCGTAGATACAATTGACTGGCAATACCCTTTCTTTGGAAGACCTTCTTTAAGTCAGACCACATCTGATATGCTGTCTTTTTATCCTTTATATACTCAAGGTGAGTATTTGCTACACCCTGTACAATAATTGCTTTACTTTTTTTGTCAAGCTTTATCTCCTGATCCGTTGGAGAAGTAATTTCACCTTCAATGGTAGATAGTACCCCATTTTGATCTAATACTGTTTCCATCCTAAACTTCCAGTGGTCATAATCTTTACCGTCGAATTGTCTCCATACTTTTCCACAATGCCACTTTCTGCACGGGACGCGGCCATTTTTCACTTCAATTCTTGTTAGACAAAACACACTTCCAAGCTTAGTTAACCTTTTCCTCTGGGCCCATAACCTGTAGAGTACTAGAACGTTGGCTACTAAGTTGTGAATATTCAAGACTAATTAAACCACTTATTATAGAATACGATTTATTGTTTCAGTATTTAAAGTACAGCCAAAACCACCATTAAGACCATACATTCTACATGTCAACTGTCAACTCCCTTAACATAATAAAAGTTGTGCCTACACAACCACCCGACAGCACAATAACACTACTTATTTGGATTGCTAGTTTAACACATACTTTAATAAGGGAAGCTTCCATAATTTTGTGTTGTCGGCTTAACGGAACGTACGTGTAATTTATTTAAATTGGCAGTTTAAAAGTTCACAACGTTGCCCGACTTTGTTTTGAAATCGACGATACAATACGTTGGATAACGTCCCATATGGCATAAGATTATCTCAGAACATTACAAGAACTTTCAAAAAAGAATAAATGATTATTCCTTTAATAGGCTCACAATATCTAATCTTCCACCAGGAATATTCCTACAATTCCGAAATGTGAGAAATCTACAAAATTCCAGGAATATTCAGATAGAACATTTCAAGAATAATTAAAATAAATATTAGGAATATTCAAATTAAAATACTACAAAATTCGTTGAACATTCCTAAAATATAATAATCCGTAATCCAAAAAAGACCATATTTTCCATTTTTACACCAACGCAAACTTTCGATGAAATCTCTATGGTAGAGCTGAAAGGCATCTTCTAACGGCGAAATCAAAATTTAAAATGCCTTATATTCTGTAGGTAGAAGCTCGGGTAGAAGTAATTAAGTATTTTTTAAATTTTAAATAAAAAAGTAGTTTTTTAGTGCTGATTTTTTAATGAGTTAAAAAAATATTAGTATTTATACAAATTCTATTAGTAGTCCCTCAATCTTGCCAGTGTCTTTTTTTTATTCTCTATTTTGGTTTGGAGGGGTAAATACTGGTTTTACCCTTTAAAGTTGGTGGGTTCTTTCCAACTTGAAGTATTTCTAGTAAAAGAAAAAACTATGAATGAATCAATATAGGTATCTTCCATTGTATATAATGAAAGAACAGTTTCGAAAAAACATATTGTTGGACTCGTTTATAGATCTAACTTAATATTATAAAATATGAGCAAACAAATTTGAATCTAAAGAACTCTTCTATTGACCCTTGAGAAAGTTTTAATATAAAACAAAATGTTGACAGATATATAATTAAGTCACTTTGTTCCTTCCCTCATTTATCTTATATTTATCCTGAAAACAAAAAAAAACACAGTCCAAAGTCGCAGCCTCGTCAAGTTTCCTAATGTTTATTATATATAAACTTAAAGGTTACATGTTCGGCCCTTACATGAGCATAATATGTTCATTATGTGTTTGTTTTCTTTTTAATTATTTGTTCTGCATGTTTGGCCTGATAATGCCGATATAAGAGGCTGAAACATGTAACCTTTAAGCACAGATAATATAGCTATATCTCTGTGCTTTAAGTTAATATAGTAAGCCTAAGGATATTTGATGAGACTGCGACTTAGTGTTGTTTTTTTTTTGGTTAATAAAATAATGTCTCTTTAAAAATGGACTACTTCTTGAACCTGATTTTTAAAAGTTGCAAAATAGATATACATACTTAACTTGGTGAACTAAGGCTTACCTGTGAAGGCTTAGTTTTCTCAAATGGTTATTTGCCCTTATGCCCACTTCTACTATAAAGTTGCATTATTTCCTGCTGTAAACATTTCTGTTTGTAAAGTCTGTTAAATTAGTTCCACCAATTTTTCTTAAGTTTTCTACCTAAAATATAAAAGGTATAAGTAAATGGAAGACAATGGTAGGTATGTATTAAATGAGATCTTTGCCAGCGAGAATTTCGTTAGCATATTTTACACAAGTATTTACTTACCAGTATTTTAAATATTTGGTCATTTGCCATTTCTTTCTAATAATAATTGTTCATTTTCTCTTCTCCGTTTATTGGCAACAAGCTAAATAAGTCTAAAGTTGCATCGTCTAGCCGATTTTCCAAAACATTGGCTGGTTCCTTTAACTGGTTTTTTAATGTTTATACTTCGTTATATATTATACGTAGGTAGGTACTGATAATCTCACACCTATTAAAATCAAAGAGGATAGATTAAAATCAAGTTTAATAATCACACAAAACCAGAGATAAACTAAATTAGGTTAGGTTCACCTAACCTATACACGGCATACACATATATTCGGCTTTCTACTAGATTTAGGCATTCAAACAAACAAAAATATGAATATCAGGTATTATATCAATCATTTCCATCCACAGGTGTATATAAAACACGAACTTTGGGAATAAAGTATAAAAAATTAAACCACATACGCGTGCGCGTGGCTTGTTTCGGGCCATAGACAAGGGAGATGCGCTTATGGTAAGGATTTCGGGCGAAGAGATCGGGGCGATCAGGGCTGCACGAAAATCACGAATAGCAATAAATTTAGGCGTTATCTCTGTTTCACCTGCCGCAACCGACAAAGAGCAGACCATTTTATAACTGGTCGAGCACGTCGCACTGTTCCGCCAATCAAAATGTATGTAAAATAAAAAGTCACTTTAAAAAGGCAGTTTGTGACAAATCATTTTAATCACGATGCTTGTTAATACTATATAATTTTGTAAATTCTAAATTTGATTAGGATTACTGTAGTCCCGTAACGTCACACAAGTTATGTAAATGATATAATAAACATATAGCGCCAAACACCAGTATATAGTGACTTAAACTTCAAGAACTAAAAGAAAAATCATAGAACAATTTAAGAACATTCTTTAGTGGAATATTTAAAACCTAATATTACCATATTGTTCAAAATAAAATGTTTCTGTAATATTCATAAATGAATGTTCTCAGAATAATAATTTGTGAATAATACTTTTAAGCATTTTTCAAGAATCTTCCCAGAAACTGACGAATATTCACAGCCGCTTTGGAAGCTTTGTAGAATATTCGTAGAAAATATGGTGCTATATGGGGTCAGTACCCATACGTTACTTTAATCCCGTTATATAACGTTAATTTACGTCATGGTTTGGTACATAAAACTTTTCGAACTTGGTAGGTTGGAAATCGACGATACAAGACGTCAATTAACGCCCTTTTACGACGTCATTATTTGTTACGTTATGCGACGTAACAAAATGACGTTATGATACGTTATATTTTAGCCCCTCGACGTAAATCACGTCAATATGACGTCATATTGACGTAATATGACATCAGTCTGCTGCCTGGGGATTTGTGCGGGAAACAGAGGTGATATTTCTTTTTAGAATATTAAGAGCTGGTACCTAAGTAATTTCTTGATTTATTTATTTCATTGCATTTTCTTGTTTTACACATTAATTTATCATTTATAAGTAAAATTAAATAAAATTGTGTTTTTAAAACGTATTTTGAGGTTAATTTTTTTTATAAATTGAACAATTGAACAATTATTTTATTCAAGTACATAGTTAAACTATGAATACCGTAGTTTTCTAGTTAAGGTTTTTTATACACAGGATGCTTCAAAAATTATAAGTAGTAGAAGTAGAAATAAACTTTCTAAGGTATCTCTCTTTCTGTAGGTATACAGGGTGTTCTTAAATATCATGTACATACGGAAGGGGGTAATACTTTTATGATTAAAAATGTATATAAGCATAGGTCCGCAAACGCTTCTTTACCGATCTACAGGGTGTTAAAATTGCAAGATTTTTTTAGTTTTTTCTTTATAGCTTCTGCTGTTTTTGAGACATTAAGCTCAAATTTGGAATATATGTTACGCTATAGAGCTTGCATCATTGGGCATGCCAAATGATTGTAAGAATCTACAGGGAGATCTTCTTTTAGGGGTCATGCCCCATTTTCTCCCGCTGAACTATTTTGCGGTGCACTGCTGGTAGAATCTAAAATACAGAATGAATTTTATGTTTTGTTTAAAAACTTTTTAGTCTCTTGTAGTTTTTTCGTATCGGGGATCGTTATCGAGAAAAAAATTGAAATTAAAACGATTTTAAAAAATTTAATCTAATCTAGCAAAATACAAAAAAACGTTTTTTTATTTTAATTCTCTTCTCGATAACGATCGCAGATATGAAAAAACTACAAGAGACTAAAAAGTTTTTAAACAACACAAAAAATGCATTACCTATATAAAATGTCCCCCTGTAAATTCATACAACCAATTTGCAATTGCATCATGATGGGAGTCCTACAGTGTAACCAGTTTTCCAAATTTGAGCTAAATATCCCAAAAACTGCAGGAGTTATAAGGAAAATCTAAAAATCTTGAAATTTCAACACCTTGTAGATAGGTAATAACGCGTTTGCAGACATACGTTTATATGAATTTTTAGTCATGAAATAAGCCAAAGAATTACCCCCCCCCCTCATATTATGTACATGATATACAACACCCTGTATATAGGTACTTAAAGCTTTAATTTATTTTTATAATATATGGGTATCTGGATGGTTTGTTTAAAAATAAACTTTTTTTTTTAAAGAAAAATTGCAGCTGATATAATTTTATAAACAAACTCGCCATTATAGGTACCGCAGGTGAAGATTACTGAGTTTAACAACATTAGACAAACATCCTATTACAGGTAATTTAGAAAAGCTCGCATCTCAGCAAAATACACGGTGATTAAATATGATTTGATGTGAAAGGTATAATGGGTATGATGTGGGTCTCACTATACTTGTGACAACTTGTGTGTGAATATACCTGTGCTGTGACACCTTTCAAAATTGTGGCGACACGCGTTGTCACAAATTGAAACCAGTCTTATACCCAAATATATTTTTTTACGAAATCATACAATCGGCCATTTCTTCCTTAGAAAGTAGAGAACCTTTCTTTTTTTTATCAAAACTATAAAAACAACTACTGCAATCTATTTTTAGTGACATTGTCTAAAATATATAATAGGTGGCAGACTTGGGTCGACTACGAAGCCTGAATACTGTATTTAGATTGTATTCGAATAATCAAGATTCGAACACAAAGAAAAAAAATATTTGAATACCGCTGTATTTGAATACCTGATCTCATTTACATATGAATACTTCATGAATATTCCAACTAAAAAAAACAAAGCCTCACATAAAGCTTGATTATTATTTATGTAGGTAGTTAATTCATAAAAATAATTAAACATAATTCGAATACTGGGATTCAAAAACGGTGTTCAGAATTCAGAATACCGAGTACTGAGCAAAAAAATATTCAGTCGAATCTACCAAATACCCAAATGTATTTGAATAGTATTTGAATACCAGCCAAATGTATTCTAAATAGGATTCAGAATACCAGATATTCGAATACTACCCAACTCTGATAAGTGGTGAATTATACAGTGCGTCCATAAAGTCTTGCACAAATTCATTTAAAATTCAGGTATTTACTTTTTAAAAACGCTCGGACACGTCAATTAGTACTTTTGTTTGCGCATTTTTTAACGTAAAATGTTTTTATACAGGGAGTCGCACGTATGAGGTATGAGGTCATCAATAAATGTGTTTAAAATAAATTTTCAAACGTCAATATTTCGGAAACCGTGATTTCCAGAGGTGTTAAGTGTTCATCATAGAATTCAAAATTGATATAATATACAGGGTGTTCCATTAAAAAAAATCCTTGATGACCTCATACCTCATACGTGCGACACCCTGTATAAAAACATTTTACGTTAAAAAATGCGCAAACAAAAGTACTAATTGACGTGTCCGAGCGTTTTTAAAAAAAGTAAGCCCCTGAATTTTAAATGAATTTGTGCAAGACTTTATGGACGCAGTGTATGAAAAAAAAAATAAATGGAACGATGTACGTTTTGTACAATAGTTTTAGAAATAATAAAAACGGCGCTTTGATAGCTTTACTCGTTTTTGGGTTATTTACGAATTATAACCTTATTTTTTATATAAAGAAATTAATGTTAGCCATTTAAAATTATTTGTATGTCTACAATCTTAATTAAGGACGCCTTGCAATAATTGCGAACGGTGAATTCTACTAATATGGAAATTTTAAAATAATAGCGTTTCCTTAAAATACGACATCGTAAAATATGAAGGAACAACAAGTAGAACAGTGTAAAAAATTATTTAAAACAGCAGTAACTTTTAGATTCCATCAAAGATGATGGGGTATCATCGCATGAAGGAAAGTCAGCAATATTGCATAATAATCAATTTTTCAACTATACTATTAATTTGTATACTTAACAAATGAAATAATTAATTTTGTAACAATAGTAATTAAAGTTCCGAAAGTGATATTTTAAAGGGCGAGCCGTAGGCGAGTTCTAAAATCCTGCGAGTTCCGTAAAATCACTTTTGGATGGTGTTACGTACGATATTTTTTCTGTAGCTGTTTTGTATGTTAAAAAAATATATAATACGTGACAAGAGCTGTCATAATATAATACAAACTTCATGTTATTGTCAAAGCCGTTTACATGGAAACCCAAAATCGTCCCGAAAGTAACAATAATAGACCCGAAAGTAAAGAAATCGTACCGAAAGTGAAAAAAAATCGTTCCGAAAGTAGCTATTTCGGTACGATTTGTGTTAAGTGGTATTTTCGATTTAATAAATCATACCAAAAATTTTATTTTCGAGGCGGCTGCAGAAAAATATGTTTTTTTGTGAAAGGTATAATAGGTGTGTGTGTCTCCCTATACTTGTGACAACTTGTGTGTCAATATACCTGTGCTGTGGCACCTTTCAAAATTGTGGCGACACGCGTTGTCACAAATTGAAACCAGTTTTATACCCAAATATATTTTTTTACGAAATCATACAATCGTCCATTTCTTCCTTAGAAAGTAGAGAAAAGAAAAGAAAAAAAACAAGAAAGTTTCTTAAATTAATGTTAGCCATTTAAAATTATTTGTATGTCTACAATCTTAATTAAAGACGCCTTGCAATAATTGCGAACGGTGAATTCTCCTGATAAGGCAATTTTAAAATAATAGCGTTTCCTTAAATACGACGAAAAGATTGCAGTGGTTGTTTTTATAGTTTTGATAAAAAAAAAACAAGAAAGTTTTTCTACTTTCTAAGGAAGAAATAGCCGATTCTATGATTTCGTAAAAAAAATATATTTGGGTATAAAACTGGTTTCAATTTGTGACAACGCGTGTTGCCACAATTTTGAAAGGTGCCACAGCACGGGTATATTCACACACAAGTTGTCACAAGTATAGTGAGGCCCACACACCTATTATACCTCTTCACAGAAAAACATATTTATTACAAAATTAATTATTTCATTTGTTATAAAAATTAATAGTACAGTTGAAAAATTGACTATCATGCAGTAATGCTGACTTTTCTTCATGCGATGATACTTCATCATCTTTGCTAAAATCTAAAAGTTACTGCTCTTTTAAATAATTTTCCGCACTGTTCTACTTGTTGTTCCTTTATATTTTAAACGCTATTATTTTAAAATTTCTTTATCAGGAGAATTCACCGTTCGCAATTATTGCAAGGCGTCTTTAATTAAGATTGTAGACATACAAATAATTTTAAATGGCTAACATTGATTTCTTTGTATAAAAAATAAGGTTATTATTTGTAAATAACTCAAAAACGAGTAAAGATATCAAAGCGCGGTTTTCGCCAAAATCTAGGTATTTTTATTCTTTTTAAAACTATTATACAAAACGTACATCGTTCCATTTATTTTTTTTTTCATATAATTCACCACCTACTATATATTTTGTCACTAAAAAAAGATTGTAGTGGTTGTTTTTATAGTTTTGATAAAAAAAAAGAAAGTTACTCAATTTTCTAAGGAATAAATGGCCGATTGTATGATTTCATAAAAAATAGTATATTAAAGTACATGTTTTATAAAGCATCATCTTATAGCACGCGTCCATGTTAAAAAACGAGCCGCTTGCGGCGAGTTTTTTAACGGGACAAGTGCTCTAACTGCTTTATAAAACACGTACTTTATACTATTTTTTCTATTTTGTATTTTTTTCAATAAGAAAATACATATTTAAAAAGAAAATCAACCCTTCAAATTTTGGAAATTTGTGTGTCTAAATTCTATGTTGGTAATACTCTAAATTTCTTTTTATCATAGTAGCCTTGACAATAAATAATATTTTCTTTGTGTCATTGTCACGAAATTTGTGATTTAATATTTCATAGAGTTGTTCATAATTATAATTAAAAAAATATGGAGCATGATAATCTAAGTTTAACTCCCCCTGAGTTAAGGGATATTGCTAATAAAACGATAAATCAACTTTTACCAGAGAAATCCCGAAAACTTTCTTTTCTCATGGATAACAATAACAGGAAACGTCAGACGTCAACAGAATAAAACATTTAAATATAACCAATGCCAACTTTTAAAAAATAAAATTCGGAGTTCGAAATGGATATATTTCGAACTCGCTAGCGCGTTCGAAATATCTATTTTTCGAGACAAAATTAGAAAAATATATTTGGGTATAAAACTGGTTTTAGTTTGTGACAACGCGTGTCGCCACAATTTTAAAAGGTGTCACAGCACAGGTATATTCACACACAAGTTGTCACAAATATAGTGAGACCAACACACACACACACACACATGAATGGTGCAGTTGGAAAATTGATTATTATGAAATAATGCTGGCTTTCTTTCATGCGATGATACCCCATCATCTTTGCTGGGGCCGATGTTGGTCCTGCGGAAACCGGCGTACATTAGATCAAATTCCGAGCCTCTGAGATGCATTAACATACAATCGTTCAAGACTTAAAAGATAGAAAATAAATAGATTTTTTACGATTTTAAACGTTGGTTTCAAGTGGAAAAGTGAGATAAGAAAGCACTTACGCTACCAACTACGTTACCGAGGGACCTGAATTCTGTTCTACCAAGTTCTGCATATAAGTTTTTTTAATTTTTACCAGTAGTGTCCCTGTTAACAAGCCCTAAAATATTTTTAAGAAGTGCCTTCAGCCTGCAAAGCAGTCTACAAATTTTTTACTGTGCAGATGAATCACCGGAATCATAATCTTCCGGTAGGATATCAAGAAGCAGTGGCAAGTAAAAACAATAATATATTAAATAAGCTTCTTCCCTCACGGTACGCCTCTAACAAAATTTGACGCTAACTATCAACATAAAAAAAGCGTTGATTAATATTAGTTTCCATCCTAAAATACGACTGGTATCTAAGTACCTCAAGCGATTCCCGAGATATAAATTAAAACTCGTTTTGGAGTCCATTTTGAACGGCCATAGGTCTCTTATGAGATATTGGAGACCTATAATCATATGGAATTTTTTTCATATGTCGAGTCGCCCCTCGAAGTAAACAAACAGAGGTTCCGGAATCTCTGTATATCGTTGACGTCGTAGCATCGATACCATAATCATTCATACAAAAAAATTAACACCCTCAAAAGTACAACGATTAATTAGATATTTGACGAGCATTTAAAAAAAAAACAGTAATAAGAACATTTCAATAGGTCCCTGCTTTCTTCGCCATTGTTTATGACGTGGTAGCAATGTTTTGCCTAAGGAATCTAGCGTAAGAATTTTACCGATGAGTTTTGAAATACCCTGTAGGTACGTTTAAAACTAGTTTTTGTTAACCTTTCATTCTCCGTAAAGAGACATTTATACAGAGATCTCATTGATATTAATAACCCAAACACATGGAAAAATATTTAAATTCTAAGAAATTTTAGGTTTGGCAACATTGCAATTACACAAATAATTTAAATTAGATAATTGTGGCCTCATAGTTTAACACAATTTTTGGGACTAAATAATTGTAACACCATGTTTACACAGTTTCCGCCTGTAAAGTATTATAACAAATGGTGTCACAAATTAAAAACACATTTGGATTCCTATACTATGGAGTGTAAATCAAAAAAGGCGAGTTTTTCGTTAACAGCAAGAGATTGGGCTGCCAATAGCATATATTTTATATGAAATGTCACAATTGAGTTTTATTCTTGTGTTGTCACAAATATTATGAGGCCCGTATTGGTGTGTGTGTCTGTGTGCGCGCGCGCGTTAATTTGCATTTAAAAGTTTTTGGTATTTAATTTTTTTTTTATTCTAGGCACGATTTTTCAAGATGGCTGCCAATAAAATTATAGAGAAACGGTCAGAGGATGATATGAAAGATGCAATAAAGCAAGTTATGGACGATGGAATGTTCATAAGGGAGACCGCATTAAACTTTTCTGTACCGAAAAGCACGTTGGCAGACAGAATAAAACAGTTAAAGCGTGGCGCTGAGGTGAGCTTGACTTCTCAAATGGGGAGATTTAAGAAGACATTTTCAGAAGAACAAGAATCTGAAATTGTGGTTCATCTTAAATATCTTGATAACACAATGATGCCGATGAGCCGTGGAGAGTTTTTCTAATTTGTGTTTGATTTGGCTGAGCATTTGAAGATTCCCCATCAATTTAATAAAATTAAACAAACAGCAGGAAAAAAATTTTATTAGGTATTTATGTCTCGTCACCCCGAATTCTCCCTACGCCTTCCACAGTCTACTAGCATCCAACGAGCTATTGAATTTAACAAGGAACAGGTTGACCGTTTTTTTGAAAATATGAAGAGCTGCTATTAAGATTTAATTTTCCTTCTTCAAGAATCTTCAATTGTGATGAGACCGGTATTTCAGTAGTGCATGCAAATGCTGCAAAGGTCCTCTCTTTGAAAGGAAAGAAACAAGTTAGTAAAATTACCTCAGGCGATAGAGGAAAAAACGTTACGATTTTGTTGTGTATTAATGCCAGTGGTGACCAGTTTCTTCCCCCTTCATTTGTTTTCCCCCGAAAAAAAATGGCAGAAGAGTTAAAGAAGGACGCTCCCGAGGGAAGTTGTTTTATTGCAGAAGAAAGCGGGTGGATAAATGCCAACGGATTTTTAACATGGCTTAAGATGTTTAATTCTCGAGTTAACCCCACTAAAGAAAGCCCTGCTTTAATTGTTTTAGATGGACATAGTAGCCATAAAGACTTGCAGGTAATTTTGTACGGCAAAGAACATGATATTCATATGATAATTCACCTCACTTTTATTGAACCAATCAAAACGCTCATTTTCATAGCAACCACCTTGGTAACAGTCGTCTTACCCGATAAGACTACCGCTAGCTCGAAAAGACGCTTTCGAAAAGAGGCTTGTAGCTTTTTTACTTAAATAAAAAATTAGTAACACCTCTAACTTGTATATTTACCTTTATCAGACGGCCTTCATTTTTATGTTCAGTAAATTATCCAATAAAATACACCTCTAGAGGCGGTTTCTTATCTTCATACCTTCGTTTTTCACTCGAAACTCGATTTTCCAAGAAAATTTTCACTCAATGTAATTTTTACTTATAATCAAAGATAAGACCCTCGAGCTAAAGCTCTCGGGATCATATCAGATTATAAGTAAAAATTACATTTCGTAAAAATTTGTCAGAAAATCGATTTCTTGTTAAAAACATCGGTATTACCGATAAGACGCCTCCTCTATCGGTATATTACTGTTGATAAGCCTACCGCCGCATACCACCCACAGGCTGCAGCCTTTGGATCGTGCTGTGATGAAGCCGTTTAAAGCTACTTAATTATTATGAGGCTTGCTCCCATTGGATGAAAAGGTATCGCCCTCTTAAAATAACAATTAGGGATATCGTTGGTTTGGTAAATATTGCTTTTACTTTTACTGCTATCTGCAGAATGGAGCTTCACGGATCTAGACTTTCTTGCAGCATCTCAGTTTACGTCGCTGACATCTTTAGAAAACAAAACAGAAATTGTAGAAGAGATAGTAAGACAAGCCGATTCTCCTGTTGCAGGTCCTAGCACTTCTATGGCTGCAGACTTTAAGAAAGCAGTTGAATAAATTTCTCCTGCTCCAGAAGAAGCTCGTCAAAAGGTAGCTATGAGAAAAAGAAGATCGAAAAAAAGTGAAATTTTAACCTCAACACCCTACAAAGGCTCATTAGAAGAAAAAGCTAAATTAATTGACGAAAAGAAAAAACAAAAATTAAAAAAGCATCAAAAGAAAAAAGATCAACTGGAAAAGAAAAATGTCAAAAATTTTAAGACGACTTCAAAAGATGTGGAAAAAAGAATGTTGGAATTTGACAATGGTCTCACAAGAAAACTTTGTAATGATGTGAATGTAAACGTTAAATCTAAGAGTGTAACCCCTCAAAAACGAAATAACACAGAATGCATCATATGTGGCGAGTCCTCTGTGATGAAGACTGGGTGCAGTGTACTGTATGCACTTTTTTCAAATGTGATTATTGTGTTTGACAATCCTTTTTAGTTTTTTTTTTCTATGTTTATAATAATTATATTATGGTTACAAGGAATTCTGTTTAGTTTTTCTTTGTGTCCGGTACTGCATGGGTGACCATTTTTCGAATAATCGAAATGTAACAGTTTTTTTGTTTTATTTTCTCAAATAAAAAGACAATAAATATCTTTAAAATTGTAGTGCGTAGTTAAAAGGGCATATGATATCGACTAATCGAGTGTTTTTTTTTATTTTATTTTTTTTTCATTTTTAAAGTGACCAGCTCAAAAAAAGCTAAGGTGTCCGGTACTAAGGAGACTCTCCCCTATACCAAAATCTGAGTTAATAAGAAGATCAATCTTTTATGAGGGCAAAAAAATTTTTAATATTTTTCCCGACAGGATAAAACTGTTAGGATCTTTAAAGTTGTTCAAGAAAACCTTAAAACAAATCCTCTTGGATAAGGCTTACTATGAATGATATGCGTGAATTTTATGACGACCCGCCACTGTAACTTTTGTATTGTCTCACTTTTGTGGGCAATTGGCACTTAATTTTTTATATACTGACAACATACCTACTGTTTTTTCTTAATTATTGTACTTCAGTTCAGTTTATTGTTATTTTAGTCTGTAGTGTAATTTACATCATATTGTGATCTATGTCTTATATATGGAGGGCTTTAGGAAGGAGGCCGATCGAATATGGCCGAATTTTAAATTTACGTCCCTGTTTTTCGTTACTTCGCTGGTTGGCCGTCACTGCACGCTTCCCATCTATTTTTTGCAGGTTTTGATAGGCGAGTGCGGTATTTTTTTCGAATATCTTGAAAAATAAGCTTTGGAATCATTTTTTTGCGTTATTAATATAAACAATGAGTGGCGTACAATGTTTTACAAGTAGCGTTTGCTTCGTGCCGGGGTGTAAAACTGGTTATTCGTCTGATAGAAAGCTCAGGAAAAATCGTGGTGAGAAAAATCCTAATCTCTTTCAAGCCCCTAAGGTAAGCAAAAACCACAAAAGGTTCACAATATTGTTTATTAATAGTGGTCTTTCGTTACTCGTCTGTCTGTGTCGTCTATCCTTGATTTTGTCATCATCTCAGACGGTCATCATAGATCTTAAAGATAGATTATCCGACAATGGACGTATTTCTATTAACCAAATTTTTGATAATGTTAATCAAAATTTAATTAAAATTTATTCATTGTTACGAATTGTTAAACTAACTTTAAAAAGGTATTAATAATTTAAGAAATAATATTTCTCCTTTAATTGGTATTTTATACAAATTAAGATATTATAATAGGTACCTACTTACGTCCCCTTAAAACTTTTAAGAAATATTTACTTTACAATATAAATACTTAAAATTTTTATATTTAATATCAGTTTGCCAGTTCGTCGAATATTAATCCTTTAAAAAATTACAAAATAAAACCATAAAATGCATTCAAGGCCCACCGCGCCTAATTATATTATACCTACCTACAATTTTGGAAAACGCAATCAATTATAGATATATACCTATTGTATATATATATACCTATATGATAGAATAATAAGTTTATATATTTACATCCTTATAACATTATTGCGTCGTTTCAAGATCCATCCTTGTTGCGTCCACCTGAAATGGTGGTGCTAGATTAAATTAAGCCGTGAATGTGTGTTGGTAATGCTGTTTCCTGATCAGCGCACCCCTTTAGATTACAGAAATATTTCTTTTTAATATACAGTTTTTTTTACATAAAGCAACCTTTGTGGCGTCAATCCAAATTCCATTCAATATCAACTCGGTGAAATACCTATTGATAACATTGCTGCAACCAGCGATGTTGCCAAATATAAACATTTAGTAGTAACCGAATTAACCATTTTTTAAATTTAATTTTTAAAGTTTTGTTGGATTATATTAGATTAAATCGTTGTTTTCTCTTATGAAATGCCATTTTTGAATAGGGCGCTTAATTGAGTGATTAGTGCTAGCTGGGGTGGGTTTTTATGAGTAAACAGGGCCAAACAGATTTTAGTGATTATTTACCTCATCCATTATAAAAGCGGGTTGATTTTCACCTGATTATTCTGCGATAATCTCCCGCTCTCCGGTGAAAATCACCCTAGTCAAAAGTGAAAATCTCACCCGTCAGAAATCCAGCGATAATCTCCCGCTCTCCGGTGAAAATCACCCTTGTCAAAAGTAAAAATCTCACCCGTCAGAAATCGTTAGTTTTTTATTTGGTAAATAATCTTCAAAATACATTTCGGGATTGGGAAATAATCAGAAAATCATTCTCAGATTTTTTGCCATTAGGAAATCGATTTTTCCACGGCAAAAAATCTTCGGAATGATTTTCGATAATTTCCCTATCCCTTAATATATTACTACAGAAGATTTACTAAAAAGTTTTAAGACTTTGTAGCGGTTTAAACTTATAGCTTCTAGTTGACCAGTTCCTTTTTGACATATGTCCATCGTGACATTTCTACATTATTTCTAATATTCTTAAAATATCTTAAAGTTTTTGATAGTAATATTTTACCACTGAGATAGGCTACTGATGAAGAACAAAAAGATGAAGAAAAGCTGTTTAGGGTAAAATTTAATACATTTCTCATAAAAACCCGAGTAAAACCCAACTCTTTCATAAATATTGAATATATTTGTTTTCTTATCAATGTTGCGTCCACTCATTGCACATTTACGTTCACTGTTGCTACCATGACATTATTTGCCACCATCTCACGGACGCAATAAAGTCATATATTTAAAATAAAAAATAATTCATTTTTTGAATTAAGTAGAGTATCTATGGTGATTTTTGACATTACTATATTACATGTAATAAAAGCGTTCTCAAATTGTAATTGCTGTATTTTATTTAACAAACGTATTTTTAAAAAGCTAAAAATCATATAGAGGATATTCGACCACCGAGTAAGGATGTTATTTGATTTCGAATAGCCATAAAAGCATTTATTATATAAGACAGGAATCAAAAGCATAGTCACTTTTAAAAAGTTCAAAAAAGGAAATATTTGGAAACCGTCAAGCAAGAAATGGGCACCCGTACCTATTCTGTGGAAATTATAAAAGGTAAAGGAACTGTTTATATTTTCACAAACCTGATGACTTTTATATGATTCATTTTTCATTTTGTTTTTCATTGTTAATGCCCATTTTTAATTCCAGATAAAACACTTAGAGTATTAGTGAGTAATCGTATCTACATCTTTCTTTATGTTAAAAATATCAGCAAATGGAAACATTGAGAGACTGCATAAAGTAGAAATTCAAGGAATAGATGTTGTATAAGAATAATTGTTAATTTACATAATATTGTTTAAGTGTTAATAAAGAGTGCTTACAGTTTAGGTAATGTTTTTTCTCGTGTTTTTTATTGCCCTAAAGAACAGTATCTAAAAAAACAATATTAAAACGAATAAAACGCTAAGAGATTCATATAAGAGAAATAAAAAAATGATAGTAATAGAAATCTGTGGATAAATGTCTTAGCATTTGGCAAGAACCATCTTCTGCGTCCCCCATTTTAGGGGTCTAACTATTTGGCTATGTTGGCTTTTATCGGCGTTTTTAAAAAAAGCTAAGAGTTAAGTCAGGCTTACAATTAAGGCAACTTAACGCTAAGTTGACTTAGTTATAGGCTTAAATTAACACTTAGCTCTTCTTAAAAATTCGATGCAATGGACAATTAGAACATTATTTTTAAATGACGTTAGTTAGAGTTCAATATTTAATTAAAGAATGTATGCCATGTAAAGTACCTACCCTTTAAAAATGTTTTTTTGCTTACCTCCAGAAGTAAATCTCGGTCATCTGTTATTGACCCTTAAAATTATATTTATTCTAATAAGCTCTAGCTAGTACTGTGAAAAGTTAACAACCACGAAAAATTTTTTTTATATTTCAATCGGAGACGAACTAGCGTTAGAGGGAGTTGGGAATATAATATTGCTAAATGTGGTAAAAGCCAAACAATATTTTGCTATTCGACAACTTTATTATAAACTATAAAAACAAAAAGTCAAAAATCAACACTGGAAACTAAAGGATAATCTAAGGATATTTTAAAACTTTTTTTGTACGATTATCTGCTGTTCGGATTTGTTGTAAAGAGTGTTGTTTATCAAGTGTATTAATATTTTAAATAAAATGAATCGCAGTTCCTCAACTAAGCTAAAACTATGAAAAATCGCCAGTCGAGGAATATTGTTCGAAGCAACGTAAGTAAAAGATCCGCGAAAGAATTATCAGAGAGAAAAACCTTAAGATTGAGAAATACAAAAAAAAATGTCAAAAATATAGAAAGAGATTACAGCGATTAAAAAAGCTACCAATATAAAGAGTAAAGTCGACACACCAAACACAAAACTGCAAAAAATGTGTGATTCACCAGTGACTAGAAAAGATGTCGTTAAGAAGGCGTTATTTGGCAAAGTATTGAATGAACAATTGAAGGAGAACTATGCCAAATTAAAAACCAATAAAGAAAAACAAGTATTCGGGAAACTTGTTTCTAGTAGACTAGTACATAAATACAAGTTGTGGAAAAACAAGGAAAGTGCTATAAATTATAAGAGAACGCAGAAGTCTGCACATCAGCAAACGTTAGTACCTGTTACACAATCTCGTCGTGACAGAGTCTCAGATAAATGTATAAAAACAGTGCGGAATTTTTACGAAAATGATGACAACAGCGGGAAAACGCGAATGTGTGACCCGAAAGAGGGTAAAAAAACAAAAAAGATATTTGTTGGACACAATCAGCAATTTACATAAAAAGTTTACAGCTGAAAACTTCAAAATCAGTTACCAAACTTTTTGCCGTTTACGCCCTTTCTGGGTGGTCACTCCAAAGATAAATGAACGAGATACATGTCTCTGCATAACCCATGCTAATGTCAATTTGAAACTGTTTGCGCTACAGAATCGAAAAATATTGCCTTATGATAATCATAACAAACTGTTAGAAAACATTTGCTGCAATCGCTACGACGAGCAATGTTTGTCAAATGAGTGCCGACGCTGCATCAATAAGAATCCGGATTACAGAGAATTTGATGATAGTAAGCCAATACAATTTAGAAAATGGGTGGCTGAAAGGCAAGATTATCAAGATCCTAAGTCTAAGAAAACACGGTCTGTGACCAAATATCTGAAAAAATCTTTTACAGTTAGGCCGACTCAATTATTAAACGATCTGCAGGAGGATTTAAAAAAGTATCTGGCTCACGAAAGAAATATCATTCATCAATACACAGCTATCAGAGACTTAAAAGAAAATCTTAGTGAGCAAGAAACCATAATCCACATGGACTTTTCCGAAAATTACTGCACTAAATATAGTCAAGAAGTACAAGCATATCATTTCGGAGGATCTAGACTTCAGCTAAGTCTCCATACAGTCGTGGTGTATATGAAAGGATTTACAAAGTCTTATTGCACAGTTTCCCAAAACACCTCTCACTCACCAGCAGCTATATGGGCTCACTTGCAGCCAATGTTTAAAGATTTACCACCTCACATTACCTGCATTCACTTCATAAGCGACGGGCCTGTAACACAGTACCGAAATAAAACAATGTTCCATATTGTTGCTTCAAGGCTACATCAAGAGGTCCCAAGTGTCGCTAAATTTTCATGGAACTATTCGGAGAGCGGTCATGGCAAGGGTGCCCCTGACGGAATTGGTGCTACATGCAAGAGGACTGCGGATTATGTCGTAGCCGCAGGAGGTGATATCGATAGTCTGCAATGTTTTGTAGAAAGTATACAACAAAGATGTCCTATAATCATTATGATAACTATTGGCGACGACGACATTCAGAACATGATCGACGACATTCAGAAACATATAGCTAATTTGAGGAGTTTCCTAGGTACCCTCAAAATACACCAAATAAAAGGCAATATATTATCTAAATGTCCTATAGGATTGCAACGAGGTTCTGTCAAGCTAATAATGAAAAGCTTGAGCTGTTTTTGTGATGACGAGTGTCAGCATTTCAATTATTTAGGAATCATGAATTTCGAACGAGCGACAAAATTGAACGTCGAGGACATCTACGCAGACTCCGAGGGTGAAAACAATTCCAGACCCAATTATAACCCACAGGATAATGTAATTATAGACTCTATTGTAGAAGAAGATACTTCGAGCAAGTCTATCACTGAATCGGAGAATATTGCTGGACCAAGTTCGATCAGCCAATATAACATCGGTGACTACGTGTTAGTCAAGTTTCCAGTCAAGAAAACGGAATATCGATATGTCGGTGTAATAAATGAGATTGACAATGGGGAAATAACTGGAACCTTTCTAAAAATTTGTGATGGTACGGGTCATACATTCAGAATTGATGACAGTGATGTTTCTGAAATAGGTTTCGACCAAATATTGGAAAAGTTACCAAACCCAGATTTGACATCAAAAGGAAGAAGAATATTTTATTACTTTAAGTTGCCTGTACTACCTGTCTTTGAGAAATAAGTTAGGTTTAATTGTTTCCTAAAAAGCAACATGAAACTGATTTCGTTGTAAGCTATCCTATAATTCCAAATAAATACGTAATCACTAACTACTAAAAGTACCTAATTACCTAAGTGCTAGTACATGTTAAGATGTTAAATATGATAATTAATAGTACAAAAGAATGTTTTGTTTATTTCTGTCAGTTCATGTTTTGATTAGTTTAAGAAACAAGTTGCTTTGATTAGTTTAAGTCCAGTTGATGTAGTTCTTAAAATAAAATATGTTACCAAATATAAAATATGGACCAATAATAAATAATAATTTAGAATTTATTATTAATCTGATTTAAATTAATTATAAATAATACATCTGTTAAACAGTAACCAAAAAAAAAAGAAAGTATTTGAATAACTTCGAAAAGAAAGATGTTTGTCAAATATTTTGACAGTCCCCTGGAAGATGTAACAGTCCCTGCACGATACAACAGTCCCCTGTCAAGGATTTTTCAAAGATTGTCCATAATCCGCTTAATAAAAAAAAATTGTGTCAGCTTTTGGCAAATATTGATTTCATTTATTACCGCGTTTCATACTACTTACTCAGTTTTTTATTTTGAAGAATATATAGTATTGAACATCGATGTATAGGCGATTTTCCAATTAGTAGAGAAATACCCATATCTACATTGAAAACAACCAGCAACTATCGATTTCGGACATTTACGTTTAAATGTACCTATTGCAAAAGTTTTATGTACCTACGTTTTTATTTTATTGAAGGAAATAAACGAACATATTATATTATTCCTAATTTTAACAGATTCCCTTATTGGTCGTTATATAAACTACAAAATAGTATGCGAATTCTGTTGGTCGCATCTATTGTTTAACAGAAAAGTAGCAATGCATTGTGAAAACCGCCACTCTCTTATATTTTAATTAAACAGAGATACCATGCAAGAGTATCGAGAATGGGGAAGGTGTACCGAAAGGGAGCAAAGCATCGCACTTGCTAATCATTTTTCAGGAATATTTTCTTTTTAAACTAAAATTTGATGAGCACTAAAGCCAAATTTTTATGAGTTGATAAAAATTATGTCGTTGAAAAATATAAGCATCCCTATACAGAGTGTTGTGAAATGAAAACTACTACGGTAGGGTTGCGCCTGCTATAATTTCTTACTTCGTAAGCTTCTATATCATCTTCTATGTTTTCAAAATTATTGTTAGATTTAGATACATTCTTTATTCTCGTCTGGCGAACATTGCTTGAACTTTTCTTTTTATTCGTGTTGGATTTCACTTGTTTGTCGGATATAATTGACGAATCACGAGGAGGAGGTGGAGATAGACCCCGGTTACAGAACCAATTAGATTTCTTTTTTTCAGACCAAAATGATTGCCGCCCTAAAAGTAATATTTTAGATATAAAACATTGAAATAAAAAAAAAATATTTTGAACTTTTTGGATTTGAATAAATTAAAATTTTAACAAATGGAACTGCATAATTCTTCATAAATTGGAATAAATGGAAATTCCTTATTTTTTGCTTTAAATTTTTCGAATTTTTAAATTAAGCTGGGCTGTGAACTTATGAACTATGTTTATTAAATTTCTTTAATAATCAGTGTGTCCCCGGATCGACGCACGAATAGGCGAAGGAGACTAAAAATGTTTGACTTGAAATTTCATCTGTTGTGGTTCAGCCCTGCTTGGATAGAAACTAATTTGTGTTATAATTATGTTATAGTTATAAACAAAAAAATTGTTTTCCTACCAGTAAAGTGCTTTTTCTCTAGGAGATACGAAAAAATGTTATTAAAAAAAGAAATTATAAAAATTCTAGGCCTACTTTCACATTTTGCATTATTATCATTGCACGCCCCTCCCTATTGAAAATATTAAAAAATTTCGTTAAGAAAGGTTGTTCAAAATAATAAATTAAACATTACTTTATTATTTTAAACAACTTTTTTAACAACATTTTTTGATATCTTCAATAGGGAAGTGCATGCAATAAAAATAATGCAAAATATTAAAGTAAAACTAGGATTTTAGAATTTTGTATTCTTACTCGGTTTTTCTTGCTGAATATCTTCTTTTAATAAGATTTTTCCGTATCTCCTGGAGAAAAAGCACTTTACTGGTGGGGAAAGAAAGTTATTTTGTAAATTTCCAAGGCATACGTGATTTTTCGAAACTAAAATTATTACACAAATTAGTTTCTATCCAAGCAGGGCTGAACCCCAAAAGATAAAATTTCAAATTGAAAATTTGTAGTCTCTCTCATCTATTCGTGCGTCGATTCGGGGACACACTGAATAAATAAATTGAACGGATGAAAATTCTTGATACTGGTGTTTTTATAGATATTTATAAGCAACGTATTTCTTTGATCATCTCTGGTAAAACTTTTGAAAATTTATTAATTATTAAAAACCAACGTAGACTAAAACAAATAATTAAAAATTTTTTGATATTGAATATATTACGAATGCAATAAATTACTTTTATTGCGTTCGTTATATGGCCGCAATAGTGAATGTAAATTGCCAATGAAT
Organism: Polydrusus tereticollis; assembly: GCA_963920685.1. Taxonomy (NCBI): domain Eukaryota; kingdom Metazoa; phylum Arthropoda; class Insecta; order Coleoptera; family Curculionidae; genus Polydrusus; species Polydrusus tereticollis. The sequence goes on from OY987329.1 coordinate 67,819,802, forward strand.
GGACGCAACAATGATACAAAAATTAATATGTATATGGCCGCAATAGTGAATGTAAATTGCCAATGAATGGACGCAACAATGATACAAAAATTAATATGTATGTATTTTTGTATCAATTGTTGCGTCCATTAATTGACAATTTACGTTCACTATTGCGAACCCATATTATTGCCGCCATATAATGGACGCAATAAAGATATTATTTATTATCAAAAAAATATTTCATTTTTTATTTTAGCCCCTATGTTAATTCAAATAGCATTACTTTACGAACTATTCTAATAAATGGTCGCCGTGAGACACTCTGTATATAAATAAAAACACCAGTTTAAAAAATGTCCATCTGTCGAATTTAAAATTTAGAAAATTTAGAACAAATAATTTCCATTTACTCTATTTTAATTTTTTAAATATCACTAACTTACCATTTTTATTTTCCACATTACACATATTAACCATTTTAGCACCACGAGAGTTTTCCATCATTACCTACACACGCTGGGACGCAGCAAAATACTAAACCAATGCACATCACTCAAAAAATAACCGAATAATAAATCCAACCGCGGTAAATAACATTTCTTGGATTTCTATTAATAGATTGCTGTGTTGCCAACTTTCGGACGCAATAAAATTAGAAAATTGAACGAAAATTATACGGTAATGTATATTGTTTCTGCGCCTCTATCGGCATTTGGTTAAACTAAAATATACATATTTTTACAGTATCTTAACCTTATTGCGTCCACTTAAATCTGTTAATATCTCAACGATCCTAATAGATGGCACAACCATTTATAAAATGCAATATAAAATACACTGACGGGCGATCAGGCGGGAAAAAATTTTTAGTAAAAAAATTCGTAGAATCCGGAAAACATGGGATTACTTTATTGCGTCCGTTATATGGCTGCAATAATGTCATGGTCGCAATAGTGAACGTAAATTGTCAATGAATGGACGCAACAATGATAATAAAACATATATATAGTTAGTTGTTAGTATATATATGTATACTATAATTTTTTTTTTTCGTTTCTTTTCAATTTAATTTTAAAATCCCCATTTATAATCTTTTGTAAAGTTAGTTAGGAAATAAATAAGTTAAGAATCTTCTTCTTTTCAGGTCTGTTAAAAGGTGTACGTACTACCTATAATGAACATAATATGTTAATTTAATTTTAGTTTGAATTTAAATAAAAAATGTATATAGTAACGTGCAGATTGTGTAATTATTTCCTTTCCAAATAAAAAGTTGTTTGAGTGTCTATAAGGAGTAAAGACCGCCAGTATTTGAAAAAATTAATCCTCCTGGTAATAATAATACAGTGTCTTAGAATGCAATACACCCTTTTACATGCTAGAATTATGTATCTAGGGAGTATCCCGCACCCGCCTCTCACACATATCTCGGTCTGTAGACTGTTTAAATTAACTAATTTCGATAAAACAGTTAATTCTCCCATAAGAACCCATGAAATTTGCAGTGGCAATGGAACAATGCGACCCTGGCGGCAGTTTTTGAAGCAATGCAAAAGTTGGACCGGAATCGATGTATTGCGATCGGTCTCCTTCCTAAAGCCCTCCATAGTCTTATATTAGAATAGCATGCTTTGTCACCGAAATTCCAGTTTCATGATTTGATTTGATTAGCCAGTGCCAATGGAAGATTTGGTTGTTGCGGCCTGCTCGCAGCAGAACAGAAGATAGGAATGTAAGAAAGAAAGAAAAGAATGTAAGAAATTTAAGGTTATAGTCTTAGTCTTAGTCTTAGTTGCAATGGCCACCTGTCTTAGCGACAATCAGCCAGCTATGAATTTAAGGTTATCATAGCTGGCTGGTGGCTGGCTGATTGTCGTTTTATTAGGACAAGTGGCTGGCTGATTGTCGTTTTATTAGGACAAGTGGCCATTGCAATTAAGACCAAGACTAAATTTAAGGTTATGTCATAGAAAAAAGAAACAAAGTTTCTTTTTTCTATGGGTTATTGTTTCTTTTTTCTATGGGTTATGTATAATTGTACATGTTGGTCAGTTGGTCAGTTTATTTATTTACTATTTTACAGCACATTTTTCATTCTACGTTTTGGGCATGTAAATAAAAATATTTTTTGTAGTAATATGCAAGTTGTATTCCATTTATCTTTAATAAAAACACCAGTCTAACACAATGTTTCATTCAGCATTTTTAAATACTGATGTCACTTCTGTACTCATATGGAAAAATTTAATACTTGCAAGTAAGTTTTTTAAAATTTTACTTAGCCATAAGATACCTACTATAATAAAGTTTAATTATTTTTACCTTTAACAACAATCGTAACACTACTGATCGTACAGCCTCCGATTTAAGATTAAATAATTATCTTTAAGCATAAATACTTTTTACACTAATGTATGTCCCGATAATTTTTTTCATATTACGGCCTATACGCATGGGGCACTGAACAATTTTATGTTGCCTGGACTTTGCCTCATCTTCCCTTTTATGTTCTAGGTGTAGGTGGTTTTGTAAACATATATGATTTAAATTCCAATAGCCTTCTATTGAGAAAGGAAATTTTTAAAGGACAAAAAATATATGGTTTTAGAAATAACTCTAATGGAACCAAGTTTATCATATATGGAGGAAAACACATAGCCCTTGTTCTTAATGTTAATGAATGCCAGAAATTGATAACACTTAAATCAGAAATTCTTTCAGACTGGATTTTAGATGCAAAATGGCTGGAAAATGATATGAAATTTATTACAGTGCATATGCATAATAAAATTACCATATGGACAGAAAATATAACTAGTGAAATTTCAGTTAAATGTGAAGAAAGGTGCATTCTGTACAGTGCCCACATTTCTTATGATAGTTATAAAAAACTTATTATATTATCAGGAACAGTTTTTAGTGAAATTTTGCTATGGAAACCATACTACAGAGATGAAAGGGGTCTATCACCTGTTTTAAAAAGACTGAGGCAACATAATGTAAGTTTTAAGGAAGGCAAAGTTCCTGTTATAGTAGAGCTTTCAAAAGTAACATTTTAAATATTTTTTTAATGGTTAGTTCAGGTGAGTTACTATTATTTTAGGGTGTAATATTTTCCCTCTATTGTGATGTTGCTCAAGGCCTAATAACTTCAGCATCAGATGACAGATCTGCAATTCTTTGGAAAATAAACAATAAACAGCTGTTAAGCAACTTAAATCCCACAAATTCAGATCAACTGGAATTAACTGTTAGTTGTCAAGTTTATGGCCATTTATCTAGAGTTTATCGTTGTTCTATATTATCTGATGCCTTTGTCACAGCAGGAGAAGATTCCCTACTTATTATCTGGAGTTTTGAAGGTAAAATGTTAAGAAAGATTAACACTCATCAAGGTGGTCCTATCTGGTCCTTGGATTATGATTTAAATAAAGATATAATTTGTACTGGAGGCAACGATGGCGGACTATCTATCTTTAAAATTAATCAAAATGTCTTTAATTATACTATATCTTTACCTAATTCAACAGTTCCAAAAGCTATAGGATTTTTACAAAGTGAAAATATGGTGTGCATATCTGAAACCGCAGAGGTTTATTATTATTATAAAGCTTCTAAAAATTGGGAAAATATAGGAATACATTCTGACTTGAAAAGTTATAGTATAATGCAAATATCCCCTTGCAAAAAAATGGTTGCACTGGCTGGCTTTCAAGGTCAAATTTATATATATTATGAAAAAAATAATACTTTATATAAAGAATATACACACATTTTAAAAAATCACACTAGAATATTGTCTTTCCATTGGCTTGATTGTAAAACGTTTCTAGTTTGTCAAAATGAGGGAAACCTCCACTTATGTTTCTTGCATAAACAAAAAATTAACATGATACAAACATTTATTTTACCGCCAAGTAAAGAGAGATGGTCTACTTGCAGCATTTTTATTAATAATCATATTATTGTAGGGGATAGAAAAGGAAATATTTATAACTTTAAGTTGGGAAAACAAAATCCTGTAAATTCCATTAAAAAATCCCATAGCCATTTGGGAATTACAAAATTGTATACTAAAAATGATATGGTAATCTCTTTAGGCAAAGATGGTATGTTAAAAAGATATAGGTTGCTAAATGGGTGTTTGGAATGCATCGATTCTAATAAAACAAAGTGCTCTTGGTTGGCGGCTTTAAACAATAACTACTTATTATCATTTTCTGGTGATAACTTTGTCATTTCTGATTGTACGCTCCAAAGAGTCTTATTTGAAACACATTGTGGCGGTGGGCATAGGTCCTGGGATTACTTAAGTAATTCTAAAACTTTTCTATTTTGCTTTTTAAAACATAAAGTCTTAAATTTAGTTGACGTATGTTTAGAGGATATTAAACCAAGAGATGTGACGCCAGGATATCATGTTCATGAAATCAATTGCCTCAAAACTATAAATTTTAATAATGCTCAATTTCTTGTCTCGGGGGGTGAAGATACTTTGCTTCGTATAAGCGCATTGAAAAGCAATTCCGGTCTTGAAGTGTTACAAAATTATAAGATTCACTTGTCAAGTATTCGTTGTATATTTCTATATAAATTAACAGAAATAAAAACTGAGAGTAATACAACTGAATATTTATTATTTAGCGCAGGAGGTCGCGCACAAATAATATGCTGGCATTTCTGCATAGACTGGAATAAATTAGGGGCTATGTCAATAGTTTGCAGTGAAAAATTTAACTTCTATGAACCACTTTGTCAAGATAAAGTTGAAACTAGGATAATGGACTTGTCTGTATGTGATACTAATGAGCAAATTATCCTGTTTGCTGGATGTTCTGATGGATCAATAAAGATTTTCGCAGTGTCAGATAAAATGGAATTAAATTACATTAAAAGCATTTTCTGTACATTCAATTCGATAATAAAGATTGGCAATATTTCTATAATTAATGAACAATTACTGTTATCTATGAACACGAGCGGAAATTTAGTATTTTGGAATGTCTTGGAAATTTTTTGTAATGGCATAGTATCTCCCTTTGGGTCACATAAAATCCACCAGTCAGGAATTAATAGTTTTACTTATAAAATAATTAATAATATGTTGATATTTTTAAGTGGTGGGGATGACAATTCTGTTATATTAACTTTATTTAAATTTTCTAAGATTGAGGACAAGTTGTCTGTGTCGAAAGTAAGTTTTTTTGAAGACAAGGAAATTCATTGTGCTCAGATTACTGGTGTTTATTTAGGAAACGAGTTCTTTATAAGTAGTTCTATTGACCAAAGGATTGTTATTTGGAAGTGGGTCAATTTGGATGAAAATATTACTTTTCAATTTGTACAAAAGTATGTTACTGCTGTTGCTGATCCTCAAGGAATAGAATGTTTTATCAAAAACGGTGTTCTTAATGTGTTTATCTATGGGGTTGGCATTGAACATTTACTACTGCAACTTGACCATGATTTTAAAACTGACCCACAGATAGCAAACAAATAAGGGTTTTGTGCCAAGTTTAAACTATAGACAAAAAAACAGAAAAAGAAACGCAGTTTCACTAACATTTTAGTTTAAACCAAATCTATAATACGGATCATAAGGGGAAGTGGTTTAATAAAAAAAAAAAAATTCCTATCGGGTTTTCAAAATATCAAAATACTTATAAAACTCCAATGTTTTAACAATTTATTTTAATACATAAACCTTTATTTTGTTAAGATAAATAAATGCTATCGAAATCTGCTCCAATCTTCTATAATGCAAATATAATTAAATTTTAGCTGTAAAATTTGATTAGTTATTAGGTATTATTGTTTAGCTGTTGTTTATATAGTCCTATTCTATATCTCCATTGAAACAATAAAATTTTAGTGTTTAAGTTGAATAGATTTGATAGTGGATATTGGCTATTGAAATAAATGCGATGGCCAACTACAAATATTTTTTTAAAAGACTAGTGTAGTGTAATGCTGTAGCTTAGCACAGCTAAACAAACTTATATTACATTGATAATTGGGGATTAAAAGACACTGATAAAAGGCTAGTGAATTCGAAACATGTGAAAAAGTCATTGTTTGTTAATAGTTTATGCATATACCAGAGAATACAAATAAACTGATTTATTTTAAATGGTATTTGTTGTACCTATTGTAATGAGAGGATAACTTTCAGTGCTTTATGTTTGCCCTTCCTATCATGTAAACTACTACAAAATAGCCCAATGTGTTTTAATAAACTGTATCATTGGAAAATTATTAAAAAATGTATGCAACAATAAAGTTTAGTTTATAAAAACATATTGAGCTATAGAACTATAAAGATAATGAAGTGAACCAAAAATGAGAATGTTATGAAAATGTGGAGCTACAGTCTAATTTCATCTGCGATACTTATGTTATGGTTGCTAGTATTATACCCCACAAACATTTTTATTAGGTTAGGTTAGTTAGCATCCACGATAATGAACTTTGTATCAATAAAGAAAAATATGCTATTGTTAAGGAACCAACCTACAATACAAACAAAATCTATAAAATGGGACCTTAGGTTCAGAAAAAAAATCACAACAAGTGTGGCAAATGTAACTATTATGTTATGTTTATTTTGACCAGGAATTAATTTAGTTTTTATAAAATAACTAACACTAAAGCATGCACTTAACTTATTTCTTAATTATAAAATGGATTGTAAGTAATCCAGTGAGCTCTATTTTGCTCTTTTTCAGACTTGTGGCTGGTAAACAGTGATTTGTATACATCAGAAGCCTTATTGTCATCAGCAATACTATAATCTGAAGTCATTTTTCTAACTTCATCTGCCTTGGTTACCTTCCCTGATGCTATAACATTGCCTATTTTTGACAAAGATACTGTCCCACCATGACCATCCACTTTCTGCTTCTTTAAAATATATTCACTCTTCACAGCAGGACGTTTAATTGATTTAGAACTGCCTGGTTCTTCAGATGTTGCAGTGGAAGTTGGTGTTTGCAGTTCTACCTTTATCTTTTTGTCTTTGCCTTTCTTGTGTTTAGCTTGCCTCGTTTCCATTCTCTTTCTCATAAGGGTCAAGTCCTCTTCACTTGCCCCATTTATAATGACAATGTCATCATCTTCAAATGGTTTTGTACATTTGTGACAGTTTTTAGTACCAATTTCTTTATAAGCTCTTTCTGAAAATACACAACCACAATTCCATACTGCAACAAACCTAAATTTTCCATTCATTTCCAGACCTAATACAGGGCAAATGTAGGGTGATGCTCGGTGATCCACTGAGCCTTCTTTTTTATCTGCATCAATTTTGTATTCAGGATTTTTAGTAAGTTTAAGATCTTTGACATCTTTTAAACTCTTAATGTACTTAAATTCTAAAGGTAAATTGGTTCGGTCAAGTAAACCTTCAATCAATGCCATTTTACTGTAAAGTTTTCCCAAGTGGCATACTACTATGGGTTCTTGAAGAAGTTGTTGAGTTATTGCACAACATTTCCATAAGGCTGTCAGTTCAGCATCTTTATCCTTTTGTTCAGGCTTCTTTTTAACTTTTACTAATTCATCCCTTCGTGGAATAGTTCCTCCATCGCAACCCATAATAAGGGGGCCTAAAAAAACAAGGTGATGCAAAAAATACTTTTAATTATTTGAGAAGCGGACAGAATCTACCTTTCAACAATAAAATAATTATTTTGTGTGGAATTATTATAAACCTACCAACCCACCTGTAAATGTTTCTTTTAGTTATTTTATAAAATGTTTATTTTTGTAATAATTGTTAATACTAATAATAATGACGATGACAGTATAAAGTAATGTATACTTTCTCTTCTCTCCGCTGTCGAGTAGTGTCAAACAATGTGTCAAAGTCAACTTTTTATTCTTCTCTATTGGGTTTCGGCTTTTGCTATTGTGCAATAACAGCTCCTTTGAGTATACCCAGAATTTTGTTTGACGACGTTCTTTTCCAAGGTTCTTAAGAAAGGTTATTTTTTTATTTTCTACTAGGTTTTTACACTTTACATAAATACAAAATTTGGTTGATTGGTCAATCTCAAACTACTTTTATCAACCTTTAGCCCTCGCAGAGAATTTCCAACAAGATATAGAAGACGAAAGTAATATGTTGAATACATTCCTGGCCGATTGTCGTTAAAATAGGTGGCCATTGTAAATTGCAACTAAGACCAAGCATAGCTGACATTGTCGTTAAGACGAGTGGCCTTGCACTAAGACTAACCTCACTTTCGTAGCTGGCTGATTGTCGTTAAGACAGGTGGCCATTGCAACTAAGACTAAGACTAACCTCACTTTTTGCCTTTGAGGAAGAAACGTAAACATGAACATTTTATAAACATTGGAAAAATGGGAAATGAACAATCACAAATGCCAGGAATAGACATAGATCAGAAAGTTATTGAAGTGTCGGATTTTTGGACCCAACACAGTGCAAGCATTTCCAGTGTAGACAATGTTTCCAGGCTTACCATATTTATTGGAGACCTTTTTATTAATGAGACCTTTTGGTCTTCAATTACCCCTTTGGAAAGATTTAGTAAGGTAAAATTAGTGTTGATAATACATCATCTTAATCAAAACATTTTTTTTATGAATTTTGCTATAGTTTTTACAGGCCTAAATTACTGTCCTGTTAACTGTAAAAGATAACTTCTAAGGATACCATTGTTGGAACAATTGTGTTCATGGAAGTTGTGTGGCTGTTATCACTAACAGGACATTGATCATTTGAGCCTAATGCTGGGGTCACACTAAGGTCCATTATTGCATAATTAAGGAGTCAAAAAATATAGACTAAACTATGTGGTATAGTGGTGTAAACTTCCGTTACTTTTAAATATCTGTTATGGGTAGTTACTTTTAATATTAGTACCCGTTACTTTATACCCACAACCAGTTCATTCAAATTTTGGAAAAAATTTTAATACAATATCCCAAAAACCATATAATAATCGGGGATTTTAATATTAACCTATTGGGAGATGATACCAACTTACTTCGAGATTATAAAAACACAATAATACACAACAACTTTTATATTGTTAATAATGTAGACATAAAAAATGCAACAAGAGTGACAGCTAACTCTAGCAGTTAAAGAAGCAAGTTAAAGAATTGTTCAGGAGGATTGTTAGTAGGATCAACATTGAGTCATTTCAACAATTAATAGAAACGGTTTCCATGTGCAGGGACCAATGTGAGTATGCAAACGTCATAAGATGCAGACAAAATAACCAATGGATAACAGTAGAACTACTTGAATTAATGAATAAGAGGGATAAGTTGTATAGAGTATTTTGCCAAAAACGCGACCGAAACAGTGAAACTAAATTTAAAAACTTAAAAAATAAAATAAATAACAAAATTAAATCATTAAAAAATAATTATTTTAGGCATGAATGGGAGGAGATAGGTAGTGATTTTAAAAAACAGTGGCGTTTCATGAATAAATTTATAAGAGGTACAGATTGTAAAACCAAAATTGAATGTCTTACAGTTCATAATGAAAAGGTTACAAATACAATAGAAATAACTAACCATTTAAATAATTATTTTTCCTCGGTAGGAAAAAATATTGTAAGTGACATTAACAACGAAATACAAACTTTAGATCCTGCATTCCAAAGAAATATAATTTTTGATCAGATTACATGTGATAAAACTTTCCATATGCAACCGCCCAGTGAACGGGAGGTTAGGGAGGTTGTTGTAGAATTGAAAAAAAATTCAGCTCCAGGCCATGATAAAATCACGGTCTATGATATCCTGAACTTGCAAGATACATTGATTCCCATACTTACTAAGCTCATTGCCTCATCGTTCACTGGTGGTAACTTTCCGGAAGAACTGAAAATTACTAGAATTAGTCCAATATATAAGTCAGGTGATAAAGACAATGTTAGCAATTATAGGCCAATTAGTGTAGTCAGTGTCTTTTCTAAGATCATTGAAAAAATTATTAAAAAAAGAATGTTAAAGTTTATTAGCAAGTTCATCAGTACGGATGATTTTCAGTATGGCTTTATAAAGAACAGTTCTACATTAAGTGCAACTACTGATTTAGTAAATAAGATATCAACTGAATTAGACAACAAAAAAATTGTACTCTGTATTTGTTGATCTGAGAAAAGCCTTTGACGTTGTAAGTGTAGACATTCTGCTGCACAAATTGAGGGGTATGGGATTTAGAGGCATAATTTTTAATTTATTAAAGTCATATTTACAGGATAGAAAACAATATGTACAGTGTGAGAATAGTAAAAGTAACATTAAAACTAATAGTACTGGGGTACCTCAGGGCTCAGTCCTTGGACCACTCCTGTATTCCTTGTATGTATTGGACCTAAAATCTGCTGGGCTCAGGGCTGAATACTATACATTTGCAGATGATACTGTATTACTTTATAGCTCAGAGAGTGTCGATCAATTGGAGCTTATTGTTAATAGAGATTTAAAATTATATTCAGATTGGCTATTACATAACAAATTAAAGATAAATATTGACAAAACCAAATATATATTATTTAAGCAAAAAAATAAAATCATCCGGACACCATCTATCAAGATAAATAATGTAGATGTTGGACATGTTGATAGGATTAAGTATTTGGGGTTGATAATAGATTGTTACCTTACCTGGAAGGATCATGTTAATTATGTAATAAGTAAAGTAACGCCCATAATCGGTTGCTTCTTTCGAATAAGAAATTATATTAACAAAAAAACTAAAATGTGTGTTTATAACGCTTTCTGTTTGTCGCACTTTAGGTACTTGATTCCTGTTTGGGGTTCGTGTGGGTCAGTCTGTTTTAGTAGTATGCAAATTATACAGAATAAAATATTAAAAATACTTTTTCAATATGACAAGCTGACACACACGGAGCACCTCTATAGAGAGTTAGGACTATTTAATTTACGCACAATAATGCAGTTAGAGCAGTGTAAGTTAATATACAAAATTTTACATAAAAGGCATAAAACAAATGTAGATATTGTATTCTGTAATAATATCCATACACATAGTACACGGACATGTGATAGTATTTATTTGACAAATGTAAGAACAAATAAAGGTTTGTACAATCCGATTAGTCTGGCATCGAACGTATATTTAATGGGTTACCTGTTGAGGTTAGAGACATTGAAAATGAGGTAAAATTCTATAGAGCGTTAAAGCTATATTTTACAAAATAATTATTGTATCATTAAGGCTGCGGATATCATCAGCTCAGTATCTGTTCTTTGTTATAAGTGTTTTTTTTTTCTGTGTATTATGTAAATTATGTACAATATAAATTGGCGACGATTTTTGTGATGTCATTGTGATTTAGGTATACCTACTGTTGCTTAGTATTTAAGAAATTATGTAACTATTCTCGTGACCAGTGCATCGGCACTGCTTAGAGGATATAAAATTATATTGTTAAGTTTGTGTTAATTTGGATAAATAAATGTTTTCAAAAAAATTTCTTGATTGGGAAGCTCAGCTCCAGCCTGTTTGTGTTGAGAAACCTGTCGCGTTGCGTTGCTGCTGATGTATTGAGGCAGGCCTATTTTTTTCTGTTCCATAGCCATATTTCTTATGCTGTTCTGACTTGGGGTCATGCGAGCGGCGGTGCACGGGTGTTTGGACTTCAGAGGAGGGCGTTGAGATTGGTAGCTGGTTTGCCATACAGAAGTGACTGTAGAGATGCATTCGTACAAAATAAAATATTAACTTTTCCATCAATTTACATTCTAGAAAACTTGCTATATGTCAGAAAAAATCCAAACTCATATGTAACGCACCAAGACATACATACCCACAACACTGACTAAGAGTAATTTGGTGCCCAGATATCATAGATTAGGAAGGTGTCAGGATGGCCCGGGTTTCAAATACATTATACATGTATAAATACACAATCCAGACTTGCCATTTAACCCCCTATTTTACCCGTTTTTGCCCAAAAACAATCTGCACTGTAGCCACTGTATTACTTTCTGGATCACCCACTGTGTTGAAAATATCAATTCGATCGCTAAAACCATTCGAAAGTGCGACGAAGCTTAGATCAGCCAAAAGAGAATAGCTTAGCTTTTGCGTTAGGTACGCAAATGATTTGGAAGTAAAAGAACGGTTTTTAACATTCGTAGATTTTTTAAGTGCGAGAGACGCTAGTTCCATATTTGAAATCATCATTAATTTACTGAAGAAGGATAACATTGAAAACTTGCATTTAGTCGGCCAGTCGTATGATGGCGCAGCGGTGATGTCCGGAAAAACGGCAGGTGTACAGTTAAAAATTAGAAAAAAATATCCAATTGCGATATACACCCACTGTAATAATAAATAATAAATAATAAAATGCTTTATTTGCTTATATACATATAAAAAAGAAAATGTTTAGCATCGTCAACACACTTTGAAATAAATTACAATAATAACAAACAAGTTAAAACAATACAATGGGTATATATAAAATTTCACGGACCATACAAACAATTTAAAAGAATATATATTAATTAAAATTATTAAAAACTCATCTATTGAGTATGGACAGATCTCCAAAAGTATATTCTTTACACACCCCTTGAACCTTGCAAGAGGCAAGACCCTCGCATCAGCTGGCAAGGAGTTAAACAGCTTAATAGAAATAATAATGTAGCTCTTTTGCGTTAAGGTAAGCCGATGCTGGAGTTGCAATAGATTGTCACCATGCCTGGTGTTGTACTCGTGCCTGCCATTCACTGTAGGGAATGAAGTCTGTTGAGATTTTATGAAGGTCAGGCATTGATAAATGTAAAGACCAGGCATTGTGATTATTCTAAAGCTTTTAAACAGAGGCCTACAACCTACAACTATCTGTAGGTCTCTTTTTCCCCATGATTCTAATACATCCACTGTATGGCACATTGTTTGAATTTAGCAATAGTCGATGCATGTTATGACATTCAGGGTGTTAGAACATTTTTCAATACGCTGGAGTCACTTTATGGCCATTTACAGCAGTTACAAGATATACAGAAGGAACTAAATATAACACCGCGGGAATTAAGCCAATTAAGCGATACAAGATGATCATGTCGTGCATAAAGTTGCAGTGCTGTTTAAAGTGTATATAATGCATTATACAAGTGCTTATTTAGGGAATCATTAGAATGCAATGACAGCAATGCAGTCACTGCCACAGGAATCTTATCTAATATCAGACAACCATCCTTTATTATATCTCTTTATATTCTGGATGAGATTCTCAGTAATTTGCAAGTTCTGTCCAGTAAGCTACAAGAAAAAGAAGCTACTTTGGGAAACGCAGCTACTTTTGTTAACACAGTTGTTGATTTGTTGGAAAAAAACGGAACGATGATAGCTTCAATAAATTGTTTGAAGAAGTTGCAACTTTTGCAGAGGCCAATGATATATCTTTAGACCCACCATCTAGATCGTCAAAATAAAAAAAAAAGTTCCCGGATCTCTCGTCATTCGTTATTGCATCTACAATTGGTTTAGAGGAAGGCTCAGATTTTAAACTGACAACAGAAGAATATTGGCGAGTAAATTTATACTACAGGATTTTAGATGCTGTGATTGGATTCCTTAAAAAGAGATTTTCATCTGAAAGCCTAGAACTTGCTTTATCCATAGATAAATTCATGAAATTGGACTTCGAAGTTTTTATAAATCATTATGCAGGTTCATTTTCTGTAAAAATACCTAGTTTAAAAGCCGAAATGATTGTGTTAAAAAATTTGATAGAACAAGAAGGAGAATCGGTTGGTATGTCAAATATAAAAAAGTATATATCTACATCACGAATAAAATTTTCAAATATTGCAAAGTTGTTTTAAGTCGCAATAATTTTACCAGTTTCTTCAGCAACATGCGATAGATCTTTTTCGGCGATGCGAAGAATTCTTAACTGGCTAAGGATTAAAATGAGACAAGAGAGGTTCAGCTGCTTGTCTTTGATTTACATTAAAAGGGATATTTCTATGGATCTAGATGAAATAGTTAATATTTTTAAAACGCAAAATACGATTTCTTCAGTTAGAGTAATATTCATTTCCACTTGCAAAAAATGTTCTAATTAAATATTAGAAGAAAACTTTAATGTGTAATGTTTTAAAGTTTAAAAAATAAACCTTCATGTATTTATCAAAACTGTTTTTCAATAATCGTGAATCACAAAATACCAGACACTCCCAACATTTTTTCTCATGTTTGTGCTCCGCAAGCTCTGCTTTTTCATAACGATTTCTTTCGGTATCTGGGACAAAGTGGAGGGATAAAAGAAATCTTCTGTCAAAGATTTTTTAATTTAATCAAGGATGATAAAAAATATTCAATACATTATTTTAAGGCTCAAAATGAACGTTTTTGGGCGTGGCATCCGAAATATTTTTCGCCTGCGGCGGCGCTTGTGGCGGGCCCTACCTTACTTTATTCACTTCATGCGTGCCTTCAATTAGCCCCCCCCTTACACTACTGCCCAGTTACGTCTATGGTAATATTGGTATTCGTAGCTAATCTACCTTACGGGTATATTCGCTCGATATCTAATTCTGAAAAGTGTTAGATGGTAATAATGCTCATACATTTTTTTTCTCTCTGCATTTATTACTTAACACGATAAGAGGGTAAAAGTAACACATAACACGACAAAGAAAATAAATAACTATCTAAGTATAATATGTGTCTCTGATATTATGTTTATAATTAATAACTACCAACCAAAACAAATTTGTACCGACACTGCGAGCCGATGCCGACTGCCGACCATCTCAATATCGCGAACGCGAAACGCGGCAGTATTTCTAAAACATGAATATAAATATTTACAAAAGTAACGGGTATTTTAAATATCAGGAAACAGATACTTTGTGTATTGGGCAAATACCCGTTACTTAGTAACGGGTAGATATTTATTTTTCATCACTAATGTGGTAAATTGAATGGCTACACTTGCATTCCACGACGTCTATACAATAAAAAACGCGTTTTTTAATTAAATAATTTCAGGATGGAGATTGACCCTGCTACACTTGTATTTTTGAAAGGTACCAATTTTAAAATAAAATTTTTTGCTTGTGTGTAAATTGAACCTAATCTTAAATAATACTGATTTGCTTATTGTAACTTTTATTTATTCTTTACTTTAGGGGACCTATAAGTTAAGATTTTTCTTAAATTAAAAAATAGGGTTTTCAAAAACTAAATAAAATAATTTAAATGTCATTGCTTAAAGAACTATGCAACTACTTTTCCCATGCCACTTGCATATCTATGTCGTTCATTTTGTTTGTAGGTAATCAAATATAATAACCCTAATTTGAATCAAATATCTTTTAACATAACGCGGTGGTGTTCTGTAAAATGATTTGGACTACACCTGGTATATCTATCTACATCTGTGTTTATGTCAAACAAATAACACAACGATTAACGGCATTAGACGTTAGTGTGGTCCCAAGCATAACAGTGGCATTTTCTTTACTTCTATGACACTGAATATACTTAAACTGGACAATTAAACAGCATCCGCCTAGCATTTATTTTCATATTGTTTCTTAGTTCTTTTGAAATCGAACTTTAGGTACAATACCTATAAATTATAATGTAAATATTTTATTAATAAAAGTTTTATTATTATTTTAGAACCTTATGATATATCGCCACCCATCTATAATAAAATATATTTCTTCATGGCAAAAATCATCCAAATTTCATCTTGCTGTTGAAGAAGTTACACCACTATCTCACGTGATATCTAAGATGAGCACCTTGGAGATATGTCTTGGACTATATTCTATTCTCAAGGCGTTGTGTTTTTTACATGAAAAGGCTTTAGTATCTCATAACAATGTATGTCTAGCTTCCATATTTGTTAACAAAGAAGGGAGTTGGAAGTTGGGTGGCATGGAATATCTTTGTCGATACAAGGAATTATCTGCTGACTATCTAACAAAATCAAAAAAGCACAGATACAGTAAAGCTGTTGATAGTAGTGAGGATAAAAACCTAAAAAATTCCATTGAGAGGAAGGACTTTATTGATCTTTATGCTTTTTGCATATTGGTTAAAGAACTTTTAAGGAATAGAAGTGATGGTTAGTAACTGTTTTAAATAGCATTATATTTTTGTTTGGTGCTATACAGGGTGCCCAAGATAAGAAGATGTTTAAGTTTTGAGTTATTAAAAAAAACTGAAATTTTGGATTTTTAATTTTAATTTTTTTCTGCGTTAATATTAAAGTTAGAGCAAAACTGACAAAACTTTTTCACATCAACTTTTAATGGAATTAAAGATTGCGTCACAATTTTTTTTTATGACCTTTTGTTTCCAAGCAATCACCATCAACTTAATTTTTTCTAATACGGTCCTGATTTTATATTGTCAAATTATAAGAGCATTTTTTATTCTTAATTCAATGATGTACTACACATTATCGTTTAATTACGTTTGGAGCCTCTTTAACCATCCTTCTGAAATTTTCAAGATACAGACCTGGATCCTAGAGTGTTGCATATGCTTTTTTAGCTGTTCTAATCTAAAGAATAAAATTAATGGCTGTATGAAGTAACAACTTAATGTTTTTAATGTCTTAAGTTCAATTATGGCTTTTTTTAAAAATAATAAAAGTATAGATAGATATTTAATTATGTATTTAATATTGCAAAATTCTGATTCCAAAACCGTACCTTAAATTAAAAGAACATACTTTAACTTAAATTAACTTAACTAAAGTAACACAAATGTATTTTTTTTGCAAACTATTGTTCTGTTCCTAAATCAGCGAAGTAGGCAGTGGAAAAGAATGAGTATGGTGTACAGTCAATTTTGCAATACTTCTGTTGAACTAAATATGGCAGATTATTATACAAATGAAGAAAAATTTGATAGGCTATCATGTTTTATTTTAAGCGGAGAAAATTGTAATGTAGCCGAGCGGATGTATTTGTACAAGTTTCCGGAACAGAGATAACTTAGGAGATAACCAGCTAAACGAACTTACAGTAAGTTAGTAACTAACCTTAAAGACTATGGTGAATTTAAAAAACTCATGCTCTCTCGAAAGAAAACAGTAACTGGGAAAAAATTTTCAGCGTATCATTAGCTGTTACTGAAAACCCTGGGGTATCAACTAGAGAAATTGATGAAAATGTAGGCGCAGCGAAATCAACTGCCCAATTTATTTTTAAAAAACAAAAATTTCACACAATAGAATTTGTCAAAGACTTAGGCCAGGTGATGCATAAAGACGTCGATCATTCAGCGAATGGTAGGTACACCAGAAAATGTCACAAACAAAAATAATAGGTACGACCCTTTTTTACCAACATAATTTAACATTGGGCATTATCTCCATTTACTCCAAAATGATTTAGGAGGCTCTGGATAATAATTTACCTCTAGCAGAACAATGCGATAATTGGTTAGAGTAGTTAAAGAGTATATTTCAACTAGATTTTTAGAAGAAAATATCAGCACTTATTCTGTAACACCCTGGCCAGCCCGTTCCCCGGATATAACCCCGCTTGATTATTTCCTTTAGGGATATATCGACAATTGTGTTTACAAGCAGAATTTGGAAACAGAAGAGGACCTTAGACGATTACTTCTTGAAGCCGTAATGCCACATGCCAACTAATGTCTTAAATTCTACAGTTTTATAATGTGATTTATGTTTGGAGAATGACGGAAATCATTTAAACACCTTTTTGAAAATCAATTTCTAATAAGTTAATGTTAGTTTTATTTCAATCCTTGTATGTTATTTATCGATTTTCATTTTTCATACTTAATTATTATTAAAATTCTTAACTCAGTACTTACCTACTACATTAAGCTGTGTTTTTTACAAATTATAAGAAATACAGGTCACCACTAGATCTTGAAATTTTCAGAAGAATGGCTAAAAAGGCTCGAAACGATAATGTGTAGTACATCATTGAATTAAGATTAAAAAACGCTCTTAAAATTTGACAATATAAAATCAGGACCGTATACAAAAAATAAATAAATTAAAACGATTAAGTTGTTACTTCATACAGCCATATTACTTTTATTATTAAAAAAAGCTGAAAAGGCATATGCAACGCTCTAGGATCCAGATCCGTATCTTGAATATTTCAGAAAGGTGATTTAAAAGGCTCGAAACGTAATTAAACGATAATGTGTGGTACCTCATTGAATAAAAAAGGCTCTCAAATTTGACCATATAAAATCAGGGCCGTATTAGAAAAAATCAAGTTGATGGTGATAGCTTGGAAACGAAAGGTTAAAAAAAAATGTGATGCAATCTTTAAGTTCATTAAAAGTTGCTGTGAAAAAGTTTTGTCAGTTTTGCTCCAACTTTGATATTAAGGTAGAAAAAAAATAAAAATCCAAAATTTCAGTTTTTTTTTAATAACTTAAAACTAAAACATCTTAGCAAAACTTTTGGTGTGTCATATTATTAGTCCCTTAATTACACAACTTTTTCTCCATTTAATCAAAGTTTTATCTCTTACCATTACCGAGACCCTCATAGAGGCCCGCCTTATCTTATGCATCCTGTATAATAGCGGGTTCAGTAACTTCAAGGACAATTTTAAATAAAAATTTAAGCAAAAAACGTAACTCTAAAGATGATTTAGAATACACTAAAACGTCAGCTTTTAATTTTGATATGACCGAAAACCTAAACCTATTTACAACAACGATCAGAAAAAATCGAGGGAAAACATAAGTTGTTTTACAAGTATTTTCTTATTGTGTTTTAGCTGATATTTCTGTGTCATCATTTAAGGACTTATGCAAGAGTGCTGTTGAAACTCCAGATATACTGCACAGACCAAAACTTTTGTCATTATTGGATCATGAATTTTTTAAACATAAGTTTATAAGTATTCATTCCTTTCTCATCGAACTGCCCCTAAAATCTGACTTGGATAAAACCGAATTTTTTTCAAACTTAAAAGATGAACTGGAAGTGCTAAGTGAAGAAGTTGTAGCCAGTCAATTAGGAGGATTATTAGTTTCTAGAATGGTGCTTTTAAATAAAATTGCTCAAACTTGTCTGTTACCATACATATTGGTCCCTAGGAAAGGTATGTATAATAGTAAGAAGAGGAGAGAAACAGATTAAATAAATTTATTATCATTTTTTGTCAGCGTAGTAGGGGGTTAAATTAACCAATTGCATAGCAAAAGACGAGAAATATCACTAAAATATTACAGTTGGTCTATTTTGTCTTTAAAGATGTACAGGGATATTGATTATAAATGAACCGCCCATCTACATATATGAGTAATTTGACGAGTTATGGTGTTACACAAAAAATAATTGAGAAACACGTTTGTGACATATGACATAAAGATGTTAGTTTTTAAATGTAAGCTGTATTGTTTTTTTATCTCCTTTATTTTACATAAAAACGTCATAAAACTATATATACCGAGCCCGCCAACGAAGCAGGGACGGAAGATTACATCCTTATCGAAAATACTGAAACAGCATGAGGTCTGGAATTAAAAGCGGCATATTTTAAAAATATTTTACATTATACAGGTTGGCTCAAAAAAGTGAGGCGAACAAAACTTGTATTTTTTTAAATGGAACACCCTAATATATCTTACACTATTTTTGGATTCTACATAAAATAACAATTATTTTTTAATAAGTACACCATAAGTCTAAACTTAATAGTTTCCGAGATATCGACTTTTGAAAAATTACATTTTTGAACTTTGACAGCTTCTAGCTCTTTAACACGTCTTAGAGCAAAACGGCTTACATGTCCCTATCTTACTTTTTTATTATCTCCCCAAAAATGTAAACTCGTGTTAAACCGGATATAACTCGAAAGCCGGAAATATGATACTTCCGGTTTAACGGACCAAACTCTTTTTATTTAATGTCTTATTGTGAGGAACATAAAAAGATTCAGGTACCCACCTGGCGCATTACTAAATTATTGTATATATATTTAACGACCTTTATATACAACGTTATCTAGTAGTAAAATGAAAACTATAAAAAAACTAAACTAATGGACCAAATAAGGAAACTTTAAAACTTTAAAAACGTGTTTCTTCTTACAGCGTTACAATCTATAAAGTGATTGGCCACGATACTCAGGTTAACCTCATCAGTCTCGTCTGGATGAATATGAAGCATAGACACATGATTTAGCCTCTCCTGCTTCATCTTCTGACGTATGACAGATTTTAGAGACACCATCTGGTCGGACAAAAAGGTCGCAGGCTTCTTAACTTTGTCAAGCTATCAGAGTTTTCTTCGGGCGATAAATCTATTTGCAATTGGTTAAAACAAGCTACCCTTTTTGGAGAATTTCTAACAAACATAATTAGTTCTCTCATTAAGCTCAAAAAATCTCTTATTATTGGAATGCCTTGCATTGAGTCTTGTACAACCAAATTAAGGGTGTGAGCTGTACAATGGACCAAAAGAGCTCGTGGTTCATCCGTCCTAATTCGGCTCTGAAGATCTGATATGTTTCCACTAACACCACTTGCACCATTATAGCATTGACCCCTACATTTATAGATATTCAATGAAAATCTTAATAAAACATCTTTTACACTGGTGTATAATGTTTCAGTATTGGTTTTAGCCGTTTGATAAAACCCTATAAATTATTATTTTATAATGAAGTTTTTGTCTACTGTTCTTAAACAAATCGGCACCTATTCTGTATTAGATATGTCGGCAGTTTCGTCGATCATTATGAAAAAATTATGTCTAAAATCTCGTGGGAGAGCCACATAATCTGTTTGACTTAACCATGATATAATATCAACATTATCTTCTGTTCTTAATAGCAAAATATTAGATTTTTCATCGGTGTGACCTCTGATCGCAATCCATTGTCTAACTAAATACCCAAGTGATGATATAATAACCAATAATGCATTTCGGGCAGATTTCATTTCTGCAAGTTTTGATTCGTTTGAAGATTGGAGACATTAACCCCTGATTCAACAGATCTCATAGCTAAGTAACTGGCATTATGAACAGTGCATTTTTCATGAATTTTAAATCGTTCTATTGCTCTTGACCAGTTATTAAAACCCTGATTAACAAAAGCGTTTATAGATTTCTTCTCGGCAGTGTGAAATTTTGGCATTTGCGCTTTCATAACGTTTACTGCAGTAACTCATACCTGACAACATACTTTTTTATTTTCATATAAAATCCACGGAAAATGCGAAATCCATATTGGCTTCTAAAACGTCTGGTACCTACTAGTACTTTTATTACTTTCTGTATCTGTATCTTCTAGAGACGACTGATAAACCTCGAGACTCTCTAGTTCTATATCATTTTTTTTGGGAAGACTGATGAGTCTCTGGTTCTGAATCTTTTTTTTTTAATTGCCTGATGATCTTCACTTTGACATTGACTTGATGATATTTGCACATTTTTTCTTCCGTTCTCATTATTACTGTTCTTACTAAAACGCGACTAGGAACTCAAGGAAGCCTTACTCTCACTGAACTTTTTATTTAATCGAATTACATATTTGTTCATAGTTTTTTTGTTTAGTACTTTCTAGTTTTTACATCCGCAGTTCGCACTGTGCGCAGTATTTTTTTGAAATGCGAAAAATGAATGCAGCGATTTCATGACAAGCGTCTAGAATATTATTATATTATGAATAAAACTGTTTTTTATTTTTTTGGTGACAAGATAAAAGACCATCGGAATATAACAAAGAGGTAAAGGAGAAACTGATAATATAATAATATTACTGGCTAGCAGTATCGAACAATAATATTAAATGTTTTTAGTCTCAATCATTGTGGGCGACTTTAATGTGCACTTTGGCACAGAGGAGCGAGAGTGCACTAAAATAAACTGTATGATGAAATCTTTTGGACTATTAAGAGTAATAACAGGCGCAACGAGGCAGAAAAAACTGCTTAGACGGTGTATTCTCAAACTTCTGTATTGATGATAGTAATGTGCCTTTGCTTGATGTGGGAATTTCTGATCACCTTGGACAGCTAGTTGTCATTCCGTTCTCTTTTGACAACACTCCCCATGACAAAATCAGGGTAACATGTAGGGCATTGACACAGAGAGGTAAACATTTGTTCTTTAATTTAGTAGAAAATGTGGATTGGAAGTTTTTGGATGAGGAGGACTGTAGTATAGATGAAAAGTGCTCAATATTTCTGAATGTATTAACACATGCATATCATGAGGCATTTCCAATAAAAACTTACATTAAGAAAGGTAATCAAGCTCATAATACAAACTGGTTTGATAATAACCTAAAATCAATGCGGGAACACCTGCATCTTCTTAATGACTTTTGTAAGCAGTATCCTTCCCCATGGTTAATTGATTACAAGAATAAATACAGAAAGTGGTATAAAGCCCAAATTGCCACCACTAAGAAAACTGCAAATGATAACCTGATAAAAGATTCCCCAAATCCGATAAGTTGCATGTGGAACATTATTAATGAATACCGTGGAAAGTCACAAAAATCTCAGACTGAAATATCCATCAGCCCTGATAATTTTAATAACTTTTTTGTAAATGTTGCTGGTGACCTTCAACAGAATCTTGATCCCTCAGGTATTAACCCTCTAGATAATTACTTTAACACCCCTCAAGAGATATTCCGTTTCTCAAAGGTTACACTCATCGAGATGCGTGACACTATTAATTCACTAAAAAACAAAAAAGTAAAGACATCTAGGATTTTAATGTTGATATCATCAAGAATATAAAAAACCTTATTATTAGCCCACTGACCAAGCTCATTAACTTATGCTTTGAAAAATCAGTGTTTCCAAATGTGTTTAAAGAAGCCCTGGTTCTACCAATTTACAAAAAAGGAGATAAAAACAACATAACAAATTACAGACCAATTTCTCTACTTCCAGTCTTTTCAAAAATATTCGAGAAGTGCGTGGCATCGCGTATATCACGGTTCTTTGAGTCAAATAATATTTTTACTGATTCTCAGTTTGGCTTCAGAAAACAGCGAAGCACCACTTCAGCAATAATGCAGCTAGTGTCTCTTCTCCTAGAAGCCTTTGAGAGCCGTAGCTTTGCGTATACAACATTCTGTGACCTAAGCAAAGCTTTCGATTGTGTTTCTCATAGCTTACTCCTACAAAAGCTTAAACTCTACAACTTCCACCCGAACAGTACTGCATTGATAAAAAGTTACCTTGAAGGTAGGTTTCAGACTGTACGGGTGGGAGGGGTGTGACGTCCGCAAGGATGGAGTTGACTGTAAGGTACCCCAGGGGTCTGTTCTAGGACCCCTTCTGTTCTTAATATATATTAACGATCTTCCTAACATAGACCCCAGTACGCACTATACTATCTTTGCGGATGACACCACCTTTTCCCGTGTGCATGAGAATTGTGACGAGGCGAAAGAGGCTTCTGAAGTGGCGCGTGCAAGAGCGAATGAATGGTTTACATCTAACCAACTTTTCTTGAACAATGAAAAAACCCAAAAAATGATATTTTCTATGAGACAAATTCCTCCAGACTCCAGTGCTGAGAATGTTAAATTTCTTGGGGTACACTTAGACCAGACCCTCCGATGGGACGTCCATATTTCTATGCTCTGTAAAAGGCTAGCAACTAACATCTTTGTATTGCGCAACCTATCACGATGCGTTTCACAGACTGTCCTGCGGCAGGCATACTTCTCCTTATGTCATGCACATATTGGATAGTCAATACTTGTATGGGGTCACAGCAGTGCTGCGTCCAAAGTTTTTGGCCTACAGAGAAGGGCCCTAAGAACTATTGCAGGAACGCCGTACCGGGATGACTGTAGACAAGATTTTATAAACAATCAAATTTTAACTCGACCATGCTTATTTATTCTGGAAAATCTTCTATATGTCAGAACACACGTTGAGCAATACACGATGCATACATCTGTTTACTCGCACGATACGCGTCATAAACAAAACCTAGTACTAAATAGCTGGCGGCTAAAAAGGTGTCAGGATGGCCCTGGACATCTGGCAATCCATTTTTATAATAAACTTCCTGTAACGATAAGAAATCTGCCAATTAAAGATTTTAAGAGTAAAATAAAAAACCTTCTCGTCAGACAGGCATTTTACTCTACAAATGAATATATGGCCTGTGATGTAAATGAGATAATATAGCTTTTAACTATCACCTATTTTAATATTTTAATATTCTATTAATCAATGTTTTTTGTTTGCGGTTTTGTATAGGAAGAAACCTAAACTTAAATTATAAAAGTGTATTGTACAGGGACATTTTTTTAAGTGTCTCACCCGATTGGCGATTTTCCTGCTGACTATAATAAAAAACTAATTACATATTTCTCAATAATTTTCGATAAGGAAGCCGAATTTAATGTCAAAAAATAATAGATTTACAAATTTGACAGATGAGACGCCATTTTGAATTTTCTTAAATGGCAACCCTCATAAATAACCACACGATTGAATTGCATTTGGCGATCCGATTCTAAAACTATATAGTTGTTGATATGTATTTTCAGCCCTTTCGTAAATACGGGGGTTCCTAATTTGACTCCATCGATTTTGTCTTTTAAGTGTCTCACCCCTTTAATAAATAGACCTTCTAAGCTGAACACCTTAATTTTTTTCACAGTGACATAACTTCCCGTGAGCAAGCGATCTACGCTATAGTCAAATCCGACAGATGTCAAAAAGTGACAGATACGACGTCATTTTGAATTTTTTTAAATGGCAACCCTCATAAATAACAAGACGATTCAATTGCATTTAGCGATCCGATTCTAGAACTATATAGTTGTTGATATTTATTTTCAGCCGTTACGAAAATACGAGGGTTCCTAATTTGCCTCCATCGATTTTGTCTTTTAAGTGTCTCACCCCTTTAATAAATAGACCTTCTAAGCTGAACACCTTAATTTTTTTCACAGTAACATAATCTGTCGGATTTGACTATAGCGTAGATCGCTTACTCACGGAAAATTATGTTACTGTGAAAAAAATTAAGGCGTTCAGCTTAGAAGGTCTATTTATTAATGGGGTGAGACACTTAAAAGACAAAATCGATGGAGGCAAATTAGGAACGCCCGTATTTCCGAAACGGCTGAAAATGAATATCAACAACTATATGGTTTTAGAATCGGATCGCCAAATGCAATTCAATCATGTGGTTATTTATGAAGGTTGCCATTTAAAAAAATTTTAAATGGTGTCGTATCTGTCACTTTTTGACATCTGTCGGATTTGACTATAGCATAGATCGCTTGCTCACGGGAAATTATGTCACCGTAAAAAAAAAATAAGGTGTTCAGCTTAGAAGGTCTATTTATTAAAGGGGGGGAGACACTTAAAAGACAAAATCGATGGAGGCTGAACGGCCGAAACGGCTGAAAATAAGTATCAACAACTATATAGTTTTAGAATCGGATCGCCAAATGCAATTCAATTGTGTGGTTATTAATGAGGGTTGCCATTTAAGAAAATTTAAGATGGCGTCTCATCTGTCAAATTTGTAAATCTATGTATTTTTTGATATTAAATTCGGCTTCCTTATCGAAAATACTTGAGAATTATGTAATTTGTTTTGTATTATAGTCAGCAGGAAAATCGCCAATCAGGTGAGACACTTAAAAAAATGTCCCTGTACATATATTTTATAATGTTATCAAATTTTAATTATCTTGATTGTGATTTTAATGTGCAATGTAACAGTTAGGGTTGTTTCCCTCCATGTACAATTTTGATGTTTTAAATTTTTACATTTTATGTTAAATTTACATTTTGTATCATTTTAAATCTTTTTTACCATGATATTCGACTTGTGTGAGTTCTATGTGAATGTTGACACGAATAAACTATTTTGATTTTGATTTGAAATACACGTTTGTGCGTCCATGTTCCCGATGCCAATGGGTACTCCGCACCCATTGGAGGTCCCAAATGGGTGCACGTGCCCCGATGCCCCGATGGAGTCGGCGCCGTTGCCCGGTATAGCTAAACAAACAATTAAAAGTTGTATAAAACTAGAAAACAATATACATGGGGTTCCATTTAAAAACTTTATGTCATATGTCACAAATGTGATGCGCAATTGTTTTTTGTGTAACACCATAAAACAATTTATAAACATAACTACAACTTTTATATTTACATTTTTCATGTAACTCTTCAAATTATTACATACAGATGGGCCATGTTCCATTTATAATCAATATCCCTGTACCTACTTGCTTGATGCATCAACCACTTCCTGGGCCAAACTATTTCAGGTATTCACTACACTCCAGTTGTCGCTGCAATGTATTACATCGCTGCTGAATGTTTAGTATATGAAGCTTTATTTAATTTATTTAAATCGTATTTAATTCCTAATATTCTCTATTTTTTAGAAGCAAACGGCGCTCTATTTGGCGAAGATACTTTTAAGAACTATATTGCCCCAAAGTTGTTGAAGATATTTTGTGTAAGAGATGCTCAAATACGGTTCCTTCTGCTAGCATATTTTCCACATTTTCTAAATTGCTTTTCTAAAGAAGAGCTGCAACAGGATATTTTACCAGAGGTAAGAATTTATGAAATAGGTAATAAATAAACAATATATTAATATAAATTAACTCTGCATGAACACCTACTTTTTATGTTAAAACTTATAGGTGAAAAAACAAAATGTATTACTTTAGCCACCATTTATACAGGGTGTCCGGAAATAATATATAATTCCTGTCTACAAGAGCGGCTGCGCAGAGGATATGTCGAACTACAGGCCAATCTCGCTGCTACCGGTGTTTTCAAAGGTGATTGAGAAGTGCATGTGTTTACAACTGGTTGACTATATGGAAACAAATAAATTACTCTATGACTTCCAGTTTGGTTTTCGTCGGGGCTTAAATACTACCTGTGGTATACTGGGTCTTGTGGAAAGTGTGATGGAGGCATTAAGAGTTGAAATTATTTCAGTTACATCTTCTGTGACCTCAGTAAGGCATTCGATTTTGTGGCTCACGGACAGCTGATCAACAAACTAAGAAACTATAATTTTCATGAAACTAGTAAAAAAAAGTTGCAGTTATACCCAACACGCAGAAAGCAAATTGTTGTACTGGGGGGGGGGGGGGGGGTCGTCGGGGGAGAAAGATATACATTTTGGTGTACCACAAAGGTCCATTCTTAGACCTTTGCTGTTTCTAATATTTATAAATGATTTGCCATCAAATAACACAATGGGCACAGTCACAGTCACCCCCTAGGCGCCCCACACCACCACTTTAAAATTTCAAATGGCACCACCCCCTTTCTTATACCTCAAATGAAAGGTCTCACTGAGTAGTATTTAGCTGCACAAAAAAAATCGATAGAAAAGAAAATTTGTAATTTGAATAAAACAAAACTTTGTAATTTGTAAAAATATTGAAATATTCAATTTTGTTGAAAAAAAACAATTTTCATCCAAGTTGAAGATGCAAGTTCCTATTTCCCGCAATATCCAGCTAAATTTGATTTGAAAATATGTTGTACTATTGTTTACAACAAAATGGAATGCATTTCGAGCATTTAATCAAATAGAATAATATTTCATTTTTTTCATTTCACCCGATCGTTTAAAGCAGGTAAAATCATGACCATTTATCTTGTGTCGGACTTTACACATCCCGATTAAAGAATTCAGGATGCTTCTTTACGAAGAGTCAAAGTCAAAAGTACCTTTATTGTATGAAGAAGATAGGTTCTTTTTTACAAAGCTGTTGCATAAAAATGTTATAAAATACAAAGTGTAACAATTTAAAAATAGATGATAATATAGAGGTCGTGAATACTACAAAAGAAAAATATAGATAATACTATTTGGTAATCATTTCCAGAATAGATATAGGTATAGGTGCGCCCTTAACACATTACCTACTGTTACATAAAACATAATCTATTCAAAAATACAACGAGCTGCAATACTATGAAATAAGCGAGGATACAAACACAGATAAAAAAAAATAATCAAGTAGCTAACAAAATCAATTTAATTAAAGCTGTCGTAGAAAAACTCAACTGTATAGTATGCTCTGGACAACAAGAGAAATTTCACCTCCCTTCTAAATTTTACACTGGTTTGAGCCTTTTTAATTTTAAGTGGGAGGTGATTAAATATTTTCTTTCCATTGTACATGATTGAAAGAGAAGAGAAAGAAAAAAAATTGAAAGAAAAAAGAGAACTAGCCATAGAAAGTACAACGACAGCCCAGTTATAATACCCAA